>CM060903.1:694764437-697264437 GCA_030737815.1 Allium fistulosum | reverse complement strand
ACTGCACCCTTAGGAACCCAAATTTGTTTGAAGTTAGAAGTATTTACATTTGTAATTTTTGGGATCTAGATTTCTTTAACCATTTTATATTTGTTCTTATTTCAACAATTATTATAACTATGTCCTATATTTCCACACTTTATGCATTTGGGTATCACACTTCTTTCCCAAATGTCATTACTATTCGCTTGTTTATATATTAACATTTTTCAAATCCAAGTCCCTTTTCATTGTTTGCAAAGAGTTGATTTTCTAATAACATAATAAATGATTTTTCCCCTGTGGAAAATTTTCAAAGAGTTAATCTAGATCATTGACTGGAGTTTAAAAGTTTATTCTCTTATTAGCTTTGTATAATGACAAATAGCATTTTATCTCTTTTCAACATCTTTTCTTTTTAAGGATATATTTTCATTTTCGAGCTCTTTTGTTTTAGTCTCAATTTCAAGCATCTCAGTCCTAAAGTTGGCGCTTTTCAGATTCAAGTTTGTCAAAAATTTTGATTATTTTCGATCTCATTTTCAAGTTTGTGAGTTATTCGAATAATTTTAGTTTTGCTATTTTTCAAAGTCACGTTTTCGTTTTCAAGGTTTTGAAATTTTCTTTGACCTCATTTAATTACCTTTCAAAATTTGCATATTTGGAATTTTCGCATATCTTAAAACTTTCCAACTCCTTTTGTAAAATATTGTTTTGGAAAATCAACTTAGTTTCATTTTTCACCAAAATTAGAATTTTCTTTTCTAGCTTTTGAAAATTTTCATGAAAATGAACAAATTCATTTTCGTAATTCAAACATTTATTGCAATTAAATTTTTTAATTTTGTTAATGTTTTCAAGCTCATTTTCCAATTCATCATTTTTCTGATCTGATTTAGATTTTCACTTTTCAACTTGATATTTTTCATCTCAAGGTTATCAATAGTTTTAGTTAATTTTTGACACAAGAGAACTAAATCTTCCATTGAAAAATCATTTATCTCATCATCTGTTGCGTTTTTGTCGCTGCCGTCTTTACTGTCATTGTCCAAATTATATTTTGTAAATACCGTCAAGCGCAATCCTTTAATTGAGTCGATTTTTGGGAGTTTCTCACTATTGTTGACTTTTCTACTGTATATTGCATCGAGAGTGTTCCATATTTCTTGTACAGTTAAACAATGAGAGATATGGTTAAATTCAGCTCTATTAATTTGAGAGTAGAGATTATTCATAGCATAAGCATTAATTGAAATATTTTCCTTATCTACCATATCACTCTTTTCAGTAATATCTCAATACTTAAAATTAACAGATTTTAAATAAAGTTCCATTTTCGATTTTCAAGTTAAAAAATCTGTTCAGTTAAAATTAGGCGGACTAATGCTGGACTGGCTCTCGCTAGATCTACAACTAAGGTTAGACATTTTTGCTAACACCGTACTTCGATACCAATTGTAGGATCTAATTAACCCTAGAAGGGGGTGAATAGGGTTTATTATAAACTCACAGAATAAAAACAATCGCAGCATAAGTAATAATAGAGTAAATACGAAAATAAAAGCAACACACAAATTTACCATGCTTCGGCGAAACCTGCCTACCGCTATCCCTAAGATTTCTATTAAGATTAAACAATCAACCACTTACAATTAACTTATAAACTTGGGACTATTGCTAACCTGATTTGTCACGTACCGGAATTTTCGACTTTCGAAAATTCGACATCGATACTCACTTTATCGACTGCCGAGCAATCGAGTGCCGGAAACTCCAATAGTGAGGGTTTTAAGAAAAAGAAAAAGTAGAAGAAGAAGAAGATAGAAGAAAAAGAGAAGAAAGAAAGAAGAAGAACAGCAGAACAACATCAGAATCTTACACATCGCAGCGGAACAATATATAATAGATAAACACTAGTCTTTTAAAACAAAGAACTATATCAGTTTATACATACATCAATCAGAGTCAATATACAACTCAATACAACACAGCACATCAATGGACAGTTATATAAACTTGTCCTCATACAGAATACACAGCGGAATAAATACTATCAGATACAAATACTACGTCTCGTCATCCAGCTTATCTCCAAGCTCCAGAATATCCTGATAATATAACTCTAGGCTGCCCGTGTGGAAATTGGTGGGCACCCAGAGTTTAGAAGGGAACAATAAACTCCGAGTCAGTCATGGTGACTGGTGTGAGATCGTAAAACAGTTATTTATCTTTAAAATAAACAACAGAAAACTTTTAAAGTCAATTCGCAATGCTTTTGGAAAATGAAACTACCATAAGACCTCCCACCACACACACAATGCAAACGCAGACTTGGAAGAGATTTCTTCTTATGTTAGTCAAAGATGCTTACTACGCAAAATCAAATCATTTTGGATATTATTATTAGTGCATAGTGGAAAACATTTCGAAAGTAGAATATAAATCTTAGCCAGCATAGGTACCATTATATTATGCCTGCTATAGCTGCCTCCTGAGGAGACAGGTTATACAATTGAAATTGTAAAGGCTCGTATTGTTTCTTTGGATTTCCAACAAATGGTCAGGCTAAGGAACTTCCTATCCACGATGGGTACGTCCCTGGAATAGACGACCCGAGAAATAACCTAACATTACGGTTAGATCTCTGCCAACACAAGGCCGGGTTACCTCTGCAAAAATAGGTAACTACTGACACGCGTATGCCATCCCCCGATCGTCACCGATCTTCCCGAGGATCCCCGATTCGCAACAACCACAAAGTAATAAATTTGCAGCAACCACAGAGGTTAAGTATCTGGGCTCCATACCATGATACCACCTTTATCCAGAAGGAATGACATACACTAAGGGGCGCTACTCCCTAGCACCTTGCCGCATCCTTCCTGTTTCGACCATTTCCGGGGTGTGAGGCTCGATGAAGTCTCATCCACAAAGCTACGCTTTCTACAAAGCCCTGCTTCGGGTCAAACAAATGATCAACCTATGATCACAAAGATATAAGATCAAACAAATGATCATATCGCAAATGATCAAACACTGATCATTTCACAGCAACACTCAGTATGCCACGTTACCAAATTGGGATATATCGCTGATAAATTTCAACTACATAACCTCTGAGCTCGTACGTCTCAGAGAAGGGTGTTAAGCTAAGAGAATAAATTCTCCGCCACCAACAGAAATGTATTTGAAAGAAATCAGCTTTATATCTCAAATTGTAACGTCAGACACACAATCCATACAAGTCTGTTCCGGGATCGAACAGAACCGAAGGCACTTCTCACGAAGCCCTTGCATATCCGGATAATTTTCTAATCACGTCCGGACTTCCCGTCACTAAGGGTGATAAAACCTCTAAATCGGAGATCAGCCGATGTAGAGTAACTCGACGGTAATCCTTCCATTTTCAAAAATATCCGGTCTTCAACACCGGTCTTCAAATGCAATTCATAACGACGTATCACATATTCGGAATGGGTTATACGGCCCCATGGTCCTTTCCCGGCTAACCCGAATAGTGAGCGATTATTTAAAAATAAGTGTGGCATTCAAATTCATCCAATTCACAACAAATACCTATCTAAAGGTAATTATTGATAGTCGGTTATTTAACTATCAATAAAGATGCGCAACATCATCAGATTCCAAATAATTTTCCAAATTATTTCTTTTCCAAAAATATCTTTACTAGATAAAAAATTCCCACACTTTAAAAATAAATCAACGTTTATTTTTTTTAAAACGAATTTCCATTTCTTTTTATAAATTCCATAGTGAATTTATATTTTCAAAATATCCCCTGATATACGATTTTCAAATCGATGTCAATATTCACTTTCGATTTATCTTTACAAAGATAAATCTCAAAATGTTCATTTCATATTGGAAAAGTAATTCCATACTTATTTAAAAATAAGTGATTCACAAATCTATTCATTTTCAACATTTGAAAATATTCGATATACTTAAAATCAAAATTAAGTATAATTTCATTCTTTAAGGAAATCATTTACTATAACAACATCTATTTGAGTCAAAACGAATGTTACGTAAAACATCGTTACGACGACTCAAAATCACTAGTATAGGGATTCGGATTTTAAGATAGATATATATAAATCCCAATACTACATAAAACATTTTCTTTCGAAAATCATTTACTATAACAACAGTGTTATAGTCCATCATTTCCTTATTTCTCGAAAACGTCTATTTCAACAATGAACGTTGAAATCTATGCTTTCAACTCACAATACATTTTAAAACATCTTTAAAATGTTTAACTTCATTTTTTTATATCACTTCTTCAAAAATAAAATCCATTTTTACTAAACAATATATTCACTGTCCAAAATCGTGAATATAATTCACTTAACCCAATTTCAATCATTTCTACACATTTTAATTTCAATAGAGATTCGCTATCCAAAATCGCGAATATATCTACTTTAAAAATCTTCTATATTTAATTTATCCAATTCAATTGATCTCGAATTTATAAAACAACGTTTATAAATTCTATTTCTATTTTAATAACAACTTCGATTTATAAATCTCCTTTTATTTACTTCTAAAATTTCACTTATCAAAATAAGTGATTTCGGATTTATAAACAACGTTTATAAATCACATTTATACTTCATAACAATTTCAACTTATAAAATCATTTTATTAGCAAATTCTGTTCAAATCTCATCTAAGTGCAAATATCTAATTTATAAGCAAATTCCTTATAAATCTTCTATCCTACAACTTCTATACAATTTATACTCCACAATTTATAAATCTATAAGTCTCGTTCACATATGATTTTTAGTATCACTTCATTTTTAACACTTATAAAAACTCGTTTTATAATTCCAATATCTTAATTTATAAAATGTCAACTTTATAAACCTTTTAAGTAAACCGTTTATAATATTTTAAAAATCTCAATTTAAACCATTTTATAAATAAATCAACTATTTAATCCAAAAATCACTTTTCGATTATATTTCACAAAGATCTTAACTTTTATAACTTTAAGATTTGAACGTTTATTTATTTAAAATAAATCACTTCAAAATTTTAATAAAACGTATAATTTCAAAGATCACTTTAAAAATCCTTTTAAAGTAAAAATCGTTTATTTTTAAACTTTAAAATTGAACCCGATGATGCAACGCACCAATTAGTCCATCACAACATTCAATATCATATATCAATATGATAACAACATATACAACAAATATCTGCAAATAATAATATTGGTGAGGAATCCAGTTGGATCCCTGCAACCTGTTTCCCTGCATCCACAGACGTTAGCACAATACCAATTCCGCTCCAGTACGGAATTATCGCGGTATATGGGTTTTATAAAAATAATCCGCTTACTAACGGCGCAATAGGGTCTCATCCGCTATACGAGGCGGGAAATCAATCAATCCAATATATACATATGCCAATATGTATATATTGCTATATATAGATATGTATCCTACTATATCTAATATCACATCCAATAGCAATCATCAATCAATAACTGAAAATTCCACTTTTCAATTTGAGTGAGAAGATCTCACCGTGATTTTAATTCTGATTTCAGCGTTTATTTCGAATAAAATTAAACGGACGTTTAATTTTACCCGAAATTCAAACTAGCTCCAAACGACTCCAATCCAGTTGCATCGCGTAGTATTTGACGATACGATTCCAACGCACTTCGTTTCATAATTTTCTGATAATGTATGAACAAGATATACATTTTTAAAGGTTGTACAAATTATAAAAATTCAATTTACAAATCTATTTATTTATTTCTTTATACCCAGACAAATCTGGACCGTGCATTTTCTTTCCAGCGCATCAGGCCCGCACGTGCACTCCTTCTTCCGTTCGCTCCAGATTTGAGAAACGCGATCGAACCCATCATCGTTCGAAATTTCGAATGGCCGCATCCCCTAAACAACGATGTAACCCGATCATCTTGCCTCCATTCGAAGCGCCTATGCGAGATGACCCACCGCCCAGAGCCACGTGCAGCCCGGCCTCATTGTTTTCTCGAAAAACGTGTGTGAACTTTCGATGTTTAACCTCGATTTGCCGGCAATCTACTCGATTAAAACCCATCACAGCCGTTCAAAATAAAGATCTCGTGATGCTCTCCATTTTTGCAGTTGATAGATTCACGAATTTCTTTGTGGATTTGGAGAAAAACGAAGGGGAAGATGGGAGTGAATCGGCCATTGATAGTGGGGGTGGCGGTTGCACGTTTTAGCTAGGGTTTTCTCAGAAATGAAGGGGGTGGGTTGCTTTTATAGAGAACCGGCGAACACTATTCATTTCTAAATTTCCGAACTCCGATTTACGCGCGGTAACTGGCGTTTCTGGGGTTTATCCCGCGTTTCGGACACAATGGAAAAGGTTTCGGAAGCTAATTCGATCGTATGTGTGAGATATGACAATAAACGATAAATTTAAATTAAACCGATTTAAATCGATTTCGAGGCGTTTTAATTTGTACCGGACAAATGGTAAATCCAAAAATTACGAAATTTGAAATCTTATAATAATTCGATATTACGAACCCAATGGGACTGGTTTCGTCGAATTCCGAGACTGTGCCTCAGACGACTATTTTTAAACATCGATTCAAATAATTAAATTCAAAACTGATCAAAACAGTTTAAATTTAAATTCTGAAGCTGCTGTTATCTTCAGTGTTATCAATACGAATTTTACAAGCATCTGAAATATTTTTCTTCAACTTTAAATTGAATATTCAAATCGTTATCCAACATTCAATAGATTAAATTTTATCATTTAATCGCCAAATTCAAAGGTTTATCGGGGATTCAATTTAAATTACCGTTAAAATATTTAAAATTAACTAAATATTCTCAATTTAATTTGTTCAAAATTCTGGGTCGTTACAGACTTCCCCCCTTAAAAGAATTTCGTCCTCGAAATTACAAGTTAGGGAAAAAAGGTCCTTAATTCTTCTACTATTTTTAATATCCAATAGTTTTATCAAATTTTCAAAACAAATCTTTCTACTAAAGATTCGTTATCAATTCAACTAGCTTTCCAACTTCAATTATAAGTTCAAACAACATTGTTTTACTTCAAAATTCAAATTCGAGTTTAAATTCAAATTTTAAACTTTCAAAATTTCTCAAAAATTTTCTAACACCCTAAATTTTTGAAAAATTTCGCCAGCGTCTCCTTTGCGCGGCTAATACGGTACGACTACAAAATGTCCCTACGGACTCTCAATTTTCAAAAAGAAAAGAAAAATGCCAAGCGGCTAGACAAGAAATCATCAAATTTCATATTGAAATTTAAATACTTACCTTTTTCGAGCATATTCAAATTTATCTTTGAAATCAAATCCAATTCCTTTATACACCTGTATATCCTACTAGCCATAATATCTAGTTACATATTCAAACCAATTTGCAAATTCTATTACAAAATTTTCAATATAAACTGCTTATACATTTTTACTTCACTGTTGAAGTTACATATTCATTATCATTCAATTTTACATTTCACATTCATTTGAATTCAATTCACAATTCCAATCTAATTTGGATTCAGTTCGACTTCTGAATATTGAATTTTTATCAATTAACTTTAGTTCACTTCAAACTAATCTCAAAACTTCATTTTATTTCACACAATTCAAATTCGTTTTCAATATTCAGTTTTAACTCCAATTTTATTCTTTTGTTCAATCATCAAATTTTACCTAAGAATTTCACACTTCATTTCTTAAGTTCAATGTAAATATTCCATATACACATTATATTTATTTTCAATTCACTATTATGGTTTATAACCACTCAAATTAAACTGGATTTCAAATTTCATATGAATTTTAATTCATCTCAAACCATATTAATTTGTCATTTCTTCAATTAGTTCCCGTTACTAATTTTATTTCAATACTTTACTTTACAAATTTGAAATGAATTTTTCAACATTCAATTTACTTTCATTAAATTGATTCACTTGTACTTACATTAATTTAACCACATCCTTTAAGTTAAATTTATTCTATCAAAATCCAATTTGTATAAGTTATCAACTTAATAATATTCCATAGATATTTCTACATAGTATTCCAGAGTTTACCAACATTTCAAAAACCATTTTTGAAAACAGTTCAAATTATCTTTTGAATTTTCTAAAACAAAATCCAAATTTTTCAAACAACTTCCATTTAAAACAATTTGGCAGCAATTCCTCTTTTGGAAACCCGAAAATGAACACCGGTGATGCCGCGGTCATCATCGAAGTTATTTTCCAGCGATCGAAAAGAGTTTAGAGCTTTTATCTTTCCAAAATACTTTTCAAAACCTTTGAAATTCATTTTCAAATTCAAAAAGATTTAAACTTTCCAAATCTCCAAAATTTTCAAATTCTTTTCAAACATTTCCAAAAACTTTTCTGGAATTCCGTTTTAAATTACAAATCACATTTATAATTTATATTCTTTAAATTTCATTAGTATATGGATTTATCTCTTAACTTTGGAGTTACAATTTCAATTTCTTATTCAATTTCAGTGATGATAATTCACTATTATTACTTCCTAACATCCATGCAACCATCTACTATGATAATTCATAGAAAATTATTCCTTTTATATACAAAAATAGTTTTGGATAAAATTATCTCATTTACCCTATTTAAAACAATACTGTGCCGAATTGTTCTATATAAGTGTTTAGAGATCCCTATCGATAGAGTTGTACGGACAATACCGACCAGAATCCATACCACTCAACAAACCAATCATCACAATATAAAACAAATTTTATATTCAATAACAAGTACGCGCTCATATCTATTATTACACTCAACTCATCCTAGAGTACTACTGACTCTATCTCTAATGAGTAACACCCAACAGAGCAGGGTTGTCGCTTAACCATATGCTCTGATACCATGCTGTCACGTACCAGAATTTTCGACTTTCGAAAATTCGACATCGATACTCACTTTATCGACTGCCGAGCAATCGAGTGCCGGAAACTCCAATAGTGAGGGTTTTAAGAAAAAGAAAAAGTAGAAGAAGAAGAAGATAGAAGAAAAAGAGAAGAAAGAAAGAAGAAGAACAGCAGAACAACATCAGAATCTTAAACATCGCAGCGGAACAATATATAATAGATAAACACTAGTCTTTTAAAACAAAGAACTATATCAGTTTATACATACATCAATCAGAGTCAATATACAACTCAATACAACACAGCACATCAATGGACAGTTATATAAACTTGTCCTCATACAGAATACACAGCGGAATAAATACTATCAGATACAAATACTACGTCTCATCATCCAGCTTATCTCCAAGCTCCAGAATATCCAGAATATCCTGATAATATAACTCTAGGCTGCCCGTGTGGAAATTGGTGGGCACCCAGAGTTTAGAAGGGAACAATAAACTCCGAGTCAGTCATGGTGACTGGTGTGAGATCGTAAAACAGTTATTTATCTTTAAAATAAACAACAGAAAACTTTTAAAGTCAATTCGCAATGCTTTTGGAAAATGAAACTACCATAAGACCTCCCACCACACACACAATGCAAACGCAGACTTGGAAGAGATTTCTTCTTATGTTAGTCAAAGATGCTTACTACGCAAAATCAAATCATTTTGGATATTATTATTAGTGCATAGTGGAAAACATTTCGAAAGTAGAATATAAATCTTAGCCAGCATAGGTACCATTATATTATGCCTGCTATAGCTGCCTCCTGAGGAGACAGGTTATACAATTGAAATTGTAAAGGCTCGTATTGTTTCTTTGGATTTCCAACAAATGGTCAGGCTAAGGAACTTCCTATCCACGATGGGTACGTCCCTGGAATAGACGACCCGAGAAATAACCTAACATTACGGTTAGATCTCTGCCAACACAAGGCCGGGTTACCTCTGCAAAAATAGGTAACTACTGACACGCGTATGCCATCCCCCGATCGTCACCGATCTTCCCGAGGATCCCCGATTCGCAACAACCACAAAGTAATAAATTTGCAGCAACCACAGAGGTTAAGTATCTGGGCTCCATACCATGATACCACCTTTATCCAGAAGGAATGACATACACTAAGGGGCGCTACTCCCTAGCACCTTGCCGCATCCTTCCTGTTTCGACCATTTCCGGGGTGTGAGGCTCGATGAAGTCTCGTCCACAAAGCTACGCTTTCTACAAAGCCCTGCTTCGGGTCAAACAAATGATCAACCTATGATCACAAAGATATAAGATCAAACAAATGATCATATCGCAAATGATCAAACACTGATCATTTCACAGCAACACTCAGTATGCCACGTTACCAAATTGGGATATATCGCTGATAAATTTCAACTACATAACCTCTGAGCTCGTACGTCTCAGAGAAGGGTGTTAAGCTAAGAGAATAAATTCTCCGCCACCAACAGAAATGTATTTGAAAGAAATCAGCTTTATATCTCAAATTGTAACGTCAGACACACAATCCATACAAGTCTGTTCCGGGATCGAACAGAACCGAAGGCACTTCTCACGAAGCCCTTGCATATCCGGATAATTTTCTAATCACGTCCGGACTTCCCGTCACTAAGGGTGATAAAACCTCTAAATCGGAGATCAGCCGATGTAGAGTAACTCGACGGTAATCCTTCCGTTTTCAAAAATATCCGGTCTTCAACACCGGTCTTCGAATGCAATTCATAACGACGTATCACATATTCGGAATGGGTTATACGACCCCATGGTCCTTTCCCGGCTAACCCGAATAGTGAGCGATTATTTAAAAATAAGTGTGGCATTCAAATTCATCCAATTCACAACAAATACCTATCTAAAGGTAATTATTGATAGTCGGTTATTTAACTATCAATAAAGATGCGCAACATCATCAGATTCCAAATAATTTTCCAAATTATTTCTTTTCCAAAAATATCTTTACTAGATAAAAAATTCCCACACTTTAAAAATAAATCAACGTTTATTTTTTTTAAAACGAATTTCCATTTCTTTTTATAAATTCCATAGTGAATTTATATTTTCAAAATATCCCCTGATATACGATTTTCAAATCGATGTCAATATTCACTTTCGATTTATCTTTACAAAGATAAATCTCAAAATGTTCATTTCATATTGGAAAAGTAATTCCATACTTGTTTAAAAATAAGTGATTCACAAATCTATTCATTTTCAACATTTGAAAATATTCGATATACTTAAAATCAAAATTAAGTATAATTTCATTCTTTAAGGAAATCATTTACTATAACAACATCTATTTGAGTCAAAACGAATGTTACGTAAAACATCGTTACGACGACTCAAAATCACAAGTATAGGGATTCGGATTTTAAGATAGATATATATATAAATCCCAATACTACATAAAACATTTTCTTTCGAAAATCATTTACTATAACAACAGTGTTATAGTCCATCATTTCCTTATTTCTCGAAAACGTCTATTTCAACAATGAACGTTGAAATCTATGCTTTCAACTCACAATACATTTTAAAACATCTTTAAAATGTTTAACTTCATTTTTTTATATCACTTCTTCAAAAATAAAATCCATTTTTACTAAACAATATATTCACTGTCCAAAATCGTGAATATAATTCACTTAACCCAATTTCAATCATTTCTACACATTTTAATTTCAATAGAGATTCGCTATCCAAAATCGCGAATATATCTACTTTAAAAATCTTCTATATTTAATTTATCTAATTCAATTGATCTCGAATTTATAAAACAACGTTTATAAATTCTATTTCTATTTTAATAACAACTTCGATTTATAAATCTCCTTTTATTTACTTCTAAAATTTCACTTATCAAAATAAGTGATTTCGGATTTATAAACAACGTTTATAAATCACATTTATACTTCATAACAATTTCAACTTATAAAATCATTTTATTAGCAAATTCTGTTAAAATCTCATCTAAGTGCAAAGATCTAATTTATAAGCAAATTCCTTATAAATCTTCTATCCTACAACTTCTATACAATTTATACTCCACAATTTATAAATCTATAAGTCCCGTTCACATATGATTTTTAGTATCACTTCATTTTTAACACTTATAAAAACTCGTTTTATAATTCCAATATCTTAATTTATAAAATGTCAACTTTATAAACCTTTTAAGTAAACCGTTTATAATATTTTAAAAATCTCAATTTAAACCATTTTATAAATAAATCAACTATTTAATCCAAAAATCACTTTTCGATTATATTTCACAAAGATCTTAACTTTTATAACTTTAAGATTTGAACGTTTATTTATTTAAAATAAATCACTTCAAAATTTTAATAAAACGTATAATTTCAAAGATCACTTTAAAAATCCTTTTAAAGTAAAAATCGTTTATTTTTAAACTTTAAAATTGAACCCGATGATGCAACGCACCAATTAGTCCATCACAACATTCAATATCATATATCAATATGATAACAACATATACAACAAATATCTGCAAATAATAATATTGGTGAGGAATCCAGTTGGATCCCTCCAACCTGTTTCCCTGCATCCACAGACGTTAGCACAATACCAATTCCGCTCCAGTACGGAATTATCGCGGTATATGGGTTTTATAAAAATAATCCGCTTACTAACGGCGCAATAGGGTCTCATCCGCTATACGAGGCGGGAAATCAATCAATCCAATATATACATATGCCAATATGTATATATTGCTATATATAGATATATATCCTACTATATCTAATATCACATCCAATAGCAATCATCAATCAATAACTGAAAATTCCACTTTTCAATTTGAGTGAGAAGATCTCACCGTGATTTTAATTCTGATTTCAGCGTTTATTTCGAATAAAATTAAACGGACGTTTAATTTTACCCGAAATTCAAACTAGCTCCAAACGACTCCAATCCAGTTGCATCGCGTAGTATTTGACGATACGATTCCAACGCACTTCGTTTCATAATTTTCTGATAATGTATGAACAAGATATACATTTTTAAAGGTTGTACAAATTATAAAAATTCAATTTACAAATCTATTTATTTATTTCTTTATACCCAGACAAATCTGGACCGTGCATTTTCTTTCCAGCGCATCAGGCCCGCACGTGCACTCCTTCTTCCGTTCGCTCCAGATTTGAGAAACGCGATCGAACCCATCATCGTTCGAAATTTCGAATGGCCGCATCCCCTAAACAACGATGAAACCCGATCATCTTGCCTCCATTCGAAGTGCCTATGCGAGATGACCCACCGCCCAGAGCCACGTGCAGCCCGGCCTCATTGTTTTCTCGAAAAACGTGTGTGAACTTTCGATGTTTAACCTCGATTTGCCGGCAATCTACTCGATTAAAACCCATCACAGCCGTTCAAAATAAAGATCTCGTGATGCTCTCCATTTTTGCAGTTGATAGATTCACGAATTTCTTTGTGGATTTGGAGAAAAACGAAGGGGAAGATGGGAGTGAATCGGCCATTGATAGTGGGGGTGGCGGTTGCACGTTTTAGCTAGGGTTTTCTCAGAAATGAAGGGGGTGGGTTGCTTTTATAGAGAACCGGCGAACACTATTCATTTCTAAATTTCCGAACTCCGATTTACGCGCGGTAACTAGCGTTTCTGGGGTTTATCCCGCGTTCCGGACACAATGGAAAAGGTTTCGGAAGCTAATTCGATCGTATGTGTGAGATATGACAATAAACGATAAATTTAAATTAAACCGATTTAAATCGATTTCGAGGCGTTTTAATTTGTACCGGACAAATGGTAAATCCAAAAATTACGAAATTTGAAATCTTATAATAATTCGATATTATGAACCCAATGGGACTGGTTTCGTCGAATTCCGAGACTGTGCCTCGGACGACTATTTTTAAATATCGATTCAAATAATTAAATTCAAAACTGATCAAAACAGTTTAAATTTAAATTCTGAAGCTGCTGTTATCTTCAGTGCTATCAATACGAATTTTACATGCATTTGAAATATTTTTCTTCAACTTTAAATTGAATATTCAAATCGTTATCCAACATTCAATAGATTAAAATTTATCATTTAATCGCCAAATTCAAAGGTTTATCGGGGATTCAATTTAAATTACCTTTAAAATATTTAAAATTAATTAAATATTCTCAATTTAATTTGTTCAAAATTCTGGGTCATTACATGATTGTTCTAGTCTAAGCCCAGAAACCCTGTCTCAACTCTATCCCCGAGGTGAGAATTTCCTGAACTACACATAGTAGTTCAATCCTAGTTAAAAAACTAGAGTTTTAAATTTAAAAAATAAAGTACAATAGTAAAATAGAAATCCCTAATCTTTTTACAAATTACACAACGGCCCAAAAACAAAATAAACACTTCCTAATTTTTCTTTTACATGACCGATCCTATTTCATTTCTTTTAGGGTTTCATATTTTGGAAGCCCCCGCTTTGCAATTAAACATTGAATCGCACCTTTATTCCTTTGTTGGTTGCGTTCTTTGATTGGCTGGCGATTGACGGTTATGATTGCTTCCACTGTCGAGCTCCTTTGCGGTTGATAATTGGGTACAAATTTGATTCACTGATGGTATTTGAATTTTTGTTCCTGCTCGATGTGAATAAATTGCCAGTGATGATTTGGTTTATATAGAGAAAGATTTGAGCAAAAATCTTTTTTATTTTCATATATTTCGAGAATTTTTATTAGAATATTTCAATTCACGAATTTTTCTTTTTACCTTGCCTGTTGATTTTTGATCGATCCTTGGGTCTTCAGTTTTGAGATTATTGACTTTTTCGTTCCTGATATATTATTGCTTTGTTCTGATAATGTTGACTTGATCAACATGCAAATTTTTGATTTAGCAGTTGCAAACTTTTTGGGCATGCATCTAAAAATTTGTTTAATTCTTTGTTGCACTGTCCACCCTCATTAACTTCTGAAATCTTGGCTCATCCCGAACTGATTTTGCATATTACCTTACTGTAGTTCAGATTTGTGTTTTGATGTTAAATGCGTATGCTTAGTTATCTATGCCCTGTTGTACTTGCATGTGTGCTTGTTGTCCTTATATGTATGTGTTTTACTTCGATCTTTGCCTTTGAGTGCTTGAATTTGTTCTTTATGAGAATTTTCCATGTGCCTTGGTTGAACTGTTTTGTTGCATGATACACTCTTGTCTTTCCACTGATTGTGCATTGCTATTACACTTGTACACACTTTCTAGTCTTAGCTTGCTTCCATACTTGCCTGGACTTGAACTAATTTCTGAGTACATCACTGTATTGTGCATATTGCCCTGTGTGTGCGCCTATGCTTATGCATTTGAGATACTCTTCTATGCATATACACACACACACAGATATGTATATATATATATATGAGCACAATTATCTCTTTAGCTGAATTATTGTATTTGATCCTCTGTATGCAGTAGTGCTGCATCTGACTGTATTTAGCCTTTTCCCATATTTTGAGCCTGAACCATTTGTCTATTGTCATCCTGAGCTGTGCACTTTTTTATGCTAGTGTTTGTTTATGAGCATGACTTGGCCTTGTGTACACTTCCACTTGCATCTGTTTGCATTTTCTTCAGCATTGCAGTAGCTTTCCATTGTGTATGTGCATGCTGACCTTGTGTGCATGTAACTTCTTCTTGTCTGAAGTGATTTATATGTTCTGGTATGCCTTATACATGACTTATTCATTTTGTTGCTTGGTTTGTGTTGTGTACCTTATGCATATCCACTATTTTACAGCGTGTTAGTGCACATCACCTTGCAACATTTTCTTGCTGGTCTTGTTTGTGAGTGAACCTTCTTTATGTGCTTTGTGCATGTGTACAAGTATGATATGTGCACTTGCGCATATGCACTGTCGTTTTAAAAGTGCTTGAAATTAATGTGCTTTTTTATTACAAATTGCTCGGCCTTAAGGCATGTACAGTGATATAATGTGCATGTCTTAAGTTGCTTATGCACATTATTGACTCGATTTTAAATATTTATCCCACACGAACATGTTGTACTAGTCCTTGTATATATCTGTTGTACCGGTCCATGTTCATCATTTTTGGTGCCTATATACAATATAAAAAGAGCAAAACAAATAAACCGAGGCAATGTCGAGTTTAAATATATTTATATTTTTGCAGTTTCAATTTGTTCCTCTTTTTCTTTTTACTGTATTGTTATTTGATAAGTAAAGCAGATTTCTATCTGGTCAAAGGCTGGAAGAAGAAGATAAAAATCACTTTCGAGTAGCAATTGTATGTGAATAGTGTATTTGAAAAAAGTGATTAGAAAATATTATATTTGAAAATTTTGTTATATGAGAGAGTATAACTGTTGTATATGAATAATGTATGAAAATTGTGGGACCGCATGTTGTAATTGTGTGTACTATTAAAATTTTATTAAAATAAAATTTTGTTGTAATAAAATTTTTATTTTTTTATTTCTTTCCATGATGTTATAATAGTGCTACAACAAACACATTTAAAAAATATATGTTTATTATCATCAAACTAAAAATCATAAACTACTATATCTTACAGATATATTCTAATATATACATACACATGAATATAAAACACACACACACACACAGATATACATATACATACATACATACATACATATATAGCTGATGAAGTAGGGGACCAGGATGTGTCATCTGATGATATTTTGATAGAAACAATAAGCCCAAGCCTTGATGTAGTGGTTTGTGAGTAGCTCCCTGAGACAACAAAAGAATTGAGGAATATTAATGTTGAATCCAGTAACTCAGAGGAAGAAAAAGTAGAACTAAATAGCCCAAAATCTTATACAAAGCCTAATCCAAACTATAGTATGCAAATC
Organism: Allium fistulosum; assembly: GCA_030737815.1. Taxonomy (NCBI): domain Eukaryota; kingdom Viridiplantae; phylum Streptophyta; class Magnoliopsida; order Asparagales; family Amaryllidaceae; genus Allium; species Allium fistulosum. Next base: position 697,247,608 of record CM060903.1, on the reverse strand, counting down.
AATAAGATAGATAAACACAATAAGGCGAACAACTCATAAGGGATTTCTCCTAGGAAAACGAGGTGCTACTCCCTCAACTCTAAATGTCAATAATCAGCTGGAATGTAAGATGTTGGCCAAGTTTTCAAACACTTAATCAACCCACTCCCTGTCTACCACCGGACCAGATCCACCGAGTCTCACCACCGAATGAAGCTCAACCGGACCAAATCCCCACCACCGATCCAAACTACCACCGAATGAAGCTCAACCGGGCCAAATCCCCACCACCGATCCAAACTACCACCGAATGAAGTACAACCGGACCAAATTCCTCCACCTCATGACCGGACCAAGAGGATGCCGAACCAGACTGCCAGGCCAGATCACTTCAGCCCAGGCCCACCAGCAGCTGAATATATCCAAGACCCCTGCCCCCAACCTCACTCTATAAATAGAGAGGCAGGGGTACAACAATGGGGCACAAGTTTGAGAGCTCAAGCACGGAAGGAACTTTCAAACAACTTTCTTTTACTTGTACCAAAGCTTTGTACTTGTAATCATAAGAAGAGAAGAGAAATAACATATAAAGTGGACGTAGGCACATTCTGGCTGAACCACTATAAATCTGCGTGTCCTTTTTACAGTTTAGCCCCTGCTTTTCATATATTTACATAAATCTCCAAAATCACTAAGAACAACCTAAGATCTACTAAATCATACAACTTTGAGGTGTTTGTCCATTTTTTGTGCAAACATTTTTGGTGCTTTCACTGAGAGCTAGAAGCTCGAAGCTTCAGCTTCATCTACTTAACGAGTTTTCCTAACAGCATCGTCCGCCACTTGGAAATCATGCCTCCCAAACAGAGAAAAGATGTTAACAAAGGAAAAACATCGCATCCAGTCGTCTTCCTGATCCAGCTGTCGCGAATCAAGTAAATCGTCCTCCTCCAGCAACAGTAACAAATGAAGGATAGGCTAACCCAACCACTCCTGCCACAGAACAGCCTGCAGCAATTACTAGGGCAGATTTGGACAGAGTTGTTGTTGAAGTAACTAACCGCTTCACGTCCCAGCAGGAAGCCTTGGTGGACCATCTCATGTCACGCTTGAGGCACGCTGAAGAATCCAACCGCAACACTGAATCATGGGGCGAGTCCCAGTCTGGAGGATCTCAGAGACAGCAAAGATCTTCCTTCCTCGAAGGAGCTAACGGCAGGAGTAGCCGTGGTAGGAGCCGAGACCGAGCCCAGCCCGAAGTTAGGCCTGAGGAAACGTTTGGTGCCGAACCCAACGGGGAAGGTACCGGGCGAAGGTCAACTGCAGCTGAGCCTGTCATGCTGCCTAACCACAGAAACACCAGTGAACGGGGCCGAGCTAGAGTTCAGCCCGAAGTTGGACCCGAGGAAGTGCTTAGATCAGAACCCAACAGGGGAAGATCAAGACAAGGGCCAACTGTAGCTGACCCAAGCATGCTCCCAGAAGATCAAAGGCAGCCACTGGAAAATATGAGGAATGATAGACGATACCATCCCTACAGGTTGTCTGGACGGAATCAACCCCACAGAACAGAACCAAACTCATTTCTGTCCGCTCCAAATTCTGATGAAAGGATGGCGCGCTTATTCAGAGAGTGTGTCCAACGGGAGCAAAGAGATCGAGGGATAGGCGCTAGGGTAACCAGCCCTTTCGCCCGCAATATCGAAATTGCTATCACCCCCCGAGAATGGAAGATGCCAACAATGGAACCCTACAAAGGAACCTCCGATCCCGTTGTACACTTACAGAGGTACACGCAGCATATGCTCATGAGTGGAGCAACAGAGGGAGTACTGTGTAAATGCTTCCCGCTCTTCTTAGCAGATCTTGCTACCTCCTGGTTCTGTCATCTACCCCAAGGATCCATCAGCTCATGGGAAATGTTGAAAGAAAAATTCATCAGTCAGTTCCGCATTCATGTGGAGCAACCTAAGGACGCTTATTCCTTATCCAGCGTCAAACAGAAACCTGGAGAAAAGCTGCAGCAATACCTAACCAGATTCAACGCCGCAGCAGCCGCAGTTCAAGATGCCGATGAGAAGCTTATCCTAATGGCCCTCTACAGTGGGGTGCATCCGGACACTAAATTTGCTAGAAGATTGACAAAAGAAAAACCAGCTACTTTACCAGATTTCTTCCATGAAGCCGGGAAATACATGAGGCTTGAGGATGCTGCCATTGAGGGGCAGTCAGGACAGCAAAGTAAGACGACCCATGGCAACGCCCCTGCTGTGGCGAGGGATGTTCGAAGAAATGATTCCAGAGACAATGCTGGGGGCAAGAAAGTAGAAAAACGCCTATATCGGCCAGGACCAAGATTCGACTCTTACACCCCTTTGAACGAGACCGTCGAAAATATCTTCCTTGCCACCCAAGGCGAAGTTAGATACAAATGCCCACCATACAAGAAGGAATCAGATAACGCACTGAAGTCTGGAAAGTTCTGCCGCTTCCACGAATCTCACGGACATGATACCAACGAATGCCATCATCTCCGAGATCTGATTGAGGAACACATCAGAAGGAAAAAACTGGAACGCTATGTAAAAAGTCAAGACAGGACTCCAGCTCCTGCCAATGAAAACCCAAGGCTACCCTCACCAGGGACCGGCAGAGGCGACCGCAACGCTAGCAGCTCTAGTCAAGAGAAGATAGTGGTCCATACCATCTCAGGAGGTCCGCACATCGCAGACAGAAGTTGGAAAGAGATGGAAAGATATGGGAAGTCGCTTAGAGACAATAGGGACTGTGTCAATACGGTTATAGAAGAGCGCCACCCAAAGCGGAAAGAAAGTGATGACATCACATTCAGTAAACGCGACCTAGAAGGAAGACAGTACCCTCACATGGATCCCATGGTTATCTCTGCTCGACTCGGTCCCGCCGAAGTTTACCGAATCCTGGTAGACACTGGAAGCTCTGTAAATATCCTGTTCAAACACGCATTCAACAAAATGAAGCTATCAATGAAGGATGTATCTCCCTGCGATAAACCACTACACGGTTTCACTGGAGATGCGAAAATGCCCATCGGGCAGCTTGACCTCTTCGTTGAAATTGGAAGCCATCCCCGCTCCGTTATAAGGAAACAGACGTTTGTGCTGATAGAAAACCATTCGGCCTACAACGCCTTCCTAGGAAGACCAGCCTTATCTGACTTCCAGATTGTCCTAGCCCCGTGGTGCCTGAAAATGAAATTTCCAACAGACAATGGGGTAGGGGAAGTGGAAGGAGACCAGGATATTGCATGAGACTGCTATGTAACCGAACTTCGCAACAACCACAGGAAAGATAAAGGGAAAGGTGTAGAGATTGCCCTCTGCACAAAAAGCCTTGAAGCATAGCAACTAAAGAAAGCCCCTCCTCTTCGATACACCAACGACCCTTTCAATGAATTAGATCCTAGGGACAAAGAGGAGGAGGCCACCGCCGAGCCTGCGGAGGCTATGGAGTTTATATCTGTAGACAAGCATGACCCAAGTAGGCTACTGAAAATTGGGTCCCAGCTGAAAGCTGAACTGAAGGAACAACTCATTGATTTTCTCCGCCACAACTTGGATGTATTCGCTTGGTCACACGCTGACATGACCGGAATCTCCCCCGACATAGCGTGCCACGTACTAAACATTGATCCTACCAAGGCGCCTGTAAAACAAAAAAAGAGAAGTATGGGGGCAGAGCGATCAGCAGCCCTCGATGAAGAAGTAAAGAATCTACTCGCCAATGACTTCATACGAGAAGCTATTTACCCAGAATGGATCGCCAACCCGGTACTAGTAAAGAAAGCTAATGGGAAGTGGCGGACCTGCATTGACTTCTCCAACCTAAACGACGCCTGCCCAAAGGATTGCTTCCCGCTTCCCAGAATCGACCAACTTGTAGACAGCACAGCCGGGCACGAACTCCTGTCTTTTATGGATGCATACTCAGGATATAACCAAATTCCTATGCATGCTCCCGACCAAGACCACACTAGTTTCATCACCGACCGGGGTTTGTACTGCTACAAAGTGATGCCCTTCGGACTTAAAAATGCAGGAGCCACCTACCAGCGCCTCGTCAACAAGATGTTCGCAGGGCTAATAGGACGAACAATGGAAGTATATGTAGACGACATGCTGGTAAAATCACGGAAAGCCAAAGATCACGTAAGCCACCTAGGCGAAATGTTCCAGGTACTTCGACAGTATGGAATGAAGTTGAATCCACTAAAGTGCTCCTTCGGAGTGTCATCGGGAAAATTCTTAGGATTCATCGTCCATGCCCGAGGGATAGAAGCAAACCCTGAACAAGTCCGAGCATTAAGGGACATCAAGATACCTTCCACCCGAAAGGAAATGCAAAGCCTAAATGGAAAAGTGGCTGCCCTAAGCCGATTCATCTCCAAAGCAACGGACAAGTGCGTCCCCTTTTTCGAAGCTCTAAAGAAAGATAAAGGAAAGTTCGAATGGACGGACGAATGCTTAACCGCTTTCCTTAACCTAATCGAACACCTCCAGAAACCACCGGTACTCTCGACCCCAAGCGAAGGCGAAGAATTATACCTATACCTTGCTGTGTCACCTCACGCTCTAAGCGCTGCCTTGGTAAGGGAAGACAACCGCACGCAACGACCAGTTTACTTCGTCAGTAAAAGGTTTACTGGGGCAGAAGTCAGATATCCTAAGCTTGAAAAGTTAGCATACTGTTTACTGATCACTTCACGAAAGCTACGTCACTACTTCCAATCCCATTCCATCAAAGTTCTGACCGATCAACCACTGAGGCAGGTACTCCATCGTCCCGACACTTCCGGGCGACTACTTAAATGGTGTATTGAGCTGAGTCAATATGATATCACCTATCACCCTCGCACCGCCATCAAGGGACAAGCCATGGCTGATTTCATTGCAGAATTCACTACCAACGAGGATAAGGAGCAACTGGAGATAACCGAAGATATCAAGTGGAATCTCTTTGTGGACGGTGCATCTAACGAACAAGGCTCGGGAGCAGGTGTGGTAATAATCACTCCCAGGGGAAATAAACTACACTATGCTATAAGGTTGGAGTTCGCTGCCACCAACAACGATGCAGAATACGAAGCAGTAATAGCCGGATTAGAAATTGCTATCGAGATAGGAGCCAATTCTTTGTGTCTTCACAGCGATTCTCAGCTTATTGTTAATCAAATACTAGGGGAATTCCAAGCTCGAGAAGAACGACTCATAGCATATCTAAAGAAGACCAAGTTACTTCTCAGCCGATTGGACCACTACTTAGTCAAACACATCCCTCGGGAAGAGAACCAAGAGGCCGACGAATTGGCAAAGCAAGCAAGTATGAGAGACGTCGCCATCTTCGGGGCAGTAACTGTCTCAAAGCAAACGATCCCAAGTTTTGAGCAAGTGAATCTGATAGCTGCAACCGAAGAAGCAACTTGGATGACTCCCATCCGAGACTACCTACAAAATGGCACACTACCCGACGGGCGTAACGAAGTCAAGAAAATCTTGAGGAAAGCGTCCCGCTACACAATACAAGGAGACATCCTCTATCGGCGCGGGTTCTCTAACCCATTGTTAAGGTGTGTCGCCGGAAGGGAAGCCAAGGAAATCTTATCCAACATTCATCAAGGAAGCTGCGGAGATCACACCGGAGGGCAAACGTTAGCAAAAAAGATACTCCGATACGGATATTTCTGGCCCACCTTAAGCAAGGACGCCTTAGATTTCGTCAAGAAGTGTGACAGATGCCAAAAGTTTGCTAAGATCCCTCGGCTACCAACAACCGAGATTACTCAGATGACCAGCCCTTGGCCCTTTGCAGTATGGGGAATTGACTTAATCGGTGAACTGCCAATGGGTCGAGGCGGCGCCAAATATGCTATAGTAGCAGTCGACTATTTCACCAAATGGGTGGAAGCAGAACCTCTAAATAAAGTATCTTCAGCGAAAGTTATCAACTTCTTAATCAAAAATGTTCTGTGCAGGTACGGAGTCCCACTAAAAATCATATCAGACAATGGACTTTAGTTTGACAGCGAGGAATTCGCCAACTGGTGCCAAGAACACGGAATTCACAAAAGCTTCTCGTCCGTAGCATATCCCCAAGCAAACGGACAAGTCGAAGCAGTCAACAAAATTCTGAAAACTCTGATCAAAAAGAAGCTCGAAAAGTCAAAGGGCGCTTGGGTGGATGAACTCCCTACGGCACTATGGGCCTACCGCACATCTTTCAGAACATCAACAGGGCACACGCCTTTCTCTTTGGCATACGGATCGGAGGCTATGCTCCCCGTTGAAACCATTGTGCCTTCCCACCGTAGGATCCACTATAACCCAGAAGAGAACGAAGAGCTCCTCAACATGTCTTTGGATCTAGTCGAGGAGAGAAGGAATGATGCAGTCCTAAAAACAGCAGCCCACAAGCAAAAGGTGGCAGCACAATACAACTCCAAAGTCAAACATCGTACCTTACGAGAAGGGGATCTTGTCCTCAAGCGAATCTTCCCTCGCCCCGGAGCACTAGACCCAATCTGGGATGGACCATATGTAATTCATAAAGATCTCCACAACGGAGCCTATATTTTGTCAACAGTGGACGGAGAGGTGTTCCAGAGGGCATGGAACATCCAACACCTCCGTCGATACTTTTCTTAACTTGTATTGCCCATATGAAGTGAATTAACAAAGAGAATCAGTGGACGTAGGCATTTTTTCGTGCCGAACCACTTTAAAAAAGCCTTGTCTCTTTTTTAAATTGTTCCTTTGTATCTTGGCTGCTTGTTAACTTTATCCTTTTTTGTTGAACAAAATCCTGAGCATATAGCGTTTCTATTCAAAGCACTCCACAATGCAACTTCACGTGGACAAGACCCAACAGGTACTATGCGAATCTATGCCCTCGCCAATGAGACGCTTTTGCTCCAGCATCCCTCTGCTGCGGGTTAACTCATTGCTCGCGACGGCCCTTAAAGCCAACTGTAATGAGCCGATTATAAGCCACCGAGAAGGCCGACTATAGCCGAGGCAGCTCATTACGGCGTTAGGCTCGCCGGCGACTGTGAACCGATTATAAGCCCCAACATAAGGTGTGGCCAGCCAGGGGCAGTTCACAGTTGACGATCGGCACCCACGCTAGCCGGCCACAGTAAGTCGAATAATACCCATGAGTACGGGCCATAATGGCCCGGGTAGTTACTGTGCGCGATCTCGGCTTCGGTGTGTCTTAAGTACGGCTGTGGTAAAAAAGAATTAACTCCCCGCGGAGGCGTAAGATGGGTGACAAATGTCTCCAAGACCCACAGCTAGGGAAAGTGACTACAAAACTCGTTTGCCACGAACTTAAGCACATCGAAGGCCTTCCGTGACTGGAAGTTTTACTATTTCACATATTTCAATTTTACTTAAAAAAAACTTTCCTCCTATCCTCTATAACAAACCATAAAGTACAGGATGCAGGGTAAGAGATACCCGCCAATGGATGCAGAGATTCACAATCAGATGGCAGGGCGTTCAACCGCTTTCCATGCTTGGTCATACAAGATATTCGAAGCTGCCATTTACAAACAGAACATGAAAGGCGGTATTTTCTTCCTTTATGTGCAGATGCATGACTGTAATTTAATTTTTTCACACCACACGCTAACATTGCAAGTCATGAGATTATGATTTAAAACCAGAATCTGACATCAAACACAATTTAAGTACGAGAATATACACAGCTATATTTCTCATACGACATGTCAAAACAGCAACAAACATTCAAGTAACGACAAAATCAGCTTAAGTTAAAAAATTACACGTCAAGAATAATGTTGATTATTACAAGTAGCAAGAATTACAACTTAGAAGTTACTCTACTGTCTTAAGGCTAACAGATACAACAATGCCAAATCTACAAAAAGAATTTTCCAGGTTTAATCAGGGAGCCGGTTGCGTCAAAGTCTTGTCCTTGCTCTTTTGCCCGCCTGTCCGGTCATAAAAAGGATTCATTAAGTGATAAGTAACCAAGTTAACGGAAAGACTAGAAAGGAAGACTTACCAGCACTTGCTTCTTGACCGTCCTGGTCGTCATCCTCTACCTGCACACCTGCCTCTTCAGCAGCAAGCAGCCGCATACCCTCCTTTACCGCCGCTTTCTCCTCCTTGGTGAACTGGGCAGTGACCACATCCATACTGAAGACCGTTCCACCCTCTTTATCTGCATCAGCCTTAGCCTCCTCCAAAGCCCGAAGATAGATCTTGGCCATGACCCTGGGATAATCATCCATCCAAGAGAGATTGCCCTGCCTCCAAGTTCGGAAATACATGTCCTGGAGCATGTCATCCATCATTCCCTCATTCTCCTCAAACTCCCTCATCCGGGCATCGGAAGCCGACAACCTTTCGACGGCAGCATCTCTCTCCAATCTGTATCTCGAGCAATCAGCCTGAAGGGACCTCCGCATCACCTCCATCTCTTCCCTCAACTTAGCTTGAGCAAGCTCTGCAGCCTCAAGTTTCTCGGACAATTCCTCCACCTGCTCGAGATCCGCTCTCCGAACCTCATCCACCGTGGCAATAGCCATGTCAATCCGCTCTTTGCAAGCAGCTTCCATTTTCCGCAGTTCAGCCCGACTGGCCTCTTCCATGGTTTTCCTTAGTCGCCCAGTAGCAGCCTCATGCTGGGAAATCTGGATAGCCTGATCCGCAAGCTGTTTGGCCTGATCCGAAACCACCAATCGAAGTCGGATATTGGCGCTCCCAATCTCCTCTCCGGCCTTAACCAGCCGAGCATGATGCCCCATCAGCTTCTTGGTCTCCTCTGCCACCCGATCAATATTAGCCTTGGCCTCGACTCCCATAATGACTATACGAGTAGTGAGTAGATCGAGATCTAAGGCCTTGGCTTCGTCAAGTACTCGTACCATGGGGTTACGGGGGAGAAGATGTTCACCAGTGACTTCGTCAAAAGTAATATCATGAGAACTGGGATCCAGATCAGGATGACCCGCAAATGGATTACGGGCCAAGTCGGGACGGTCGATACGAATAACAGAAGGGTTTCCGGACGGGTGCGGAGAAGGTGCAAACTCGCTACCCTCCTCAGTAATGTCATGAATAGGCTGAGCCGGAGGCTGAGAACTGGGCGAAGTTTCGGATAAAGGATGACTCCTCTTCCTCTGCTGAATACCCTCTTCGATGACCCCAAGAAGAGGACGGTAGCCGACTACATCCCCGGAGCGTTGGGTTGAGGGCTTCGGCTTAGCAGAAATTTTGGAAAGTTTATATTGCTCAAGCCTGTGTCGGAGGTCTGAAGCTTTGGACGTCTTGCCTGCTCCTGATGTAAAGTACAAGTGTTACAATCTTACATTACTATACGATTCGAGAAACGCGGTAAATTACAAGTTAAAAAAAAAGGGGGAAAAGAAACACAGCTGTGATTGTACAAACCCTGGGGAGGAGTGGGATACTGCAATAAGTCCTGGATTTCATTCCAGGACGGGAGCGGGTCATAAAATATTCCTAAGTCCCTATCATTAGTGAAGCATGCAGGGGTCAAGAGTTCACCTTGAGTCGTCAGAGCCACCTTGGCCGGAATGGTCGGAGAAGACTCACTTGCACCAGTCCCGGCTTTGTCCGCCTTCCCGGTCTTCTCTACCAAAGCCGGATCGTCATCCAACCCCTCAAAAGCTTGGCGGAAAGCATCATCCGTCCACTCTTGCATTTCGCCTACTTGCCCAGAAGACAGAGCCCTGGAACCATCACCACCCTGTCCATCGCCACCATCATCACCAAGACGCTCAACGTCGCTTCCGCCCTCAGCCTCACCTCTTTCTTCCTCCGCATCTATCTCCCCCTGAGTAAGTGGACAATTGCTGGGAGAAGGACCGTCCGACCTCTTAAGTTTCTTACCTCCGACAGCTGGAGGTTTCGTGAATGGTTTTCTCTTTCCACCCTCTGCCGCAACGCCTCCCTTAGCCTGAGCAGCCGCCCTCTCTTCAGCCGTTTCCCTCAACTTAACTACAGACTGCTGCGGAAGGATTAAGTTATACTCCAGAAGAATCGCATTTCTAATCAAGAAGGCAGATGATCTGTATTTCCCAAGAATGGCTTCTATCTCAGCCGCCGTCTGAACCAGGCGGTCAGTCTCCACAACCGGAAAGCCACCTGTCGCTAGCAAAAATGAGAAAGTATGAGAAGAAGCATCGCAATCGGAATAAAAATTATAAGTAAAAGCATCAACTTACATCCAGAGGTAAAGCGCCGGATGGAGACGGAGTCATCCCTAACAAAGAACCACTCTTTCTTGAACATGCTGAATTTAGAGTACAGGTCCAGGACCGGCTTGAAGGTCACAGCGGACTCCAAGCTAATATATGGGGACCCCTTCTTATAGCCCCTCAAATTATACAAGTACCGGATCTCCCGGTTGGAGGGAGCGCGACCATACTTCCTCCGAAAAATAACGAAAAGGCTCACCAGTATGGCATAAGAGTTGGGCTGAAGCTGGAATGGGGCCACCTTCAGATACGTGAGGAAGCTGACTACCCAAGCATTGAGAGGCGGGATAGCACCACACATGCAATGGTACCTACTATAAGCAAAGTATCCTTCGGGAGGACTGTATGGCATGACTCCTGAGCCCGGCAGCAGCATGAGGGCTCTATCGATCCCAAAGGAACGAGATATAACATCGAGTTGCTCCTCTTTGAGAGAGCTAGGAAAGCAGTCAGGCGGGGAATCCAGCAGCTCCTGGGGACCATATCCATCCACTAATGACCTCGGGGCGGGCCCATGACGCTCCGATCCTGATTGAGCTGGGGGCACGGCCGAGGACTCTCCTTCACCCCTGGATCTCCTCTTATCTGATCGAGTTTCAACTTTTCGAGACATTTATCTGCAAACATGGGAAAAGTATATCGTTAGAATATACAAGCAGCGTAATCTGAAATTTCGCTTAAAAATTCGAAGTATGAAACACATGTTCACTCAGTACAACAATTCATTCGGCAAACAGATGCACTTCAATAATCTCATTCGGTATTAAACGTTCATGTGTCATTCGGTATCAGAGGATTAAGTTCATTCGGCATGCAAACGTACGAACGCAGGTTCATTCGGCAAAAAGATTAGACTTGGTCCGGCTAAAGATCTCACCTGATTCGGTTAGAGGTTTGGTTCGGCTAACGCTGACTGATTCGGTTAAGGGTTTGGTTCGGCTAACGCTGAGGTTCGTGGGAATGGTTCGGTAGGTGGAGAGATAGAAGCCCTAGCCCCCTATTTTATAGACGAAGGCAGTGTACCGGACCACTTGGATCGGCAACATGAAACACACGCAGACGCCAAGAATGGATGGACAAAAAACAAAGCACGATATATGGTAAACATATACCCTACTTTGGGGGGCAAATGTTGGCCAAGTTTTCAAACACTTAATCAACCCACTCCCTGTCTACCACCGGACCAGATCCACCGAGTCTCACCACCGAATGAAGCTCAACCGGACCAAATCCCCACCACCGATCCAAACTACCACCGAATGAAGCTCAACCGGACCAAATCCCCACCACCGATCCAAACTACCACCGAATGAAGTACAACCGGACCAAATTCCTCCACCTCATGACCGGACCAAGAGGATGCCGAACCAGACTGCCAGGCCAGATCACTTCAGCCTAGGCCCACCAGCAGCTGAATATATCCAAGACCCCTGCCCCCAACCTCACTCTATAAATAGAGAGGCAGGGGTACAACAATGGGGCACAAGTTTGAGAGCTCAAGCATGGAAGGAACTTTCAAACAACTTTCTTTTACTTGTACCAAAGCTTTGTACTTGTAATCATAAGAAGAGAAGAGAAATAACATATAAAGTGGACGTAGGCACATTCTGGCTGAACCACTATAAATCTGCGTGTCCTTTTTACAGTTTAGCCCCTGCTTTTCATATATTTACATAAATCTCCAAAATCACTAAGAACAACCTAAGATCTACTAAATCATACAACTTTGAGGTGTTTGTCCATTTTTTGTGCAAACATAAGAGGTCTAAATAGTGATACCCGCAAATTAGACCTCTATAATCTTAGAAGGAATTATCAGCCTTCTATTATGGGTAAACTAGAAAATAAGTTCAGTGATCAGAGCATTAATTTCTTTTTAACTACAATGGGAGATGAATGGGAGTTCATACATAATAATGACACTGGGGATCAAGGTAGGATTTTATGTATGTGGAATAAAGCTATTTGGCATGTTCAATCTATTGACAAGGATCAATAGAAAATTACTATCAATGCACATAACTCTGGCAGTTTAGTCTTAATTCTAACATTTGTATATGCTAGCAATCTAGCATCTTATAAGAATTTACTATGGTTTAAATTACGAGATCTAGCCAAAACTATTCAAACACCATATTTAGTTATGGGTTATTTTAATGCAATGCTTATAGCAGTAGAAAAGAAAGGTGGTCTTACATTGAGTGTTTCCCAATTAGCTGAATTTAATAGCTTAATAGCTGTGTTGTCACCACTGGGTTGCTGGAGCCAGTCCACTCAGGCCTGAAATATACATCGGGAAGTGGTGAGTGCAAAAAATTATCGTGTAAGCTAGATAGAGTTCTCATTAATCCAAACTATATGAATTTATTTTCTAACATAAAAGTTAGTATTCTCCCTAACTCTACTAGTGATCACAGTCCCCTGCATGTATTACTTAATAAACAAGCCAAAAATGAGAAGGGTAAGCCTGTTCTCTATGCTAATTATTGGCACACTATGGATGACTATAATGAAGCTGTAAATTTTAATCTTTGCCCACATATTGAAGGTTGTCAATTTTATAAACTCATGCACATTCTCCAGTTTTCTAAGTCATGGCAAGAAGAATGGAATAGATGCAGACCTAAAGATGGTGAGTTAATCAACCAATTAGAGAAGAAGTGTGAAGAGTATCATAGACAGATTGACGATAATCCTAATAACTGCGATGAAGACTGGAATGCATATTATGAAGCTCAACAACAGCTAAAGGATGCTTTGAAGACTAAGGCCTTGGAACTCAAACAAAAAGCTAAAGAGAATTGGATCATAGAAGGAGATGAATGCACCAAATTCTTCTATACTAAGATGTCATTCAGGAAAACACCAACTATAATATTCAATGTCTTGACCAATAAGGGGCTATGCTGAATGATTGTAATAAGATGGAAATGGATGCAATTTCTTATATCATAATCTATATAATGGTTCTTATGAAAATAACTTACCCCCAATTGAATGCAGAAGGCTCGTGAACTCCACTGGCAGGCGCATGTCGGGGAAGAGGGTGACCGAAGTTGAAACTTGGGATGCCCTGGCCTCGATTCACGGTGACTCCATCCCCAGGCCCAATGGTTCAGGAGCCACCTTTGGCAAAATCTTGAAGGAAGTGAATCATACTTTTTATGCCTTATACCAAAAAAAGACAACCCTACGAGAATTGAAGACTACATACCCATTGCATGTTGTAATGGTATCTCTAAGATCTTAAGTAAATTTATATGCAATAGAATAAAGAGGATTTTACCCGACAAAATTGTTGAGTGCCAGAGTGCATTTATTAAGGGGAGGAGCATTTCCGAGAATTCATTACTAACTCATGAACTAATTAGAAACTTCAACAAACAAGGAGCTGATAAACTCTGCTTAAAGGTTGACCTCCACAAGGCATGTGACAAGAGACTATTCATCCTACATATGCTTAGAAATATGGGGTTCCTTACTAAATTTGTTGAGTTGATTAGTGAGTGCATTACTACTCCTACATTTTCAGTTCTGGTGAATGGCATTGCCAAAGGCCATATTAGCAGTAATAAGGGAATCAGGCAAGGATACCCCCTTTCTCCTTACCTTTTTGATGTTGCTATGAAGTATTTCTCCCTCTAAATGGAGATTACTGAACATAACAAGCTATTCCAGACTATACACAATCTCCAACCTAAAGTAAGCACCTTCTAATGCGGATGATTTGATAATTTGCATAAAATTGAATATTGAAGCAGCTACCACTATAAAAGACATTTTTTGTAAACTGGAAGCGTTTGTGGGACTTAAAGTGAATGAATTCAAGACTAAATGTTATTTCAACAAATACTATAGAGACATAATAGCAGTCCTTGAGATAATGGGAGTTAAGGAAGGAGAGTTACCAGTTAAATATTTAGGGGTGCCGCTGTCATCTAACAACATAACAAATAGAGAATGTGTGTAATTGGTCTCAAAAATTAAGGGAAAACTGCAAGGGTGGAGTTTGGGGCTTTTATTTTTTGCTGGTCGACTAGAACTAATCCACACAGTGATACAAGCTAAAGTTAATTTCTAGTTACAAACTTTTCAGCTTCCTGACGCGTCTATTGCTAAAATTGAAAGTGTTTGTGCATATTTTATATGGAAAGGTGGGTTGCATAAATAAAATTCTCGAATATTTGTTGGCCAAAAACTGAAGGAGGAGTTGGTCTTAGAAATCTCAAAGAAATAAGAGATGTATTTACCATGAAACAAGGTTTCAAATGGTCTGTAGGCTAGATGGATGAGACAACGTTACATTAATAAGAATTTTTGGCAAATGGCAGTGAATAACAATGATTCTCCAACTTTGAGGGCTATTCTTATAGTAAAAAATAAGCTAGCGGCTAATAGTACTAGAGAAATAGCTTCAGGAAGAGACACATATTTATGGTTTGATCCTTGGATAGATGGGGATCTCTGATTGACATTTTGGGCCGAGACACATATTCTACATATGGATGACTGACTAGTAAGGTGAATTCTATTATTCAAGGTGATGAATGGGCTAGTGAATCTATTCCTTGCAACTTGGCTCATAAACAAAAAATTAAAGCTATGTGTAACAACCCTGATTTTTGAGTTGATTAAATAAAATGAATAGGGATTTAAACTGGAGGATTTAAATTATTAATCTGGAATTTAGAATGATTTATTCATTAAGTAATGTTAGTATTTGCAAAGCATTGCAATTGTAAAAAATTTAATGTCGGTTAAAAAGAAAATATGGAGTTAATTTGAATCTTTAATTTTAAACAAAAGAGAATTTGGGATTTATTTTAATAATTATAATGTAAAAGTATAATTAGCATTTAAAATGATGTTTAAAATAAAGATGTACATTTGTATTGTGTTGTATTAAATTTTGGGTTTCATAAAATAATAAGTATGGGCCTTTGTTAATTAAATAAATTCTTTAACATCTTAATGGGTTAGTTTTTAATCCAAGCCCACTAGCTAAGAGAAGCCAAACATAATTTCCTTTTTCTCATTCTTTTGCCTGTACGTTCATTCCATCTTCAGTAAATAGAACACAAAAAAAACCTAGTTCCTCTTTAACCATAGATTCTAAAATCAACAAATTCAAGTGCAAATCAAAGAGTTTTTTGTTTTATAATGATAAGTAAGTATTCTAAACCATATCTCTACCTTTTAGAAACATAATAGAATGATTTTTTATCACATTTTGATTGAAGTGCTGCTGTGTTTATTTGGGTTTTTGAGTTTTTAGGTGATTTTGGTGAAGTTAGTGTTAGTCCTTAAGAAGTTGGTTTTGATGAAAACAACCTTAGAATAAGATTATAAAATATAAATACTAACATTACTGTTTAGATATATATGTATATGCAGGATATATATACAGGTACTAAAGAATGAAGACTGTACAGTATAGAGATTCAAGAACTAATGAACTCAAGATCGAAGATATCAAGATTCAAGACTCATGAGTATCAAGATTATCAAGAGTTCAAGATTTCAAGAAAAGTAATTTAGTTAGGAATTTTGTTAAAACTCCTAGAAAAGCACTGACATCTTAAAATCCATTTTATTCGTGGAATGGAATCCACTTCGAGCCCGTCAAAGGGATGGAACCCTAAGTAGGATGGAACCTACGAAAAATCTAGTGGAACATTGTTTTGTATCCACTAACTTTTATTCAAATGTTTTAAAAAAATATATCTTGTTTTCAAAATGATTTAAAAATCTTCCTTTTTAAATCAAAAAAATCTATCCTGGTTTTAAAATACTTTTAGCCTCAAAATAATCTTTATTTTCAATATCAAATTATCCTTGGTTTTAAACTATCTTTTAGTTATAATATATTTAACTTTTAATATTTATACTTAGATTTAAATAAAAAATTATAGTAAAATTTTATATATACCAAAATATTATTCTCTATACTTAATTATGTATTTTATCTATAGTTAAGTATATTTATAAAGTTTAAAATAGTTTTAATACAAGATATAAGTTATTTTCAAAGAAAAACAAATTACCAAAAATAACTTAGGCTTGTCGACAACCCCAAGGAACCCTTGTCGACAAGGTGACAGTTTATTTCAAAAGTTTGAATTTCAAAGGAAGTGTCTATTCTTCATATCCTTTCACGAATGGACATGGCTGTTGTTCTACTATAAATAGAGGCTGTTTTAAATGAATTTACAATCATATTTTCTCTGATTTCACTCCTCTTCATCTTCCACATTTCTTTATATACATTTTACCATTACTCTGCCGAAATCACCATTGAATCTAACGAGATCATCTCTGGTTTGATTCTCTATCACTATCTCAACAAGATCCCAGTGCTATTCAGAGTTATAGACTTCTTTGTATTCAATCGAGCGAGAAAATGTGTGATTGTAGTCTGGAAAATCAATCGGGTGAACTTGTTGCCCGTAAAATCAAGTATCTCTACCTAGAGGATTGTGAATCTGGAGCGGTGTACCTCATGGCCTTGAAATCGAGGGTGTAATTGTAAGAATTGATTTCGAAAGGAAATCCATACTTGTGTTGCGGGACTGGATGTAGGGTAACTCCGAACCAGTATAAAATCCGGTGTGTTCTTTCCTTTATTGCTTTTACTTTATATTTGCATCTGTGTTTGATTCTGTGATCATATCTGTGTTTGAATATTGCATACATTTGTGTTAAAATTAATATAAACTCAAAAAGAATTAGTAATTCCTTAAAACACTATTTATGAACGGGAGCATGAAAACTCACCAACACGTGTATCACAAATGGGTCGCTATCCCATGGTCGCTAACCAAAGAGCCGGTGCCACGACGTAGTATAGCGAAACGCCCGAGGAACTTGAAACTCAAATAATCCGGAACATCGACGTAGTACAGCGTTACGCCCGATGAACCTGAAACTCAAATAATCCGAAACATCAACGTAGTACAGCGAACGCCCGAGGAACCTAAACCTCCAATAAGCCGGAACAACGACGCAGTACAGTGAACGCCCGATGAACCTGAAACTCCAATAAGCCGGAACAATGAAGTAGTACAACGAACGCTCGATGAACCTAAAACTCCAATAAGCTGGAACAACGACGTAGTATAGCGTTACGCCCGATGAACCAAACTCCATAAAAACCATAGGTCGCTAGCTTATAAAAATTGAGACGAAGCTCCATAAAATGAGGTACTGTCCCCCACATGGACAAAGAGACATCGCACATCGCTAGTCTAAATCATAAAATGATCACCATTGATCAATCAGAAGTGTAAATTACTCTAAGGTAGTAAATAAATTAGTTTAGCTTCATGTCCCATAACCACTAGCTTAACTTAAATATTTACGAACAGATTGTAGATTTCCACTCGAAAATTGTCATAAGAGTTCAATCGAACAAGTCCAAGAATTAACCGACAAAGTAAACGCAAGTGTTTCATACCACTTGTTTTGCTAAGCCGTTTAATTAGATTTCTCGTACGAATGAGGTAAAGGTTTGTATATACTAATAGATTGGAAAACGGTTTTAAAAGCGAGCTTTATATTTAAAATAGCGTCGAAATCGTTTTAATGAAAGAGTTTTAGTATTTGCTACTAGTATAGAAACCTTTGTATTTTTAAAAGTGACAAATCACAGAAAACGATTGTAGAAACAATCGATCAACCAAAAATTCACATTCGACGACGTGAATCAAAACCATAGAAATCGATATCAAATCCATCAAATAGTTTTCAGTCCAGTATTGGTATGGCTCCTTTCGAAGCCTTATATGGAAGGCCATGTCGATCACCTTCTTGTTGGTTGGAATCTGGGGAGAAGCTTATTCTTGGCCCAGAGTTTGTTCATGATTCTCTTGAGAAGATTGTTCTTATTCGTCAGAGAATGAAAGAGGCATAGAGCCGCCAAAAATCCTACGTGGATAACGTAGGAAGCCTCTCGAGTTCTCGGTTGATGATCTCGTCTTTATTCGTGTTTCTCCTTTGAAAGGGGTTATGCACTTCGGTGTGACAGGGCCTGTGGCTTATAGAGTTTCACTTCCAGCTCATCTATCCGGTGTTCACAACGTGTTTCACGTCTCTCAGCTTCGGAAGTGTCTTCGAGAATCGGATTTTGTTATCGACTCTCCTGATTTGCAAGCGCTTGAGATCTCACCAGACTTATCTATTGTACAGCAGCCTATTCGCGTGCTTGCCTCGGAAGTGAGACACCTTCGAAACAAGGACGTGCCGCTCATTAAAGTTCAGTGGTCCGCTGACCCCAATGACTGTACTTGGGAAACCAGAGAGTTTATCGAGCGATCCTATCCAGGTTTTCTATCTTTACTTAGCAATGGTGAGAATATCTTTTTATCTCAAGCTTATTTTCTTTCCTTTTTGGGTGATGTAAGTATGTAGTTGTTGCAAATTCTTCTCTAGGAATTGCGCGGACGCAATTTTGTTAAGGAGGGGAGATCTGTAACAACCCGCATATTTTACGATTTTATATTTAAATGTTTTATTTAAATATAACGTCGTTAGTCGGATTTAAGTCTGAAATGTCACTTTTGCAAATTGTCGAATTAGGACTCGGGAACACTTCCATTGAGTCCAAAATGGCGTTTGCGACTTTTTTTAGTATAAGCATCGATATGTTTGGAGTAAGTTGAATTTTGCTATTTTTCTAAGTGGGCTTTTGGGTTTGGGTTTCACCCAACTCATCCTATACTCTAACTCAGCCCCTTCTCTCCATTCACTTAATTCATTTCCTTTTTCTCAAGCTCAAATAAAAATGGGGGAAGAGAATGGGAAATAGAAATTCCAAGCCCTAGTTTCCTCTTGCAAACTCAAATTCTTGCTCCAAAATCGAAGAGAAGCTTAGGTAAGCCTCCTTTTCATCTTCTCCGTCTCATTTCCTCTTCAATTTCAGAAATTTCCTAAACCCTAATTTAGGAAATACTTGTTTTGATCTTAGATTGGAGCTTGTAGAGTAGAAGTGAAGAGTGGTTGATCTTTTCTTTGCATTTGTGCTTCTCATCTTTGTTTTTGAGTTAAAAAGGTGAGTTTTGAGCTCACATCTACTTCTCTTGATATCATTGATGTTAGGTATGAATTCCTAACACTTATTCATGTTCATTTTCTTTTGGTTTGAATTGATTTGGTGAACATTTAAATTTTTGGTGTTTTGAAGTCAAAAACTCTAAAAATCCTAGCTTTGATGTATGAACATGTCTTTGGAGGTGTATTGAAGAGCCAATAGGGCTGGGTTGTCGATTGGCAGAAACCCTTAGTCCCCATTGCTCGTCCGATCGCAAATTGGAAGGGTTTGCTCTTTATTTAGATAGGCTGAAAAATAGTCCCAGTGCTAGTCAGTCGATTGGCCTCTGCAGTCAGTCGACTGGTTGTAGAAACCGAGAGTTTCTGAGACTGTCTGCAGAAACTGGAAGTCTCTGTTTTCGGCAGTCAGTCGACTGGCCTCTGCAGTCAATCGATTGACTGCAGGAACTGAAACTTTCGGGTTTCTGGATCAGTCGACTAGCCTCTGTAGTCAGTCGACTGACATGCTTGTTTCAGCCCAGATTTTCCTATTTTTCTTGGTTTCCAATTTTAATCGAATCGTGTCAATTCCAATTAGTTGTTATTGCATATTTGACTTTGGTGATTCTTTTTTGATTTCATACACGGGTTTTTATAAAATAATCTTTTCAAATTGAATTAAAAGCTCGTTTCTCCAATTTATAATTTCTATTTAAAACACACACACAATTTTGCACTTCGAGCGAAGTGGGAGGAGAATTAAATGATTAAATAAAACGCGTGCTATGAACACGTGGGTTTATCTTTTCAGTTAATTCCTAATCTATTCGTTTGACCGTTTTGACTTTTGGGTCTGGTTTACCGATGAGATGAGGTGAACTTTGTATTGCTTTGAGTGTGAAATTGACTAACGGTTAGTAAACCGTTTAGTGCGAATGTGTGGTATGGGACTCACGTTAACATTTTTCGGGTTCCTTTCTGAGAGTTGTGATACATTCCGCCAGTTAGTGGTGTCCAGTACTGGGTCTCCGGACCTTCGCCACTATGGTTTGTTGCCTTCGGGCATTGCCTTCGGGCGTATGGATCCTTGTTATACAGTACTAAGCTCGAGCATCTTTTGTTTCTTTGACAATTATATTTCCCTAGTGTATCGCCCTTCGGTGTAGGTCCTTTGAACCACACGATATATAGCGATTACCTTGTGGAAACTTGTGTTACCTTTTTTGGTATTTGTTATTTGACTTCTTGGCTTGTTTTGGGATATGATATCCTTGGTTTATTTGAGTTGCCTATGATATGAGGCTTGTTATGATTCATCTTCTGTTAGATGATCTGGTTATCTCTTTTGGAGATATTTGTGGTACTTTATGACCTTGTATGTTCATTACTATTTAGTTTATCCAACTGATTTGTTTAGCTAGACTGACCCGTGTATTTTATACTCGGGTCAGACCAAGATGTTTCAGGTTAGGTACATTGGACTTAGCCTATTTTGCTTCCGCATGGACTATTCTGCTAGCTCTTTTTTGTTATAGCTTTTTGTGTAGTCCTTTTTGGCTGTAACTCTGATATGTATTCTTTTGACTCGTTTGTATATTGTGGTTTGCTTACCACTTGACATGTATCATTTTGTATACTCTGTAATGTTTCCGTATACGTGTAAATGTATGTGATGATCTACTGTTCTGTGATGTGTATTACATTCGAGTTGTTATATTTTTTTCTGATAGATCCTTCAGCCACCTATGGCTTTGTATTAAGTATTTGTTGGATATGTCGATTCATTTGAGAAAGAAGTGGCAACTGTCGGCGTATTCAATAGATAATTAAGACAAGGCTATAGATGGTCGCTCCTATCCAGCTCTATTCTCTGTATTAGCAGACGGCGTTACCTTGTAATACTCTTTGCTAATGTGGGTCTCGGAGTGGGGCATCACAGCTTGGTATCGGAGCTGAGTTCAGAACAAAGTATGATAAACATAGAACATAGACACATATTACGGTACATTAAAGTGTATTACGAAGGTTACGAATCTTTGAATCATCGTGCCTTTATTCTTTCCGTGCCTTTGGGGTAGATATAATTTTGGGAATACGTCTAGGAATGCATTTTATTCCGTAGTATTCCATATTTTAATTAATGATATCTACCTTGTGAATAATCTTTTTCTTATCTTATCTTTCAGCTAATGGCCGGAAGAGGCCGAGGACGACGCTCGGATGCTGGGCAATCTAGCGGCTCGCTTCCGGGCGGCGTTTATATGTCTACCGATCAGTTTTTGGAGTTAGTTAGGAGCACTCAGCCTCCAGCTCCTATTCGTGCATCTCCTCCACGCAAGTCTGCCTTTGCATGCTTGTGAAGTGATTTTTCTCATCTTGGAGGAAAGCCATTCAAAGGCTCCGAGTCCATTCTTGAGGTCCAAGCTTGGATCCGCACATGCGAACGTATCTTCTCTCGCATGGATCTTTCTGACCACGATCGAGTTCTTGTAATTTCTAGCTTATTGCAAGAACATGCCCTTGATTGGTACGAGCTTCTTGTAGCCGAACTTGATGAGTCTGTTCTTTCTTGGACTCAGTTTCGGGAACGATTCGAACTCAAATTCGTTCCTGAATCTGAGAAGGTTTTATTGGCCCGTTGCTTTCTTGAGTTGAAGCAAGGGAAGTCCTCCGTTTCTGAATATGTTGCATCATTCGAGGCCTTATCTAAGTATGGTCTTGAATTCATTAGCACTTCTTATAAGAAGAATATGAAGTTTGTCTCTGGTCTTAAGAAATATCTTAAGAAGTCTTTAATGCTTCAGCTTAAGCTTTCTTTTGAGGAGTTGGTTGATTCGGCACTTCATCTCGAGGCCATCGAGAAGGAGTGTGATAGTGGTGATGAGGTTGAGGTTCGCAAGAACCCCAATAAGAAGAAGTTTCCATTTCATAAGCAGGGATTTCTCCCTTCCAAGAAGAAGAAGCCTATTGAATCTGGTTCTAACTCTCAATCTGCTGGAACACCTTCCGTTCGGAAGGGTTTCAATTGTGGTTCTCCTGATCATATGATTCGAGCTTGTCCTAAGCCTCTCTTCTGCCATTATTGCAAGAAGGAAGGTCACCGTGTTTCCACCTGCCCTACTGCTCCTACTAGTGCCAGGTCTGGCAAGCTTTATGTTGCTAAGGCTTTTGGAGGTTCTTCTCAGCCCAGAGGTATATCTCCATCTATTTTGGAAGGTTATATTTTATTTCATGACCGTAGCATTCGTGTTCTTTTCGATACGGGTGCTTTGCATTCTTTCATACAGAAAAAGCTCGTCGATGATATGTTTTTGGATGTTTCTTGTATGGTTACTTCGTTGAGGATTGCGAATCTTATTGGTGGATCCGCAACCCTTAGCGTGCTTTGTGATGATGTTGAGATTGTTTTATGTGGCTTTTCTTTCCATGCGAATCTGCACGTTATTTCTTATCTTGAATTTGATATGATTTTGGGTATGGACTGGCTAGTGAGATACGATGCCAGGATTATTTGTTCTGAAAGAATTTTGTATCTTCGACACCCAGAATCGTCTACTCCACTGTCATATGTTCTTCGGAATGTGGATAATTCCGAAATGGCCTTATATTCTCTTGACTCACGAGATGAGGATGATATATCTCGTATTCCTATTGTTTGTGACTTCTCTGATGTTTTTGAGCCGGTTTCGGGTTTGCCACCCAAGCGGGCGATTGAGTTCCGCGTTAATCTCATTCCAGGCGCGCATCCATTTGGTCGTCCTCCTACGAGGATGTCTACAAAAGAAAATGAGGAACTCAAGAAGCAGCTTTTAGAGCTTTAGTCCAAACAGTTGATTCAGTCCAGTTTCTCACTGTGGGGTACCGCGGTCATCTTCGTGAAGAAGTCCGATGGAACTCTTAGGCTCTGCATCAACTATCGCAAGCTTAACAAGTTGACCACCAAGAATAGGTATCCTTTGCCGAGGATCGACGATATGTTCGATCTATTGAGTGGCGCTAAGGTCTTCTCTCAACTCAACCTTGCCACTGGTTTTCATCAGCTTTGAGTCGCGGAAGATAGCATACCTCTTACAGCTTCCCGCACTCGAACTAATTTTTGTTAACTAAAAAGTTGATTTTTGAATTGCAACTGAAATAAAAAGTTTTTTAAATAGAAATGAAAACTAATGTTTGGTAGGAACTAAAGGGTTTAGAAAATGGGATGTAGAGTTTTAACTAAGTGGGTTTTGATAAGTTAATGGGTTTGGAGCGTTTTTCCTGCCTTAGCAATTTCAAGGACGAAATTCTTTTAAGGAGGGAGGAATGTAACGACCCGGATTTTTCGACGTTTGATTTGGGGATATTTAAATTGTTTTAAATATGGATTTGAAATGTAATTTGATTTTTGGATATGAAGATGCTGATTGAAAATTTTAGAATGAATTTAAGTTCAAAATATAGCGATTTAGTGAATAAAATTTAATCGTTGAATTTAAATAGAAAATCGTTAAATAATTTGAAATTGGAGTTGATTATGAATCGAAATGGTTTCTAATGTTGATATAAATTCTATTTGAATTAGAATTGAGTTAATAAGTTTTTAAAAATGAAATTTCAAGCGATTTCGTAAAATTAGGAAATCGTCGATTTAATCGACGATTTAAAATAATGATCCGGGGCACAGTCTCAGAATTCGACAAACCAGTTCCATTGGATCCGTAATAGTGTATTATTATCGGATTTCAAATTTCGTAGCGTTTGGTGTTATTGTTTGGTCGTACGGGATACAAATGCGTTGAATTTAGTATCGAAAATTTAATATAATATTTGGGTCCAAAAAGCTATCTTCTCCATACGATCGAATTAGGACTCGAAACCTTTTCCATTGCATTCGTAATATGGGTATAACATTATAAACGCCTAGCGGGATGCCTCGATAGGTGTTCGAAGTTTTAAGTTATATTAAGCGAGATATTTTGAGAAATAAATAATATTATATATAATTTCAAAGTCAACTACTCTATTCCTCGTACCACCTATAGCCGGTCAATCTTATACTTGAAGCCTTCTCATTTACTTTTAAAGTCATGAATTCCCTTATCTTCCATCAGATGCAGAACGTATAAAAAAATCACGAAATCGACATTCGAACCGAAGATAAAAATAATAAAAATATAAAAGGTGGACGAAGTCGCGAAGAGAGATCGCGTGAGGGTTCTGCGCCTGAGCACTGCTCGAGCGCGGTCGCAACGGATTGTAGGTGGAAAATCGAGGCCGCGATGGTAGGGTTGGAAGCTCTCAGTTGGGACGGTGAAGCAAAGATGGATGGTGGCGTCGCTTGAAACATGGGCGTGGCCTTTGCATGGGAAGGTCGGCGGGAGACAATGGCCGATGTGGTGGTGGGTCATTCGTGGTCTTGTTTCGCTATCTGGGCATCGCGAGTTTGAACGAGAAGGGAGGGGGTTAGAAGTGTTAATTAAATGTGATTAAAGTTATTAACTTTGTAATTAAGGAAATAATTTTTTTTATAAAAATTGAATGCTTATAATTATATAACTTTGTCATATGAGGTTGAAATCAAACAAAACAAGTTAAGTTGCAAACGTGATGACGAGAGTTTCATAATAAAACTGGTTCGGGATTTTTCAGAGTCAGCTGGAATTTTTAAATTAAATCGGACGTTGTTCGATTCAATTTAAAATCTGGATGTTCGTCAAAATCTCACTCATTTGGATTACTAGTTATCATTTAAAAATGTTGAATTTTGAATTATTGGTTGTATGGATGAATTTATAAATTATTATCAGTTTGGAGGTTATATATATATAGTAGTATATATATTAGTAGTTGGATATATTTCCCACCTATTGGAGTGGATGAGACCCTATGCGCCCCTTATAATAGCGGATGATCCTATATACCACGATATCCCCCTCGAAGTGGGATTGGTATTTTTATGTTGTATTAACATCTGTTGATGCAGGAAAACAGGTTGGAGGGATCCAACTGATTCCTTAAATTTTTATTGATTATTTTTCATATATAATAATATATGATGTGTTAGAATAATCTGTTATAGATTATTGTTGTGATTTGAATAATTGGATGTTATAGTAACACTGGCATGAATTTTGGTATTTTAACTACCATAAATGTTATTTTTGAATTTGAAGGAATTAAAGGGATTTTAGATATAAATATGATTTTATATATAAATATTTATATTGGAATTTGGATTATTTTAAAAGAAATCGAGTTGGATAAAATAATAATTTGGTTTTCGGGTTTGTGCTTAACTGTTCGGAAAATATATTTTTATAGAGATTTTAAAATAAATTATATAAAAGGATTTTTAAACGATGGATTTTTAAATGACATTTTTGGAAGGTATGGAAAGAAGTTGAAATCGAGATTAAAAATAGATTGGCATGAATGAATAAAATTTATAAGGAATTGAATTTATAAAATGGAATTTTATAAATGAGATTAATTTTGAAAAAAGTGAAACCCATAGAAGCTATAAATTTATAAACGATGTTTATAAATAAAGGAGATTGATAACAGTTGAAAATTTGGGAATAAAAATTCATAGGGTGAATTTATATTAGAATATGGAAATACGGTTGGGAAAAAAATAGTGGATACTATTTTCGAAAAGTGGAAATGGATAGGATGCTTTAATGGAATCGATGAGTTGTAAATCGAGAGGATTTATAAATTGAATTGGTTAATTGAATTTAATATATATATATATATATATCTTAAATTTTAAGAATTTAAGTTTGTTTTAAAAGGAAAATGTTATATATCAAACTATGAAATTTTGAACTAGTAGAATTAAGGTACTTTGAAAAGTGAATTTCTTAAATATTAATATTTATTTTAATAAATTCTAATTTTAAAATCAGCTTTGAAATTGATTTTATTAATGTTTATAAAAAAGGTTTATTTTTAAATGACTACTTAAACTTGTTTTTAAAAATAAATTATTTTTCTTTTAAATACTTATTATATATAAATAGAGTTTTGAAGTGATTGAAAATTTTATTTATAAATTCTCTCGAGATTTGTGAACGGGGTTTATAAAATGGATATGATGTTAGTAAGAGAAATTTTATAAGGGATTTGGAGGAAATTGAATTTTCAAAAATGTTGAATATGGGAACTTCGAAAATGAAATCTGAATTCATAAAAGAAGTTATAAATTGTTGAATGAGGTTATAAATAAGTATACTGGGTTTTGGAAATTGTTAAAGGGAATTTATTTATGATTCCGGAGACTTATGAGATAAGTTAGGAAATATTCTCTGAAGCGTTAATATTTGAAATGATTTGGAAAATAAGACTTATAATCTTTTACTAAGTAAAAATGGAAATTTGAAAATATTTCTAAGTGTTGAAATGGTTAGGGAATATCCTATTATGGATTTTAGTATTTGAAATTGTTTTCAAATATTGGAATATGGAAAGGAATTTGAAAATATATCTCTGTAAAGATATTTTGAAATAAATGTTTGAAGATCTATAAAATAAGTCCTAGTGCCTGCTTATGGATGTTTTATTGATTGTTAAATTACCGACTATCAATTTTGGCCAAATTCGTTGATCGTTTCGAAGAGACCCGGATCGGGTTTAATTACTCGAAAACCACTTCGATCTGATTTGAGTGTTACGAATGGATGCCGTGAAGATAGTGAAGATGGTGATTCGGTTTGTCCAGACCCAGGACAACTTGTATGGATGAATGCTATCAGAACATCGTCATTGGAGGACGATGAGCATTCTAAGTGGAAGTGTTTTTGAAAGGTAACATTTAGCCTCAAGCCTCATTAACTAGGAATGACTAAAACAGGTGAGATGCAGCAAGGCTAAGTGGGTCGCACCCAATTATGGTATGTTATCACTTTTCTAGATATCCTCAGAAATAATACAAATTATGGATATGGTTATGCATGAAAAAGGGAGCACTCGATTTTTAAGGGTGGGAACACCCGAGGTGATAACATATTCGGTTCTATCCAGGTTAGGGCTAGGCCAGTCTTGTGTAGTAGGGAATCCCGGGGAGGTCCTCGGTACATTTTTCTAGAGGTGTACTGTGATGGGCGGTACCCCAGTAGCCTGGTCATTGTATGGAATCCATTCTCTAATATGAGTCTTTACGGTTTTGTTTGTAGAGCCTAGTATGCTGGAATTTAATTAACGTAACAATTTCGGCTATTTGAACAAGTATTTGTGTTTAGACACTATTATAATATCACTGGATTTTCTATAAAATGTTTTGGTTATTGTAAGGGAAAAACCCGTCGTGTTTATGTGTGACGCGGTCTTACGAGATACCTTTGCTTTTCAAAGGATTTTGATAACTCTAATAATTCAAATTGAGTGTGTTTTCTCACGATGGTTTTCCAGACTGACTCGGGTGTTATTTTATTATAATGCTCCGGTCAGACTGAGTATTATAGATCCAGGTTAAAATGCTATGGAGCCTAGGAGACGAGCTGGATGACAGAGACGTTTCTTCGTACTTGGTTATATTTCCGCTGTGTGAGGATAAGTTATTATAACTGTCCATTTTGATGTAGTGAATTGTTGTACTCTGATGATTGTATATATATTAACAAATACAGTTTCCTTTGTATAAAAATATGTTATTATATATTATATTTGTTCCGTTGCAATTGTGAGATTCTGTGTATTATTGTTCTTATTTCTTCTATCTCTTCTTCTTCTTTACCCTATTTATTCGCCCTTTCATAGAATTTGGGTTGAACAAGAGTGAATTATTATCAACTCAAAGGGTACGGAATGGTAGGTCTCTACAATGCCTCTTTTTTTAATGTAATTTCGCAAAGCAAGTTTGGGAAAATTGTAAAAAGCGATTAATTTCAATAGTTCTAGTAGCAACTGGAACGAGATAATAGATTATCCGACTGAGAGAGGACACTTCGAAAACATGGAAACCGTAATAAAGAGAATTGCTCTGACAGCCGCTGTTTGGAGCATTTAGGGAGAGAGAAATCACCAAATATTTCAGAGAAAAATCAGAAACGCATCAGAGATCAGTAAACTAACCATAATAGATATGCAGATCACAAGTAAGCGCATTAGAAGGAAGATACTTACCAACAACTTAGAACGAGCAGTAATTGGGTTTGTAGCAGTGGATCATTGGCCTAAACTGGGAGAAATCCTACACATGAACACCGCAAATTCTCGGCCGCCATGAAGCTCGCGATATTGAAGAAGAGAAAGAATAGATCTATAATGTACTTAAATTATTCTTTGTTATTTCCTTTCCTAAAGTGGGTTTGTATGTCAGTTTTCACGTGACTTGCATTGTTGTATAGGCTCTTGGGCCGATCAATTTGGGTTGAAACATGCCTAATAAAATTTTACCCACTTTCTATATATATGTATGTATGTGTATATATATAATTATAAAAATTTATATAATTTAAAATTTATGCATAAATTATTGATTATAAATATAAACAATAATATGTTAAAAATTAATTTTGTTTTTATTTAGGCCGAAACCTCAAAATTAAATCTTATTTATTTTAATCCATGCGAATTTAAAAGTTAATTTGTTTTAAGCATAAAATCTGCACGTATTTTATGTATAAATAAAAATAAACTATAATTTTCTTATGTATTTATATTTATAAAATATACATTCATTTTTAATACATATTAATTTAAAGAAGTTTTAAATAAATAGATAAATATATATTATGATTTTATTTTGAATTTAATTAAATTTAGATGTATATATAATTTTTTAAACACATATGTATATTTATTTAAAAATTATTTTAATAACCTTTTAAGCTTTTATTATAATATAATTTTAATTTTCGAAAAAATTTCTTATATATTATGTGTATATAATTTTTTCCCACTTTACAAGTGTGCATGTGTATGTAAATCCGATAGCAAATAAATATATAAATTCTTGATAAAGAAAGGATCTAATCTACACAAGTATATTGACATAGATAAAAGACTACTGATCTAACAGAATAGATTATAGATTATCAATAATGTAGCCTTGAATGTACACCTTTAATGCAGGATCCAAAACACCTTGGATCGAATTCGTGCTCTTTTAGAAATGCTACTAACTAAAGAGATCACCACACCTTTTGAAATAGATTTTAATTTGATTTGATTTGATTTGGAAATGAAGAGGGGGTGGTCTATTACTTACAGCCAAAACTAAAAGGAGGGGAGGCCAAAAATCAAGTTTAGAAGAATGAGGATGGTTTGTTTATATAAGCAAGAGAATGGAGTAGATAGAGAAGATCTGAATCTGCTAATTTTCCTCTTCTCCTTACTAATCCGAACTTCATATTTATAGCAAATATCCCCATCACCCCTCCTTATATGGCCAGCCAAAGATACAGACTAATGGACCCATATGCATTTCCAAATCCAATCAATATTTATACATTTTAAATCTAATTTAAATGCTTATCCATATCGTATACCGATACATACATAAATAACTTTTTTATAAGCATGTTATTAAATACATATTCAAATAAATCAAACAAAATTTGATAATTAATAATTCACAAATATTAATTAATTTAGTTAATTTATATCAATTATAATTTAATTAAATCGTGTGGTATCTCAGAGTATTCAACATTATGGTTGTGTGACTTATAGGTGTAAATTCAATCAGCGATCAATATCAAACAATTCAAATATTAACTTTCATATGTCACCTTTGCTAGTGGTGTAACAGTTTGGTAAAATTTATCGCTTTCACATTTTATTAAAATCCAATTTTACTATTTTAAGTTGTCCCTAATAGTAATGATTACTTACACCAATTCACTTCGTTAAAACTATATTACATCGAGACTTATGGAATTTGACTTTGGTCAAAATTCCAATATCATCCACATTCAACTTGTATAATCCAAACAAAAAGTCCTTGGTTCAATAATAACAATTATTATTAACCGAACTGTCCTGGCCAAAAACTTTTACTTTGAATTGACTACAATTCATTGTGATACTAACCTCATATAACTAAGGAGATGAATTTCTATTGAATAGTGTTTCACTTCTGAAGCTTCAACACAGACTCAACTATAGTTGTTAGATGGACATTTTGATATGATTTAACTATAATCAAAGTGGAATGTCCACAATGAAGTTTCACAGTATTCTCATGTCAAGAGAACTATGTAAGATCGTCACTTTTAATATTCTCAGTTTGACCTCAAATATATTGACCAACTAAAAACTATCGAGTGGGTCATAATATAGTTTTCCAATAACTACTAACATGTAAACCCTTGGTTTCCCAAGCAGTATGAGTAATACACTACCCAACATTTGGAGAGCATTACTACTCTAGTTTGAATAGATGAATCGATATCCAATCTCGAAACATTTTAACTAGGAATATTTAAAAAGATATTCTATTTTTATTGCGATAAATTGCTCATGATTACAACACATTATAATTACCATTATATAACATATCGTTAAGGGATTTTTTTTACTAAATATACTTAAATTAAATAAATTATTAACATAACACATTATGGCGTGTATATAATAACGAGAAAAACACTTTTTATTTCGAATGAGATTTTATTACAGATTTAAAATAACATAAAATAAATTACATAATTGCCTCTAGGGCATACCCTAACCCTGTCAACCCCTTCTCCTAATCAATGTAATAACACATATTTATGCTAATAATATAAGATAAAATTATTCTTGCTCTATATTGTGGGACTTATATTTCATGGGAATAAATATTTAGTTACATATATTACATTTATTACTAAATGTATTGAAACATGATGTTGTGGTTACTTATGGAGTTTGGTTTTGTGTTGGCATTGATTCAATCCCTTGAACCACCAAGTATTATTTTAATTTTTATATATAAATGAATTTTTTGCTAATATAAAGATACTTTTATCAAGTTCTATTTTTGAAGAGTTATCTTTCAATCAGTATCTCAAAAATAAGTGAGTCAGTGGTATGTCCTAAGGGGCAATTATGTAATTTGTTATATATAACTAACTCTATAACCAATCTTGCTCACAATAAAGTTATTTGATTTGTATTATATATTATATTGATATAATTAATTATGTAATTACTTCAAAGTATATTAAATAGAAATTCCTTAAATGATATGTTATGTGATAATAATAATAATGAGTTTAATCATGTGAAAATCATCGCAGTATAAAATAACATATTATTTTAAATATTCCCAGTTAAGATGTTTCGGGAAAGGATATCGATGCATATATTGAGACCAGAGTGCATAATGCTCTCTAAATGTCAGGCATTGTATTAATCATGGCTATTGGGGGCACCAAGGGGTTACATACTAATTGTTATTGAATAACAATGGAATATCATTCGAGAATTTCCTATTGATTAATAACAACTAGGTCATATGAGAAATCTTTAAGTGATGATGTTACACAATTCTGTCAATTGAGAATAATGTTGAACTTCAATGTGGAAACTCTACTTTGATTATAGTTAAATCATGGCATAACAAACATTAAGCAACGATAGTTGGGTCTGAGTTAAAGCATTGGAAGTGAAACACTATTCAATAGAGAATTTGCCTTCTCAGTTGTATGGGGTCAGTATATGGGTCAACTATAGTTAGCTTAAAGTCAAATCTCTAGCTAGAGTAGTATGGTTAGTACTAAATGTTATTATCGAACTAAGGACTTTGTTTCTGAATTAATCCAGTTGAATGTTGATGATCTTGGAATTTTGACCAAAACCACCATAACTCCTAATGTGATATTGTGTTGATGATGAGAATTGATGTAAATAATTATTACTAAGAGATCCGTTTAAATTTTTAAAATTGGATTTTGCTGATGAAATTTGTAAGCTATGAGTATGGGAACTTTGTCACACCACTAGCCATAGTGACGCATGAAAATTATTATTTGAACTATTCAAATATTAATCGCTGATTGAATTCATGCATTTGAGTCGCACAATTGTATTCATTTCAGTCTCTGAATTACCGCTCGATTTAGTTAGTTTATAAAGTGTTATAAATAAATTAAACTTAAAAAAAGATAATTATTATTTTATTTAGTATTTGGGTGTATTTGGTAAATGGGGCGATTCTAGAAATATTCTAGGTGATATTGGTAATTAATTGGGTCTGTTTATAAAAGTTATATATGTGCATATCCATATATGATATCGATAAGAATTTAAATTATATTTAAATTGAACTAATTAATATTGGATTTTAAGATCAATTTTGTCCATTATTAACCAAGTTTAGGCTGGCCAAAAATTAAGAGGGAGAGGGGGTCTTAGGAGATGACTTAGTAAGAGGAGATGGTGGAAAGATATTTCTACTAGATCCCCTATTTAAGTGAACCTAAACCTCAACGTTTTAGTTTACCTTTTTCTCCATGTCTCTCATGGAAGGCCTATTAGTAAACCAAAAAAAACAATGGCTTTAGGCTATGTAAACCATATGGCACCGTCTACCATGTATTATATGACATAGTAACCAACAAAAGAAAAAAAATATCGCAATCACCGATTTGGATTCCTGACTTAGGAGTAGCACAACACGCAACTCTAGGCTCCACGATGACGATTCGGTGGGTACTCAATTAGAAGGGTAACTAAAAAATCTCCAATCATACCGCAACTTCGTCACCACTAACATCTTCAGTCTTCCTTATCGTTGTTGAAAAGGTTTCAAATTCTAGTTCGGCAATTGGCATATTTATTTTGTTGCAAAATGAGGTAGTGTTTGTTTCAAAGTAACTAACTCATGTTGTACAAGTAGACTGCTTTAAATATAGTTCTCCAATCTCCTTGTTGAAAATACAAAAGGCACTCTTACCCTAGATAACTATAGTTCATTTGTTATTGCTCATAAATCAAAATCATAATAAACAAGTCGATTAATTTAATATATTTATTATTAGATGCACTCATAAAATGGAGCAAAGCACTAATAAGGAATGACTTACCTTAAGTTTGGGATAATATATAATTTTAAATGTTATTTTGGGCTCGGACAATGGATGATGATTAATCAGGATAATTCTAATGTAAGTTGGGAGATTCATTATAACCAATATATTAGATATTCATAATTTTATATGTCTTTTGAATTTTTATTAATTAGTTATGTATAATATTTTCATTGTTTTACAGTGCTTAGAATTTCAAAAATAAGAATCTGGACATGTTAAAAAAGTTATAAAAAGAAGGCTAGATGAACTCAGTAATTCACAGAAAGACACTCTAAATAAAATTTTCATAAAAAATAATCGAATAGAAAATTCAAGTTTGAATGTGGATAATACCACTCTTATTGATGAGATTTATGATAATATTGATGTTGATACTTTAATGAGCGGACATGACAATGAAAATATTGGTAATGATGATGCAAATATTGATTCATTATCACAAACAGAGAATGTTAGTGTAGTGTCGAATGACCCTAGTATGTGGAAAATAAAATGATCAAAAATCGAGAGACTTGGTAGTTGAAAGAGGTCCCTTTAGAATACTAAAAGATAAGGACTCTGTTTCCCAAAAATGCCATTAACAAGCACTTTTCCTCCATATTATATATAAGACATTTTCCTAATGGGGACAAATAAGATAGAAATGGTTGATATATTCAAATTCACTTGATAAAGTATTTTATTTTTGCTCTAAATTATTTATAAATCAAACAATTCCCAATCATCTTGATAATGAAGAAATTAATGATTGCTGCAATCGTAGTTCTAAGTTGAAACTACACGAAAGTAAAAGAATCATTCTAACTATACTAATTACAATTGCCTCAACCAAAAGAAGTTTTTCAAAGCTAAAGCTGATAAAGTCTGATCTTCATTCCACTATATCATAAAAAAGATTGAATGATTTGGCACTATTATCAACTGAACAAGATTTGGTCAGTGAACATGAATGTGAAAATATTATTAGTAGTTTTGCAAGTTAGAAGGCACAAAAAATTTTCATAAGCGATTATAATTAATTTTTTTATATCTTGAATTATTTATTGTGAAGAAAGTTGTTTCTTTTTGTTCTGCTTTTCAATAATTATATACTATATGAATTATTTTGATTATTTAATTTAGGATAATCGCATTAGTTTGTATAAGGGCCTTAGTTTACAAATGGCATTAGATACCAAAACTCATAGGACCAACCCTGATCTCTCCCCCTCCATGGTTGCCCTAACCCGATGTACAAATGGCATTAGATACCAAAACTAATCTGGGAGATCTAGAAGACAATTTAAATCAACGTATGAACCAAAGGCTACTTCTCTTAGGCATATTCTTTTGTATTATATATATGGTTCATTGTATGTTGTTCATATTATTTTAATGATTTTATCTATGTAATATTATCTTCCCATAAATATTAATATATATTAAATTATTAATCTGCATTAAATTATTAATTTAAATTCAAAGTTTAAAAATAAAAAAACATGTAAATATTATAAATTCATCCATTTTTGAATTCTAATATATATATATATATATATGTATATATTAGTTTTCTAAATATTATAAATATTTATTTTTATTTTTAAATGATTATTTACTTATTTTAAAACCTAAACTACCTTAAAAATATATGTATATTTAATTAATTATTTAAATTACTATTTTTTGTTAAAATTTAAAAATTTCTAGTCGAGAACATAATTTTTTTAATTATAATACATATATATATTAATTATTATTTAATACAACATTTAATTCTAATATTATATATATATATATATTATTTTCGTAAAAACTATTTTTTATTTAAAATTTATTTTTCTTATTGGCCAAAAGATGTTTTATGTATATATAATTTTAAAATATTTATTTATTATATATATATATATATAAATTGTTTATACATATTAAAACAGCGTTGTGCATTTTAAATAAACAAATAAATAAAATATATATAAATATAAATAAAAAAATTATTACCGGCCAAATAATGATATATAGATATATTTAATTTTAAATTATTTATTTTATAATATATATATACATATATAAATTATTTATACATACTAAAAGAGTGTTGTGTATTTTAAAGAAATAAAATATATACAAATATAAATAAATAAACGAAATTATTTTAGTTGTAATAATTATTTTATATATTAATATACATTAAAATTTAATTAAAGATATTTTAACTGATATTTTTAAGATCTAGTTTTTAATTGTAAAATGTTTTCTAAATCTTAATTAGATATTTTAAATATAAATTTGAATTAGAAATTTATTGAGTTAGTTAAAAATTAGATTATATATTTTATACTTTATTATATATAAATAATTTTGAATATTTGTATTTATATTTTATAAATATATTAAATAATGTTTTGAGATAATTAACACATACATAAATGACCTACATCAACATAGTGGATATAAATCTCAATATCAACTTATGTAATCATTAGCCGTGCACACTTTGCTATGTTCTACATTACACTTATATATAAAATTGAGTATATGTTGATATACTCAAAACATATAAATATTAAATTAACTAACACGCATTAAGTAATTAAATCTAAAAAATTAAATAAAATATGATTTTATTTAAACTAACTAGATTGGATCTAGTAGAAACATTAGACTTCATGGGTACACTATGGTCCAAAATAGAAAATAAATTTGAAATCAATTTATTTCACACGTTATAGATCGACTTGGTTTCCCAAAATGTATTTGCGGTCCAAATTTGGAACTTTATGGCCAACTAATATGTAAGAACCGGGATTTTCTACCCTTGAAAATAAACAGTAATACGTCCACTGTATTGCATGCCGAGAAATCGAATGACGAAAAACTCGATTGTTAGGGAAAAAGAAAGAAGAGAGAAGACAAGAATAAAACTAAACAACACAGAATCTCATAGCGGAACGAATAATCTATAATATACCACAAATCTTTACACAAAAGCAAAACTGTAATATGTATATATACATACATCAATCGGAGTATACTAACCTATTTCAACCTGGACAGTTATAACAGCCCGTCCTTACAATTGCTGATAAATACAATAATGAATACAGCGAAAAAATAACCATCTACGTGAATACATCTCTGGGCCTCCAACTCGTCCCCTGAAGCCCCAAAGCATCCAACTAAATCTGTAATATACTCCGTCTAACCCGAGCATTATAATAAAATAACACCCGAGTTAGTTTGGAAAACCAGCATGAGAAAACACACCCAACTGGATTTTAAAGTTACAAAAACCTTTCTAAAAACAAAAGTATCTCGTAAGACCATAGCGCACATAAACACAGACGGGTTTTTACCTTATGATAACCCAAACATTTTATATGAATTTCTCTGATATTATAATAGTGTCTAGATATAAGTATGTATTAATCTTAGCCGAAATTGTTACATTAATTAAATTCCAGCATAATAGGTATACAACTAAAACCGTAAAGGCTCGTATTGGAGAATGGATTCCATACAACACTACGCCATAGATGACCTTCTGCAACATTTTTGCAAGGTGTTGCCAGCTTAAATGTTGCGATAGATATAAAATTTTGGTCCTACTGCAACGTTGTATTTATGGTGTTACCTTAGCCATAAAACTGTGTTGCTCTAGCTAAAAAAGTGTAACACGATGCAACATTTTTATATAGTGTTGCTATAGATGTATTCAGATTAAAAAATTAATAAAATTAGCAATCCGCGTGAATACGATCCAACGGTCTACATTTAATCTGATTGTTAAACTGGATCACCGCTACAATTTGCCACAAATTTTCGTTTTCCCGCTTTACTTTTCATATCATTTTCGTTCTCACCCCCAATTTTCGAAATCCCTAATTTCCAAATCATATTTTCGTTTCTTTTTTTTTCTTCCAAAAACAAAATCTCGTTCTTTTTTCAAAGTTTGGTAGTGATCTCAGACAAGCTTCGTTCCCATTTCGTTCTCACCTCCAATTTCGCTGCTGTTTTCCTACATGTCGAGCGCCGTTTGCTTTGTTGCCGAGATCTGGAAATGTCTGTTTGGGTTGTCGGAATGGGTAACCAGCGATTGTGACAAGGTGATTGGGCGATTAGGCGATTTGGCAACCTGAAGTCGAATTTGGCAACTGAAATAGTTTGTTGGTGAGGCAATTAGAGGATGGAGGCTGGTGGTTTAGAAGTATGTGTGGGTTTGGGTGAAGATTTGGAACTGTGAGATTTTAGTTGGTAGTGGCAGCGGCAGCGGGTTGGTAATGAGGTTTGGTGAGTGTTTTGGCATAGGTTAAGGGTTGTAGGGGATGTAAGTTGCAGCAGTTTGGGGATGGTGGCAGTGTAGAGGTTCGTGCTGCCGAAGTCCGTGACCTGTTCGATGAAATGTCAATTTTGTGTAGAGGTTCGTGGCAGTGTAAGTTGCAGCAGTTTGGGGATGTAAGTTGCCGAAGTTTGGGGATGGTGGCAGTGAAGGGTAATGTATTACTTATTAACTTGCAACCTGTTCGATGAAATGTAAATTTTTATTTATCATGGTTTCAGGTCTTTTACCAAGGCAGAGCTAAAAGCAAGGTTATTTCAGTTTTGACTGAACAATTTGCTAAGAATGATGGCTGGAAAAAGGTCGGATGATTCAGAAGAAGCCATGAAAGAGTTGCAAAAGTCAATCATCGAGGAGGTGTTCAAATTCGCAGGAGGTGTTCATTTGTGCATCATTTTACGTCGTTTCAAAGAAGGCTCGATCTTCCAAAATCGGATGAATTGGGCGGTGCCCACTTGTCGATCCCCGTCGGGACTGCGGTG
The DNA here is from genome assembly GCA_030737815.1 of Allium fistulosum. NCBI lineage: Eukaryota > Viridiplantae > Streptophyta > Magnoliopsida > Asparagales > Amaryllidaceae > Allium > Allium fistulosum. The sequence continues at coordinate 697,209,523 of CM060903.1, read as the reverse complement.
CCCCGGACCCCCGCCGGCGCTGCGCCCGGACCAGCTTCTCGGCTCGCCTTCGGCTCGGCACTCGGCTCGTCATATATTTGTCAGTGTCGGTGTCTGTATAAATTGAAACTGCATATGTAATGAGTGAACTGAGTGATGTAGTGAGGAATATCTGTATATGTGAATATCGGTGTTATATATCATTGAATTGTAAAATAGTGGAGTCAGGAATTTGTACTATTTCAAATGTTGAAATAAAATATTTATTTAAATAAATTACTGTTTAAATATCAAATTCTGTGCAATAGCATTTTATTAAATAAATATTTATTTTTATTAAAAAATCAAATATGCTCTATATTGTGGGCCCCACAAATTCAGAAAGTTAATATCTATAGCAACATTTTGGAATGTTGCTGCAGATACCTATGGGTGTTGCCATAGACCCAAATAGGGTTCTATTGCAACAATATTACTTATGTTGCCTTAGATAGTCAAAATGTTGCCTTTGAGGTCTAAGGCAACGGCAAAAATTGCATCACCCTAAAAGTGTTGCCATAGACCTATGGCAACATTTTTCAGGCCTGAGCCAACATTTTTTTTGTGTTGCAGAAGGTCATCTATGGCGTAGTGCAATGACTGGGCTACTGGGGTAGCGCCTGTCACGGTGCATCCTTAGATAAAATAACATCGAGCACCTTGCCTAGATCTCCTGCCAACACAGGACTGGCGTACCCCTTACTGGATAGTACCGAATATGACTACCCCTCCTTTAATGGGCCCCGAAGCATACAAATGAAAGATAATAGCGACTCTAGAGAGGGATGATCATACCCTACTTGGGAGCGACCTACTTAGCCATGCTACATCTCCCCTATTTTAGTTATTCCCGGTTGATGAGGCTTGAGGCTACGTTTTACCTTTTATATAGCACTTCCCACTTAGAATGCTAATACTGCCTTCCAGGCAACAATGCAATACCAGCATTCATCCATACAAGTCCGTTCTAGGACTGCACGAAACACATGAGAGCTCCGTTTCCAAATTTCATCATCTTCAAGATGTCTTCACTTCGAAATGCATTTGTTGGATCAAAGTGGTTTTCGGATAACATACTCGATCCCGGTCTCTTCGAAACAACATTTGATAACTCCCGGTAAACTCAACCCCGGTTCTTTAGGAAATAAACAATCAAAGATAAGATGATGGATTTCCTTATTATTGTCCTAGGAGAACGGAACGAGATTTATATGCACAATATAGCATCATCGAAGATGACTGTGCCATATAACTCACGTGTTCCTCCAAGATATTTCCAAATTTACGTTTAGGTCTAATTTCGATAGTCGGTTATTTAACTATCGAATAACAAACATTCAATCAGGGATTTATTTCATAGGGAAAACCAACATTGGTTAACAACATTAGCAATCACTAGCCTCCTTTTATAAATCTTTCATAAATAAAAACCACTTTGTAAATTATTTGTATAAGAATACTTTTACAAAGATATACCCACCAATCCCTATATTTTCAATACTTAGAGAAATATCCATATACTTATGTCAACGGTATAAGTATATTCACACACATTACACCTCACAACTTAGAAAATATACTCATATACTTATCTCAATGTTATAAATATATTTACAAAACTGAGAAAGATTTTCTTTTTATTCGATTCTCAGATCATTTATAAATTCCTTATAATTCTCTAAACCATTTATAAACCATTTTGTAGATCTTCTAGGACCATTTATAAAACTCTTTATACATTCCAATCACTTATAAATTCTCTTGTACATTTCTAAAATCATTTATAAATCCTTTATAAATCCATAAAACCATTTATAAAACTCCTTTTATAAATATGTAAACCATTTTCTTAAAATTCGTTTATAAATATCTAACTATTTATAAACTCTTTCACCATATAAATACTCTTCCCTTAAGTCTTAAACTATTTTATAAATTTCCCTTATAAAACCTAAGTCCGTTTATAAAACTCTATTTATTCCTCTCGGAGACATTCATAAATAAATAAAAATCATTTACTTCAAAACACCATTATATAATAATAACTATTAACAATAATATTATAAATAAATAGAGAATTATTCATTTTAAAAGCATCTTAAAAATAATAATTTATGATTCCAAATGTTTGTACCAAAAATGGGCACAACACTCTTCGGAAGTTTTTGAAGAGATAAAAGTGAAGAATGAAAATTAAAACTGTGGATTATCTAACAAAAACTCCAAATAACAGAAAGTAAATTACAAAGACAAGCGATTTAGAGTGGTTCGGCGTTTTGCCTACGTCCACTATGAAGTTTGATGATTTTATTGCTCGATTACTTGAAGATTACAGTAGTTGATAATGTAATACAACTGAATTCAAATGCTAAGTGTCAATCTAAAGCAGCGGCGGTGTTCTGGAGTAAATCTGGCAGAATCTGGGCGCTCTTCAGTACTTAGAATTCTCCGACCCTTTTTCTGAATGACCAGGGGGTCTATTTATAGGTGTGGGAGGCTGGTATTTCGCCTAAAATGTGGGGAGACCAGTTCTGGTACGTCAGGGGGCCCACATGGCCGAAATCTGGAGACCCGGGCCCACTTTGGGATCGATTCGACCCTTGGTTCGAATCGATCAAGAAATCGTCCAATTGAGCTGAAATTTGGTGTGCACATTCTTCATCATGTGTTTGAGCTTCTGTGAAAATTTCATGGGATTTGGACTTGTAGAACTCGAGTTATGATCGATTCAAGTTGGTGTTTTTCGTATTCTGGAGTCGTTCGAATCGATATGCTTGAATCGATTCGTTCGAATCGATCTTCCTGCTCGTGAAGATGGTGACGTGGTGCGCTTTCTTCGAATCGGTCCGCTTTGCACTCCGCTTTGACTGGGTCGAATCCACGACTTGGATTCGAAGATGGTGGAGTCGAGGTAATGGATTCGAAGGACCTCTTCCTTCGAATCGATGAGACTAATGCTCGTTCGAATCGACTTAGACTCGTAGCTATGGACCGGTTCGAAGTTTGTCTTGGCCTGGGGATTCGAATGCATGGATTCGAAGGTCCCTTCCTTCGATGGATTCGAACTATGATGTAGGCGAGGGTGGATTCGAACTCAAGTCACATTAAGGCTCGCTTGATGTAGTCGAACGTAGTGACTGCCTCAATCGATTCGAAGCTACTGATTCCGCCTGATGGAGTCGAAGCAATGGAGAGCTGATGGAGTTGAAGCAAATGGAAGTTCGATGGATTCGAACTGGTCCCTGGCCAATCGATTCGAACCAAGGGTGGCCTACTCCATCTTTTGTCGACGATATCTTGAGCATACGAACTCGGATTGACCTGAAACTTGGAACGTCATTTCCTCTGGCCTTGCTTAGCATATCTTACCAATTGTAGCCCGATCCGGACTCGGACAAATTTCGTCGATATCCGTAGCGATCCTAACGTGTAACCGACTTCCAAGACGATCTGTTACTGTTTTCTAGTTAAGTCCTTGGTATCACGGCCTTGCCAAAAGGCGGGATAACATTTGCCCCCCAAAGTACGTCTTGTGTAAACATGACGTGCTTTGAAAAGTTGCAGTCTCTCACTGGACAGCTATGACATGCTTTACCGAAAGTTGCATTCTGTATCGCTGTAATCGACCGTCGTACAATAGTGACTGGCTGTCAGTTTTTTGAGTCATGACGAGATGAACATTCGATCCCTGTAAATGATAAAGATCAAACATTAGTCAGAAATACGTGCATACGTGTATTATCTTGACTTTGATTAACGTTGCGTGATCGCAAGTCGTTGTCAGTTCGGTTTACTATCGAAATCTGCATCGGTCCTCTCCTGGACTGATTTGAGATTTGAGTTAAAACACTGCTTTTATGATTATCTATGATCATCCTCTCGTACTGATCCTCTCCTGAATCGGTACAAGAGAAGACAAGCAATTTTAAACATTGAGACTATTCGTCCATTTTCATCAGTGGTTGGCGATGGATTCGAAGCTGTGCCTCTTCGAATCGATATTGCGTGGATTCGATGTTCTCTGAGTTGATGGAGTCGAAGTTGTGAGTGCTCGAATCAATGTTGCTTTGTTTCGATGCCGCTGGAATGGATTCGATGTGGCAAAGGATTCGAAACCGGATGGATTCGAACTAAAGGAGGGATTCGAACTGGTTGATCGACGCTGTGCTTCGAGTTGATGCTGGGGATTCGAAGGAAAAGTCTCGAAGTTGTCTGGTGTAGATATTTGAGTCCGAGTCGACGAGGTCACCTGGTCAACTTCGAATCGATTTAGACATGTGGCGATGGATTCGAAGATTCTGCTTCGAATCGATGAGTTAGACCCGTTATTCCCGGTTACGCTTGACCGGGAGACGAATGGTCTCGTTTCCCCTATATATACCGGGGTCCTGTTTACTTTTAACTTTTTACTTTTCACTGTTTCGAGAGCTTCTTCTTCGAATCGATATTTCCAAGGCCAAGACAAACCTGCTCTCCTTAAAACAATCGATCCCTTCCACGCTTTTACTCGAAATCAGAACAGGTATTCACTGGATCGATTCGAGACGAGAAAAGTAAACTATTCTCGCTTTAGAAAAACTCTAAGGAGTGACAAGATCTGAATGAAGTGGGTCGACTCGTTGGAGTCGAGGAGTGATGTCTTTTGGGTTCCAGCGATTAGAGTGTCGTTTCCCGTTGCTTCGCATCGATCTAGGCACGAGCCATTCGAATCGATCTTGAATGCATAGCTTCGAATCGATGGTTTTAAGAAAAAGGAAAGAAAGTTCGTGGCAATCGATTCGAAGCAGCAATACTCTGATCGATTCGAAGGACATCAATCTCGATCGATTCGAAGTCAGGCATAGACCATGGATTCGAAGGTTCCTCTATCCCAATGTTGCATCGAATCGATCCATATGGATTCGAAGCAATTGGAACCAAACTTCATCGATTCGTCCTGCATCGATTCGCACCGATGGATTCGAACATCTTCGTCTTAGGAGACCATTACTTTTTGACTTGCTCCATCATATGAACTACGACCAGTTTCAAGTTGTTCTCTGATGAACTTAATGAACTTTGGCATACTTGACTCCGACGAGCTTCGGCCTTGCATAATCGAACTTGACCAACAGACTTGAACCTGAATTTCCTTTGAAGCTCGTCGATGGAACCATGACTTAACCAATAATACAACTGATTTATACTTGAAGTTGGTCCGTAGCGTTTGGACGGTGCGGAAATGACGGTCAGCGATGATGGTCATTTTCTTTCTTAAATTCCCAAGTTATGTTGTACGAACATCTCGCTTCATTCTGTTGAATTTGCTCGAGTGATGTATAATACTTGCACTGCACGACACGTTCACACACACTACACTGGGGCATGCACGGGCTTGTTCATAAACTTAATGTTGCTTTCTAATGAGTTAGCTAATTATGGAATCTTCGAGCTCTCAACAACAAGAGGTACAGAGCTCGACTCCTCCGGTGCTGGAGATTCCTGATATCCCTGCCGATATAATTGATCCAGCTCCAGATGAATTGCCGGAGGCGATATTTATTGAGGACCCTGTCGACTCGGTTCAGTCTAACATTTCTGAATCCTTATTGGGGCGAATATGCTTAAAGCATAACATATCTCTTGGTGACGTTCTATTGCCCAGCACCACCGATAGACCGCATAATCCGCCTGAAGGATATACAGCATTCTACCGTCATGCTTGTGCGGCTGGAACTCTTCCTCCCTTCAATCAATATATCCGAAGGATGCTATCATATTTAGGGATCGCTCCTTCACAACTTCATCCCAACGGGCACGCGTTGCTGAATAGTGTCTTCGTAATATTTATGGACTGTCTTTTTCGCCCGCCGAGGCCCTCTGAAATCAGACACATATTTAACTTCAAGAGCAGGGGTGATAGCCCGTCGTTTACATTTTTGGAGGCAGTTAGAAATTGCCAAGTTGTAGTTGGAGCTTGGACGCGCCTGAGCTATTTCAAGAACAAATGGTTCTACGTTCGGTGCCCTCCGGGTTTCGCTAGGCGATGGTTGTCTAGACGTAAGCGCCTTAACCTGTTTCTTTGACCAATAACTCTTCGGTGTTAAAATTGACATTTCATTCCTTTTACAGCTATTATCTCTAGGCCCGATGGAGGGCGTTTCAAGGGTACCGTCCGGAGTCTTCAAGAAGTTCCGAGCGAGCTGAGGCATATTGACTCGGTGCTGAACGACTACAACTTAAGAGTTCTGGGTTTGATCGACATTAATCAAAGCATAGTTGTTGAGGGATTTTCAAAGTCCGTCTCCAAGAAGGAAAATAAGAAGAAACCCAAGAAGAGAAAAGCGAAGAGGTCACTCAGGATCAGAATAATCGAGGCGAGTGACGAAGAAAGAACTCAGACGGATTCAGAGCCAATGGCCGACCTTTCGGGAAACTTGGAGGAACTGGGAGAAAAACGGAAAGGCAAGGCCGCCGTTTCCAAAAAACTTAAGTCAAAGGGGGGAAAATCTGTAGATGTGTTTCTTCCCGCTTCCGGAGTTATGATTTCTGAGGCCGCCCCTTCTCATTCGAGAGATTCTCTCAAAGGGCTTGACGATATTCCTATCCCAGATTATATATCAATCTCTCATAATCCTGGGTTGGAGGAATTACAAGATGTACTAAATATGAACGAGCCCTTTCCTTTAAGTGCGGTCAACACTTCCGGTCGGTTTGGGGGTTTACACATTTACACTCACTTCCACGGCACTTCATGACTTCTGCATAGTAAACATTGCTTTTATGGGATTTTAATCCGTAATTCTTTCTTATCGCAGGTGAGATGTCAGGACGTGGCTCCACTCTAGATAGGCTTCGGAATGTGCGCCAATCTTCTCCATTTTATGATTCCCGTAGGAGAGAGACGGATAGGGATCATGGTCGAGGCTACTCGAGTCAAGAACGTTATGATAGAGACAGAGATTACTCGCGTAACCGTTCTGGCTATGATTACTCTGACAAAGACCGGGGATACCAGCACCGACCCCGATCTCGTTCTCCTCCGCCTCCCAGGGCTCCAGTAGACCTCCCAGGGCCATCTCATCAGCAACAGTTGCCTTCTCAATCTTCTCGGCCTGACGCTCAACGGCCAAGAGTGGATCCAACGGCAGCTGCTATAATTGAACAAGCTCCGGCCGAGCTGACAAGCGAGGGAGCTGCCAAACTCGCCCAAATGAAAAACGACTACCCGGAAATTTGTATGGACGGCTACATCTTCCCTCCTAACTTCAAAAGAATTCCACCAGAAGCTGAGACCACTGCTCATAACTACATCCACGACTTCTATGCTCGGTACAAGGAGTGGTATAAGGCAGCCGTGAAGGCTTCTAGAGTAGCTTTCGACAGGGCGAAAGTCATTGCCGAACGTGATGTTGACATTGCGAAGCAGAAACGCATCATTCAAGTTCTTCAATCCGAAGTGGAAACGTCCCGAAAGTCAGAGCTTGATACACTTAAGAAACACGAGGGTGTCGTGGCCAAACTAGCGAGGATGCAGCAAGAACATTGCGCCACAGTGGAAGAGATGGGCCATCGTAATACCACCGTTGCAGCTGAGCGAGACTTAGCCGTTAAAGAGCTGAACGAGCTCAAGGCCAAATTCGCTGAAATGGTGAAGGAGAAGGACGATGCGAACGCTACTGCTCAAGAGGCTTGCGACCAAGCAGTATCCCTCAGGGCCGAACTTGCTGCGGCGGCGGTCTAGGCTAAGTCTGTGGAAGCGGAGATTCAGGGAAAAATCTTGGAGGAGAGGTCTAGGATAGATGCAGAGTTTGACGATCTCTTAGTCACGTATAACGCTAACGTGCTGGAACACAGAAATCTAGCGTGGCTGGGAGATGACTCCATGATCTTGTATAATGCCTGGACCCGGCTGGTGAATGAGAAGAGAGCAGCGCATCCAGATGGAGCACTTGACGACTTTGAACTGGAGATGCGTCTGCTCACTGAGGATGAGAGGAAGACCCTTCATGAGGTGGTAATCTCTATGGCGAAAGAAAAACTCGGCGTCCAATCATTAGAGACAGGCGAAGGTTCGGGGACCGTGCATCACGAGGCAAGTGTTGGAGCCGTAATCCCAACATTGCCCGAAACCACTGGTGCGGTAGACCCCCAATCTGTTCCTGCATATAATCCTGATCAACCGTTATTATCTTCCGCCGATGATTCCACCCATGCTTCGGTCCAGACTAAGGAAGGTATTTGAACGCTTCTCGTAGTTCAGTTGTGAAGGACTTTAAGCAACATACTTGACTAACAATCTTCGTTTTGTCGTATTTCAGTGACCGAAGTTATTGTTTCTGCGCCTCTTGCTTTATCAGTTCCTCATCAAACACAAGGGGTAGTTTTTTCTGAAGCCATCACGACTTCTACTTTGATTGGCGAGGAGGGAGATGCAAATATGTTTTCTTTCAGCGCTCAGATGATTGAGGAGCTTCTCAATGAACCCATCGATCCCTCTGCCAACCCGTCCGATGTTGTGAATGAGGCTGCTCCGGCCGCTAGTTTATCTATGCCAGCCATTGGCACATCTGATGCGGCCCAAGCATCTCGTGAGGACGACGTTTTAGCTGAGATTGCTGCCGAGATGACAGCAGGGAATGTTGGTTCTAGTCCGCCCGGGCCTGCCCCGTTAATGGTGATTTCGCCGGGTGGTACTGTATTGATCGAGACCGCTCCTGTCCCTCCTCCTGCTACTACTCCTATGCCCCCAGCTCGTCCTCCTAGAAGAACTTCCGTCGCCTCCAGCTCTGAGGAAGATGTTGACATCATATCGCTGCCGGAGGGCAAGCCTGAAAAGAGCAAGCGATTGAGGAAGAAGTCGGGCAGCGGATCAGGTGGAGCTACTCCAAAGAAGAAGATAAGGAAGAAGAAAGAATGAACTTCTTTCTCTAAATCTCTGTTGTGTAGGGTAGCATTTTGTTGATTTTTCTATAGCCGTGTATAGATGTGGATTCGGCTCCCACTAGCAGAATTTTTCATAAACACTTTGTAATCGGATTCTTTTTGTTGATAATGGAAATGAAAATTTATTCCCTTTCTGTCTTCAACTTGTTATGTGTTATGGTTCTGCCCCCTGTATTGGAGAGAAGTGTGGAGTTGACGTATGTTTATGCCCCGTTTCGCGCTCCGGAGTTCGGGGTAGGATGAGTGTTTATACTCCGTCTCGCACTCTGGGAGTACGGAGTTTAGTAAAATGTTTATACTCCGCCTCGCACTCTGGGAGTACGGAGTTTAGTAAAATGTTTATACTCCGCCTCGCACTCTGGGAGTACGGAGTTAGAAGAATGTTTATACTCCGCCTCGCACTCTGGGAGCACAGAGTTTAGTAGAAAGTTTGTACCCATCTCGCGCTCTCGGAGTACTCTGGGGTTTAGGAAAAATGTTTATACTCCGCCTCGCACTCTGGGAGTACGGAGTTAGATGAGAGTTTATACTCCGCCTCGCGCTCTGGGAGCACGGAGTTTAGTAAAATGTTTATACTCCGCCTCGCACTCTGGGAGTACGGAGTTTAGTAAAATGTTTATACTCCGCCTCGCACTCTGGGAGTACGGAGTTTAGTAAAATGTTTATACTCCGCCTCGCACTCTGGGAGTACGGAGTTTAGTAAAATGTTTATACTCCGCCTCGCACTCTGGGAGTACGGAGTTGGAAGAATGTTTATACTCCGTCTCGCGCTCCGGGAGCACGGAGTTCAAAGAATGTTTATACTCCGCCTCGCACTCTGGGAGTACGGAGTTGAATGAAGGGTTGTCGTGTATCAACCCATTTTCGTGGCCTGAAGTGATGGCTTGCCCCCGAGCTCGGGTTTCATTTAGCGAGTGGTTGATTGCTTCACAGCCACTCCCTACTTGAATAAATTCCACTGTGTGATGGAACTTAGCTCTTCGTGCATCGTGATGTTGTACATTGTATTTAATGAATCACAGCTCTGGCTCGAAGAGATGGCATTTTATTGCTGAAATAAGAAAATATGGCAAATCAGTTGCCTTATTACAAATTCTAATTTCGAAATGCAAAAGTAAATTGCTGAATAAAAAACATAATAAATAAAGCCTGTCATATGTAATAGCGGCGGAGACTCTCGCTGTTCCAGGCTCTTGGTAAAACTAGACCGTCCACGGTTGATAGTTTGAATTGCCATCTCCAAGTCGTTGCGTAATCACGTACGGTCCTTCCCAATTTGGTTTCATGTGTGAAGGAACCGGGTATACTCTCTTGAGGACCAGATCACCAAGATCAAAGGTTCGGGGGCGAACTTTGGTGTTATATAATCGGGCGACCCGACTCCGGTAAGCGGCCGCTCTTAAATCAGCTTCTTCTCGTTTCTCGTCCAACAGATCCAAAGACTCAGCGAGTAATATAGCGTTTGTTTTCGGATCGTAATAAGTTACACGGTGAGAAAATACTTCTGTCTCCACTGGAATGACGGCCTCCGAGCCATAGGATAAGGAAAATGGGGTGTGTCCAGTTGCGGTCTTGTGAGTTGTTCGATAAGCCCATAATGCCATAGGAAGTTCATCGACCCATTTGCCCCCGGCCTTTTCCAGTCGTTTCTTTAAGATGGATTTGATAACTTTGTTAACGGCTTCGACCTGACCATTTGCTTGTGGATGTGCGACTGCAGAGAACTTTTTATGAATATGAAATCGTTGGCAGAAACTCTTGAACTCTGAACTTTCGAATTGGGTCCCGTTATCGGTGATGATGGTGTGCGGGAGTCCAAATCGGCAAATGATATTGCGGACCGCAAAGTTTATCACTTTCTTTGACGTAATCGTTGCGAGAGCTTCGGCTTCAGCCCATTTCGTGAAGTAATCAACTGCAACGATGGCATACTTCGCACCACCTTTTGCCAGAGGCAAAGCGCCAATGATATCGATACCCCACATAGCGAACGGCCAGGGACTGACCATTTGAGTTAACTCGGTAGGCGGGGCTCTTGGAATTCGAGCGTGTTTTTGGCACTTGTCGCACTTCCTGGCGTAATTGGCAGCATCTCGATTTACTGTCGGCCAGTAATATCCATATCGGAGTATCTTCTTAGCAAGCGCTTGTCCACTGGTGTGATCGCCGCATTCTCCCTCATGTACATCATGTAACACTCGTTTGACTTCGTCGTGAGCGATACACCGGAGGAGTGGAACAGAATAACCTTTTCTATACATGATCCCGTCCTGAATGATGAACCGCGAAGCTTTTCGTAGAATTTGCCTTTTCTCATTCCGGTATTCAGGCAATATCCCATTCTCAATATAATTTCGATATGGAGTCATCCATGATTCTCTGCTGGGAAAGGTCTCTAACACATCATTCGTTTTGATTTGATCGATGCTTGGGAAAGGCAACGTTTCGACCGGGACGAGTCCCATTTGCTGTGCTTCACCTGTGCTGGCCAACTTTGCCAATGAATCGGCCTTTTGATTGCGATCTCGTGGTATGTAGTAAATAGCATAATAATCAAACTGATCCAGCGCTTCCTGAACTCGGGCTAGATAAGCAGCTAACCATCGATCTCTCGCTTGATATTCTCCTCGTACTTGACACACAACCAACTGCGAATCAGAATAAACTTCTATAGCGATAATTTTTAGATCTCTGGCAAGCTTTAACCCAGCCAACAGGGCTTCATACTCGGCTTCATTGTTGGTTGCGTGAAAATCAAACTTCAAAGCATAACATATGGATCGACCTTCGGGGGTTTCTAGTACAACTCCAGCGCCCGAACATCGATCGTTTGATGCACCATCTGTATAAAGTTTCCATACATATTCAGGAGACTCGCTGGTTTCAGGTAATTCGTCAGGAACAGTAAATTCAGCTATGAAGTCAGCTAGGACTTGCCCTTGAATGGCTCTCCGCGGAGCATAAGTAATGTCAAATTGGCTCAGTTCAATATTCCACTTGAGTAACCTTCCAGACGTCTCAGGCCGCGTGAGGACCTGTCGTAACGGCTGATCGGTATACACAGTAAGGGGATGTGCCTGAAAATAAGGACGAAGCTTTCTCGAGGCAATGACCAAGCAGTAAGCCAGTTTCTCCAACCTAGGGTAATTTCTCTCAGCTTCGGTCAATCGTTTACTGACATAATAGACCGGTTTCTGCACTCGATCTTCTTCCCGGACCAAAGCAGCACTGATCGCATGCTCTGATACCGCCAGATAAAGGTATAATTGTTCGTGATCAATTGGTTTCGACAAAATCGGTGGCGTAGAGAGATGCTGAACCAGCGATCGGAATGCGCCTTCACATTCCGTGGTCCATTCAAAGTTTCGTTTCCCTTTCCGGATTAGATCAAAGAAAGGAATACATTTATCAGTGGATTTCGAGATGAACCTGCTTAGCGCTGCTACCTTCCCGTTGAGACTCTGGACTTGCTTGATGGTCTTTGGAGTTTGCAAATTCCTTATTGCCCAGATCTTCTCGGGGTTTGCCTCTATCCCACGAGCGTTAACAATGAACCCTAGAAACTTTCCGGATGCGACGCCGAAGTGGCATTTTAGCGGGTTAAGCTTCATTCCATACTCACGCAAGATACAGAACATTGAATTTAAATCCTTGACGTTATCTGTGGAAAATCGGGACTTAACTAACATGTCATCCACATAGACTTCCATGGTCTTCCCGATCTGATCAGCGAACATTCGATTAACCAAGCGTTGGTAAGTTGCTCCGGCATTCTTTAAACCAAAGGGCATGACTCTGTAGCAGTAGAGTCCCAGATCGGTTACGAAACTAGTATGTTCTTGATCGGGTAGATGCATGGGTATCTGATTATAACCTGAATAAGCATCCATAAAGGATAACAATTCGTGACCTGCAGTTGAGTCAACGAGTTGGTCAATTCGGGGAAGTGGAAAACTATCTTTTGGACAGGCTTTGTTTAAATCAGAGTAATCGACACAAGTTCTCCATTTCCCGTTCGGTTTCCGAACCATTACCGGATTTGACACCCACTCTGGGTATAGAGCATCTCGGATGAAACCATTCGAATGTAATTTGTCAATTTCTTCTTTAAGGGCGGCAGATCTCTCTGGATCCATACCACGCCTCTTTTGCTTGACCGGAACATGTCGCGGATCAATATTTAAAGAGTGACTTGCAATGTTCGGTGAGATTCCGCACATGTCGGAGTGCGTCCAGGCAAAGACATCAAGATTCGCCTGAAGAAATTCAACCAATTCCTGTTGTATCTGTTTTCCCAGTTGAGATCCAACTTTCAGTACTTTCGAGTCGTCATCCTCACTGACCGGGACGTCCACAGTCAGTTCGGCTGGAGACGCTTGATTCTCTTCTACTTCATCTTTATCTTCGCTATCTCTAGGGTCAAGATCTCTAAGGAATTGGTAGTGGTGCCCGGGCCGGGGCCCAGGCGTTAGCTGTCAATTATCAGAAAAACGGACGCAGAGAGATTCCTCTACGCCCTTTCCTTTCTCCTTCTTCTGTGCTTCTCGCAATTCAGCAACATAACAGGCTCTTCCTGCTGCCTGATCTCCTTGAACGATTCCTATACCATGATCGGTTGGGAATTTTAAAGTCAAACACCACGGGGCTATGGCTGCCCTGAATTCAGCAAGAGCTGGTCGACCCAGGAATGCATTGTACGGTGAAGCAATGTCAAGAACAACAAATTGCAGTAGTCGGACTCTCCTGCGCTCTCCGATCCCCAGTTCCACTGGTAGTTCTACTATTCCAGTAGGTATTGTTGCACTGACATTGAAGCCATGAACCCGGGATTGGCAGGGTTTTAGGTCCTTTGCTTCCATCTTCATTAAATCGTAAGCTCGCTTGAATAGAATGTTTACAGAACTCCCACTGTCAACCAGGATCCTCTTCATCCAAGCAGGACCAACCTGGGCAGATATGACCAGTGGATCAATCGTTGGAGCTTCGATTTTGTCAGCATCTCTGCTTCTGAATATGATATCGTCAGACATCATTTTTTGTTGCTTAGCCGGGGTTCCATCCTCACAATTACTGCAGCATTCGAAGCTCGCATGCCTGATAGAGCTAGCATACGACTCCATTTCTCTCCAGCTCTTGTCCGCTGGATGAGGACCACCACTTATGGTATTGATAACTAGCCTCCCGCCTGTACGAGCGGGTTCCTCTTGCCTATCCTGGTCTTGCGCACGGTTTGGATTCGATGGGCCCGCACCACCAGACTGCGGCGCCCGCACGAATTGATCTAACTTCCTCTCCCTGATCAACTTTTCTATGAGATCTTGCAAATGGCGGCAGTCATTAGTATTGTGGCCATAGCTCTCATGAAACCTACAAAACTTTCCCGTCTGAATCTGCCTTTCTGACGACCGCTTCGGAGCGGGTTTCTTATACTGTTCTGTGTTGCAAGTTTGCAGATACACATTCTCCAGTGATGTGTTTAACGGTGTATAACTTTCGAACATCGGAGCCCTACGCCGTGGGCCTGGATTCGGATCTCTCTTCTTATTCTGACCATTGCCACCTCTTGGCTGAGTTTGTTTGTTCTGTATGTTTAACTGGACTTTTCCGGAATTGTCACCGGACTGTTTAACTGCGACATTTCTTTGTATTCCCTCACTTCCGGGTTTTGCATCGTCCTGCTTCTTAGACTGTTTCGCGTCCTCTTGCCGTAAGAATTGAGCGGCTTTGGAGTAGAAACGGTCCAACGATGCGGGGGGTTTTCCGGCTAACCAGTTTCCAAATTCAGAATCGGGATCAATTCCCTTTGTCAATGCCATTAAAATTGAGTTGTCGTTGGGATTACTAATTTCCACGCATGCCGCATGGAACCTCTCCAAGTAACGCCTTAATGTTTCCCCACGAGCCTGGGTAACATTGGACAGGGTGTTAACATCTTTGGGTCTGGCAACATGCATACGGAACTGTTCAACAAACTTCTTAGCCAATTGGTCAAATGACGAAATAGATCTTGGAGGTAGTCTGGTAAACCACATTGTTGCAATTCCTCCCAGTGAAATGGGGAAGCTGCGGCATTTCACTGCATCGTCGGCCCTTGCGGCGCTCATTGACCATTCGTATTTCAGTATGTGCTGATTGGGATCAGAACTTCCTTCGTACATAGGGAGAGTTGGCATTCTGAATCGTCGAGGAGGTTCAGCGTATAGTATCTCGTCCGTGAAAGGAGTATGGCTTCGAGAAATTCCCCAATCGTCATTGGTAAGTCCTTGGCTTTCACGGATCATCTGACGTATCATAGTCGAGATGTCTGGCATTGCTACATTTTGAGCATGCTGAGCTAAGGTGTGGTCGGGTTCCACAATGCGAGTTTGGACCGGGCGCTGTCGACGGTCCAAGTTTCGCCTCCTCGGCTCAGCGTCTTCCTGGACGTATGGTTCAGAAGTACGTCCTTGCTGTTGATTACCCGAATCTGGAAGATATCGGGTATCGACCCTTGTTTCCGCTGTTGCAGCTGTGACATGATTGTCCGTAGTATATTGTGAAGTGCGGCCACCCCGTGCTGATGGCCCAGCCTGGAAGCTGGTTGATGGTCCTACCCTCAATTGCCCGACAGTCAGGGCGGGCTGATATCCCGTAGTCTGAGCATAATCTCCGTCTAATCGGGGACGGGTAGATCTACGATGATAGTCAGACGAGGCAGAACTTTCAGTGGGTGAGCGGGAAACATCATCCCTCCTGGACCTCCTACGGCCCTGGCGATTCAGTTGATTTGTCAACTCAATATTAGCTCGCAACTGTTCGGCTAACTGTTGCCGACTCTGAGTCAACTCTTGGAGTAACATCTGAAATTCTTGTCTAGTGACTGCCCCAGACGGATCTGAGTGGGCAGTGTTGTCTTGGTTGGGTGGCTGCTGTTGAGCAGGATTTTGTCCATCCCTACCTTCTTGTCCTGGAGCTGCAGAAGTGGTTCTCGTGCTAACCATTTTGAACGATGAATCCTTTTCCTAGATTTTATGCAAATCTGAGTAGAATGGAAGGACTGTGAATCGAAGATCTGGATCTTCCTCTTGGATTTGTGCAATCCGGTATCGATGGTAGATCCAAGGAGCAGGAGAAAAAAGCTGGTTTTTTCTCAGTGAAAGCACCAAAGTGTTTGTACCAAAAATGAGCACAACACTCTTCGGAAGTTTTTGAAGAGATAAAAGTGAAGAATGAAAATTAAAACTGTGGATTATCTAACAAAAACTCCAAATAACAGAAAGTAAATTACAAAGACAAGCGATTTAGAGTGGTTCGGCGTTTTGCCTACGTCCACTATGAAGTTTGATGATTTTATTGCTCGATTACTTGAAGATTACAGTAGTTGATAATGTAATACAACTGAATTCAAATGCTAAGTGTCAATCTAAAGCAGCGGCGGTGTTCTGGAGTAAACCTGGCAGAATCTGGGCGCTCTTCAGTACTTAGAATTCTCCGACCCTTTTTCTGAATGACCAGGGGGTCTATTTATAGGTGTGGGAGGCTGGTATTTCGCCTAAAATGTGGGGAGACCAGTTCTGGTACGTCAGGGGGCCCACATGGCCGAAATTTGGAGACCCGGGCCCACTTTGGGATCGATTCGACCCTTGGTTCGAATCGATCAAGAAATCGTCCAATTGAGCTGAAATTTGGTGTGCACATTCTTCATCATGTGTTTGAGCTTCTGTGAAAATTTCATGGGATTTGGACTTGTAGAACTCGAGTTATGATCGATTCAAGTTGGTGTTTTTCGTATTCTGGAGTCGTTCGAATCGATATGCTTGAATCGATTCGTTCGAATCGATCTTCCTGCTCGTGAAGATGGTGACGTGGTGCGCTTTCTTCGAATCGGTCCGCTTTGCACTCCGCTTTGACTGGGTCGAATCCACGACTTGGATTCGAAGATGGTGGAGTCGAGGTAATGGATTCGAAGGACCTCTTCCTTCGAATCGATGAGACTAATGCTCGTTCGAATCGACTTAGACTCGTAGCTATGGACCGGTTCGAAGTTTGTCTTGGCCTGGGGATTCGAATGCATGGATTCGAAGGTCCCTTCCTTCGATGGATTCGAACTATGATGTAGGCGAGGGTGGATTCGAACTCAAGTCACATGAAGGCTCGCTTGATGTAGTCGAACGTAGTGACTGCCTCAATCGATTCGAAGCTACTGATTCCGCCTGATGGAGTCGAAGCAATGGAGAGCTGATGGAGTCGAAGCAAATGGAAGTTCGATGGATTCGAACTGGTCCCTGGCCAATCGATTCGAACCAAGGGTGGCCTACTCCATCTTTTGTCGACGATATCTTGAGCATACGAACTCGGATTGACCTGAAACTTGGAACGTCATTTCCTCTGGCCTTGCTTAGCATATCTTACCAATTGTAGCCCGATCCGGACTCGGACAAATTTCGTCGATATCCGTAGCGATCCTAACGTGTAACCGACTTCCAAGACGATCTGTTACTGTTTTCTAGTTAAGTCCTTGGTATCACGGCCTTGCCAAAAGGCGGGATAACACCAAATCACTATGAAATAAACAAAAGTAATTAATCTTTATCGTTATAATAATTATTTATTTATCAACACATTTTTAATAATCCTTATTATTAATTACAAACCATAATTAATTCTAAAATAATTAACCTTTCAAAAGATTAACAATTTGATAAATACTTAAAAATATTAACTATAAGCAAATGACTTTAAAATAATTGTAATATAATTTAATAACTTTAAACAATATTAATATAATTAAATAACTTTAAAACAACATTAATATAATAAATAACTTTAAAACAATATTAATATAATTAAATAATTTTAAAACAATATTAATATAAATAAGTAACTTTAAAACAATATAAATATAATTAAATAACTTAAAAACAATATTAATATAATTAAATAACGTTAAAACAATATATTTCTGAATCCCCAATTTTTGGATTTAAAATCATTTCCTGTCTTAACACAAATCCAATTCAATTGGCAATTTATAGTATTTCAGAATACTAATTTCAGGCTAATAGCCGCCAAACGCTCAACCAACATTGATATTGATTTTCTATAATCACTAGGTTTTTCTTATTAGACATAGAACAATGTTATAACCATAATGTCCACAATTAGGTTCATTATTCAATAATCCATATAAAAGGAATATTATTGAAACAATTCAACAATAGCGAGGAATCCCGTTGGGTCCCTCCAACCTGTCCCCCTACATCACAACAATATATAATCATAAAATATAAATCAACCGCTTCGAGGCGGGATTCATATACAAAGGGTCATCCGCTCTTACATGAGAGTGTAATAGGATGTGACGCCTCACCTCTATACTCACGCTAGCCAAAGACACTACGGAGTAATGCCATCGACTAGCACGAAGAATAAGGCTGTTGAGGAGCGACCATCCGTGTAATTGCTTTGTGCGAGTACCGATATGTTAGATAGTATAACATGCATTTCATTTCAAGAGGAAATCCGACATATCAAATTCAAACTTAAAGCAACCACACAGTGGCTATGAGGACTTCGGAAACAAATATAGAAATAAGCATAACATAAATCAGTCACAGATGTTCATATCTCAAAGGCGGACACAGATATGAATATAACACATAAAAGTGTACATCAGGGTAGTGGTTAAATAAGATCCACAATATCACAAAAGAATAGATACAAGTGCTAGACAAAAGAATAGGTATACATCAAGGAGTCTCTATCTCAAATGTATAACAACCAAAAACTACCAATCTAATGTAGTTAGACAAAAGTCAGAAGATGATCCTAGATAAGGAGTCAAGCAGAAGCACCTATAACATCTCGGTCTGACCCGAGTATTATTTAATAAGAAAATAATAAACGGATCAGTCTAGCTATAATTATCATTTATAATATGAGATATAAGTAGAGATATAACAAAAACATATGATAACAATAATGTCATACTGTGACAAGTATGCTTTAAACAACAACAAAATCATACAATATCTCAAGAATCTCAAAGCACCAAAAAGAATGTCATATTCTTTATTTTATTCACCAAACCCCAAATATTGACAAACATATCATTGCCAATCACAAAAAAGAGGTGAAACACAAATTCCAGAAATCATCAACTAGAAATCCAGAAATCACAAAGAGGGGGCCTATCACAAACGGGAGCATGAAAACTCACCAATAACTCCGACCAACATGTCCAAACATCCATATAAGGATTTTCATAGATTTTGATTTCAAACACCAAAAATTGGAATATTCATCAAACCAATTCAATTCAAAGGAAATGGAGAAGAAATAGATGTTAGGAATTCATACCCAACGACCATCAAAGATATAGACATAGATGTGAGTCCCAAAAACTCACCTTTTAAACCCAAACACAAATGATAAGCTCTAGAACAAGCAATAGGTTGATCTCTCTTCAATACCACCTCTAGAATCTTCAATCTAATATTAAAGGTGAAGTTTTCCTTAAGTTAGCTTATAGGAATTTCTGAAAATTAAAGAGGGATTGAGATGGAGAAGATGAAGAGGATGCTTACCTAAGCTTTTCTTTGATTTCTAGCTTGAAGATGATAATTCCTAAGAGAATTAGGGCTTAGGAATTTCTAATTTCTTTTCTCTTCCCCCATTTTTCTTTTAGCTTGAGTGTTAGGAAATAATAGAGTGAATGAAGATTGGATGAAGGGTTAGGTTATTAGAAGGTTGATGGGCCGAAACCCAAACCCAAAGCCCTAATTGAAAATCTCGAAATTTTTCCCAACTCAAAACATATCGATGTTTATACTCAAAAAAGTCACAAACACCATTTTGAACTCAATGGAATTGGTTTTGAGTCCAAATTGTTGAATCTCAATTTCAATCTTCATTCAGACATTTGAAATTTCCAAACCAGACATCTGAATATGGAAAAATATGAGTTTTCTAACTTCATTCAGACGTCTGAAATGAACGATTCAGACGTCTGAATCTGGAAAAATAGAAGTTGTCTAGAACAATATTCAGATGTCTGAATCGTCCATTTCAGACGTCTAGAAGTGGCAATTTTAGCCTATTTCCTTTCTGGATTGACTCGAACAATTTCAGACGTCTGATAGAGTCTCATCCGCTCTAGGGGCGGGAATATATCCAAACCAACTAATAAATATAGTAATTCATCCAAACAATCATCCAATAATTTTTATCAACTATATATCAAACTGGTTTACCAAAAAGGTGAATTTAACTCATCGAAATTTCTGTTGTCGACAAGGCGTTCCGGTTTGGGATTTTAGCCCAAATTTCAACTGTCTCCAAATTCGTCCAAACTAGTTCCATCGTGAAGCTTTTGTCGTTACGAGCGCAACCCAAAAATTCACGTCTCAATTGGATCTCGCATGCAAAAGTTATTAAATAATTAAGTTATCGATATTTAAATTAATAATAAAATAAACTAATTATAAAATTAAACTCTAGTTACATACTTAATCCTCCTCCCTCTCCCCTTAATCACTTCATTCAAAAAAACACGGCCGCCTTCTTCAACTCGACGTCGCCTCCGCCTCTGGCCATGAGCCGCCACCGTCCTTCGCCCACAAGTAGCCCCATCCCCAAGCTTTCCCCCAGTCACCACCCTCGTCGCCAGAATTGCGTCCTCCACCTAGAAAACTAAAACGAACAAACAACATTCATCTTCCAAATTCTTACACCGCCAACCATGAACAAACATCGCTCCCTCACCATAGCACGCCCCTCATCCCAACTACCCATCGCCACCAGTCGCTCCTCTCATCATTCCCTACATCACCGTGTCGAGGTCGAACTTCCCCAACGTCGTTCAACCACGAACCACGACCTCCATGCTATGATCTGAGGTGATCCAACCATTGATTTGCTCCATCATGCCGAGATGAACAACTTCCTAGTTGAACTCGAGGCCTGATATGGCTTGTGGTGGTCCAAAATCGTTACAGCCGTTAGATGAGGCTGTTGCTTTGTTCAGATGAATTTTTTTCTTTGTTTTTAAACATTTCAAATTTTTTGCAAAGCTTGTTTTCTTTTGTTGCTACCATGCCTTTATAGAGGGAAGATGGCTATGGGTTGATATGGAGAAGGTATGGCTGAAGTATAGAGTGAATAGGGTGGAGTATGGGTTGAGAGTATGGTGAAGACACACACATATACATATTATATTTCGAAAATATCCGACATTACACATCCAAAACTATCGAACCCCAATCGAGGCATGCCGCCTGGCGTTCTATATGTTATACCCTTATTCGGAACGCAATGGAACTTGTCTCGATTCTTAATTTGGTCATATGCAGAAGATAGCCTTTTGAACCGAATTAATATATTAAATTTTCGATATTAGATTCTATGCATTTCGGTCTCGCACGACCAAATGATTCATCTTATTGCCATGAAATTTAACGGCGTATTATAATTCATTATTATCGATCCAATGAAACCGGTTTCGTTGAAATCCGAGACAGTGCCCCGAAAGGCTATTTTTACATGTTAGTTAAAACGAATTATTTTAAAAATCAAAATAATCACTTTTAAATCTACATTAAGAGTTTAATATTACTATTATTATCCAACAGAATTTTAAACAAGTTTGGAAATTATTTTTATCCAAACTAAAATCCAAGATTCAATCATTTAAACCATTCGAAATATTATTTTAAACAATTTAATTATCAAATAAATCGCTATATTTGAAATTCAAGTTATTTAACTTATAAAATCAACTTTTCAATAATCAAAATCAATTAAATACTCCAATTTCAATTGACTAAAATTTTGGGTCATTACATTCTTCCCCCCATAAAAGAATTTCGTCCCCCAAAATTGCCAAGGTAAGAAAAATGCCCAAAACCCATTAACTTTTCAAAACCAATTTAGTTGAAGTAGATTACCAAATTCTTTTAAGCCTTTAACCTTTCCCAAAAATCAACCCGTTGAAACTTTGTTATTACTTTTACTAAGTTTCCAAATTCATTCATAGATTCCAACTAATATCATCCCATTCAATCATTCCTGGTTATAACTCAAAATCAAATTTTAGTTTCAATTTTTTTTTTCATAAATTTTCAAATGCTTTAAAATCTCAGAAAATTTCGCCAATGTCTCTTTTGCGCGGCTAGATCGAAACAACTACAAATCGCCACTATAGGCCCAAACCAACAAAAGAAAACAAAAGCCAAGTGGCTCAACCATAAAACCATCAAACTCAAACAACAATATAAACATGTATTTTCTTGTTGGGCAACCCAATTCTACTTATGAAATCAAAATCTAGCTTTTGCTTTTATATACCTGCATCTTATTTACCCATGACATCCAATCATATAGTTCACAACCACATTATTTTGCATTTTCATTTTCTAACATTTACTTTACTAAAGATCATACGATGTACATATATCATCCGTGCAATATCAAATCCGATCGCTCGCTCGATCATACCATTTCACTTTCGAACTAGTATCGTTCACACGACTACTCTAGTGCGGACTTAGATCCAGTTCCTTGATTAGAAACCGTCATTCTCCATGCATAGCCATATATTATGATAGAGAATTCTAGAATCAATCAAACATCTATATCCAATGTTCGCCGTCGAGAATCGAGTGAAAAATCCTAACTCAGATCGATCTAAATCATCTCGAAACTATGTACTCGAATCTGGATCAAACCATTATGCGAATATAATAATATACGTACAACTTACATATTTATTTCAATTGATTTCTTAGCTAAACCAAATTCCTTTTATTAACATTCATTTCATTCTCATTCACTTTTATTTATATTCAACTATTCACATTCAATTTATCTACGTTCAATTATTCACATTCTCTTATTTCTTAGTATATTCTTCCAATACTAATATTACTTATGAACCATTCCATCAAATTTTATGTTTAACAACATTTTACCCCATACAACATTCATTTAGGAATCAATTCATAAAATTTTACTTAAGTTTATAACATTTTATACAACTTTTCTCATATTTATTGTTACTCCACAACTTAAGTCCATATCTATTTCTAATCAAATTCAATTTCATTTAACTCAATTTATCTTCCAATTTGAATATTCAATTCTAACCATTTTCAATTCATTAACTTATTTAATTAGTCCATCTTATTGATTCATTTCAAATCACAATCAATTCAATTTCCAAAAATCATTTCATTTAACTTAACTTAAGTTAAATCTTCTTTTCAAATTTTCTTTCTCAACATTTATATGCAACAATTTTAAAACTTTGTTTTACTTACAAATTCTCAAAATCTATAAGTTATCAAACTTATTTTAACATATTTTCATAAAATACTCAATGAAAATTTTCAAAGTTTAAACACCTTGTTCTCATTTATTTCAAATCATTTTGAAATCAAATATATACATAATCCCCTTGGCATATCAAATCATACTTTTGAACTTTAAAATCAAAACTAGTTTTACAAAACAAAATCCCCATAGTAGCAATTCCTCTCTTCGAAACCCAAAAACAAATGTCGATGATGCTGCAGTCATCACCGAATTATTTTCCAGCGACCTAAGTGAGTCTGGTGCTTTCTATCTCTTAAGATTCCTTTAAAAATATTTCTATTCAAAAATATTTTCTTAATAATATTACTATTATTTTCCAAAACTTTGAAAAACTATTTCCAAAACCAAAAGGATTTAAATTCTCGAATTCCCAGCTTTTAAACCCATTTTACTTACAAATCATATTTATAATATACTTCTTAAATTTCATTTCAATTTATAAATCACGTTTATAAACCATATATTTATATAATCTCACTTTGGTTATATAAAATCATTCCTAATCGTTAATCTTTGTTTGCATTATAATATCAACTTTTATTCGATCACAAACAATAAACAACAAACAACAAATGATAATAGTATAACATTATCATTTCGTAATAACCAAGCACCCCATATATATCATAATAGTTTTCTGAAAGATTATTCCTTTATATATAAAATATAATCAAGATAAAATTATTTCTTTTACCCAATTTCAAAACAATACCATGTCGAATTGTCCTTGTTCAAGTGTTTAGAGATCCCTATCAATAAAGTTAATTACTCGTATTAACCAGAATCCGTAAGCCACTCAATAGAACAACCAACATAATATAAAACATTTTTATATCACTAACAAATACGCACTCATATATATACACACTCAAACTCATTCTAAAGTGCTACTGACCCTATCTCTAATGAGTTATTGGAGAATGGATTTCCATACAAATGACCAGGTGAAGGGACTACCTTCCGATGGGTACACCTCTAGATGGATGTCCCGAGGCACAGAACATCTGCCCTCTACCAACACAAGACCCGCCTACCTCTTTAACTAGGTAGTACCGAATATTTCTTCCCCCGGTCGTTACCGACTTTTATCCGAGAGCTCTCTTCGCATACATCCACATTAATTTACATCCCGAACGTCATAGCGAAAAGAAATATATCTAGAAGGGAATGATCATACCCTAATTAGGAATGACCCACTTAGCCTTACTGCGTCTAACCATGTTTCGGTCATTTCCGATTGATGAGGCCAAAGAGGTGACGATTACCTTTCACATATCACTTTTGAATGCCACATTCGCCATTTCCATTGACTACTAATTTCCTTTCACAAAAATACAACCCTTGAAATCGTACGTCTCAAGGAAGGGTGTTAAGCTAAGAGAAGTTGCCTTCTCCGCCACCAAACAGATGTACGTTTGTAAAAACCAATGTACGTAATCTTAGAAAATGCAATGTCAAACATTCATCCATATAAGTTCATTCTGGGATTGAACGAAACCGAAGGTACTTTCCTCGGCCATTACTAGGCGAGAAGCCCTTGTGGTTTTGAGGTTTTTCAAAACGAAGAGACCACTGCTATAATATAGTGAATCGGGAGTTTATCCCGAACTAATCAACAAGTAGTCCCTCGTTATTATTCATCTCAATATCTCTGTCTTCAAACATCTTTAATCTTCGAATAGTAAATAGGTTCGAAGTGGTTTTCGGATAGGAATCACCCAAATCCAACCCCGGTTCCTTCGAAATCCAATCATCGATAAAAAATGATGTAGTTAGAAGATTGTTTTTTCGATTCATTTATTTTCCTTTACCAAAATATCTTCGAGAGATGTATATTTTCAAAATATTCTTTTAGTGAATATAGAATCATTTAAACCTCTTTTTGAATATTTCTCAAATCATTTTTAAAGAGTATCTTTTGAGAAAATAGGATTATAGAAATTGTTCTCCTTTTATTCAAAATTAACTTCCGTATTCAAAAAGTGCTATGGGCAGAATAACGGTGAGATCACCTTTTAAATTCCACAAATAGGACAAGTTCCCTCTTCGGATTTTAATAATGAGTATAAGAAGATTATTTCTATAAAATCCAAGTTGAGCATTCGGGCTTTCCTCTCGATATGTTCCACCCCTCGCCTAAAAGAGAAAACTAAGGCCAAGTAAGTTCAAGGCACTGGTTGCTCCATCCCTAATCTTAGTTACACACCTTGTTTTCACTTTTAGATCTCACAAGCGGGACAAATGTACTAGTCGTTTCCGCATACTCATTTTCCCTTTTTAAATCACTTAACTATTTATTTAACCATCTTTGAAATAATGTTAAATTGTTCAAATTTCTTTTAAAATGCTTTATTATTTACTTAAAAATATTTACTAAGGATCTGGGAAAGAAATGTTAAGTTTCAACCTTTATTTCAAAAGTTATTGAAAAGCATTGCGAAAAGTGTTGCAAATAGTGTTGCAAATAATGTTTTAAAAGCTATATTCTTTAAAACAACTTTTATATCATTTAGAAAACCATCTTTTCAACTTAAATCACTTTAAAAAAAATTTAAAAGATTTTTAGAATTTATGTCATATTTTTAAACCGATTATTTTATCAATTTCCAACTTTGGTCATTTAGTGCAAAACTAGATTTTTCTTGAAAATTGATTTTGCCATATTTCAAAATATACAAGATGAATCTTGATTTTCTTTTTTTATATGAAAGATATGGATATAAGGATTCAGAAAATTCTTACTTCGAAGAATTCCGAACTATATTCCACTTCGTATGTTCATTTGAACTTCGACGCGAAAACACGAACTACTGTTGCGTGACACGTCAGATTTTAGGCGTATTTTGAGATTCATATCCAAACTTTGCCGAGACAAGTTTAAACACTTAGGAATCAGTTTTTAAGGCATATTAAAACATTTTCTTTCAAAGGTATAAATAATTCTATATCACATTTCATTTTATTATGGAAAGTGTTTTCCGTGTGAATCAATGTCGTGTATATCGTGACTTGTTTCAATATTTCGATGCAATAAACAATATATGGAAATTAATATCATAACCAAACATCCAAACAAACATATCACAACATCACAACCAAATATGCACATATAAATTAGGAGTTCTCACCTTAGTTGCAAATGAACTAACTTTAAAGTGATTATAACTTTCCTAACTTCAATCGGTTGGTCACAAATGCTTGTTTTAAGGCTTCTTGGTGGCTTGACTTGACTTGTGGAGGTGTTTGGAGCTTTGGGCAATGAGTTTTAAGGAGGTTTGGGCTCGGCTTGATGGTGAAGGGGTGGGTCGTGTGTTGTGAAGGAAGGAGGAGGAGTTTTGGTGAATATTTAAGGTGATTTGATGATTACTTTCATTAGTATATTTTTGGAATAAATTTTAGCATTATTTTATTAAGGTTGGATGCCATTAAAAGAGTGAGAAGAAGCTTGAAATTTTGAGAAGAAGAAGTGTGGAAGGAAGTGAGAAAGTGGGTGTGTATTTATAGAAAATATTTGAGATTAAAATATAGATTTGTGTTTTTACTTAAATAAACTTCCTTAAGAATTAAGTAAACTTATTTAATTCAACATTTACCATCCACATCACATCACACTTTTAAAATTCAAATACTTATGAGTTAAGTAAAGAATAAGAATGATTACTTTACTTTATGTCACATTTCTTTACTTTATGTCACATGTGATGTGACATGTGTTTTGTCTTTTTTAGTTTAATTTTGCTAATTACTTTCTAGAATTTTCTAAGTGTGATTATTAAAAGTAACCTTATTTAGTTAATTGTTAACTACCTTTATATGTTAACATATTTATTAAATTGTGTACATAAAGGTGCAACAACGTTGCGACAACTTAAATCGACAAAACGTTGATTTTTGACAAAATGTTCTGCGGTCATATTTTGGCGTTTTAGTTAAACTATTTATTTATGTAAACCAAATTTAAAAATAAATTTGTATAATTTTATTTAAAAATATAAACGCTCATAAATAAATTAAAATAATTTTTTAAACTATTTAAACTTACTTTTCTGAATCAAGATTTTGTCACTTTTGTCGATATAAGCAAATGTTACTATTTTTATGTATATTTCTATTTCCAAATCCTATCTAATATTGTTTGAATTATAAAACCTTTTATATTTTATATTTAAAATCACTTTAAATATTATATTTTGAAGTGGTTAAATTTTGGGTGGTTACATTCTCCCATACTTAAAAGAATTTCGTCCTCGAAATTTGGTAAGAAGAAAATAGCTCAAAAGGAAATATATATTCAATAATATGGAATATATACAATAAGTGAGTACACCACAGGCGGCGAGTACATGCAAATGATAGATAAAGTCTATACATCGATCCTAAACTCGGGATATGCTTTTCTTATTCTATCTTTTGTTTCACATGTGCAATCATCAGCATCCCCGCTCCATTGAACCTTGACCAACCTTACAACCTTCCTTCTTAATCGTTTCTCATCTTGATCCACAATTCGAATGGGCCTTCTAATAACTGCTAAGTTTGGATCTATTTCCAAGTCATCTTGAGTAGTCGTTTCTATGATTTGTTCTGGGTCATATACATGCTTCCGTAAATGTGATACGTGAAAAATATTGTGTACACCAGACAATCTTTTAGGCAATTATACTCGATAAGCTAGTGGGCCGATTCGTAGGAGAATGGGAAAACGTCCAATATATCGAGGTGCTAACTTCCCAACTCTTCCAAATCTTACTACTCCTCTCATTGGAGAGACTTTCAAAAAGACCAAATCTCCAACTAATTCCAGATTTCTACGCCTTCGGTCTGCAGAACTCTTCTGTCTACTTTGGGATTCTTTTAGCTTCTTTCTAATCATATCAATTTTCTCTGAAGCTTCTCCTATCATATCTGGGCCAAGCACTAACCGATCTCTGGTTTCTATACAACTGCTGGCGATTTACATGGACGACCGTACAGAGCTTCAGACGGTGCCATGCCGATACTAGCTTGATAGCTATTATTATAGGAGAACTCTACTAAATGTAAATGATTCCCCCACGAGCCTCCAAAGTCTAGAATACATGCTCTCAAAAGATCTTCCAAAACACGGTTGACTCTTTCCGTCTATCCATCAGTTTGGGGATGATATGCAGTGCTTATACTCAGCTTGGTTCCCAAAGTTGTCTATAGTGCTTCACAAAACTGACTAGTGAAGATTGGATCACGATCGCTTACTATACTGCTCGAAACTCCATGCAATCGGACAATCTCCTTCATATATATCTCTGCAATGCTTGCTGCAGTTCTTGTTGGCTTTACCGGAATAAAGTGTGCACTTTTGGTTAATCGGTCTATGATAACCCAAATGCCTTCATTTCCTTTCCTTGTTCGGGGTAAGCCATCAATGAAATCCATGGATATTTGATCCCACTTCCAACCTGGAATCTCCAAAGGTTGAAGTAATCCTGCCGTCTTTTGTTGGTCACTTTGGATTCTTTGGCAATTTTCACAACGACTGACATAGATAGATATGTCCCTCTTCATACTTCTCCACCAAAATGTACGCTTCATATCCTTGTACATCTTATGAATCCCCGGATGAATGCTAAGTTTGGCTGTGTGGCATTCAGCTAATACTTCTTGCTTAAGATTTTCAACATCTGGAACATAAATTCTTCCATTTAACCGCAATACTCCATGGTTATCTATTTTAAAGCTTGAACTCCTTCCTCTGTGTATATCTTCAATAATCTCCATTAGGAATTGATCTTCTTTTTGCTTGCTAGTTATTTTCTCCTAAAGAATTGGAGTTACTACCAAATAAGAAATAGTAGCTAACTTCCTACTCAATGCATCCGCTACTACGTTGGCTTTCCCGGGTGTATATTGAATATCTAGATCATATGACGCAAGAAATTCTAGCCAGCGTTGCTATCTCATGTTCAAGTCCTTCTGGGTGAAAAGATACTCCAAAGATTTGTGGTCCGTGAAAAGTTCGAATTTTTCACCTAAAAGATGGAATATTATTTACTAAGGTCAATTCAAAGTTTTATCGAAATAAACTATGAAAAATTCTTACCCAGCAAATAATGTCTCCATATCTTTAGAGCGAACACAACGGCTAATAATTCTAAGTCATGTGTTGCATAATTCTTCTCATGCGTCTTCATCTCTACTTGTGTAAGCAATCACCTTCCCATCTTGCATTAAAACTGCATCAACTCCTTCTCCACAAGCATCTGTATAAATGGTCAACCCACTATTTCCATTTATAATTGCTAAAACTGGAGCGGTTGTCAACCTCTTCTTTAGTTCTTCGAATGCTTCTTCACATTTTGGAGTCCAAACAAATTTAGCATCCTTCATTGTCAACTTCGTTAGGTGATAGGCAATCTTAGAGAAGTCTTGAACGAATCTTCAATAATATCCTGCCAAACCTAAGAAGCTACGAATCTCTTTAGGAGTTTGTGGCTGTTTCCATCTTGAATAGCTGCAACTTTCCTTGGATCTACTGAAATTACATCCCTTGATATTATATGTCCAAGGAATCTTACCTCCTTCTCCCAAAAATGGCTCTTTGAGAATTTGGCTTTAAGCACATTATTCCTCAATATCTCCAACACATCTTCTAGATGCCTTGCATGTTCTTCTTCTATCTTTGAGTAGATGAGGATATCATCGATAAAGACTAATATGAATTTGTTTAACACATCTCTAAACACTCTATTCATAAGGTCAACAAAATAAGCGGGTGCATTAGTCAGCCCAAAAGGCATAACCAACCACTCATAGAAAGTATTCGGACCTTTGAATGCATTTAGATGGATGCAATCTTCTGCGTTCCTTAACTGATGGAATCCTGTAGCTAGGTCCATTTTAGAAAAAACTCAAGCTCCGTGTAACTGGTCAAACAAGTCATCTATTCGGGGTAGAGGATATTTGTTCTTAATGGTTTGCTTATTTGGATCTCGATAGTCTACACACAATCTCAAAGATCCATCTAACTTTGCAACAAAAAATACAGCCGATCCCCAACTTGAACGGCTTGGTCTTATCAATCCTTTCTTTAATAGCTTTTGGGTTTGGTTATTCAACTCATCCCTTTCTTTTGGATCCATCCTTCTATCTCGTTGTTTAATTGGCATCGCACCAGAAACTAAATCGATACGGAATTCTATTTCTCGATGTGGGGGTAAACTCTTTACTTCCTCAAAGACATCTGCAAATTCTTTAACAACGGGTATTATTTCTAATCCTGTCTGGGATGTATCTAAAGCATAAAGAAAACAATCCCTTCTTGGACTAGGATCTTCACAAGGTATTTCTATGAGTTTCCCTAACTTTGTTTTCACTGCAACCGTTCTTTTCAAACAATCTAGAATAGCTTCGTTTTTAGTTAACCAATCCATACCAAGTAAAATTTCGAATCCAGTGAAATCTAAGACGAAAAGATCAAAAGGATAGTGATGGGGAGGATATGAAATTGGGACTTTTTCATAGTGCATACAAAGATTAGTGGAACCTCCTATATGATTCGTTACGCAGATAGGGTCGTCAACAATTTTAGGTTTAAGTTCCAATTCTTCTACAGTTGTTTTAGAAATAAAACTATGAGAAGCTCCTGTATCAAATAATATTCTAACTAAAACATCTTTGATAAAAATATTACCTTCCAACACTCCTTTGCCCTTCAAATCTTTGGAGGTTGAAGGCTCATCCTTAATAGCGTAAACTTTGGCTTGTTCTCCTTTCTTCATAAAGGGACAATCCTTTATTAGGTGCCCTGGTTTATGACAACTATAGCAGAGATAATTCTAAACCACAGGAGAGGCAACACTCTGAGCTTTGGGACCCCAACAATTCTTCGCAATATGGATTTTCTTCTTACAATTGTTACAAGTGATGTCTTTAAAGAGGTTCTCTTATGATCCTATTTTGGATTTTCCCTGCCATGGCTTCTTGCCATTGAACTTCCTCTTTTTCCAGTTATTATTGTAGCTTTCTTGTACTACGGGTGGATCTACCTTATCCAAAGCTTCATATCTGTATTCCATGTCTATTAAGTCTATAAATGATTCTTTCACATGCCTAGTCATTCTGACATGGTATTGCTTCTTCATACCCGAGATAAACTTTTCATTCTTTTTGAGGGGCGTATCTATCAATCCAGGCCCAAAACGAGATAGTTCGTTAAACTTGTTAGCATACTCCTCAAACGACATCTCCTTCTCCTGTTTAAAATCCATAAAATTTCGGTAAAGACGGGATTTTCCTGCTTCCGGCATATACTGTTCCTCCAGAACTTCTTTGAAACGTTCCCATGAGAAATCATCTTCTGACTCATTCTGTGTAATAGATTCCCATCAAACTAGAGCTCCATCTTGTAGTTGCCAAGAAGCTAAGAATCTCTTCTGCTCAACTCCAATATTCAGTCCTTTAAAAATTCTTTCACAAGAGCGGATCCAAGCTTGTACTTCAATGATGGTTTCTGTTCCTTTGAAAGGTTTACCACCAAGGCTGGTATAGTTCTTGCATAAAGTTGCAAAGTTAATTTGGGGCTGCACCGGAACTACTACTTCCTCGACTACTGTAGCTGCGGGAGTTTGACCATTTGTGGTATTACTTCCTCCCCTACCTCGTCCTCTTCTTCCACTCATTTTCTACTATCTGTATATAGTAAGAAAAAGATCTTTAGGATATATAGACGAGATATCTTTGGGAATGCTATACAGTATGAATATACTTATTCAAGTTAAAAGTTTTAATTATGCACTCTCTTAGACTAAACTCATTCTAAGGCATTACTAACCCTATCTCTAATGAGTCCTACCCAACAAAGCCAAGGTTCTTGTTTAACCTTCAGCTCTGATACCAAGTGTGACGACCCGTCTCCTCGACCCTCAAAAATTGACACTAATACAACCACCGTATTCACGTGTTGTAAATCCAAGTGTAGGGGAGGCAGATTATCAGGGGTGTAAAAGAAAATGAAGATAGGAGATAACACAATAATAGAATCTCGCATCGCATTCAACATTTTAATTATACATAAATGATCAGAGTCAAATACAAATCCAGCGGGATAGTTATAACTGTCTATCCGTACATATGCTAGGAAATACATACTACATAACACAGCGGAAAATGAGTAGATATCTACATAAGGTACTTCAGCTTCATAGCTCCAAAAGACTTCTCCAAAATGCTCCCCAACATGCTCCAAAAGGTATCCTGACTTCACGGCTGCCCGAAAAATAGGGCACCTAGAGTTTAAAGGGAAAAACAAACTCCGGGTCAGTCATGGGACTGGTGTGAGAACTCAAAGTACGATGTTTTGAAAACAAAAAGGTAACTCATAAGACCATGCCTCACATAAACACGAAATGGGTTTTTACCTTATGATAACCAAAACTCTTTATTACGTAAAATTTGGGGATATTATTCTTAATGACTTTCTTTAAAAACATTTGAAAATAAATTTATTAATCTTAGCCGAAATTGTTACATTGATTAAATTCCAGCATAATAGGTTTACAATCAAGTCTGTAGGTTCTTATTGGAGAATGGATTTCCATACAAATGACCAGGTGAAGGGACTACCTTCCGATGGGTACACCTCTAGATGGATGTCCCGAGGCACAGAACATCTGCCCTCTACCAAAACAAGACCCGCCTACCTTTTTAACTAGGTAGTATCGAATATTTCTTCCCACGGTCGTTACCGACCTTTATCCGAGAGCTCTCTTCGCATACATCCACATTAATTTACATCCCGAACGTCATAGCGGAAAGAAATATATCTAGAAGGGAATGATCATACCCTAATTAGGAATGACCCACTTAGCCTTGCTGCATCTAACCATGTTTCGGTCATTTCCGATTGATGAGGCCAAAGAGGTGACGATTACCTTTCACATATCACTTTTGAATGCCACATTCGCCATTTCCATTGACTACTAATTTCCTTTCACAAAAATACAACCCTTGAGCTCGTACGTCTCAAGGAAGGGTGTTAAGCTAAGAGAAGTTGCCTTCTCCGCCACCAAACAGATGTACGTTTGTAAAAACCAATGTACGTAATCTTAGAAAATACAATGTCAGACATTCATCCATATAAGTTCGTTCTGGGATTGAACGAAACCGAAGGTACTTTCCTCGGCCATTACTAGGCGAGAAGCCCTTGTGGTTTTGAGGTTTTTCATAACGAAGAGACCACTACTATAATATAGTGAATCGGGAGTTTATCCCGAACTAATCAACAAGTAGTCCCTCGTTATTATTCATCTCAATATCTCTGTCTTCAAACATCTTTAATCTTCGAACAGTAAATAGGTTCGAAGTGGTTTTCGGATAGGAATCACCCAAATCCATCCCCGGTTCCTTCGAAATCCAATCATCTATAAAAAATGATGTAATTAGATAATTGTTTTTCGATTCATTCATTTTCCTTTACCAAAATATCTTCGAGAGATATATATTTTCAAAATATTCTTTTAGTGAATACAGAATCATTTAAACCTCTTTTTAAATATTTCTCAAATCATTTTTAAAGAGTATCTTTTGAGAAAATAGGATTATAGAAATCGTTCTACTTTTATTCAAAATCAACTTATGTATTCAACGAGTGCTATGGCGGAATAACGGTAAGATCACCTTTTAAATTACACGAATAGGACAAGTTCCCTCTTCAGATTTTAATAATGAGTATAAGAAGATTATTTATATAAAATCCAAGTTGAGCATCCGAGCTTTCCTTTCGATATGTTCCACCCCTCGCCTAAAAGAGAAAACTAAGGCCAGGTAAGTTCAGGGCACTGGTTGCTCCATCTCTAACCTTAGTTACACACCTTGTTTTCACTTTTAGATCTCAAAGGCGGGACAAATGTACTAGTCATTTCCACATACTCATTTTCTCATTTTAAATCACTTAACTATTTGTTTAAACATCTTTGAAATAATATTAAATTGTTCAAATTTCTTTTAAAATGCTTTATTATTTACTTAAAAATATTTACTAAGGATATGGAAAAGAATTGTTAAGTTTCAACCTTTATTTCAAAAATTATTGAAAAGCTTTGCGAAAAGTGTTGCAAATAATGTTTTAAAACATTTTAAAATATTTTTAGAATTTATTTCATATTTTTAAACCGATTATTTTGTCAGTTTCCAACTTTGGTCATTTAGTGCAAAACTAGATTTTTCTTAAAAATTGATTATTCCATATTTCAAAATATACAAGATGAATCTTGATTTTCTTTTTTTATATGAAAGATATGGATATAAGGATTCATAAAATTCTTACTTCGAAGAATTCCGAACTATATTCCACTTCGTATGTTCATTTGAACTTTTGACGCAAAAACACGAATTACCGTTGCCTGACGCGTCAGATTTTAGGCGTATTTTGAGATTCATATCCAAACTTTGCCGAGACAAGTTTAAACACTTAGAAATCAGTTTTTAAGGCATATTCAAACATTTTCTTTCAAAGGTATAAATGATTCCATATCACATTTCATTTTATTATGGAAAGCGTTTTCCGTGTGAATCAATGTCGTGTATATCGTGACTTGTTTCAATATTTCCATGCAATAAACAATATATGGAAATTAATATCATAACCAAACATCCAAACAAACATATCACAACATCACAACCAAATATGCACATATAAATTAGGAGTTCTCACCTTAGTTGCAAATGAACTAACTTTTAAGTGATTATAACTTTCCTAACTTCAATCGGATGCTCACAAATGCTTGTTTTAAGGCTTCTAGGTGGCTTGACTTGACTTGTGGAGGTCTTTGGAGCTTTAGGCCATGAGTTTCAAGGAGGTTTGGGCTCGGCTTGATGGTGAAGGGGTGGGTCTTGTGTTGTGAAGGAAGGAGGAGGAGTTTTGATGAATATTTAAGGTGATTTGATGATTACTTTCTTTAGTATATTTTTTGAATAAATTTTGCCATTATTTTATTAAGGTTGGAAGCTATTAAAAGAGTGAGAAGAAGCTTGAAATTTTGAGAAGAAGAAGTGTGGAAGGAAGTGAGTGTGTATTTATAGAAAATATTTAAGATTAAAATATAGATTTGTGTTTTTACTTAAATAACCTTCCTTAAGAATTAAGTAAACTTATTTAATTCAATAGTTACCATCCACATCACATCACACTTTTAAAATTCAAATACTTAAGATTTAAGTAAAGAATAAGAATGATTACTTTACTTTATGTCATATTTCTTTACTTTATGTCACATGTGATGTGACATGTGTTTTGTCTTTTTTAGTTTACTTTTGCTAATTACTTTCTAGAATTTTCTAAGTGTGATTATTAAAAGTAACCTTATTTAGTTAATTGTTAACTACCTTTATATGTTAACATATTTATTAAATTGTGTACATAAAGGTGAAACAACATTGCGACAACTTTAAATCGACAAAACATTGATTTTTGACAAAATGTTCTACGGTCATATTTTTACGTTTTAGTTAAACTATTTATTTATGTAAACCAAATTTAAAAATAATTTTTTATAATGTTATTTAAAAATATAAAAAATCATAAATAAATTAAAATAATTTATCAAACCTTTAAACCTACTTTTCTAAAATCAGGATTTTGTCACTTTTGTCGATATAAGCAAATGTTACTATTTTTATGTATATTTCTATTTCCAAATCCTATCTAATATTGTTTGAATTATAAAACCTTTATATTTTATATTTAAAATCACTTTAAATATTATATTTTGAAGTGGTTAAATTTTTGGTCGTTACAATCTACGTGAATACATGTTTGGGCCTCCAACTCATCTCCTGAAGCCCTAAAACATCCAACAATCTGTAATATGCTCGTCTGACCCCGAGCATTATGATATAATAACACCCGAGTCAGTCTGGAAAACCAGCATGATAAAATACATCCAACTGGATTTTAAAGTTACGAAAACCTTTAGAAAATCAAAAGTATCTCGTAAGACCACGCCACACATAAACACTGACGGGTTTTTACCTTACGATAACCCAAACATTTTATATGAAATTCTCTGATATTATAACAGTGTCTAGATACAAATACTTATTAATCTTAGCTGAAATTGTTAAATTAATTAAATTCCAGCATAATAGGTATACAACTAAAACCGTAAAAGCTCGTATTGGAGAATGGATTCCATACAATGACTGGGCTATCGGGGTACCGCCCATCATAGTGCAACCATAGATAAAATAACACCGAGGACCTCGCCTGGATCCTTTGCCAACATAGGACCGGCCTTCCTCTTACTGGATAGTACCGAATATGACCACCTCTCCATTAATGGGCCCCGAAGCATACAAATGATAGATAATAGCGACTCTAGATAGGAATGATCATATCCTACATGGGAGCGACCCACTTAGCCGTACTGCATCTCCCATGTTTAAGTCATTCCCGGTTGATCGGGTTTAAGGCTACGTTTTACCTTTTATATAGCACTTCCCACTTGGAATGCTAATACTGCCTTCCAGGCAACAATGCAATACTAGCATACATCCATACAAGTCCGTTCTAGGACTGAACGAAACACTTGAGTGCTCCGTCTCCAAATTTCATCATCTTCAAGATGACTTCACTTCAAAACACATTTGTTGAATCGAAGTGGTTTCCGGATAACATACCCGATCCCGGACTCTTCAAAACAACATTCGATAATTCCCCGTAAACTCAACCCTGGTTCTATAGGAAACAAACAGTCAAAGATAAGATCGAAGATCACTTCCTAATCGTTAGTGGACGGATTTCCTTATCATTGTCCAAGGAGACCGAAATAAGATTTATACGTATAGTACAACATCATCGGTGATGACTGTGCCATATAACTCACATGTTTCTCCTAGATATTTCCAAAGTTACATTTGGGTCTAATTTCGATAGTCGGTTATTTAACTATCGAATAACAAACAATCAATCAGGAATTTATTTCATAGGGAAACCAACATTGGTTAAGCACATAAGCAATCACTAGCCTCCTTTTATAAATCTTTCATAAATAAAAACCACTTTGTAAATTACTTGTATAAGAATACTTTTACAAAGATATACCCACTGATCCCTATATTTTGAATACTTAGAGAATATCCATATACTTACCTCAACGGTATAAGTATATTCACACACATTACACCTCACAACTTAGAAAATGTACTCATATACTTATCTCAATAGTGTAAGTATATTGAGAAAGATTTACTTTTTATTCGATTCTCAGATCATTTATAAATTCCTTATAATTCTCTAAATCCATTTATAAACCATTTTATTGATCTTCTAGGACCATTTATAAAACTCTTTATACATTTCAATCACTTATAAATTCTCTTGTACATTTCTAAAATCATTTATAAATCCATAAAACCATTTATAAAACTCCTTTTATAAATCTATAAACCATTTTCTTAAAATTCATTTATAAATATCTAACCATTTATAAAATCTTTCACCTTATAAATACTCTTCCCTTAAGTCTTAAACTATTTTATAAACTTCCCTTATAAAATCCGAGTCCGTTTATAAAACTCTATTTATGCCTCTCGAAGACATTCATAAATAATTAAAAATTATTTACTTCAAAACACCATTATATAATAATGAATATTAACAATAATATTATAGATAAATTGAGAATTATTCATTTTAAAAGCATCTTAAAAATAATAATTTATGATTCTAAATCGCTATAAAATAAACAAAAGTAATTAATCTTTACCGTTATAATAATAATTTATTTATAACACCTTATTAATAATCCTTATTATTAATTTCAAACCATAATTAATTCTAAAATAATTAACCTTTCAAATGATTAACAATTTGATGAATACTTAAAATAATATTAACTATAAGCAAATGACTTTAAAACAATTCTAATATAATTTAATAACTTTAAACAATATTAATATAATTAAATAATTTTAAAACAACATTAATATAATTAAATAACTTTAAAACAATATTAATATAATTAAATAATTTTAAAACAATATTAATATAAATAAGTAACTTTAAAATGATATTAATATAATTAAATAACTTAAAAACAATATTAATATAATTAAATAACTTTAAAACGATATATTTTCGAAACTCCAATTTTCGGATTTAAAATCATTTCTTGTCTTAACCCAAATCCAATTCAATTGGCAATTTATAGTATTTCAAAATACTAATTTCAAGCCAATAGCCCCTAAACGCTCAACCAACATTGAAATTGATTTTCTATAATAACTAGGTTTTTGTTTTCAAACCTAGAACAATGTTATAATCATAGTGTCTACAATCAGGTTCATTATTCAATAATCCATATAAAATGAATATTATTTAAACAATTCAACAATAGCGAGGAATCCCGTTGGTTCCCTCCAACCTGCCTCCCTACATCCCAACAGTATATAATCATAAAATATAAATCAACTACTTCGAGGCGAGATTCGTATACAAAGGGTCATCCACTCTTACAAGGGAACGTGATAGGGTCTCATCCACTCTAGGGGCGGAAATATATCCAAACCAGCTAATAAATATAGTAATTCATCCAACAATTTTTATCAACTATATATCAAACTAGTTAACTAAAAAAATGAGTTTAACTCACCGAAATTTCTATTGTCGCTAGGGCATTCCGGTTTGGAACTAAAATCGAATGACGTCCGATTTTAGCCCAAATTTCAACTGTCTTCAAATTCATCCAAACTAATTCCATCGTGAAGCTTTTGTCATTATGAGTGTAACGCAAAAATTCACGTCTCAATTGGATCTCACATGCAAAAGTTATTAAATAATTAAGTTATCGATATTCAAATTAATAATAAAATAAACTAATTATAAAATTAAACTCAATTATATACTTAATCCTCCTCCCTTTCACCCCTAATCACTTCATTCAAAAAAAACTCGGCCGCCTTCTTCAACTCGTTGTCGCCTTTGCCTCTGGCCACGAGCCGCCACCGTTCTTCGCCCAAGCGTAGCCCCATCCCCAAGCTTCCTCCCAGCCACCACCCTCGTCACCAAAATGCATCCTCCACCCAGAAAACTGAAACGAACGAACAACGTTCATCTACCAAATTCTGACGCCCCCGACCATGAACAACCATCGCTCCCTCACCGTAGCACGCCCCGCGTCTCAGCTACCCAACACCACCGGTCGCTCCTCCTCTCATCCCTTACATCGTCGTGTCGAGGTTGAATGTAATATCCCGGAAATTTATGGGCAATAATCAATTTAATAATCTGTTTAAGTAATTAAATTGATTGATAATTTTTGATAATAAAAATTGAATTGATTTAATAATCTAATTAAATAGATATTTAATTAGTGAAATTTATCTTTTAGATATTAATAAAATGATTTCTATTTATAATGTATATATATATGTATATATTGTAAATAGATAAGTTTGGGTTTGAAATTTAAATAAATAAATGAAATCTTGTTTTAAATTTCTAATGTATATTCTTATAGTTTGGAAATTATGATTTATTTAATTTTAACTTTTCAAAGTTATTTAAACAAAATATCTATATGGTTTTAAATAAGATTTATAATAAGGATTATTTTATTTTCTTATTAAATATGATTTAAAAGTGAATATATATATAAGTTTAAAATACAATTCATATATGATATGTTGATTCATTTAATAATAGAAGTAATTTATAATCTCTTTTATAAATTATTTTAAAATTGATAAATGAGTTATTTTCAAACAATATTAATAGTGTATTGTTTTTATATAAATAGACTTTAATAGAAATAAGATTTTTATTTCAAATTGAATGTATGTTATAAATTGAATTTAAATTGGATTTTAAATTTAATTTGAATTTGAATTTAGAATTCAAAGGGTAAGATTTTAAATAGTTTTGGATTTTATAAATATAAGTATAAGCTTTTATATATATATATATATAATTGGTTTATTTCTTTAAAAGTTATCTATATATATATAAATAAGTAATAAGTGTTTTATAAATTAAGTAAAGGTTTTTATTTACATTTAAAATAAATAAAGATTAATTAAAAAGACAAGTGTAATTATATAAAGCTATATGGTAACAAGTGTTAACTAATTAACACATATGAAGACAAGTGTCATTTTTTTGTTTTAATTTTTCTTTTTATTTTAAAATAAATCATTTTTACCTATATATGCATCTATCTCTCATTCCATTCTCTTTTGGATTCTTTTCAAAACTTAAGTAATTCAGCCTGAGACAAAATATACTCAAAAACAAAATCTGAAGCTCAAATAAATTCTCCTCTCAAACCACTTCAGTAAATTAACATTCCTCTCAAACAAACTCTCAAACTAAATCCTCAAAATAATCTGTAAACATCTTCTTCAAAGATTTGTAACCATTTTCAAATCTGAAGCTTGCAACCATTTTTAAATATGAGATTTTGCAAAGCAACTTTCAACAAAAACTAGAGCCTGCATTTCAAAATCTGAAAGCCTGCAATCTTTCTAAAAATCTGGAAGCAAGATCAAAGAAGAAATCAAATTTCTTTAAATCTGGAATCTAAGGCAACATATCAACAATACAAGGCTATAGCAACATGCAAGTTTCCAAATCAAGCAATTCAAGTTTTAATAGCTAAGGCTTTTCAAAAACAGTTTCAAAATATAGCTCTGTTCTTCATCTGGTGAGTAAATTCCTTTTTAAAAACAGTTTAGAACCTGATTTTATGCTTGATGTTTGATGAAGTAATATAGTATATTATGACTATATAAATGCATAGATGTGGAAGTATACGTATATAGTGTGATGCATGTGTAATATCTATATAGACATGATCTCTGTTTTATTACCTGGAAAGCAAACTATCATTTTAAAATTTAAATCTGCCGTAAATCTCTGATGATGTATACTTGAAGTTATTATGGAATATAAGATGCCTGTATGTTTGGTATGGATATATCTATATAATATAGAATGCATGTCTGTATATATATGTATATAGATTTGTTTTGTTTAGTAACAGGTTAACAAGGATTCAAGAAAATAATGTATATCTCAAACTCTAGAAAGATTTAGCCAATGATTTTTAAACAAAATTTAGTTGCATTTACCTGATTCAGATTCTAAAATCATTTGGAAGTATCAAATGCAAATAACATTACTGGAAATCTGGAAATACAGTAAAAACTCAAAACATCCAAAAATTTGATTTCTTTAATTTATTGATTTGATTTTATAATCTAAAATGTCTTTGAAAATGTTGATTTTTAAAACTGAAATCAAGATTTTAAAAGGTGTATAGTGTGAGAAATTCGGGGATGAACAGAAAGTACATTTTGGGAAAACTCTGGTGATCGGCGACTTGGATGGTCTCGTGATCGAAGTTGAAGCTTCCTGGTAGGTTTGGAAGTTGAGGAAAAATGCTAAGTAAAATTCTAATACGCCATGGTGACGATGCGACAATGATTTAGGGTTCTAGCTCACGTTTTAGTTAGGATCGAATTTCGAATTACTGTTGTCTCATCATCGCACTAAAGTTGATCGCACCAGTGGCCATCGGACTATGGGAGGAAGACGAAGCTTTGACCAACATTTCGACGTTGTTGGTGGCATGAGGCGAGCAGGCGGGGTAATTTTTGATGATCGTATGTTGTTCCAGTTTGGGCCAGAATGTTCGATGTTGATTGGATCACGAATTTGTCGATTTATGGGTTCTGAACGATTAGGTAGCTAATCTGGAAATTGTGGAAGGGGGTGGTGTTGGCCGGAACGCCGTCGATCTTCTGTGCACGTGCACATCGTATCAGAAATGGTTGTGGAAGTTAGAGAAGAAGAAGACGTACTGGAGAAATGGGTTTGACTCGAAGTCAGGCTCGGAAAAGAGGGATTCTGGCTCGAGTTCGTTCAGGAGAAGGTTACTCCAATTCTCTCGAGATTCTCGCGTGTGAGGCTCGGAGTAAATAGAGTTTTTGCTCGGGGGTTTTCAGTTTTAGATCGGGTAGATTTTGGTGTTTGCAGTTTTTAAAACAGACTGTTTCGAATTTTAAAATGATTTTAAAATGTAGAATAGGATTTAAAACAAAATTTTAAATCAGATTTTTAAAGTATGGATTCGATTTAAACTTGAATCCCAGTTGTGAAAGTAAATAAATTTTATTATAATATTTAAACATCTTTAAATGTTTAAAGTATAGTTTAAAAAGAATTTTAATTTATAAGAATTGAATTTAAAAATCTTATAAACTTCTTTTATAAATGTTAAGTGTTTTTCTTAAACATTTGAAAAAAAAAAAAAAAAGATTTTGTATATTTGATTTAAACTTGGTTAAAAGATAAATTTGTAATTATTTTAAATCTTTGATTTAAAATGAATTAAAAGAAAAGATTTAAAAGTAAAATGTTTTAAAGTCTTTTATTAATAATAATTAAAATAGTTATAAAGGTAAATCTTTATTTTTAAGATTTATTAAGGTTTAATGATATAGGAGTCATTAAAATAATGGGTTAAAAGAATAATTTAATAATTTAATTAATTAAAGATTTGGGGTTAATTAATTAAATAATTAGGATTATAAGTTAATTAATTAAAGGTTAATTAATTTGAAATTAAGAATCATTAATTAGATAAGTATGGATTTATAATAAATGATTAGGAATAATGAATCAAGTGATTTAAGATTAATTAAGTAATTAGAGATTTATTAATTTGTAATTAAGAATTTATTAATTTGTAATTAATAAATAGTTTATTAAAGTTTAATTACTTAAAGAAAGTAAATAAAGAATTGTTAATAATTAATGAGGGATCATTAATTAGGATTATTAAATAATTAATTAATAAATGGGATTAATTTTGATAATCAAATAGATTAATTAATAAATGATAATCATTTGTGAGATTGGTTAAGTATAATTACTTAATTAAAGTAATTAAGGAAATTAATTACTTAAGGTAAGTAATTAAATAAATTGATAAGTTTAAATTAATTTGTTTAATTAATTTAAGATAATCACTGGGTGATTGATAAGTATAATTACTTAAAATGTAATTAGTGAAGTGTAATTACTTAGGAAAGTAATTAAAGTTAATTAGTGGATGTAATTAACTGAAGATGATTTGAGTTTATTTACTTTGAATAATTAATCAGGGATTAATTAAAAGATAATTAATTAATGAGTAATTAATTTATGAAAGAGTAATTAAGGGTAGTTAATTACTAAATGAGATTAATCAAAGGTGATTAATAAATGTGATTAATTAATTATTAATATAAATAAGATAATTAATTAAGAATAATTAAGGATCATTAATTAATATAATTAATGATGTTATTAAGAATTGATTAATTAATAAATAATAAGTGATTAAAGTAATTAATTAATTGTAATTAATTAAGGATTAATGTAATTAAATACAGTTAATTAATAGATGAAGTAATTAAAGATTAATTACTGAATGGTTTAAGTTAATTTGTGAAATTAATTAAGAGTTAATTACTTAAGGTAATTAAAGTATAATTAATCAGAAATGATTAATTAAGATGATACTTAGAGTATGATTAATTAATTGGTTTAATTAATAATTAAGTAAGAAGGATTTATAAAATGAAGTAATTAATTTAATTTACTTTAAATTAATTAGAGATGATATAAATCATTACTTAGGGATGGTTGAATGATATGGAATGCTTTGCATTGTTGATATCTCTGATAAGAGATGTGCTGATCTATAATATGGATGTTTGGTTGGATTGAAATGATAATATGAATTATCTGTTTGGATGATAATGTAAATTATCTATTGAATTATCTATCTTTGTGTATATAGATAAAGAATTGAATTGTTTTAACCTTAAAACAACTTGACCCTTAAAATACGTTTTGGATTTCGATGAGACCGGGATCGGGTTTCCGTATACCGGAATTCCAGGTCTGGAGACCCGAATACCACATCGATCCAAATTAACGATAGGTCGTGAATCTCAAGTGAAGATGAAGATTCAGAGTGCAAGGGTTATTGTCGTTAACTCTGAGGGTGATTCCAATACGAGTGTAACGAGATAATGCCTTCGGTTTCGTTCGAACCCGGAACGAACTTGTATGGATTGAATGCTTTCAACACATCGTCAGGAGGGCGATGAGCATTCTAAGTGATGTGTTCTGATTTAAAGGTAAATCGTAGCCTCAAGCCTCATCAACCGGGAATGGCTAAAACAGGGGAGGTGCAGCAAGGCTTCGTGGGTAGCACCCACTGAGAGTAAGGTCATCCCTGTCTAGAGAGTTCCTTCTTTTATTTCGGCTTAGTGGTGCAGTTGGCGACGGCCATCTGTGGGGTGATTTTATTCGGGATTATCCAGTAAGGGATGGTCCCGGCTTTGTGTTGCAGGGGATTGGGAGTGATCCTCGGTACGGTGATCTAGGCCCCGT
This sequence comes from Allium fistulosum, assembly GCA_030737815.1. NCBI lineage: Eukaryota > Viridiplantae > Streptophyta > Magnoliopsida > Asparagales > Amaryllidaceae > Allium > Allium fistulosum. The sequence continues at coordinate 697,164,816 of CM060903.1, read as the reverse complement.
ACTGTGATGAGCGGTACCCCGGTAGCTCTGCCATTGTATGGAAATCCAAATTCCAATAAGTGATAACGGATTTGATTGTATACTTATGTATGCTGGAATTTAATAATGTAACAATTTCGGCTATTTCATATTTATTTGAAAACCTTAGACCCTATCATAATACAATCGAATTTCCTATCAATGTTTTGGTTAGCGTAAGGTAAAAACTTACCCAAGTTTATTTGTGGGAAGTCTTACGTGATACCTTTTCTTTCAAAAGGTTTTGAAGTTAAACAAGTTTAACCTGTTACTCACACCAGACCCATGTCTGACCCAAGTTGTTTATTTCTGTTTTATAAACTCTTGGGTACTCAAATTTTTACGAGTAGCCAAGGGATTCAGGTTTAGCTTTGACGAATTGTGGAGGAGCAATGGAGCAGGAGGCTTCGGCGTTCGTAGATATAGTATTCCGCTGTGTTGATATCCGTGTTAGAGTCTTGTATTGTATTTGAGTTGTAATGTCTAGACAGATGTTTATAACTGTCTAGTATGTGTTGTATAGTTGTTTAAACTCTGATAAGTGTTGTATACTATGTAATAGTTTATGTTATTAATATAATTTATTCTTTCCGCTGTGAGATAGTTGTTGTTGTTTCTTTCTTTCTTCTATTCTTTTCTATTCTCTACCCCTTTCTTTCTTCATAATGATGCGTCATTCTGTGGAATGAGTGGCGGGTCGTTACAGTGGTATCAGAGCTTAGGTTGAGCGAATACCTAAGCTATTGGTTAAGTGAATATCAGAACACTAGGTTGAGTGAATACCTAGGTTCGGAAGGGTTGTTCAATTAGGATCTGTAGCAACCTGTTTGAGTCCGAGTGTATATATATACGGGAGTGCGTATTTGTTAGTTATATAAAATGGTTTTATATTGTGTAAATTGATCGGTTAAGTGGTATATGGATTCTGGTCAATACGAGTAGCTACCGTTATTGATAGGGATCTCTAAACACTTGGACCAGGCCAACGGACACAATATTGTTTTAAAAAGGGAAGGTGAAATAATTTTACCCAGATATATTTTCTATATATAAAAAGTATCATTTTAAAAGTATATGGTATTTATAATGATTGATTGAGATGATAATAATTTATCATCTAAGATTAGGAGTCTGAGTGTTGAGGTTGGAAGTATATTTGTCGAGACTGTAAACCTAATACCGTCTCGAGTAAACTTTACTGTGGTAAAGGATTTCATCGATCTCCGAAGGAAACTGTTATGGTTCGGAGTTTATCTTTGTAGTTTGGATGAGTAAAGTTGGAGCTGTCGGTTGGACAGAAGCGAGTGATGGTATCTTGGTATCTTCTGGAAGGAGTAACTGCGTGATGAGATGCAGTGACTATGGATGTTCCCGAAGATGTTTTCTTTGGAACAAGTTAATGAAGTGTGTCTGCTTCGATGTTGAGGCTGAGTTCAGCAAGATGTTTTTGTTCTGTTTGAAGTCCGAATTTCTCGAAGAACTTTGGATTGAGAAGTCTGTGGCATCTGTGGCAGTAATGCAGCTCGGAGTGTTCTGTTTTCGGCAGAAGTTTTTCTGGCTAAGCAGTTTTCTGAAGGTGAAGTTCAGAAGCAGCAGAGAGGATCCATTTCTTCAATGGATTGGATAGTCAAGTGTGAGCTGTTCTGATTGGTAAAGAGAGAACAGTTTTATTTGGATTTTGGCTGGGTGGATCGCAAAAGTGACTTGCGATAGTTTGAGTATTCTTTTGGGTTATCTGAGATTTTCTGGGATGTGTTGTCCAGTCTTTGCTTGTGTTCTTCATCAGCATCTTCATTCTACTCTAGATCTGAGTGGTGTAGTGGAAGCAGTTTGGTGAGTACTCATGTTCGTCTTTTCCAGATAGGAGAAGATAGTTTGGAATCTTCTGATGTTTGAGAAGTAGAGTTTTGTTTTGGATTGGGTTGATCTTGAGGAGATCATTATGTGGAGTTATTCTTAGTCTAGTTTGTTTCTAGAAGTATCGGCGAAGGTTGAACTGATCAGGAAGGATCTGTAGACAGCCCAGGATCGTCTGAAGAATTTTGTGGATAAGAAACGAAGGAATTTGAAATTCGAAGTTGGAGACTTCGTTGTTATGGAGTTTTTCTTTGGTTAAAGGGAGCTATAAGATTGGGTAAATCTGGGAAGTCAGCTCCGAGTTGTTTTGAATCTTTTCTGTGATCTAATTTGGATAAATACTTTGATCTACAAGGTTGAATTGTCAGTTTGGATAACTGGAATTCATTGTGTTTTACGTATCTCTGAGGGAGTACGTGTTTGATCTATCTCTGGTTTTGGAACCAACAGTTCTGGAGGTTTGGTTGTTGAGTCAGACTCGTCTGTAGTCTGATATCCTGTTTAGTTCTGTAGATCTAGATGAGTAGAAGCTCTATAGCTTAGTAATATTGATTATTTGGATTCTGTAGAGCGAGTATTCCGGTATATATATATATACTTGGGGAAACTCGAGGAAATTCTATCTAGAATTTGTCTGGATAATTAAAATTGTTTGATTGGGTGAATTGTTTGATATGGTTGTTAGCATATGGATGATAATATATGCTTGTGATTTAAATAGATTATTAAATTACCTTTGTTTTAAATTTCGAGGACGAAATTATTTTAAGGGGGGAGGAATGTAATATCCCGGAAATTTATGGGCAATAATCAATTTAATAATCTGTTTAAGTAATTAAATTGATTGATAATTTTTGATAATAAAAATTGAATTGATTTAATAATCTAATTAAATAGATATTTAATTAGTGAAATTTATCTTTTAGATATTAATAAAATGATTTCTATTTATAATGTATATATATATGTATATATTGTAAATAGATAAGTTTGGGTTTGAAATTTAAATAAATAAATGAAATCTTGTTTTAAATTTCTAATGTATATTCTTATAGTTTGGAAATTATGATTTATTTAATTTTAACTTTTCAAAGTTATTTAAACAAAATATCTATATGGTTTTAAATAAGATTTATAATAAGGATTATTTTATTTTCTTATTAAATATGATTTAAAAGTGAATATATATATAAGTTTAAAATACAATTCATATATGATATGTTGATTCATTTAATAATAGAAGTAATTTATAATCTCTTTTATAAATTATTTTAAAATTGATAAATGAGTTATTTTCAAACAATATTAATAGTGTATTGTTTTTATATAAATAGACTTTAATAGAAATAAGATTTTTATTTCAAATTGAATGTATGTTATAAATTGAATTTAAATTGGATTTTAAATTTAATTTGAATTTGAATTTAGAATTCAAAGGGTAAGATTTTAAATAGTTTTGGATTTTATAAATATAAGTATAAGCTTTTATATATATATATATAATTGGTTTATTTCTTTAAAAGTTATCTATATATATATAAATAAGTAATAAGTGTTTTATAAATTAAGTAAAGGTTTTTATTTACATTTAAAATAAATAAAGATTAATTAAAAAGACAAGTGTAATTATATAAAGCTATATGGTAACAAGTGTTAACTAATTAACACATATGAAGACAAGTGTCATTTTTTTGTTTTAATTTTTCTTTTTATTTTAAAATAAATCATTTTTACCTATATATGCATCTATCTCTCATTCCATTCTCTTTTGGATTCTTTTCAAAACTTAAGTAATTCAGCCTGAGACAAAATATACTCAAAAACAAAATCTGAAGCTCAAATAAATTCTCCTCTCAAACCACTTCAGTAAATTAACATTCCTCTCAAACAAACTCTCAAACTAAATCCTCAAAATAATCTGTAAACATCTTCTTCAAAGATTTGTAACCATTTTCAAATCTGAAGCTTGCAACCATTTTTAAATATGAGATTTTGCAAAGCAACTTTCAACAAAAACTAGAGCCTGCATTTCAAAATCTGAAAGCCTGCAATCTTTCTAAAAATCTGGAAGCAAGATCAAAGAAGAAATCAAATTTCTTTAAATCTGGAATCTAAGGCAACATATCAACAATACAAGGCTATAGCAACATGCAAGTTTCCAAATCAAGCAATTCAAGTTTTAATAGCTAAGGCTTTTCAAAAACAGTTTCAAAATATAGCTCTGTTCTTCATCTGGTGAGTAAATTCCTTTTTAAAAACAGTTTAGAACCTGATTTTATGCTTGATCTTTGATGAAGTAATATAGTATATTATGACTATATAAATGCATAGATGTGGAAGTATACGTATATAGTGTGATGCATGTGTAATATCTATATAGACATGATCTCTGTTTTATTACCTGGAAAGCAAACTATCATTTTAAAATTTAAATCTGCCGTAAATCTCTGATGATGTATACTTGAAGTTATTATGGAATATAAGATGCCTGTATGTTTGGTATGGATATATCTATATAATATAGAATGCATGTCTGTATATATATGTATATAGATTTGTTTTGTTTAGTAACAGGTTAACAAGGATTCAAGAAAATAATGTATATCTCAAACTCTAGAAAGATTTAGCCAATGATTTTTAAACAAAATTTAGTTGCATTTACCTGATTCAGATTCTAAAATCATTTGGAAGTATCAAATGCAAATAACATTACTGGAAATCTGGAAATACAGTAAAAACTCAAAACATCCAAAAATTTGATTTCTTTAATTTATTGATTTGATTTTATAATCTAAAATGTCTTTGAAAATGTTGATTTTTAAAACTGAAATCAAGATTTTAAAAGGTGTATAGTGTGAGAAATTCGGGGATGAACAGAAAGTACATTTTGGGAAAACTCTGGTGATCGGCGACTTGGATGGTCTCGTGATCGAAGTTGAAGCTTCCTGGTAGGTTTGGAAGTTGAGGAAAAATGCTAAGTAAAATTCTAATACGCCATGGTGACGATGCGACAATGATTTAGGGTTCTAGCTCACGTTTTAGTTAGGATCGAATTTCGAATTACTGTTGTCTCATCATCGCACTAAAGTTGATCGCACCAGTGGCCATCGGACTATGGGAGGAAGACGAAGCTTTGACCAACATTTCGACGTTGTTGGTGGCATGAGGCGAGCAGGCGGGGTAATTTTTGATGATCGTATGTTGTTCCAGTTTGGGCCAGAATGTTCGATGTTGATTGGATCACGAATTTGTCGATTTATGGGTTCTGAACGATTAGGTAGCTAATCTGGAAATTGTGGAAGGGGGTGGTGTTGGCCGGAACGCCGTCGATCTTCTGTGCACGTGCACATCGTATCAGAAATGGTTGTGGAAGTTAGAGAAGAAGAAGACGTACTGGAGAAATGGGTTTGACTCGAAGTCAGGCTCGGAAAAGAGGGATTCTGGCTCGAGTTCGTTCAGGAGAAGGTTACTCCAATTCTCTCGAGATTCTCGCGTGTGAGGCTCGGAGTAAATAGAGTTTTTGCTCGGGGGTTTTCAGTTTTAGATCGGGTAGATTTTGGTGTTTGCAGTTTTTAAAACAGACTGTTTCGAATTTTAAAATGATTTTAAAATGTAGAATAGGATTTAAAACAAAATTTTAAATCAGATTTTTAAAGTATGGATTCGATTTAAACTTGAATCCCAGTTGTGAAAGTAAATAAATTTTATTATAATATTTAAACATCTTTAAATGTTTAAAGTATAGTTTAAAAAGAATTTTAATTTATAAGAATTGAATTTAAAAATCTTATAAACTTCTTTTATAAATGTTAAGTGTTTTTCTTAAACATTTGAAAAAAAAAAAAAAGATTTTGTATATTTGATTTAAACTTGGTTAAAAGATAAATTTGTAATTATTTTAAATCTTTGATTTAAAATGAATTAAAAGAAAAGATTTAAAAGTAAAATGTTTTAAAGTCTTTTATTAATAATAATTAAAATAGTTATAAAGGTAAATCTTTATTTTTAAGATTTATTAAGGTTTAATGATATAGGAGTCATTAAAATAATGGGTTAAAAGAATAATTTAATAATTTAATTAATTAAAGATTTGGGGTTAATTAATTAAATAATTAGGATTATAAGTTAATTAATTAAAGGTTAATTAATTTGAAATTAAGAATCATTAATTAGATAAGTATGGATTTATAATAAATGATTAGGAATAATGAATCAAGTGATTTAAGATTAATTAAGTAATTAGAGATTTATTAATTTGTAATTAAGAATTTATTAATTTGTAATTAATAAATAGTTTATTAAAGTTTAATTACTTAAAGAAAGTAAATAAAGAATTGTTAATAATTAATGAGGGATCATTAATTAGGATTATTAAATAATTAATTAATAAATGGGATTAATTTTGATAATCAAATAGATTAATTAATAAATGATAATCATTTGTGAGATTGGTTAAGTATAATTACTTAATTAAAGTAATTAAGGAAATTAATTACTTAAGGTAAGTAATTAAATAAATTGATAAGTTTAAATTAATTTGTTTAATTAATTTAAGATAATCACTGGGTGATTGATAAGTATAATTACTTAAAATGTAATTAGTGAAGTGTAATTACTTAGGAAAGTAATTAAAGTTAATTAGTGGATGTAATTAACTGAAGATGATTTGAGTTTATTTACTTTGAATAATTAATCAGGGATTAATTAAAAGATAATTAATTAATGAGTAATTAATTTATGAAAGAGTAATTAAGGGTAGTTAATTACTAAATGAGATTAATCAAAGGTGATTAATAAATGTGATTAATTAATTATTAATATAAATAAGATAATTAATTAAGAATAATTAAGGATCATTAATTAATATAATTAATGATGTTATTAAGAATTGATTAATTAATAAATAATAAGTGATTAAAGTAATTAATTAATTGTAATTAATTAAGGATTAATGTAATTAAATACAGTTAATTAATAGATGAAGTAATTAAAGATTAATTACTGAATGGTTTAAGTTAATTTGTGAAATTAATTAAGAGTTAATTACTTAAGGTAATTAAAGTATAATTAATCAGAAATGATTAATTAAGATGATACTTAGAGTATGATTAATTAATTGGTTTAATTAATAATTAAGTAAGAAGGATTTATAAAATGAAGTAATTAATTTAATTTACTTTAAATTAATTAGAGATGATATAAATCATTACTTAGGGATGGTTGAATGATATGGAATGCTTTGCATTGTTGATATCTCTGATAAGAGATGTGCTGATCTATAATATGGATGTTTGGTTGGATTGAAATGATAATATGAATTATCTGTTTGGATGATAATGTAAATTATCTATTGAATTATCTATCTTTGTGTATATAGATAAAGAATTGAATTGTTTTAACCTTAAAACAACTTGACCCTTAAAATACGTTTTGGATTTCGATGAGACCGGGATCAGGTTTCCGTATACCGGAATTCCAGGTCTGGAGACCCGAATACCACATCGATCCAAATTAACGATAGGTCGTGAATCTCAAGTGAAGATGAAGATTCAGAGTGCAAGGGTTATTGTCGTTAACTCTGAGGGTGATTCCAATACGAGTGTAACGAGATAATGCCTTCGGTTTCGTTCGAACCCGGAACGAACTTGTATGGATTGAATGCTTTCAACACATCGTCAGGAGGGCGATGAGCATTCTAAGTGATGTGTTCTGATTTAAAGGTAAATCGTAGCCTCAAGCCTCATCAACCGGGAATGGCTAAAACAGGGGAGGTGCAGCAAGGCTTCGTGGGTAGCACCCACTGAGAGTAAGGTCATCCCTGTCTAGAGAGTTCCTTCTTTTATTTCGGCTTAGTGGTGCAGTTGGCGACGGCCATCTGTGGGGTGATTTTATTCGGGATTATCCAGTAAGGGATGGTCCCGGCTTTGTGTTGCAGGGGATTGGGAGTGATCCTCGGTACGGTGATCTAGGCCCCGTACTGTGATGAGCGGTACCCCGGTAGCTCTGCCATTGTATGGAAATCCAAATTCCAATAAGTGATAACGGATTTGATTGTATACTTATGTATGCTGGAATTTAATAATGTAACAATTTCGGCTATTTCATATTTATTTGAAAACCTTAGACCCTATCATAATACAATCGAATTTCCTATCAATGTTTTGGTTAGCGTAAGGTAAAAACTTACCCAAGTTTATTTGTGGGAAGTCTTACGTGATACCTTTTCTTTCAAAAGGTTTTGAAGTTAAACAAGTTTAACCTGTTACTCACACCAGACCCATGTCTGACCCAAGTTGTTTATTTCTGTTTTATAAACTCTTGGGTACTCAAATTTTTACGAGTAGCCAAGGGATTCAGGTTTAGCTTTGACGAATTGTGGAGGAGCAATGGAGCAGGAGGCTTCGGCGTTCGTAGATATAGTATTCCGCTGTGTTGATATCCGTGTTAGAGTCTTGTATTGTATTTGAGTTGTAATGTCTAGACAGATGTTTATAACTGTCTAGTATGTGTTGTATAGTTGTTTAAACTCTGATAAGTGTTGTATACTATGTAATAGTTTATGTTATTAATATAATTTATTCTTTCCGCTGTGAGATAGTTGTTGTTGTTTCTTTCTTTCTTCTATTCTTTTCTATTCTCTACCCCTTTCTTTCTTCATAATGATGCGTCATTCTGTGGAATGAGTGGCGGGTCGTTACATTGAACTTCCCCAGTGTCGTTCAACCATGAACCACGACCGCCATGCTACGATCTCAGGTGATCCAACCGTTGATTTGGTCCATCATGCATGAACAACTTCCTAGTTGAACTCGAGGCCTGATATAGCCTGTGGTGGTCCAAAATCATAACGGCCATTAGATGAGGCTATTGCTTTGTTCAGATGATTTTTTTCTTTGTTTTTAAAAATTTGAAAATATTTGCAAAACTTGTTTTCTGTTGTTGCTGCCATGCCTTTATAGAGGGAAGATGGTTATGGGATGACATTAGGGATGGCAATGGTGCGGTTCTAGGGTCTAAACCTGATATACCCGCCCCTATTTTGACTAGCTAAGACCCGCCCAATAGGGTCGTCGGGGCGGGTAGACCAATGACCCGCTCTTGGAAGCTCTGGGTCTAGGGTCGAGTTGGGGCTTGGATGACCCGCCCCAACCCAACCCGCACTACTGATATATCATAAAATTACTTTACTACTATAATGATGATTTGTTAATCCTTTTACACATAACTAGTTATATCATGGATATTATCATGTTCATTCAACAAGTTATGGGATTTATATAATATTAAATTGTGCCACTGATAAATATATAGAAACACATGTGTACGTTTTGAACTATTATTCTACACCTCATTTTTATTATTTTTCATTATTATTGTGAACATATTGTAATTTATATTCAATGTCATTTATTGATAATGTCTCTTACAAATAAAATAATAAATATATGTACATTAATACACAATTCTGAATGAATATATAAAGTCTCAACGGGTCTTGGGACGGGGCGGGTCTACTCTAACCCGAATCGGTTCCACGGTTCGGGACAAAGATCTAGATCTGCATTGGGTCTACGGGGCGGGTCTGGGTCAGGGTTTGAAAAACCCGGGGTGGGTCTGGGGCTTGAAAAACCCACCCCATTGCCATTCCTAGTTGACATGGAGAGGGTATGGCTGAAGTATGGAGTGAACAGGGTGGAGTATGGGTTGAGAGTATAGTGAAGATATATATATATATATATATATATATTTCAAAAATATCCGACATTACACGTCCAAAAATATCGAACCCCAATCGAGGCATGCCGCCTGGCGTTCTATATGTTATACCCCTATTCCAAACGCAATGGAACTTGTCTTGAGTCTTAATTTGATCATATGCAGAAGATAGCTTTTTGAACCCAATCAATATATTAAGTTTTTGATATTAAATTCTATGCGTTTCGATCTCGCATGAGCAAACGATTCATCTGATCGCCATGAAATTTAACGGCTATTATAATTCATTATTACTGTTCCAATGAAACCGGTTTCGTCGAAATCCGAGATAGTCCCAAAAGGCTATTTTTACATGTTAATTAAAACGAATTATTTTAAAAATCAAACTAATCACATTTAAATCTGCATTAAAACTTTATTATTACTATTCTTATCGAACATAATTTTAAATAAGTTTGGAAATTATTTTTATCCAAAATAAAACCCAAGATTCAATTATTTAAACAATTTGAAGTATTATTTTCAACAATTTAATTATCAAATAAATCTCTATATTTTAAATTCAAGTTATTTAACTTATAAAATCAACTTTTCAGTAATTAAAATCGATTAAATACTCCAATTTGAATTGACTAAAACTCCGGGTCGTTGCATAATAAAACCAACCTATCCGATGAGTGCTTAAACTTGGGGTTGGGTAAACAATTATTTTCAACTCAATAGCTACTTACCAGGCCTAATGGGTGGAGGTATTTCAAAAAGGTTAGCCCGATTGTAAAGGCCTAAATTGATTTGGGCCTTGGGCTAATTTTCAAATTTTAGTTTAAATTTTTTAAATATATTTTTAATTTAAAAGTTATGTTTAAAATATAAAATAAACTTTATAAAAATTATAAAAAATTTCAAAATGGTTTTGAAACATAATTCCATATTTTTAAAAATTATTTAATATTTAATTAATTGGATTATATAAATAAATAATTAACTAAGAGATTGATTAATGGTAAATTAATAAATATAAACACATATATTGATAATGTGTATATATGACTATAAATATTATAGTTCAATGTATATATTTATCTTAAGGTAAATTAAAATAATATTTTGAATTTACTAAAAATAATTAATTTTTTAATTAAATAAAATATTTATTTGATAAATAAAGTAACTAAATTTTAGTTAATAAAGACATACATATATAATGATATATGTATATAAAACTATAAATGTTATAATAAATATTCATCTTAACTTGTTCAGAATGAATAAAATAAAATTTTGAGTTTTAAAATAATTCAATTAACTAGAAATATGATTTAATTAATAATATATATATATATTATATAAATTAACTAAATTATAAACGGTTATTGAATTAGACTTATATAATTTAAATGTATAATATTAGTATAATCGTAAACTTCGATTTAAGGAATAAAACATACGTATTGTACATATACTATGATTTTAAATGTGTTTGACACTTGAATCACGAGGGTATTTTATAAGAAATACATTATTCCCTAAATTGATATTACTCTAATAAATGTATATTAAAGATTATGAATCTCTAACATATAAAGTTGTCATCTAGCATTATATATTAATATATTACATGCATACTCATTAGTTATTGAGCAAATTCAAGATAGGGATGTTATGTGTAGTTCATCAATATATTGACTAGATGAGGTAAAACATATGCATGTATTTGTTGAGCAAACTCAAGGCACATGCATCATAATTAGGTCATTGCGAAATGGAAGGTACGAATGGATAATCCCTTTTAATTTGTTTAGAGAACTCAAGGTCGAGATAGGATTAGGACAAATACAATGGGTTATGATTTGTATATGATACAACTGATAAGGATTTATCCATCGTTTGTGGGCCTATAGTCTATAGAGAAGACTTAAGGTCAGAATCCTAAGGCCAGCGAGTCCGAATAGTCATTAGAGAAATCAAAAGGTTTCTATTATTCACTTTGGGTTTTGAGAAATATAAAAATCTACTGGGAGCAATATCATAAAAATAAAATGAACACATTTAACTTTTCTAATATTGTAGGAATATATATTATAAAAGTAAAAATAATCTATTTCGATAATTTAGTATAACTAAATAATTGATAAAATATATATCAATTAAAATATACAAATGAACTGAATTAAGATTAATAAAGAAATATAAAATATACTTACCAATAAATTTTTGTTATGTTGTCATTTCAAAACCCATGCAAGTACCAAATTATGTAACTATTAAAACATCCTTGCCTCAATCGCTTAAGTGTCTGTTTTTCTGAAATTGTGTATTATCTTCAATGAGTTTTGAGCTCTTAAGCAATACAAGAATATTGATCTTTGATACATATCCAATCATATATGAATTTTATATGGTGAATAGTTGCGATTGGTAACATACGAAACCTCAATAAAAATAGTTCATCTGAAATGAGCAAGTAAACCATGATGCTAGATAATGTATTCAATATGACTGATTGTAGTAAGGATCTTATTGTGTTAAATGTAGCACTAGATTGAAAACTACAAGATGGACCAAGGAATCTGATCACTGAAATGTTTGTTTGATCAGTTTATGTAAAGTGTAATTTATTTGATATACTTAAATGTTAAAGATGAACAAATGCATATTGTATAAAGAGTTTGGTGCGATCTTGTAGTAAAAATTTCCTTTGAATAGCTTGACCATTTAGGAAAGGAAAGCGAATGTATGAGAGTGGAAGTAACTTAGGCACAATTGTGATGAGGAGAGTGAATGACCACCTTTACTTCATGAAGAGAAATAGGAAACAAGAATTGTAAAAACTACTAGTAGATACTTAATTAGAATGAGAAATGTTGTTTCTATTCCAATTGTATTTTCATATAGAAAATTATTTTCTATGAAAGTCATTTCTTTGAGCCAAAGATATTTGATCTTGAATCTCGACTGTAAACTAGTTACAATAGATGAAATACAATTCCATAATAACTGGTTGATGATAGAGTAAGAAGTATGCCCTAGGGGAAATTATGTAATTTGTTACATATATCTAACTCGATAACCAGTCTTGTTCATAATAAAGGTGTTTGTTATACACCTTGTCATATTGTGATATAATTAATTAAGAAATTAATTTAAAGTAAATTAAATATAAAATACTTAAATGATATGTGATAGTAATTACAATGTGTTGTAGTCACAAGAATTTTATCACATTGAAAAATAACATATTGTTTTAAATATTCCCAGTCAAGATGTTTCAAGAAAGGTATCAATTCATCAGTTGAGAGTAAAGTATGTCACACTCTCTAAATGTTGGACAGTGTATTACCAATGACTGTTGGAGGCACTAAGGGGTTACGTACTGAAAGTTATTAGATAACTATAGAATGACCCATTCGAGAGTTTTCTGTTAGTTAATATAACTAAGGTCAAACAAAGATTCTCGAATGGATGATATTACTCAGTTCTCTCGACTTGAGAACAATGTTAAACATCAACATGGACACTCCACTTTGATTATAGTTAATTCATGGCATGGCATCCATTGAACGATTATGTCCAAGTTAAAGAATTGGAAGTGAAACACTATTCAATAGAGAATTCATCTCCTTAGTTATATAAGGTTAGTACCACGGTCAACCGTAGTCAACTCAAAGTCAAAGTCTCGGACCGGGGTAGTACGGTTAATAATAATTGTATTATTGAACTAAAGACATTATGTTTGGACTAACAAAGTAGAATGTAGACAATATTGGAATTTTGATCAATACCAAATTTCATAAGTCCTAATGTGAAATAGTGTTGATGAAGAGAATTGGTGTAAATAATCATTACTAATTGGTACTGCTTAGAATAGTAAAATTGGATTTTATTAAAAAGATGTGTAAGTGATAAATTTAGCCAAAATTTCACATCACTATCTAAGGTGATGTGTGAATGTTAATATTCGAATTATTTGATATTAATCCGTAACTAAATTTACAACTTTGAGTCGCATAACCTTAAGGATGAATATTCCAAAAACCACACAATTTAATTTATTTATAATCATTGTAAATTAATTAATATCTATACATTATTAATTATCATATTTTATTTAATTTTCTTGACTGTCGTTAGTTTTTAATTAAGTGCATATGTAAAAGTTGTATATGTATGTATCGATATACAATATCGATAAACATTTAAATTTGATTTAAATCAATTAATTACTAAGTGGGTTGGAAATTTTGAAAGTCTATCTAGGCACATTCTTGGTTGGTCGTACATGATGAGGGAGAGATTTGATAGAGATTTAATGAGAAATTAAAGAGGGAAAATTCTTAAGGAAGGGACTAGAAAGGTTTCAATGATTCATTTAAAACAAATTTTCTTCCATTCATTCATCAACTCTCATGATAATTTATTTTCTCTTGCTCTCTTCCACTCTCCCTTAATGGCCGAAAATACCATGGTTCCATAGGGAAAATTTCCCAAAACAAAATCAAAACAAAACAAATAAAATAAATACAAAAGTAGCGCTTCAAATTGTTGCAATTTCTAGAGTTGATTCAATCAAATCTAGGGGTTTTATTCTTCATTCAATGTGTGATTTTTAGGTTCATCTTAAGTAACGTATATATATATTGATTGCTAGAAATCATTTTAAAAATTAAATTCATATTTTGTAATGTTTGTTGGTTTTCTATGTAAATTCATCAGGTTATTGTTTTCATATGTTTAAAATTTATTTCAATTAAACTTTTTATAAGTTGACTTTTATGCAAAACATAAACCTACTTTTAAATCTTCCTAAGGCAAAGCTAAATTTTTATTTGTTAACTTTAATATTTAAAACATATAAAGTTACAAAGTTATCTATCTGTTATTTTAAATTTAAAACATCGTTTATAATTATTTATCCATGTATATATATGTAAGTTATTTCAACTTAATGTTTAAAAAAGGGACTTTTGCATAAAATCATAAATTTAATTTTAAATCCTTCTAAGTAAGCTAGATTTAAAAATTTTAGTTATGGAATTCACAACATATAAAATAGTCAAAATTAATTTTAACATATTTGTATATGTGTATGTGTGTATGTTATTATACGTATATTTATAATTGTTGTTTTATATAATTCAAAAAAAACTTTGGACTATAAAGACATATACAAAGGGACAAATTTGTCTGCTGCAGTATAAATCTCAACATCTATATATGATCACATTAGCCATGCACACTTCATATATATTGCATGTGCACTACACACATATGAGTGTATTTGATACACTTGCAATTATATAATTTATTAAACTAAATTAAAACACCTTTTTGAACAAACTAAATAAAATAGAATTTTGTTTGAAACTATATTAGATTGGATCTAATAAGCCCTTCTGACATCATAGGCCCAATAGAACCAACATAGGAATTTTTTTAGATCTATATATTTCACTTGCTTCCGAATGGCCCAGTTTCTTTAATGATATCATAGCTTAATGCTCAATGCGGTCTAAATTAGCAGTATTAGGGCTAACTTATTAAAGCCTACAAATTTTGTAAGGTGTCTAGAAATGTAGTATCTAATGTTTGGTTTGTGCAATAAAGTACTCTGCCCTACATAGCTATTAGACTGGCCCAAAGGATGATGTAAGCCTAAAGTTATCCCCAATATAAAAGGCCAAATTGATTTTGGGCCTTGCGCTAATTTTTAAAATTTAGATTGAAAATTAAAATATATTTTGAATTTAAAAGGTTAAGTCTGAAATATAAAAGGAAACTTTATAAAAATTATAAACTGCATTTAAAATTTTCACAACTTTTTTAAGAAATTAAATAATTAATTTAGAAGTTTAAATTTTAATTAATATGATTAATTAAACTAAATTAAATAATTAATTAAAAGTTATATGATGCTTCACCTTGAGTCCCACACTAACAAAGTATATTACAGAGTAATATTGTCTGCTAGTGCAGAGAATAGGGCTGGTTAGAAGCGACCATCCATGAATTTTACTTTAAGCGAGGATCAATATGTCGATTAATATGCTATTATTTTTTCTATCACAAGTAGAATCGACATATGCAATCCATGCTTAAAACAAAACTACGGTGACTAAAATAATAATCTAGAAAAATATATAATAAATACAAATCACAAAATCACATATTACAGAATATAAACAACGGAATACAAATAGATACAAGCTGACCAAATCGAATAGATACTTAATATCAAATACAAGACTATAGTCAAAATGATCCTTATAATACATCTGTACTAGATCTCTTGAAACAAATATGTACACAAAAGAATCTAGGCTCAATTATAGATACAACACTATATAAATATGTACACATATACGAGATGAAGATAAGATGAATGATAACTAGACAACTGCAGTGAAATCCTCTTTGGAACTATTAAACTGGAGCACCTGAAATATCTAGGTCTGGGCCGAGTATTAAAAAATAATAAATGGGTCGGTCTAGACTATAATAAATGGGTTAAGCAAGATAACAATGGATGTAATGATATAAATCTCAAATATGAATACAAAGCCAGGAATTGGCTAACAACAGAATGCTTCAATAAACTCCAAGTGGGTAGTCACCAAATATCAAAAACCAAAAATAGCTTCTGAAAGCAAAATCCCCAAAATCATTCGATGATAACACAAATAACATCGAATCTATAAATCGTAACGATAATCCAGAAAATCAAATAAAAGGGGAAAGGCGCCAAAACTCGAAGATTGGTGAATAAATTCAACTAGATGCATGTAACTCCAAGATAAACGTATAAGTCTATAAACATCAAGATAGGTACGAGACCTATAAACATCAAGATAGGAACAAGTCCTATAAACATCAAGATAGGTATGAGTCCTATAAATATCAAGATAGGAACAAGTCCTATAAACTCCGAAGGTGAGTCATAAACTCGTCGATAAGTGTTATATACCTCTGAATAGTAATCAAATAAATAACAACCATGTGTCCCATACCATACAGGTTTATATAAACATTTACTATAAGTTAGTAAACTCCAGTCGTTTGTATAACGGCCCAATCGAACAAGTCCGGGAATTAATAGGAATAATAAACGCGAGTGTTTCATACCACTTGTGTTATTAGTCCGTTTAAATCAATTTCTCATTCGATAAATGTGCAATTTAATAAAATAATTTACTTTAAAATCCCTTTCGAAAATATTGTTTTATAAACTAGAATACACACACACACATACGTATGTGTATGTGTGTATGTTGGAAAGCCCTTGCTAAAATGTATGTATATAAGTACAATTTTAAACCGTTGTTCCAAATCAACTTTAAAGCCATTATTATTATAAATAAATATATTATATATATATAAATATTCCAAATATCTTTTATAGAAATATATATTCATATTTAAAATGATTTGAGAAAATGGTTCAAATTGAAAATCATTCTTTTGAAAACTCTGGTTGAAAACATGCGATGGAAATTGTGTGTCGTATGATGGACCTATTGAGCAATTCTATGGTATAATAAATTTCAAGATGAATTCACAAATTCATAAATTAAAATCCGGAAATAGCATTGAAATCGGCATAGAAAACAACACCAAAATCAAGTAAATAGGTTCAAGCGATCAAGCGGATGAACGGAGGAGCAAATGGAGCCCGAAACTGCGTGACCTGGGTCTCAGCCTAAGTCATAATCGGTCTGCATGTCACGATGACCGGTGCACCGGTTGGCATGCTTGGGCTGAGTCCCAAGCGACACCAGCGGTGCTCCGGTTGCCCGTTTGTGGTTTTTTCTTCGCCCATTTGTTCCTATACTTCTACTATACTGAAATAGACATCATGCAAGCATAAAAACATCTATATATGGATGCGAATCAAGATCATATGAAGTGGTTTCTACAACCATAGATTTAAACATCAAAAGTTATGAACAACACAAGGGTTATGAGCTCAAATTCACATCAAATTCATTCAAAAACATCAAACAACAACAAACATGCATTTATAGTCTAGAAGCGTGAGATTAACTCACCGATTAAGGCTTGAATTAATAGCATGATCCTGGATTCTCTTAGGCTAGTGATCCTCAACAATTAATCCTAGGTTAAACTTCAAAAATAGGAAGAAAAGGGATTAACCCTAAGCTAAAAGCTGAAAAAACATCAATTAAACACCCAAGATTGAAGATTACGTGAGATTTGATTTGTACATGAATTAATCCAAAGCCCTTTGGTCATTCTTGAATTTAGGAAGAAATTGAAGCCAAGGTTTTGGAGAATAAGGAGTTCATTTACTAGTTTGAGAAGAATGAGATGAAAGTGTACGTTTCTTTTGTTTTTGTCATCTCAAATGTTGCCTAATGGGCTAAGTAGGGTTTTGTATTGAACCCAATAAGCAAAGTGTTGCTAATTCTTTTTTTCCCTTTTAAAGCTCTAACTTACATTACAAATAATGTTTGTAAACAATAAATTTGATTTCTCAAATTTCAATCAAAATAACATGGAATTCTACTCTAAAAACATAGCCTAATCGCTGCCCGAACACCCCAGAAGAACCCCGGACCAAACCCCCTTCGATTTGGCTCTGATTGATCAGAAAACCTAATCAAAGCACGTCCAACCGGTCCACCTATTGTGCCACATGGTCCACCCGTTGTCATCTAAGATAGACAGCCTATAACATGTATTTTTCAGATTTTGTTTTGCTTGTTTCTCACTCGTTTTAAATCGGATTCTTGATCTGTTTTCTTCTAAATTTAGATATGATTTTCTACTACCTTTCTAATTTCATTTCATCAAAAAGCTAGTTTCCAAAAAATAGAAATATAGCATTTTCATACACACACACACACACATATCTTCAAACTACCTTTAAAAATCATTATAAATTCAAAATAAAATCATAGTAAGACTTGATATATTAAATTTCAATTTATAAATATTTTTATATAATTTGTATATATATTTTATATATTTATTTCGATATAATTCATTTAATAGCTCAAACATTGTATATTTTCATTTCTCACTAAATAAATCATATCTCTTAGAATATGTATCTATAAATCCATAATTAAATTTATAAATTCACAAATATATATATATCATAACTTCAAAAATCATTTTCATACCATTTTTTACACAAAACCAGGCTGATTCTCATATATTATGAAATCGCATCTTTATAAATTCATATAAATTAAATAAAATTCCACAAAATTCTTTTTAGACTTGATACCACCATATCATACTTTAGAAAATAATTTTGTATCAATTTGACATAATTAAATGTCCCAACTGGTTAAAAATACAATTCCATGCCCATTTTCTCATACTACGAAATATGTGAATATCAATTCATATAAATTATATAAAAAATTCCCAAAAATTATATTTAGGTCTGTCAATTTGATATTTTATCCTAGAAATTCGTTAATATAAATTTATAACCATTATACTATAAATTTCCCATTTATATTTATCTCGTTTGGAAAGCCCATTTTATAAATTTCTTATTTATTTAATTCCAAGTTTACTTCAAATTTGAAATAAAAAATAAAATTCCGCTATTTTATCTTAAAATTAATTAAGATAAATTATACCATATTTTATGTGTAATTTTAGGTAATCTCGACCAGGTTTGTTACATGTTAATTGATTAAAACTTATATATAATGATATATGTGTATAACTATAATTATTGTAGTTATTTATTTATCTTAAAATTGTTTATGATAAACTAAATTAAAATTTCAAATTAATTTAAATATTTTATTGAAAATTTTAATTAAATAAAATTAATTAAAAGTTAATTAATTGAAATGTATACATATATTGATATATATACATAAACAAACTGTAAATGTTATAGTAGATTTATCTTAATAGTTTAAGATGAGTGTTATCCCGCCTTTTGGCAAGGCCGTGACACCAAGGAATTGACTAGTAATCAATGACGGCCCGTCTTAGAGATCAGTTATACACAGACTCACTATGGATATCGACGAATTTTGTCCGAGTCCGGATCGAGCCAAAATTGGTAGGAAATGACAAGCTAAGCCATGAGAGCCAACGTTCCAAATCTCAAGTCAATCCGAGTTCGTATGCTCAAGATTATGAACGATGCAAAATTGGACGAAAATCAATCACTGTTCGACTCGCTCCCTTCAACTCGCTCCCTTCGACTCGCTCCACATCCCTCAGATGCCAACTTCGACTCGCTTCGCAACACTCGGAAACAACCACTTCGACTCGCTTCGCTCAAAGGCCAACTTCGAGTCGTTCAGGTTCGACTCGCTTCATAGCCATCAGAAGTACCTACTTCGACTTGCTTCGCTCAGATGCCCTCTTCGACTCACTCCATTCGAACCACTGATCAACTCCATCAACTTCGACTCCATTGGCAAAGCCACTGCTTAAACCTCTCAGGACGCTCCATTTCGACTCGCTCGACTAGTGCATACTTCGACTCGCTCGATCTGGGCACGCTTCGACTCGCTCAATCGGTGAACATTTCGACTCGCTCAAGACAACATCAAGGGCAGAGTGAGATTCAGGCGCCACGTCACCGAGTCGAATGGAAGCGAGTCGAAGGAAACAGCCTACCGAAAACCTCATTTCGTATCGATCATATCTCCCAATCTACAAGCCCAAATGCTATGAAATTTTCACAGAAGACTACGTGCATGCTAAAGAATGTCCACGCCAAATCTCGACTCCATTGGATGAAATCTTGATCGATACGAAATCTGTTCGTATCGATCACGGATCGGATCGAAACTTCACGGGCTTGGGCGTGCGGACCTGATCACGTGCCAGAGAGGGTCTCCCGAGATCTGAGCGAAATATCAGCCTCCTACACCTATAAATAGACCCCCAAAGCCAACAGAAAAGGGGTTCTTCTTCCTTTTTGAGATCTCCAACGCCAGGACTCCGCCAGATCAAGATCTAAACTCCATGGCTGCTGCTACCAACAAATTTCATTACTGCAAATCATTGTAATTCGCTATAATTTGTTGAAACCAATTGTAAACATCAAAGGAAGATCAATAAAGCAAACTACTTCATAGTGGACGTAGGCAATATGCCGAACCACTCTAAATTCTTGTGTCTCCCTGCATTTTAATTATTCTCATTTCTGAAATTTGGAGTTTTTGTTAGATAATTCCTCTTTTTCCATTTAATTTCTTCACTTTATCTCTTCAAAAACTTCCGAAGAGTGTTGTGCCCAATTTTGGTACAAACACTTTGGTGCTTTCACTGAGAACAAACCCAATTTTTCTCCTGCTCTTTGGATCTCCTATCTATATTGGATTGCATAAATCTAAGAAGAAGATCCAGATCTAGAACTTCGAAGCCCTTCCATTCTATTCAGATTTGCAATCAGATCTAGGAAAGGACTTCATCAATTCATTATGGTGAGCACACGAACCACTTCTACAACTGCTGATCAAGGAATACGGGATCGACAGAATCCCGTGCAATCACCTCCATCCAACCAAAATGCTGCAGGACCTTCAGATCCATCAGTTCCAATCACTAGACAAGAATTCCAGACATTGCTTCAAGAGTTGACCCAAAGTCGACAGCAGTTAACTGAACAACTGCGCGCCAACACAGAGTTGACTAACCAGCTAAATCGCCATAGGCGAAGAAGATCCAGAAGAGACCAAGGTTCTTATTCTTCCACAGAGAGTTCAGCCTCCTCCGATGGCCAAACCAGATCCACACATCCACGGCTAGGTGTAAGCTACACCCAAGCCACGGGACACCAACCTGCTTCGAACCTTGGGCAACCTAGAGCTGGACCATCCGCTAGTCTCCACACAGAACCTTCAACTCGAGGAGGAGATGCTCCTTATCATTTTACCGGCAACATTGCTACTACCACCACTGCCGAACGGGGAGGTGATGCTAGAAACCAAGCTGATCCTCAACGTAGCCAACGAGAGCAGACTCCTGAGCCTTATGTCCCTGAGGATGTTGAACCAAGGAGGCGAGGCATGGACCGTCGACCGCGTCCGGTGCAGACTCGCGCTGTGGAACCCGACCACACCTTGGCACAACATGCTCCAAGTACCCGAACGTAGGATATACCAACAATGATCCGCCAAATGATCCGTGAAAGTCAGGGTCTCTCTAATGACGACTGGGGAATCTCCCAGAGTCATACCCCTTTCACCGATGACGTTTTATATGCTGAACCACCTCGGCACTTCAGGATGCCAGCTTTGCTAGTTTATGAAGGAAGTTCTGATCCCAATCAACACGTCCTGAAATACGAATGGCTGATGAATGCTGCTAGAGCTGATGACGCAGTAAAATGCCGTAGCTTCCCCATTTCCCTAGAGGGCATCGCTACCATGTGGTTCACTCGTTTGCCACCACGATCCATCTCTAACTTTGACCAGATGGCCACCAAGTTTGTCGAACAATTCCGTATGCACGTGGCGAGGCCTAAGGACGTTAACACTCTGTCTAGTGTTGCGCAAGCTCCCGGAGAAACACTTAGACGTTACTTGGAGCGATTCCATGCTGCATGTGCAGAAATAAGCAATCCCAACGATAACTCTATCCTGATGGCACTGACTAAGGGGATTGATGCCGATTCCGAGTTTGGAAATTGGTTAGCTGGAAAACCACCTGCGTCATTGGACCGTTTCTATTCCAAGGCAGCCCAATTCCTGAGAAGGAAGGATGCAAAACAGTCTAGGAAGCAGGATGATGCAGGGCCCAACATCGAAGGCATCCAAAGTAACGTCGCTGTCAAGCAGTCCGGAGACAGTTCTGGAAAAATTCAGTTGAATGTACAAAACAAACAGAATCAGCAAAGGGATAGTGGGAATCAGAACAAAAAACACGATCAGAATCATGGTCCACGGCGGAGAGCTTCCATGTACGATAATTACACTCCATTGAACACGTCGTTGGAAAATGTGTATTTGCAGACCTACAATACCATGCAATACAAGAAACCTGCCCCAAACCCGCCAACTGAGAGACAAATCCAAACAGGAAAATTCTGTAGATTCCATGAGAGTTATGGCCACAACACCAATGAGTGTCGTCACTTACAAGACCTCATTGAAAAACTGATACGTGAGCGGAAACTAGATCAGTATGTGCGGGCGCCGCAGTCTGGTGGTGTGGGCCCATCAAATCAGAGTCGGGCGCCGAATCAGGAAAGACATGAGGAACCCGCTCGTGCAAGCGAGAGGTTAGTTATAAATACGATAAGTGGCGGTCCTCACCCAGCAGATCGAAGCTGGAAGGAAATGGAGTCGTATGCCAGTTCTATCAGGCATGCGGACTTCGAGTGTTGCAGTAACTTTGATGAAGGAACCCTGGCCAAGCAACAGAAGACGATGACAGATGACATCGTGTTCAGGAACAGAGACGTTGATAAAGTCGAAGCCCCCACCATTGATCCACTGGTCATCTCAGCATAAGTAGGTCCCGCTTGGATGAAGAGGATCTTGGTTGACAGTGGGAGCTCTGTGAATATTTTGTTCAAGCGAGCTTATGATCAAATGAAAATGGAAGCCACGGACTTGAAGCCTTGTCAATCTCGAGTCCATGGTTTCAACGGAAGTGCTACTATACCCACGGGAATGGTGGAACTGCTAGTAGAATTGGGAATCAGAGATCGATGGAGAGTATGGATGTTGCAGTTCATAGTTTTGGACATAGACTCCCCTTACAATGCTTTCTTGGGCAGATCGGCCCTCGCTGAATTCAGGGTAGCCATCGCCTCGTGGTGTTTGACTTTAAAGTTTCCCACTGATCATGGAATAGGAATCATTCATGGAGATCAGGCTGTTGCCAGAGCCTGCTATGTTGCTGAGCTGCGGGAGGCGCAGCGAAAGGAAAAAGGAAAGGGCGTGGAGGAATCTCTCTGCGTCCGTTCCACCGATAATTGACAATTAACGCCCGGGCCCAGGCCCAGGCACCCCAGCCAATTCCTCAAGGATCTTGACCCAAGAGAAACTGAAGACGAAGGAGAATCTAAAGAAAGTCAAGCTTCCCCGGCCGAACTGATGATTGATGTCCCAATTGACAATAACGATGATTCAAAAATGATAAAGATTGGATCTCAACTAAGCCAGCAAACCCAGGAGGAATTGGTTGAATTTCTACAGGCAAATCTTGACGTATTTGCCTGGACACATTCTGATATGTGTGGGATCTCGTTGGACATCGCGAGCCACACTCTGAACATTGACCCGCGGCATGTCCCGATCAAACAAAAAAGGTGCGGTATGGATCCAGAGAGATCTGCCACCCTTAAAGAAGAAGTAGAAAAGCTTGAAGCGAACGGATTCATTCGAGATGCGCTATATCCTGAGTGGGTGTCGAATACCGTGCTCGTCCGAAAGCCGAACGGAAAATGGAGAACGTGTGTCGATTATTCCGATCTGAATAAAGCATGTCCCAAAGACAACTTCCCGCTTCCTAGAATTGATCAGCTAGTACATTCGACAGCTAGGCATGAACTCTTATCCTTCATGGACGCGTATTCTGGCTACAATCAGATACCGATGCATTTACCCGATCAAGAACATACCAGCTTCGTAACCAATCTGGGACTTTACTGTTACAAGGTTATGCCGTTCGGACTCAAGAATGCCGAGGCTACTTACCAACGATTGGTCAATCGGATGTTTGCTAATCAAATCGGGAAAACAATGGAAGTATATGTAGACGACATGCTTGTGAAGTCACGACTCTCCACTGACCATGTTAAAGACCTGGAAACTATGTTCAACATACTTCGAGAATACAAAATGAAGCTCAACCCACTGAAATGTCACTTTGGAGTTGCATCTGGAAAGTTCCTTGGGTTCATTGTTAACGCCCGGGGAATCGAAGCTAATCCTGAAAAGATTTGGGCAATCAGAAATCTTGAAACTCCCAAGACTATAAAGCAAGTCCAGAGTCTCAATGGAAAGGTAGCGGCGTTGAGCAGGTTCATTTCAAAGTCCACTGACAAATGCATTCCCTTCTTCGATCTGATCCGAAAAGGGAAACGAAACTTTGAATAGACCACGGAGTGCGAGGGCGCTTTCCAAACACTAGTTCAACATCTGTCCACACCACCGATATTGTCAAAGCCTGTTGATCATGAGAAGTTGTATGCATATTTGGCGATATCAGAAAACGCTATCAGCACTGCCTTGGTTCGAGAAGAAGATGGGATACAGAAGCCAGTGTACTACGTCAGCAAACGATTAACTGGGGCTGAAAGGAACTATCCAAAGTTAGAAAAGTTGGCTTACTATCTTCTAATCGCATCGAGAAAACTCCGACCGTATTTCCAAGCACATACCATAGTCGTTTACACCGACCAGCCGTTACGACAGGTCCTTTCGAGGCCTGAGACGTCTGGTAGGCTACTCAAGTGGAACATCGAACTGAGTCAGTTTGATATTACATACACTCCAAGACGAGCAATCCAAGTACAAGTCCTCGCCGATTTCATAGCCGAGTTCACCGTTCCAGAGGACTTGCCTAAAACCAGTAAATACCCCGAATATGTCTGGAAGCTGTATACTGATGGTGCATCGAACGACCGGTGTTCGTGCGCTGTTGTTGTGCTCGATACCTTCGAAGGTCGATCTATATGCTACGCTTTGAAGTTTGACTTTCATGCAACCAATAATGAAGCTGAATATGAAGCCCTCTTAACTGGCTTGAAACTCGCCATAGATATGAAAATCATCGTTGTGGAAGTTTATTGTGATTCACAATTGGTTGTGTGTCAAGTACGGGGGGAATATCAGGCAAGAGATCGAAGGTTGGCTGCTTACTTAGCCCGATTTCAGGAAATACTGAATCAGTTCGATTACTATGCCAT
Organism: Allium fistulosum; assembly: GCA_030737815.1. NCBI lineage: Eukaryota > Viridiplantae > Streptophyta > Magnoliopsida > Asparagales > Amaryllidaceae > Allium > Allium fistulosum. Next base: position 697,139,363 of record CM060903.1, on the reverse strand, counting down.
CTATTGTATACCTCGAGAGCGCAACCAAAAGGCCGATTCATTGGCAAAGCTAGCCAGCACAGGTGAAGCTCAGCAAATGGGACTCGTTCTTGTAGAAACGCTATCTTCCCCAAGTATCGACCGGACAGAAATAAACCGAGTATGCGAAACCATTCCCGAAAAGGATTCCTGGATGACCCCACTCAGAAATTACATTGAGCACAGAACCCTGCCGGAGCGCAAGAGTGAAAAGAGACAAGTCCTTCGAAAGGCCTCAAGATTTATCATCCAGAATGGACTCATGTACAGAAGGGGGTACTCAATTCCCCTACTCCGGTGTATCGCTCACAATGAAATTAAACAAGTATTGCGCGATGTGCATGAGGGAGAATGTGGCGATCACACCAGGGGCAAGCATTTGCCAAGAAAATACTTTGTTACGGATATTACTGGCCTACCGTGAATCGTGATGCGTTGGACTATGCGAAGAAATTTTATAGGTGCCAGAAATATGCCCGAATTCCTAGAGCTCCTCCTACTGAGATAACGCAAATGGTCAGCCCATGGCCGTTCGCAATGTGGGGCATCGACATCATTGGTGCTCTACCTCTGGCAAAAGGTGGTGTGAAGTACGCCATCGTCGCGGTTGATTACTTTACAAAGTGGGCTGAAGCCGAAGCTCTCGCTACCATCACAACGAAGAAGGTAATCAACTTTGTGGTTCGTAACATCATCTGTCGATTCGGTCTCCCACACACCATTATTACGGACAACGGAACCCAATTCGACAGTGCTGAATTCAAAGATTTATGCAAACGATTTCACATCCAAAAGAAATTTTCCGCAGTTGCACACCCTCAGGCAAACGGACAGGTCGAAGAAGTTAATAAAGTTATAAAGTCCATCCTGAAGAAACGACTGGAAAAGGTCAGGGGCAAGTGGGTCGATGAACTTCCTATGGCTCTATGGGCTTACCGAACAACCCACAAGACCGCGACCGGACACACTCCATTCTCTCTCTCTTACGGTTCAGAAGCCGTTATTCCAGTTGAACTAGAAGTACCTTCTCATCGTGTGACATACTACGATCCAAAGACAAATGCTATATTACTTGCTGAATCTCTCAATCTACTAGATGAGAAGCGTGAAGAAGCTGATTTGAGGGCAGCTGTGCATCAAAGTCGAGTCGCCCGATTGTACAACGCCAAGGTACGTCAGCGAACCTTCGAACTAGGCGATCTCGTCTTAAAATGAATCTATTCGGTTCCTTCGCATATGAAGCCGACATGGGAAGGACCGTATGTTATTGAACGAAGGCTCGGAGATGGCACATTCAAGTTATCGACCATCGACGGTCTTACCCTGCCAAGAGCTTGGAATAGCGAGAGCCTTCGCCGCTATTACACCTGACAGGCTATTTTTATCCATTTAGCTTAATTTCCTTTTCTGCAATTTGTTTATGCATTTCGAAATTAGAACTTGTAATAAGGCTACTGACTTTGCCATACTTTCTTATTTCTGCAATAAAATGCAACCTCTTCGAGCCAGAGCTGTGATTTACTTGAAATACTTCATATGACCATCACTATGCACGGAGAGCTGAGTTTCACCATACGGTGGGATTTATTCAAATAGAGAGTGACTGCGATGCAACCAATCACTCGCTAAGCGAAACCCGAGCTTGGGGGCAAGCCATCACATCAAAGTCAAAAAAGGATTGACACACGACAATCCTTCATTAACTCCGTATTCCCAGAGCGCGAAGCGGAGTATAAACATCAACTCTGTATTCCCAAAGCGCGAAGCGGAGTATAAACATCAACTCCGTATTCCCAAAGTGCGAGGCGAGTATAAACATCAACTCCGAGTTCCCGGAGTGCGAACCGGAGTATAAACATCAACTCCATATTCCCAGAGTGCGAAGCGGAGTATAAACATCAACTCCGAACTCCCAGAGCGCGAGTCGGCGTATAAACATCAACTCCGAGTTCCCGGAGTGCGAACCGGAGTATAAAACATCAACTCCGAACTCCCAGAGCGCGAGTCGGAGTATAAACATCAACTCCAAGTTCCCAGAGTGCGAACCGGAGTATAAACATCAACTCTGTATTCCCAGAGCACGAAGCGGAGTATAAACATCAACTCCAAGTTCCCAGAGTGCGAACCGGAGTATAAACATCAACTCTGTATTCCCAGAGTGCGAAGCGGAGTATAAACATCAACTTCGAACTCCCAAAGCGCGAGTCGGAGTATAAACATCAACTCCGAGTTCCCGGAGTACGAACCAGAGTATAAAACATCAACTCCGAACTCCCAGAGCGCGAGTCGGAGTATAAACATCAACTCCGAGTTCCCGGAGTGCGAACCGGAGTATAAACATCAACCCCGAACTCCCAGAGCGCAAATTGGAGTATAAACGACAACTCCGAACTTCCAGAGTGCAAATCGGAGCATAGACATCGACTCCGGATTCCCAGAATGCGAAATGGAGCGTAAACACTAACTTCAAGTTTCCAAAGCATGGATCGAAGTATAATTATCAATTCCGAACTCCCGGAGCACGAGTCGGAGTACAAATGTCAATTCCAAGTCCCCAGATAGCGGACATATATTTGAAACTCAAGCCGGCATGACCAACCGCCAGTAAACAAATGAGGATCCCCGGAGCGCGGATATGATCATCGACGATCATACAAGCGTGAATAAACCGCTCAATCCCCGTTTGTCTCAAACACCCATCCAGCGGCACTAGACTCGGCATGCTATATGAAAAGGGTAATCGCTGACTGATGTTTTACAACATACCACCAAGACTGGGGGGCAAGACTTAAACATCAACCATCGACTGAAGCAATGCGACGTCAAAATTCGACTCGCTTCCCGGTCGCAAACCATGTCCACCATACCCAAACTTGGCGAACAGAAATAAACTTCATCCAGAAACTGAAACTTCACAAGTGCATTTCAGGCACGGAAACACTTAGACAAATACACAATGACAGAAAAGAAGCCAAAAAAGAGAAGTTTTCATTCCTATTCTTTATAAAAGAAGTTCGTGTAAAGTTTCCAAAAAATTCCTACTAGCAGGGGCCGAACCCTCATCTATACACGGCCGACAAAATGAAAGTCAAAATACACCGGGGAAGCATGATTAATCTTTCTTCTTTCTTGGCTTCCTCCTCGGTGTAAACCCACTGGAGCCACCGCTAATCTTCCTCTTCGAGCCTTTGCTCTTCGGCGGTTGGTCTTCAGGCGAGGGCATTATGTCAACGTCCTCCTTCGTACTCGTGTGAATAAGAATGCTCCCTGCGGGCGGAGTCGGAGGAATAGAATCAAATGTGGAAGATGTCATGGCCACATTAGTGTCTGAAAATGTACCGCCGGGCGATATCATTCTAAGCGGAGCTGGACCAAGTGCCGCCGTCCCACCTCCAAAACTGCCACCATGCGCTGCAGCATCCATTTCAGCGGCAATTTGTGCCAAGATTTCCTCGTCAGTACCCGAACGAGCCTCATTGGGAGCGTCAATAGTCGGCATCAAAGAGCTTGTGGCAGGAACTCCTCCACCCATGACGAATGATAAGTCAGCTAAAGGATCGCCATGATGACGAAAGAGTTCTTTCATTAACTGCTCATCAAACACAATTGTACTCCCTTGCATGTCGTCAAGCGGGGCAGCTGTACTCATGGTGATTGCTTCGGTCACAATAGCCTCCTGCGTTTGATATGGCTCTTGAATAGCAGAAGGCATGGCCGGTGTGGCACCAATCACTGGACAAGGAATGAAAAAACTGTTAGAACTTGACTCGATCGAAGATTTCAACTTGAGAAAGATATGTGGAATGTTCAGAATACCTTCCTCAGTTTGACTCGTAGGCGGCAGAGCGGCATCAGTGACTTGCGCTGCAGCCGAAGACATCTGCGGTTGATCTGGATTATAAGCAAGAACGGCCTGAGGATCGACCGCAGACGAGGGTTCGGGCTGGGTTGATGCGGGAACTTCAAGACTTGCTTCATGGTGGTCAACTCCAGAGCCCTCTCCCACTTCAAAGTGCTGGGCGCCAAGTCTTTCCTTCTCACGCAGAATCATCGACTCGTGGAGAATCTTCTTTTCATCCTCAGTCAGAATGCGATTCTCGAGTTCGAATTCATCCACGGACTCGCCCTGATGCGCCTCCTTCTCCTCCTCGACCAGTCGGCCACAAGCATTATAGAGATGCGTCGGAAAATCATCGAGCCAGGCTAGACCCCTGTGCCTTAGGACGTTAGCGTTGTAGACAACAAGGAGGTCTTCGATGTCAGCCTCTAGCCTGGACTCGGCCAACTTCACTTTTTCCTCCACCTCAGCCTCCACCTTGTGGACTTTAGCCACGGCCGCCTCCCGTTCGTCCCTGAGTAGGACAGCTTGTTCGCACGCCTCCTGGGCTGCGTTGTTCGCGTCATCTTTCTCCTTGGCCATATCAGCAAATTTGGCCTTGAGTTCATTAAGCTCCTTGACCGCCGCGTCCTGCTCGACAATGACTTTGGTGTTTCGGTGGCCCATCTCCTCCACCAGGGCAACGTGAGTCTGTCCCAACCTCTCCATCTCCACCTTCGCTTCGTCGGCCCTTCTAACGGCCTCAATCCCAGATTTCCGAGAAGACTCGGACTCAGCGGAGAGTACCTGAATAATCCGATCCCTTTTTGCGAGCTCGGTCTCCATCCTCTCGAGCGCTTTGGCTCGCTCAAAGGCCACTTTGGAAGCTTTCTCAGCAGCCTTTGCCCACTCCCGGTACTGGGTGTATATGTCATGAACGAAGTCGTGAACCTTGTTTTCCACCCCTGATGGAACTCTCTTTAAATGTGGTGGGAAGACATAACCGTCGAAACAGATGTTCGGGAAGTCCTTCCTCATTTGAGCCAATTTGAGGGCCCCTTCTCCTATGGGGTCAGCTGGGACCTGTTCTGTAACCATAGAGGCCGTGGTGTCGACTCTCTGAAGATGAGTTTCGGAACTAGAAGCGTGAGAAGACGGCCTGTGATGAGGAGGCTCTGGTGGATTTGAAGTTTGAACAGGAGGAGGAGACGGAAGTCTAGGAGGAGGAGAGCGTGATTTGGATCGGTGTCTATACTCCCTGTCACGCCCGTACCTATCCTGGTTAGAGTATTCGCCATCGCGATCTATATCTGAATCCCTCCTGCAGGAATCATAGTAACCAGAAGCTTTTCGGGCTGAACGGAGATTCCCGAGCATCGATCCCCTTCCAGACATTGTACCTGAAAATGATAAACGAAGAAAGAGTTAGTAACTTCCTAAGTTGGACGAAGTACAGTTGTGAATCATGTAGTGTAGTGAAGTGTATGCATGTGCAATCCCCCGACCAACCGGAAATGTCGGCCGCACTCGTAGCAAGCGACCCACTCAGTTCAAAAGCACTATTAAGCTTCTCCGTCCCAGCGTCGTGTGGAGACGACACAAAATCCGGGATTGGAATATCAGCAAGCCCTGTAAAAGGACTCTCCACTTGCGGGGGAGGAGCCTCCGAAATTCTAATCCCGTGGAAAGGTAAAGACACGACCATGGATTTAAATCTCTTAGATTTAGGGCGTTTGTGAGCAGCGGCCTTGCCTTTTCTTCTTCCTCCCGAATCCAGGACATCGGCAGAAGGCCCATCTGGGAGTTCGGTATCGGTAGGCGTTCTTTCCGGATCAACTTCTTCGGCGATCTCGACTACGGGCGCTTTGCGCTTCACCCGTTTCTTCGGGACCACTCTATGTATCCCTTCCAGATGTATGCTCTGTCTCCGTTCTATTAGCCCGACAGCCCTCAAATTCCTATCGGTCAGGACCAAGTCTATGTGCCTCTCTTCGCCCAGAAACGCTTGAAGAATCCGAACAAGCTCTCTGAAGTATGCGCCATCGGGAATGAGAGATTGCGGCTATAAGAAAGGAAAAGTATGTCAGTTTTGAAGTCAGTTACTGGTATCTCAAAGATTCACGAGAGAAATGGCAACACTTACGTCTATCCAACCACCGCCCAGCAAATCCAGGGGGGCACCGAACGTAGAACCATTCAGTTTTATAGTAACTTAGCCTTCCCTAGGAGCCCAATATAATGTGGCAGCTTCTGACCGCCTCCAAGAAGGTGAAAGAAGGGCTGTCTCCACGGCTCTTGACGTTGAATAAATATCTGATTTCGATCGGCTTCGGCGGTCGAAAGAGGATCTCCATGAACAGGACAAAGGTGCTGTTCAACAAGGCATGCCCGTTGGGATGTAGCTGAGATGGGGCTATGTCAAGAAACGATAACATCTCCCTTATATATTCATTGAAGGGAGGGAGTGTCCCCGCTGTGCAAGCGTGATGGTTGAAAGCAGTAAACCACTCCGGGGGATTGTGTGGCCAGTCGGTTGGCCCAGGAAGTAGCACGTCGTCAAGCGACAAACCATGCCTTAAGCAAATCCGTCCTAGCATATCTTCGGAGATACCCGACGGCACGGAATCTGATGGATTGAGAATAAACCGAGCACCCAGACGCTCGTCCAGGGCTGGCTCTATAACTTCGGCTTCAATAACCTGTATCTCTATGGTTGGAGGAATATAACCTGGGAGTTCCGGCTGCTGAGAACTTGAAGGGTCCATGACTAGCTAGCTTATATAAAATCATTGTTAAACTGACAAATAACACTCGTGCATCCCCCAGTGTAAAGTGTGTGAGTGTGTTGTGCAGTGCAGTATTGTATATTATTTGAGAAGATCAACCGGATTAAGGAAAGCATATAAACGACGAGACTTCGGAATTCAGTCGGAAGGACCGTCATCGCTGACCGTCACAACTGTGCCATCCAGTTATTAGCTATCAGTCCGAGTTAAAATGTGCTATTATTTTAGTAAGTTCCAGTTTCATCGACGAACTTCAATAGGCAATCATGTGTGCGGTGAAACAATTAAGTCCAGTTAAGCAAGTCTGAAGCTCGTCGAGGTTAAGTGGTCAAAGGCACTATAATTTTCGGTATCATCGAAATTAAATCAATGGTCAATCATCAAAAGTTCAAGTTCAAGACAATCACTCAGGTTCAAGTTCGAATCGTTCGCTAAGGCTCGAGTTCGAATCGATTGTTCGGGGTTGTGCAGTTCGACTCGATCCAAGACCACGTGCTTCGACTCGATCCAAGACCATGTCCTTCGACTCGGTCCGAAGCCACGCGCTTCGACTCGCTTCAAAGCCCCTATTTCGACTCGATCCCAAACCACGCGCTTCGACTCGATCTCAAGGCACTCCACTTCGAACCGTTCCAAGGCCACTATTTCGATTCGATCAGAAGACATACTTTTCGACTCGATCCAGGGCCATCATTTTGAGTCCATCAGACACAGCCCCTTCGTATCGATCCACAGATTCAGAGCATTCGACTCGATGCGAAGCTCCACCATCGATCGATACGAAGGCCTCCGCCTTATCATCTCGAAACCCCTACTCCAGATCGACACGAAGCTGAGGCCAAGGAATTTTCGATCGATCGCGACTTTGATCAATTTGGTGTTAAGAATCGAGTCTCCTCGTTTACGTGATGGTTTCGCTCAATGAATTACCTAAAATTTGTCAATTGGTTCAAATAATCGAAGGTATGAACCAGTTCGAAGGAAAGAGTGTTTTTCTCCTTTGTTTTCTTGAGTCTCAGAGCGATACGAAGGCAAGGAAGGAAAACGAAAGGTAAAAAGTGAAAAACAGCTAAGTACAGAGTATTTATATGGACTTGGAAACAAAAGGAATAGACGACTCGTATCCCGATGGATTAGAACACACGTTTCGACTCCATCTCCAGTGCGTCGATGCGAAGCTCCCCTTCGTATCGCTTGCCTTCGACTCCATCCCCGTGTCCAGTTTGACTCCATCGATACGAGACCACCCTTTGTATCGGTAACCCATTTTGACTCCGACTCCTATGCAACTCGAACCTAAGACCGAGTCGAGCAAGCAGTTCGAATCCATCAGGGAGTCTACATCGACTCGCTCCACTTCGACTCGCTCGGTTCGAGTCCATCATTAAGTCGAACACGCGCTTCGCATCCATCGAACCCACCAAATCATGGTCTCCAGAGGCTAACTCCATCGAATTGGAATACTTACTCCGTATCTATAAATTCAACAAAAAATTTCTTCGATGTTTCAACCCTTCACATCGATTCAGGAGAGAATCGTTACGAAGGAACATTCAAAAGCAACCATCGAGCGTTGTTGCAGCGAGTTTCACATCGGTTCAGGAGAGGATCGATACGTAATTCAAAAAGTAAAATAAACTAACAACGACTCGTGGACGTACAAACGTCAACGAGAGTCAGGTCAACATATATGCATAAATGTCGGACTAATATTCAATATTCCAGATTTTCAGGAATGAGAAATTCATCTAATAACGATTACAACAGCAAACGGCTAATCGCTAGCATACAGCAATCAGTTTCAACAGTACAGGGTACATCAGTTGACAGTCAACAGTTTACATTATCGAGAAAAATCCGTCAAAGATTACAGCTTTCATCGAAAAAGCGATAGTTATCCAGACTAAAGATTGCAACGTTTCAAAGCACATCATGTTTCCACAAGACGTACTTTGGGGGGCAAATGTTATCCCGCCTTTTGGCAAGGCCGTGACACCAAGTAATTGACTAGTAATCAATGACGGCCCGTCTTAGAGATCAGTTATACACAGACTCACTATGGATATCGACGAATTTTGTTCGAGTCCGGATCGAGCCAAAATTGGTAGGACATGACAAGCTAAGCCATGAGAGCCAACGTTCCAAATCTCAAGTCAATCCGAGTTCGTATGCTCAAGATTATGAACCATGCAAAATTGGACGAAAATCAATCACCGTTCGACTCGCTCCCTTCAACTCGCTCCCTTCGACTCACTCCATATCCCTCAGATGCCGACTTCGACTCGCTTCACAACACTCGGAAACAACCACTTCGACTCGCTTCGCTCAAAGGCCAACTTCGAGTCGTTCAGGTTCGACTCGCTTCATAGCCATCAGAAGTACCTACTTCGACTCGCTTCGCTCAGATGCCCTCTTCGACTCACTCCATTCGAACCACTGATCGACTCCATTGGCGAAGCCACTCCTTAAACCTCTCAGGACGCTCCATTTCGACTCGCTCAACCAGTGCATACTTCGACTCGCTCGATCTGGGCACGCTTCGACTCGCTCAATCGGTGAACATTTCGACTCACTCAAGACAACATCAAGGGCAGAGTGAGATTCAGGCGCCACGTCACCGAGTCGAATGGAAGCGAGTCGAAGACGGAAGCGAGTCGAAGGAAACAGCCTACCGAAAACCTCATTTTGTATCGATCATATCTCCCAATCTACAAGCCCAAATGCTATGAAATTTTCACAGAAGACTACGTGCATTCTAAAGAATGTCCACGCCAAATCTCGACTCCATTGGATGAAATCTTGATCGATACGAAATCTATTCGTATCGATCACGGATCGGACCGAAACTTCACAGGCTTGGTCATGCGGACCTGATCACGTGCCAGAGAGGGTCTCCCGAGATCTGAGCGAAATATCAGCCTCCTACACCTATAAATAGACCCCCAAAGCCAACAGAAAAGGGGTTCTTCTTCCTTTTTGAGATCTCCAACGCCAGGACTCCGCCAGATCCAGATCTGAACTCCATGGCTGTTGCTACCAACAAATTTCATTATTGCAATATCATTGTAATTCGTTGTAATTTGTTGAAATCAATTGTAAACATCAAAGGAAGATCAATAAAGCAAACTACTTCATAGTGGACGTAGGCAATACGCCAAACCACTCTAAATTCTTGTGTCTCCCTGCATTTTAATTATTCTCATTTCTGAAATTTGGAGTTTTTGTTAGATAATTCCTCTTTTTCCATTTAATTTCTTCACTTTGTCTCTTCAAAAATTTCCGAAGAGTGTTGTGCCCAATTTTGGTACAAACAATGAGCAATATGGATTTTTAAAATTTTAATGTAAATTAAATTAAATAAGATTTAACTAATAAGAATTAAAATTAAATAAATAAGATTTAATTAATAAGATCCGCATATACATTATATGAGTGAATTATATTATAAGAGTTATAAGTAAATACTTATATAACTATATATGTATAAAATTAAATGGAACTGGAAAGAAACCCAAATGAGACTCGGAAATAATTACATACAGATAGTACGTATACGGTGATTTTGGATCTGACTGACAAATTGAATCATGAGTGTAACGACCCGTATTTTTGGGTCTTCAAAATTGAATATTTAATTTATTTAAATATTAGGATTTGAATTAAATTATTATAAAATATATATTTCAAATTAAGGCCTGATTTTTGGAGACATATGTTTAATTTAATTTATAGGAATTTTCCATAATTTTTAATTTGAAAAATATTTAAATTTTCGTTTGAGGCTTTTTGCGGCGAAAGTCGGTACTTTTGAAACTTAATAGAATTAGTTAACTTGTCTATTTTATTCTTATTTTATGATTGTCTCACATTGTTGAGCATGATCGTATTTTTATTTATGTCGTCCGCGGCTCGTATGCAAACGGAATTTTACGTAGCGGGGTACCGTAACTAACTTTTTAAAACTAACTTTTCTAAAAGAACTTAAAATACATGCATCCACACATATTCACGTATGATTCACTTTGAGGGAAATTGCAAATAAGTCCTCTATTTGCGCCAAAAATGGTCACAAACCCCAAGTGTTGTGAAAGCACTAGCGTATGAATATAAATCAACAATATTCACACACAAATCACGGATCTTAAGCAAATAACAAATAGCAATCCAGAAATAATAAACAATGACACAAGATTATAGTGGTTCGGCTATCTCTGGCCTACGTCCACTTCAAGGTTTTTATGATATTATTACTCGACGTTTGAAGATTACAGTTTCTTGTAATGTAGTACAACTGATTTGCTGAACTAAGTCTGAATCTAAGGCAGCAATGGTGATTCTGAGTAAATCTGGCAGAGTCTGGGTGCTCTTTAGCTCTCGGAATTGTCTGAGCCCTTTTTTGAATGACCAGGGGCTCTATTTATAGGTGTAGGAGGCTGATATTTCGCCTAAAATGAAGGGAGACCATTTCTGGTACGTCAGGGGACCCACATGCCCGCTTTATGGAAATCCGGGCCCATACCGGGATCGATTCGACCCTAGGTTCGAATCGATCAAGAAATTGTCCAATCAAGCTGAAATTTGGTGTGAACATTCTTCATCATGTGTTTAAGCTTCTGTGAAAATTTCATAGCATTTGGATGTGTAGATCTCAAGTTATGATCGATTCAAGGTTGCATTTCTGGTTGACTAGCCTGGTTCGAATCGATCTAGTTCGAATCGATTGCTTCGAATCGATCAATCGTGCGCTTCTGTGATGACGTGGTGCGCATGCTTCGGGTCAACCCTCTTTTATCTCCGAGTTTTACTGAGTCGTACCCGGGGTTTTAGCTGTGTAGACGTGGTGGATTCGAGGTGATCGATTCGAAGACATGCTTCCTTCGAATCGATCTGGGTAACCTTCAGTCGATTGATACGAAGACCCCACTGTTTGAAGGGGTTCGAAGGGTGGAATGTTCCAATGGACTCGAACTATCGGAGTCGAACTAATGCTTGTTCAATGGAGTCGAAGCAAGGCTTGTCGTGATCGATTCGAGGCAAAGGCTTGATCGATGGAGTCGAAGCTACGGTCCTCTTCATGGATTCGAACTTGTGGCATATTGGGACGGATTCGAACTAGGTTCTCGTGGATGGATTCGAACCAACGATGTCTTTATTGGATTCGAACATAAGCCCTACCGATGGATATGAAGTAAATTGAGTCGAACCAGATGGAGTCGAAACTGATGGATTCGACTCATATGGATGCGAACCCGAGGTTATGTTTTCCACTTGCTCCGATGATATCTTGAGCGTACGACCTCGGATTGACTTGATATTTGGAACGTTGACTTTCACGGCTCTGCTTGACGTGTCTTGTCAATTGTAGCCCGATCCGGACTCGGACAATATTCATCGATATCCATGGTGAACCTGCGATGCACAATCGATGTTCATGACTAATAATCATTGATTTTCAGTTAATCTTTGGGTATCTCGGCTTTGCCAAAAGTTGGGATAACATTTTTCCCCCCAAAACATGCCTTTTGGTAAAAGGCGTGTTTTGATCAGTCTCAAGTTAAATGCAGTGAGTTCATGTTTTACTCATAGCTTATAGTGTTTTCAATCAAGTCCATGGCTGTTCGAAGCCGAATTGATATCAATTTTTTCCAGTGGAAGTCAAGAATGAAATTCTACGGTCTCTCCGTACTATTGATGGTCACTCCGGACCCTTGTCAAACCCATTCTAGATTTAGCGATCGAATAGAAAGATCCTATTGCACTCCGGCGCTGCTTTCTATTCCTTGCACTCTGGCCCCAGTTAGGGCGTATAGCGATGTCTTGGTCATTCTGGACCGATCATAGCCTCTCCGGGCTCATGCTGGACCTCATCCGGTCACTCTCTGGTGAAGGGGAAACAACGTTAAGCGAGTCAATCCTGTCGCTCTCCGGCGAAGCGACTCACCTCCTGCACTCCGGTTCAGCGTATCTGAACATTAAGAGATGTCATGACCTGAATCGTCGGTCGATCACGGCCTCTCCGGGCTCTTGCTGGGTCCCATCCTGTCACTCTCCGGTGAAGGGGAAACAACGATGAGTGAGCCGATCCTGTCGCTCTCCGGCGAAGCGGCTACACTCCCTGCACTCCGGTTCAGTGTATCTGAACATTAAGCGATGTCATGACCTGAATCGTCGGTCGATCACGGCCTCTCCGTGCTCTTGCTGGGTCCCATCCTGTCACTCTCCGGTGAAGGGGAAACAACGATGAGTGAGTCGATCCTGTCGCTCTCCGGCGAAGCGGCTACACTCCCTGCACTCCGGTTCAGTGTATCTGAACATTAAGCGATGTCATGGCCCAAATCGCGGGCCGATCATAGCCTCTCCGGGCCCTTATCGAATCCCGATCCAATCACTCTCCGGTGAATGAGAAACGATGCTTAAGTGAGTCGATCCTGTCGCTCTCCGGCGAAGCAACTCACTTCTTGCACTCCGGACCCCGCCTCTCCGGGTAAGGTCATAAAGCGATCATGTTTATATGATATTTAATGTTCATCCTTTAACTCTCCGGTTAAAAGGTTTATTTTAATAAGTGTTTCTTTATTAAATTCAAATCCTAGATGTTCAATCTCAAACACCAGGAAAAACAAGACAATGCCTCTCCGGGCGGAGCGGTCTATTACCATCTCAGAGCATGCCTAGGGATCTCTCCGGTTCCCGTACATGAGTAAGTGGAATAGCCGTTTTATTTTGAAAATCAAATATAAGAAAACTAAGTGACCAAAGCTCATATCCTGAACTTGGCCCTTGCCATCGTGATCAGTTGATGACGAGTCGTGATCCCGATCCAGGATCAGTCCTGTTAGGTTGAGGCGGTAGTTGTTCGGGCCTGACCGCCGTTGCATGTTCTCTGACATATTGTGGCAATCTACCACTCCTGGCATGTTCTTCCACCTCATCCTTCAGGTGGCGGCATTCATCGGTAGTGTGCCCATCTAACTCATGGAATAGGCAATATTTTCCGGTTCTACGTTCCCGCTCTGTGGGATCTCTCCTTGGTGGCTTTCGATAGGGGAGTTGCCCCCGAGTTTCGGTGTAAATTCGTTCCAGTCCTGCCACCAAGTCTGTGTACTGCCTGAATCTAGGCTCTCGGAATTTCTTCCGTTTATCAGGACCATCATGTGCGTCATCCTGCTTTCTCTTTCCCTTGTCTGCCCTGGACTGCTCCCTGGCGGTTCCTTCGCCTTGTGCAACATTTATTTCCTGCCTCTCGGCTCGTGATTCCTCTAATCGAATGAATTTTTCAGCTTCATGGAAAAACTCTCCAAGATCTTGCGGTGGACCTTTAGTCAAAGAGTCTTTGAATTCGGTGCCTTCTCCAACTCCTGCCACCACCGCCATCAAAATCATCGATGGGTCCGGGCGATCTACAGAAGTCACCGTCGCATTAAATCGTAACAAAAAATCTTTTATGGACTCTCCGGTCCTTTGTTTTATTGATGCCAAAGTCATCACGCTCTTAGGTCGCGTCACGTGAACCCTAAACTGCTTCATGAAGCAATCCACAAGCTCGCCCCATGTCTTGATTGATCCGGTTTCTAGCTGCCTAAACCACAGCGCAGCCAAATCTGATAAGAATAAGGGGAAACATCGTGCCATCACTTCTTCGGATGCTCCCAGCACTTCCATGTGTCTGATATATCTGGTGATATGCATGGTCGGGTCTGACTTTCCGTCATAAGGACTCAGCGTTGGTAGTTTGAACTTCGGAGGGTTCCTTGCATTCCTGATATTCGGAGCGAACGGACTCCGACTAACTTCTTCCAATCCTCCTCCTGACAACCCTCCTCTCATGAGTCGTCTCACTAGGCCAATCATTCTTTCATCTCCATCCTGGGGTTGCCACCTTGTCATGTCTCGGTCTTGCCCTCCGAGTCTCGTAGGGAATTCTGGTACGTACTCTTCGGGCGGCTCGTTAGCATTTGTGTTGGCCCTAGCCGGTTGAGCTCCTTCCAAAGGTACTTCTGCGTTGGATCCTGCGGGCCTGCCCCCAAGCCCTTGTTGATTGCCTTCCAGTTCTATATTCTGTCCTCCGTTGGGTTCCATAGCCCTAGCTCCTTGTTCCACATTCACAGCCGCTGTAGCTGGTCCAAGGTTCTGTGTACCTGCAGCTCTCATCTGCTCGAAGAAATTCTGCAGCATTCTTGTTGGCTTTTCATCATTCTTTCCTGCATTAGGTTATTCATAGCCTCCATCTCATCTCTAGTAATGTAGATCGAAGCTTGTCCTTCTCCAGCGCCAGAGGATGCCTCTTGACTTCCTGCCTGTTGGCTCCTCTCAGTTCTTTGTCTAGTTTGTCGAGTCATTGTAGAGTCAGATCTGAATCCTTACAATTCCAAATCTAAACTTTGAATCTGGTGTAGCGGGTGCTAGTTCTTCTCAGTGAAAGCACCAAAGTGTTTGCGCCAAAAATGGTCACAAACCCCAAGTGTTGTGAAAGCACCAGCGTATGAATATAAATCAACAATATTCACACACAAATCACGGATCTTAAGCAAATAACAAATAGCAATCCAGAAATAATAAACAATGACACAAGATTATAGTGGTTCGGCTATCTCCGGCCTACGTCCACTTCAAGGTTTTTATGATTTTATTACTCGACGTTTGAAGATTACAGTTTCTTGTAATGTAGTACAACTGATTTGCTGAACTAAGTCTGAATCTAAGGCAGCAATGGTGATTCTGAGTAAATCTGGCAGAGTCTGGGTGCTCTTTAGCTCTCGAAATTGTCTGACCCCTTTTCTGAATGACCAGAGGCTCTATTTATAGGTGTAGGAGGCTGATATTTCGCCTAAAATGAAGGGAGACCAGTTCTGGTACGTCAGGGGACCCACATGCCCGCTTTATGGAAATCCGGGCCCATACCGGGATCGATTCGACCCTAGGTTCGAATCGATCAAGAAATTGTCCAATCAAGCTGAAATTTGGTGTGAACATTCTTCATCATGTGTTTAAGCTTCTGTGAAAATTTCATAGCATTTGGATGTGTAGATCTCAAGTTATGATCGATTCAAGGTTGCATTTCTGGTTGACTAGCCTGGTTCGAATCGATCTAGTTCGAATCGATTGCTTCGAATCGATCAATCGTGCGCTTCTGTGATGACATGGTGCGCGTGCTTCGGGTCAACCCTCTTTTATCTCCGAGTTTTACTGAGTCGTACCCGGGGTTTTTGCTGTGTAGACGTGGTGGATTCGAGGTGATCGATTCGAAGACATGCTTCCTTCGAATCGATCTGGTTAACCTTCAGTCGATTGATACGAAGACCCCACTGTTTGAAGGGGTTCGAAGGGTGGAATGTTCCAATGGACTCGAACTATCGGAGTCGAACTAATGCTTGTTCAATGGAGTCGAAGCAAGGCTTGTCGTGATCGATTCGAGGCAAAGGCTTGATCGATGGAGTCGAAGCTACGGTCCTCTTCATGGATTCGAACTTGTGGCATATTGGGACGGATTCGAACTAGGTTCTCGTGGATGGATTCGAACCAACGATGTCTTTATTGGATTCGAACATAAGCCCTGCCGATGGATATGAAGTAAATTGAGTCGAACCAGATGGAGTCGAAACTGATGGATTCGACTCATATGGATGCGAACCCGAGGTTATGTTTTCCACTTGCTCCGATGATATCTTGAGCGTACGACCTCGGATTGACTTGATATTTGGAACGTTGACTTTCACGGCTCTGCTTGACGTGTCTTGTCAATTGTAGCCCGATCCGGACTCGGACAATATTCATCGATATCCATGGTGAACCTGCGATGCACAATCGATGTTCATGACTAATAATCATTGATTTTCAATTAATCTTTGGGTATCTCGGCTTTGCCAAAAGTTGGGATAACATCCTCATTGTTGTGTTCAATTGCGCATGGCATATGGGAAGTTGATTTGCACGCGCATGGAAACAGGAACATATTTCATACATGTTTGTGGTGTGTGTTGAGCAGATTGCAAAATATGTAAAGAGAGAGAGAGAG
Organism: Allium fistulosum; assembly: GCA_030737815.1. Classification (NCBI taxonomy): domain Eukaryota; kingdom Viridiplantae; phylum Streptophyta; class Magnoliopsida; order Asparagales; family Amaryllidaceae; genus Allium; species Allium fistulosum. The sequence continues at coordinate 697,122,727 of CM060903.1, read as the reverse complement.
AGGGCGTGCGTTCTTGAAACATGAATGGAATAATGATGGGGACGTTTGGATGGGCGTTTGCTTGCAGGAAAATTCTTGCATGGCTATGAAAGCTTGGGCCTTGGGTGAGAAGCATCTTTTTTATATTGTTTTATTTAGTTTATAATTTAGTTAAGTATTATTTTAGTTCAAATAAAGTAATTAGTTTAGTTTAAAATTAACATGAGATGACGGTTGTAGCAATTATTGCTTATGGGTTTTAGAAAGATGATGTGGGCTTTGCTATAGGTTTGGGTAAGAATAATTTGTTAAGTTAAGTTATATTTTGGTTTAAATAAATAGTTAAGTTTAAATTGTTTTAAACTTTGAAAATTGATAATTTCCCATACGAGTCCGTTTAACCTACGGTCTTCGACCTTAGGTTTGTATTGACGAGATCTACGATATGGAGTTAGTTTTTGCGACGAATGGAACTTGTTGAATTTTACGCTGAATTTCAAACGTCGTTCGAATTCGAAAGGAATCAGGACGCCTCGGTGACAACTGGAATCTTAGTGTGTTAAACTCACCTTTTTGGCTAACTAGTAATATTTATAGTTATAAAAATTATTGATTAGATGTTTGGATGATATACAATTTATATTGTTGATTTGGATATATTCCCGCCCTTGGAGCAGATGAGACCCTATTACGTTCCTGTGTAAGAGTGGATGACCCTTTGTATATGATCTCGCCTTGAAGCGGTTAATTTATATTATTTGATTATATACTGTATGTGATGTATGGGGACAGGTCGGAGGGATCCAACAGGATTCCTCACCATTGTAGATTTTATTTACATATATATATATATGTGCTAATATACATGAGTTGTGATGTAGGGGGAATAGGTTAGAGGGATCTAACGGGATTCCTCGCTAGTGTTGAATTGTTTCAATAATATTCATTTTATATGGATTATTGAATAATGAACTTGATCGTGGACACAATGGTTATAACATTGTTATATGTTTGAAAACTGATACCGAGTAGTGATAGAAAATCAATATCAATATAGGTTGAGCGTTTGGCGGCTATTAGCCTTAAATTAGTATTTTGGAAATACTATAAATTTCCATTTGAATTGGAATTGGTTTTTAGGACAGGAAACGATTTTAAATCCAAAATTAGGTTTCAGAAATATTTTGTTTTAAAGTTATTCAATTATATTTAATACTGTTTTAAAGTTATTTAATTATATTTAATATTGTTTTAAAGTCATTTAATTATATTTAATATTGTTTTAAAGTTATTTATTTATATTGAATATTATTTTAAACTTATTTAATTATATTAATATTCTTTTAAAATTATTTAATTATATTAGTCTTGTTTTTTAAAGTTATATGCTTATAGTTAATATTGTTTTAAAGTATTTATCAAAATGCTAATATTTTGAAATGTTAATTATTTTAAGAATAATTATGGAAATTAATAATAAGGATTTATTAATAAGGTTTTGAAAATAAATTATTATTAGGATTTATAATAAGGGTAAAGATTAATTATTATTGTTTATTTATTCATAATGTTTAGTTTAAATAATTATTATTATCATAATAGTGTTTTGACGTAAATGACCATTATCTATTTATAAATGTTTCAGGATTTATAAATAGAATGGTATTGACAGATTTGGGTTTATAAGAAGAATGTTTAAAAAGGGTTTGGAGACATAAAGGCAAATTGTTTACGATGTATTATGAGAGTTTTGAAAATGATTGGATTTTTATAAACGAGTTTAAGAAATGGATTTATAGGCTGATGAAAGGAGTTTATAAATGATTTATGGATTTATAAAGGATTTATAAATGATTTTAGAAAATGTACAAAAGGAGTTTATAAGTGATTGAATTATAAAGGGATTGTAAATGGTTTTTCGAAGATTTATAAAACGGTTTGATAAATGGTTTTGGAGAATTGTAAGGAATTTATAAATGATTTGAGAATCGAATAAAAAGAAAATATTTCTCCATTTTGTAAATATACTTATACCGTAGAGTTAATTATATGAGTGCATTTTCTAAGATGCAAGGTGTAATGTGTGTGAATATACTTATACCGTTGAGATAACTATACGAATATTTTCTATGTATTGAGAATATAGGGATTTTCGGATATACCTTTGTAAAAGTATTTTTATCAAGTAATTTACAAAGTGATTTTAATGAATGAAAGATCTATTAAAGGAGGCTAGTAGTTGCTTATGTGCTTAACCAATGTTGTTTTTTCCCTATGGAATAAATCTATGTTTGAATGTGTGTTTTGTTAATAGTTAAATAACCGACTATCATATCTTGGCCTAAATATGTAATCCATCTTAATTTTAATGGTACAGAAATATTCCCTACTTAACACTGAAGTATTTTAACTCAAGAAATATCTAGGAGAAACAGGGAATCATATGGCATAGTTACCGTTGGCAATGTTATACTATACGTATAAACTCGTTTTGTTATTACAGGACAAATAATGAGGTGATCCGTCCACTTAAACGGTTAGGGGGTGGTCCCCGCTCTTGTGTATTGTCTGATTATTTCCTAAAGAACCGGTATTGAGCATTCCGAAAAATCGACGATTGGTTTTTTGAGCGCCAGGGAAGCAGAAGAGTGTACTCGTAAGAGATGACTCGAAAACCATGACCACTCTGAAACCATATATGGTTCTATAGAGGAGTTGCGTGACATATATTGAAATGTTGGAATTCATATGTGGTTTTGAGACTCGTTGAGATGTTGGGAATCCATGTGGGATTCTGTAATCTATTCGGTGTCGGTGCGTGGGCTGGAATACCGGACATAGCCTCATCAACGGTAATGACTAAAACCAGAGATAAGAGACATAACCAGTAGGGTTTGCAAACCCATAGGGTGCAATCAACTCCACCTAGACATTACTTTCAGTTGTTATGCATGAGTGGGGCAATGCATTCGATCTTAGGGAGACCAACTTTGTTTTTCCTATGGTACATCACTAGGGATGTATGCTGCTTCGGAAGGATATCTCTGATCCTTTTGGAGGAGGACCATTTCTCGAAGTACCGAGGACCCCTCTATGGAATCCTACACAATTAGCGAACGTGCCTTATGGATTTTTGATTATATACCTAGTATTGTTGTGATGTACACTCACGAGAATCACAGCTACTTGATTATTATATTTTTCACCCTTAGACATTTTTATAATATCAATGAATTTTCTATAGAACATGTTTTGGTTATCGTAAGGTAAACCCTGTCCGTGTTTATATGCGGTATGGTCTTACGAGATACTTTTGATGTCAAAGATTTTTTATAACTTTAAAATCTAGTTGGATCTGTTTTCTCATGCTGGTTTTCCTGACTGACTCGAGTGTTATTTTATTATAATGCTCAGGTCAGACCGATCATATTTACAGATTTTAGTTGGAAGCTTTGGAGCTTTAGGAGACGAGTTGGGGGACCAAAGATGTATTCACATATATGGTTATTTTCTGTTGTATTCATTGTTGTATTTATTAGAAAATTGTAAGGACAGGCTCTTATAACTGTCCAGGCTGAAAAGGTTACTATACTCTGATTGATGTTTGTATACACATATATTATAGTTTGTTTTGTGTAAAGATTTGTTGTATATTATAGATTATTCATTCCGCTGTGAGATTCTGTGTTGTTTAATTTTCTTCTTATCTTCTTTCTTTTTCCCTAACAATTGGGTTTTTTGGCATTCGATTGCTCGGCACACAATACAGTGGACGTATTAGTGTCGATATTTGAGGGTCGAAAATCTCGGCTGTTACATTTGGTGTCAGAGCTGAAGGTTAAGCGAGAACTTTGCTTTGGTGGGGTACTCATTAGAGATAAGGTCAGTGGCACCCTAGAATGAGTTTGAGTGTGTGTGTGTGTGTGTGTGTTTCTATATATATGAGCGTGTACTTATTGGTGATATAAAAATGTTTTATATTATGTTGGTCGATCTAATGAGTGACTTATGGATTCTGGTCAATACGAGTAATTAACGTTATTGGTAGGGATCTCTAAACACTTGAACAGAGCAATTCGACATTGTATTGTTTTGGAATTGGGTAAATTGAATAATTTTTCCTTGATTATATTTTATATATAAACAGATAATTTTTTAGAAATTATTATAGTATATATGGTGTGTTTGGTTGTTAGAGAATGATAATATTTGATTATTATTATTTGTTGTTTGTGTTTGTATTCTAACAAAAGTTGTTGTTATTATAATGTAAACAAAGGTTAAAAATTAAGAAATGGTTTTATATGACCAAAGTGAAATTATATGAATAAGGTTAATAAAGTGGTTTATAAATTAGAAAGGATTTAAAAGCTGGGAATTTGAGAATTTAAATCCCGTTGTTTTTTGTAATGGTTTTTCAAAGTTTTGGAAAATAATAGTATTATTGGGAGAATATTTCGAATAGAAATATTAAAAAATAGGTTTTAAAGAGATAGAAGCACTGAACTCACTTCCGTCGCTGGAATATAATTTCAATGATGATTGCAGCATGATCGACGTTCATTTTCGGGTTTCCAAGAGAGGAATTGCTACCATTGGAGTTTTGTTTTGGTAAAACTAGTTTTTATTTTAAAATTCAAAATTATGATTTGAATTACAAAGGAATTATTTGTATTATTGTTTCAAAATAATATGAAATAAGAAGAAGGTGTTTAAACTTTGAGAATTTTTGTTAAGTATTTTATGAAAATATGAGAAAAAGAGTTTGGTAACTTATAAATTTTGAGAATTAGTAAGTAAAACAATGTTTTAAAAATTGTTGAATATGAATGTTAAGAAAAGTAAATTTGAAATTGAATTATGGAATTAAATGTAACTTAAGTTAAGTTAAATAAAATGAATTTTGGAAAGAAACTTAGCCTAAGTTAGGTTAAATGAAATAATTTTTGAAATGGAATTGATTATGATTTGAAATGAACTAATTAAATGAATTAGTGAACTGGATATAGTTTAGGATGTGTGATAAAATTGAAAAATGGTGTGAATTAATAATGAAATAAGTTAAATGGAATTGAATTTGATTTGTAATGGATTAGTGAAATGGATATGGACTTAAGTTGTGAAGTGATAATAAATGTAAGAAGCGTTGTATAAGATGTTTATAATAAACTTAAGAAAATTTGATGGAATTGTTCGTGAGTGACATTAGTATTGAATGAAATATACTAAATAATAAATGGATGTGAATAAAGCAATGTGAATAATTGAATACAGATCAATTGAATGTGAATAAAATGAATGAGAATGAAATGAATGTGAATAAAAAGAATTTGGTATAGCTAAGAAATTAGTTGAAATAAATACTAAGTTGTATGTATATTATTTTATTCGCATAACGGTTTGATCCAGATTCGAGTACATAGTTTCGAGATGATTTACATCGATATGAGTTTGAATTTTCACTCGATTCTCAACGGAGAACACTAGATATGGTTTTTTGATTGACTCTGAAATTCTCTATCGTAGTATATGGCTATGCATGGAGAATGGCAGTTTCTAATCAATGAACCGGATCTAAGTTCGCAATAGAGTGGTTGTAGGAACGATACTAGTCTTGAAGTGAAATTGTGCAACCGAATGAGCAATCGGATTGGAGATTTGTGTACGGATGATATATGTACATCTTATGGGCTTAATAAATTAAATATTGACAATTGAAAATACAAAATGATATGATTGTGGACTATATGATTGGATATCATTGGTAAATAAGATGCAGGTATATAGAAGCAAAAGCTAGTTTGATGCCTTTGGTTTCATAAGTAAAAATTGGTTGCCCGACTAAAAGGTACATGTTATATTGTTGTTTGGTTTAGTGGTTTTATGATTGAGTCACTTGGTATTTGTTTTTCTTTTGGCTGATTAGGTCCGTAGGGACGAGTTGTAGTTGTTCCGATCTAGCCGCGCAAAGGAGACGCTGACGAAATTTCCGTAAAATTTAAGGCGTTAGAAAATTCTTAGAAAATTTTGGGAAACTTTTGATAACTAAAAATTTATGTTTATGTTATAACTTGGAATGGTATTAGTTAGTATCTATGAATGGATTTAACGACCAACAAAAGCTGATAACTAATGTTTCAACAAATTGATTTTGGAAGCATAAAGGCTTAAAAGAAATTGGTACGTAATCTATTTCAACTAATTGGTTTTGAAAATTTAATGGGTTTGGGGCGTTTTTCTTACCTTGAAAATTTCGGGGACGAAATACTTTGGGGGAGGGAGGGGAATGTAACGACCCGTATTTTTGGATCTTCAAGTTTGCGTATTTAGTTATCTAAATATTTGGATTTGAATTAAATTATAATAAAATATATATTTCAAATTAAAGCATGATTTTTGGAGACGTGTGTTTAATTTAATTTATAGGAATTTTCCATAATTTTTAATTTGAAAAATATTTGAATATTCGTTTGACGCTTTTTGCGGCAAACGTCGGTACTTTTAAAACTTTACAGAATAAGTTAGCTTGTCTATTTTGTTGTTATTTTATGATCATCTCACATTGTAGAGCATGATCGTATTTTTATTTATATCGTTCGCGGCTCATAAATGCATCCACACATATTGACGTATGATTCAACCATGTACAAAACACACACGTTAGCAACGAGGGAACACATTTTCAAATAGCATGAATACAATTTCCATTTTCACATTTCAATATTTATATATATGCACATATACGTACATATTCCTCCCTTCAGTGCATCTTACCTTTCCATATTCTTGCACGTTCGGCACCTTACTTTTTGCCCATGCCTTTGCTTTACCAAACACGCAAGAAATACACACAACTACCATTTATTTCTTTCTCGCTAAAACAAAGGGATCACTTTTTCACTTCTTTCATTTTCGCATGAAAATATAAACACACAGCCACCATTTTAATTCCCAATTCTTTTCTCCATCCCATTCTCTAACTTCTCCACAGCATGGGACACAAACATATTCATAGATGGACGGCAAGCTATGCGAGAAGAGTTGGGTGATGGAGTTAGTTAGTCTTCATGTTGCCGCGTGAGAATATGAGAAATGAAGGAGGCATATGCATGGACGTGTGTAGGCATTTCATAGTAAATTGGGAAAGAGGGAGGCGCATGCGCATATATATGTGAAGTGAAGGAAGATAGGGTGCATGCAAATGGAGGCGACGCATCCGTGTACAGTTGAGAGATGAAGGAGGGGAGCATCGGCCATTATGGATGCTTGGCCGTGAGATAGAATGAAGTGCAGGCCTATGGAAGAGAATGGTACTATTCACTTCAAGGGAAATTGCAAATAAGTCCTCATTATTGGGTTCAATTGCGTATGGCATGTGGGAAATTGATTTGTAGCCGCATGGAAACATGAACATATTGCATGCATGTGTGTGGTGTGTGTTGAGCAGGTTGCAAAATATATATATAGAGAGAGAGAGAGAAAGGCATGCGTTCTTGAAACATGAAGGGAATAATGACGGGGACATTTGGATGGGCGTTTGCTTGCAGGTGAATTCTTGCATGGCTATGAAAGCTTGGGCCTTGGGTGAGAAGCATCTTCTTTATATTTTTTTATTTAGTTTATAATTTAGTTATGTATTATTTTGGTTTAAATAAATTAGTTAGTTAGTTTAGTTTAAAATTAACATGAGGTGATGGTTGTAGCAATTATTGCTTGCGGGTTTTGGAAAGATGATGTGGGCTTTGCTGTAGGTTTGGATAAGAATAATTTGTTAAGTTATATTTTGGTTTAAATAAATAGTTAAGTTTAAATTGTTTTAAACTTTGGAAATTGATAATTCCCTATACGGAGTCCGTTCAACCCGCGGTCTACGACGTTAGGTTTGTATCGACAAGATCTACGATATGGAGTTGGTTTTTACGACGAATGAAACTTGTTGAATTTTATGCTGAATTTCAAACGTCGTTCGAATTCGGATGGAATCAGACGCCTCGGCGACAACTGGAATCTCGGTGAGTTAAACTCACCTTTTTTGCTAACCAGTAATATTTATAGTTGATAAAAGTTATTGATTGGATGTTTGGATGATATACTGTTTTATATTATTGATTTGGATATATTTCCGCCTTTGGAGAGGATGAGATCCTTTTACGTTCCTGTGTAAGAGCGGATGACCCTTTGTATACGATCTCATCTTGAAGCGGTTAATTTATATTATTTGATTATATACTATATGTGATGCAGGGGGATAGGTTGGAGGGATCCAACAGGATTCCTCACCACAGTTGATTTTATTTACATTTGTATATGTTGATATATATATATATATGAGTTGTGATGTAGGGGGAATAGGTTAGAGGGATCTAACGGGATTCCTCGCTAGTGTTGAATTGTTTCAATAATATTCCTTTTATATGGATTATTGAATAATGAACTTGATTGTGGACACAATGGTTATAACATTGTTATATGTTTGAAAACTAATACCCAGTAGTGATAGAAAATCAATATCAATATCAATATCGGTTGAGCATTTGGTGGCTATTGGCCTTAAATTAGTATTTTGGAAATACTATAAATTTCCATTTAAATTGGAATTGGTTTAGGGAAAGGAAATGATTTTAAATCCGAAATTGGGTTTCAAAAATATTTTGGTTTAAAGTTATTCAATTATATTTAATATTGTTTTAAAGTTATTTAATTATATTTAATATTGTTTAAAATTATTTAATTATATTAATATTGTTTTAAAATTATTTAATTATATTAGTGTTGTTTTTTAAAGTTATTTGCTTATAGTTAATATTGTTTTAAAGTATTTATCAAAATGCTAATATTTTGAAATGTTGATTATTTTAAGAATAATTATGGTTTGAAACTAATAATAAGGATTTATTAATAAGGTTTTGAAAATAAATTATTATTAGTATTTATAATAAGGGTAAAGATTAATTATTATTTTTTATTTATTCATAATGTTTAATTTAAATAATAATTATTATCTTAATAGTGTTTTGAATTAAATAACCATTATCTATTTATAAATGTTTCGGGATTTATAAATAGAATTTTATTGATAGATTTGGGTTTATAAGAAGAATATTTTAGAAGGGTATGGAGACTTAAAGAGAAATTGGTTACAATGTATTATGAGAATTTTGAAAATGATTGGATTTTTATAAACGAGTTTCAAAAATGGATTTATAGACTTATGAAAGGAGTTTATAAATGATTTATGGAATTATAAAGGATTTATAAATGATTTTAGAAAATGTACAAAAAGAGTTTATAAGTGATTGAATTTTATAAAGGGATTATAAATGGTTTTGGAGAATTGTAAGGAATTTAAAATGATTTGAGAATCGAATAAAAAGAAAATCTTTCACAATTTTGTAAATATACTTATACTGTAGAGATAAGTATATGAGTGCATTTTCTAAGATGCAAGGTGTAATGTGTGTGTAACGACCCGATATTTTGGACCATTCGCATCCACACATGTCGGACTTGAATGGCTCAAAATACCGAATTGTTAATTTACATTTGGCAAAACTCAGAATATAATTGGAATCAACTGGATAACAAAATGAATAGATATCTGGATCTTCAAAGCAAAACTCCAGCTCCAAAGGTGAGTCTCAAATGCTGTATCACTCAGTCTGACCCGAGCGTAAAGAAAAACACAAAACACTCGAGTCAGGACATACATACTTACACAATGTAAACCAACTCAAGTGAACTGTAATAAAGGTACAAGTAACTCAAAGAATGCTTGGAATTGCCCATTCTTTAAGGATCCGTTAAACTATCTACTATGTAGTAATATTCGCTATTATAATAATGTCTAATCATAAAATAAACATACTTTTAAATAGCATTAAGGAGTGACCCAATATTCCCCTTAACACGTAATAGTCCTAGTAGTCTATCCAGTATTAGCATACTCCCAAAATGGGGGCTACCCTCGATACTGCACAGGCTACGGGAGAAATCACAACTCGTAGTAAAGCTCGATATGGTAGGTGACACGGCACAAAAGGCAATGCCAGGGTAGATATACCAATTACGCACACGGACTGATGGAAACGCATAGCAGCCACTACCGCTCCACCTCGAACAACACTCCCAAATCGAGGGGTGCACCCAAACAAATCACAAAGTAATAGAATGGTATCGAAGAAGTGCGTCCGATAAGAGGTGCTACCTCATTGGCCCGAGATCGCTCCTGTTTTAGCCACCTTATGCCAACTCACGGGAGTTGGGTCCACGCATATACCTTAGGATCGTCGCCACCATCCTACTTCATTCTGGAAACTCCACCGCGTACACAATTGTTAAAGTGGTTTTCGGTATCGACAGAGAGTATCTCCATATCTGATCCAGGTCTCTTTAACAACCAATCGTTATTATAACCCGTGGTTATAATTTTAAAATAATATTTTATACTTTGAAATAGAATATCATTTCAAATCCAAATCTTTATCAAAATAAAGATTAAATCAATTCCAAACCATTTCAATATATTTAAAATATCATATCATTTCAAAACTTCATTTCAAATCATTTCAATATATCATATCCTTTCAAAAACTTCATTTCAAATCATTTAATATATCAAAATATCATATCCTTTCAAAAACTTCATTTCAAATCATTTAATATATCAAAATATCATATCTTTTCAAAACTTCATTTCAAATCATTTAATATATCAAAATATCATATCTTTTCAAAACTTCATTATCAAATCATCATTTGAGTTCAAATCCAAATATTCAACTTTAAATACCTTTTAAATTCAAAGATATCATTCATTTATTATCATTTCAAGTCACCTTTTAAATAGTTTATATTTCAATCAAAATAATTCCTCTAAACCATTTAAAAGTGTAATTATTATACTTTCAAATCAAGTATTCAATTTCCAAAGTTTTAAACTATTCTAAGTTCATTTACTTAGTTAAAAACCATAAACATTGAAAATTTCAGCCTTTCACAGCATTTAGAAAAAGCTATTATAAGTTATTCTTGAAAACAATTTAATTCAGCAAAGACAGCATTTCCAGAAGTGCTGTAATAGCTCAGGTTTCAAATTAAAGGTTTTAATTAAATTTAGCAAACACAGCAGACCACTACAGCATTTACAAAATTGATGTAATAGGCCTTTATCAAGTGTTTAGCCTTTTAATTTACTACAGCAACTACAGCATTTCAGAACTGCTGTAATGGCCTCTTTATAAAGCTTTTAGTTTATTTACAGAAACCATAGCATTTCAGAATGCTATTAAAAGTATTTTCCAGATTTTAGTGTATTTCGAGCAAATAATAAACTTCAATTTAAACCATTTAAACATTATAAAAATCATATTTTTAATATTCAAAAATGTTCATTAAAAATACTCTTTTTAACTTATGATTTTTATAAAGTAATTTTTACAATAAAATCCAACTTCCAATAAATCACTCATTAAATTCAAGTGTATAATTTTCCAAATTTTGCATTTGACAATTTATTAACACTTACATTTAAATTACCATTTCACACATTAAACTAAACTTCCAATTTATTTAATTAATTTAAACCTTTAATTAAAACCAAATTTCACATTTCCAAGTCAAGTTAAAATTTAAAATTTCATATTTAAGCCTTCATTCATTTAACCATTTTAGTTCATAGAAAAATCAATAATACTTTATCAAGTCATTTAAATTCAAATTTAAATCAAATTATCATATTTCCCATTTTCCAAATAAATTTAAATTTCCCTTTTATTCATAACTTAAATTCATTTTTAAACCAAAATCCAAATTTCCAAACTTAAGTTATATTTCACAAATTTCAATTTAACCATTTATTTATTTAAATTTTTAACTTATAGAAAATCATAATTTCTTTATTTAAACAATTTAAAAATCTATTTAAATCAAATTTCCATAAAATTTTCACTTTTAAAATACTTAAAATAATTCAAAACACTATAAAAATTAACCACGGGTCTGTATATAGTTTTCTAACCTAGGTCAAGTGATACAGATATGTATCATTTCAATCCGCAGTTTACAAAGAAAAATCCGGGTTCTATCATTTCAAACCCGCAATCCCAAGTCAAAATAAATTAAATAAAAACCGTTCAGGCCTATTATTTCAGCCCATAACGATTTTTTTTCTATTCTATAGTCCGTTCGGGTATGTATCATTTCAACCCATAGTGATTCTATACTAACAAGGAACTTGCAGTGTGATAAACAGATATAAATGAACAGTTAACCATATATAGCAGTAACAGATGATATGACAGATAAATAAACAGGTTTAACATCGTATAATATATAACATAAGCAGGTATAACATAATATAATAATTCTACACTTTCACTTGCTATCAATTCATAGTGGTATAAGTACAAATGTCAGGCGTGATTACTCACCTTTTTACACTGGAGTTAGCGATCAAAACACACAGAATAGATTCCAGAAAGCACGACAAGCACGATACAACATGACTTTTGATTTGAATGAATAGAGTGCCTTGATATTTATCTTGTAAACAGTAACCAAAACAAGACAATATACATATAAATATTCAACACAAAACAATGTCGAAACAATGAAGATAAGAAGCAACAAAGAAATATATCACTTGACCATGCTTTAACCATTCAAATGCTTGGTCTAGGAGATTCTTGGGCTCAGCCATGATCAGGTCTAGACCTTAAATGCTCGGCTATGGTCAGGTTAGTGGAAGACAAAGCAAGGGTAGGTGAAAAGGTAGGAGTTTTTGAAGGCAAAGAGGCATGGAAATGAGTTTGGTTCACCATCTAGGCTCGGCCTATGGGTCAATTGGCTCGGCTCAAGCTTGTTTCAGATCTGGACAGAGGTCATGATGATGTGTAGTGGTGGTAGCAAGGTGGTGGTGGCGGCTAGAAGTGGTGGCCAAGGTGAAGGATGAAGGTATGTTGCAACTAGTGGTGGCTATGCATTGTTTTAAGAGATTTGTTACATTTTTGGTGAAGTTTTCATCATGGGATGGTCATGGCACTTGTTGGTCAGAGGAGGAAGAAGTTTGGCCGTGGATGGTGTGGGAAGAAAGTGGTGGTGGTCGGTGGAGGAGATTGTGGAGGCTATGGCCGAGCATGGCAAGAGAAATCATGGCCAACAATCATTGAAAAACAATAGAAAATGAAGAGAAAAAGTGAAAAGGAAGAAGAAGCCATTACCAAACTTCTTTGGCCGTGACTTTTCTGAAATGAGAAGCTTTTCTCATGTGAAAAACAATTAAAACTCACAGCTACTGCTGAAGGAAAGAACGGCCAAGGTTAGACAATGAAAAGGCAAGCAAATGAAGAGACTAGAAAAAGAAGAGTCACAAGTTACAAGCACAAAGTCTCTTTGAATTTCCAAATTCTTTTAATTAAATAAAACAAATAAAAATTCAATAAATGAATTTTAAAACTGAAACAAAGTAAAATAAAAATGGAAACAAATAATTAAATTTAAAGAAAATAAAAGAATTAAAGAAATTGCTTAAAAATTGGAAATAGGCTCAAAAATTACAAATAAATTATCACTAGCTTCGGAAGATAATTACTATACTTCTAAACCAATAAAAGTCAAGTAAGACAAAATAAATGCTGAAAAAAATAAAGAAAAATGAAAATAAATAATTATCTTTAGGAAAAATAGAAAAATAAATAAAGAAATAGCTTATTTAATTGAACTAGACTTACATTTCAAACAAAATGCAATTACTTTGGAAAATTATATCAACACTTTTAAACAATTAAAAGGTCAAGTGACATAAATAAATGTTGAACAAAACAAAGTGGAAATGAAAATAAAATAACGTTTTAAGAAAATAGAAAAATAAATAAAGAATTACTTTAATTAATTGAAACTAGAAATTAAAATTTGTAAATAAATTGTAGGTGACTTGGAAAATTCCAATTGTTCTTTTAAAAATGTTTTAAAACCAAAATATATACATAACATGTTATTTTACCCATATAAATATAAATTAGAACATTACATGACCAAATAAAATATTATTTATATAATTTAAAATAAACAATTTTGTTAAATACAACAAATTACACACAATATTTAAAAGGGCATAACTTTCACATTATAAATCAGATTTCAACGAAACGAAAAGCAGTATTCTTGAAATTTTATTTAATTTCATCGTAAAAGATAAAATTCAAAAATTCAAAATTTTAAATTTTAAATTTAAAAGTCAAAGTTTGACCAAATTGACCAAAATTCACATTTCTGGAAAATATCTTATTTATTCATGTTTGAAATTATAATTCACATTCAAAACACAATTTATATTTAAAATAACAAAATTAACTAATTTAAATAAATAAAATAAAGTTTTTGAATCAGGAAATTAAATTAAAGTAATTAAAATATATAATTAAAATAATCACAAAATACAGGGTTGTTACATTCTCCCCCACTCAAAACTTTTCGTTCCCGAAAAGGAATGAGGTACGGGAAAGCACATAAAAGATAAAAAATGAAATAAGATTAAGACAAGATGACAAGAAGATTGAAATTGTACGTGATAACTGTTATTATAGGTATGTTTAACAAGGTGGAGATGATCTTCCCAAGATCCTCCAGAATCAAGAGCATAAGCACGAAAAAAAGATCCTCTAAATCTGATTCACCCCTTTCTGTTTGAAAAACGGTCTGTGGATGGCAAGCAGTGTTCAGATTCAAAATGAGTACCAAATATTAACAAAGATTATGGAAAGATTTCTAAACAGACTGGTATAAGCAATAGCTTCCCATTTTGAAGCAAGATACGGGAAAATAAGGACATCCAAAAGATAGTTTGAAAACAAAAGAAGATAATAAGTTAGAAACCATGGAAATTTCAACTTAAATTGATGATTAATTTTACATAAGTTAAATAAATCTTAACTATCTCTAATTTCATTATCTTATCATCCAATTTTCTTAATTTAACAATCTCTAAAATCATGGATTTGAAAAATCATTTATTATACTCATAATGTATTCAGTAAATTTAATTCTTCTTTATTCCTAATTAAAATTAAATTTATTCCTCTCAATATTTTTATCACCTATGTTAAATATACTTACACCTATTATAACTGCTTTAATTTAATCTTAGCTCCTTTAACATCATTTTTTTATTGTAAATTATTCCATTACCCCTTTTCTCTATTTACCTCTGTTAATCTTTTTATAACTAAAATTTAAGCGTATAATATTCATTATAACCACTCAAATTTTAAAAATTCCTTCTTTATATATATATATAATATCCAATTACATATTCAACTTCTAAAATTAAGGTAAGTTATATTGGAATGCAATTTAGTATTATACAAATAAAACTTTCTAATTAAATCATTTCAAGCTTGAATATTTATCCAAATCTTGAAATTATACTTGAAATTATCCTTCAAGATAAAATTTAGGAATTAAATTTTCGATAAATTCCAAACTATTTAGAGATAAATAAATGGACATATACTATATATAAATCCAATTTTGAATTTAAACCATACATCAGCATATGTTATAAATCCAGTCTTATTTTAGAAATTCAAATCAATTAAATTCCCCAAAACAAAACTGTAGCAAGGCTACAGAACGGTCTCTTCACTTCAAAACTCGAAAATGAATGTCGATGATGCTGTAGTCATCACCGAAGTTATTTTCCAGTGACAAAGAGAAGAGCACTAATTTTAAACTTTAAAATTCTTTGGAAACAAATTTCTATTCGAAAATACTTGAAATAATATATCCTTTTAAAACTTTAAATACAAGGTTTGAAATCCCTCGGAAATTAAATTCTCAAATTCTTGTTTTAAATTAATTTTAAATTTCCAAATAAATTTATAACCATGTTTTATAGTTCAATTATGTATATATGAACAAGAGATAATGATAATCAAATATTATTTCTTAACAACCAATTCAATAAAATCCAGAAAAATATTAATAATATAGTTACAAAATTTATTTCATTACTAAATTTGAAAAACATATTTGAAAAACATATTGTGTTGGTTTGCTCTGTTCAAGTGTTTTGGAAATCTTATCGATTGCGTTGATCAGACGAATCGATCATAAACCCAAATCAACATCAACAACTCAAACAACACAATATAAAACAAAATATTAAATATAAATTTACAAGTACAATTCAAAATGTTTTGAAGATAGATTGGAAACAAAAGACAAGATGATTAAATAACAAAATAGGGAGGTGGATAAGCTTAAATAAATCACGGACAACTTTATCCGGGTCAACCGTGACTTAAAGAATAAGATTGATGTGGATTTCTGGGGTAAATCAACATTCGGTCTCAAGAGATAAAATTTGCAGTAACAAAAGATATTAGTAGCTTTGTAAACCAAGGATACAGAAGTCTTCGGTGAATCAATGCTTTTTGTAAAGAAGTTTCACCCCTTTACAAGTCATTAGAATATTGGCGGGACCGCCAATTCATTAGAAAGATTATTCAGAGTGGAGTTATGGGACACTCTAGAATCAAGAAGACACGAATAGGGGAGGACAAGAATGGACTTTGGAACCGAAGGGAACGTTCCAAAATTCAAAGGAAACCGAATCGATGAAGAAGGAATTCAAGTTCGAACGAAAGTGATTCTGTAATTAAATTTACCCTATATGCCGAGTTTGCCTAAAACCAGAGCTGTGATACGAACTATAACGGGATGTCGCCAGTGGGGTAACGCCCACCATAGCATACAACTGTACCTGTGTTCTGCCTTTACGGCCAGCCTCTCGACTGCACCAACCTCGTAAGGACATGTGGAGTAAGAGTCAACCGCTCGCTACCAAACCCAAATGCGAGAACCCCCTATCATGCTGCACCCACCAAGTGCATAGGCAGACACACATGTCGGACTTGAATGGCTCAAAATACCGAATTGTTAATTTACATTTGGCAAAACTCAAAATATAACTGGAATCAACTGGATAACAAAATGAATAGATATCTGGATCTTAAAAGGAAAACTCCAGCTCCAAAGGTGAGTCTCAAATGCTGTATCACTCAGTCTGACCCGAGCGTAAAGCAAAACACAAAACACTCGAGTCAGGACATACATACTTACACAATGTAAACCAACTCAAGTTAACTGTAATAAAGGTACAAATAACTCAAAAAATGCTTGGGATCGCCCATTCTTTAAGGATCTGTTAAACTATCTACTATGTAGTAATATTCGCTATTATAATAATGTCTAATCATAAAATAAACATACTTTTAAATAGCATTAAGGAGTGACCCAATATTCCCCTTAACACGTAATAGTCCCAGTAGTCTATCCAGTATTAGCATACTCCCAAAATGGGGGCTACCCTCGATACTGCACAGGCTACGGGAGAAATCACAACTCGTAGTAAAGCTCGATATGGTAGGTGACACGGCACAAAGGCAATGCCAGGGTAGATATACCAATTACACACACGGACTGAGGGAAACGCATAGCAGCCACTACCGCTCCACCTCGAACAACACTCCCAAATCGAGGGGTGCACCCAAACAAATCACAAAGTAATAGAATGGTATCGAAGAAGTGCGTCCGATAAGAGGTGCTACCTCATTGGCCCGAGATCGCTCCTGTTTTAGCCACCTTATGCCAACTCACGGGAGTTGGGTCCACGTATATACCTTAGGATCGTCGCCACCATCCTACTTCATTCTGGAAACTCCACCGCGTACACAGTTGTTAAAGTGGTTTTCGGTATCGATAGAGAGTATGTCCATATCCGATCCCGGTCTCTTTAACAACCAATCGTTATTATAACCCATGGTTATAATTTTAAAATAATATTTTATACTTCGAAATAGAATATCATTTCAAATCCAAATCTTTATCAAAATAAAGATTAAATCAATTCCAAACCATTTCAATATATTTAAAATATCATATCATTTCAAAACTTCATTTCAAATCATTTCAATATATCAATATATCATATCCTTTCAAAAACTTCATTTCAAATCATTTAATATATCAAAATATCATATCCTTTCAAAAACTTCATTTCAAATCATTTAATATATCAGAATATCATATCTTTTCAAAAACTTCATTTCAAATCATTTAATATATCAAAATATCATATCTTTTCAAAACTTCATTATCAAATCATCATTTGAGTTCAAATCCAAATATTCAACTTTAAATACCTTTTAAATTCAAAGATATCATTCATTTATTATCATTTCAAGTCACCTTTTAAATAGTTTATATTTCAATCAAAATAATTCATCTAAACCATTTAAAAGTGTAATTATTATACTTTCAAATCAAGTATTCAATTTCCAAAGTTTTAAACTATTCTGAGTTCATTTACTAAGTTAAAAACCATAGACATTAAAAATTTCAGCCTTTCACAGCATTCAGAAAAAGCTGTTATAAGTTATTCTTGAAAACAATTTAATTCAGCAAAGACAGCATTTTAAAACTACTGTTAAATCTCAGTTTAGTTGAAATTTAGTTTAAAACAGCAAAGACAGCATTTCCAGAAATGTTGTAATAGCTCATGTTTCAAATTAAAGGTTTTAATTAAATTCAGCAAAGATAGCAGACCACTACAACATTTACAGAACTGCTGTAATAGGCCTTTATTAAGTTTTTAGCCTTTTAATTTACTACAGCAACTACAGCATTTTAGAACTGCTGTAATAGCCTCTTTATAAAGCTTTTAGTTTATATACAGAAACCATAGCATCAGAATGCTATTAAAAGTATTTTCCAGATTTAAGTGTATTTCGAGCAAATAATAAACTTCAATTTAAACCATTTAAACATTATAAAAATCATATTTTTAATATTAAAAAATGTTCATTAAAATACTCTTTTTAACTTATTATTTTTATAAAGTAATTTTTACAATAAAATTCAACTTCCAATAAATCACTCATTAAATTCAAGTGTATAATTTTCCAAATTTTGCATTTGACAATTTATTAACGCTTACATTTAAATTACCATTTCACACATTAAACTAAACTTCCAATTTATTTAATTAATTTAAACCTTTAATTAAAACCAAATTTCACATTTCCAAGTCAAGTTAAAATTTAAAATTCCACATTTAAGCCTTCATTCATTTAACCATTTTAGTTCATAGAAAAATCAATAATACTTTATCAAGTCATTTAAATTCAAATTTAAATCAAATTATCATATTTCCCATTTTCCAAATAAATTTAAATTTCCCTTTTATTCATAACTTAAATTCATTTTTAAAGCAAAATCCAAATTTCCAAACTTAAGTTATATTTCACAAATTTCAATTTAACCATTTATTTATTTACATTTTTAACTTATAGAAAAATCATAATTTCTTTATTTAAACAATTTAAAAATCTATTTAAATCAAATTTCCATAAAATTTTCACTTTAAAAATTAATCACGGGTCTGTATATATAGTTTTCTAACCTAGGTCAAGTGATACGGATATGTATCATTTCAATCCGCAGTTTACAAAGAAAAATTCGGGTTCTATCATTTCAAACCCGCAATCCCAAGTCAAAATAAATTAAATAAAAACCGTTCAAGCCTATCATTTCAACCCATAACGATTTTTTTCCTATTCTATAGTCTGTTCGGGTATGTATCATTTCAACCCATAGTGATTCTATACTAACAGGGAACTTGCAGTGTGATAAACAGATATAAATGGACAGTTAACCATATATAGCAGTAACATATGATATGACAGATAAATAAACAGGTTTAACCTCATATAATATATTACATAAGCAGGTATAACATAATATAGTAATTCTACACTTTCACTTGCTATCAATTCATAGTGGTATAAGTACAAATGTCAGGCGTGATTACTCACCTTTTTACGCTGGAGTTAGCGATCAAAACACACATAATAGATTCCAGAAAGAACGACAAGCACGATACAGCATGACTTTTGATTTGAATGATTAGAGAGCCTTGATATTTATCTGGTAAACAATAACCAAAACAAGACAATATACACATAAATATTCAACACAAAACAATGTCGAAACAATGAAGATAAGAAGCAACAAAGGAATAGATCACTTGACCATGCTTTAACCATTCAAATGCTTGGCCTAGGAGATTCTTGGGCTCAGCCATGATCAGGTCTAGACCTGAAATGCTCGGCTATGGTCAGGTTAGTGAAAGACAAAGCAAGGGTAGGTGAAAAGGTAGGAGTTTGTGAAGGCAAAGAGGCATGGAAATGAGTTTGGTTCACCATCTAGGCTCGGCCTATGGGTCAATTGGCTCAGCTCAAGCTTGTTTCAGATCTGGACAGAGGTCATGATGATATGTAGTGGTGGTAGCATGGTGGCGGCGGCGGCTAGAAGTGGTGGCCAAGGTGAAGGATGAAGGTATGTTGCAACTAGTGGTGGCTATGCATTGTTTTAAGAGATTTGTTGCATTTTTGGTGGAGTTTTCATCATGGGATGGTCATGGCACTTGCTGGTCAGAGGAGGAAGAAGTTTGGCCATGGATGGTGTGGGAAGAAAGTGGTGGTGGTCGGTGGAGGCTATGGCCGAGCATGGCAAGAGAAATCATGGCCAAAAATCATTGAAAAACAATAGAAAATGAAGAGAAAATGTGAAAAAGGAAGAAGAAGCCATTACCAAACTTCTTTGGCCATGACTTTGCTGAAATGAGAAGCTTTTATCACGTGAAAAACAATTAAAACTCACGGCTACAGCTGAAGGAAAGAACGGCCAAGGTTAGACAATGAAAATGCAAGCAGATGAAGAGACTATAAAAAGAAGAGTCACAAGTTACAAGCACAAAGTCTCTTTGAATTTCCAAATTCTTTTAATTAAATAAAACAAATAAAAATTCAGTAAATGAATTTTAAAACTGAAACAAGGTAAAATAAAAATGGAAATAAAAAATTAAATTTAAAGAAAATAAAAGAATTAAAGAAATTGCTTAAAAATTGGAAACAGGCTCAAAAATTACAAATAAATTATCACTAGCTTCGGAAGATTATTACTATACTTCTAAACCAATAAAAGTCAAGTAAGATAAAATAAATGCTGAAAAAAATAAAGAAAAATGAAAATAAATATTTATCTTTAGGAAAAATAGAAAAATAAATAAAGAAATAGCTTATTTAATTGAACTAGACTTACATTTCAAACAAAATGCAATTACTTTGGAAAATTATATCAACACTTCTAAACAATTAAAAGGTCAAGTGACATAAATAAATGTTGAACAAAACAAAGTGGAAATGAAAATAAAATAAGGTTTTAAGAAAATAGAAAAATAAAATCAGAATTACTTTAATTAATTGAAACTAGAGATTAAAATTTGTAAATAAATTGCAGCTGACTTGGAAAATTCCAATTGTTCTTTTAAAAATGTTTTAAAAACAAAATATATACATAACATGTTATTTTACCCATATAAAAATAAATTAGAACATTACATGACCAAATAAAATATTATTTATATAATTTAAAATAAACAATTTTGTTAAATACATCAAATTACACACAATATTTAAAAGGGCATAACTTTCACATTATAAATCAGATTTCAACGAAACGAAAAGTAGTATTATTGAAATTTTATTTACTTTCATAATAAAAGATAAAATTCAAAAATTCAAATATTTAAATTTTAAATTTAAAAGTCAAAGTTTGACCAAATTGACCAAAATTCACATTTCTGGAAAATATCTTATTTATTCATGTTTGAAATTATAATTCACATTCAAAACACAATTTATATTTAAAATAACAAAATTATCTAATTTAAATAAATAAAATAAAGTTTTTAAATCAGGAAATTAAATTAAAGTAATTAAAATATATAATTAAAATAATCATAAAATACAGGGTTGTTACAGTGTGTGAATATACTTATATCGTTGAGATAAGTATATGAATATTTTCTAAGTATTGAAAATATAGGGATTTTTGGATATACTTTGTAAAAGTATTTTTATACAAGTAATTTACAAAGTGATTTTAATGAATGAAAGATCTATTAAAAGAGGCTAGTGGTTGCTTATGTGCTTAACCAATGTTATTTTTCCCCCATGGAATAAATCTTAGTTTGAATGTGTGTTTGTTGATAGTTAAATAACCGACTATCAAATCTTTGCCTAAATATGTAATCCTTCTTAATTTTGGTGGTACGAAAATATTCCCTACTTAACACCAAATGATTTTAACTCAGGAAATATCTAGGAGAAACACGGGAATTATATGGTACAGTTACCGTCGGTGGTGCTATACTATACGTATAAACTCGTTTTTTTCTTCTAGGACAAATGATGAGGAGATCCGTCCACTTAAACGGTTAGGGGGTGACCCACTTTCTTGTGTATTGTCTGATTATTTCCTAAAGAACTGGTATTGAGCTTTTCGAAAAATCGACGATTGGTTTTTGGAGCGCCAGGGAAGTGGAAGAGTGTACTCGTAAGAGATGACTCGAAAACCATGACCACTCCGAAACCATATACGGTTTTATGGAGGAGTTGCGTGACATTTATTGAAATGTTGGAATTCATGTGCGGTTTCGAGACCCGTTGAGATGTTAGGAATCCATGTGGGATTCCACAATCTATTTGGTGTCGGTGCGTGAGCTGGAGCATCGGACGTAGACTCATTAGCGGTAATGACTAAACCCAGAGATATGAGGCATGGCCAGTAGGGTTGGCAAACCCATAGGGTGCAGTCGGTTCCACCTAGAAATTACTTTCAATTGTTATGCATGCATGGGGCGATGCATTCGATCTTACCGAGACTAGCTACGTTTTTCCTATGGTACATCACTAGGAATGTATGCTTCTTCGGAAGGATATCTCTGATCCTTGTGCAGGAGGACCGTTTCTCGTAGTAATGAGGGCACCTCCATGGAATGTTACACAATTAACGAACATGCCATATCGGTGTTTGATTATATACATGGTATTGTTATGATGTACACTCACAAGCATCACAACTACTTGAAGGTTATATTTTTTACCCTTAGACATTATTATACTATCAATGGATTTTCTATAGAAATGGTTTTGGTTATTGTAAGGTAAACCCTGTCCCTGTTTATGTGCGGTATGGTCTTACGAGATACTTTTGATGTCAAAGATTTTTTATAAATTTAAAATCCAGTTGGGTGTGTTTTCACACGTTGGTTTTCCAAACTGACTTGGGTGTTATTTTATTATAATGCTTGGGTCTGGCCGAGCATATTTACAGATTTTAGTTGGAAGCTTTGGAGCTTCATGAGGCGAGTTGGAGGCCCAGAGATGTATTCACATATATGGTTATTTTCCGCTGTATTCATTGTTGTATTTATTAGCAAATTATAAGGACAGGCTGTTTACCTGTCCATGCTGAAAAGGTTAGTATACTCTGATTGATGTCTGTATACACATATATTACAGTTTGTTTTGTGTAAAGATTTGTTGTATATTATAGATTATTCGTTCCGCTGTGAGATTCTGTGTTGTTTAGTTTTCTTCTTATCTTCTTTCTTCTTTCTTTTTCCAAAACAATTAGGTTTTCCGGCATTCGATTGCTTGGCACACAATACAGTGGACGTATTAGTGTCGACTTTCGAGGGTCGAAAATTCCGACTGCTACAATGAGGGTATTTCATAAGAAATATATTATTCCCTAAATCTATATCACTCGGTATATTTATATTAAAGATTATGAATCTTAACATATAAGTTGTCCTCTAGCATTTATATATTAATAGACTACTTGCATACACTTTGGTTGTTAAGCAAACTCAAGTCTGAGATGTTATGTGTAGTGCTATTAATATATTATTAGACAAAATAAGATATATATGCATGTATTTGTTAAGCAAACTGAAGGTGTGTGCAATATACTTAAGCCATTGTGAAATGGTATGTATAAGTGAATAGTCTATTTTGATTTATCGAGCAAACTCAAGTTCGAGATTGAGATTATAACAAAGACCATGAGTTTGGAGTTATATACGATGCAAACGATAAAGTGTTATCCATTACTTGTGGCTTATGATTATTTTGAATAAACTGAAAGTCAGAATCCCAAGGCAAGCGAGTCCTGACACCCAATAGAGGAGTTGAAAAAATTCTATGTTTTTTGGGTTTTTGAGAAACAATAAAACCTAGTGGATGCCTTATTAGAAAAATAAAATGGTCATATTTAACCTTTCTAATATGAGAGGGAAAGCTGACTCCTACCGCTAAACCTATATTATAAGAATGTATGCTATACAAGTCGCAATAATCTACTTTGATAAATTTCTGCAACTAATATAATTGATAAAACATTTATCAGTTATATTATATAATTGGACTAAATTAATATTGAAGTAGAAATATAATATGTGCTTACTGATAATTCTTTTGGCCTGTTAACATCGATGAAAGTGCTAAAGCTATACAGCTACTAAAAACATCTATGGCTTGGTCATTTAAGTATTTATTCATTTGAGATTGTGCATTGACTTCGACGAGTTTTGAACTCTAAAGAAATATAAGAATATGGATGGTTGATCCATATTAGATCACATACAAAAGTTATATGATGAACAGTCATTTTCGTTATGCAAGAAATGTTGATAAAACCGATTCACTCATAATGAGCATATAAATAATAATGGAAAATTATTTGTACAATACGATTGGATGCAATAAGAATTTGTAATGAAAAATGACCAAGCACTATCGATCAACATAGAAATTCGATCATTGAATTGTCAATTTCGATCATGTTATTTAAGTGCAACTTATTCGATATTCACAAAATGTCAAGAATATCCAATTGCACTTTTGTAAAGAATTTGGTGCAGCATAACAAAGTTTTCTTTTAATAGTTCGACCATTTGAAATAAAAGCAAATGTTTGAGAGCGGATGTAGCATAGTTAGGATGAAGAAAGTAAATTGTCACTTATTCTTCATAAAATACATTCAAAGTGATAATTATATAAAATTTAATAAGATACTTATATGGAATGAAAAATGTGATTTCTATCCCAAATGGATTTTCATATAGGAAACATTTTCCTATGCAGTTTATTTATTTGAGTTCAAGATATTTGATCTAAAACTCTCGATTTTAAACTTGTTACAGTGTATGAAACAAAATTCCATAATGAATGGTTAAATGGAGCTTTGTAATTCATACGTGATTATAGTAATGGCAGAAATAGTATGGGCATACCAGATCAAACTTCTTAGTAGATGCATCAAGTTACGAAAAATTACTTTTAACAAATACACCAAATATCATTTATGAAATAATAACTATCTCTAGTGTTCACTCAAAATGGATATAGTTCTATTTTGATATGAATATTATGAATATCCATTATAAAATAAATATATAATAATATTTATTTATAACAAAAGTGATTCATTAGAAAATACAAAATTATCTGATTTTTTTCAATTGTTTTGGAATTATAGACTAAAACACAGTTTTGAGAAACAATTCTTTAATCATATGATTATGAATTATATGGTACTGATGAATTATAACTCAAACGATTAAGGGCAAAGCACTCATTTAGTAGAAGTGACATAAGAGTTGGTGAACTCTTAGGATTGATACATATAGATGTATGCAATCACAGGTCTAATTATACCAAAATGGTTCATCATACTTTGTTATATTCACCATTGAATTATCAAAAACATGAATTTATGTATTTGATACACATATAGTATGTCTATGATAAGTTCATAGAATATAAAATGGAAGTATTTAACATGACGTGCAAGAAAATTAAACGATTCGATTTGGTCGAATAGGTGAGCATACTAGAAAGGAGTTCCAAATGTATCTAAAACGAATAAGATTCAATTTCAAAAGTCACACCTTCCTATGACACATAATGATTTATTCATAAGGAATAATTAGACTTAGTCAAAAAAAAGTACGTTTGATCAGGAGTGAAGTTGAATTACATTCTTTCTATAAAGACATGTACTTAAGAGTATGTACATATGGTTAAAATTAATATCATCTAAGATAAAGTTTATCAGATCTTATATGATAAAGTTCATGAGAAAATCCTACATATCCTAGGTAATGAGTTCACAGGTTGTGTGAGTCGAGCAATTGCATGTAATATTTGTTCATGGGTTCTTGTATGGACCACCCTAAAGGAGTTTAGATCAATAGTATTGATTGACCAATTTATGTTATGAACATATGTTTCGTAAACTTAAAAACCAAATTAGTTTTATATAAATATATAGGCAATTCATAAAATGTTTAAGAATACCTATTCCGCTGCATTGAAAAACAATTGTTGTTTAAAGAAACACCAACTTCGTGATAAAGGAATTTCTTTTAGAAATTATAGGTAGTAAAATGGATTTGGAAATGATCCAAAGATAGAACTATTACAAAGGAGGAAATGATATTGACCAAGCTTAAGTAGACATAACTAAGTAGAACATCTAATTAATACTTTCACACATTAAAAAGAAACAATGGTTTTTTTATCGATGTTGAGAACTTCCTTGGTCGTCAATAAGCCATTAAGAGTACCGACCCTACCATATAGCATGATGCCCAAATTCGAAACGGGTTCCAAATACATTATTAAAATATAATTGGTTAGTTGTACCTTAAGAGATACGGTTTATCGGC
This sequence comes from Allium fistulosum, assembly GCA_030737815.1. NCBI lineage: Eukaryota > Viridiplantae > Streptophyta > Magnoliopsida > Asparagales > Amaryllidaceae > Allium > Allium fistulosum. The sequence goes on along the minus strand of CM060903.1, from coordinate 697,096,113 downwards.
TACAAAGTGTCTCCGAGAAGAAGACTAATGCGGTTGGAATATGGTAAGCTATGTTGATAGAATAACATCGTAAATTTCAATTGTTGAAATTAATGTAACAAATTCATCATTCAACATACTTATGTTAGTTTAGATTTTACTCTTTAATTATTGCTCAATATGATTTTGAGTTTTAGTAATGTATGTTGAAAAGAAATTTTAAATAATGATTTTGGATACGTTGTTTGCGCCTAATAACCAAAGTGTCTTAAAGCCAGTGGGAGTGATTCTGAGTTTGTGGTTTATTGGATAAGGATCTAAGACTGATACGAAAGTATCATCCAATAAGCATCAAAGTTGAGCAAGTATTTTGACAGAGAAATAAAATAGATTGAAATTTTAGTCAAAATGCAAATGAAACGCGTGTCTATACGAAGCAATATAAAGGCACTAAAATATTTCAAAACTATAAGTAAACAACAAACTTATGATTATTAACGATGTACTCATGTTAAAATCATTTTAATTTGGTTGTTTAATTCTTGATATTGAATTTGAAATTAACAACTTTTAAAATTAGCATAAAAGGGTGTAGGGATTTTCAAAAAATGATATACATAGACATCATATTAAAATGTTTAATATGGAGCATGTAAGATGGATTTTTATACATTGGCACTAGGAATTATAGTACATGTTGTAATGTTTATAGTAATCAATTTCTTTTATGTATTTGATACATAAGGCAAGTATCAAATTCGAATAAAGATCACTAAATGATAGTTTGGAGTGTTCGCGAGTGTAAAATACTAGAAAATTGTTATAGAAACAACGAACTCCTTATGAAGGAGTGCACAGATTAGAACTTCATAAATGATATTGAGTATAATATATCAGTCCTAAGTTTATGTTTAATCTTAAATGAAGAACTTTAAGTTAGAAATGTTAAACAATTAGTAGTGGCTGATTTTACCAAAGGCTAAGTACGTCGCCTTGAATAACGCTGCAATAAAAGAGTCTAAATAAAAGTACAAATTTGTAATTGTGTTGGGGGTGATTCTAAATGTTGAGAATCCCATGACATTATTATATGATAACAATGCTACAATATAGTTCGTAAAAGGACCTAAAGCTCACTAGAAGTCAAAAACATACATCGAAGGGTTCCACATGATAAAGATCATTTATCAGCATCAAAGAGAGTTAATTGATTGATAGAGTAGATAATTAAGACAAAATAGCGTAACCATTCATTAAGGGATAGACCTAATCAGTTTTGAGAAAACCAATCAAAGGAGTTGGAAAAAGTTCCATAATTGACACCAAATGCAAGTAAGGGAACGGTAGAGTTAGGGGTATTCCCTAGAGAAAATTTTGTAATTTGTTACACATATCTAACTCGATAGCCAATCTTGTTCATAATAAAGGTATTCAATTTCTATTATATACGTTGTCATATCGTGATATAATTAATTAGGTAACAGATTTAAAGTACATTAACTAGAAAATTCTTTAATGATTTTTTATGTGATAGTAACTGCAATGTGTTTAATCAAAGGAATTTTGCCACATTGAAAAATTACATACAGTTTTAAATATTCCTAGTCAAGATGTTTCAAGAAAGGGCATTAATTCATCAGAGTGTATTACTCATGGCTGCTGGGGGAAGCAAAGGGGTTACGTACTGATAGTTATTGAATAAATATTGAATGACTCACACAAAAGTTTTCTGCTGGTTAATATGACTAAGGTTAAACAAAGAATCTCAAAGTGACGTTATTACATAGTATCTCGACTTGAGAATACTGTTGAACTTCGACATGGACACTCCATATTATTAAGTTAAATCATGACATGACATCCATTGAACAACTATAGTTGGGTATGAGTTGAAGTATTGGAAGTGAAACACTATTCAATAGAGAATTCATCTCCTCAATTATATGAGTTTAGTACCACAATCAACCGTAGCTAACTCAATTCAAAGTCTTTGGCCAGAGTAGTACGATTAATAATAATTGCTATTATTGAATCAATGACTTTATGGTTGGACTAACAAATTTGAATGTGGACGATATTGGAACTTTTACCATAACTATATTCCGTAAGTCCTAATGAGATACCACGTTGACGTAGAAAATTAGTGTATAATCGTTACAAATAGATACCGCATATAATAGTAAAATTAGATTTTACCAAAAAAATGTGTAAGCGATAAATTCAGCCAGATGTCGCAACACTAGCTAAGGTGATATGTGAACGTTAATATTCAAAATGTTCAATATTAATAGCTAATTGCATTTATGCCTTTGAATTGCATAACCGTAATGATGAATACTTCGATTAGCACACGATTTAATTAATTTATAATCGTTGTAAATTAATTAAACTAATTAATATTTATGAAATTTTAATTACTACATTATATTTTATTTGTTTCAATGCCATTAGTATTTAATAAAGTGCGTATATCAAAGTTATATATGTATGTATCAATATACAACATCGCTAGACATTAAATTTGATTATTTAATTACTAAGTAGGTTTGGAAATTGTGAAAGCCTATCTAGGCATATCCTTGACTAGCATACATGATGGTGGGAAGGAATTTGATTAAGATTTAATGAGGAATTAAAGAGGGGATTTTTTTAAGGATTCCATGGTTTCATGGAATTAATGAGGAATTTCTCTCTTCCTCTCTCCCTTATTGTCGAGAATTCCATGGTTTCATGAAAAAAATTCCTATATCAAAATAAACAAAAATAAATACAAAAATGATGCTTTAGATCATTGTAATTTCTAGAGGTGATTCAATCAAATCTAAGAGTTTTTTCTTCATTCAAGATGTGATTTTTGGCTTCATCTTAAGTAAGGTGCATATGTTGATTCTTTGAAAATTAAATTCATGTTTTGTAATGTTTGTCGGTTTTGTATGTATTTTTTTCATATGTTTAAATTTTGTTTTAACTAAAAGTTTCATAAGTGGACTTTAGTGCAAATCATACACCTACTGTTAGTAAGAAATTTGTTTCACAACACCAAATTGATCGCGTTATGATTGTGGAGCTAATTACTTAAGTAACTATGAATCAAAAAATTTAAGTGATATTAAATTTATCTTTATGTAGTAATTGTGTTGCTGTTTGCTTGCACAATTATGAAGTTGCACTTTAACTATATGTTAAAATGTCAATTCGAACTTTAAATCCAATTTTAGTTAAAGGAAAAGGTAAATAACATCTACTTGAAATAGAAAGTAAGCAAGTATAATAAAAGTAAAGGACACCGGAATATACATTGTTTGGATTTTAGAAAATTCTACATTCACGGATCAAAAATTTGTTCATTTCTTCTTCCTTTTGCAAGGCTTTTTAATGGCAGAAAAGAGTACAAGAATATTTAGTTATTTTTCAGAGAATCAACCAAAAAAATCCTTTCTTAGATATAGTACTTCACCAATTATAATAATGTAAAGTCATGTGGATTGCTAATTTTCTATTCCAACCTTTTCTTCTATGCCATCTCATTTGTCCACATGTCATTCATCCCTCCCTTAACTGATTTGTGCTTGGATTTCTAGCTAGGTTGAAGGGATTAGCGGTCTAATTAAGTGAAAAGGCTTTTAATGGAGGTAGGACTCTTCAAACTTGAATTCTTAGGCGGGAGATTTGAATTTCGGAAGTTTCCAAGACTAATTTTAGTATTTGGTATAAGAGACGTGCTCATCCTGCTTCGTGCTCCTTAATTAGCATTATTCGGGGTGTCTCAATCTGGGGTTAAGCTAACTTATCCATTTAGAGTAGGCAAGGCAGTTTTCTTTGTATGAGGTAGAGCTTTTTATGTGGAATTACGCCGAGTCCCTATGAAGTTGCGAAATAGTCTTTAAACTAACATAGATGACCTTCTGGGATTGCTACTCCATCCTTGGATATAGCTTTCGAGGCTGTCCTTCTAAAATTGGGGCAATATCTTTAGGAAACACATGAGTTGTTCTTCTGGATTGTGGCATACTATTTTAGAGAACACATTAGTCGCCTTTTTGATGTTGTGGCGCAGTATTTAGGAAATACATGAGCTGCTTTTCTGAAGTTGTGGCATAGTATTTTAGTGAAGAAGACGGATCGCCTATTGATTCGTTGTCAATATGGTTTTAGGATTTAGACCTATGGTTACTTTCCTTTTTTCTTTTGACTCCTTAATTGTAACTTTGCTATTACGATCTTCTCTGAACTGTGTAGATTCCTTATTTTCCTGAAGTACTTAGACCTGTGTTGCACATGTTATAAGAGAAAATGGGTGTAACATTTGCCCACCAAGTCTACGCTAATTAATGCAGACTTGTGGTGCTTGTACCCGTTTTTCTCCATTGTCTAATCATTCACTTCATATTTAATGCTACCTTTTCATATGTCTCATGATGTTCAGTTGTTTTTATGTCTATTAAGTATACAAATTATTTCTTCAGGAAATCTTTCTTGCTTCTTTCGTGTATTTCGACTCATCATTATTGGAATCAAAACGCTGTTGATTTTTCTACCATTTAAGTTCTAGGGTTAGGACCTCTTGTTCCAAGGGCTACATGAATTTATTTCCCTTTCTCCTTTTTATTTTTACTTACTTGAAAATCTTAACCCTCACCCTTTAAGCGATTATCTTTTCCTTTACGAACTTTCCAGCCTTAGCTCACGACTTATAAAGACTTATATGTTGAAATTTTTATTTTTACATTTTATTCTTGTATCTTCTCTATCTCTTTCTTCTTATTAGTTATATAATCAAATGCATCTATGTCCTAATGATGTTTGGAGAAATTCTTATGTGTATCATCCCATTGTACTAAGATATGGGTGAATTTGACCTTTCTCTTTTTTAAATCGATTTGATTGATGGGTAATGATAGAGACCGATTTATTCATTGGTATTACTATTCCTCTAATGTTACATGATTAATCTCTCTCAACTTGGATAAATCTTCTTACAGCATCCTCCCATCATTTTTGTCTTCTTCCCTTCTCTCCTATAAGTTATTCATGGCTACCGATGGCCTTCCGTACGCTTTAGGATGACGTTCTTCTTCTTTTATTGAATTAACATAGGGGGATTTTTGAAAAAGGGACAGTTTGGCATAGGTCCCTAATAAGTTTTAAAATACACAAGAACCCCAATAATAAAAAGTTTGTAAATTAGGTCCCTAGAATTAAGTTACCGAATAATGGCATACACTTATGCAATTATTCAGTGAATAATTGCAGACATTTATGCAATTGTATCAAAAAATTGCAGACATTTCCATAATTATTCACTGAAAAATTGCAGAAATTTCTGCAATTTTTTCAAAAATTTGTGGAAAATTCAGCAATTATTCGCCAAAAAAATTACGGTAATTTTCGCAATTATTCACCGAAAAAATTGCATAAATTTATGCAACTTTTGGATATAATTGCATAAATGTCTGCAATTATTCAGTGAATAATTGCATAACTATATGCAATTACTTAGTAACTTAATTCTAGGGACCTAATTTACATACTTTTTTTACTGGGATTTTGTGTATTTTGAAACTTATTAAGGACCTGAGCCTAATATTCACTTTGAGAAAGGCAAAGCACAAGGGATCCTTGATCACTTTGGATTACATGGTTACACAATTAGGATTCCTACCTTATCTGATCGCATTCTTATGCCCCCAGAGAGTTTTATTTCAACATGCGAAGCGCATCTATGATGGGTTCTTCCTTCCTCTTCACCCCTACCTTAAGGAATGACCAATAATTTCTGGCTTATCGTCGATTCTATTATCCCCCATTTCTTATTACCTGCTTACGACCATTATCATTTTTTATGCTTAGCATCTAACTGCTCCCACTACAACACCCCATAAAATAAACCATAAATAAATGGTATAAAATTTAATTAAATATAATAAGGTAGAATATGGAAATTTTATAAAAGTTGGAATTTGACCACGAAAGTTATTCTATTTCTTTTATGGTGAAATTCTGATCTATTTCCATATATAATATGATGAAAACGAAGCTCAAACGAAGAAGATATGAGCATTTGAAGTTTTCAGATTTAAATTAATTTAGTTTGAATTCAAATTCAAATGATAATTAAAATTTAGGGTTTAAATTTCAAAATTAGCTTAGGGGACTAAGTAAATGTTTTAATTAATGTTTAAAGTTAAGGATAAATAGGGTAAGAAATTAATTAAAATCAAAACGCAATGGAAACGAATCATTATTGCACAAAATAAGGCGGAGCGGTCGACCTACATGGGTCAACCAATCGACCGTTGTTTGCACAAAAATTCGACAAACATCACTAAGTTTGAATCTAACTTAATCACGTTTAATTGGTTGATATGACGTTTTTAATATTCCTATACGTTAATAGACAAGTTTTGCAGTCACAAAACAGTTCATAGGTTCAGAGTTGGAAAACAGTTAAGGAAGCAAATCACACAAAGTTTTATAGTGGTTCAGCCCTAACGTGCCTACATCCACTGTCCATTTTATTATTCTTTCTTTGATTTGGTTACAAGTACAAGTTTAATTAGAAAGAGAAAAGTATTTGGAGTAGCTGGAGTGACTAAGTCCTAGTGGAGTTTTCCCTATTTTCTCAGAAATTCGGTCCCCAATGTTGTTGAGGAGCTCTGGTATTTATAAAGTGGAGTTGTGAAGTGCGGGGGTTGAAATTATAGCTTTCTGAATCTGGTTCGGCATCTGGGTAGGAGCTTGTTTGGCTTGGTCACTCTTCCGTGTCTGGTTCGGTGCTTTTGTCTTTGGAGCCTCCTATTTGCCGGACCAAACATTTGGTCTGGCATGCCTGTATACCAGACCAAATGTTTGGTCCGGTGTTGGATGTGTCGTGCCGGACCAAACATTTGGTCCGGTATATCAGAGATTGCCGGACCAAATATCTGGTCCGGCATATTAGAGAATGCCGGACCAAATATTTGGTTCGGCATTTTAGTGAATGCCGGACCAAATATCTGGTCCGGTAGTTCTGTCTTCTATGTCATAGTCCACTTTTGCTTCCTTCCCCTCTCTCTGCTTGCTGGAAACCGAGCCAACACTTGCCCCCCAAAGTATGTTGTGTAGTTACACGACATGCTTTGTTTGGTTCGGCACCGAGCTCCTACTACCAGTTGAAAATTCAAGACTGTTCGTCTTCCCTTCCATTTTCCTTTAAATATCGCTCCTCTCGTCTGATTCTCCTTCTTTTATTTACTTATCTCAAACCAATCGCAGCTTTTATTGCTTAGACACTTGATACTTCAGCTTCTCCACCACTCGAGGTAAGGCCTTCTAGCTTCAATTTCCATCCCTAGGTTTTAAGGTTTAGGGTTTGTGGTATGTGTCGCGGGTGTGAACGGCTGTTGCTTCGAATTAAGGAGAGGAAGTGAGCGAGGGAGTTTTTAGAGGGTGATGGAGAAACTCGTGCTCGGTGGAATTTGGGTACTTTGCACTAGTTACGGGTCCATTAGTTGTGCGAGGTTGAAGACTAGATTGGGAGTGGAAAAGAATTGTAGTTTAGGTAGGAGCTTTGAGCAAGCATGTGCCCAGGTAGCTGAATCAATATCATTAAATTGATGGTTGTAGTAAGATGCAGGTAAGATGCATCTATCACCCCCTAGGTATTGCTAGTAAGATGCAGGTATCATGCATCTATCATCGCACTCCAATTACTACCCTTCCACCCACCAAACATTTCTAGGACTTCATTTGGGTTATAAGCTAGGATTACCTAACTCTTCTAGGGGATGATATATGTTTGTGTGCGTGGTTTTGGCTATAGGAGGGGGAGCTTCGGGTCAACACAGTTACCGTTCAGTGGGTTTGGTTCGGCACTGTGATGCCGTTCGGTTTTTGGGATAGGTTAATGTCAGACCAGATAGTCCGAGCATAGGGTTCATAGGTATGCCGAGCCAAAGGTGGAGATTCTTGAATTGGTAGCTTGAGTTTTATAGGGTTAGGAGTATGGTTTTCACCGGGCTAGACGATAGGATGCTTTCCATGAGTGTTTTTACTTCCATTTATGATTGCACATATGTTGGACTTATGCCTGTCTTTCATTCCTTTGTGTAGGAAAATGTCGACTGGTTGTGAGCTTCGATCCAAGCATGCATCATCACAGCCTGCCCGGGCTGGCGCTTCTTCTTTTGATGTTCCTGCCAATCTTCCAAGACAACCCAGCTCTGCATATTCTATGGTAGAGGGCTATGCTCCCAACCAGACGCTGGTAAGGCCTTCTGAGTGTTACCCCAGCGTGCTGACAATAGAAAAGCTTAACTCCATAGCCACGACGTTCGGGCTTGTTCGTCGAGACATGATACTACCCGTCCCAAATGAAAGAGCCTGCTCGACCCCAGGTGGATACATGGCATACAATAAGTATCACTGTATGTGTGGCGCAATTCCTCTGCTCACTAATTGGATTGCCAGTTTTGTGGTTTACTTCAAAGTCGCTCCCTTGCAGCTTCAACCAAACTCCAACGCCATCCTGACATGCTTATATCTGATATTCATGAAGCGCTATCAGAGGCCCCCTACCCATAGAGAGATCAGATACTTGTATAATGTGAGGAGTTATCGAAAGGGGAGCCCCTTCATCAGCTTAGAGTCGGCCCACAAATTCAAGCTAGTACTTGATTTATACTTGAAGTTTAGCATGTTCAAGAAGGAGTACTTCTTTGTGCGCGATGATGCCGTTCCTCAACATGCTTTCACATTTGGGGATAAGTCTATGATGTATTTTTTTCTAAATTCTCTATCGACTTGGTTCCTTAATGCTCTATATTTTTCAGGTTGCGTGAAGGCGGCAGAGGACGAGGGTTTGAAGAAGATGGACAAGGAAATACTAGCTATCCCGGAGGCTGAGAGGGAAGCCTCGTTCTTACTCCGTGACACAGCCCATCACTTTTACAACTTAATCGACACTAGTCAATCCGTGTTCAAGATCACGCCAAGCTCAACTAAGAAAGCAGCGAGAGCCGAAGGAGAAGGAAGAGATGCAGACAAAAGCAAGGATTCAGAGGAAGAGGGTGACGGGGCCGGAGTCCCGAAGAAGTTGAGGCGTAAGAAGAGCGCAGTTCATCTTCCCCGTTTGGAGAAATCTTTACGCATACAGGATGCTCCTTCTCCTGACGACGAGGAAGGTTTTCGCTTCGAGGGAGATAATGAGGAGGAGGAAGGGTTGGAGGGAGATTCTGAGGCAATAGAATCAGAGGCTCATGCTTCTCAAGATGTGGAGATTATTTGTAGCAAAGGCTTGGGCGCGACTCCTCTGAAGAATGTCGAGGTTGTGCGGGAGTGGCCCGAGCAGTTAGATCAATCTGAGCCAACCCCAGGGCCAACTCTTGTCGCTGACCCCCCTCAAGAGAATGTAGCTATGGGTGAGTTGGGTGAAATGCTGTTTCTTCCGGTGCAAAGCGGAACGGGAATTAGCGAGGCATTCGGGCTTTCCCCGGGTACTTTTGATTTCTATATGGATTTTGGGGTACTTCTTGAGAACTTTTTGTTTTTTGACGAGTCCCAGTCTCCACTTGCTTCTCAATCCAATAAAGCCCAGTCGCCGTGTGTTCTTCTTCCTTCGATTGGGTCCTGTCCTAGTGTATTCCCTTCTTGAGTGAGACCCCGTCCCGGCCTCTTGATCCGGCCTCCCCTAAAGGTTTGTAGTAGCTCGTAGTGTCCCAGTGTCTTGCATGTTTTGTGTTATGCTTTCTCCATTTCTCTGCTCTAAAGTTGATATTCGCTTTGCAGGGAAAAGAAGAAATCCGAAGAGGAATGAAATGTCTTGACGACTTGAAAAGTTCAAACGGATGAAAGGGGTTTCCGCTTCTTCTAAGATGGTCTCTCAAAAAGAATAAACCACGCAAAGGAATGTCAAGGAAACTCCGTTAGTAATAGATTTGATTATCTATGCCAATCAGTTCGTTATTCTGTAAAATGGTACTATATTTCTTTATTGTTAACAAAGGTTACACATTCCATAATCATTACAATATTTTTCCTCCTTATTCCAGTTTTACAATATTTTTTTGGGTTGTACATGCAGATTGTTGAGATGTGTGTGCATATGGACTGTGCAGGCTGTGAGAAGAAAATAAGGAAGGCTCTTCTGAAGCTGAGAGGTGTATTTTTCAACAAGCATTTGGTTCCCATATTATAGTAAAAACTCATTTGTTGTTCTTAACTATTTGAACATAGATTTCTTCTTTTTCTTCTTCTTCCATTTTCTTCTTCTTCTTTTTTATATATATAGTGCTATGATGATGTAGGTGTTGATGAGATAAGCATAGATATGGTGAGACAGAAAGTGATGGTTACAGGATGGGTAGAGCAGAAAAAGGTACTAAAAGCGGTGAGGAAAACTAGAAGGACTGCAGTATTTTGGCCACATCCATACAATGCAGAATTCAACTACGGTTATGGTAATAATCAGCAGTACAACAATCACCACCTGCAAATGAGTTGTTCAGAATATCGTTTGCCATATGGTGCTCATCCTTATGCCTATGCTTCCACTTCCTCGTATAACTATAAGAAACATGGTTATGGCGATGATTCATATCTACATGGATACAACAACAACCTAAAACTAACAGATGTAAAATAGTAGTTGAGGATGTATGGCTTAAGGTGTTAATGATTTATGTATTTGGCATGTAAACTTATCTAACTTTTTGGAGTGTTAGAATTCTATGACTCTACCTTTTAGTCTTTTCGTATGTGATTTTAATTATTTTACGACAATATTTAGTATTAGTATGAATGTATTGCATGGATGTTGCTGTAATTTTTTTTTAAAATTTGCATTAATTTTGCAATGGGCAATGTGAGTTGTTATATGAGCTTTTTACAACAGTCAATGCATGTTGTGAAACAGTCTATTACAACGGTCATAACCCGTTGTAAAAAGGTATACTGCAACGTGCTTTGCCCGTTGTAAAATGTGGTGGATCTATTACAACGAGGCCTATTACAACGGGCACATGCCCGTTGCGAAAACCGTATTACAACGGGCATTGCCCGTTGTAAAAAGACTGTTTTGTTGTAGTGGACCCGTCGATCCAGAACAGTTCGGAACTTCTTAACGTTGCCAATATTCAGGTAACGTGAGGAGTTCATGTTTCGACAGCGTGGTTCCATGGCTCAAGAAGTGATGTGCGGCTTATGGGAGTACGTGGCTTATGAGATCGATACGACCCATCGATCTAGAACGTTTTGGAACTTCTAGATGTTGCCAATCTTCAGGTAACGTAAGGTGTTCGTGCTTTGAGAACATGGTTCTGTTAGGAACTGAGATGTTAGTTTTGATGACAACAACCTTTTTAGCTTATCTTATTATAAAATATATACTAACACTATTGTCTAGATATATATATATATATATTTATATATATATATATATTTATATATATATATATATGCAGGTATTGATTACTGAAGACTGATCAGTATAAAGACTCAAGACTCAAGATTCAAGATTGAAGACTCTAGAGTATCAAGATCAAGATTTCAAGATACGTGTCTAGTTTATTGTTAAAACTTCATAATAGCACGGAAATCTTCATTCCAAATTTTATTTGGGATGGAACCCATTTCTATCTTCTTAGTGGCTTACAAACCCACGACAAGTAGCTTACAAACCTATGACAAGTGGCTTACAAACCCACAAACATCCTGGTTTTGTACAAGTTCTCGAGTCCTGATGTGATGAGATATTCTACAGGAAGAAGCTTGCAAAACTACTTCAAAATGGTTTTTCAAAACTACTTTTCAAAATATTTTAGACTTAAAATATTCTTTGTCTTTGTTTTTAAATAAACTCTTGTTTTAAACTTCGTTTGTTTTTAAAACTATCTTCTGATTTTTAAATATTCTTTTATAATATATATATATATACTTGAGATTTAAAATCAAATTTATATATACATTCTAAAAATATATTTTTCTACTCTTCTTTATTTTAAAACATAGGAAAATTAGTTTATTTTACTCCAGATTCATTTCATCTTGTTTTCCATTCAATACCATTTTCAAAACAAATTTTACATTATTTTTGACTTAGGGATGTCGACATCATGGGATACCCCATGTTGACATGGTGGCCGTTAAATTCAAAAGTTTCAATTTTCAAAAGAAGTGTCTATTTGTTTAAATCTCTTTACGAATGGTTATGACCGTTACTGGTCTATAAATAGCCTTCACAAACGAATTTTTTAACTAACTATTTTCATATTTTCTTCACTCCTTCTTCTCCACAAGTCCATATTCTAAAATTTTCATATTTTTTAGATCGTGCCGAAATTCTACCGAATTCTCAAGTGAATCAAATTAGAATCTCATTCTTGTTTGGTTCTCTATCCTCTCTCGAAGATCAAAGTGCTATTCCGAGTTATAAGATCAATTTGTAATCAAAAGTTTATCGAGTCTCTCTATAAGGTGTGGTTGTGCCTGGAAATCAATTGGGTAATCTTGTGGCCCATAAATCAAGAGAGTTTGCCCCGGACTCGTGAGACGGGAGGGTACCTCAAGGCCTTTAGAAACTGAGGATTGTAATCTCGACTTTGGTATAATAAAAATCTGTATGAGGTGTTCTGCCTTGGTACAGGACTGGATGTAGGGTAACTCCGAACCAGTATAAAATCCGGTGTGTTCTTTCCTTTTACTGCTTTTTATTTACTTTATGCATCTGTGTTTGATTCTGTGATTGTTCTATGATTAAGTTCTGCATTTGATTGTGTCATAATTTTATTTTAGTCCATATAAGTCTTAGAATCCATTAAACACTATTCACCCCCCCTCTAGTGTTAAATTAGCCTTAAGATCCTTAATCCGCACTCCCTTTCAATTGGTATCAGAGCGTTGGTTTTCATAGTTTTCATAATCTGAAACTTGAAAATTGTTTTAATGGCTACCAACACTGGTAATGTCAACTCTGGCACTAGTTCTATTAACACTAACACTAGTTCATTAGTAGAAGGTCAGTCTACTGTCAGACCACCATTTTTCAATGGCAGTAATTATGCATATTGGGCTTGTAGAATGAAAATTTATTTACAATCAGTAGGATTAGACACTTGGAATATCACACAAACTGAGTATGTTGAACCAACTACAGATTTTGCCCAGTGGACTACTGAGCAAAAGAATGTTGCACAAAATAACTCAAAGGCCATGAATATATTATTTTGTTCACTAGATAGGAATGAGTTTAATAGAGTGTCTGGTTGTAAGTCTGCATTTGAAATCTGGAAAACTTTGCAAGTTACTCATGAAGGAACAAGCAAAGTTAATCAGACTAAAATTTCCATATTAACTAATCAGTTTCAATTGTTTAAAATGCATGCAAATGAGTCCATTTCCAACATATATTGTCGATTTCAAGATATTGTCCATTCACTAATTGCACTGGGAAAAAGCTTTTCGGAGGAAGACCAAGTCAGAAAAATTCTAAATTCACTCACTCCAAAATTGGATCAAAAGACACTTGCAATCGAAGAAGCAAATGATACCGGTCTAATGAAAATAGAAGAATTGATTGGGAATCTGATGTCTTATGAAGTTGAACTGCAAGGAAGAAGAGAAAACAAGGTTACAGAAAAGAAGTCACTAGCATTCAATGCAACAACTGAAGATTCGGAACCAGACAGTGATGAGGAGATTGCTTTCATGACAAGAAACTTCCGAAATTCCTTAAATATAGAAAAATGAATAATTACAAAACAAATGATCAAAGGAATTCCAAAAATAATACGGAGAACGTCAACAATGATAAATGCTACAATTGCAATAAAGTCGGGCATCATATGAAAGATTTTCCATATCCAGATAAACAGTTGTTCCCTCCAAACAATGATTCGTCAAGGAAAAGAAAGAAAGCATACACAGCAACTCTTGATGACTCAAACTCATCATCCAGTGACGATGAAAAGAAGATGGGTAATTCAAATCCGTGTTTCACTGCTATTCATGAATCAAACGACGATGGGAGTATGGATCTAAAAATAGGTACGCATTTACATTATTTTTAATTTTCTTTTTTGAATGGATGCTTGTTTGTTTGCTTGAATTTTTTTAATTTCCTTGAATTTTAAATTCAAATTTATCCCTTGAAATTTGAATTTTAAATTCAAAAATAATATTATTTTAATAATATTTTAAATATAAAATTATTAATATTTAAGTATTATTATATTTAATGTTCTCACAGGAATTATATAAGTAGAATATAGGAACTAATATATACATTTATTAGAAATTAGGAATAGTCACTTGTCCTTTGATTCAATAGGCACATGTCGACATACCGGGATACCCCATGTCGACATGCCTCTCAGAAATTTGATTTCAAAATTTGAATTCAAACTTTTAAATTTCCCTCCACCTTTTCACCAACTTCAATGCTCTGGAAAGATGCCTCTTGACCAGAGAACATGTCTATAGAATCTCTATTTAATTTACTCTCTTTATCGTCACTTTTCACTTTTATTTCAAATTTCAAATTTATCTTCATTATCTTCAACTCCTCTCAAACTTCTACAATGGCCTCTTCAAGCACTCCTAACACCATTAGACTTCCAAAATCTATCAAAAACTTTCTCTTTAATGACCCGGAAGCTATCAAAGCTTACATCAACTATGTAAACTTTGGTAAAATATATACGGGGAAATTTGCTATTTTTAAAGATTTTCCTTCTTATGAAATTGAAAATCTTTTTCAACAATGTTCTATTCTTAGTGTAGTAGATAACAAACAAAATGATTTTGCATGTTATCCAAACCTTGTTAAGATGTTTTATGCGAATTTAAATCGTAGTTTTTATGATGGGCAAGATGGACAAATTTGGAGTAGTGTAAAGGAACATAAATAGTTTTGGATTGTGAAATTTTAGGAAATATTTTGGGATGCAAGTATACCGGAATGAATCTCTCGAAATTTCAAATAAATGAAAATGATCGAGAGACATTTCATCACATCTTTGAAGGGGATTACAATTTTGAATTCAAAAATCATTATTTTCATCCAAAAGCAAGAATTATTAACCTTCTTATCCAACACACCCTTATAACAAGATCGGGAAACTACAACAACCCAACTTTGAAAGTTTGCAAAGCTCTTTTTGCAATTTTTGGAAATTATGATATCAATTGGGCTCAAGTTATTTTGGATGAGCTAAGGCCCAAGAATTTTACTATGGGTGAAAACACATTATATCATGGAATTTATCTCACTCGGATTTTTAATTACTTTGGAGTTGATTTCAAAAGGGAAGAATTTATAACTAGAAAAGTGTTCAACCATGGAAACATTTCCCTTATGCAAATTCCATTAGTGTTTCAACCATATGAAACACCTACGGAAAAGGAAGAAAGGCTTGCTCACGAAGAGATGGAAGAAATAGAGGAAGAAGAAGAAGAGGAAGAGGAAGGAATGGAAATTGAAGAGGAAGAAGAGGAAGATCAAGAAACTTCCTTAGAAAGTATTGAATATCCTACTAATCCCGCTAATCTATCCAATAAGACCATTCTCAATAATCAAAGAATTATAGTGGAAAATCAAAAGACACTTAAAAGATCAATGAGTAAGAAAATGGATAAGATTTCCACTAAAATCGACAAGTTCTTCGGGAAAGCTAGTAGAAAGCTTGGACTATCATCTTCTTCATCTTCATCTAATTAGTTTTAGTTCATGTTATCTTGTTTGTTTCAAGTTCTATCCATGTATTTTCCTTTATTTTAGTTAATATTATATTAGTTTATGTAATGTTGACTAGAATCATTAATGAAATCTTTTATTCAACCTCATTTGTCTCTGTATTTGCTTGTTTTTATATTATACAAATTATAGTTGCATAGATTTGTTCATAATATTCAAAACAAAACAAATTGTCACTTTAGACAGAGGCATGCCAACATTCCCCATCCCCCAATGTCGACATACAACGGGCAGAAAGTAGTTACACTTTCAAATTTTTATTTCATGTAACTAACTTGTGTCTATTCATTTTAAACGACTTTCTACCCCTATTTATACCTGTTTCTTCCAGAATAATTTATCAAATCTCATTTCTAATCACTCTCTTTCATATTTCTTCCTACTTCTTGAATTATGGCCTCTCCGATTAAGAATCTAAGTGATAATCTTGAGGAAAATCTCACTTCATTCAAGAATATCCTTACATTCACACTCCATAATCAGTGTCACCTAGAATTGAGTCAAATACAGATGATCAAGGAGCAAGAGAGACATTTCGACACCCTTCGTTGGATGATCTCAGCCCTTAACAAGGATGATCTCGAAGGAAATCCACCAGTCACTCTTGACAAAGATAAAGAAGAATGGGATGCCATCAAAGCAGACCCTATATTTGGAGAAGATGGATGGGAGGAAGTACCAAGGAATGTCTAGTCATTTTGTATGTTATTGGTGTATTTTAAACTTAATTGACTTAACTTATTTAAAAACATTTGGTGTGGTTTGTATATATGATTGATTGAATAATTACTGTAAATATGATTGGATGATGATTGATTTACTGTTGGATTACACTTATGACCACACTCATGATCACATTTCACATTTATGATCACATTTCAAACTTATGATCACACTTAGCATTTATTACACTTATATATGGATTACTCTAGTTTGTATTATGGTTGATCATCTTATATCAAGTTCAAGAAATTTATTAGTAAGAAGTTTTTGTTGATGACAAAGGGGGAGAAGTTATAAAATAGTAGTTGGCTTGGAGTAAGGGGGAGTTATGATTGGAGTAAGGGGGAGTCATGGAGTAAGGGGTAGTTATGATAGGAGTTATGGTATGGTAAGTATATTTTATAAATACAGGTTGTCATCATCAAAAAGGGAGAGATTGTTAGGAACTGAGATGTTGGTTTTTGATGACAACAACCTTTTTAACTTATCTTATTATAAAATATATACTAACACTATTGTCTAGAAATATATATATATATATATGTAGGTATTGATTACTGAAGACTGATCAGTATAAAGACTCAAGACTCAAGGTTGAAGACTCTAGAGTATCAAGATCAAGGTTTCAAGATATGTGTCTAGTTTATTGTTAAAACTTCATAATAGCACGGAAATCTTCATTCCAAATTTCATTTGGGATGGAACCCATTTCCATCTTATTAGTGGCTTACAAACCCACGACAAGTAGCTTACAAACCTACGACAAGTGGCTTACAAACCCACGAACATCCTGGTTTTGTACAAGTTCTCGAGTCCTGATGTGATGAGATATTCTACAGGAAGAAGCTTGCAAAACTACTTCAAAATGGTTTTTCAAAATGGTTTTTCAAAACTACTTTTCAAAATATTTTAGACTTAAAATATTCTTTGTCTTTGTTTTTAAATAAACTCTTGTTTTAAACTTCGTTTGTTTTTAAAACTATCTTCTGATTTTTAAATATTCTTTTATAATATATATATATACTTGAGATTTAAAATCAAATTTATATATACATTCTAAAAATATATTTTTCTACTCTTCTTTATTTTAAAACATAGGAAAATTAGTTTATTTTACTCCAGATTCATTTCATCTTGTTTTCCATTCAATACCATTTTCAAAACAAATTTTACATTATTTTTGACTTAGGGATGTCGACATCATGGGATACCCCATGTCGACATGGTGGCCGTTAAATTCAAAAGTTTCAATTTTCAAAAGAAGTGTCTATTCGTTTAAATCTCTTCACGAGTTGTTATGACCATTATTGGTCTATAAATAACCTTCACAAATGAATTTTTTAACTAACTATTTTCATATTTTCTTCACTCCTTCTTCTCCACAAATCCATATTCTTAAATTTTCATATTTTTAAGATCGTGCTGAAATTTTACCGAATTCTCAAGTTAATCAAATTAGAATCTCATTCTTGTTTGGTTCTCTATCCTCTCTCGAAGATCAAAGTGCTATTCAGAGTTATAGGATCAATTTGTAATCAAAAGTTTATCGAGTCTCTCTATAAGGTGTGGTTGTGCCTGGAAATCAATTGGGTAATCTTGTGGCCCGTAAATCAAGAGAGTTTGCCTCGGACTCATGAGACAGGAGGGTACCTCAAGGCCTTTAGAAACTGAGGATTGTAATCTCGACTTTGGTATAATAAAAATCTGTATGAGGTGTTCTGCCTTGGTACAGGACTGGATGTAAGGTAACTCCGAACCAGTATAAAATCCGGTGTGTTATTTCCTTTTACTGCTTTTTATTTGCTTTCTGCATCTGTGTTTGATTCTGTGATTGTCCTGTGATTAAGTTCAGCATTTGTTTGTGTCATAATTTTAATTTAGTCCATATAAGTCTTAGAATCCATTAAACACTATTCATCCCCCTCTAGTGTTAAATTAGCCTTAAGATCCTTAATCCGCACTACCTTTCAGGTTCCATGGCTTAACAAGTGATGCACGACTTATTATATCGATATGACCAGTCGATTCGGAATGGTTTGGAACTTTTCAACGTTGTGAATCTTCGGTAACATAAGGAGTTTGTGCTTCGAGAGCGTGGTTCCACCGCTCAAGAATTTATGTATGGATTATGGCAGTGCACGAATTATGGGATCGATATGACCCGTCGATCCGGAATGGTTTGGAACTTCTTGATGTTGCCAATCTTTAGGTAATGTGAGGAGTTCATACTTCGAGAGCATGGTTCCATGGCTCAAGAAGTGATGCGCGACTTATGCGAGTGCGTAGCTTATGTGATCAATACAATCCGTCAATCTAGAACGGTTTGGAACTTCTCAACATTGGTAATCTTTGGGTAATGTGAGGAGTTCATGCTTTGAGAGCGTGGTTCCATGGCTCAAGAAGTGATGTGCGGCTTAGGGAGTGTGCTACTTATGAGATCAATACGATCCATCGATCTGGAACGGTTTGGAACTTCTCAACGTTTCCAATCTTCGGGTAACGTGAGGAGTTCGTGCTTCGAGAGCGTGGTTCCATGGCTCAAGTAGTGATGCATGATTTATGGAAGTGCGTGGCTTATGGGATCGATATGATTCGTCGATCCAGAATGGTTTGGAACTTCTCGGTGCTGCTGGAGTGACACCCGTTTCGGAGGAGATAGGGATCGAGTTCCGTCAATCTAGTGGTTTGAGTCAATTTGACCTCGTCGACTCAGCAGGTTATTTGCTTGAACAAGGTTTTATAGGTTCAAGAAGCTAGGTGTGGCTTATGGGATGCACACAATGGTTTGGGACTACCCGGCATTGGAGGAGTGATACTAGTTGTTAGAAGTTAAGGATCAAGTTTTCCCATCTATCCGGCGATTTGACTTCATTGGAATGTGATTTCGTCAGTTCTAAGAGATAAGTGGTTTTTGGATCGGGTATGGCATGGACGATCCTCCCATATTTCTGGAAGATGTGCACAGCCAAACAGATAGGGTTGCCATGGTGGAGATATCTCCAGCCAGCCGCATGGAGATGGTTAGGAAGAAAGAGCTTGTGGGAGTTCAGGGAAAGTCTCTCAGTTTTTGGTCCAAACTACCTTTAGAGAATTGGTCTTCAACTAGCATACAGTCTAAGAGGAAAAGGAACTGGACACCAAGGGTGGTAAAGGAGGAGTTGGGAAGAAGTAAGCAAGTATTATGCTTCTATTTCGTTTGTCGCGCTAGCTAGGTCTTTAAGTCTGTAGTTTTCAAAATGCTAGAATTTTCGATCGAGCATAACAGAACCGTGGTATGATTAGTCTTGACTTTCCCTGTAGCTATTCAAGTATGTGTGGTGCCCTCCATGCCACAGGGTTGTTCACGTGCTTAAACTGTATCCGGGGTTTCTCCATAACTCGTTTGGTTGCACGTGGTCCAATGGATGCAATTGTGTCTTCTACATTATTAAAGCATGGGAAAGCCTTTATCTTCAGAAACTTATATATTAGGGATTTGAGATACTTGGTTCTCCCAGGTGCCGGATCTTGGCTTGATTCGAGTTGGCCTCTGATTGATCATAAGTGTTTGCACCGAAAAATTGGCTCAAAACCCAATAGAAGTTTTGAAGAGAAATAAATAAAGAATATAAAATGAAAAAAGGATAATAACAAATAAAAAGCAGTAAATTGAAAGAATAACATGCATAAAACGATTTATAGTGGTTCAGCGTTGTTTGCCTACGTCCACTTTGAATAGATTGCTTTATTAATAACTTTATAATCTGAGTACAATAGGGACAAATGAAAATCCTTAGTTACAAAAGAATATAAAGCAATCAGCAGCGTAAAAGTTCCCAGAATGAATAACCCAGCTTGAATTTATAGATGAAGTTAACCAAATATCTCTCTGAAAACTTGGCAGAAGGACCTTTGAAACCACATGGGCCCACCAGAGGGATTGCATGGCCCAATTCCAAAAGAAGAGGGATCGATACCGATCCTTTCTTTGGTTGAATATGTGGGAGCGATCCCTATGGTGGCTTACTCATGCTAAAATACGCCTAGCCTCCAAATTTCATGATAGTTGAATCAGTAAATCTTGAGATATTGCTCGATCTTTGCTTCAATATGGTTTGCTTGTTGATTTATGTCGATCCCTTCCAAGGAAATTATACCAGTCCCTCCAACTTCATCTCCTTGAGGTGCGATCTCTAGGGTAGGCCCCCTAGGGTCCCCATGTCTTGCTCACAAAATTTCATATGCATTGGACTTGTGTATCTTGAGATATTAATTATTTTCTATAGGAATGCTCTCACACCTTGAAACATGCCGATCCCTATTATTGGAGCTAATTTATGTCAATCCCTCATATGGGTTGAACCATATTTCGTGCTTCGAACATTGTGCCTTGCATATCTATCAAGTCCATTCAACCTTGACTCCATGTTACCATCTGTACTTGACTTCTGGGCCCCACAATCATCACTTTGGAGTCATCGACCTTGATGGCAGTCGAATCTAACTTATGCAATTAGTTCAATATGCCAGGTTAAAATGTCAGATAACACTTGACCCCCAAAGTATGTCTTGTGCTTTGAATCGAAGCAAGTTAGAATCATCGAAAAGAAATCCATCCAATTTTATGAATAATGGCTATCCGTCTGTCGGACTATTTTTCTAAAGTGTTGCATCTCTTTTTGATCATCATGTCGCTCGGTCGATATATGAGTTGTATTCTATTAGTTGATATATGAGTCCGGTTTCATGAGACTAATAAGATTTGGTTATCTGGTCCAACCTCGAACCTGAAACCTTCAGGTTTGATTTCAATTTCTATCGATTTCATAAATTGAACCTTTGAGTCACGTATATGCATGTTCATATGAACGTTGTTGTTGTTGGCCGCCGGACGTGTTCGTATGTCCACGAGTCTTCGCCAATCTTCATTGCATTTTGTATATATGTGCTTTGAATTATCTTCATGACTAAGTTTATTTGCGAGCATGTTCATAGCCGATCCCTCTTTTTTTTTCTAAGTGTTCATAGGGATCATCGTATGTTTAGCCGATCCCTCTTCTCCTTTTCTTTATGCTTGCAGGGATCAATACCTTTTATGTCGAACCCTCCCTCCTTGCTTCGAGTGCCGACCCCTCTTTCCATATATAAGCTAACATCCCTCCTTCCCATCTTTTACATATCCAACATTTCAAACTACTTCCCATTCATGCCCTTAAGACCGAACCCTCTTTTACCTCCGAAAAACCCAAACCCCTCCTTCCCTACTTAAACATCGCCTTCATCCACACCTTAACCTCTCGATCTAGCTTTAGATTGTCACTTGGCCTCCCATTCGAACCATAATCCAACCTTTTCCCCAAATCGCTCGTCCTAGGTTTTTTCAGGTAGGTTACTCACCTTCGATTTTATTTTATGATGAGATGTTGGATTCCACATTACCGACGTCGAGGGGGAAGTTCAAAGCAATGTTGAAACAATGGCCGAGGTTGCATGGAAAAGGGGGAAGTGGGATATTATGGGGTTCAACAAAGAAAATAAGAGGAGGAAGAAGGGAGTGCACGACAAAGGGTTCGGTTGTGTAGGAAGAGAAGATGGCAGGTTGGGTAGAGGAGGGATCAGTAGAAACTTGATGGCGGGAAGGCATTGGTATTGGAAGTTTTGTGGAAGGTTGAAAATAGTAAGTGGAGGGATCGGTGGAAATGGTTAGCGTGGTGGGATTGGAATTTTTTATTAAAGGAAAGGGATCGGCATCTTTTGTTTGGAGAGAGGGATCAGTCGTAATGATCTGGGGTAGGGATCGGCATATAAGAGTCAGTTTATAGGGATCGGCATGTACTTGGCTAATTCTTAGGTTTTGAATTGAACTCGAAAACTTTGAGCAACCAAAACCACTCCCATCTCATTGAACTTGAACATATGACAACGATGAACAATAGGACTTGCATATTCGTTATTGAACTCGAGATTGAACAATCAAATCCTTGGGACTTAGAACATGAACTAAAACTTAACATATGGACTTGAATAACGGATTTCACACATTGATATGCCGATAGTCGATCCCAAAGCTTACACGACTGATCAATCTCTTCGCCAGTTAAGACGGTCAGCGATGGCCGTCACTCTGGTTGGAATCCAAAGTCTCGTCATTTAACTTTGCTTTCTTATTTTAAGCTGTTTATTTCTGCACTACACTACACCACACTGACTTACACTTAGCATGGGGGAATATGTAAACTTTTCTAATCTCGATTAACTACTGAGTATAGTTGACATGGACTTCATACGTTCAGAGCGTCTAGCTGCAATGTCTTCCAGACCAGCTTCGCAATATAGTAGTCCTAAAGCTGAGTCGAGTTCTGCAACCATATTTGATAGGCTTTCCCCTGGTCATCAAACTAAACAAGTGGAAGTTTCCGGCATGTCCGCCAACCTTTTTTCTGATGTTCCCATCCTTCCGGCGGAAGATATAACTCATGCCCCCAATGCTGTGGAAGGCGCTATACTCTTAGATGACCCGACAGATTCTCAGGTCTCCATAATTGGTGAGGCCACCCTTTGCAGACTATGTTCCAGACATGGAATTCCATTTGAAGATGTCATGACTCCTTCGATAAATGACAGGGCTCACCTGCCCCCAGAGAGGTACACAACATGAAACAAATTCTTATGCTGGGCCGGATGCGTGCTTCCCTTTAATTCTTTCATCCGGGAGATGCTTAAATATCTTGGAATAGCCTCCACTCAGCTTTACCCGAACAGCTATGCCTTTTTCCATGGCAATTTCTTATTATTCATGAGCGTTCTATTCTGCCCGCCATCTTCTGAGGACATAAGGTTTATTTACAACTTTAAATGATGGTCAGGAAGTCCTTCTTATGTTTTCCTCGAGCCTTCACCCAACTGTCAAGTCTTAATGGGTGCTTGGAACAAACTCACCCTTTTTAAACATGAATGGTTCACGTTCGATGTTCGCCTGGCTTTACGAGGCGATGGTTGGAAGGACGTAAGTGTCGTCTTCGCTTTATTCTCAAATTTCTTAATCCAAGTCATATTCTGAATCAACTAACATTATGAATATCTACATGTGTCCGCCCATGCCCTGAGGGCGATAGTTTTTAAGAGCAAGTTCTGTAATTTGCACCATCCCAGTCGAAAACAGGGACATTAGACTCTTCGTAACCGACGAGTGGTTATCTCTATTCAACGTACTGGAAGAAGGCCGTAGCATCGGGATTCTTGGAAGTGCTGCACTACCAAGAAATGTTATAGAACAAGAAGGGCATATCAATAAACCTTTTGTGCCCCCCAGTTGAGGGGACTCGGGATGACGCCAAAGAAGGCGAAATTAAGGGTGCCCAGACCAACAATCTTGGCGACGCTGATGCAGGCGCAGGCAAGGCGCCAATGGCTATACCATCACAAGGCGCACAACCTCATACGCTGGCTAGGAGAAGAAAAAAGCTTGCACATAAGCTTCGTAAGAGAAAAACTACGAAGGATCCGGAGTTCGTTATCACTTCTATCGACGACATCTTCCTAACATTTAGAAAGTTCGATGAAAGGGTTTTCAAATCTCCAAATCCATGATGACATCATGACTTATGACTTCCCAAACATCAACATAGATGGGCTCAATTCTCCCGCCAGAAGTGGTGACGGCATTCTTCCTACCGGCAAAGAAGAGAAAACTCTCACGACTAAGGCGACAACAACCGGTCTGTTTGGGGGGACACAAGGACAATCACAATCACGTGCACTTAACCACACGATTTCCAACTAGCTTTTGTGCAATGGTCACTTATACTGTGGTATTTGGTTTTTTGCAGGCATGATGTCTCAATCCCAAGCTTTTGATCGCTTAAGGAACTCCTGGATGCAATATGGATCCAAACGTGATTCAAAATCGGGTAGTCATAAAGAGAGGGATGACGACCGAGAAAGAAGTCGTCACTCGAGGGAATCTTCCTCTTCCAAGCATAAGTCCTAGTCTCGGTCGTCCCATCAGGAAGCTCAACCTAATCTTCCAGTGTAAAGTGGCGATCATACCTCTTTCCATGGTCCTCAAGTTGCTATTCCACCTAAGCAATACTTCGATTGCTCCAGCTTCAAGAAGTCCCATGACCGTAGGTCAAGCAAACATCCAATCGTAGCTTCTGATCCATCTTTGCCGACTATGGCTCCTAAAGCTTCTACAATAGAGAAATTGGCCGAACTTAAGGTAATTTTTTCAAAGATTTGTTTTGATGGATTTAAGTTCCTACCCACCATTCATACAATCCCAGGGAACGTTAAGGCAAGTTCTATCGCATGCGTCAATGATGTTTCTGTTCAACATGAATTGTTCCGGCACTTAGCAAAGAAGACCTCCAAGGTGTCTATTGAGCGATAGCATGTAATAAATCGTCTAAAGCTAGAGGCAATCCACGACAAAGATATAATCAAACTCCAAGACACTGAGATCACGGACTTGACGGTAAAACCGACCGAGGCAGAAAAAAGTGCCAAGGAAACATCTAAGGCCATGAGTCGTCTAGAGGCTGCCCACAAAATGGAACTTGATGCTACTCTCAATCGTAGTGGTGCACTTGCCTTGGAAAAAGATACACTGCGAAAGGAGAAAAATATTTTGGCCCGCCAGGTTGAAGAGCCAGAAGAACTTCCTAAGAAGGAGAGGGAAGAGAAAATCAAAGCTCAAGAATTATCGCAAAGATATTGCGAGGAAGCTGTTGAGGCCCAAACTTTGAAGATTAAGCTTAATGAGCAACTTACTCAGATTGTAGTCCTTAAAGAAGAGGCAAAGGAAGCGGGCCGCAATGAGATAAGAGAACAGCTCGAGGCCCAAGTAGAGGATGCTAAGGAAGCTGATCGAAATGAAATCAAGGACATGTTCGATCCACAGATCGTTGAATACAATGCTAAAGTCCTTCTCCACCGCGATATGAGCTTTCTTAGTGAGGGTTATATCGAGTCGCTTGCCGAGACATGGGAATATAACGTTGAAATGTAAAAGAAAACCCTCACGAAGCTGATTTGAATGAAGAGAAACTAGTGCGGGAGATCCTTCATGAAAATGAACCCCTAGACCTTGCCGCTACAAGACTACGATATTTCGACATTCTAGCACCCTCCGGCAAAGGGAAAAATATCATTGAGTCTTCGGAGTCTGATCCCAAGAGACCCTCTTCTTTTCAAGTAGCTGAAGCCTCAGTTTCTTTTGGCCCAAGACAGGATCTAAGCTACGATCCGTACAAACCCGGTTATCAATTTGAAGTGTTGACTCCTATTTTGGAAGGGAGTACTCCGGTGACAACCGAGAGTCAGCCAGACGCAGGTATTCTGCTTTACTCTCCATTTTTCGAGAGGTTTCATGCTCCATGACCAATAGTCATGGACTTATCTTCTTGTTTCCACAAATCCATAGGTCTTCTGGGTCCCAGCCAAACTCCAAAAAGTGGTGCCATCAGGGAGCAACAATCGACATCAACTGAGATTTCGACAGCCACCGGTGCTCTAGGGCCCAATGCTCAAGTTATCGAAGCACTCGATGACGATAAAGCTAAAGATCCACCGCCGATGGATGAATCTGATGATGTTGTGATCACCGGTGCCACTAAACACACTGATGAGCTCAGCTTAAACGAGCACATCGAGAAGGAGGAGTGGTTGAGGAAACAAGCCAAGACTGAACCCGTTGATGTGGATATCGACGATCCAAATCTCATCCCATCACTGGTCATCCCACCTAGCGGGTCAATTTCCGAAAAACTCCCTCCTACTTTCGAAAGCACTCCCGCTAAAGGTGATAAAGGATCGAGGAAATGGAAAGGCGCAAGTTCGGGTGGTGCTACTCTCGAAAAATCCAAAAAGGAGAGAAGGCGAAAGAAATAGCCATCGCTTCGGCTCTGTTTATACATAACTTGTATAGCTGTTATCCCTTTTGTTGGTCGTGATTGTACGGGACCGGCCCCCGTTTTTCGAATAAACTTGTATCATAATTTTGAAGCTTATTATGCAAATAAAAGTTTTTTGTTTTCTATTGAACTCTCGTGTGAATTATTAGTTAAGTTGTTGAGTTATTACCTTTCATTCAATGTACTTGTAATTTGTTGCTTGTTGACTCGAATAACAATCAGTTAATTCTATCATAAGGCCTCCACGTGGTCGTGGCCCTGAGTCGAACCAAACATGTGACTCGTGCCCTAGTGTTGCGTTGTCAGATTCAGCGGTTTGAGATATTATACTCCTGCCCCCAGTCTTAAGTTAGCGAACTTAGACGGTGGATGGTCGAACTCCATCCTTAGAGAGTTTATACTCCTCCTGTCATTTTCAGACCGGAGTTCATGGAATATTGAATGGTCGAACCACACTCATATATCTATTTATACTCATATCCGCACTTTGGGGATAAGAGTTAGTTGGTGGGTGGTCAAATCGCACCCGGCTTGTGTTTATACTCTATTCCACGCTCTGGGGACTTAGAGTTATTTCGAAAAATTGTCGGACCGTACTTTACTTAATTGGTTAATTTTACCCCAACGTCTGGGGATTTGACTTAGTGAGCGATTGGTTGTATCACAATCGTTTTTGATTCATGAATGTTTGATCACTTGGTGGGATCAATTGTGTTATCGAATGGTCAAGTCTCATCCATACCTCATTGGGCATTACATCCATCGGGTTGTGAATGTGGATTATCAAATTAATGGTCGGACCATTCTTATTTCATTCAGTTCAATCGTGAACTTATATAC
The DNA here is from genome assembly GCA_030737815.1 of Allium fistulosum. Taxonomy (NCBI): domain Eukaryota; kingdom Viridiplantae; phylum Streptophyta; class Magnoliopsida; order Asparagales; family Amaryllidaceae; genus Allium; species Allium fistulosum. Next base: position 697,068,951 of record CM060903.1, on the reverse strand, counting down.
TCGGCTTGCCCCAAACTCTAGGAACTTGCTCAGACATGCCAATACTAGTTAGTCCAATATCATGACTTACATGTACTGCTGCAGCAAACACAGACATGAAGGAAATTCAAAACTTTATTTGCCAAACAAAAAGAAATGACATAATTTGTCTTATTATATATCTTTAAAAATCAATCAAATCTTGAAATTAAATAAAATTGAATGAAAAAGAAATAAACTAAATGAAATATCATCGTAAATGCTCGCCATTCCACGCCCTTGGAAGTGTGATGCCATCAACAGTCGCTAGCTTGAAAGTTCCCTCTCTAAGCCTTTGTTCAATGACGTATGGCCCTTCCGAGTAGAATTCATATGCGATGGAGCAGGAAAATCGTGTTCCAAGATGAGATCGCCGATTTCAAAGGTTCTAGGTCGGACTTTGGTGTTATAGTATCAGGCGACTCGGTGTCGGTGCGCAACTACCCTCAAATCAGCTTCTTCACGCTTCTCGTCTACAAAGTCTAGAGATTCCAAGAGGAGATCTTTATTCGTTCTGAGATCATAGTAGGTCACTCGATGAGAAGGAACTTTGAGCTCAACAGGAATAACGACTTCGAAACAGTAAGCAAGGGTGAATGGAGTATGGCCAGTCGTGGACTTGTGGATGGTCCTATAAGCCTATATCACTGTCAAGAGTTCATCTACCCACTTTCCTTTGCCTTCTCCAAAAGCTTCTTCAGAATGGACTTTATAATTTTGTTCACAGCTTTAACTTGTCCATTGGCTTGAGGGTAAGCGACTACTGCAAACCTCTTTTAATATGATGCCGATGGTAGAAATCTTTGAATTCAACACCATCAAATTAAGTCCCATTATCTTTTACAATAGTTAGTGGAATATAGAAACGACATATGATTTCTGAATGGTGAAGTTGATTACTTTCTTTGTTGTGATCGTAGTTAATGGTTCCGCTTCGGCCCATTTGGTGAAGTAGTCAACTGCGACAATGGTGTACTTTGCACTGCCTTTAGAGATCGGTAAAGAACCGATAATATCTATACCCCACATAGAAAATGGTCATGAACTGACCATTTGTGTAATTTCTGTTGGCAGAGCTCTTGGAACTTTTGCATATATCTGGCACTTGTCTCATCACCTTACATAATCAGCAGCGCCTCGATTAATGGTTGGCCAATAATACTCGTAACAGAGTATTTTCTTTGCTAGAGTTTGCCCCCTAGTGTGATCACTGCATTCTCCTTCACGAAGTTCCTTTAGGACTCGTTTTATTTCATCGTGAGCGATACACCGGAGTAGGGGAATGGAAAAACCCTTTCTATACATAACTCCTTCCTATATGATATATCATGAAGCTTTACAAAGGACTTGTCGCTTTTTATTTCATAGCAAATAATCTTTTATCAGAGTCATCCACGACTCCTTCTTAGACTTTGTCCCTAGTACCCGATCGATTTCCATCAAGTTTATGCTTGGAGCGTTTAATACTTCGACTGGAACCAAGCCCATCTGTTGTGCATCCCTAGTGCTAGCCAACTTTGCTAATGAATCAGCCTCTTTATTTTGATCCCAAGGAATGTGCGTAATATCATAGTACTCAAAGTCAATCAACAATTCTTGGACTTGAGTAAGGTACGGATTAAGTCGTTGTCCTTTAGCTTGGTAATCTCCCCTAACTTGATATAATATCAATTGTGAGTCGCAAAATATTTCAAGGGACTTTATTCCCAGTTCTCTGGCGGGTTTAAGTCCAGCAATCAGATCCTCATACTCGGCTTCTTTGATTTTTGCAGGGAAATCAAGATCTAAAGCATAGCAAATTGACCGATCTTCGGGAATACAAGCATAATTCAGCTCCAGAACAACGATTTTTGGATGCTCCATCTGTATACAACTTCCACCATATGGTAGGGTTTCATTGCTTTCCGGGAAATCATCCTACGCAGTAAATTTTGCTATAAAATCTACCAGTGCCTGACCCTAGATAGCCCTCCGAGGAAGATAAGTGATGTTGAATTAGCTAAGCTCGATATTCCACTTGAAAAACCTTCCAGATGTCATAGGTCGCTGCAGGACCTGTCGTAACGGCTGGTCGGTGTAAACATTGATAGGGTGTGCCTGGAAGTAAGGGCAGAGCTTTCGTGATGCAATCAGCAAACAGTATGCCAATTTCTCTTTTTTCGGACAGTTTCTTTCAGATCCTGTCAATCACTTGCTAACATAATAGATCGGTCTCTAGATTCGATTCTCTTCGTGGAACAATGCGGCACTTATAGCGTGTACCGACAATGGCTAAGTAGATATATAAATTTTCATAATCCACCAGCTTTGACAAGATGGGAGGTCTCTCTAAGTTGTGCACCAAAGCTTGGAATGCGTATTTATAATCCTATGTCCATTTAAAATTCCTTTTTCCTCTCCTAATCAAGTCAAACAAAGGAATGCATTTATCGGTAGCTCTGGAAATGAATTGGCTTAGGGCAGCGACCTTCCAATTCAGGCTCTATACCTTTTTATAGTATTTGGCACTTGGATATTGGGAATAGCTTGGATCTTCTTAAGATTAACTTCGATTCCATGGGCATTAATGATGAAACCTAAGTACTTTACTGATGCAACACCAAAGGAACATTTCAGAGGATTAATCTTCATTTTATAATGTCGAAGGATGTCGAACATTTCTCCCAAGTCTCTGATGTGGTTGCTAGACTGTCGTGAGTTCACGAGCATATCATCCACATATACCTCCATCGTTTTTCTGATCTGATCTTTAAACATTATGTTATCTAGGCGCTGGTAGGTCGCTCCTGCATTCTTTAGTCCAAAGGGCATCAACACAGCAATATAATCTAACATCGATAATGAAACTGTTGTGCTTTTGATCGGGAATGTGCATCAGGATTTGGTTATATCCTGAGTATGCATCCATGAAAGACAGCAATTCGTGTCCCACGATCGAGTCTACCCGCTGGTCGATCCTTGGAAGGGGAAAGATGTCTTTTAGGCATTTCTTGTTCAAGTCTGAGTAATCAACACATGTCCACCATTTCCCATTCCCCTTTCTCACAAGTACAGGATTAGGTACCCACCTAGCGTAGAGGGCGTCGCGAATAAACCCATTATCTTTGATTCTATCCACCTCCTCTTTAAGAGCGGCAGATCTCTCCGGATCCATGCCACATCTTTTTTGTTTCACCAGGACATGCCTCGGGTCGATATTCAATGCATGGCTCATAATGGCAGGTGAACTCCCACACATGTCAGAGTAAGTCCAAGCGAACATGTCGAGATTCGCTCGATGAAATCAAGCAAGTTCTTTCATCATCGAGAGGCTGAGCTGCGATCCGATGATTATGCCCCGCGATGGGTCGTCGCGGCTGACTGTGATGTCAATCATCAGCTCAGCCGGTACAGTCTTGGACTCTTTGGGCTCCTCCTCGTCATCTCTCAGATCTATATCTCTATAGATTCGACTGTGGCGCCTGAGCCTAGGCTCAGGCACTAGTTGTCAATCTTCAATGGCTTGGATGTGAACCGACTTGTCCACACCCTTACCTTTCTCCTTCCGTTGAGCATCCCTTAACTCAAATACATAACAGACATGTCCAGTTGCTCGATCACTATGAACAACTCCAACACCATTATCTATCGGGAATTTCAAAGTTAAACACCATGGGGCAAGAGCTACCCGGAACATAGCTAGGGCGGGTGGCCCTAGAAAAGCGTTGTGTGGAGAGTCAACTTCCAAAACAACAAAAGGCAGAATCCACACCTTCCTACGGTTACCTTCTCCCAACTCTACAGGAAATTCAACATAACCAATAGCTTCAGTTGTAGCACCATTAAAGCCATGAATGCGGGCTTTAGACGGTTTCAAGTCCTTGGCTTCCATCCTCATCTGATCATAAGCTTTTATGAAAATTATATTTATAGAACTTCCATAGTCAACTAGTATCCTTCTCACTAAAGTGGGGCCGATCATGATCGAAATGACCATTGGGTTGATCGTTGGAGCCTCCACCTTGTCTGTATCTCTGTTTTTAAACTTGATATCATCTGCCATTTTACGTTGATGTTTTACTGGAGCTCCATCTTCCATATTTGAATAGCATTCAAAATCCACATGCTTAATCGCGCTAGCATAGCGCTCCATCTCATGCCAACTTTTATCAGTCGGATGTGGTCCTCTGACTATTGTATTGGTTACAAATCTTCCAACGGTAGGTGCAGGCTCCTCAGCTTGTGTGGTGGTTGTCCTCGGTTAGTGTCGGATGTCCCCAACCTGCCATCCTACGGGGTTTTTACAAACTGCTGTAACTTCCTTTCTCGAATCAACTTTTCGATAATATCCTGAAGATGCCCGCATTCATTCATGTTATGCCTATAGCATTCATGAAACCGACAAAATTTTCCAGTTTGTTTCTGCTTCTCTGTTGATTCTTTTAGAGGCGGCTTCCTGTACTGAATGGTGTTGTAGGTAGACAAATTGATATTCTCTAGGGACATATTCAGTAGCGTCTAAGTATTGTACATCAGAATCCTAGGCTTCCCTCTTTCGGAATCCCTCTTTCTTTTTCGGCTCCTATCGCTGCCTTTCTTTTATTAATTCGGTTTGTTCTGAACATTCACTTGAACTTTTCTAAAGCTATCATCAGACTGCTTTACTGCAATATTACTCTGTACTCCCTCTCCACTAAGTCCTGCAACATTCTTCTTCCTAGAGCATATGGCTTCCTCCTTCCTCAAATACTGAGTCGCCTTTGCATTAATGTGTTCCAACGTTGCAGGTGGCTTGCAAGTTAACCAATCGCCAAAATCAAACTCTGGATTAATCCCTCTTATTACCGCCATTAATATTGCATGGTCATTCGGATTACTGATTACTGTAACAGTTGTATGGAGTCTCTCCAAATAATCTTTCAACGATTCTCTCGGAGCCCATATCATGTTGGACAGGGACATTACATCTTTGTGGCGAGTTGCGTGCATACGAAACTGCTGCATAAACCTTGTTTCCAAATCATCAAATCTATAGATCGACCGCGGGGGTAACCTTGTAAACCACATTGTTGCTATTCCATAGAGATTTATAGGAAAACATCTACACTTGGTTGCATCATCTGCTCGTGCGAAATCCATCAGCCATTCTTATCTCATGATGTGCTGCTTGGGGTCAGTTTTTCCCTTGTAGGCAGGCATCGATGGCATGTTGAACCTCCTTGGATACTCTATATGCATGACATTATCAGTGAATGGGATATGCTTCTCAAGATACCCCAGTCATCATTGGTCAAGCATTGGCTCTCTCTTACTAACTGTCTAACCATAACGGACAAATCCGACATTTGGATAGTTTGTGCTAGGTGGTGGTCGTGTTCCACCTCACGTGAATGGTTCGGTCGATGTCTACGAGCCATTCCACACCTTTTTAGTTCAACATCCTCCCGATGTATATCTCGTAAATTCATTTCATCGTCATTCCAAGGAAGCATTTGGTCAACATTTAACTAAACTCCATCATCCAAATAAGCCCTAGTAGTTCCAACTTGAATCCCGGTGTGCATAGGTATGTTCCCTCCTTTGGAGGAGGGATTGGTACCGATCCTTATGGAGGGATCAGCACCGATCTGTCCTGAAAGACTAGGATGGTATGCCTGTTGATGCCTTGAAGTTTCTGCAGGATATCCGTCTGTTCTGCGATGTCTACGCCTGTGATATTCGTTTGATAAACTAGAACTCTCAAATGCCGAGTAAGGGGTAGGGTCCCTCCTAACTTTTCCTCGCTGTTGCTGACTGAGTTGGTTCATTAGTTTGATATTGGTTTAAATCTACTAATTTAATTGTTTACGGCTATCCACTAGCTCTCTCAATAGATTTTGTCTTTTAGCTCTTGTGATAGAATCAACTAGATTTTGGACTTCAACTGGATCAGCATTCACATCCATTGGTTGACTGCTCGGGCCTCCTTGCTGGATCTTAGCGTTCTTGTTTCCTTCCATGTTCTGAGAGGTATATCTAGTGTTCCTCACCATTATTGATAGCTTTGCAAAAATCTAAGCATAGTTGAGAATCTAGGTTCCCAGTGAAAGCACCAAAATGTTTGCACCAAAAATTGGATCAAACACCCGATAGAAGTTTTGAAGAGAAATAAATAAAGAATATAAAATGAAAATAGAGGATAATAACAAATAAACAGTAGTAAATTGAAAGAATAACATGTACACAACGATTTATAGTGGTTCAACGTTGTTTGCCTACATCCACTTTGAATAGATTGCTTTATTAATCACTTTATAATCTGAGTTCAATAGGGATCAGATGAAAATCCTTAGATACAAAAGAATATAAAGCAACCAGCAGCGTAAAATCCCTAGAATGAACAACCGAGCTAGTATTTGTAGACGAAGATGGCCAAATGTTTCTCTAAAACTCGGTAGAAGGACCTTTGTAACCACATAGGCCTACTCGAGGGATTGCATGGTCCAATTCCCAAAGAAGAGGGATCGATACAAATCCCTTCTTTTGTTGAATTTTTGGGAGTGATTGCTATGGTGGCTTGCTCATGCTAAAATATGCCTAGCCTCCTAATTTCATGATAATTGGATCAGTAAATCTTGAGATATTTCTCGATCTTTGCTTCAACATGGTGTGCTTGCTGATTTCTACCGATCCCTTCTAAGGGAAGTATTCCGATCCCTCCAACTTCATCTCCTTGAGGTGCGATCCCTAGGGTAGGCCTCCTAGGGTCCCTGTGTCCTGCTAACAAAATTTCATATGCATTGGACTTGTGGATCTTGAGATATTAATTGTTTTCTATAGGAATGCTCTCACACCTTAAAACATGTTGATCCCTATCATTGGAGCAAATTTATCCTGATCCCTACCATATGTCGAACCATATTTCATGCTTCGAACATTCTGCCTTGCATATCTAACAAGTACATTCAATCTTGACTCCATGTTACCATCTGTACTTGACTTTAGGGCTTCACAATCATCACTTTGGAGTCATCGGCCCTGATGGCTGTCGAATCTAACTTATGCAATTAGTTCAATATAGCCAGGCTATAATGTTTGATAACAACAAGGTCGGTTCGGTTTTGGCTTAGTTTCTTCGATCCACTTTGAAGCTCTAGAATTCAGCACTTTTTTTCTCATTGGTCGTTGAAAGCAATTCTATTAATTTTGCGGAGTAACTGATGTGATTATCGATTAGTGGCCCCGGAGCATGACTTCACTTACTTTAGGCATTTCTAGATGAGATAACCGTTGATCTTCCAGTTGGCCTTCGCGACGCTTTAGTTCAAGATGGTTTTTTGGATCAGATGACCACCGATCTACCAGTTTGCCTTCATGACACTTTGGTTCGTGAAGGACCTTTAGGACGCTTTAGTTCATGAAGGAGTTTTTGTGATCTGATGACTAATGACCAGATGGCCTTGGAACGATAATTTATTGATTTCGAGAGGAATTTTGATTAGATGTCTAGCGACCAAACGACCCTATAGTGATTATTCATCAACTCCAAGAAGAGTTTTGGGTCATGTGTCCGATGGCCTGGCGGTCTTAAAGTGATGATTCATCGACTTCAAGTGGAATTACGGTCGGATGTCCGGCGACCAGACGGCCTTGGAGCGATAATTCTTCGACTCCAAGAAGAGTTTTGGGTCCTGTGTCCGACAGTCCGGCGGTCTTAAATCGGTGATTCATCGACTTTAAGAGAAATTTTTTTTGGATGTCCGGCGACCAGACGGCCTTGGAACGATAATTCATTGACTCCAAGAAGAGTTCTGGGTTGTGTGTCTGACGACCTGATCGTATTAAAGCAATGATTCATCGACTTCAAGAGGAATTTTTGGGATATGGCTCTCGGGAACACAGTTATTCGGTTCCTAAAGACTAAGGATTGGATCGGTTTCTTCGACGATCGTTTGGACAAGCCTTCTCGACGCTACCAGAGCAACGCCGGTTCTTAGAAGGGGCATCGGCATGACTCTACAATCCCCCCAGTATCTCGGTACGACTCGTTTGGAAAAGAAAAGTAGACAATGATGGATGAGAAGGCATTGCTTTAGGTTGCTGCCCCATTCCATAGTAGCTAGCTAGCCAGAGTTTTATTTGATAATCATCCTTTCGTTTGATTTCCTTATTTGGACGGAGCGCTTTTCCACTGGTTCTTAGTAACCTTGCTTGGGCAGAAGGTCCCTGAGGTCCTATAGCTCCTTCACCATTTGGTTTGTTCTTTGGCAAATTGTCGGGTTTTCCTTCTGCTAATAGCACTACCTCTAGTCTCTAGAACTGCTTTTCCTTCTCATAGAATTCTTCTAGGGTAGTAGGTTGTTTCATCCTTTAATGATTCCTGAGGGCCTTGCAGTAGGCTGCATCTGCCGCCCTCGTTTCATCCATATGCTAGTCAAACCTGTAAAAAAGCAATTTCGAATCAGTTGTACAGTTGTAGGAAGGATAGTTGGCATGATAATTTTTTTTGGATATTCTGCATGCTGAACGGCTATGGTGAAGGGTTTCCATTAGGGAAGATGCTCTAATCATTGTCAATCTGGTTTGTTTTCAAGTTATGGCTATTTATAATGCTTGGTAATGATATACGCATGATTGTCCTATGCTTGAATGATTGGAAATGCCGATTGAATGGAAAATACTTAGGATGGGGTCATGGATCGGTGACGATCCTTGAAAAATTTCAAACTAGGTGAGATCGGTATTGACCGACAAGGAAGGCCCTATAAGGTTGCATTCCAAATTTCAAGGCATTTGGAGTTCGCATGTTCGAGTTATGGGTAAAAGAAGATGGATCGGCGTTGATGGGTCGATGGTATTTTACTTGGAGTCCGACCCGGTAAAATTTGCCATTTCCTTAGAGTCGGCATACGGTTTGCTTGGAGTCATAGAATTTGAAGTGCTAGGTTGGTGACGAACGGCGCTTGGGGTCATTTGCATGTTTGCTTAGGAAAATTCTTGGTTCTACCCGAGTTTGATTTTGGGCCAGAATTTCCTAGGTTTGCTTCAAGTCAAATGGTCGATTACCCGAGTTCGACTTCGAGTTAGAACTTCCAGAATCTGCTTCGAGTCAAATAGGCGATTACTCGAGTTCAACTTCGAGTTGACCCTGAAGTGAGTTTTTCAACAACCATTTTGATTATTTTTGATGATTTTCAATGACGACCATTCGTGATTCGTCGATGGAAGCTCCATGATGGGATTGGAAGCTAGTCAGTTGGGAGTGGTCACAATATACCACGGGAGCTTCACCTTGTAATCGAACCCAGTTTGTGTCATATCTTCTTGGTTCTCCTGCCTCTAGGAGTACCGTTTGAGTAGCAGTTCCTCGTCCATTGCTTGGCACTGTGTTGCGGCATGGGTTTTAGAGCTTCTTCTAGCATTCTGCATGTTAGCATTTTCATCTAGTTTGTCTTCCTCAAATTGTTTGTCATCTTCATAGCCGGAGAGAGCCATCATCATATCTCCCCATGGGGTTTTCACCACTAAGTTTGGGTCTGTAGCAGGTGCTTTTGCAGTGGGTGGAGTGTTAACATTTTCTTCCGTCTTGATTCTTAGAGCTCCACCCACGACTTCCTTTTGCTTTTACCTTCTGTTTCTTCCGTTCAAGCCAGAAATAGAAGAATGCTCTTGCTCTATAGCAACCACAGCTTCATGCACCATTCTTGGAGTAGTTAGTGATTCGAGCACTAAGAGAGCATCTATCTTTCCATAAGAGCCTTTTGACTATTTGTCGTTTTCTAGTTAATTTCATCAACCATCATGCTCAATTCTCCCTTAGTCACAACTTCATGTTGTGTGGAGGATCCTAGAAACTAATCTCTAGAGTTAGCTTTTAACAGTAGGTTGTTAGGGTTGTTGACTTCAATTTGCTGAGATATTTGTTTCGTCTCCAGCAATGGTAGCTCATATGGATCTTCCAGAGGTAGTTCTCTTTATTCTTGGTGCCATTGATTCTCAATAGCAAATCTTCTAAGCACAGATCAAGGATCTAACTTCTACATCCATCTGATCCAAAGTAGATAGCTGGATCTAAACCCGAGGAGAGTCCAGTTGTTATGCCAAGTCATCACCGAAAATTTCAAATCTATCTGAGTCATTTCAATGGATCGCTGGCTATCCATAGGGGATGGATCACTAGTTATCCATAGGAGATGGATCGTTAGCTATCCATCAACTTAGCATATTTTCCACCTGAATCCTATACTTAACGCTACGAAGAAGCTTGGAAAGTTTAAGAGCGATCTGACCTATCATGATGGATCGCTAGCTATCTATCCACTTAGCATTTTAGCTCAATTTTCATAAGGCCCATTCACTAGTTCTTTTGAGTGTGTTATCCAAGTATCAAGTCATTTAGAGTTAGTTTGATCATTTGTCTTCATGGGTGTGTGGGAGTTACCATATGAATTTTAGGTGGTGAGCCCAACCTAAGTCGGTCGCTGGCGACCCATCAAGACGGATAGCCAACGATCCATCAAATCTTCTCTAGTCATACTTATATTTTCTGTGAGCCTTCTTTTATGTCTTCTAAGTATTCCCTCCAAATTTCAAGTCTATCTGATTCCGTATGAGTTCTCTAGGTCTAGTTTAAACTAGCTACTTTGGTCAAACCAGCTTGAATCAAATGAGTCTTTACTTCTTGAACTACGCTGCTTGGAATGCTATGAAACTTGGCTAGTATTCTTAGAAGAGGTAGTAGATCATGATGTAAGATGCTTTGATAACTCATGATGCTTCCTTTTGGATCCCCAGCGATCCATGGATGATGGATCGCCGGCGATCCATCTATTTAGTGGATTTTTGGCTTGTTTCTCTTAAGTTCCATTGGCTTGTTCTTTTAGATGCCTTGTTCCAATTTCAAGTATTTCTGGATTAGTCTAGATGTTCTAACTCCTACTGAATTCTACTGGTTAAAAACCCAGTTAACAAAGGCTTAAATTCTCGATTAAGAGAAATGTTGTTGGCTCAAGTGCCTATGGGGGCCATGTATGAGATGTTGATGGAAATGGAAATGCTGCACGTGGCCAACATGGAAGATAAGGAAGTAGAAAAGAAGACTGTACCGACCCAAAAGCAAGGAGGGTCCTAGAAGGGAAGCTTTTGGGCCAATAAGAAGTCAAAGGGGAAGTTTAAAAGGGATGGCAAGGTGTGTCAGAGATGCCATAAGAAGGGTCATAAAATAAAAGATTGTTGGGTGAGTATGATGAAGGAAACCTTTAACGGGAAGTGCTTTAATTACCACGAGGAAGGGCATTATAAGAATCGGTGTCCCAAGATGGATAAGGAAGGATCAAGCGGAAAATCCTTTACTATTGAAGCTATCCTTATTACTAGTAAACCACCAAGAGACTAAGGAAATGCAGCTCTAGATGGTATAATTTTTATTTTTGGGGTTACTATTCGTACCCTATTTGATTCAGGGGAAATCACATTCCTTCATTGTTTACAACCAAATTGGTCACAAACACCCCAGAATAGATTTATGTAGAGAAGTAAATGAAGAAAGTAAAATTGAAACTAAGGAGCAGAATAAACTAATAGCAAATAAAAATAATAATCAAGAACATAGAGATTTATATTAGTTCGGCGTTGTATGCCTACGTCCACTTTGAAGTTTATCTTTATTAATCAACTAATGATCTAATTACAGCAGCAAGGAATAGCAGAAACTTGATTACAATAAGGAATAGGTAACCAGCCGTGTAAAAGTCCCCCAATGTGAACCATAGGGCCTGTATTTATAGGGAGAGATGATGAGATATTTCGCTAAGGTTTCAGCAGAAGACTCTCTAGGTCTATAGGGGCCCACCATAACGATCGGCGTACCTAACTCGACCATCAGGAATGATCGGCCAAAGTTTCACCGATCCTTTTTCTTTTCTCCAATTTTAGTGTGATTGTTTTTAGGGGGTCCCACATATCCTTGATACTGCTTCTGAAATATTGAATCATTCTGACTTGTAACTTAGGAGATATTGATTGATCTTGGTTGAAATTGGATTATGCACTGGAAGATATCGATCATTTTTAGGACTTGGCCAAAACGATTGGCCAATAATGATCGGCTAAATCCTAAATGCAAATTTAGGACTCACAATCATTTTTGTAAGCCTCAATCTTCATTTTTTTGATGTCCTGGAAGTTTCAAATGAATTGGCCTTGTGGATCTCGAGATATTAAGCATTCTCCGATGACTTGAACTGTTTTATGGATCGTTCTTGATCGATCCATGCATATCCTTGCTTCGTCCATAACTCAAGCATATAAACTTTGATCAACTCCAAATTTGAAATAGAACTTCACGGGGCCATGCTGATTGCACCTTGATTGGGTTTCGGCCCAAATCTGCTCGACCATTGTCTATAATACTGTACGTAATTGATTCCTAAGGTTGTTGACCGTTCGTTCCTAGCTAAGTCGATGATATCATGACCTTACCAAAAGGTGAGATAACATTCATAGCTATGGATGTAGTAAATTTCTTAAACCTTCGACGCAAATGGTCAACAGCCCAATAGAGGTTTCCAATCTCGTTGGGGGTTTGACCGATCTTTCTCTTATTTGCAAAGACCTAGTGTTAGACATATGCGATGTTGATTTCATATACAATGCATACGTTCTAAATTTAAAGGCTATGGACTTATCATGGGTACGGATTGGTTGTCGTATTATGGAGCTATTCTTGATTGTGATGAATGGATTGTACGACTAAGGAGTTGTGGAGGTCGTGACCTAGAGGTTCTTTATACACCCAAAGATTTTGTCGAGTTAAGCTATTTACACTCGCTAAGTCAATCTGTTATTGGAGAACCATCATCTGTACCCATAGTTTGAGAATTTCTTGATGTCTTCGAGGAGGTCTTAGGTCTCCCACCCCATAAGGAGATCGAGTTCCGAATCGATTTGGAGAAGGATGCAAGGCCCGTCGCCCTACCTTTGAGGCATATAGCCTCCAAAGAAAGAAGGGAATTGGATAAGCAAATCTCAGAACTATTGAAGAAAGGATTCATCTGCAGAAGTACTTCTAAATAGGGAGCCCCTGTTGTTGTTGCCACTAAGGCAGATGGTTCTTTGCGACTTTGCGTCGATTATAGGGAATTGAACAAGTTAACAAGGAAGAATAGGTACCCTTTACTTAGGATTGATGACTTGTTCGACCAACTTGTAGGAGCTAGGGTTTTTTCCCAATTAGACCTAGCAACGAGATTCCATCAGTTAATGATAGCAGAGGAGAGCAAGTCAAAGACTGCATTTCGCACTCCATATGGGCTCTATGAGTGGGAAATAATGCCATTTGGATTAACGAATGCTCCAACATACCGTGTAGATTTGATGAGTAGAGTATTTAGGGGGCAACTCAATAAATTCATCGTAGTGTTTGTTAATGATGTTTGGTTTTATCCAAAGGCAAGAAGCATAAGGACCACCCGAGGGAGATATTAGAGACCTTGAGGAGGAACTAACTCAAGGCCAAATTTTCTGAATGTCACTTTTGAAAGAATGAAGTTAGATTTCTTGGGCATATTGTTTCGAAGCAAGGATTGGATGTAACCCTGCCAATGTGAAAATTGACCAAGGATGGAAGACCCTTAAGAGTGCATCAAAGATTAGAAGTTTCCTAGGGTTGGCAGACTACTACGGAAAGTTCATCAAGAAATTTGCAAGAATAGCAGCCCATTAACCCAATTGACTAAGAAGAACCTAGTTTTTGCTTGGGATGAAAGACGCACTAAGGCATTTGAGAATTTAAGGAGTCATTGACTAGTGCACCTATGCTCACCATTCCCGATGGAACCAAACATTCACGGTTTTTACAGATGCGTTTGGCACAGGATTTGGAGCGGTTTGACGCAAGAAGGGAAAGTAGTTGCTTATGCTAGTAGGCAGCTAAAAGATCATGAGAAGAGTTATCCAGTGCATTACTTGGAATTGGCAGCTATTGTCTTTGCCTTAAAGATGTGGAAACATTATCTCTTGGGACAAAGGTTTGAGTAATTCACTGATCATAAATCATTCAAATACCTATTTTCCCCAAAAGATTTGGATCTCAGACAACAGAGATGAATGGAGTATACAGCATCGTTTGACTTTAATATTCAGTATAGCCTTGGAAAAGAGAATGTAGTCACCGATGCCCTTAGTCGAAGGCATGCTACCCTAGGTGCTATATATGAATAGAGATAATTTGAGTTTTTCTCGAATTTTAACTTCCAACCATCAACATAACCCATCTAAGATTTTCTAGCAGTTATGGAGATTAGACCAACCTTGATGGATCATATAGGGCATTAGCAAGTGAAGGATGAGAAGTTAGTGGAGATTTTAGGGACATTGAGGAAAGGAGAGCATTTTCCTCATGCTAGGAGGTATTCCATTGATGAGAAGGGATGCTTGAGAGGAGATGGATGCCTTTGTGTTCCTATAACTAATGATTTGTTGAGAGAAGTGCTTATAGAATGTCACCACTCTAGGAGGGTAGAATGTCACCACTCTAGGATGACCATCCATCCCGGAGGAGATAAGATGTATAAAGACATGAAGAGGATCTTCTTTTGGAATGGAATCAAGAAGAGCATAGTTGTGTTTGTTGCTAAGTGTTTGACATGTCAGAGAGCAAAAGTTTAGCAAGGGAAGCCTGGTGGATTATTATTACCTTTGGAAATTCCGAGTTGGAAATGGGAACATATTTCAGTGGATTTTGTGAAAGGATAGCCTAAAAGTCAGAAGGGAAACGTGGCTATTTGGGTTGTTGTGGATAGACTCAGCAAGAGTGCTCAGTTTGTTCCAACTAGGAGAAATAGTACTATCGCCTCTCCCGCACAGATTTATATCAAGGAGATAGTTCGTTTGCATGGAATTTCTATGAGCATGGTCAGTGATAGGGACTCCTTGTTCACTAGTGAGTTTTGGAGGAGCTTACAGACAGCTTTAGGAACTTCTTTGAGTCTTAGCACTGCATATCACCCACAGTCTGATGGACAAATAGAGAGGGTGAATAGGATTTTGGAGGACTTGTTGATAGCTTATGTCTTGGACTTCAGAGGACATTGGGAGCAACATCTACCTTTGGTTGAGTTTGCATATAATAATAGCTATCAAGCAACGATTGGTATGTCCCATTTTGAAGCACTTTATAAGCGGCCATGCAAATCGCCTAGTTATTGGTGGGAAACCACCAACAAAGTATTAATCAGACTCGATTTGATCTGTGGTACCATGGAAAAAGTATAGTTGATCAAGGAAAGGATGAAGGCAGCACAAGACTGTTAGAAATCTTATGCGGATAAAAGAAGGAAAGAGCCTGAGGTTGGAGATATGGTGTTTGTTAAAATTTCCTCTCTTAGAAAGATTGTTTGATTTGACAAGCCTGGAAAACTGGGGTATAGGTTTGTCGAGCCATTTAGAATTTTGGAAAGGATAGGCCAATTGGCATACTGTGTGGAGCTTTCTGACAATTTAGCAGGAGTCCACAATGTTTTCCAAATTTCTTACCTTAGGAAATACCTTCATGATACCGCTATTAGTGTAGAGCCTGATCAGTTGGGGGATTCTGAGACGGAGAAAACAGTGCCCCATGCCACCGCACGCATTGTGGAGCATGGAACTAGAAAATTCCCTAACAAAATAATTAGACTGGTCCAAGTACAATGGGGGGATAATCCGTTTGAAAGCACGTGGAAGACCGAGGAGAAGATGAAGAACACTCACCCAGAGCTTTTCACCGGTAATTTTTCTCTTAAAATTTTAGGATTTTGGTTGCATCATGGTTGCTAGATTGGATGATAGGAGATTGTTGTTACACTTTTTCACAATAACTTTGCACTCATATAGAAATTTTATGCATGTTTAGGGTGTTTGCATACATACTTGCATAACACGATTACACCTTCAGCTAGGATTGAGCTCATTTTAGCTGTCTACAGTACATAATCACATTGCACTATTAGTTGAGTAGATGGTTGTGTAGATAACTTAATTGTATAACATGGATGTTATTATGTGTTACGATGTTTGCCCCTTGAAATGTTTCAGGACAAAATCCTTTTTGGGGAGGGGGGATGTAACACCTCGTAAAATGAACCATAAATAAATGAAACAAAGTTTAATTAAATATAACAAGGTAGAATATGGAAATTTTATAAAAGTTGGAATTTTACCACAGAAGTTATTCCATTTCGTTCGTGGCAGAATTTTGATCTGTTTTCATATATAATATGCTAAAAACGGAGCTCAAACGAAGAAGATGTGGGCGTTTGAAGTTTTCAGATTTAAGTTAATTTAGTTTGAATTTAAATTCAAATGATAATTTAAATTTGGGGTTTAAATTTCAACATTAGCTTGGGGGTAAAGTAAACATTTTAATTAAAGTTTAACGTTAAGAATAAATAGGGTAAGAAATTAATTAAAATCAAAATGCAACGGAAAAGAATCATTATTGCCCAAAATAAGGCAGAGTGATCAACCTACATGGGTCAACCGGTAGACTGTAGCAGTCAATTGATCGAGCATAGGCAATCAACCATCTCCTAATGGTGGAGGCTAGGTTTTTGCATTGTTTAACGCTATAGATTTATCCATTCCTCTTCCAATTTGATCCTACGATTCTGGTGCGTTTCAACCCCTATAAATAGAACCCTACCCTCTCCACTTTTTATTCATATTATTTTAGGGAATACAACGAAACTCTGCCATTGTTATCTCTTCAAATTAGATTCAGAAATGCTATAGAGAATTCAGGTAAGAATTCAATTCCTTTTGTAATTATTTCTTCTTTTCCCTTCAATCTATTCTTCTTTTGTTCTTTCTCCAATTGTTTTGAATCTAATAAAAATATATACATCTTCCCTATCATGTATGTATCAAAAGAGACAGATTCTAGAGGAGATTGAAAGGCATGAAAATCCAATGAAAGCGAAGCTAAGGCTATTCTATTAGTGGAAACCTTAGTATTTCCTTTTCAGTAATTGTTTGGTGTATCTCTATGGGTTTAAATGTGCCTTAGGGATTTTGGGATTACGATAAAACGATAGATAAAATCCCCCTAAATTCCCTTTTATTTTGAAATGTCAATTTTATGTTGAGATTCTCAATTATTTACATTAATTTGATGGAATTTATTTTGTTTATGCAATTTTTGATAAGTTCTTAGTCCATTCCACTTCTCCTTCTTCTTTGGTTCAATTTGTGATTCTTCAATGAAATAAGGGGTTCAGATTATGGATTTTATTCGTAGTTTACACCACTTATTCCATACCAATTTCCTTCATACGTATTTCTTTGTAAAAGAGGAGTTAAGTAGAATATGGAGTTTAGATTGCAATTTCTATTGTTTAGGATATTCCATTGAATTGGTGTAATAAGTTGAGTTTCTATTTTATTTACAAGTCTGTTATTGCAGTTTTGGTTATGAATATTTATCCCTATTTTGGATATTAGAATCCCTTATTTTGGTATGTTGAAATCTTAGGAATTTGAAGAAAAAAGACTTGAAATAGTATTTCGTTAGGGAATTGACATTTAACGCTAGTTTAGGGCGTAAATCTGTGCGTTTAGAATTTATTAGGCGCGATATTTATTTCTCTCTATTAACGTAACTAACATATATTTATTGCATATATGGTGTAGTTAATTAGGTATTTATTTTCATTTATTTCCCTCATTAGGAATGTAATCGATTGTCAGGTGAAAATAAAAGAAAACTCTTATATAGCCTAAATATTGTTCTAAGCGTAATAAAGAAGATTCCTTATAAGGCCTTATTTATGAAATGACGAGATGAGTATTATATATATATATATATATATATATGGAGTGTATTTAATTTACGGCTAAGTAATAATGATGCGAGGTCAATAGAGTTACATGATGGAAGTTTGCCCTTCAATTTGAGGCTACCATCAATTGTGTACACTTCCTATTAATGTGAGATATCCTTATGATAAATATTTATAATGACGAAAGGTTAGTCCCAAATTCTGTAGGGGAAATCTGCCCAGCTAATCTGGCTACCAGTTCCTACGAATAGGCGGACTAATGTGAGACATCATTATGAGTATTGGCCATAGTACGAGGGGCCTGCTTCGGGGTCTTGAGGTATTAAGTGGTTGTTAGAGGGCCCTCCTCTTTTCCCCTAATGAAGTATTAAATGGCCTAGGGGACATGTTAGGTGGTATCTCTACAGACGTCCGCTTCTGGATAAAGTATTAAGTGACTGATTGAGGGTCTGCCTTTCCAAATAAAGAAGTATTAAGTGATCTGAGATTCAATATGATGCCAGCTAGATAGTACCATTAAGGAGCACGCCTTGGGAATAGGTATTAAATGATGGGGTCTACCTTTATTAAGGTATGAAATGACCAGAGTCTGCCTATTCTCCAATAATTGGTATTAAATGGCTTGGGTACTATATCTTGCATCACTAGTTAATTATAACGTGGGATTTGGATTATGGGATTTTAGTGACATGCTTCTTTCCTTAAAAATTAGTATTATATGGTTTTGATGGTTTTATGTTCATAGGCATATTCTTATACTGAAATATATTGCCCAAGTACATAAAAGGTATGACTCGACGTTTTTATTCACCATATACTTGTTGTTCTGACTCCCTCCTCATTACAACACAGGTTAAAGGACGTTGATGGCGAAGATGACGCTTAGAGACGGAGGTGGTTTCCTTGTGGCGGTATTTTCATTTTCACTTGCTTTTATGTATGACCATGTATCTAGACTATTGTTGTAACGGATTTATCTAGTACTTTGTATTTTGACATATTTATGATGTTGAAATAAATGAGTACACTTTGCTATTATATTTTGCTCCATCTACTATGAGTTCTGAAAGTTTTGTTATGGCTCTATACTATTATTTTCTTAGTTCTACCAATAGTTTACCTTAGAATGGATCTAAGTTTCGATGGGTCTGTTCTAGGTTGAAATTTAGGCATGTTTCGGGGTAGGTTGTTACACCCACTTACCAAGAGTCGTTATTTTTGTATTCGATTCATGAGAACATTGCGTCAGGATGTAAATTATTTTATTATGTTCAAGCCTTGAAATCCGTTTTCTCGGTCTCTCCTTGTAAAATTATGAGATGTGCTAACCAATTCTTTTATATCTCTAATCGCGACAACTTTATTCCCTCCTTTAGAGCTCTTGGTACTGATCTTATTTCTTATTATTTAAATTAATTTCTAATTGTTTATATATATATATATGGAGTTGACTTTCAATTATCTTCCTCCTTTCCTTTCTTCTTTTTCAAGTAAACATCCAAGCAACTTCACCATAAGGGAGTGGGACTAGTTCCATGTGCGTAGAACAAGGATCCTTAACCTGACAATGAAACCCATAAATGCTTGAATATCTTTATGGAGGCCTTACTACGTAGACATGGTTTTTTAAATTCATAACATCAATTTTCTCACTCAACATTCATTTATGAGTGTGCTGTTTCTACTTCTGTTGGTATATTTAATGATTTATGAATGTGCAGCTACATCCATATTGTATCATACTAGCGTTTTTATATGTACTTGCTCAATATTTTCTTCCTTCTTAATAATGTTTTGTTTATTGTGCGAGGGACCCTCTTAATGTGTTATTTATTTAATTTCCCAGTTACAGTGTCAAACTTTATAAACGCTTCTAAATTACAGTCTGTGACATATAGGAAAAGAAAACGCATCCCTTTCGGTGGAGTGAGAAAGGTGAGATACCTATGGGAGGCTTCAAACTCCTGCCTTCTTCTCCTTACTGGACCACTCTTGCCTTGAATGTACGTCCCCTTAATGCAGTTTCGACTTCCCATCATGTTTTTTATCTCCCCAAAGGGAGTGCCATTATGACTTAGCTGAACAAATGGGGCAGTTGATGGTTGATGATGTGTCCACCTTCAACTCTGTTCCATTCTCTCTATTAACCCTCCCTACCCTAGATGATCCTTCTACTAACATCTTCCAAAGCCTTCATAAAAGCATGTTCTATATGGTGATCATAACTCCTCTTCTTATTTTATTATTACATTTTCTGTGGTTTGTTTTGATAATTCATTTGCTTATGAAGGGGTGCGCTTTAGCTATAGAGCTACAATGATGGATCAAGATTGTAGAACCAGCTTGGGCGAGCTCTTAGACTAAGGCTTAAAATTATAAGAGAGAACTTGAGGAGCTCAAAAAGAATTACATCGAGCTAGAATTTTGCATGTTGGAAGTTGAGGATGCTTCGACATAATTTGAGGAGGCATTGGCCAACACTAAGAAGACAATGACTGAATTAGATGGGAGGGAGAATCGGTAAAAAGAGTAATTGGCCCAGTCCATAAAAGATGCTGAGGGCATAGGTTACAATGTTCTCTATAAAATATATGCTCAATTCAAGAGGCAGTTTTTTGTTGAGCGTTTGGACTACCCTGAGGCTGAGGTGAGTTTTGAGTTTTTGACTAACCAATATGTCACCCGAATTGCATGAGAGCATTGTTATCAGTTACGGGTCCAGAAATGAGATGGAGCTAGCTCTTCAGTTGTTGTTCATGATGTTATAGGTGACTAAGATGCCGATGGTGCCTCTTACAGCCCGCTTGACATTGATGTTGACCAAGATTTTGAAGCTCTTCACTTTGACGAAGTAAATGTTTGTACCCTCATTTTGCCATTCCTTAGTTGTCTTTTAGGCCTCCTTTTTTTAGCTGTTGTGGTAGTGGCTTTATTAATGAACTCGCTGTTTCTAGTAAACTTTAACATTTTTTCCATTTGTCTTGATTGTGTTGCCTATGGGGTACTTTGAATTTTTTGTTGGATATGACTTCATTCTTGAATTAATTTTTCTTCCCTATTTAGGTAGGAGCGATTAACATTAATAAATCTCTTTTAGTAAAGTCATTTGAGGAGGGTATGTCAACTCAATATTTGGAGGAACATATTAAGAATATGGAGAGGTAGGCCATGGAATGATTAACACAGAGGTCAGCCTCGATTCAAAGAAGGGAGGCTGAGTTGGAAAAATCCATTATTAGACCGAGAAAGAATTTGCAAAACCTATTATTCAGGATCACTAGGGTGATTCACGAAAGAGTCACTTTACAATTTTGTACTGCATGGATAAGGGCCTTTACTAAAGGACCTCTTCCTTTAGAGAACCCTTATTTATCTCGGTTTAAGAATAGAATTAATTGCAATTGAAAGCAACGTTTTTTCGTATCTGTGCATTTGTTGAATAAAGTGCTTTTTTGTTTAAGTTTTATTATATTTGCTATAATTTTTATGCTTGTGGGATGATTTCCATATTTATTTCATCTTTTATGGCATCATTTTCACTTCCCCAACTATCGTATCCCTGGTTGCGTCCTTTGATCATGATGGCACTCCCCTTGCCATCCACGGTTCTTGCCAGAGGAACAAGGCCTCACCAAACATCCTAGAGAGCTATGAGCTCTGAATTTGTTTATGCAAGTCCACTAATGCGAATTTACGTAAGGAGAAGGACTGGATTGCTTGTGAAATTAAAGAAAAATTACAATCTGAATAGAAAGAAGAGGTGTGCCAACTTGAATAGTCGAAGAGGGCTAACATTCGAAACCATAATTATAACTTGAAATTGAGAGCCGATATAACATCCACAATTTCTAGGGTATAGGATTTGGAAAGTGAGCTCTAGTCTGCTCAAGACTGTGTTATTTAATTGGAAGGGTTATTCAAGAATGCTGAAGGCTTGTACAGGGTCTTGCATGAAGATGAGATCAAGAAACTTAATAAGATGATAGAGGAGTTATCTCAAAAGGTCGCAGTTGGAATAGCTGAGGAGGACGACCCTTCTTGCACTACGACTCTTTATAGGAAGTTTCTTGCTCATAAGTTTTTGGCTCCTCCTTCACAACAGCATAAGGAGGAGGTTTCCCTACGGAAAAAGAAAGTTGCGGCATTCTAGCAAATGAAGGTTGATGAATTGAAGGCTACCTATGATAAGAAGTAAGGAGAAACGCAAGGGTCAAAAAATGCTCTTCAGCTTATGACCTATTCAGTTCATTTTTGAAAAAGACAGAAAAGGCAAAGGTAGAAGTTTTGAATGACTTTGAGTGGGTGCGTTGTTGAGGAATGCAATGTGGGTAACCCTAGGCTAGAGCAAACTATGACCCAAGATGTCCGATCATTGAGGTGTCACGTCGCTCTTTAGTTGTCATAACTAAGATTCTTTAATCTCAGGCTGCTCCAACATCTCAAAAGAGAAGAAAGATTATAACGTGTGAGGAATTTTAGTCAGATTAAGTCATAGATACACTTTTCTTTTTTATGCATGCATATATGTATTTTTGTGTCGTGTGGTAATATCATAACTAGAAATTGCAATAAAATGGTGAAGTGATGAGTGCACCTCTTTTTTAATTTGTTGCAGATTTCCGCTGTATCTTTTCCTTGGCTTCTATGACATGTATCTTCCTCCTTTCATTTTTTGTTGTTGAAGGGAGAGCATATGTGTGTGTATGTATATGTTTGAAAATGGGTTCCTTTTATTGCTACTAATATAAATTACATAGTATAATCATAAAACATTGCCCAGCAATAACAGGCTTATAGATTCATATCATTACAATAAAATTACAAATGCTTGAAAGCACTACTCCTAACATATAAGCCCTTAATTCCATTCATTATGTAGACCTTAATGAGTGCAAGACCTATCTGTTAGGATTAGGCTCATCCTAATATTTTCTATTAAACCATCAAGCCCTCTTAATCTTCTCCAACCATTGAAAAATAATAATTCAAACATGTACAATTCTTAACTGTTGCAAATGCTCTCACACGACTGTTCATGACTTTCTTCCTTGCGTACTACCCAAACATGATTTCCAAAAGCAATTATCATAACTGTCGCAAGCATAGCCATGGGCAATTTCACTACCTTTCTATATCACCACAGCCCTCCACCTTAATCCTTAGGCTTCAGCGCCATAGATCCAAACTTTGAATCCTTTTACCATCTTCTATCTAAAACTGCTTCTTACTGTGAGGAATGCGGATTACGGATCTTAAGGCTAGGAATAACACTAGAGGGGGGTGAATAGTGTTTGTTTGCACAAAAAATGGGCAAACACCTCCAAGTCGTATGATTTAGTTGATTTTGCGTTGTTTTTAGTGATCTGGGTGATTTATGCAAATATGTAAAAAGTAGGGACTAAACTGTAAAAGACACGCAGATTTATAGTGGTTCAGCCAGAATGTGCCTACGTCCACTTTATATATTATTTCTCCTTTCTTGTTCAGATTACAAGTACAAAGCTTTAATACAAGTATATGAAAGTTGTTTGAAAGTTCTATCCATGCTTGAGCTCTCAAACTTGTCCCCCATTGTTGTACCCGTGCCCCTCTATTTATAGAGTGAGGCTGGGGGCAGGGGTCTTGGATTTACACAGCTGCTGGTGGGCCTGGGCTGATGCGATCTAGCCTGGCAGTGTTGGTTCGGTACTCCCTGGTCCGGTAGTATGTTGGGAAGCGAGTTGGTTCGGTGGTGGGTGGAGTAGGTTGGTTCGGTGGTAGGTGGAGTAGGCTGGTTCGGTGGTAGGTGGAGTAGGCTGGTCCGGCTATGCATGGGAAGGAAGTTGGTCTGGCTATGCATAGGAAGGAAGTTTGGTCCGGCTATGCATGGGAAGGAAGTTGGTCCGGCTATGCATAGGAAGGAAGTTTGGTCCGGCTATGCATGGGAAGGAAGTTGGTCCGGCTATGCATGGGAAGAAAGTTTGGTCCGGTAGTAGGTGGAAACACTCCCAACATTTACCCCCCAATGTGGGGCATATGCTTGCGTATGGCGCGCTTTGTTTATCTGGACGCCCTCATCCGGTTCCAAATGCCGAATTATCTGGTCCGGCTATTTTGTGCTTGCCTATAAGTATGGGCTTGAGGCTTTCGTTATTCCCTACCAAGTGAGATAGCCGAATCAGATCTTTCTGCCGAATCAACCATATTGCCGAATCATACCGAATCAGGTGATTACCGAATGACCCTTATGGTTTGTACTACCGAATGAATTCGAATGCCGAATGGACCTTTGTAGGAAATACCGAATGAGACAGGGGAGTTTGAATACCGAATGACCTTTCGGCCTTGGACTACCGAATGAATCCGAGTGCCGAATGAGTCCCTTGTTGGAAATGCCGAGCGAGATAGGGGAGTTTGAATACCGAATGACCTTTCGGCCTTGAACTACCGAATGCACTTTTATGACTTGAATTATGAGTGAAATTCCAGACTGCATACACTTGCTTGTTTATATCTCTATATCCTTCGTTTTAACGATGTATTCTTTTGTGTTGCAGATAATGTCTCATAAAGTTGAAACCCGATCAGAAAAGAAGAAATCCCAAGACAGAGAAGATCCTTCCGTAGTGCCCCCAGCTCAGTTAGAGCCGGGACGTCATGGGCCCACCCCGAGGTTACTAGTAGAAGGGTACGGCCCTCAGGAGCTTTTGAACTCACCCCCTGACTGTTTCCCAAGCTCTCTCAAAGGCGAGCAGCTTGATGTTTTCTCCCGCTCCTTTGGGATTGACAGAGCGCGCATGCTGTTGTCGGGGGAGGGAGTGATGCCATATAATCCCCCCGAAGGGTATTTCGCCTATAGTCGGTACCATTGCATGTGTGGGGCCATTCCCCCGATCAATGCTTGGATAATCAGCTTTATCACCTACTTGAAGGTAGCTCTGTTTCAGCTTCAGCCTAACTCCTACGCCATCCTGGTGAGCCTGTTTATCATTTTCCAGAGGAGATACGGGCGTCCTCCCTCCAACCGGGAGATCCGGTACTTGTACAATTTGAGAGGCTATAAGAAGGGGTCTCCATACATCAGCTTGGAATCAGCCGTATCTTTCAAGCCTGTCCTGGACTTATATTCGAAGTTTAGTATGTTTAAGAAAGAATGGTTTTTTATCAGGGATGACTCTGTTTCCATCCGTCGCTTCACCTCCGACTGTAAGTGTGAAGCTTTATTTATAATTTCCGTTATAACTGCAATGCCTCTTCTTATGTGTTTTTATTTCTTGCTAGCGACAGGTGGCTTCGCGGTCGTGGAGAATGATCGCCTGGTTCAGATGGCTGTGGAAATAGAAGCCATTACGGGAAAGGACAGGTCGGCTTCTTACTTGATTAGGAATGCTACACTTCTGGGGCACAACCTGATCCTTCCACATCAGTCCGTGGTTAAGCAGAGAGACATGGCGGAGGAGAGAGCTGCCAAAGTTACAGGAGGGGCCACGGCGAAAAGCAGCAAAAGGAGACCCTTCTTGATGCATCCAGTTGCCGGGGGGAAGAAACTCAAGAAGTCTGACGGACCCTCTCCCAGCACACATCCAGATGCTCAGGAGGAGGAAAAAGGTGAGGACGAAGGAGGTGAGGCAGAGAGCGGAAGTGGTAGAGAAGGTGACGGTGATTGTCACGGTGATGATGGTGGCGAAGGACAGGGCGGTGATGGCACCAGGGCTTTGCCTCCCGGGCAGGCGGGCGTGATTCAAGAGTGGACAGATGACGCTCTCCGCCAAGCCTTCGAAGAGTTGGAGGAAACGGAGAAGTCCAAGAAAGCTGGTAAGGTCGGGACCGGCGCTGATTTATCTTCCGGGAGCGCTTCTACTGAGGCAACTTCTGCGATTCAAGGTGAATTTCTCTTTATTCTTTTTAATTCTTGAATGATGGCTCAATACATGCTAGTGACACTTGGTTTTCATTCCAGAAGCGGGCAAAACGGCCAAGACCTCAGATCTTCGGCACAGGCTTGAACAATACAAACTCCTCAAAGCTTTCGCCAAGCCGAAGCCTCCTACTAACCGTCCTGGAGACTTAGTCGGCTATCGTCCTCTTCTTGGAGTTATTGAAGAAGATATACAAAAGAGGAAGAGGAGTCGATCTACGTTTGAATCTCTTCCTGGTCCTCCGGCCCCACTCCAGCCTATTCACGATATTACGGAGGATGATACTGAGTTTATGCCTTCCCCACATCCGTCTGAGAATCCAACCTTCACCCCGATAGATCACCCTGGCTTGGTTCGTAACCCGTTTGCGAGCCATCCAGATCTTGACCCGGCCTCTCATGACATCTCCTTCGATGAGGTTACTGGTGAGCATATTCTCCCTCGCAATCCTATGGTACGGGTGCTTGACGAAGCTAAGTCCCTGGACCTTGATTTGCTTACTACCCGGGTTGTAACTCTGGGGGATGAAGCTAAGGCGAATATTGACCGAGTTGCTGAGGAGACCAGGAAATTGATGGGGCATCATGCGCGACTAGTCAAGGCCGGGGAGGAAATTGGGAGTGCCAACATTCGGCTACGGTTAATGGTCTCCGACCAGGCTAAACAGCTTGCCGATCAAGCCATCCAAATTTCTCAACACGAGGCCGCATCCAGGCAACTGAAGAAGGCTATGGAAGAGGCCAGCAGGGCAGAGTTGCGAAAAATGGAGGCCGCTTGCAAGGAGCGAATTGACATGGCCATCACGACGGTGGATGAGGTTCGACAAGCGGACCTCGAGTGGGCGCAGGAATTATCGGGGAGACTTGAGGCCGCGGAGCTCCCTCAGTCCAGGTTGAAGGAGGAGATGGAGGCGATGAGGATATCCCTTCAGGCTGACCGCTCACGATACCGATCGGAGAGGGATGCTGCCGTCGCTAAGCTGCGTGCTTCTGAGGCCCGAATGAGGGAGCTTGAGGAAAATGAGGGGATGATGGATGAGATGCTCCAGGATATGTATTTCCGCACTTGGAAGCAGGGTAATTTATCCTGGATGGATGATTACCCCCGAGTTATGGCCAGGATTTATCTCCAGGCCCTGGAGGAGGCTAGGGCTGATGCAGATAAAGAGGGTGGCGCGGTCTTTAGAATGGATGTTGTCACTGCCCAGTTTACCAAGGAGGAGAAGGTGGCGGTGAAGGAGGGTATGCGGCTGCTTGCTGCTGAGGAGGCAGGTGTGCAAGTAGAGGATGATGACCAGGATGGTCAGGAAGCAGGTGCGGGTAAGTCTTCCTTTCTAGTCTTTCCGTTAACTTTGTTGCTTATCACTAATGAATTCTTTCTTTGACCGGGCAGGTGGGCAATAGGACAAGGATGAAACTCCGACGCAGCCGGCTCCTTGATTTGACCTGGATATCTTTTTGTGGACTTGACATTGTTGCATATGTTAGTCTCAAAACAGTAATGTAACTTTTAGGTTGTAATTATGCTACTTGTAATAAACAATATATTTCTTGACGTATAATTTTTTAACTTAAGGTGACTCTGTCGTTTTTGAACGTTTTTGTTATTTTTTCATGTTGTATGAGGAATATAGCTATGCATATGCTTGTAATTCAATTGTGTTTGATGTCAAGTTCTTGCTTAAAACATAATTTCATGCCTTGCAATGTTAGTGTGACGTGTGAATAGATTATAGCCACATGTTTATATATGAAAGAAGAAAATGCCGTCCTTCATATTTTACTTGTAGATGGCAGCTTTGAATGTCTCGCGCGACTGAGTGTGGAATGCGGTCAGTGTCCTGCTGTGAGTATCCGCTTCTATTAGCGAATGTCTCCTATTCAGTGTCCTGTACTTTAGGGATTGTTACAGAGGATAGGAGAAAAGTTTTTTAAATAAAATTGAAATATGAGAAAAAGTAAAACTTCCAATCACGGATGGCCTTCGATGTGCTTAAGTTCGTGGCAAACGGGCTTTGTAGTCACTTTCCCTAGCTGTGGGTCTTGGAGACATTTGTCACCCATCTTACGCCTCCGCGGGGAGTTAATCTTTTTTACCACAGCCGTACTTAAGACACATCGGAGCCGAGATCGCGCACAGTAACTACCTGGGCCATTATGGCCCGTAATCGTGGGTATTATTCGATTTACTGTGGCCGGCTAGCGTGGGTGTCGATCGTCAACCTTGAACTGCCCCTGGCTGGCCACACCTTATGTTGGGGCTTAAAGTAGGTTCACAGTTGCCGGCGAGCCGAACGCCGTAATGAGCTGCCTTGGCTATAGTCGGCCTTCTGGTGGCTTATAATCGGCTCATTACAGTTGGCTTTGAGGGCCGTCGCGAGCAATGAGTTAACCCGCAGCAGAGGGATGCCGGAGCAAAAGTGTCTCATTGGCGAGGGCATAGATTCGTATAGTACCTGTTAGGTCTTGTCCAGGATAAGTCGCACTGTGGAGCGCCTTGAATGGAAATGCTATATGCACAGGATTTTGCTCAACAGAAAAGGATAAAGTTAACAAGCAGCCAAGATATAAAGGAACAAGTTAAAAAAGAGACAAGGTTTTTAAAGTGGTTTGGCACGAAAATGCCTACGTCCACTGATTCTCTTTGTTAATTCACTTCATATGGGCAGTACAAGTTAAGAAAAGTATCGACGGAGGTGTTGGATGTTCCATGCCCTCTGGAACACCTCTCCGTCCACTGTTGACAAAATATAAGCTCCATTGTGGAGATCTTTATGAATTACATATGGTCCATCCCAGATTGGATCTAGTGCTCCGGGGCGAGGGAAGATTCGTTTGAGGACAAGATCTCCTTCTTGTGAGGTACGATGCTTGACTTTGGAGTTGTAGTGTGCTTCCACTTTTTGCTTGTGGGCTGCTGCTTTGAGGGCTGCATCATTTCTTCTCTCCTCAATTAGATCCAAAGACATGTGAAGGAGTTCTTCGTTCTCTTCTGGGTTATAGTGGATCCTACAGTGGGAAGGCACGATGGTTTCAACTGGGAGCATAGCCTCTGATCCGTATGCCAAAGAGAAAGGGGTATGCCCTGTTGATGTTCTGAAAGATGTGCGATAGGCCCATAGTGCCGTAGGGAGTTCGTCCACCCAAGCGCCCTTTGACTTTTCGATCTTCTTTTTGATTAGAGTTTTCAGAATTTTGTTGACGACTTCGACTTGTCCGTTTGCCTGGGGATAAGCTACGGATGAGAAGCTCTTATGAATTCCGTGCTCTTGGCACCAGTTGGCGAACTCCTCGCTGTCAAACTGAAGTCCATTGTCCGATATAATTTTGAATGGGACTCCGTACCTGCATAGAACATTTTAGATCAAGAAGTTAATAACATTCGCTGATGATACTTTATTTAGGGGTTCTGCTTCCACCCATTTGGTGAAATAGTCGACTGCCACTATAGCATATTTGGCCCCGCCTCGGCCCATTGGCAGTTCGCCGATTAAGTCAATTCCCCATACTACAAAGGGCCAAGGGCTGGTCATTTGAGTAATCTCAGTGGTTGGTAGCCGTGGAATCTTAGCAAACTTTTGGCATCTGTCACATTTTTTGACGAAATCTAAGGCGTCCTTGCTTAAGATGGGCCAGAAATATCCATATCGGAGTATCTTTTTTGCCAAAGTCTGCCCTCTGGTGTGATCTCCGCAGCTTCCTTGATGAATGTTGGATAAGATTTCCTTGGCTTCCCTTCCAGCGACACACCTTAACAAGGGGTTAGAGAAGCCGCACCGATAGAGGGTGTCCTCTTGTATTGTGTAGCGGGAAGCTTTCCTTAAGATTTTCTTGACTTCGTTACACCCGTCGGGTAGGGTGCCACTTTGTAAGTAGTCTCGGATGGGAGTCATCCAAGTTGCTTCTTCGGTTGCAGCTATCAGATTCACTTGCTCAAAACTTGGGGTCAGTTGCTTTGAGATGGCTACTGCTCCGAAAATAGCGCCGTCTCTCATGCTGGCTTGCTTTGCCAATTCGTCGGCCTCTTGGTTCTCTTCCCGAGGGATGTGTTTGACTAAGTAGTGGTCCAATCGACTGAGAAGTAACTTAGTCTTCTTTAGATATGCTATGAGTCGTTCTTCTCGAGCCTGGAATTCTCATAGTATTTGATTAACAATAAGTTGAGAATCGCTATGAAGACACAAAGAATTGGCTCTGATTTCTAAGGCAAGTTCTAATCCAGCTATCACTACTTCATACTCTGCATCGTTGTTGGTGGCAGCGTATTCCAACCTTATAGCATAGTGCAGCTTATTTCCCCTGGGAGTAATTATTACCACACCTGCCCCCGAGCCTTGTTCGTTTGATGCACCATCCAAAAAGAGGTTCCACTTGATGTCTTCTGCTATTTCTGATTACTCCTCACTTTCGCTGGTAGTGAATTCGGCAATGAAATTGGCCATGGCTTGCCCCTTGATGGCGGTGCGAGGATGGTAGGTAATATCATATTGACTTAGTTCAATGCACCATTTAAGTAGTCGCCCAGAAGTGTCGGGACGATGGAGTACCTGCCTCAGCGGTTGATCGGTCAGAACTCTGATGGAATGGGATTGAAAATAGTGTCACAGTTTTCGTGATGTGATTAGTAGACAGTATGCTAGCTTCTCAAGTTTAGGATATCTGACTTCTGCCCCTGTAAACCTCTTACTTACAAAGTATACTGGCCGCTGCGTGCGGTTGTCTTCTCTTACCAAAGCAGCGCTTAGAGCATGAGATGATACAGCAAGGTATAGGTATAACTCTTCGCCTTCATTTGGAGTCGAGAGTACCGGCGGTTTCTGGAGGTGTTCGATTAAGTTAAGGAAAGCGGTTAAGCATTCGTCAGTCCATTCGAACTTTCCTTTGTCTTTCTTTAGAGCATCGAAGAAGGGGATGCACTTGTCCGTTGCTTTGGAGATGAATCGGCTTAGGTAGGCCACTTTCCCATTCAAGCTTTGCATTTCCTTTCGAGTGGAAGGTATTTTGATATCTTTTAGAGCTCGGACTTGTTCAGGGTTTGCTTCAATCCCTC
Source organism: Allium fistulosum (assembly GCA_030737815.1). Taxonomy (NCBI): domain Eukaryota; kingdom Viridiplantae; phylum Streptophyta; class Magnoliopsida; order Asparagales; family Amaryllidaceae; genus Allium; species Allium fistulosum. Next base: position 697,038,212 of record CM060903.1, on the reverse strand, counting down.
TGGCATGGACGATGAATCCTAAGAACTTTCTTGATGATACTCCGAAGGAGCATTTTAGAGGATTAAGTTTCATTCCATACTGGCGAAGTACTTGAAACATCTCGCCCAGGTGGCTTACGTGATCGTCGGCTTTCCTTGACTTTACCAGCATGTCATCCACATACACTTCCATAGTTTGTCCTATTAGCCCTAAAAACATCTTGTTGACGAGGCGCTGGTAGGTGGCTCCTGCGTTTTTAAGTCCGAAAGGCATTACCTTGTAGCAGTACAAACCCCGGTCAGTGATGAAACTAGTGTGGTCCTGATTGGGAGCATGCATGGGAATTTGGTTGTATCCTGAGTATGCGTCCATAAAAGATAAGAGTTCATGCCCGGCTGTGCTGTCTACAAGTTGATCGATTCGGGGAAGTGGGAAGCAATCCTTCGGGCAGGCGTCATTTAAGTTGGAGAAGTCAATGCATGTTCGCCACTTCCCATTAGCCTTCTTTACCAGTACCGGGTTGGCAATCCACTCTGGGTAGATGGCTTCTCGTATGAAGTCATTGGCAAGTAGATTCTTTACTTCTTCATCGAGGGCTGCTGATCATTCTGCCCCCATACTTCTCTTTCTTTGTTTTACGGGCGCCTGGGTAGGATCAATGTTTAGTACGTGGCATGCTATGTCAGGGGAGATTCCGGTCATGTCAGCATGTGACCATGCAAATACATCCAAGTTGTGGCGGAGAAAGTCAATGAGTTGTTCCTTCAACCCTGCTTTTAGTTGGGACCCGATTTTCAATAGTCTACTCGAGTAATGTTTGTCTACAGATACAAATTCCATAGCCTCTGCAGGCTCGGTGGTTGCCTCCTCCTCTTTGTCCCTGGGGTCTAATTCATTGAAAGGGTCGCTGGTATATCGAAGAGGAGGGGCTTTCTTTAGTTGCTATGCTTCCAAACTTTTTGTGCAGTGGGCAACCTCTACACTCTTCCCTTTATCCTTCCTGTGGTTGTTGCGAAGTTCAGTTACATAGCAGTCTCGAGCAACGTCCTGGTCTCCCTCTACTTCCCCTACTCCATTGTCCGTTGGAAATTTCATCTTTAGGCACCATGGGGCCAGGACGATTTGGAAGTCAGACAAGGCTGGCCTTCCTAAGAAGGCGTTGTAGGCCGAGTGGTTTTCTATCAGCACAAATGTTTGTTTTCGTACAACGGAGCGGGGATGACTTCCAATTTCAACAAAGAGGTCCAGTTGCCCGAGGGGCATCTTCGCATCTCCAGTGAAACCGTGTAGTGGTTTATTGCAGGGAGAAACGTCCTTTATTGATAGTTTCATTTTGTCGAATGCATGCTTGAATAAGATATTTATTGAGCTTCCAGTGTCTACTAGAATTCGGAAAACTTCGGCTGGACCAAGCCGGGCAGAGATAACCTTGGGATCCATGTGAGGGTATTACCTTCCCTCTAGGTCACGCCTACTGAATGTGATGTCATCACTCTCTTTCCGCTTTGGGTGGCGTTCTCCTATAACAGAATTAACACAGTCTTCATTGTTTCTAAGCGACTTTCCATATCTTTCCATCTCTGCCCAGCTTCTGTCGGCGATGTGCGGTCCTCCCGAGATGGTATGGACCACTATCTTCTCTTGACTGGAGCCGCTAGTGTTGCGATTTCCTCTGCCTATCTCTGGTGAGGGTAGCCTTGGGTTCTCATTGGCAAGAGCTGGAGTCCTGTTTTGACCTTTTACATAGCGTTCCAGTCTCTTCCTTCTGATGTGTTCTTCAATCAAGTCCCGGAGATGATGGCATTCATTGGTATCATGCCCGTGAGATTCGTGGAAGCGGTAGAACTTTCCAGATTTCTGCACGTTATCTGATTCCTTCTTGTATGGTGGGCGTTTGTATCTAACTTCGTCTTGGGTGGCAAGGAAGATGTTTTCGATGGTTTCATTCAAAGGAGTGTAAGTGTGGAATCTCGGTCCTGGCCGATATAGGTGCTTTTCTCCCTTCTTGCCCCCAGCATTGTTTCTAGAATCATTTCCTCGAACATCCTTCGCTGCAGCAGGAGTGTTGCCGTGAGCTGCCTTATTTTGCTGCCCTGACTGCCCCTCAGTGGTAGCGTCTTCAAGCCTCATATATTTCCTGGCTTCATGGAAGAAATCGGGTAAAGTAGCTGGTTTTTCTTTTGTCAGTCTTCTAGCAAATTTAGTATCCGGATGCACACCACTACAGAGGGCCATTAAGACAAGCTTCTCATCGGCATCTTGGACTACGGCCGCTGCGGCATTGAATTGGGTCAAATATTGTTGCAGCTTCTCTCCAGGTTTCTGTTTGATACTGGATAAGGAATAAGCGTCCTTGGGTTGTTCCACATGAATGCGAAATTGGCTGATAAACTTTTCTTTCAACATCTCACATGAGCTGATGGATCCTTGGGGTAGATGGCAGAACCAGGAGGTAGCTAGATCTGCTAAGAATAGTAAAAAGCATTTGCACAGTACTCCTTCTGTTGCCCCGCTCATGAGCATATGCTGTGTGTATCTCTGTAAGTGTACAACGGGGTCAGAGGTTCCTTTGTAAGGTTCCATTGTTGGCATCTTCCATTCTCGGGGGGTGATAGCAATTTTGATATTGCGGGTGAAAGGGCTGGTTACCCTAGCACCTATCCCTCGATCTCTTTGATCCCATTGGACGCACTCTCTGAACAAGCGTGCAATCCTTTCATCAGAATTTGGAGCAGATAGGAATGAGTTCGGTTCTGTTCTGTGGGATTGATTCCGTCCAGATGACCTGTAGGGATGGTATCGTTTATCATTCCTAATATTTTCCAATGGCTGCCTCTGGTCTTTTGGGAGCATGTTAGGGTCAGCTACAGTTGGCCCTTGCCTTGATCTTCCCCTGCTGGGTTCTGATCTAAGCACTTTCTCGGGTCCAACTTCGGGCTGGACTCTAGCTCGGCCCCGTTCATTGGTGTTTTCATGGTTAGGCAGTACGACCAGCTCGGCTACAGTTGACCTCCGCCCGGTACCTCCCTCGTTGGGCTTGGTTCCAAGCGTTTCCTTAGGCCTAACTTCGGGCTGTGCTCGGTCTCGGCTCCTACCATGGCCGCTTCTGTCGTTAGCCCCTTCGAAGAAGGAAGATCTTTGCTGTCTCTGAGATCCTCCAGACTGGGACTCACCCCATGACTCAGTGTTGCGGTTGAACTCTTAAGCATCCCTTAAGCGTGACATGAGATGGTCCACCAAGGCTTCCTGCTAGGATGTGAAGCGGCTAGTCACTTCAGCCACAACCCTGTCTAGATCTACCCTAGTAATTGCTGCAGGCTGTTCTGTGGCAGGGGTTGTCGGATTTGCCTGACCTTCATTTGGTACTGCTGCCGGAAGGGGATGACTTACTGGATCTGGAAGACTGCTGGTTGTGATGTTTTTTCCTTTGTTAACATCTTTCTTCTGCTTGGGAGGCATGTTTTCCAAGAAATGAACGATGTTGTTAGGAAGAAGGTTAAGTGGGAGAAGCTGAAGCTTCGAGCTTCTTGCTCTCAGTGAAAGCACCAAAAATGTTTGAACAAAAAATGGGCAAACACCTCCAAGTCGTATGATTTAGTTGATTTTGCGTTGTTTTTAGTGATCTGGGTGATTTATGCAAATATGTAAAAAGTAGGGACTAAACTGTAAAAGACACGCAGATTTATAGTGGTTCAGCCAGAATGAGCCTACGTCCACTTTATATATTATTTCTCCTTTCTTGTTCAGATTACAAGTACAAAGCTTTGATATAAGTATATGAAAGTTGTTTGAAAGTTCTATCCGTGCTTGAGCTCCCAAACTTGTCCCCCATTGTTGTACCCCTGCCCCTCTATTTATAGAGTGAGGCTGAGGGCAGGGGTCTTGGATTTACACAACTGCTGGTGGGCCTGGGCTGATGCGATCTGGCCTGGCAGTGTTGGTTCGGTACTCCCTGGTCCGGTAGTACGTTGGGAAGCGAGTTGGTTCGGTGGTAGGTGGAGTAGGTTGGTTCGGTGGTAGGTGGAGTAGGTTGGTTCAGTGGTAGGTGGAGTAGTAGGCTGGTCCGGCTATGCATGGGAAGGAAGTTGGTCCGGCTATGCATAGGAAGGAAGTTTGGTCCGGCTATGCATGGGAAGGAAGTTGGTCCGGCTATGCATAGGAAGGAAGTTTGGTCCGGCTATGCATGGGAAGGAAGTTTGTCTGGCTATGCATAGGAAGGAAGTTTGGTCCGGCTATGCATGGGAAGGAAGTTGGTCCGGCTATGCATAGGAAGGAAGTTTGGTCCGGTAGTAGGTGGAAACACTCCCAACAGTGTTTATAAGAAATTATTAAATCTTTTTAAATTTATGTTATTTTGTACACAGATGTATGTAATATTCAGACACAGATATAATCACAGAATCAAACACAGATGCAGAAATAAAGTAAATGCACTAAAGGAAAGAACACACCGGATTTTATACTGGTTCGGGGTTACCCTACATCCAGTCCCGCACAACTAAGTACAGATTTCCTTTCAAAAGCAATTCAACAATTACAACCCTCGGTTTCAAGGCTACGAGGTACACCCTCCAGAATCACAATCCTCTGGGTAGAGATACTTGATTTCCGGGGCAACAAGTTCACCCAATGATTTCCAAGGCTACAATCACACCTTTTCTCGCTTGATTGATTTCGAAGGCTACAATCACACCTTTTCTCTCTAGATAGATTACAAAGAAGCCTATAACTCTGAATAGCACTTGGATCTTGTTGAGATAGTGATAGAGAATCAAACCAGAGATAATCTAGTCAGATTCAATATTGATTTCGGCAGAGTGATGATAGAATTTTGAATAAGAAAATGTGGAAGAAGAAGAGAAGTGAAAAACCAGAAAATTTGATCTAAAATTCGTTGAAACTAACCCCTATTTATAGAAGAACAACAGTCATGTCCATTCGTGAAAGGTTATGACGAATAGACACTTCTTTTGAAATTTAAATTTTGAACTCAACTGTCACCATGTCGACATGGTCACCATAGGCATGTCGACATCCCAAAGAAATTTTTGATGATTTGATTTTCTTTGGAAATAACCTTTTATCTTATGTTAAAACTATTTTAAACTTTATAAATATACTTGACTATAGATAAAATACATAGATAAATATAGAGAACAATATATATATATATATATATAATTTTACTATAATTTTATATTTAAATCTAAGTATAAATATATTATAATTAAAAGATAGTTTAAAACAGACGAAGTTTAAAAACATGAATATTTAAGGCTAAAACATCTTTTTGAAAAATCATTTGAAAAGATAATTTTTAAGGCTAAAACATTTTGAAAAACAATTTTGAAAATCATTCCGAAGTTGTTTTGAAAAAAACATTTTGAAGTAGTTTTGCAAGCTTCTTTCTGCAGCGTATCTCATCATGTCAGGACTCAAGAACTTGTACAAAACCAGGATGTTCGTGGGTTTGTAAGCCACTTGTCATAGGTTTGTAAGCTACTTGTCGTGGGTTTGTAAGCCACTAAAAAGGTAGAAATGGGTTCCATCCCAAAAGAAAAATGGAGTGAAGATTTCAATGCTATTATGAAGTTTTAACATAATTCTAGACTCAATACTTATCTTGAACTCTTGATAATCTTGATACTCATGAGTCTTCAATCTTGATATCTTGAATCTCTATATTGTACAGTCTTCATTCTTGGTACCTGCATGGTTAAATCCTGCATATACATATATATCTAAACTTATAATGTTAGTATTTATATTTTATAATCTACTCTAAGGTTGTTGTCATCAAAACCATCAACTCATGGACTAACACTTACAGATTCTTAACGCAGTTAGAGTGTCAGATCTTCGTTTGCTCCTCTTTTTGTACCCATCACTGATGTTGCTTTGCATCTGTACATCTAGATCTAAAGTTGATTTTGTGTTGTGAGGACTAGGGTTCACGTTTTCCATGTCATAATTTAGGAATACAACCCTAGTCGAGTTATCAGCAGTCAATGAAACCCTAAATATCTTATATTGATTTCCAAATGTCTTTGTTTAAACTAGATCATTATTAAATTGCCTTTAACATTATATTGAAATCAAGATTGATTTCCTAATCAAAAAATAAATTTATTATTGTGAATAGCAAGCAGTACTTCAGTGATAGCGCACTATTCATAGAGAACTCTTTGATCAACTTCTTACTAGTTAAGCATAGGATCTAAAATTTGAAAAGATTCTCCCAGCCTTCTCGCCATCGTTGTGGAGTTCCTCTCTATATGAGAGTTCCTCGCGTATGTGCATATATATATACACTCTCTTTGGTTCTGCACTTGGCATGACCTACCCTACTTGGGGTTTTGGTGTTTTATTTTTTGACTATGAAGTCAGGTCGTGTTTTTAGAAGCTTCTGTTTCATTTCATGAATTTTGTGTTGGTTCGGCCAGTCTGTTATCCCGACATCCAATTTGAGTGTTGGCTGAAATGTGGGGCTAAAGAATCATAGCTTGCATAGAATTTGCAATTAAATGATAATTCTTATAAATAGATTTTTATACTTGTTCGAGCCATCTAATACCCTACATCCAGTTTATCATTTTTGTTGCTCAAATTGACAAAACGTAGCTTTATACACATAAAAAATTACGAGAAAAAAGGAAGGACATATCAAACACAGTATGGCCTATTCTTAAAACCAAGTTCCCATCGGGCTTGGAAAGACGGTATGCGCCATTTGAGAGCGTTTCTACAATGACCAACGGACCTTCCTAATTCAGGCCTAGTACCCTTTTTGTTGGGTCTTTTGTGTTAGCCATCACTTTTCTTAAGACCAGATCCCCCTTAAGGAATTTTCTTTCTTTAAGACGCGAGTAATATGTCCTCGCCATGCGTTGCCTATAAATGGTAGATCTTATTGCAGCTTCATCTCTTCTTTCTTGGATAAAATCTAAAGTATCTTCTCTTAAACGTGTGTTTTATTCCACTACGTAGGACGAGCGTATATGTGATGGTATGTCTACTTCAAATGGCAACATGGCTTCATATTCGTTGTCAGAGAAAATGGGGTATGCCTTGTGGGAGACCTTGTTGATGTCATGTACGCCCATAATGCTAAACCTAGCTCCTCTACCCACTTCCCTTTGGCCTTGTAAGCCTCTTCTTTAATAGTTTCTTTATTGTTTTGTTAGTTGTGGGGGTGAGCCACAAAAGAGAAGCTTCTTATGATCATATTTCTTTCACATAGATCAATGAACTTCTTGCTCTCGAACTGTGTTCCATTATAAGATATTATTTTGTAGGGGATCCCAAACCTGGTGATGATATTCCATATTACAAAAGTGACCACTCTCTTAGATGTTATAGTGGTAAGTGTTTCAGCTTCTACCCATTTGATAAAGTAGTCTACAGCTGCTACTGCATAATTCCTCCTTATTTGGATACTGAGAGTAGTCCTATCAGATCAATTCCCCATACGTCGAATAGCCTCGGGCTTGCCATATAGGTGAGTTTGTGTGTGGGCAATTTAGATATGCTTGTAAACCTCTAACACCTGCCAAACCTTCATAAGAATTCTTGTTAATCGGGCAGTGCTGCTAGATAGAAAAATCCTTGCATTAATATTTTCTTTGCCAATTTTGTCCCTTTAGAATGGTCTCCAGAAAATACCTCATGGACATCTTTCATGATTTTAAATCTTTTGCCTTTGGTTACACATCCCATATAAGGGTTAGAGTAGCCCCTTCTGTAGTGTATTCCATCAAAGAATGTGTAATAAGGGGCTTGATACCTTACATTTCTTGCTACATTTCTATCTGTTGGCGAAAATCCCTCCTGCAAGAAACGTTTGATAGGGGTTATCCAGGATTCCGCCTCCTCTTGGTTGATTGTTGGAGGGGCATGATTATCTTATATCTCCTTATGTTCCTCCTAACCTGCTTCCACATGACCTTTAGCACATCGTGAGCTTGTCATCACTAGAACTTGTTTTGCTTTAGAAATACTTGGCTCTGCCAAGTGTCTCACTGGGACTGCTTTCATTTCCTGTGCAACCTTAGTGCTTGGCAACTTGGCTAGGGAGTGAGCTAATGAATTTTCCTTCCTCGAGATCTATTCCATATCAAGCCGTTCAAATTTGGTTAGCAGTTCTTTAGTCAATTCGACGTATTTGGGTATAGTGGATTCTTTGTCTTGATAGTTCCCTGCACTTGATTTACGACAAGTTGTGAATCACTATAGATTTTAAGATGAGCTAATTTCATTACCTTTTCCATTCTTAAGCCAACAATGAATGCCTTATATTCTGCTACGTTGTTGGTTGCATTAAACTCTATTTGGACTGCTTCATATAGTTTCTGCTTGTCTGAAGTAATATCTTCCTGCCCCAGTTCATTGGATGCTTTGTCTATATATAGTTGCCAAATTTGTAGAGGGTCTTCCATTTTGTGCTCGGCTACATTGTTTGTAAGTTACATTATACAATGAAATCTGTTAATACTTGTCCCTTAATTGTGTTGCGAGGGCATTAGGAGATGTTATATTGGCTCCGCTCGATGGACAACTTCAGGAGGCGACCTGACATTTTCGGCTTATGTAATATCTGCTTCAATGGTTTGTCCATCAGCACTTTGGTAGGATGTTCCTAAAAATATAACCTAAACTTCCTCACTATAAGCAGCAGGTTGTGTGCTATTTATTCGATCATGGTGTATCTTAACTCTGCTCAACTTAGGCGCTGACTTGTAAAGTATATAGGCCGCTACACCTTATGTTCTTCTTGTACGACCGCTGCACTCATTGCTTGATTAGTTATGGCCAATTATGTAAATAGGTCCTTGCTTGGGATTTATTTGGAGAGTATGGGATGGATTGCCAAGTGTGCCTTTAGTACTTCAAAAGCTTCCTTACATTCCTCAGTCCATTCAAAGTTTATACCCTTCTTGGTTTAATCAAAGAACATAATGCATTTATCAGTGGCTTTGAAGATGAACCTGCTTAAGGCTGCAACCTTCCCATTTAGGCTCATTATATCTCTGTTTATTTGGCACCTTCATGCTTTGGATGACCTCAATCTTCTCTGGTTTGGCTTTTATCCCCTAGCACTTAATATGTAACCCAAAATTTCCTAGATTGTACTACAAAAGTGCATTTCTGTGGATTTAGCTTCATCCCATATAGCTTTTGGGCCGTGAAGGTTCCCAAATATCTCACATGATCTAAAGCTGCTCTTGACTTAACCACACGTCACCAACATAAACTTCAACCTTCTTTCCTTTCTGATCTTAAACATCATATTCACCAATCTTTGATATTGCGGCCTCTCCATTTTTAAGCCCGAATGGCATTACTTTATAACATTACCCCCTTTATCAGTTATGAAGCTCATGTGCTCCTGATTTGGTTTGAACATCGCTATCTGATTGTATTCGAAGTATGCATCCATTAAAGTCGGCAATTCATCTACGTTGGTTGTGTCTACTACTGGTCTAATATTGCAATGGGAAACTATCCTTGGGTTAAGCTTTGTTGAGGTTCATGAAATCTATGCAGGTTCTCCTTATATCATTTGATTTCTTGACTAAGACTAGATTCTCTACCCACTTCGAGTAGTACACTTACTAAATAAATCCATTTTCTTTTAACTTTTTGATTTATTCATAAAGTGTGTTGTACCTTTGCTAATCCAATGTATGATGCTTTTGCTTCACAAGGTGTGCATCGGGATCTATGTTGAGGGCATGGAGATTATTGCAGGTTTAATTCCTTTCACGTTTGAGTGCATCCAAGCAAATGCATCCTACGATTTTTTTAGGAAACTGATCAATTTTTCGCGCAGTTCACACGTTAAATTCTTCCCCATTTTCAATACCTTTGAAGGATCTGATGGATCTATTTGGACATCTTCTAGATCATCATCGGCTTAAGGTTTTTACTCTTCATTCCTAGTCTCGGGCCTACTTCATTTTCTATCTCTGTAGCTTTGACAAGACCATGCTTTCATGGCATGAAGAAGCATCCAAAAAATACTGCGCAAATGCCGAACTATATTCATTTATCCCAACCATGTGTAAATAGTCTCTTTTCACTCTTCTTGCAGATAATGTGGTCGTAGTATTACCTGGTTCAATATCTACCTTGGAACTTAGTTCCTATGTAGTTCTTTGTACTGACGTGTTATTTTCATTTTTACATAAATTAGAGGACACAATAGTATAATTTTGAACGACTTTATTGCTAGGATTCAAAGTTACATGATAAAGTTCCCTAGCTAATAATTGTTCTACTCTCACACTCCCCAAGCTAGTGAGGTATGGAACTTCATGAGTAAATCCTTCTGAGAAATGACTGCTTGATCTATCAGTGTGGGTCTCCCTAAGAAGGCATTGTATGGATATTCTTGGTCTATCATTAGGAAGCTCACATAAAAGGACTTATGTAACATGTCGTCCCAACAACCACAAGAAGTCGAGTTATGCCCATCGGTACTGTTACATTATTATTAGAACCATATGTCGGCACTGGGATCAACTTTAAACGTCTACCAGTAATCCCATTATATCATAAGCTACCTTGAAGATGACATTTACTAAGCTTTCTAAATCCACAAAGACTTTCCTCATTATGCAGTTTGAGATTCGTACAGTTACTATAAGGTGATCTTGATGTGGAAATGTCAATCTAGTCGAGTCTGTAGAGGTGAAAGTAATATCTGACATGGCTTTATTTTAGATGTGAAATAAAACTCATTGTACAATACACACCTCATGCACATACCTCTCTTGCGCTTTCCTGCTTTGACCTGCTAGGTGAGGCTCTCCCTAAATGGAGACTATGAGATTGGTTGGGTTTTCTACCAGACTTTCATGAGGGTCAAATGATTGGTTCTATGTATAAATAGTCGGGTCATCCTTTACATAAGTTCCCAAGTACCCATGCTGAATCAACCTCTCTATCTCGTTCATTAGGTGGTGATAATTTTGGTGTAGTGTCCATTCAGTCTATGAAATCTGCAGTATTTACTACCCTTGTTTAGCTCAGCCTTCTTTCCCTTATTCGATGCATTGTATGCTAACTCTATCCTGGTCCACTCGTTGATTTGACTCGGTGCATGCGTAAGTGGGGTCTTTGTTACAACTTTGAATCCTCTAGGTTATTTTATCGGCGAGCTGTTGTACACTTCTTCCTCTATATCCCATTGTTATTTGTTATGGGAGCTCTATCGAAAGTTGTTCCCCTTGTAGTTTTGGTTTCGTCAATTTAGATATACTCGTTGGCTCTCTTATAGAAAGCTTTCATGCTCCTACATGGCTTTCAACTATTCTTATCCCACATGTCAGTGTTTCTCCTTGTCCTTGAATAGGTTGCCATCAACAGAGCCTCTTCACTATTAACTCCAATTCTCATCGCTTCTTCTTTAAAATGCTTGATGAAGCTGTGCAGACTATTGTTATCCCTTTGTTTGACTGAGGACAAAGTATCTAGAATTGAGGAACTTTCATGGCCATTATGGAATTGCCTGTGAAAATCGGGTGATAATTGTGCCCTAGAGTGGATCTCTCCTTGGGTATTTCTCTGAAACCACCTTGAGGCTACTCCAGCAAGGTATACTAGGAACAACTTACAACAAGCCAATTTTCCAACCTTATGACTATATAATATTCGAAGGTGCACAGATGGTCTACTAGGTTTGTTGGTCCGCCATATTTTTCAATAGCTGGAGCCTGAAGCTATTAGGAAAATCTACTTCTACTATGGTTTCGCAAAATGGGGATGATGATTATTCTATTCTCCCTTCTTTGCTACTCCACTCACATCTCTTAGGCAGATGTTCTACACGAGCTTTCAACTCTCGTATTTCCAAGTCCTTTTCATTTACACCTAACGAACTGCCCTTATAGGCTGAACTTGCCTCATTCACGTCTGATGCTACTTTTGTTTTGTTCTTCTCCAGTAACAATGGATTATGTTTGCTATTTTGCCGTTGATATTTGGGTTTATTGTGCCCTAACTCTTTGCTTTTGGTTCCAGGCTGAGTTGTCTAGCATCACTATTCTCATTCTCGAGCGTACCGCACTTTTCTCTTGCTTGCACTTTCTATGTAACAGGGGAATGTTGGCGGTGTGTCGTGGATCTATGGGAGTTTAAAGACCTATTTTGGTCCTAGGTTGTCGGCTTCTCAATGCTAGTCACCCTTTCATTGATTTGAGTAACATACGCGTTTAGGGTGTCAAGGATGAGGTTGGAGGCTATTTTCCACGGTAGGAAATTTGGTTTAGATGTGGAGGTGAAGGGTCTGTTATTTAATTTTACTGCTGAATGCTCAGACTCTTGTGGTGGTGGAGTTGAGGAATTATTAGGCTGCATGTTTTAGGATTTTCAAAGAAGTTTCAGGGAAATAAACAAGTTGTAATTCTACTGAAAATTAGGTCGGAGGTTCGAGCCCACCCTCTAGCGCCAAATGTTAGTGAGGAATTTCATCACACAACACCAAATTAATCACGGGATAATTATGAAGTAATTACTTTCGTAATTATGAATCGATAAAGTTAAATGATATTAAATTTTCCTGTACGTAGTAATAATGTTGCTGTTTGTTTACACAATTATGAATTTACACTTTAACTGTATGTTAAAATCTCAATTCCAACTTAAATCCAATTTTAGTTAAAGGAAAAGGTAAATAGAATCTACTTAAAACAGAAATAAAGTAAGTACAATAAAAGTAAAGGACGCATGAATTTACATGGTTTGGATTTCAGTAAATCCTACGTCCATGAATCAAATCTTTGTTTATTTCTTCTTCCTCGTCCATGAATCCTACGTCCATGAATCAAATCTTAGTCTATTTTTCAAAGAACCAACCAAAAAATTCATGGACGTCCATGAAGTAAATCCTACGTCCATGAAGTAAATCCTGCGTCCATGAACCCTACGTCCATGAAGTAAATCCTACAAATTCATGGACGTCCATGAAGTAAATCCTACGTCCATGAATCCTACGTCCATGAATCAAATCTTAGTCTATTTTTCAAAGAACCAACCAAAAAATTCCCTTTCGCAGCAACAGTACTCAGCCAATTATAGTAATGTAAAGTCACATGGATTGCTAATTTCCTCTTCCAGCATTTTCTTCTTTACCATCTAATTTGTCCACATGTCATCCATCCTCCCTGAGCTAATTTGTGCTTGGACTACCGATTGGGTTGAAGGTATTCTACAGGTTCAATTAAGCAAGAAGATTTTTAATGGTGGTGGGACTTGACAAACTTGAATTCTTAAGTGGAAGATTCAAATTTTGGAAGATTTCAAGACTGGTTTTAGTATTTAGTCTAAGAGATGTGCTCTTCTTGCCTTGTGCTCCTTAATTAGCATTATTTGGGGTGTCCTGATCTAGAGTTGAGCCGACTTATCCAGTTGAAGTAGGCAAGGCAGTTTTCTTTGTATGAGATTGAGCTTTTTATATAGGATTATGGCGTGTCCCTATGGAGTTGCAGCACAGTCTTTAAATTAGTAGAGATAACCTTCTGGGATTGCTGCACCATCCTTGGATAAAGCTTTCGAGGCTGCCCTTTTGAAATCGGAGCGCTATCTTTAGGAAACACTTGAATTGTCATCTTGGATTCCAGCGTAGTATTTTAAAGAACAAATTTCCGCCTTTCTGAGGTTGTGACGCGGTCTTTAGGAAACATATGAGTTGCTTTTCTGAAGTTATGGCATAGTTTATTAGTGAAGAAGATGAATTTCCTTTTGATTCCTTGTTAATATGGTTTCTAGATTCAGACTTGTGGTTACTTACCTTTTCGGTTTTGACTCCTTTGTTGTCCTTGTGCTGTTACGATCTTCTTCGAACTATACAGCTTCTTTATTTGCCTGAAGTACTTAGACCTACGCTGCACATGTTATAAGAGAAAATAGGTGTAATACCAACTTATTATTCTTACTAAGTTAAAGCTAGATTTCTATTTGTCAAATGCAAATTTAAACTATATAAAATTATAAATTATATATATATATATATGTTATTTTAAATTTTGAACATTGTTCACAATTATTTATCTATGTATATATAAGTTATTTCAGCTTAATGTTTTAAAGAGACTTTTGTATAAAATCGTGAATTAAATTTTAAATCCTTGAAGCGGATCCTTCCATTATAGCTGGCCAACCTTTCATTACTACCTCATGGAGTCTAACAGTAGATAAATCTAAGGAACAAATTTTATCTATTTCGATTTGGGCACACTTTACTCATATACCATCTGTGTGCAGTACATCATTGGCCTAAATTGGTTAGCCAGCGTTGTTGGAAAACTAAGATGCTTTGATGCTAATATTGTAGCTCGCAATAAACTTGTCTATGCCAAGGCGCTTATTGAAATAACCCTTGAAAAGCCTTTGCATTCCAAGATATCTAACTGTATTGTTGAAGGTAGTATGTCTGTCATTGACATCCATTACAATTGGAAACCTGATATATGCACAACTTGCCGTTCTTTTTATAACCTAATAGAAGCACATATTCTTTAGAATGCAGATGCTCATGTTCTGCTTTTTGAAAGGATCACACTTTCTTGGCCTCCGGTCTGGAAGTGGGTTTTGAAAGTTCGCCGAGTTCTTGTTGCTTCTCCTCCCCAGAACGTGCCCCCAATTATTGATGATCCTCCCTTGTAGTTAACGATGTCAGTTCTTTGGTTAAAGTGACTCTTCCTTCTTCTGTCCTTTGGGATTCATCCGACCATACTTGGTTTCATGCGCCTTCAGAAATGTGGTATTACCCTACGGATGGATGTTTTTCAAGTATATCGATGAAGATGAAGAAGAAAGATGGTTATTTTATCATGTTGAGGACGAAGGCCTTACTCTCTTAGTTCTTAGTCAGTTTGGTTATTTGAATTACTCTCTTCTATCAGATAACTTTTGGGATAGGAATACCTTTACTACTCAAATTCTGTGGATTTTGTCCCATCTTTAAGTTCTCTTTTTTCAGGGTTTTTGCATATTATTGGTCTTGATTCTTAGGATGATGGGAGTGGATCTTCCTCTTCAGAAAGGGGCTAGTTTTAGGTTTGTTGTTTTAGTAGTTCAATATTTTGGCCGAACTCCTGTGCTTTTATTTTCACTCTAGTTACTCTAGTGCATATGCCGAACACCTGTTTATTATTTATTTATATATGTGGATAGTCCACAATAAATGCCGGCTAGGTTTGTAAAAAAAAAATTTTAAATCCTCCCTTTAAGGCTAGATTTAAAATTTCTAGTACTAGAATTCATAATATATAAAATAGTAAAAACTTAATTTTAAGATATGTGTATATGTGTATGTATCTCTTTATGTGTGTGTATGTGTGTAAATGTTATTATACATATATTTAGAATTGTTATTTTATATAATTCAAAAAAAGCCTTTGGACAACAAAGGAATATACAAATGGACAAATGTGTCTGATCTAGTGTAAATGCCAACACTTATATACAGTCACATTATCCATGTGCATTTATATATGTTGCATGCGCACTACATGTTTGTGAGTGTATTTGATACACTAATACAATTAATTAAATTAAAACTTCATTTTCTAACAAATTAATAAATAAGATTATTTAAAACTACATGATATTGGATTTAATAAACACTTTAGACTTTACATGTCCAATAGATTCAAAATGTGAATTTTTTTTGAAATCTATCTATTTCACTAGCTTCTGACTGGTATAGTAACTTCGGTTGAGTCAAGTCTTGTATTTCATAAGCTATTATTGTAATGGCTAATATAATAAGAGAAAATAATATGACACTTATTATTGGATGCATCAAGTTACAAAAGACCGTCTTGTTAAATATACCAAGTGTTATTTATAAAATGATGAAAGTTTTTCGGTATTAGTTCTATTTTAATATGAATATCATGAATATTCATTATAAGATGAATCTATAATGATGGTATTTTTATAATTAAAGTGATGCATTAGATATACAAAATTATCTAAAAAATTATAATTATTTCCGAATTATTGACTAAGCCATATCTCTAAGAAATAATTCTTCAATCGTATGATTAAGAATCATATAGTACTTGTGAATCGTATCTCAAACGATTAAGGCCAAACCATCTATTCAGTGGGCGTGATAAAAGAGTTAGTGAGCTCTTTAGATTGGTTCATATAGATGTATGAAATTGCAGGTCTAATGATACCAAAAAGGTTTAACATACTTTGTTAAATTCATTGATGAATTATCACAGACATGAATATGTGTATTTGATACACATGTAGTATATCTTTGATAAGTTCATAAAATATAAATCAGAAGTAAATAACATAAATGTGGAAAAGACAATAAAACAATTCAATTTGATAAAATATGCGAGTATATTGGAAAAAAGTTGCTAATGTACCTAAAATGAGTAAAATTCTATCTCAAAATTCACTCCTGCATATGATACTTAATGATGTATCGATAAGGAGTCATCAGATTTTGTTGGATAAAGTAAAATTGATAATGAGTGAAGTTGAGTTAACTTTTTTCTGCAAATACATGTACTTAATAGTATGTACATAAGTTAAATTTAATTTCATTAAAAGCATAGTTTATGAGAACATATAAGATAAGAGTTGATAAGAAACCCCTACATATCCTAGATCAAGGATTCGAAAGGTTGTGTGAGACGAGAGGCTACACATAATATTTTCTCGTGAGATATCTAGTGTAGATTACCAAAATAAGTTTTGGATTGACCAATATGGTTGACTAATTAATGTTATGAGCATTTATTTTTAACAACAAACTATCAGTTTTATGGATATATAAGGGCATTGCATAAAATGTTTATAAATACCTATTCAATTGCATTGAGAAACAATTGTTGTTTCAAGAAACGCCAACGTCGTGAAGATGGAATTTCTTTTAGAAATTATTGGTAGTAAAATGGATTTGGATTCGATCTATAAATAAAACTGATTATGAAGGATAAATTGAAATTAACCAAGCCTTGACTCATATAACACATCAGATTGTCCGATAAGAATTCTCACATGTTAAAGAGAAACAATGAGTTTCTTATCTATATTGAGAAAAGAATTTCCTTAATTATCTATAAGCTATTAATAGAATTGACTCTTCCGTATGGCATGATGCATAAATCCGAAATAGATTCCAAGTACATAATTAAAATATGATTTTCATAGTTGTACCAGAAGGAATACGATTCATCGGTTATAAATGCGTCTTCAAAAAAAGATTAATGCAGTTGGAATATAGTAAGCTACATTAATAAAAATATCATCAAAAATTTTAATCATTAAGATTAACGTAATAGATATGTCATTCAACGTGATTGAGCTAATTTGGATTTAGTCACAAAATTATCGCCTCGTATGACTTTGAGTCTTTGTACATAAATGTTAAAAGAGAAATTATAAATAACGATTTAGAATAGACTATTTGCACATAACAAACAAAGTGTCTTGAGTCAGTGGGGGAGATACTAAGTTTATGAGTTTCGGATAGGATCGAAGAACTGACAGGAAAGTATCATTCAACAAGCATTAGAATTGAGAATATATTTTGATAGAAAAATCAAACAGTTTGATTTTCAGTCAAAATGCAAAGGAAGCGTATGTTTGTAAGAAAGACTATTAAAAGGTACTAAGATATTTCTAGAAAATAGCTAAACAACATAATATTTATTGGTAACTATGTACATATGTTAATATCAGTTCTAGTTCGGTTGTTTAATTCTTTATATGGGATTTTAAAAGACATCTTTTATAATCATTATAAAAGGATGTTGGAATGTCCTAAACGATATACATAGACAACATATTAAAATATTTAATACGGGGAATGTAAGATGGATTCCTTATGCATTGGCAATAGGAATCATCGTGCATGTTTTATTTTCTATAACATCGCATTTTGCTTATGTATTTGGTACATAAAACAAGTATCAAACAAGTATCAAACAAGTATTAAATCCAAATTAAAGTCATTAATTCACCCCGGTCGCCTTTTCTCATTTCCCAGGATTTGGCATTGCAATCTTCCACCACGCATAGCCTTTTTCCAATGGTGCCTAATTTCTGGAAGAATTAATACCAAAGACAGACTCAACCGACTCAACATCCCCGTAGACCCACGCTGCGTCTTTTGTTTAACACACGATGAATCTGTCACCCACCTTTTCTTCGAATGCGACTTCTCCTACTCAATTTGGGCTGCAACCAGTGCTTATCTACTGGGGTTTATCCCCAGCTCGACCTCCTTCTTCGAATATTGGCAGTTTAACCAGCAGAATTTGCTGATGGACACCTTCATATCAATCTTTAGTTGGTGCATTTGGAAAGAGTGGAATGCACACGTGTTTGGGAAACCTGCACGTCATTTTGGTGGAACCTGTAGAAGTATCACTCACTTTTTCTCCTCTCTAACAGGTCAGTGCTCCTCCACGCCGTTCCGACTGAGCCTCCCGCCCTGCAGCGCCCCAGTAGAATCTCAGGGTAGTACTAGTGCATCTCCGGACAGGTAGTCCTAGTCTAGCGTGGGCTAATACTTAGCACTTGTAATAGTTAGTATTTCATGGACTATGATACTCTAGCACTTCAATTGTATTTTGTTGCTTCATATCTATTTTTTTGCCATCGATCGGGCTTGTCGATCGACCTCTTACATATTTTATCATATAACTACTTAACCGGCTGTGTAGTTTCACGCTACACACCCGTCTCTCTCAAAAAACCTAGAGTGTTCTCTAGTATTTATGAAATACTAGAGAACTGTTTATAGAAACTATGAACTACTTATAAAGGAGTAATAAGTGATATTGAGTCTAGTATATCAATCTTAAATTCATGGTCAATCTTACTTAAGAAGCTTTAAGTTGAAATTGTTCCAAATATCAAGATTTGGCTAATTATCAACAATTCTAAGTACGTCGCCTTGAGTAGCACTACAACAAAATCTATGTACACACACGTGCGTGTGTGTATGCATAAATTTATAACCAAGTCAAGAGTGATTCTAAATGTTGAGAATCCCATAATACTGTTATGCGATAATAATGCAGCGATATAGATCATGAAATATCATAGAGCTCACTAGAAGTCAAGAAACATAATCCGAAAAGTTCCTCATGACAAAGGCAATTTATCAGTGTCGGAGAGAGTCGATTGACATAATAGGTGATTAAAGGTGATTAAGACAATATCATATCCATTTACTAAGTGACTAGCTTGATCGTTTTGAGAAAACCGATTGAAATAAAGGAATAAGATTTCATAAATGACCCAAAGTGGAAGTTTGAGAATGAGAGACTTAGGGGTATGTCTGAGGGCCAATTATATAATTTGTTATATACATCTAACTCTACAATCAATCTTGGTTATAAAAAGGTATGTGATTTCTAATGTATACTTTCTTATATATTGATATAATTAATTAAGTAATTAATTAAAAATATATTGAATAGAAAGTCCTTAATTGATATGTTATGGGATAATAATTAAAGAAGCTATAATCATGAGAAAATTATCACAGCATAAAATAACATATTATTTTAAATATTCCTGATCAAGATGTTTCGAGAAAGGATGTCGTTACATCGACCAGAGTGCGTAACGTTCTCCAAATGTTAGGAAGTGTACTACTCATGGCTACTTGGTGCACCAAGGATTTATGTAGTGATAGTTATTGGATAACCATGGAATGATTTGTTCGAGGGTTTTCTGTTGGTTAATAACAACTAATTTGAATGAGAAATCTCGAAGTGATAGTGTTACACAGTTCTCGTGACTTGAGAATATTGTCAAACTTCAATGTGGAATCTACACTTTGATTATAGTTAAATCATGACATAGAGACCATCGAAGGACTATAGTTGCGTCTGAGTTGAAGCATTGAAAGTGTAACACTATTCAATAGAGAGTTTGTCTCCTCTATTGTATGAGGTTAGTCTCATGGTCAACTTGAAATCAAAATATTTTGCTAGAGTAGTACGGCTAATAATAAATGCTATTACTAAATCAAGGACTTTGTTTATGAACTACTTGAGATGAATGTGGATGATATTTGAATTTTGACCAAAGCCAAATTCAATAAGTCCTAATGCGATATCGTGTTGACAAAGAGAATTGGTGTAAATAATCATTATTAAAGGGTAACGCATAAATTTAAAATTAGATTTTATCGATGGGATTTGTAAGAGATGAGTTTAGCCATACTATCACACGACTAGCTAAGGTTACATGTGAATATTAGAATTTGAGTTGTTCGAATATTAATCGCCGACAAAGTTCACAACCGTGAGTCGCACAACTGACTTCATTTCAGTCTCAGATCGATTTAATTAGTTCATAAAGTGTTGTAAACAGATTAAATCAATTAGTATTTAAAGAAATATTAATTATTGTTGTAGATATTTGCATGTATTTAGTAAATGGAATAGCCTCTGGAAATGTACTAGGTGCTATTAGAAATTAGTTGGGTGCGTTATAAAAGTTATATAGGTGCATGTCCATATACGATATCAACATGAATTTAAATTGGATTTAAATGGAATTAATTGCTATTGGATTTTGAGATCCATTTGGCCTATTATTGACCAAGTTTACTTAGGCCAAAAATAGGGAAGTAGAAGGGGTTTTAGGTAATGACGTGGTAATAGGCCTATTTTAGTGAACCTAAGTCTCCACCTTTTAGTTTGTCCTTTTACTCCATCTCTCCCACTCCTTTGCCACCATAACCTCATGTACTCTAGCCCATTGCCTAGCTCTAATACCACCCAAATTAAATACAAATCCCTTTCAAGTGGCAGCACTTCAAAGATTGCACCATTATGCAGAGATCTTGGAGATCTAGCAGACAATTTGAATTGACGTATGAATCAAAGGTTACTTCTCTTAGGTATATTCGTTTGTATTTATATATATTGTCCACTATATATTGTTCATACAATTATACTATTATATATATATATATATATATATATATATATATATATATATATATATATATATGATATTGTCTCCCAAAAATATTAATATATATTAAATTATATAAAATAATTAGTTTGTATGAAAACGTTATTATAAATTCAAAGTTTAGAATAATAGATATATGCAAATATCTTAAATTCAACCATGTTTGTATATATATATATATAGGAATTGAATAAATCTTTATTAGAGCATCACAGCCTAAAAACTGATCGGCCCAGCTAACCGTAAAACATATACAACATAATAAAGGCAAGAGTTAACTTTAACAAGTACAAAGAATAAATTCATTCTCTCTCCTTTTTAGATTTACTCTCGAAGACTGTAGAAAACCAACCTCTCATGGCGGCCGAGTACCCGTACTTGGGTTATCTGCCATTCCTTGCCTCAGATCTTCTACTTCAGTCTTGATTACTTCTCGTCCCCTTCTCATGGTGAAGAACTTTTCACTGATTCTTTGAAATACAATTTGCATGTATGAGAGAGCTACTTTTATTTTTTGCTTTTGGAAAATTCGTCTATTGCATTCCTTCCAAACGCTCCACACAGTAATTGTCAATTCGATTGCACATATTTTGGTTTCCAGGTGTTCATGTTGCCTTCGACTAATCAGGTATGAAATAGTTTCCTGAAGTTCATCTGTAGAAATTGCTAGTATAGTTATGGATTTTCATGCTTCCCATATCACTTTCAAAAATTCACATTTAAAGAACAAATGTAAATGATTCTCTTCCTGATTACCGCATAAAAAACACTGTTCATCTTCAGTAACCCTCCATTTATGCAATTTGTCCCTGGTTGGGAGTCTACCCAAGACCACTTTGTAGGTAGTTAATGCCATTTTAGGGTTATTTGATCTATCCCAGATGATGTTACTCCAGCTGACTTTCTGTTCCTTTAGTCTAATCGCCTCCCATGCTGTTCTTATAGTGAATTTTTCCCTCATGTGTTTCAAAGTCCAAATGTCACTATCTCTTTTAGGAAATAAAGGCATGTATTCAATTTGCATTCGTTGTTCACTGGTGCATGGGAAATTATCACATTTCCATCTGCCTTCATGAATTAAGGAATTAACTAAACTTTCTAGGCAACCATATGCAGAGTATGTATCCCACCCCAAGTAATTAACAAAATACTTGCCTTCTAACCCAGGGTCTCTCCATAAATCAGTTTCCATCCCTCTAGAAATTTCGCTTTGCAATTTTCAGCTAATTTGTCTTTAACTCTTAAAATAGCCTTCCATGTAGCTAAAGCATTGTTATCAATTGCTATCTTCCAAAAAATTTCTTTGATATTGTAACGACCCGTAAATTATAACCGTTTTAATAACGTAATTAACGGAAATTTTGTGAGATTTTAAAGAATTGAATTGGAAATGAAAATTTGTTATTTGAAATGCGTCTATTTAAACATAGCAAATAATAAATTTTCACTGGGAAATATAAAAGTAAATTTTGTTATGTAATTTAATTTCAATTTTAAAATCAGTTAAATTGATGGAAATTAAATGTTTCGAAATCTGAATATTTTTATATAATAAAAATGTTTATTATTTTCTAAGTGAGACGTCATATTTTGTTTCATCAAATTTGGACTTCTCTAGCTCCGTCTATCTTATTTTCGACGAATTTGCAGCATTTTTGGTACCGAATATCGACTTTTGATAGGATGGTCATATCGTTGATATCTGTGTACCATTCTGTTCGCCTCGTCGTGCTGATTTCCGCCGTATATTTATTTTTGTATTTTGAGGTCCGATGCGCGACGAAATGATTGAACAGTTTGTTGTAACGGTACCATAAATTGTGACTTTTAACTTCCCGTGCCTTTTCAAAGTTTAAACGTGCAGCCCAAGGTATCAAATAAATTGCTTTAATAACTTTCACCGAATTAAAGCATTTGACCGTTGCTATTTCATTACTCTTATATATATTGCAAGTGACTGTTCATTGGGTTGTACTGTTCATATATCTCACTTCATTTTGCCTAGCTGTGTTCTCAGATCCAAAACCGAAGCTCCCCTCTTCATTTTTTTTCTTTCCCATTCCACTGCCTTGTCAACCCAGCCTCCATCATTTTTCCTCACGCAAATGACTGCAACGCCGAGCAACATGGCCTCATCCTCCCCAGCGCCTTCCCATAGCTCCACCCATCAACCCGCTGTCACCACTTCCCAGCCGACTAGCCAACTCCCGACCAGACGAGCACCCGGCCCTCTCTCCTACCCGCATCACCACCTTCTGCGCCTACCCAAAGCCGAGAAGCACGCCTTCGCCAGTCTCCGCCACCTATCTCCTCAGACCCGACCACCCCATCAAAGCCTACCACTGAAACAAGCAATTGCCGACCACAGCCAGCAAAGTACCACCCTCCGGCCTTAACTTGATCACCTCCCCCTCTTCTCTCTCTCATTCTTTTTCCACCCGCTTGCTTGTCCCCTAGCCGTAGCCTTGACTGGTAAGAGTGGCGTGTGAGTGTATGTATATATTTATCGGTTAGTAATATACTTATATATATTTGTTAGATATATAAATATATATATATATAGTTAGGTCTGTGTATATATATCATGTAGTGTTGAAGAACTTATTTCAATATATAATATGTTTAAAGAAGTATTATATGTGTTTAATGTATAGATATGTGTATATAATATATAAGTAGTTTTCGCATATACATTGAAAGCATGCTGCAACGGTGCCTGTTTATTTTAATTTATATATAGATATATATTATCTTATGTAAGTTATAGGTTTGTATTGTTTCTATGATAAATTGATTTAAAATTCGAATAGTTTATGTAAGTTAAAATCCCTTTTCTTTTATGCATATTTCTTTGTTATATATATAATGAAAAGTAATTATAATATGTATAAGTGTTTTATATTATACAAGATGTATATATATTAGTTTACATATATTCTGTTGGGTTTAATGTAGAAGTTTATAGCATTATAATAGTTTATATATATATATATATATTCGGTTGTTTATACATGTAAGTTGTAATAACCTATCACTTTATATGTAAACTTATGAAAGTTATATAGGATCTTTTTATTTGTATATATAAGCTTATGCAAGTTATTTGTGATT
This sequence comes from Allium fistulosum, assembly GCA_030737815.1. NCBI lineage: Eukaryota > Viridiplantae > Streptophyta > Magnoliopsida > Asparagales > Amaryllidaceae > Allium > Allium fistulosum. The sequence continues at coordinate 697,014,154 of CM060903.1, read as the reverse complement.
TGTTTAGGTGTAGATATAATAATAAGACAAGCTTATACTGATTCTCTGATAAATATTGATTTTAGTATAATAAGTATGTAAGTTAGTATACATGATTATATATTAGTCTATTTATATATGAGTATATATGAATCTGGGTTTTGAATAAATGTATATAGAGATTTTATTGTATAGGTTTTTAAAATTTAGTATTTGTTTAAAAATATATATATTATTTTAAATATGAGTTTAAAAATTTTATATTGATTTCAGAGGAAAAAAATATATAGATATAATATTTAGATTGTTTCAGTTTATGAAGCTAATTTTGATTGCTCCTCCGTCAATTCTAAACTTCCAGCTTCGCTTTGTCCATTGATTTTGTGTCCATCGTGCTTTACTCTGGAATTCGTGCTTGGATTCATAACTCATTTCATTGTCAAATATCTCTAGCCTCGAAAGGTAAGCAATCACTCACGATTAACATTCTTATATTTATTAAATTTGATTTCATCTGAAACGACAATTGAAATATGCTGCTAAATTGAACTGTTAATTATATAATTGTTGTGTATGATATGCCATTATCTATATCTGTTCACCTATGAGATATGACACCATATCATTGTTTATATTTTATTTAATTTATCACTGATGATATATGCCTGTTGTTAATGTGTTATATTATTATCATAACTGTTCTCACTCTGCAAGTTCCCTGTTAGTTTAGAATTCCATATGGGTTGAAATGATACATACCCGAACAATCTTGTAGAATAAGGGAAAATCCTTATGGGTTGAAATGATAAACCCAAGCGATTTTCATTTATTGTGAAATTTTGGGATTGCGGGTTGAAATGATATATACCCGTAGATATTGAAATTGCGGATTGAAATGATAAATATCCGTATCACTTGACCATAGGATAGAGAATTATATACGGACACCGTTGGTCTATATTTTGAAAATGATTTCCAAAGTTTTTGAAAGGAAATATATAGTTTTGATTAAATATTGATTTTTAGAATATAATATATAAATGTTATTTTTATATGTGTCTAAATTTTAGATTTTTAAAATTTATATGTTTGGAAATTTTAAATTTATAAGTTAGTTTTGAAAATATAATTTCTAAGATTTTATTTATAATTTTACTATTTTCAAATATATAAAAATTGATTTTTATATAAAATAAATTTAATAATAAGATTTAATTTTATAAAAATTTAATTTAAATTAGTATATAATATGTTTAAGTATTTACTTAAATTTTTATTAATATTTTAAAAATAGATTTTATAACTTTAATAATAAAGGTTGGGAAGATAAATTAATGTTAAATTAGAATTTTAAAATTTAATTTAAATAAGAATTTATTTGAACCTATTGATTTTGAGGTCTTGGGAAAAATATGATTTATAACGTGATTTGATAAAAAGTGATTAAACGAATATTCTCAATTTTAAATAAAATTGAGATTGAATATTTAATATTGATTTAAATTTATAAATTGGGATTCAAACAAAGTGTTATTAAAATGATTAAGTGAATATTTTCCAATTTGAATAAAATTTAAAGTTATATGTTGAAATATAAATAAAATTTATATTGTAAATGTTTGAATATTTAAACTTGAATCTTTAACCCTTTTAAATCGAAATGGTTAAACTAGAATTGATTTAAATTGAATTTTGGAATTTAAGCTGATTTGAATCGATTTGTGAAATTGGAGGAAACTATTTTATTATATAAAGTATTTTAATATATAAACTATTTTAATATACAAATTATTTTATTATACAAACTATTTTAATTTATAAATATTTATTTTTATATTATTTTCAATATCTAACTGTGTAAGTCGAAAGTGTTATGATTTCAAAAGTGTTATGATTTCAAAGTGTTATGATTTCAAAAGTGTTGTGATTTCAAAAGTGCTATGGTTTCGAAAGTGTTATAATTTTGAAAAGTGTTATGATTTTGGAAATGAATATTTTAAATTGAATAATGATATCGAATTTATATGGTTTTGAATTGAATATGATATTTTGATATGAAGTATGAACTATTTGAATTGAAATGACCATGGTGTGAAATAAGCATTTGGTTGTTAAAGAGACCGGGATCAAATATCGTCATACTCTCTGCCAATACCGAAAACCACTTTAACAACTGTGTACGTGGTGGAGATTCCAGAATGAAGTAGGATGGTTTGGTCACGGTTCTATATGGTATTTACATAGCCCTGACTCCCGTGAGTCAGCTTGATGCGGCTAAAACAGAAGCCACGCCGGGCCAAGTGAGGTCATTCCTCCTATCAAACACATTTCATCGATACCATTGTATTGCTTTTGTGATTTGATTGGGTGCACCTTTGATTTGGGAGTGTGTCACGAGGTGGGCGGTAGTAGCTGCTATGCGTTACCACCAGTCCGGATACGCAAACGGTATATCTACCTTGGCATTGCCCCGAGTGCCTTGTCGCATGCCCTATCACGCCTTCTACGAGCTTGGTTTGTACCATACCTATGGGGTGCCCTCTGATAGCCCTCCAGTTTACGAAGGAATTACGATACTGTATAGACTATGAGAATATATAAAAATGTGTTAAGGGGGATATGGGTAACGCCTTAACGCTATTTTAATTGTTTACTTTACTATAGACATATTATAATAGCGTATATTACTACATAGTAGATAGTTCCACGGATCCTTAGAGGATGGGTATCCCAACATCCTTTAAGTTACTTTTATTTCAATTGACATTTCACTTGAGTTGAATTTATTAATTTAAGAATGTTAATCCTGACTCGAGTGTTTTGTGTTTTGATTTACGCTCGGGTCAGACTGAGTGTCACAACATTTGAGACTCACCTTTGGAGTTAGGGCTTCACTTGGAGATCCATCTGTATCTATTCAGCCTTCAGCTATCCAGTTGTTTTGTTCAGACTTGTCATCTTTTTGTATTCGAGACACTAGTACAAAAAATGCATGTTGCTTCGTCTCATTTGAATCGGTTGAAGTTAAAACTGATGCAAATAGAACTATTTGCATCAGTTCTATCTTAATAACCGGTGCAATTGGTACGTGGAAAGCAATAGGTAATAAAAAAAATCAAATTTGCATCAGTTGTCACCAACAACCGAAGAAAATACATCGTTGCAAATAGTTTTAGTCGCATCGGTTTTAAAGTCAACCGATGCAACTACATTAATTTGCATCCCTTACCAACATATATAGTTTTGTTCGGTGGATCCAAAATAATCATTTTCGCACCGGCTCAGCGATGCAATTTCAAATTATTAACACTTTCGTTACGCACCCGTTAATTCCCGCCATCCCAATTTTTTCTGCCGCTTATTTTCCCATTCGTTTCCCCAAAAAAGTATTTCGCCTGCTTCAAAACAAAAAAAACCCTAGAAATTGATTTTCACCGTTAATTTCAAACGTGATTTCGCGGATAAGATTTGGCCACGGCTTCTCATTATCAAGGTACCAAATGTTCCTTTTTTACGTTACTTGAATTGTATTCCTTTTTAAGTTGGTCGAATTGGATTTCGCGAATGAATGGTAGTTTATTGTCAAGGTTTTGGGGAGGTGAATGAGTGGTTGGTTATGAAGGCTGGGTGGTGGTGCTGTTTGGTTGATGTAATTGTGATGGAGTTTAACGTGGAAGGTGACGTCTCAGGTAGTGTTGAGTTTGATGCCGCTTAGGGAGGTGGTTGTATTAGAGTTAGTCTAAGGGTTTGATTCCCTATTTTTTTTGTTTGAATTTTTCGATCTGAACATTTTAACTTTTCTTTTTTAGTTAGATTCCTAATCAAATGATTATATGATGTCTTGACTTGTTCAAGTTTTTGATATAAAATTGAATACTCAAACGTATATATGTTTGATTTTATTTTTTGCCTACATTACATACAAATTTAACCCTACATATGAAACTGCAGCATGGATAACACAAAATGTAATGCACAACGATGGGAAAAGGCTTAAGAATCTATGATGAACATAAACAGAGAGAAACTGTAGCATCGATTTCTTCAATTACCAGGTATATATTCATTGTCATGTAAGTTGTTGTTCTTTGTGCCTCAAGTCCTATATAGATATTTGCTTAGTTATTTGTATATTGTTGGATCTAAGAAAAATCAGTTATTACGATCTAAACATACGTCTGCTGCAGCAAACATAATATTTATATTTGTGCATGCAAACATAATAAATTTTCTGAAAATGGATGCACTCCAAACATCTAAAACTACATTGTGATCTTTTAATAGAAACTTTGCTCAATTACCAACTGAACTAATTATATAAGTTTGCCCATTCAATTGAAAATTATATCGGTATATTTCTTTCCAAAATGAAATAGCAGTTGCATTACAAACTTGGGTATGTGTTTTTGAATGAGTAGCTTACGTATCAACACTAAAACTAATTAATTATATATGTTTTCTCATTCAAGTATGACTTTTTATTTAATACAAGTACAAAATATTTTCTTGCCTGCATTATTTTACGAGCTTGGATGATGTATCGTTCATAAACACTTTACGCTAATCATAGTTGTCAATTTGAAATATTTTGTATTATCAAAATATATATATTGGAATACTCCTTTCCAAAGGTAAGATATGTAATTGAGTATTAAACTTGTATATTTAAGTATATTTATAGTGTTTCACATTTGCAACAATGGCTGCTGCTATTCGTCAATCGCCTTCATTTCTTTTCGCGTGTTTCTTCCCTCCTTGCGCCGTCGCTTCCACTACTCCCCGCTCTCTTCTGCTTCATGGCTGACGTGTGCAGCTTGGAACCTCCATCTACAACCAGATCTGGGTGTGCTTTCAACGTCTCTACCCATCCGCCAGATCCGGTATCGTCTTTGCCGGTAAATGATGCTCCACCCTATGATTTTCTATCGTTGAGATCATCTTTATTGAGTAAAGTCTATAACCCTGGTTGCTCTGTCACGTCTAAGTCTCCGCCTAATAATTTCACGCTGCTTGAGTCCTTGAAAAACTATTACCCGACACGTATTCCAATCACTAGTGTGTCAATTGTCAAGGATGTGGCTGGGTTAAGTCCTTTTTTGCCTTTGTTGGGTGCTGCAAATGTTTTGGGCCTTTGGATAGAAACTGGAAATGGCAGTTTAGATGTTGCAGTGGGTAGCGATATTCTTCAGTAGTGCAGAGTTTTTGGATGCAAATTCCTTTCATTGTCTTTATCTATTTTTTCATCACCATTAGAATCAGTTTAGCTGAACTCTAGAAACGAACAAACAACATTCATAAAAAGAAGCTTGGTATGTCAAATAGATATTAGTAGAGTACAAAATGAATCCCACACCTTGTCAAAAATTTGTTCAATAACATCATATGAAAGATGTAAATCTGACTCAATTAGATTAGCTCTAACCATTTCTTTTAGCTATTAAATACAAATATTTTGCTTATTCTATTAGTTAATTACTAACACAAACAAGAAAATATTAGACAACAGTTTATATGTATAGTCTAATAAGTAAATGTATACTATACATTAAAAATCAATATCATGCAGTCGATCTTTGCCTCCTCATGTTCAATAAAACCAGCGTGCCTCAAGTATGCAACTGCAAGATATAAATGGGAAAAGAAAAAAAAATAAAGTTGTTATTCTATTATTTACATTTTACGACTAAGAGAATTTGTGTACGATTAATGTTTTCTGACATGAAATCTTTTCTGATTCAGGTGCATCAGGATGGAAAATGGTTAAAGAACAGACTAATTGTCCTCGAATCAAACTTTGTAAATTACCCTTTAGAATCATCGTTGGATTTTCTTATATCTATATGAGATCGCCTAAACATGTGATCATTTAGGCATAAAATTTGATGAAATAATTGATTTTCCCCCTACATATTAGTAGTAAAAATTACAATTTTTATTTTGTAAATATTGTAGTTTTTTCTTTGGTCTCGCAGTTCGAAACCATCAACCAACCGAGCTAATCTGTAGGCAGGTTTATAGTTATCAGTATACGACCTTCATTTAAACTTCAATAACTTGTTAAATTAGTACACTAATCAATTACATGTTATACTCTTCATTAATAACAACATATAACAATGCTATGCAGGTATGGTAAAATATACAGACCACACTTATTCGGACAACCAACCATAGTTTCAGCAGATGCAGAGCTGAATAGATTTATTCTTATGAACGACGGAAAGCTGTTCGAGCCATGTTTTCCAAAGAGTGTAGCTGATATTTTAGGAAACACTTCTATGCTTGTAATCATTGGTGAAATGCACAGATACATGAAGTCTCTCACTGTAAATTTCATGGGCATTGCTAAGCTTAGAAACAATTTTCTTGGTGACTCCGAGATGTATACCACGGAGAATTTCAATACCTGGAAGGATGGTGTTGTCTTCCTTGCTAAAGAAGAGGCTTCTAAGGTATATATTTTTGTGATTAGCTTTTAAGTAGTTTTTCAGAATATGGAGAAGTAAGGATTTTAAATTGATTTGGTTGTTTGCAGATAACATTTAATCTGATGGTGAAGAATATATTGAGCATGAATCCACACGAGCCTGAAACGGAGCAGCTTAGGCATCTATACATGTCCTTTATGAAGGGTGTTATTTCTCTTCCTCTTAACTTCCCTGGAACTGCTTATAAGAAAGCCATGCAGGTATTAATACTACCGGCCCATCTTTAATGTTCCAACTTAGAAATTTTAACAGCCTCAATAAATAAGTGTGTTACCCAGACTTATTGAGAAACAAAATATTTTTATTTTTATTTTATATAGAAAACATGATCAGTTATTAGTTAATAAACATTTTCAAACAACTTTTTAAGTTCCAAAATTCTATCTAGCTATCTTTAGCTAAATTTCTGACACTAAGTAAAAATCGCAGCCACCTTTTAGCGATAATCATGATTTATTGATTGGATTTGGGATTAAGTTGAGGGGAGCAATTTCCGTTGCAGAGGGTTGGTAGGCAGTGAACTGATGAGGTTCTGAAGCAGTTAGTTGCCAGTGATGTGGCTATAGAGGAAGACATGTGAGTGTGGTGGTATGTGTTGGTAATAATGGAAGTGGAGACTAACAGCAGTGGTTTGTGTGAAGTTGCCGTGGTTTGTGAGCAGGTGATTCAATTATATGTAGGTTTGTGGTAGTGCAGTGGCAAAGGGGTATGCTCTGTGTAGTGTATGGCACAAGTATGAATGCAGGTGAAGTATTGAAGTTTGCAGTGCACAGGAAGGTGTAGTGTAGAGGAGGGTGATGCGATGGTGGGTTCAAGCAGAAGTGAGATTTGTTGAAACAACGGTGAAGTTTGGTGAGTTTGCTAGTCGATGGTGGTATATGACTGAGGGGTGTTTGAAAGTTTGTTTTGGAGTATGGTGTGATTAATTGTGAGGAGGCAGGAAGTTGATCAAGGAAGCAGTTGTGGATGTGGTCAGTGGGAGAGGTTTAGGTGGCAGTAGCATTTTTGGTTTATAGTTTGTAGTTTGTGGCAATGAGAAGGAATTGTGAAGGTGGTAGCAAGAATGTGAAGGCAGACGATGTTGTAGTGGTGGTGATGACATGCACAGTTGGCTATGAATAAGCAGGCAGGGATGGTCAGTATGATGTGGTTGTATAACAGTTTGTATGTGGAGTAGTTTGGGTGAACCAAGTTGTAGAAGGCAGTGGAGTTTAATGTACTTTGAAGTGTGATGGTCAGGTGCAGTTGTGGGGATGAATGATGATGTTGAGTAATTAGGCACTGTTAGATGATTAGGTGGTGTAGTAATATGGTATGTATGCTGTGGTAGACAGTGAGAACAATTGTATTCGTCAATGAGGAATGAAGGAATGCAGCAGTGTTGAGTTGAGGTGATGACATATTGTTGTGGGGTTTTTGTATAGTGTATGTAAGAGTGGATGTGTCAGGGAGGAAGTACGGCAGTAAGGAGTGGAATGAATGTTGCTCTTTGGTGGTTTGAATGACAGATTGTTACATGGTTGTAGAGGTAAGCAAGCAATTGAAAAGTGTACTGTGATGCAATGTGAGTATGAGTATTTCTATCGACTATTTTGTTAAGTAGTCATACGATTAATGTTTCGAAACAATCTTGTAATTGCAGTACTTTGTACAAGATGGTTCTTACAGCCAACAAGAGATAGATGAATGTACCACTTAATGATTGTACTAAAGATCTGAATTATGCTGCTAAAATGAATGTATGAACCATTATTTTGTATAGATTATTAACACTATAATTGATGATATATGTTTATTTTGGTATTATGTTATTCAGTTTGTATTTGCCATCAAATTTAATTTTGAATGATTGTAATATTGCATGCAATAATTGTTTGTTATAATCAATAATATATATATATATATATATATATATATATATATATATATATATAGAGTCTATTTGAGTACTGTAATAATGGTTTGCATCGGTTTTCAACAACAACCTATGCAACAAGTTCCTTTGTTGCATCGGTTTTCATTACAACCGATGCAACATGGGGGCTGTGTCCAAGCAACCAACCATGATATTTTGCATCAGTTGTTAGTATCAACCGATGCAAAAAGGACCTTTTTGCATCGGTTTCAGAACTGATGCAAAAGTGTTATGCCTGTTGCATCGGTTGCATATGCATCGGCTGTTGAACTGATGCAAAAGGGGGGTAAACAACCGATGCAAATGGCCTGTTTTGTAGTAGTGAGACTATATTGTATTTGAGACATTCTATTGTATTTTATCTCAAACTCCGCTGTTTATATAGTAGCTTCATGAACGACTATTTATTTTTTCCACTGCTTATTGTTATATTACTCTGTGTCTGTGATTCTGTGGTTGATTTATTTACTGTGTATTCTGAGTTTTGCCAAATATAAAAGTAACAATCTGGTATTTTGGACAATTCAAGTCTGACATGTGTGGATGCGAATGGCACGAAATAGCGGGTCGTTACAGTTGGTATCAGAGCTCTGGTTTTAGGCAAAACTTATCATATAGAGTAAATTTAATTATAGAATCACTTTCGTTCGAGCTTGAATTCCTTTCTCTTTGGCTCGGATTTCCTTTGAATTTTGGAGCCTCCCCTCTATTCTAAAATTCATACTTGTCTTTCCCTATTCGTGTTCTTTTGATACTAAAGCATCCCATAGCTTCATTCTTTTGGGTGACTCATCCCATCGGCGGTCCCGCCAACATCTATATGAATTGTAAAGGGGTAAAACTCCTATACAACAGACGTCGATTCACCGAAGACTTCTATATCCTCGATTTTGATGCTGTCAATTCTTGCAAAGCCCGAATCGTCTATTAGTTGGCAACTTGGGTAATTCTCTACTTATTGAATGTCCATTGCCTCGCAATTCTATCTATCGCTGGACGCTCAACCTGGTGATCTTGACTCACCCCTGTTGTCCGACTATTTTCGGATATTTTGGTGAAGTCATTTCTCTTTTTCCCAAGTGGGAAATTGAATTTCAGCATTCGATCTTATTCTTGGAATCTCGGTTGACCAGATTAAGGTCGTCCGCGATTGATACAACCTATCCATTTTTCCTCTTTTGTAAGTTAATTATCTTATCTCCCTTTCAAGCCTATCTTCTAGTTAGAATTCTCTTGATTAAGGTTCCTCTAAATTTGAATCTCTATCCTTATTTGATATCCATTCTGAAATCATCGATTGAGGGAGGGTATTTGTAATTAATATTAATTTTTTTAATATATTGTGTTGTTTGAGTTGTTAAGTCTGAATTTTGGGTTTCGATCGATTCGTCTAATCAATGCTATCGATAGGATTCCCAAAACACTTGAACAGAGCAAACTGGCATGATATTGTTTTCAAATTTGGTAAATGAAATAAATTTTGTATGATTATATTATATATATAAGTATAAATTTTCTGAAATTAAATAGTTAAATGAATTAGTTGTTAGAAATGATAATATTTGATTTTCATTTATTGTTTTGTAAACCATTGACTATTACCACATGATATAAATAAATGAATTTGTAAAACGTGGTTTATAAATTGATTTGGAATGAATTTAAATTTAGAATTTGAGAATTTAATTTCCGATATTTTCAAAAAAAAAATTGGTTTTAAAGTTTGGAATATATTATTTGAAAGTATTTTCGAATGGAAATTGTTTCAAAAGAATAATTTTAAAGGAATTAAGTTGGTACTCTCTTCGTTTGTTGCTGGAAAATAATTTCGGTGATGACTGCAGCATCATCGACATTCATTTTCGAGTTTCGAAGTGGAGAGGTCACTTAGTAGCTTTGCTACACTTTTGTTTTGGAAAACGAATTGGATTTGAATTTTCTTGAGTAAGATTTGATATACAAAATATTATATGTATGTTTATTTCAAAATGATTTGAAATGAAACCGGGAATGTATTCTTGAATTCTTTGTAAAGTGATGGTTTTCAAATTATTGAAACAAAGCAAAATTTTGACTAAGTATGGTATTTAAAATAAGAAATGGAATTTGAAATAACTTGAAACTAGGATAAATTTATTTGTATAATACTTAATTTCACTCTAAAACATATATAACTCACATGAAAAAGTCAAAGAGTTAAAATGTTTATGTGGATGTAATTGAAGGTTATACAAGAGAAACTTAAGTAATAAGTTGATCAAACTAAAATCTGGCTTAATATAAATGTTGTAAATAAAAGGAAAATTTGTATAGTATTTAATTACACTTAGAAACATTAATATAACCTACCTAGAAAGTTTAAATGTAATTAAAATGTAATTGGATAATATACACTATGATATAAGTAATAGGATATCAAAAATGATATTTTGTTAAGGGAATTTACAAATAATAAATTGAATAATAAAAAGAGAATTAATTTGGTGAATCATATATAGTTATAAAATGTTTATACACTTCATATATGTTGCAAAATATATTAGGTGAAATAAATTAAATCAATAAAAGAGAAGACTATTTAAGCAAATAAATATGGACTTAAGAATAGTGAATTTGAATTTTGTGGAATCAACTTAGCTGAAGATAAATGGATAGAATAAATGAGTTAATTTAAAAATGAATTTATTTGAAAGAGGTGTTGATAAAATGAAAGAAAATCAATTTTAAATTGAATGACTATTTATTATTTGAATAAAATGGATTAAACAAAATTATTGAATATTAATTGAAATCTATATTGTTTTGAATAGTTGAAGTTGAATGTTGAGGAGAAATTAACTATGGTTGATCAAATAGATTTAATAAATGAGTAAAATAAAACAATTTTTGTTGTGAAATTTTGCAATAAATGTTAATGAATTTGAAACAAATCAATTGAATAAAAATATATGGAAATGAATTCAATCAAATGTGAAGACAATAAATTTAATTGAATAAATGAAATGAATTAGAATCAAGTAATTGTATATAAACCAATTTTAAAATAAATGTAGTTTATATGGTTTAAAATTAATTGTTGTATTGGTTATTTCGATCTATCTTCTCTTTCTGGTTGTTTTTATTCTCCTACCTCCTTCTTTTTCGGGGACGAAAAGTTTTGAGTGGGAGAGAGTGTAACGACCCGTAAATTTTAACCGTTTTAATAACGTAATTAACGGAAATTTTGTGAAATTTTAAAGAACTGAATTGGAAATGAAAATTTGATATTTGAAATGCGTCTATTTAAACATAGCAAATAATAAATTTTCACTGGTAAATATGAAAGTAAATTTTGTTGTGTAATTTAATTTCAATTTTAAAATCAATTAAATTGATGGAAATTAAATGTTTTTGAAATCTGAATATTTTTATATAATAAAAATGTTTATTATTTTCTGAGTGAGATGTCATATTTCGTTTCATCAAATTTGGACTTCTCTAGCTCCGTCTATCTTATTTTCGACGAATTTGCAGCATTTTTGGTACCGAATATCGACTTTTGATAGGATGGTCATATCGTTGATATCTGTGTACCATTCTGTTCGCCTCGTCGTGTTGATTTCCGCCGTATATTTATTTCTGTATTTTGAGGTCCAATGCGCGACGAAATGATTGAACAGTTTGTTGTAACGGTACCATAAATTGTGACTTTTAACTTCCTGTGCCTTTTCAAAGTTTAAACGTGCAGTCCAAGGTATCAAATAAATTTCTTTAATAACTTTCATCAGATCAAAGCATTTGACCATTGGTATTTCATTACTTTTATATATATTGCAAGTGACTGTTCATTGGGTTGTACTGTTCATATATCTCCCTTCATTTTGCCTAGCTGTGTTCTCAGATCCAAAACCGAAGCTCCCCTCTTCATTTTTTTTTCTTTCTCATTCCATTGCCTTGTCAACCCAGCCTCCTTCATTTTTCCTCACGCAAACACCTGTAATTCCGAGCAACGTGGCCTCATCCTCCCCGGCGCCTTCCCATAGCTCCACCCATCAACCCGCTGCCACCAATTCCAAGCCGACTAGCCACCTCCCGACCAGACGAGCACCCGACCCTCTCTGCTACCCGCATCACCACCTTCTGCGCCTACCCAAAGCTGAGAAGCATGCCTTCGCCAGTCTCCGCCACCTATCTCCTCCGACCCGAACACCCCATCAAAGCCTACCACCGAAATAAGCAATTGCCGACCACAGTCGGCAAAGTACCACCCACCGGCCTTAACTTGATCACCTCCCCCTCTTCTCTCTCTCATTCCATTTCCACCCGCTTGCTTGTCCCTTAGCCGCTGCCTTGACTGGTAAGAGTGGCATGTGAGTGTATGTGTATATTTATCGGTTAGTAATATACTTATATATATTTCTTAGGTATATATAAAATTAGGTCTGTGTATATATGTTAACCCGCCTTTTGGCAAGGTCGCGGACAGACGGGTTTAACTTAATCAACTGCATGTTCGTCGAGGCTAGGGTACGATGGATACAGTCAAATGGATGGATGAATGATGCAATGTGCTTGGGAGATGGAAATATGATTGGATAAAGATGAATCAACTATAATTTGGGTCTAGGAAACGTGGTTCGGTATTAAACATGGTTCGGCACAAACAGTTCGTCTGGCATTCACTATTCACGTTCGAATAGCATTCAAGAGTACTCGGCATGCATAGAGCATTCAACAAACATGCATGGTTTGGCATTCCAGGAGCATTCGTCATTCAGTAGCGTTCGGCATTGGATGGATCGTTCGGCATCTGGAGACGTTCGGCATTGGATGGATCGTCCGACATCTGGAGACGTTCGGCATTGGATGGATCGTTGGGCATCTGGAGACGTTAGGCATGATGGAGGTTCGACACTAAGGATCGGTCGGCATTGGATGGAGCGCTCGGCATTAACCAACGTTCGGCATCTAGAGACGTTCGGCATTGGATGGATTGTTCGGCATCAAGGAGCGTTCGACATTGGATGGATCGTTCGGCATCAAGGAGCGTTCGGCATTGGATGGGTCGTTCGGCATACCTCACCTCGCTCGACATTGCACCTTGCACCTCCATATCTCGCACCTCCATACTCCGCACCTCCCTATCTCGCACCTCCCAACGTTCGGCATGAGGAGATCGTTCGGCATTCACACCTTGTTCGGCGTCTATGGTTCGGCATATGGAGACCACTCTGTTTGGGCTGAGGTACTCGGCTACCAGGCCCACCAGGGAAGTCCAACTCATCTTTGTCTATAAATAGAGAGGCAGGGGCACAGTAAAAGGGGATCTTCTTTCTGCTCTCTTACTTTCTCTTCTCTAAGGCAAAGGCAACTCTGCCATTTTGTAACTGTAATCGATTATTACAGCAATAAAAAGCAAACTTCTGGAGTGGACGTAGGCCGGAGTTAGCCGAACCACTATAAAATCTGTTGTTCTTTACTGCTTTCATTTCAGTTTTAACTGTTCTTCACATTATTACTCTCTACATACATTCTATCTCTGAGCTGTGATTGGTATTTGGTGCTTTCATCTGGATTTTGGGGTTAGTGACCAATTTTGGCGCTAACACTTTGGTGCTTTCACTGAGAACTGAACTCAAGAACTTTGGAGTTAGGAACTTGGATCCTTGAAAGCAATGGCTAGACCACCAACAAGGAAGCAAGTAGTGGAAAGAAGCAATCAGGAAGGAAGTCAAGCAGCCTCTTCTGGAGCTGGAGAGGGTCATGCATCCATCTACATAACTCGGGACGAGATGCAAGTGATGATGAATTCTATGCAAGAGCAGATGATGAAACGGCAAGAGGAGATGATGCAGGCTCTTCTTAGGCAATTTGGACAACCAGGAACTGCAGGTGCTCAAGATCATGGAGCTGGACCAGAGGAACTCAACCAACGGACAAATGGAGTGAATCAGTAGGGGGCAGCTCCCAATCAACAAACAGTTAACAATCTAGATGGACCTAGACTCGTAGGCACGCCACCGGGAGTACGTGATGAAGAATATGTGCCAGAATTTCCTCGAGGACTTGGGGGGCAGTCTGGATTAGTTGGAAACACTAGATTGGCTGACATTATCTGGCGGACTATTCGCGGAGGTCTGACAAATAGGGATTCAGAGGGAGTTAACAAAAGTCCGTTTACCCGGAACATCAGGACAGCTAGGAATCCGTCCGATTTCAAACTACCCACTCTGGAAGTATATAACGGGAAGACGGATCCCACCGACCACTTGATGAGATACACTAGGCATATGGAAGTGCTAGGGGCAACGGAGGAGGTTATGGCCCGATGTTTCCCCCTGTACTTGACTGAAATTGCTGCTATGTGGTTCAGACAGCTGGAGGATGGATCCATTGGAACATGGACAGAACTGGTGGACAAGTTCTTAAGTCAATTTCGAGTTCACATAAAAAGGCCAAAGAACGTGATGACACTAACATCAGTCAAACAGGGGGCAGATGAATCGCTCAGGACATTCTTAACTCAATTTAATGCGGCAGTTGCTTCGGTGGATCGGCCAGATCCATCAATGGTTCTGATGGCTGCGGTATCAGGAGTCAGAGATAATTCGGAGTTCAAAGTATCGTTGGTACGGGACCCACCGTTGGATATTGGGGAATTCTTTCATGAAGCTGAAAGATTTCTTCGATAAGAGGATGCATGTTTGGACATGAGGTCACCGGAAGTAAACATGACTAAGGATGGAAGATTACTCAACGAAAGCTCAGGTGGGGACAAGGATAAAGGGAAAAGGAAGCGCTGGGGAGAACCAAAGTTCTCCACTTACACAGGATTGAACGCAACGTTGGAGCGGATTTTCTTAGATACTCGAGATCGTCTTCCCTATCGAAGGCCATCAAGGAGGGAACCCACAGAACGTGAAAGGGCATCAGGAAGGCACTGTCTCTTTCATGACCTGGACGGGCATGATACTAACAGCTGCCGACATCTAAAGGATATAATCGAGGAGCATATAAGGAATGGTCAGTTGCGACAGTATGTCGGAACTCGGAATGCGGCGGTGGAACATGAACAGCCTCCGCCTACCTTAAACGACGAGGGCGCGAGGCCCAGGAATGGTGACCGATTGGTCATCAACTAATCTTGATGGTTTGGAATAAGTAACAAACTCCGGGCAAACGGTTAAATCACTTACTCATGTACGGGGTCGGAGATAACCCTCAGGCATGCTCTGAGATGATGGCTTACCGAAACGCCCGGGTTTGTGAAATCTGTTTTTTCCTTTGACTTGGACATTTGCTTTTTCTGGTTTGGTTTTGGAGTTTGGTTTGAACTCCCTGTTCTTCTTGCTTTTCTGGTTTGAATTCTGGTTTGAATGTTTGTTTTTCGGATTGGATTTTGATTGGATTTTCTCTGGATTTTGGCTTAAAGGTCGTCGAGTATGGACTATGCTCGGCAAGGGTCCGGAGCGACCAGGATTCAGCTTAGGACTTAAGCCACGGCATTACTTGCGTCCAGGGACACTGGACCACGGTCGTCAAGTGTGGATTGCGCTTGGCAAGAACCCGGAGAGGTTAGCTCAACGCCCAGGGACACTGGGCCACGGTCGTCAAGTGTGGATTGCGCTTGGCAAGAACCCGGAGAGGTTACCTCAACGTCCAGGGACACTGGACCACGGTCATCAGGTGTGGATTGCGCTTGGCAAGAGCCCGGAGAGGTTATGGATTTGGATATCGACCCGAAGAGGTCCTAAAGTCCCCTATTGGTTATTGGATATGGATGAAACATGGACTTTGGATACTGGACTTGAGGCTATTCAAAACACACCTTTCAAAGCAAGGCATGTTTTGGGGGGCAAGTGTTAACCCGCCTTTTGGCAAGGTCGTGGACAGACGGGTTTAACTTAATCAACTGCATGTTCGTCGAGGCTAGGGTACGAGGGATACAGTCAAATGGATGGATGAATGATGCAATGTGCTTGGGAGATGGAAATATGATTGGATAAAGATGAATCAACTATAATTTGGGTCTAGGAAACGTGGTTCGGTATTAAACATGGTTCGGCACAAACAGTTCGTCTGGCATTCACTATTCACGTTCGAATAGCATTCAAGAGTACTCGGCATGCATAGAGCATTCAACATACATGCATGGTTCGGCATTCCAGGAGCATTCGTCATTCAGTGGCGTTCGGCATTGGATGGATCGTTCGGCATCTGGAGATGTTCGGCATTGGATGGATCTTCCGACATCTGGAGACGTTCGGCATTGGATGGATCGTTGGGCATCTGGAGACGTTAGGCATGATGGAGGTTCGACACTAAGGATCGGTCGGCATTGGATGGAGCGCTCGGCATTAACCAACGTTCGGCATCTGGAGACGTTCGGCATTGGATGGATTGTTCGGCATCAAGGAGCGTTCGGCATTGGATGGATCGTTCGGCATCAAGGAGCGTTCGGCATTGGATGGGTCGTTCGGCATACCTCACCTCGCTCGACATTGCACCTTGCACCTCCATATCTCGCACCTCCATACTCCGCACCTCCCTATCTCGCACCTCCCAACGTTCGGCATGAGGAGATCGTTCGGCATTCACACCTTGTTCGGCGTCTATGGTTCGACATATGGAGACCACTCCGTTTAGGCTGAGGTACTCGGCTACCAGGCCCACCAGGGAAGTCCAACCCATCTTTGTCTATAAATAGAGAGGCAGGGGCACAGTAAAAGGGGATCTTCTTTCTGCTCTCTTACTTTCTCTTCTCTAAGGCAAAGGCAACTCTGCCATTTTGTAACTGTAATCGATTATTACAGCAATAAAAAGCAAACTTCTGGAGTGGACGTAGGCCGGAGTTAGCCGAACCACTATAAAATCTGTTGTTCTTTACTGCTTTCATTTCAGTTTTAACTGTTCTTCACATTATTACTCTCTACATACATTCTATCTCTGAGCTGTGATTGGTATTTGGTGCTTTCATTTGGATTTTGGGGTTAGTGACCAATTTTGGCGCTAACAATATATATCATGTAGTGTTGAAGAACTTATTTTAATATGTAATATGTTTAAAGAAGTATTATATGTATTTAATGTATAGATATGTATATATAATATATAAGTAGTTTTCGCATATACATTGGAAGCATGTTGCAACGGTGCCTGTTTATTTTAAGTTTATATATAGATATATATTATCTTATGTAAGTTATAGTTCTGTATTGTTTCTATGATAAATATTGATTTAAAATTTGAACAGTTTATGTAAGTTAAAATCTCTTTTGTTTTATGCATGTTTCTTTGTTATATATAATGAAAAGTAATTATAATATGTATAAGTGTTTTATATTATACAAGATGTATATATATTAGTTTACATATATTATGTTGGGTTTAATGTAGAAGTTTATAACATTATAATAGTTTTTATATATATATATATATATATATTTGGTTGTTTATACATGTAAGTTGTAATAACCAATCACTTAATATGTAAACTTATGAAAGTTATATAGGATCTGTTTATTTGTATATATAAGATTATGCAAGTTATTTGTGATTTGTTTAAGTGTAGATATAATAATAAGATAAGATTATACCGACTCTCTAATAAATATTGATTTTAGTATAATAAGTATGTAAGTTAGTATACATGATTATATATTTGTCTATTTATATATGAGTATATAAGAGTCTGTGTTTTGAATGACCGTATATAGAGATTTTATTGTATAGGTGTTTAAAATTTAGTATTTGTTTAAATATATATATATATATATATATATTATTTTAAATATGAGTTTAAAATTTTTATATTGATTTCAGAGGAAAAATATATATAGATATAATATTTAGTTTGTTTCAGTTTATGTTAAGCTAATTTTGATTGGTCCTCCGTCAATTCTAAACATCCAGCTTCGCTTTATCCATCGATTTCGTCTCCATCGTGCTTTACTCTGGAATTCGAGCTTGGATTCGTAGCTCATTTCATTGTCAAATATCTCTAGCCTTGAAAGGTGAGCAATCACTCACGATTACATTCTTATATTTATTAAATTTGATTTCATCTGAAACGACAATTGAAATATGCTGCTAAATTGAACTGTTAATTATATAATTGCTGTATATGATATGCCATTATCCTTATCTGTTCACCTACGAGATATGACACCATATCCTGTTGTTTATATTTTATTTTATTTATCACTGATGATACATGCCTGTTGTTAATGTGTTATATTATTATCATAACTGTTCTCACTCTGCAAGTTCCCTGTTAGTTTAGAATTCCCTATGGGTTGAAATGATACATACCTGAACGATCTTGTAGAATAGGGGAAAATTGTTATGGTTTGAAATGATAAACCCAAGCGATTTTCATTTATTGTGAAATTTTAGGATTGCGGGTTGAAATGATATATACCCGTAGATATTAAAATTGCGAATTGAAATGATAAATATCTATATCACTTGACATAGGATAGAGAATTATATACGGACACCGTTGGTCTATATTTTGAAAATGATTTCCAAATTTTTTGAAAGGAAATATACGGTTTTTATTAAATATTGATTTTTAGAATATAATATATAAACGTTATTTTTATATATATCTAAATTTTAGATTTTTAAAATTTATATGTTCGGAAATTTTAAATTTATAAGTTAGTTTTGAAAATATAATTTCTAAGATTTTACTTATAATTTTACTATTTTAAAATATATAAAAATTGATTTTTATATAAAATAAATTTAATAATAAGATTTAATTTAATAAAAAATTAATTTAAATTAGGTTATAATATGTTTAAGTATTTACTTAAATTTTTATTAATATTTTAAAAATAGATTTTATAACTTTAATAATAAAAGTTGGGAAGATAAATTAATGTTGACTTGGAATTTTAAAATTTAATTTAAATAAGAATTTATTTGAACCTGTTGATTTTGAGGTCTTGGGAAAAATAGGATTTATAACGTGATTTGATAAAAAGTGATTAAACGAATATTCTCAATTTTAAATAAAATTGAGATTGAATATTTAATATTGATTTAAATTTATAAATTGGGATTCAAACAAAGTGTTATTAAAATGATTAAGTGAGTATTTTCCAATTTGGATAAAATTTAAAGTTAAATGTTGAAATATAAATAAAATTTATATTGTAAATGTTTGAATATTTAAACTTGAATCTTTAACCCTTTTAAATCGAAATGGTTAAACTGGAATTGATTTAAATTGAATTTTGGAATTTAAGCTGATTTGAATCGATTTGTGAAATTGGAGGAAACTATTTTATTATATAAACTATTTTAATATATAAACTATTTTAATGTATAAATTATTTTATTATATAAACTATTTTAATTTATAACTATTATTTTATATATTATTTTCAATATCTAACTGTGTAAGTCGAAAGTGTTATGATTTCAAAAGTGTTATGATTTCAAAGTGTTATGATCTCAAAAATGTTGTGATTCCAAAAGTGCTATGGCGTCGAAAGTGTTATAATTTTGGAAAGTGTTACGATTCTGGAAATGAATATTTTTAATTGAATATGATATTTTGATATGAAGTATGAACTATTTGAATTGAAATGACCATGGTGTGAAATAAGCGTTTGGTTGTTAAATAGACCGGGATCGGATCTTGTCATACTCTCTGTCAATACCGAAAACCACTTTAACAACTGTGTACGTGGTGGAGATTCCAGAATGAAGTAGGATTGTTTAGTGACGGTTCTATATGGTATTTACGTAGCCCTGACTCCCGTGAGTCAGCTTGATGCGGCTAAAACAGGAGCCACGCCGGGCCAAGTGAGGTCATTCCTCCTATCAGACACATTTCATCGATACCATTGTATTGCTTTTGTGATTTGATTGGGTTCACCTTTGATTTGGGAGTGTGTCACGAGGTGGGCGGTAGTAGCTGCTATGCGTTACCACCAGTCTGGATATGCAAACGGTATATCTACCCTGGCATTGCCTCGAGTGCCTTGTCGCATGTCCTATCGCGCCTTCTACGAGTTTGGTTTGTACCATACCTATGGAGTGCCCCCTGATAGCCCTCCAGCTTACGGAGGAATTACGGTACTGTATAGACTATGGGAATATATAAAAATGTGTTAAGGGGGATATGGGTAACGCCTTAACGCTATTTTAGTTATTTACTTTACTATAGACATATTATAATAGCGTATATTACTACATAGTAGACAGTTCCACGGATCCTTAGAGGATGGGTATCCCAAACATCCTTTAAGCTACTCGTATTTCAGTTGACATTTCACTTGAGTTGAATTTATTAATTTAAGAATGTTAATCCTGACTCGAGTGTTTTGTGTTTTGATTTACGCTCGGGTTAGACTGAATGTCACAGCATTTGAGACTCTCCTTTGGAATTGGAGCTTCACTTGGAGATCCATTTATATCTATTCATCCTTCAGCTATCCAGTTGTTTTGTTCACACTTGTCATCTTTTTGTATTCGAGACTATATTGTATTTGAGACATTCTGTTGTATTTTATCAAACCCCGTTGTTTATATAGTAGCTTTATGAACAACTATTTATCTTTTCCACTGCTTATTGTTATATTACTTTGTGTCTGTGATTTTGTGATTGATTTATTTACTGTATATGCTGAGTTTTGCCAAATATAAAATTAATGATCTGGTATTTTGGGCAATTCAAGTCCGACATGTGTGGATGCGAATGACACGAAATAGCGGGTCGTTACAGATATACCTTTGCCTCATCCATCTGGCCCATAAACCTTTTGAGTTAATTACTCTCCAAGCCTGCTCGAGTGTAAAAGCTTCTCGCATGTCTTTAAGTCTTCATAACCCAATTCCACCCTCTTCTTTTGGTCTGTACAGATCCTGGAACTTAATTTTATGGAGACCTCCTTTCCATATAAATTCCAAGCAGTCTTTTCTATGTTCTTAAGTGAAGCATATGAAAGTTGAAATGTCTGTAGCTAGAAATTAACCTTAGCCTGAATCACGGTATGCACCAATTCAATTCGTCCTCCAAAAGAAAGTAATCTTGAACTCTAGCCTTGTAATTTCTCTCTGCTTTTTGTGATCAACAACACACATTCTCTGTCTGTGATTTTATTCGAGGAGAGAGGGACTCCCAACTATTTAACTGGTAATTCTCCATCCTAGACTTTTAACACCTTCGGCACTTCATTTTTATTCCTATAGAACTTGTTAAAACAACACTTAGTTTTTTGCTCATTTAGCTTAGGTCCCTATACTTTTTCGGTTTTTGGAATATGTCTATTATAGTTTGAGCTGCCTCTCGGTTTGATTTTATGCAAATGATCGGGTTGTCAGCGTATAACAGATTGCTTACTCAAGGTTGGAAACTATGTATAGTCTGGATATGCTCGTTGTGACACGCTAATTCCATTTGGAGCATAAAAAATTCCATGGCAACTGCAAAAAGGTAAGGAGATAGAGGTTCTCCTTGCCTTATCCCTTGATTGCTACTAATAAATTCCTTAGGGATCCCATTCACAAGAATAGAGAAGGTAGGAGTGGTAATACATTCTGAAACTAATGTAACAAAATTGTCTAGGAACCTCATACAACTAACCATATCTAGGATGAAATATCTATTAGTCTTATCATATGCTTTGTGGAGGTCAATTTTGGATGTATCTGCACCTTTCTTAATAAAGTTCCTCGTTAATTCATGTGCCATAAGCGAGTTTTCAAAGATGCTTCTACCTTTAATAAATGCACTTTGGCATTTTATAATAGTGTCTGGTAAGATTTTTTTCATTCTGTTGCAAATAATCTTGCTTAGGATTTTATAGATTATGTTGCAGCAAACTATTGGTTGATAATCTTCTATTTTGGAAGGCTTGTCAGTTTTCAGGATAAGGCAGATGAATGCGATAAATTTCTTTCAGAAATTTACCTATCTAAAATGATTCCTAAATTTCTAACACAATGCTATTTTTTAGGTCATTCCAATGCAATCTGAAGGAGCCGAAACCCATGCCATCATTGCTGAGGCTGGCACCAATATGGATATCTACGAAGCTTCCCCAACTTTGGCCTCAGTCATGACCTTGTTCAACATTCTTCTACCTCGAGCATTTATCGGCCATCTACCTTGAATTCTAGGTAAGTTGGTCTCGCATAGCCATTGTATAATCCAATGAAATAATTGATAGTAACCTCTTCAATTTTAGCAAAATCCACTAAAGCATTTCTATCCTGGTCAAAGGATTGTAAATTATAATTAGTATTAGTTTTGATTAACATTTTGGTGTAAATTTTTTATGCATTCATCTCCTTCAGTGAGCCATTTCTCCTTAGCTTTTCTGCTTTAATTCCATTGCTTTGATTTCCATCGCTTCTTTGCATTTGCATTGCACTTCATAGTAATGTTTCCAAAGAGCTTCGTCTGTTGAGCCTGAGTCTATAAGCTTTGGAAGTTCCTCATTCTTTGATTCTAGTAACTTGATGTTGTCATTATCTTTGGGTCTACATTTGTTCCACTTCTTGAGGTAGAATTTAATCCCTCTGATGGTCTGGATAAGGTTGTAAAATTAATTTCCCACTACCTACTCACACCCTTGAATGTTCACAGCTTCATGATACCCTTCAAAGTATTTCCTATCGTTTGCATATCAAAAGGGCTTGCCTTTTCCGTTATCATTCCTCACTTTTAAGTTAATATGCAATGGACTATGGTCACTAATGGAGTTAGATAGAATGCTGACTTTAATATCAATAAACTTGTTTATGCAATTTGTATTGATCAGAACTCTGTCTAATTTACACATGATTTTTTTGCACTCACCACTTCTCCATGTGTATTGCAGGCTAGTGTTAACCGGTTCGGTTACCCCAACAACAACAACAACAAAGTTGTTAAGTTCGGCTAATTGGGAAACTTTCAATCTAAGACCCCTTCTCTTCTCTTCTGCCTTTAAAACAACATTGAAATCACACATGACAATCTAGGAATCATTGATGTTTTCGGCTATACTTTTAAATTTTTCCCATAAACCAAATCTCTGACTTGCTAGTTTATAGCATAGATAATAGATATAAATGGGACTAGGCTTATCACATTAACTATTTTAAAAGAGATTTGTTGAACATCTTTGTCTATCAATTGCACTTTCCAGATAGCTTTTTTCCACATAACAATTATTCTGCCTTTCTCACCCAAATCATTCTTGTGTAGGAACTCCCATTCATCTCCCATTGGCTTCGTAAAGAATTTTAGACTATTATTATTGAACTTGTTCTTTAGTATACCTATTATAGAAGGTAGATAACACCTTCTAAGATTATAGAGGTCTAATTTGCGGGTATCACTATTTAGACCTATAATATGCCAACTTATCGTTAACAATTAGGTTCGAGAGGTCGGCTCCGCAATTTCCTAGGAGATTCCTCTCGCACACTAGATACCTTGCTTGTATTTGCTGTAGAAACAAACTGATTTTCATACTTTTTGTTAATTTTGGTATACTCATTGTCAGTATGTTCCTCTTCCTCTTCTTGTTTAGAAAAACTGTGTAATTCAATTATTAGTTTTCTTAAATCCTCTACTGTTTCAAGTTGCTTCTCCCATTCCTCCTCAGAATAGTGTTGGGATGATGTCTTCACTAGATTTTCACAGATGGCTCAGCCTGGTTATCCACACTTTCCCCACGGATTTCAGGGTCCTCCACCACCTTCTTACCCTTAGGGTCCTCAGAATTAATGTCATGATGTATATACGTGGATGATTGTGTTTTATGTATAGTGTGTACTGTCTTCTTGGGTTTACTTGTTGAGCTCGAATTTTTGTCTTAACTTTCCTGTTTTTTGCATATTTTGTTGTCTGTGCTTCTTTCACCTTTTTTTCTCCATATCTATTTGACTGGCTTGATTATAGTTTCACACTATGCATCACTATGCCCAAAGTATTGCCATTGCTTGCATATTGGGGGAATATATTTATATTCTATGTCCTGCACGTACACATTACCTTGTTTATCCTAGGCTCTCACTTGTTTTTTAGCTCTTCACTAGCCTTAACATCAATCAACACCCTAGTATACTTTACCCTTTTGACCTGCTTAGTGCAATTATCCATTACTAGCGGGTGCTTATTAAGCTAGCCAGTTTACTTATCCCATTTGCAGTCCATAATGCAAGATCCAGGTTCATCATTCTCACCCAGATAGGGTGTGATTCCAACATATCCTTCTCAAGTCTAAGATTAGGTTCCCATTATTTGATAAATATCAACTTGCAGTCCATGAACCATGGACCCCCCACTAGAACATTGCTGCAATCTTCTTCATTTGCAAATTTTATGAGGTAAAAACCATTCTCCTTTACAAATATGTCCCAACTACCTTTAAGGTTACATTCTCATTTGATATAAGCATTTAAATGTATGTAATATTGTATTTTACCAACCAAATAAATATAAATTGAATGTTTCCACATACTTTTTGCATCTATAAATAATAAATCATCGAGATATGCAAAAGTACCTTCATCATCAATCACACCTTCAAATTTCTAAACCCCACCATTAATGATTGTATTCCCCACTAAAGTAGCTGCCCATGTGCGTATAGCTAGCTTAAATTGTTGGGATTGCTCCACTCTAGATTGATTATTTTTCTTGTCTGAGATTCGTACTTCATGGGATTTGACTTTGTTGGCTTGAACCTAGGAAATTGTTTCTTTTTCTGACTCACCTTTGTCCATTTAGATGATCCGCCTTCAATTTCTGCTTCAGAATTAGGTTTCGCCTTAGGGTTTTGAGTTTTGTCACCATTAGCCGACAATATATATATATATATATATATGTATATGTATATATATATATATATGTATATATATATATATGTATGTATGTATATGTATGTATGTATGTATGTATATGTATGTATGTATGTATTAATTTTCTAAATATTATGAATATTTATTTCTAATGATTATTTACTAATTTTGAAACCTAAAATACCTTAAAACTATTTTATAGCTACATTGTTATATATCTAATTAACTATTTAAATTATTTTTGGCTGTTAAAATTAAAAAATATTCTCAAACCAAAAATAAAATATTATTTTATTATAATATATAATTATAAATTATTTTTTAATAAGATTTTTACTTTTCTTCTTATTATTATTATATATGTATATGCATATATCTATAAATTCCCTTAGTAAAAAATCATTTTTCTAACTGGCTAAATAATTTTTTGCACACAAATACTTTTATAATATATATTGTTTATATATATTTTAAAATAGTGCTATGTATTCAAGACAATAAATAAATAATATATATATAAACAAATAATGTTTTACATATATATGTAAACATATAATTTTAAAATATTTAGTTTATAATATTTATATATTGTTTATACATATTAAAATGGTATTGTGTATTTTGAATAAATAAATAAAATATATATAGATATAAATAAATAAAACAACTTTGATAATTAGTTTTATAAATATATGTATTTAAATTTAATTAAACATATTTTAACTAACATTTTTAAGAAGAGTTTGTAATTTTAAAATTTTTAACTATGTCTTTTATTAGATATTTCAAATAAAAAATTTGAATTTAAAATTTATTGATGTAGTAAAAGTTAGATTAGATATTTTATGTTTTATTTTGTATAAATAAATTTTAAAATTTATATTTATATTTATA
This sequence comes from Allium fistulosum, assembly GCA_030737815.1. NCBI lineage: Eukaryota > Viridiplantae > Streptophyta > Magnoliopsida > Asparagales > Amaryllidaceae > Allium > Allium fistulosum. The sequence goes on along the minus strand of CM060903.1, from coordinate 696,988,090 downwards.
TTTATAAATTTTATATATAGATTAAACAATGTTTGAGACAATTAACACATATATAAATGATTAATGTTTAAATAGTGGATATGAATCCCAAAATCTACTTATGTAACTGTCTGTACCAAAAATTGGCACAAACATCCAATATAGATTTTGCAGAGAAATTAATGAAGAATATAAAGTGGAAATAGAGGAAACAAGCAACTAAATAACATAAATTCAAAGCAATAACAAGAACACAACGATTTATAGTGGTTCAGCGTTGTTTGCCTACGTCCACTTTTAATAGATAACTTTATTAATCACTTTGTAAACTGAGTACAAGAGGGATCAGATAAAAATCCTTAGTTACAATAGAGTACAAAAAACCAACAGCATCCAGGTGCCAAAAATGAGCAATTAAGTCTAATTTTTATAGAGGAAGATGGCGTAGTATCTCCCTGAAAATTAGGCAGAAGGATCTCCAAAACCATATAGACCCACAAGTGGGATCGCATGGCCCAAATCCCAAGAAATAGGGATCGGTGCCAATCAATATTTTAGAGGATTTTGGAGGTGAAATCCCTATGGGAGCTTCTTTATGTTGTAGTATGCTTAGCCTTCAAGTTTTATGCCAATTGGATTAGTAGAAATTAAGTTATTACTCGATCATTGTTGCAGCATGTTATGCATCCTGATTCTGGCCGATCCCTATGGAGGGAAGATGGCCGATCCATCTTTTTTAATCCTTTTGATGTGTGATCCCTAGGATAGGCTCCTTAGGGTCCCCACATCTTGTTCCTAAAGTTTCATATGCATTGGACATCTGGATCTTGAGATATTGATTTTTTTTCCTAATGAGTTGTACTTGCTTGGTTGAAATATGTCGATCCCTATGTTTGAGAGTGATTATAGTCGATCTCGTTTATATGTTAAACTATATTCCATACTTTGAATAATTTTCATTGCATATCTCTCAATTCCGTTTCATCACGGCTTATATAATCATCTATACTTGATATTTGGACCCCACAATCATCACTCTAGACTCACTAGCCTTGATGACAGTTGAATCTAACTTGTCCAATCAGTTCGGATATAGTCGAGTCAAAATGTCGGATAACACTTGCCCCCAAAGTACATCTTGTGCTGAACTTGACATGCTTTGAATCGAAGCAAGTTAGAGTCGTCGGAAAGAAATCCATCTAGTTTTCTGAAAAGTCTCTATCCTTCCGTCGAATTATTTTCAATAAAGTGTCATATCTACCTTTGATCGTCATGCCACTTGGTCGATTTTCAATTGTATAAATTCAGGATTATATCCCATTAGTTAATATCTATGTCCGGTTCTACAAGACTAGTAAGCTTTGGCTATCTGATCCAGTCTCGACCATAAAAGCTTCAGGTTTGAATTCAATTTTTGTTGATTTCAAAAGTTGAACTTTTAGAATATACACGTGCACGTTTAGGTACACGTTCTTGTCGTTAGCTCCCAGACACGTTTGCATGCTCACGGGTCATTGCCAATTTTCATTGAATTAGATGCAATTTCATTGCATTTTATATTTATTTACTTTATTTAGTTTTTAGGTACAGGTTTGCATGTACATAGGGTTCATAACCGATCCCTACTTTCTCTTTTTTAATGTTTATAAGGATCGACATTCCTCTAGCCGATCCTCCCCTTTTCTTTCTTTTCTCTCTTTTTTATAATAGGGATCAGAATTTTTATAACCGACCAATTTTTCCTCTTCCTTTTATTATATGTACTTTGATAGGGATCAGATGGATCCCCTTTTGGTATGGATCATACCCGATCACTCTCAATATTAGGGACTTACTGTTTTTGGCTTCATAGAGAAGCTCAAAAGTGCCGATCCCTCTAGCCTCATATATAAACTAGTGTTTCCCTCTCCACCCTTCACTTTAAATCATTTTACTTTCATTCGCCTTTATTTTCTTCAAGACCGAACCCATTTTCCTTACCTTAGAGCCGAACCCTTCATACTTTAATCAACCCAATCCCATTCCTTCAAATCAAACATCGCCTCCTTCCTTAGACTCGCCATCCTCCCTTGCTCTAGACCGCCACTCCATCTTCAATCTGAATCAAAATCGAAAATCTACTCTCAAGCAACTCATATTTTATACACTTAGGTTGGTTTTCTTGCATTTATTTAACCTTTACCTTGTGACGAGATGATGGGTTCGATTATGTTGGTGGATGAGTTAGAGTTTGATGTATATGGAGTCATAATTTTGCAGTTAGATGGAAGGGAGATGGTCGATATTGTTCGAGGAAGATGAGGCGTATGGATTAAGTGAGGGATCGGTTGGAGGATGTAGGTGAAGGAGAGGGATTGATCTTGCGTGTTGCTAGAAGGATCGGAGTGAATGTTTGAGGGAAGTGTGAAAACATTGAAGTAAAGGGATCGGTATTGAAGTTTGAGGAGGAAGGGGTTGGTTGCATTGTTAAGTGGCGGGATCGATTGTTTACTGATGTGGAGAGAGATTAGTTGTTCATGCAGTAAAGTGGGATCGGCTATTGGCTTTAGGATCATTGTGAAAGTGGCTAAGTAAAGGGATCGTTGGTGGTGTGTTTGAGGAGGGATCGGTTATAAACTTTGCGAGAGGGATCGGTTGTAAATAAGGACCGGTTATTTTCTTCATAAGAGGGATCAATTGCATTGGGATTAAGGGATCGGCTATGAGGACATAGCCGACTCTCGGCCTTTGAATTGAACTTAAAAACCAATCCATGTTCCCTCGCATGAACAATTAGAACCAATCTCATCTCAATGAACTTGAAAATATGACGATAATGAACAATAGGACTTGCATATCCAATATTGAACTCAAAATTGAACGACCAAACTCTTGGGACTTAGAATACGAACTAAAACTTAACATATGGACTTTAATAATGGACTTCACACTTTGATATGCCGATGGTAGATCCTAAATCTTACACAACCGAACAATCTAAACTCCAGTTGAGACGGCCAGCGATGACGGTCACTTGGTCGAAATACAAAGTCTCATCGCTTACATTTGCTTTGAATTTTGAACTATTTATCTCTGCACTATACAACACTGCACCACACTAGTTTTTCAAGGGCGGTTTCTGCAATCCATGCCACCCCAGTTGAGGACAAAGACATTAGATCCCTTGTAACCGATGAATGGTTATCTTATTTTCGGCTGTTAGAAGAAGGTCACCGCATCGGGCTTCTAGGAAGCGTTGCACTACCAAGGAATGTTGCGGAGCAATAAGGTGGTACTAATATCCCTATCATGTTCTAGTCGAGGAGGCTCAGGACGATGCCAAAGAGAGTGAAATTAGAGGTGACGAAGCCAACAAGCCTAGTGATGCTGATGCAGGTCCGGGCAATGTGCCTATGGTCAAACCATCACAAGGCATGCAATCTCATATGCCAAAAGGAGAGGAAAAAAGCTCACTTATAAATTCCGTAGGAGAAAAACCACTAAAGAGCCCAAGTTTATCATCACTTCTGTTGAAGAAGAGTCTTCATCTAAACATTTAGAAAGTTCGATGGAAGGGTTCTCAAATCTTCCGATATCTAATGATATCATGACCTATGACTTCCCCAACATCAGTATTGGGGGGACCAATTCTCCCACCAGGACTGATGATGACATTCATTCCACTAGCAAAGGGGAAAACACTCTTATGAGCAAGGCTCCAGCAACTGGTCCGTCGGGAGGACGCTAGGACACTCACAATTACGCGCACTTCACTGCATGATTTTCTCATATCTTTTATTTGATCGTCATTTATAAACTCTTGTTTGATTCGCAGGTGCTATGTCTCATCCTTGTACCTTCGACCGCTTGAAGGGCTCCTCAATGTAGTATGGATCTAGTAGTGGTCCAGACTCGGCCAGATGTCGAAAAAGAGATGACATCCAGGAAAGAAGTCATCATTTAAGGGAGTCTTCATCTTCTAACCCTATGTACAAGAAGAAAGCCTTTGGTGAAGCAGATTTAGATGAGGAGAAACTGGTATGGGAGATTCTTTGTGGGGATGAACCCTTAGATCTTGCTAAGGCATGGTTCTAATACTTTGATATTTTTGCACCCTCTGACACAGGGAAAAACACCGTCGAAGCTTCGGAGTCTAATCCCATATGCCCCCTTCACTTCAAATAGCCAGAGCATCAGCTTTAGTTGGCCTAGGATAGGATTTGAGCTATGATCCGTACAGCCCTAGTTATCAATTGAAGGTGCTGACTCCTATTCAAGAGGTAAAGCACTCCGACGACAACTGAAAGTTAGCCGGACATAGGTATCCCGCTTTACTCTCCATTATTTAAGATATTTCGTTCCTCATGCCCAGTATTTATGGGCTTATTTTATTGTTATTGTAAATCTGCAGGTCTTCCGGGTCCCAGTCAAACTCCAGGAAACGGTACCGTCGTGGAACAACAACCGACATTTACTGAAATCTAACCTAAAATCCCTTGTGTTGTTATTTAAATATAAAATCAATCCAGTGTTTGATTTATTTTGTGCATTCAAATTTTTATTGGATCTGAATTTATTAGTTAATGTAGATCTGAATTGTCATAATAAGATATACATTTGTTATCACAATTTAATTCACTTGTGGTTATGGATTTAATATTTATTTACTTGAATTGTGTATGTGTGTGTGTATATATGTGTGTGTGTATGTATTTATGTGTGTGTGTGTACGTATGCGCTTCATCTTCATCTAATCTAAAATTTTAAACCAATTTCAGGTTCCTTTGGTTAATTAATTTTATTTTTCAAATTAATATGTTATATGTTTATTGTTTAGAGTATTGTAACATCCTGTTACTTTATCAATTATAATAATAATTATTTTGGAATTTAGGATAAATAAAATAACTTCAAAAATTTTAAATTGCAAATATTTGAATTTTAATAATACTTAAATCCTAAAAAATATTTTTACTTAATATAAACAGTAAATAACTCTGAAAATAATTTTGGGAATTTTTGTTGCATTCAATCCAATAAAAATAATTTTGGAATTTATTTGAAAAATAATAATTTAAAAATTCAAATTTGAGATTTGAACAAAAATTTTGAATTCTAAAAGTTGTTTGGAAAATTACTTTTGGAAAATAAATAATAATTGTGAAATTTATTTTGAAAATAAAATAATTATTTTATAATTTTTGAAAATTTAAAAGTAATATTTTAATAAAATAAAAATTATTATAGATATAAAATAAAATTTTGATTAAAACGCCTCAAGCATATTTTAATAGGAGATCAAAATCATGGTAGGGTAATACGTGGTTAAGGGTGTAAAAATTATTTAAAGGGTGTAAAATTATATAAGGGAAAATGAAATAAATAATTATTTTTCATTCAACCCCATCTATGCGTTCTTATCTCTTCATGATTATAAAGTAACTCATATACTTAGCTTTTTTCCTAAAATGAATCTTTTCGTACCTATATAAGCATTACATTTCATATTCAAATCTCATTCTCTAACCAAGCAAACATACACTATTTAACTATCACATCCCTTTCTATTCATCAAATAGCAACATGCAATCAAAGTGAGTATAATTTTCTCTCTCTCCTCTTTGTTTTGCTAATAGCTAATATATTGTTCACTGCCTTTTTTATATTTTCATTACATAGTTCTCTCCTATATATTTTGTTGTTTCCAGTAACCGAACAAATACCTTATCACCTTATGCTTCACCTTCATATTCATCACTATACTATAAATCTTATGTATATTCCTATAGCTTTCATTTTTTCTTCTATGTTTTAGAATTTTAACTACACCAAGTTGCATAGAGCAACATAATTATGTAGTGTGCGTGCATATGTGCATGCTCTCTTTGTAACACACACAACATATAAGACCAACAAAAAAGCTGTAGATAATATCTAGATGAACCAATCAACAGACTTCATGTAGAGTTCGGTGATGAGTGATGGAAAGAAAATGGGTAGAACAATAGTCATAGAGGAGATAAAGTTCGTTGACTATCACCATATCGAACAAGACATATAATTTTATGTTGATCTCGTGATGGTGAATCTAACGGTGATGTTCCTTTTGCTTGGAGACAAGCGTGATAATGGAGGGGGGCTACCAAAGATCCCGGCCATGGTTGTCGACCATGGTCAATGATGGCCAAAGTTGTCGAGGATGGTACTAATAGGTACAGAATGAAACGTTGAGTTAGTCGGTGAAGGTCGCTTGGTCTCAGGTGTCGAAAGTGGAAGCTGAGGAGGTGAACTCGTAGAGACATGGTGGTAGCTTGGTCGAGGTGTACAATGTTGAACTCTACGTGGTGGTCGTAGGGTGGATCAAACTGGGCTACAGGTATGAATGGCGATTGTGGCACGGTGGTTCGTGGCACGATGTGGCAGTATGAGGTGGAGCAAGGTCGTGGTTTTAGGTTCTTGGACGTGGGCATGCTTATAGACATAGCAAAAGAAAAATAAAAATAAAATAAAGTGAAGTGAACTGCGGGTTTTGTGGGAGCCAGCATGCATACTGTAATGTAAAGGAAAAAACCAAAGACAAGGAACAGGTTTTAAAAACCCCTGGAAATTTAAATATATTAATCAAAGTTATATTTATTAAATTATAAAGTATAAATTTCCAATTAAACCCCCAAACTTGAATCGATTATATCTTCTTCATACAAGATTCATTTGGGACGCAATTCACTTCATCAAGATTGTTATGACATGTAGAATACTTTCGTATAATTTATTTATTCAATTGAGAAAGTATAGAATTATGGAAAAAAACTAAATATTGAATTCAAATTATTTAAATTTAATTTGAATTCAAAATTCAAAAAGAAAACTTATTATAGTTTAAAGATGATAAAATAAATAAAATTTTGAATATCTCTTTTAAAAATTCCTAAATAGAAATTAAAATAAATTCAAGGTGAAACTCGTATTTTTAGAAGTTTAAATTAAATTATTTAATAATTAGAACTAAAATTGGGATTAAAAAGAATAAATCCTAGTTAAACAATTCAAGGATCTACTTTAATTGAAATAACATAATCTTGTGTTATTTAGTACTTATTTGGATAATTTTATACATGTTTGCTTAGTTAAAACATTCATTGGTTCAGTTATTTACTTCTTTAAGCACAATTGTTAATATCCATATCATGTTTAAAATCTGTATCGTTATAATAATGTTGTTATCTGCAAGTTAAAGCCTATTACACGAACACGACTAATCCAATAGGTTATATGATGGGATTATAATGATATTTCGGGAATAAATGTCATTTGCGAATATCAAATGATTTTAAAAGTAATAAATTTAACATTTCTCGAGTTCGGCATAGGATTTGACAACTAGATTGATAATATGTATCCTAGCGGACTGATTTGAAGGTCGCAACCCGAATTGTGATGACTTTTCCCTTGTCATTTTACCCAAACGATCTACTGCTAAGACATTGAAAGCTATCAAGAATAACGAAGATCGTCTAAGACATAGTGCAAATGAAGAGAAGTAGCGCCAATGATGGGAATAGGATGCAGTGGACTATAACACTAGTAAGATTCATCACGCCTTCAGATGTCTAAGGGTACGACAACTAAGGGATCATGTGAAGTGCACATCACAACTGACCGAAAGTGTATGGGTGAAATAGATCGAGATGACGTGCTAGGGCAGATTAGTCTATGTAGAGGGTAAATCCATAGATGAGATTTATCAGCTTGCGATCCTCGTAGGATTCACAAGATGAGAAGATGATTCAAGCCTTCTCATAAGTATTAGTAGAAGGCCATTTTACTTGTAAAATGATTTTTCTAAATATTGATTTGAATTTATATAAGGCGAGGCAACTCATAATTAAATTGAGAAGATATGATATCCCAGTTAATTAGAGTTGCAACCGTGTATGTTATATTGAATAGCGTCGTGACATGGGTGTTATAGTTGATCGGTGAAAATGAGGATTTGGTAATTTATTTGGTGTATGTGACCATATGTGTAACTTATATGCCTAATAGAACCCAACATGACACATTCGTCTAATTTTATTACACGATTAAAATCACAGCCAGATTTCTAGCTTGACACGAGGATTCGTTCTGTAATAACTCATCGGGTCAGTCCAATGTTGTTTTATAGGTCAATATTTTGATTGTATATGCTTTGTGGGCTGAGATATGGAGCTGGAGGAAATGATGATTATGAGTATTTAATGTGTTTATGCTGATACTGAAATGTCATTGTATTGGTTGATATGATGTGAGGAGTTGTATATATGTAAGATGGTGTATTATATTTTTAGATATAATATAATATTCATCATTTTTATTCACTTTGATTTTGTTGGTTGCGAAATTTTTAAATATGCCTCGAATACTATACTATTCAAGTCAATAACTCATGTATATTACCTTGCATCGAGACGCGATACATATTATTTCAGATATATTCAGGTATTGAAATGTGTAACGACCCGCAAATTTCAACTGTTTTAATAACGTAATTAGTTGAAATTTTGTGAAATTTTAAACGATAAAATTTTGAAATATAAATTTGATATTTGGAATGCGTCTAGTTAAACATAGCAACTGGTAAATTTTCGGTCGAAAATATGAAAGTTTATTTCGCGCGTGAATTTACTTCAATTTAATCAGTTAAAAAGCGATGAAAATAAAATGTTTCCGAAACCTAAATATTTTTACATAGAAAAAATTCTAAACCATCTTCTGAGCAAGACGTCAGTTTGTCGTTTTTCCAAATTCGGACATCTTTGGCTCCGTCGATCTTATTTTTCAGCGTTTTTCTTGCATTTTCCGAAATTAGAAAATTCGAATTTTTATAATTCAATCGAATCATTGATACCCGTATGTCATTTTCATCGTCTCGTTGTGCTGATCTCCACGGTATATTCATATGTGTGTTTCGACGTGTAGTGGACGGCGAAATATGTAAATGTTGGACCGTATCAATACCGGTTTTAAAATCTTGTGGTCTCCTTCTACCTACCGGTCCAAATTGAACAGCCATAACTTTTAAAATTTCTATAATTTAACAATCTGACCTTTACTATTCCATTCTTTAATTTATTGATTGCTTCCAACGCATAGCTTATATTTTCAATGTCTACTGCTCTTCATATTCCTCGGTTTGCTTAGGAAAAGATATTTTTGTGCTGTCATCCAGTAACTGATTCAAGTCCCTTCCCTTCCATCATTTCTCTTTGTCTCTTCCTCATTCTCTTCTCTTTCATTTTGCTCTGTCATTCTATTCGAAAAGAAAGTACGAAAATATAATAATATTTTAAATATATAAAGTATATTATTGTTTGCTATAGCATGTGATTCATTGATTTGAGAAAATATATTTCTCACTGGATCGTGTTTCATGTTTACAACCATCGCTCTCCTTGAAACCACCATTTCTCGAAGTCTTCATCTCCCCCTCCATTGAGCATGTAGCCACCCTCTTCTACGTCGAACAACAGCCCATCACCAAAGCCAACCCTCCATTTTCGTTGACCAGCATCAACTCCAAGCATACCGTACCCTCCGCCATTTCCGCCCTCCACTCCATAGCATTTTTCCACTGCCCCTCCACATACCCCACGTGCAACACTGCTTACCTATAGCCACCACAATAGCCGCCCATTCCAGTAGCCCAACCACCGTCTGCCACACGAAGCCATGCTCGCCTGCTTCTTTTTCCTCCTTCCACTCTTGTCCCTTGAACCGTGCTTCATCCCCTAGCTTGGCCGAGTGTGAGGTATAAACAAGCTTTCTGTTCATTTATATATCTAAGTTATAGAGTTATGTGTTGGTTTATATATTTAAAGTTTTATAAGTGTTTATTGTATATTAATATATAATTGTTTTCATGTTTAAATATATTAGTTAGGTAAAAATATAGTTTATATACATACGGATTTTATTTTTTATGTATATATTCAAGGTTAATGTTTAAAACAAGGATGCCTGCACATATGTTTGAATAATATCTGGGGTTCGCATATGTATGAACGCATGCTGTACTTAGATTTAAGGAATGTATTTTAAATATAAAAATAGATTTGCATGATGTTTTGTGTTTAGTTAGTTTTAGTTATTTACAGACTGTTGCTCATATAGGTTAGTTCATGATCCATTAAGTTGAAATATAAGTCTTGTTTGTTGGTACATATTATATAAAGCTACCATAGTATATTTAAAGTTGTATGTTAGTTTAAGTCCATAAGCTTATACAAAAATTTTACATATAAAAGCCAGCATGTTAAACTGTATATATAATGAGGCTATGTTATAATATAACCCGTGAGTCTATTTTATATTCAGATACGGTATTTTGTTCCATTATTTTATGGTAATGTTACATGTCAGTTTATTAAGTTTATAAAGTTTTAATGGTTTATACAAGCATAATTTTAGGATTGGTTATGTAATGTATTGATTTCATAGAATAGTTGTATAGGCTGTCTATGAAATTATTTATAAATATATACTTATTATTTTAATTTATACTATACAGATACACTGTTTTATATGTGTTTTATTTTATTTATAACATGCACATTTGTATAGATTTTCTATCCATATCAAACTGATCTGATTCAGTTTATCGATTTCTGTTATCAGCTTTGATCGTTGAAGTCGTGCCGATTTGCTTTGCTTGAATTTGTAACTCAAATTTCTATGTCCGTATCAGTGTACTTATCCGTGTCATCTTCTCGTCCATCTCTAGCCTCGAAAGGTGAGCACTCACTCACGATTAACGTTCTTTTATTTATTAAATCTGATTTCAATTGAAACGACAATTGAAATATGCAACTGTTAGTTATTTACACTGTTATATCTGTTATTACCTGAATCAGTTCACCTGTGACATCTGACACCATTATCTGCTATTTATACAATGATAATCCAGTTTAGTTGATAAATTGATTGATTGATTGATTGGTTATATTGGATGCTAAAATTGTAAAGTGATAAATATTATGCAAGTAAATTTGACGTAGGATAATTAAAATTGAATCGACATATATGTTGAATTTGATTAGTTGAATATGACCCTTTTTAATCGTTAAATTAATTGAGATGTAAAATAGTGATAATTACACTTTGAACCATTGAACGTATATTTGATTTAATTGTTCTAGTGTTAAAGTTGAAATCGAATGACAATTGAAGAACCGTATAAATATTAGTGTAATAATCTTTAATCTACGTGAAATGATAGTGTAGATTCTAGAAATAATTATATTAATTTGCACAAACAACAATGCGAATTAACACGATTATTTCGGGATTATTGATTTGATTTTTGGATTGATATTGGTTGTTGTTATTGCTTGTTTATTTACTTTGACACCATCCCGGTTATCACACTGCAAGTTCCCTTTGTTATGCTTTGATTTTGAATTGAATTGGAATCGGGTTGAAATGATAAATACCCAAATTGAACTTTGACCTAGGATAGAGAATTAAATAAAAATTGATCGGTCAATAATTTGATTTAAAAATAAAATGAAGATTTTATTTGAATAAATAATATGGTTTTGAAATGAAGTTGGAATTTGATTTTAATGAAAGGAAAATGTTAATATTTAATAATCTGAAACAAAATATTAACAATGAAATTGATGAAAGAATGTTGTTTAATTTGAGAAATGATTGAATTAAGTTTGAAATTATTAAACTTTGAAATTATTTAATAATTAAGTTTGAAATTATAATTAAGTTTGAAATTATTAAACTTTGAAATTATTTAATAATTAAATTGAATTGAATATCTTTATTAAGAGAAATTGAATTATTGAATAAGTGAAACTAAGTTTCTTTAACTGAGTTTTGAAATTTGTAACTAAATAGATAATAAATGAAATGAATTTCGTTAATAAGAAATAGAATGCACTTTATCGAAACAAATGAAAGACTTGTAATTTAAAGAATTGGATTTGACAAATGTAATTTAAATAAAGTTGTAAACTTTAATAATGAAATGAACTTAGGAGGTAACATAATGAATTGGAAATTTAATTGAAATTGTTTAATGATAAATTAATTTAATGAATATCGAATGAAATCGATAATTGAGTTTAAATCGATTTGAACGTTAATTAAGTTAAATGATTTTGGAATGAACTTATATACGAAATGCAATGAGTGTTTGAATTGTTTTAAAATTGAAACTTTGAAATTGAATTATAGAAATTTCGGAAATGAAATTGGAAGTTATGAAACGTAAATTTTGGAAACTGATTTAGAAAGACTAACGAATTGTCGATTTACGAATTCCAATTGAAATTGAAATTGATTTGGTTTTGAAATATATTAAACGACCAATCGGTGTAATAATTACGGAGGTTATTAAAGAGACCGGAATCGGTTATGGATATACTCTCTATCTAAACCGAAAACCACTTTAATAACTATACGCGGAGTGTGATCCAGAATGAAGTGGTTGGAATGATGTACGTGATGACTGAAGAAAGAGAACGATTATGGATAGCCTTGACACTTGTGTCAAATTGAAAATGACTAAAACAGGAGCCGTGCCGGGCCAATGGAGGTCAGCTACCTCAAGTGAACACACTTCTTCGAACTACTCATTACTTGTTGTCGATTGGTGCACCCTTGATTTTGGGAGTGTTGTTTCACGGTGTTGCAGGCGCTGCGGCGTTGCGTTCTCACCAGTCCGGATCAGGCAAACAGTAGTGTCACTACCTTGGGTATTGCCTCATGTGCCTTGTCATACTTGTATTCATTTATACGCGACCACTACGATTTTGGTTTGTACCTTTAGTATATGGATTGCCCTCTGGTGACTTCCGGTTTTGGGGAAACTACGGTCTTGTATATGCTTTTGGGAATAAAAATGTGTTAAGGGTGGAATGGGCCATGACTTAACACTATTTTGATATCTTTATATTACTGATAGACATTATCTACTTATCGTACACTACTACCTAGTAGATAGTTTAACGGATCCTTAAAGGATGGTTATTCCAAACATCCTTTGAGTTACCTATATTTCAATTGCTATTTCACTTAAGTTGGATTTATTAATATAAGAATGTTAATCCTGACTCGAGTGTCTTGTGTTTTTGCTTTACGCTCGGGTCAGACTGAGTGCACCAGTATTTGATGCTCACCTTTGGAGTTGGAGCTTTGCTTGAAGATCCAGCCATCTATTCTGCTTTCAGTATTCGATGATTCCAGTGATGTATTCTGATTTGTATCTGATGTATCGTGTTACTCTTCCGTTGTATCTGGTTTAACTCTGATGTATCGTATTACTCTTCTGTTGTAAACTCTGATGTATCTTATATATTCATATAGTAGCTTCATGAACTACTATCTCTTTTATTTCCGCTGCAATTATTACTCTGTGTCTGTGATCTGTGATTATATTTATTTACTATATATGTTCATTTTTGCCAATTTAAATTAACAACGCGGTATTTTGAGCAATTCAATTCCGGCATGAGTGTCTACCTATACACTTATAATGGATGCGAATGGTGCAAAATATCGGGTCGTTACAAAATGTATTCATGTTGATCCAAAATAGCATATATGAGAGATCGCACCTTCTGTGCCTATTAATCTGAGCATTAGATGGTAAGCTCCCTCTGATATTTTGATTATTGGAGTCGGGGCGTTACAACTTACAAGTATAAGCATTTGAAATTTAAGTCTTAAATTAGAATATACACATGTGTGTATATGTATATTTGCAATGTTTTAAAATGAATCATGTCATTGAAGCTATTTATTAATTGTAACAATACTTTATAATAATTTTGTTTCCATTTTGAATGTATGTTTTTAGATCTGCAATTTTAAAACTTAATATGTTTTTGTTATGTTTAGGCACATAATTCTTTCCATATAGATATTAAACCTATTATTTGTTGGTGTTTGTAAAAGACGAAATCTAAAATATTTCCTTACTCTATTTCCTTTTTAATTATGATTCCATTAGATCTAGGTCTTGTTTGCGCCAAAATTGGTCACAAACCCCGAATGTTGTGAAAGCACCAGTGTATGAATATAAATCAACAATATTCACACACAAATCTCAAATCTAAGTAAATAGAGTATCACAATTCAAAAATAATGAACAGAAACACGAGATTTATAGTGGTTCGGCGATCTTGCCTACGTCCACTCTGAAGTTGATGATTTTATTGATGTTCACTTGATGATTACAATTTATTCTGATGTAGTACAACTGATTATATGATTATAATCTGAATCTAAGGAAGCGGTGGTGATTCTGAGTAAATCTGGTAGAGTCTGGGCGCTCTTTAGCTCTCAAAATTGTCTGACCCCTTTTCTGAATGACCGGGGGATCTATTTATAGGCGTAGAAGGCTGATATTTCGCCTAAATTGAAGGGAGACCAGTTCTGGCACGTCAGGGGGCCCACATGCCCGCTCTCTGGAAATCCGGGCCCACTTTGGGATCGATTCGACCCTTGCTTCGAATCGATCAAGTTTTGCTCCGATTGAGATGAAATTTGGCATGAACATTCCTTAGGTTGCCAGTAAGCTACTGTGAAAATTTCATAGCATTTGGACTTATAGATCTCAAGTTATGATCGATTCAAGATTGCACTTCTGGCTGATTAGCTTGGTTCGAATCGATCCCTTCGAATCGATAGGGTCGACTCGATGGTTTCGCGCGTGGCATTCGTTGACGTGGCGCGCTTTCTTCGTATCGATCCTACTTTTACTCCGGGTTGACTGGGTCGAATCCACGTTTCTAGCTGCTGTGACATAGTGGATTCGAGGCGCTGGATTCGAAGGTTCGCTTCCTTCGAATCGATGGAACCGGTACTTGTTCGAATCTATCTAGATATGCTACTGTGGATCGATTCGGAGTTGTTTCATCATGGGGATTCGAAGCATCCTTAATTGTATGGATTCGAAGGGGTTCTACCTCGCTGGATTCGAACTGAAGGCACGCTCGATGGAGTCGATGGATTCGAACTTAAGGGTTGGCTCTGTTGGGTTTAAATGATCCCAAGCCGGATGGATACGAAACAGATGGAAGCGGAGCTATTTCCCTTCTGATCGATTCGAATGCTATGGTCTCGTATAAGGTAACCCGATGGATTCGAACCAACGATGTCTTTGGTGGATTCGAACAAGCCCTGCCGATGGATATGAAGTAAATTGAGTCGAACCAGATGGAGTCGAAACTGATGGATTCGACTCATATGGATGCGAACCTGAGGCTATGTTTTCCACTTGCGCCGATGATATCTTGAGCGTACGACCTCGGATTGACTTGATATTTGGAACGTTGACTTTCACGGCTCTGCTTGACGTGTCTTGTCAATTGTAGCCCGATCCGGACTCGGACAAAATTCATCGATATCCATGGTGAACCTGCGATGCACAATCGATGTTCATGACTAGTAGTCATTGATTTTCAGTTAACTTTTTGGTGTCACGGCCTTTCCAAAAGGCGGGATAACATTTGCCCCCCAAAACATGCCTTGCGATAGGAAGGTGTGTTTTGTAATGCCATAAGTTGGATGTTCATATCTAGTTGATGACCTGCAAAGAAATTGATAGTTTTATGTGACCACGAATGACGATCGTTCGCGACCGTATGTCATTTGAGGTAATATAGGACCGTTCGAGGTCGGATGCCGTTTGCGGCAAGTAGCGAAATGGGACCGTTCGTGGTCCGATGCCATTCACGGCGGAGAAATAAAGGGGACCGTTCGCGGTCGGGTGTCGTTCTAGACGAGTTATGACCGTTCGCGATCGGGTGTCGTTCTAGACGAATTATGACCTTTCGCGGTCGGGTGACGTGAAAAGAAGAATGTGATCGTTCGCGATCGTGTGCCGTACGAGGCAAAAATGTGATCGTTCGCGATCGAATGTCATATTAAGTGAATTGTGACCGTTCGTGGTCGGGTGCCGTTCGAGGCAAATGGTGACCGTTCGAGGTCGGGTGCCGTTCGAGGCAAATGGTGACCGTTCGAGGTCGGGTTCCGTTCGAGGCGATTGAGCGTGCCCGAGAGGGACTTAGTTTTATCAATGTCAGGTTCACGTTCGGGTGAACTTCTGAATCGGCGATCGTGGCGGTTCGTCGCCATACAAGGTGTGCTTGTGGACCGTTCGCGATCCAAAGCATACGCGAGTAACTTCTTCTACAGAATTGCGAATATCAAATTAACGTTCACAGAAATATTCAAACAAACAAAGTCTAAATGTCCAAATCAACATGAAACAAAAGCAAAGCAAGGATGTCAAAGTGTAAATTCTCACTACGAGACGATCAACAATCATTCAAAGCATGCCTGTGGATTATTCGCGATCTCATACATGTGTAAATGGTTTGATGTTGTTAGTGAGAAGTTTACGACTCGTTCATCGTTATTCAAATCAATTGATAACCAAACGGTGTCCTGGTTCAGGACCTCCCCTAGCTGATGTAGACGGTGGTCGCTCTGGTTCCACCGCTGGAGCTCGCCTCCTCACATACTGAAGTAGCCTACCGTTCCTGATATGCCCTTCTACCTCATCCTTCAGGTGTCTACAATCATTTGTGCTATGTCCATTCAGCTTGTGGAATAAGCAATATTTGTTATTTTCTCTCGTCGGTTGTTGGATCCCGTCGTAGTGGTCTACGATAGGCAACTTGCTCTCGGGTGTCTTGGTAGATTCGCTCCAAACCCTCGTTGAGCTCTGAGTAGGTGGTGAATCGTGGCTCTCTCCACATTCGCTTTGGCCCATCACCACTATCTTCAGCCTTTCGTTTTCCTTTGTCCTTGCCTGAGTCCTTTTCGAGAGGCTTTTTGTCTTTAATTGCATAAACTTCTATTCCCTCTCCTTCTTCTCTTTCAGCATTAGCGTCTTCCAATCGCAAAAACTTTTCGGCTTCATGATAAAATTCTCCCAGGTCCGTAGGAGGATCCTTAGTTAGTGAATTCTTGAACTCCGTGCCATAAGATATTCCAGATACATCTGCCATCATGACCATAGATGGATCTGGTCGATCCACTGACGCTGCTGCCGCATTAAATCGCGTTAGAAAATTCCTCAAAGATTCCCCAGCTTTCTGCTTTAGAGTCGCCAAACTCATCACGTTCTTGGGTCTCGAAATATGAACCCTGAATTGTCTCATAAACCTTTCTGTTAAATCTGTCCAAGTCCCAATGGAGCCACTCTCCAGTTGTCTAAACCATAGCGCTGCAATGTCCGACAGATACAATGGAAAGCACCGAGCCATGACCTCCTGTGATGCCCCCAGCACTTCCATGTGCCTCATATACTTCGTTAGATGGACCGCTGGATCTGTCCGCCCATCATACATTTCCACCGATGGTAGCTTGAAGTTTGGTGGATTCCTGGCCTACCTGATCGTAGGAGTAAAGGGACTCCTATGTACATCCTCCAGATCTCTATTGACTAGTCCGCCTTTCATGGCCCGTCTGACCATCTCCGCCAACCTGTCGTTGTCGTCAGGCTGTGATCTTCGAGTGTCACCTTCGTCCTGCCCCCCTGGCTGAGCGTTCATCCCTCCATTGCCACTAGGTTGCTCGGATGTCCCTGAATCTCTTCCCGGGATTGGATCAACATGCTCTAAGTGTGTGCCCCCCAACTCCAGCGCTGCGCCAGATGGTCCTGCTCCGTTCTGGATTCCGGTTGCTCCCCGATTTTGCGCTCCAAGTTGCCCAATCTGTTGAAGCAAATTCTGTATCATTTCCTCCTGTCTCTTCATCATTGTCTCCATCTCATCCCTGGTGATGAAGACCGATGCTTGGTTTGCCCCCGAGGAAGCCTCTTGACTCCCTTCATGCTGACTTTGTTCTGGTCTCTGCCTCCTACTTGTTTGTCTTGTCATGATGATTCAGATCTAAATTTCTTAGCCTTCTGATTCGACTTTCAAATGATAGAACTCCTGAGTTCAGTTCTCGGTGAAAGCACCAAAGTGTTTGCGCCAAAATTGGTCACAAACCCCGAATGTTGTGAAAGCACCAGTGTATGAATATAAATCAACAATATTCACACACAAATCTCAAATCTAAGTAAATAGAGTATCACAATTCAGAAATAATGAACAGAAACACGAGATTTATAATAGTTCGGCGATCTTGCCTACGTCCACTCTGAAGTTGATGATTTTATTGATGTTCACTTGACGATTACAATTTCTTATGATGTAGTACAACTGATTATATGATTATAATCTGAATCTAAGGAAGCGGTGGTGATTCTGAGTAAATCTGGTAGAGTCTGGGCGCTCTTTAGCTCTCAAAATTGACTGACCCCTTTTCTGAATGACCAGGGGATCTATTTATAGGTGTAGAAGGCTGATATTTCGCCTAAATTGAAGGGAGACCAGTTCTGGCACGTCAGGGGGCCCACATGCCCGCTCTCTGGAAATCTGGGCCCACTTTGGGATCGATTCGACCCTTGCTTCGAATCAATCAAGTTTTGCTCCGATTGAGATGAAATTTGGCATGAACATTCCTTAGGTTGCCAGTAAGCTACTGTGAAAATTTCATAGCATTTGGACTTATAGATCTCAAGTTATGATCGATTCAAGATTGCACTTCTGGCTGATTAGCTTGGTTCGAATCGATCCCTTCGAATCGATAGGGTCGACTCGATGGTTTCGCGCGTGGCATTCATTGACGTGGCGCGCTTTCTTCGTATTGATCCTACTTTTACTCCGGGTTGACTGGGTCGAATCCACGTTTCTAGCTGCTGTGACTTAGTGGATTCGAGGCACTAGATTCGAAGGTTCGCTTCCTTCGAATCGATGGAACCGGTACTTGTTCGAATCGATCTAGATATGCTACTGTGGATCGATTCGGAGTTGTTTCATCATGGGGATTCGAAGCATCCTTAATTGTATGGATTCGAAGGGGTTCTACCTTGCTGGGTTCGAACTGAAGGCATGCTCGATGGAGTCGATGGATTCGAACTTAAGGGTTGGCTCTGTTGGGTTTAAATGATCCCAAGCCGGATGGATACGAAACAGATGGAAGCGGAGCTATTTCCCTTCTGATCGATTCGAATGCTATGGTCTCGTATAAGGTAACCCGATGGATTCGAACCAACGATGTCTTTGGTGGATTCGAACATAAGCCCTGCCGATGGATATGAAGTAAATTGAGTCGAACCAGATGGAGTCGAAACTGATGGATTCGACTCATATGGATGCGAACCCGAGGCTATGTTTTCCACTTGCGCCGATGATATCTTGAGCGTACGACCTCGGATTGACTTGATATTTGGAACGTTGACTTTCACGGCTCTGCTTGACGTGTCTTGTCAATTGTAGCCCGATCTGAACTCGAACAAAATTCATCGATATCCATGGTGAACCTGCGATGCACAATCGATGTTCATGACTAGTAGTCATTGATTTTCAGTTAACTTTTTGGTGTCACGGCCTTGCCAAAAGGCGGGATAACAGGTCTTATGTAAAATTTATTTCCATCTTCACTCTTGCATCATTTTGGAGATGTTTAATTTTATTACATGGATTTGTTTTATCTGTATATATTAAGTGGCAATATAAATATCACATATGTGTGTGTGTGTATGTCTGAACTATATGTATTTATGTATATGTATATGTATGTATATATATGTATATATAAAGTACTATAAATATCTATATACAAACCTATACACCTATTATAATATATTAAACATAGTCGAGATGATACATTCCCCTTTTTAAAATTTATTTGTTTTACATCTCTCCCTTTTGTAAACTATTTTATGCATCTTTCTTTTTATAATTCTTTATCTTTTACACCTCTCATTTTCAAATTTAAGAGTGGCTGCCAAGTCTTGTATTGCATGCAGTTATGATTTACGCAAAAGATAACATGGACGTATATTAAGGTTATTAAAATTACCCAGACAACTCCTTTAATTACACCTATTTTCGAAAAATAAGGTTTATAAAAGGAAATTGGGAGGGACCTAAAACTTATCTTTTACAATTATAAGGATGTATATCAAAATTTCCCTTAAACATAAGTATATACTTAGCTATCTATATTCTCGATATTCATATAAAATTGTCGTATGTACATGTAAGCTTAGAGCATATGTATACACACACACATATATATGTATGTATGTATATATGTATATGTACACACACACACATACAGATATATATATATAGACACACACATACACACACACAACAGATATAAATCCAATATCATATATGTGTGTTTGTGTCTGTAAACACACATATTTATATTTCATTATGTTATGTTTTTATATCATTGAATGCATACATGATACATTCAATATAAAACAATTAGTTAAATTGACTAATGTGATTGATTAATAAATATAAAAAAATGTTGAATAAAATATGATTTTATTTTATAACTGGATTCAGTCTAGTGAAACCTACTAGACTACATAGCCTACCATAATCTAAATAGGGATGTTTTTGGAAACATTTCACCCACTACCCAAAGACCAAGGTTCCTATAGTGCTATCAGAGCCCATTTAGCTTATGAAGTGAGGCCAATTAACAAATGTTCCTATTTGATGGGTGTTTACTATAATAGTGTCTGGGCTTAGAGTTGGATAATCAAGTATACTCTCCTCCCTGGCTACTCGCCTGGCCCAATGGGCGAAGTAAGTCAAAAGGTTGGCTTAGACGTAAGGTCCAAAACTGAATTTTGGCCGTGGGTTAGTTTTCATATTAAGATTTGAAAATTTTAGAATATATTTTAGATTTAAATGTCATGTTTAAAATACAAAAGGAAATTTAATAACTGTTATAAACTAAATCAATTTATATCAAAATTATTTCAAAAAATTAATTTAATGTTTTTAAAATTTATAAATATTTAACTAATTTAATTAATTAAATAAATAATTATTTAAAAGTTTATTAATTGAAATGTGTATATATATAGTGAGATATGTATATGTAATTATAAAGGTTATAATTGAAAATTCATCATGAATTATTTTTTCAAGTAATTTATTAAATCATTTAATTACATAAATGATTTATTTGATAAATAATTAATTAAATGTTAAATAATCAAATTATATATACTGATATATATGTAAATAAAACTATGAAGGTTATAGTTCAATAAAGTGTTCAGATTTTCATAAATTTTTTTTGAGAAATTAAACTAAATAAAATTTTGAAATTTATTGAATATTCAACTAATTTTTTTATTTAATTAAATAAATAAATAATTAGTTAATATTAACACACATACACACATATATATATATATATATTGAAACCATAATGGTTATAGTTGAATTTTCTTCTTAAATAATTTAAGATGAATAATATAAATTTCTTAAATTTTAAATAAATTGGTTATTTAAATTGATGGGTTGAAATTAATTAAATATGATTTAATTAATAGGATCAAAGTTCATTAAATATGATTTAATTAATAATATACATATAAATATTATATAAGTTAATTAAATTATAAATGGTTATAAAAATAAACATTATATAGCTATACATGTGTAAAAATAATATAAGTGGAACTAAAATAAACCCAAAACAGATTTTTGGGATAAGCACATACGTAAAGTACGTATACCGTGATTTCGGATCTGTTCAACACTTGAATCACTTGGGTATTTCATGAAAAATACATTATCCTTAAATTGACATCACTTTAATGTTTATATAAAAGATAACGAATCTCTAATATATAAAGATGTCCTCTATCATTTGTATATTGATAGATTATTTGCATGCTCACTAGCTCTTGAGCAAACTAAAGCTAAGGATGTTATGTGTAGTATTATTGATATATTGTTAGAAAAGGAAATATACATTCAAGTATGTGTTGAGAAAAAACAAGGTATATGCACTATATTTAGGCCGTTGCGAAATGATAAGTAAGTGTGAATTATCTCTCTTGAATTGTTGAGCAAAATCAAGGTCAAAATCAAGATTAGGTCAAGTAACAAGGTTAGGAGTTGTATATGATACGACGATATAGAGCTATCCATCGCTTACTGGCATATGATTTGTTAAGAAAACTCAAAGTCAGAATCCCAAGGCAAGCGTGTCCTAACACTCGCTTGAGTAATTGAAAATTTTGTATATTTTGTTTAGGTTCTAGGGAATAAAAAATATGGTGAAAGCCTTATTAGAAAAATAAAATGATAATATTTAACTTTTTAAATATTATAAGAACATATTTTATATGAAAATAATATCTACTTAAATAAATTTGTGCATTTATATAATTAATAAATTAGTTTACTATTTAACCAACTTTTTTAAAATTCAAGCGTTTGTTTTTGAAAAATGCACGAGCAAGAAAAATGAAGGGTTGTATCTCGTCCATAATTTGTTTTGGCATTTTTAATCTTGTGTAGAAGAATTATTGAACACTTGGCTAAAATGATGGGAATGGTGAAGGTGCAACTAATAAAGAAGGGATAATGTTCAAGAAAAAAGATGAGGAGAAAATAGTTCATTCTTCAACATAGAAAACAAATTTCTTAAAGGATTTACTGCTACAAAAAAAGAAGGTATGTGAGCCTAATGATCATTCAGGTTCCAAGAACTTTTTCAAAAAAGATCTTAATGAAGCTTTAGTTTTATAAGCGGTGATAAAAGAGATTTCACCAGTCTAGACTATCATAGAACTAAGGCGACCGATAGGAAAATTTTTGATATTGAATGTCATAACAAATTTGATGCTTTAGCCTTTAATATTAATGAAAACACTATCGTTAGGGATGGAGATTATGATTACAAGGTTTTAAGGACTGACTTGGCAAAGGCTAATGAGAATAGGTTGGTGATATATGATTATGGAAAATCTTTGGAGCATAAAGCTACTAGTAAGAGAAGTTCTAATTCAACTACAATAGATTGTAGTCCAAATTTGTTCGAAAGCAAAGAAGACAACACTTTTTCAATGATGTGCAATGATACATATGATGAGAACCAAGTTGAAAGGTTGAATTCAGTAAAGTTAGAGGAAGTCGTTAATGTGGTAGATTATGATGAAGCAGATGTAGAGGAAAAGGTAGGATTGGTTTATCATTTAGAAGAAATAGTTTTAGGTAATGATTCTAAGGCCTTGAATGTGTGCATATGAAATAATGAAAAGAGTGGTTATGGTACAAATATATTTAATGTGCACATGGGAAAGTGGGATTTGAAATGGTGGAATTAACTACGTGCATATGGAGTAAGCAAGTTATTCTCTTGATCGATAAAAATTATGTTTTCATTTCAAGGTAGGCGGTTAATGATTTGGCTAGGCATGTGAATAAGAGTTCAGCTTGTTGCATTGAAAAAGCTGATGAAAGGTGCACTGATTATGCATATGTGACATGCACTATGCAAAATTTTTAAAAATTTGGGAATGGGTTCTGATAAAGGGGTGCATAGTGGGGAAGTATGAATGGTAGTTAAGGAATATAATATTGTACGTGTTAAACAAAGAGTGGATGCAGGTTCAAGTGGAAGGTTATAATTTAATGGCAGTTTTATGGTAGGTATGAAGCATTGGAAAATAGGAGGGGAAGTATACTTGGGAATATGTACAAGTGGAACTTTTAGAGCAAGTGACTTGAAAATGTAGATGAAAGTGTGATTGGTGGTATTGCTATTTTTAATAGAGAAGAAATGGTGATTTATACAGATGATAACAGGGTTGGTTGCAAGGAAAATAAATGTTGTTTAATGCAATAAAAAAATGGCCATTGAGTGTTGTAAAGATGGGGAATGGTTTTAGGATGAGGGAAATGGGATAGAATCAGGTGTGGATTTGAATGTGGTCTATTCTAGTGAACATCAAGGGGAAAGGGAATAAAGATGGACTTTTTAGAGACGACTTAAACAGAACATGCCACTGAGTCTAGTTTGCATCAAATGACATGGTGGGTGATACTTCTAGTCTAGTCTCGATGGTGGAATTTGCTGTTAGCCCTTGCTTATGTGCATTTAGATCGTTGAGGAGGAGTGCTTGTCTTCGTAGAGCAATTACTTGAGCATCAGATGCTTCTAGCCTATGTATGGTGTTCTTTGAATAGATTAACTATTTGTGATATGCTTTATTTAGATAAGAGATCTAGTTTATTTTGGATGATGCTTAGCTAAATGTTTAGTTAATAAATAGTGTGAAATTAGAATGGGTTAGATCACTTGGATCATGAGATATATTAGTTAGAACGTTAGATGTTTAAATGATTTTGGTAAATGTAGTAAAAAAAATTTAAAGAAAACAACATTGATATTTCTATATTATGAGAAACACAAATATAACATCATGATTATAGATTACATAGGAGTTTAGAGGGGCTTCATTTTAGTCGTTGGGTTCACCTTCCGCCTAGGAGAAGTTTGGGAGGTTTAATGGTGGGATGGAAAGAAAATTGTGTAAGGATTTTACAATCTGTCATTAAAATTCATTTGATACATCGTATCTTTACTCATCTTAGTGATGGCTCATTTCTAAATGTTACTAATGTTTACAAACTAAATTCCAAAGTTGGTAGAACAATCCTTTGGAGTGAGGGTCCTGAGTTTAGATCGCTTGCTCCTAGTCCATGTATAATGGGTGGAGACTTCAATGTCACTAGGTTTCTTGGGGAATGCTTCCCCAAAGAACTTTACCACTATAGAGGAGTTCGATCAGTTTATTATTGGTAGTAAATTGATTGAGTTACAACTAAACAATAGAAGATACAAGTGTCTGAACTATAGGGAAGATCCTTCATTGACACTTTTAGATGATTCTTTCATAAGTGATGAAGTGGAAGATAGATTCTCGGTTTATAAGGATGTTGGAATTCTGAACGTTTACTTGGATAATTGTCCTATTATGTTATCTTGCACCATCCAAAACTTTGGAAATAAAATTTATAAATTTGAAAAGTTGTGGCTATTGGAGAATAAATTTATATGTTTAATTACAAGTAAATGGCTTTCTATGAATAAGTATAATTATAAATTTTCAGGAAAAAAACAAAAATATTTATAAGTAAGCTTAGAGATTTAAGAACTTTTCTTAAAAAATGGAGCAAAGATGTTTTAGGAAATATTAGAATTAAAAAGGATAAAATGCTAAATGATATTTTAAAGTTAAATAATATAGAAGAATATAGAAATCTGAATATTTCAGAAAAAAACGGACTTTCAGATCTAAAAGAAGAATTAAATTTACGTAAGAGGGAGTGACTTAAAAACAAAGATCTAGGGTCCAATGACTGGATGAGGAGGATAAGAATACTAAAAAATTTCATATAGTAGAAAATGGTAGAAATGTAGTAATACTATCGATTCTATTTTAATTAACAATGTTGAGATTTTTGATAAAAAAGAATTAAACACTACCTTTACTAGTTATTATAAAGAAAATTTTGAAACTAAAGAAGGGCATAGAATTAAGGCCAAACGGGATGATTTGTATCTCTATGACACTAGGAAAGGTTTAGATAGATTGGATAAACCATTTACCGAAGAAGTGATTTTGAATGCTATAAAAGATATGTCCAGTGATAAATCGCCTGGTCCTAATGGGTTTTATTTTATGAATTTCCTTGAAATGTTTTAAAATATTTTATAATTAAAATGTTTAATGAATTTTACCGTGGTTCATCATAATTAGGTAGTTGGCCTATGCAATTTTACTACACAAGAAAGTAGGAGTGAATGAGTTGAAAGATTTTAGGCCTATTTTATTATAAAACTGTTCATTTAAAATTATTTCTAAGGTTTTAGCTAATAGGTTAAATACTAAAATGAATTGATTAATTGAAAATACATTGCTTTTATCAAGGGTAGAAATATTACAGATAGGTAGCAGTAGTTCAAGAATATATTAATTGCTATTGTAAAAATAATATTACTTGTATGCTTTTGAAACTTAATTTTGCTAAAGCTTTTGATTCAGTTGATTGGGATTTTCTCAAAAATTTACTATTGGGTAGTGGTGTTAGTGTTATATTGGTTGGTTGGATCATATCTTTATTTAAAATTGGAAATTCCAGTATTTTGGGTAATGATATGTTGGAGAATAATATTCAATCGAAACGTGGACTTATGAAAGGCGATCCATTGTCATATCTTTTGTTTAATTTAATTACTGATGTGCTTGCTAGGATTATCAAGATTTCCGCTAATAATAGGATTTTATATAATTTCGGAAATGAGATTATGAGCAATAGCCTCCCTATACTCCTGTTTGCGGATGATACCATGTATGTTGCATCTCGTTTGCTTAGGCACATCATAACACTTAAGTTTATTTTTTATAGTTTTTAGTTACTTTCAAGATTAAAGATTAATCTTGATAAAATTTGTTGCAATCTACCTTTTCGACCCTCAGAAGTCGACACAAATACATCCACGGTATTAACGTGCGGAACAACCAAGTGCCAGAAAGACAGATGGTTAGGGGAAAGAAGAAGAAAAGGCAATAAACAACATACAATCTCACATCGTACATCGTACTGAATAATCTATAATATAACAATGATCTTTACAAAAGAAAACTTTTATATACATACGTCTATCAGAGTACTAGCCTATCATCTACCTGGACAGTTATAACACACGTCCTTACAATTTCTGATAAATACCACAAACCATGCAGCATAACATAAAGAAATACATAGATACATCTTGGCCTCCAGCTCGTCTCCTGAGCTCCAATGCATCCAAAGCTAATCTGGAAAATATGCTCGGTCTCACCCGAGCATTATAAGAAAACAACGCTAGGGTCAGTCCAGTAAAACCAACATGAGAAACTCAATTCATAAGAAATTTTATTATAACTTATAAAATCCTTTGAAATCAAAGGTATCTCGTAAGACCTCGCCGCACATAACACATGCTGGTTTTTACCTTATCTTGAGGCCCAAAGCTAAGCGCTACAGATGCTACAATTATCCATAGTATTAACTTCCAGTGATAAAATATGATAATATTAATGGTATCCATAATATCAGAAGCACATGAATATGCAATAAAACCAACATAGATTTCAAAACAGCTTTTCTGATTAAATTTCAAATCAATATTCATTATTCAGATACATAATGCAAAACGATTCTTAGGTTTTGATCAAATATAATTATTACAAATTACGCCAAGAGCGACATATGAAGATGCCCCTGGATGATCAGAGTACTAGATAGACATATTAGTCATAAATACATCACAGCGGAAATAAAACTAAATAACTCCTACATAGCTAACTTTGCCTCCTGCACATGTTCGTAAGCTTATTCATCCAACCCACTAAACCTGAAAAACCTTAACTCTCATTCTACTCAAATTAACTTTTGAGCACCTAAGAGTTTAAGGGGAAAACATAAATTTCGAGTCAGACATAAAGCCTGGTGTGAATAATACTATTACATCTCGGTTTACTGATATTAAGTGAGACCACATCGCTTAGCGGAATGGGTTTCCCCTCACTAATATCCCTTTAAAAATCATATCTTTTGCAAATCAGAATCCTGCAATCAAACTAATTATAACAATTATAGCAAAAACATATATGCAAAATAAATAGGAATCAATGGATTATCTGTCCACATTATAGTTTTATCTGGCTAACTATTAACCATTGGCTGCCTCAGGCCTACCAGACATACTAAATAATCTAACATATGTTAGACACAATACTGGGCTGACTGCACTTAACTTTCTTTTTCTAGGGTCAACTGAACCTAATGGCTTTACGGGCTCACAAATAACCTATCTTTACTCTGTATATTCCCTTCTTTGTGTAACCTCAATTTAGTCCCACCTGTGACAAACCCTACACAATGGAATTTTGGACTTATTTTAGGTAGGGGTTAATAGCTAAAGTATAGGGCGCGACCCTATACCAGTCCCATCTGGTCTTCTAATATCTGAGCCATAAACTTAGGTTAACTACCCTATTCATGTTTTATTTCCTGCCTTAGGGTTAACTACCCTGTTAAAATTTCATTTCCTTGTAAATAGTCTTTACAAATGATTTACCCCTAAAATCATACCTTTATAAAACAAGGAAATCATATACTTCGCTTTACTCAACATACTTATGCCATGATGTATATACTTTACATAAAATAATGTTAATGAAGCCTTATCAGTGGGATTATCTATCCCTTCAAAGTAAGTTAAAAACCCTTTTTAACTTAAAAGATTTTAGGCTTCTAGGCCAAAATGACACTTTCGAAATCTTTGTTTGAAATCTTAAACAATCCCTTTCGAGTTCATCGAAAGTATCCTTTCAAAATAAGTTGACTACTTTAACCTTGAGACACTAGAACGAAAGGCCAAAACATCTCTTTCGAATGTATTGAAAATATGGCTTTCAAAATCTTTAAAAACAACCGTTTTGAAAGCCTTACTTAGAACCTTAGACATCCTCTTCCAAAACCATTAAAAATTGTCCTTCAAAAGCATTGGAAACTTTCCATTTAAAAATTTAAAGTATACCTTTCAAAAACATTGGTGGTCTTCCTTTCGAGAGCATTGGATTCAAGTAAAGGATTTTGGAAACGTTGCTTCGAAACCTTTAATAATTATTACTTTCGAAACCATTTGGGTTTAACATTTAATACAACTAAGGGTCATAAAAGAACAAAGGCGAAAGCAAGGCTTTCGAAAAAATTGGTCCTAAGTAAAAGAAAAAGGATTTCGAAACCAACCCATTCGAAAGCATTGAGAAGGCAGTTTCAAGGTAAAAAGCCGAAAGCACCCTTTCGAAACCATTGTTTTGAGGCAATAAAGAAATCGACCACAATTAGTTCGAAAGGTAAGAATGCGGCAGCATGGTTTTTATCCTTTCGAAAGCTTCTTTTAGAACATAAAGGCGGCAACTCATTCGAAAGATCTTTTATATAAACAAAGGTAAGCTGATTAAGTCGAAAGCAAATTCCATCCCTTTCGAAAGCAACATTTATTGTAACATCCCCT
Source organism: Allium fistulosum (assembly GCA_030737815.1). Lineage (NCBI taxonomy): Eukaryota > Viridiplantae > Streptophyta > Magnoliopsida > Asparagales > Amaryllidaceae > Allium > Allium fistulosum. The sequence goes on along the minus strand of CM060903.1, from coordinate 696,959,179 downwards.
ACTTAGAGGCCCAAAACTAACGGCTACGGATGTTGCAGTCATCCATAGTTATTAATCCTTGGCGACCAGATACGGTAATGTTAGATTCATTAATACAACAGAAACACGTGGATATGAAGAAATTTCAAAAAAAATTAAACAGATTTCTCATTCCATTTCAAAGTCATTTCAGATGCATTACATAATCGCAAAATTTGAGAACCAAAACGTTCAGAATAATATAATTATTACAACATACGCTAAGAGCGACATATGAAGATTCCCCCTTGGATGGTCAGAGTATATATATAGGCAATTAAAAAACTTGGCCTTTACAAAAAACACAGTGAAATCAAAAAGAAAAGAGCTCCTGCTAGCTAGATTGCCTCCTGCTCATCTCCGGAAGCTTATTCGTCTAAAGGAGAACCTGAAAACCTCAACTCTCAAACTACTCAAAATCAATTGAGCACCCGAGACTTTAAGGGGGAAATATAAACTTCGAGTCAGACATAAAGCCTGGTATGAATAATAACCTACTATCTCAAACCAGTTAGATATCTATTGAGATCACGTCGCTTAGTGAAACGGGTTTTCCCGTCGCTAGTATTCTCCAAAAATTTATAATAACCATATACTGTGCTCATGCGTCCACAATGGTTAAAACATAACAATTCAAAATATTATGATGATATGCAAACAAGTAAATCGTTCTGGATTTCCCATCCCCATTCATTCTGGCTAACTATCTCAGTTATACTTTTTAGGGTCACTATTAACCTATTAGTTTTCATGGGCTTACTAATAACCAGTTTAAAGCATAAGGACTCCCTGTCCGGTCTCATAGATTTCATGGGATCAATAAGAACCTATTGGCACCTGCTAATAACTTCATTATTTCATGGGTTCTCCCTGAACCTATTGGTATCTCCAATAACTTCCCTCTTATCCTAGTTTTCATGGGTTGACTAGGAACCTATTGACATGTGTCAATAACTTAATCTAGATATAGTTTTCATGGGTTCATTACAAACCTATTGGCCCCTGCCAATTACTCTTTCTAATTATAGTTTTCATGGGATCAATAAGAACCTATTGGCCCCTACCAATAACTTTTCCTAAATATAGTTTTCATGGGTTTACTATGGACCTGTCTATCTGACAACTTCTTTAGTCAGTATTTAGGCATCCTATATTCTAGTCTATCTGACCTCCTGAATGCAATTATACTCATTCGGGAGATAATCAATTTTATATTCACTACTAGGTCAACTTAGCTAGTTATTCTGCCCTTTTATCTCCAAAATACAGTTACGAGTCCATTTTACAATGAATATGTATATTAGAAGAAGCAAACATAATAACATAATAATACCAACACCTGTGGTTTAATATACTTGAAATCATTTTCATATGAAACATGGTTAACCCCTTTACTTATTATTTTATCAAGGAATGCTTCTTCAAAAACTTTATACTTAAAAGCATTTTAAAACTCCTTTGTTATGCCATGGTTTTCCTTTAAAAATGAGATTGGGTTATTTGTTTTGAAAACTAATACTTTTGAAACCTTAAACTTTTACTTTCGAAACCATTGGATAACCTCCTTTGAAAGCATTCAAATCTTATTTTCAAAACACTAAACATATTCCTTTCGAAGCACTTTAAATCATCTCTTTCGAAACCCTCAAAACATACCTTTCGAAAGTATTAAAGTATTACTTATTAACTCTTAGAAGCATAGCTTCGAAACCATTGAAAGTAACCCTTTCGAAACCATTGGGTTTATCTTTAAAAATATCTTTTGGGTCAAAGTGAATACAAACGAAAGTACCCCCTTTCGAAACCATTAACCTTTAAATAAAATGATTGGGGAAAAACTGATGGCTTCAGAACCATCCCTTCGAAAACATTTATAATTTAAGTAAAATATTGGAAGGATAGCTTCGAAACCCCTTTCGAAGCCATTGCCTTCGAAACCTTGAACCCTTTTGGAAGCTTTAAGAAGTGGCATAATATAACAAACAAAAGATACCTTTCGAAAGCATTGATGACTTCAATACATTCGAAAGGCTTAGGATCAGTAGCAGGATTTCGATTGGGTTGAAACTCCCTTTTCTAAAGCATTAGTTTAAAAACATGGCAAATCTTTCAAAAGCTTTGCTTTAAACAAAAAGGGAGCAACATAATCGAAAGCTATTTAAAAGACCCTTTGGAAAGCATTAGTTTCGACTCCTTCAAAAGTATGCATCAAAAACAAGGCAGTGCTTTTCTTTGGATTGTAAAACAGAGACCTTCGAAAGTTAACTGGTTTCGACCCCTTCAGAAGCATGGTTTAACATCATACTTGTTGCCTTTCCTTCCAATCCACCACGTATCAACGTGTTGATACCTTGTGTATTGGTTTCAACTTAGTGGGTTTCGACTTGGTTGAGGCGGAAGTACAGGGTCGAAAGGTACTACTGAAAGAGGTGAAACATAATTTCTGGGTAAAGACTATTTTAATGCCTTTTAAAGTAATTGCTGTTTAGCTAACCTGCCTATTTATAAGCATTTAATTGGTTGCCATAAACTTTTCAAATTCTTTCTTGAAATAAAACTGCTGCATAATTTTAGATCTAAACAAATATTAATTTAACAAATAAGCCCTTCCATTATGCAAAGCAATTAAATCATTTAAGTCCTCCTTCTAAAATAATTTAATTTCCATAGTAAATCACTTAGGAAAAATCCCCAAAAATCGCTGAAATTCACATTTAATATGTTATCTAACATATATAAATTTCAGACCCAAGTTCTTCATATAATTTCTGAAATTAATTTGTAAACCCAATTATTCATATTTTCCTTTGAAAATTAATAATAAATTTTCCATAGCTTGGAAAATTATAAAAATTAAAACCCATCTCCAAAATCATGTTTTACATAACATATAAATTTCTCATCGCATTCGAAATTCAATATAAATGATTTTAGCCTTAAAACCGTATAAAACACTTATCAAACAATCTTGTTTGAATCAAACATATCAAAAAAATCCAAGCATATCATCATCTAAAATTATCATATTGGATTTAAACTTAAACCCGAAATTAAAATGATCATAGAAACAAAAATAGAGATGGTTTTGATTATTATTCACCTTGATTAGGATATGGAATTTTAGATTTGATCCTTGAATAATTCCCTTAGCTTGATTCCTTAGCTTTAGATGAATTTCTCCTCTTTTCTTCTCTAGGTAATGGACGGCTTGTATTTTCTTTGATTTACATTTTTGAGTTATGAAAAATGAACGTGAATAGAAAGTAGAACCATGAGTATAAGGGGTGCGGTAATTTCCTAATATGCCCTTGCATTAGTTAGTTAACATATAAAACCATTCATAAGCCCATTTATGTAATTAAGCTCGGCATCTAAATAAATTTTCAAATCTCAATCCCCTTATCACTCTAGTATTTACATTATTCTATTTAATTTATTTAATTAAATCTCCTGAATAATGTTATTAAAAATTAGGGGTGTTACAGGCTCCCCTCAAAGAATTTCCTCCTCGAAATATAGTAAGGACTAAATACTAAACATAACAATGATCTGTAACAACTCCTAACAACCATACTAGCATACCTGACTAGCAACTATCTATATAAAGCTAATATAGACATACCATCAAAGCAGATCAGGATAAGTATCTCTAATCATGTCTTCTGTGTTCCAAGTACATTTCTTCTCGTTGTCGCTCTACTAAACTTTCACCAACTTGACTGTCTTGTTCCTTAACCTTTTCTCATCTCTCGCTACAACCTAAACTGGTTGTCTAAAAAAATCAAATTAGGTTCTACTATCAAGTCTTCCAACCCTGTCAAAGGAATAGTAGTCTCTGGATCATGCACATACTTGCGAAGATGAGACACATGAAACACATTATGGACACCTGCCATATTGCTCGGCAACTCTACTCTGTATGCGAGCTTTTCGATCCTTTCTATAACTTAGAATGGACCAACATATCTCGGTGCCAGTTTCCCTGACTTTCCAAATCGCGCCACACTCTCCAACCGAGAATTCTAGGTCTGTACGCCTCTTATCTGCGTAACTCTTCTGCCTGGACTGAGCTTCCTTCATCCTTTCTCGGACCAACTCAATCTTCTCTGTCGCCTCTCTAACCAGATCTGGACCTAAGACTAATTTGTCTCCAGTCTCCAACCAACATGCCGGTGATAGCTTCAAAAGGTGACATTCCTATACTAATCTGATAACAATTATTATAGGAAAACTCCACTAAGTGTAGGTGATCTTTCCAAGATCCACCAAAATCTAGCACACAAGCCCTTAATAAATCCTCGAGTACCTTATTGACTCTCTCTGTCTTACCATCCGTCTGAGGGTGATATGTGGGACTCATCTTAAGCTTGGTACCTAATACATCCTGTAGACTCTTCCAAAATTCACTAGTGAACAATGCATCTCTGTCACTGACTACACTCTTAGGAATTCCATGCAGTCTAACTATGTTCTTCATGAACAACTTAGCTAAAACAGGTGCCGTCCTGGTTGACTTAACTGGAATGAAATGGGAACTCTTGGTCAACCTGTCCACTATGACCAATATACTTTAATTTCCCCTATTTGACCTTGGCAACCCGTCTATAAAATCCATGGATATCGAATCTCATTTCCAAACTGAAATCTCTAAAGGTTGAAGCAGTCCACTCGACTTCTGATGTTTGGCCTTCACTTGTTGACAGTTTGCGAACCGCCTAACCCACAAGCCAATATCCCTCTTCAAACCATCCCAATAGAAGCTCCTCTTCATATCTTGATACATCTTAGTCCCTCCAGGATGAATCATAAATTTGGATCGATGACATTCTCCAAGAACTTCTTTCCTTAAATCCTCAACATTCGGAATACATAATCGTCCATTCTTTCTCAACCATCCCCTTTGGTCAAGACTAAAATCCTTTAATCATCGATCTTAGTGCCAACCTCAAGCCTTCTAATCCTTTCGGCTAATAATGGATCATCCCTCTGCTTAGAAGCAATCCTTTCGATCAGCACTAGTCGAACTTCTAAACAGGACAACATGGTGGTGCTCGGACTAGAACTAGCAATCGATCTTAACTGCACACTATAAGTAGTCAAAGCTTTTAAATCTTTCCATTCTGCCAACATAGCTAACACTACATTCTGATGTCTTCTGCTAAGAGCATCCACTACCTTATTTCATTTACCAGGTGTATACTCAATACCAAAATCATAAGCAGCTAAAAACTCCAGCCACCTCTATTGTCTCATATTCAGCTCCTTTTGAGAGAATAAATGTCTTAAGGACTTATGATCCGTGTATAGCTCAAATCTCTCCCCTAAGAGATAATGTCTCCATATCATTCATGCGAAGATCACCTCATCCAACTCCAAATCAGGAGTAGGATATCTCAATTCATGTGGTCTAACCTATCATGAAGCGTAGACAATAACTTTACCATTCTGCATCAACCCAGCTCCTAATCCAGTTCCACATGCTTCAGTACACACAGCCAACCCTTGGTTTCCGTCTGGAACTACTAACGCAGGTGCATTGGTCAAAGAATGCTTTAACTTAAGGAATGCTTCCTCACATTTGTCGGACCAGACAAACTTTACGTTTTTCCTTGTTAACTTAATCAAAGGTGCTGCTATCCACGAGAAATCCTTAATGAATCTCCGGTAATAGCCAACAAGTCTAAGAAAACTTCTAATCTCAGTCACGGTCTTTGATCTCTTCCAATTATTAACAGCTTCGATCTTATCTGGATCGACTGACAACCCTTTCTCTGAGACCACATGACCAAGAAACTTAACATCTTTCTTTCAAAAATGACACTTGGAAAACTTCGCCTTCAGCTGATGCTGCCTCAACGTCTCAAGCACCACTCTAAGATGATCCTCATGCTCTCTTTCATCCTTAGAGTACACTAAAATGTCATCTATAAATACCAACACGAAACTATCCAAGTACTCTCGTTAAACTCGGTTCATCAAATCCACGAAGAAAGCCGGTGCATTCGTTAACCCGAATGGCATTACTAAGCACTCGTACGAACCATACCTAGTCCGAAATGCAGTTAACGGAATACTGTCCTCTGCCACTCTTAACTGATGGAAACCTATCGCTAAATCCAATTGGGAAAATACTCTGGCTCCACACAACTGATCAAATAGACGTCAATTCTGGGCAAAGGATACTTGTTCTTAATCGTCCTCTTGTTCAACTTACGTTGGTCGATACACATCCTCAACGACCCGTCCGGTTTCTTCACGAACACCGCAGTCGCTTCCTAAGGCGAACTGCTTGGTCTAATAAAATTCCTTCCTTCTAGATCCACTAGCTGCACCTTCAATTCCTTCATCTCGGTCGGTGTCATCCTACTAGGTGGTCTACTCATAGACTCAGCTCATGGCACAAGATCTATCTGAAACTCAACAGCTCGTTTCGGTGGTAGTCCTGTAGCCGGCTCAAAAACATCTGCAAACTCTCTTGCTACTCGAACCTGACTTAACTCTTCTTCTACTTCCATGGCTCACAACAAAGCACAAGCACTCCGTCATAATTCTCCACTGAGAATATGATTCGGTTCTGACTATCATGGCGTCTTAATGATATTTCTCTATCATGGCAAAATATTCTAGCCTCGTACTTACCCAACCAATCCATACCTAAAATGATCCTGAAATCTACGAAATCAAAAACATACAAACTGCATGCAAACTTATGACCTAACAAATCAAGTTCTATCTAGTCACATCTCATTCCTAGATTTGCATACCCTCCTATCGGATTCGTAACCCTTAAGGAAGTAACAAGGTAGGTGGGTTCTAAACATAATCTATCAACCAAACACTGAGATATAAATGAATGTGATGCACCGGTATCAAATAGTACCCTAATTGGTATACTCTGAATCAAAAGCGTACCTTTCATCACAGTCTTCCCTTTTTCAGTAGCAGTTGGCCTAACAGTTGACGGCCCAATAGCAAAGACCTTTCCCCTGTCCGCCCTAACTGGTTCTGGACACTAATTCTTCTAATGCTCAACTTGGTCACAGTTGAAGCACTTCACACCCTTCTTTTCTTCAGCCTTCTTTCCTGTGCTTGTCCGGCATTCATGTGCATAATGGCCCTTCTTATCACATTTAAAGCAAACTAAATCAGCCTTTTCCTTCTTGGCAGCCTCTCCCTTCTGGGCTCCCTTGTTCTTAAAGAACTTTCTCTTCTTTCCCTGAGAAACCTGGGTTTCAACCGGCTTTTCTCTTGCACAAATAGCAAGCATCTCCTAAGGTCTGATTTCCATCTCCACAACTACATTACAAGGATCACGGAGATGTGGCAGGGATGCCCTAGCAATCTCGGGTCTCAATCCCCGAATAACTTCTCATTACTCCTGATGATGGTTTCTATGGTAGCATACCCATATCGAGACAACTCATCAAACTAAGTAGCATACTCAATTACCGACATCTCTCCCTGCACCAAATCCGTAAACTCTCTAAGCAATGCCGACTTAGCAACTTTAGACAAAAACCTCTGCTCGAACCTTCTTCGAAACTCTGCCCAAGTTAACTCTTCCTCAGGCACTCCAGCAGTAACATTATTCCACCAATGAAGTGCTGCCCCTTGCAACTGCAAAGACACCAGCCTTCTCTTCTGCTCATCATCTAAACCCAAATCAGCAAAGATTTTCTCACAATGCAACAGCCAATTCTCAACTTCTATGGTATCCTCCGTTCCCTTAAATGGCTTCCCACCGAGACTAGTGTAATCCCGGTTCAACTTAGCATAGTTATTCCCAATTAAAGCCACGGGATTAGCTCCTCCAACATTCCCAGCAACTCTAGCAGCAGCTCCTGCTTGCATCAAATTGACAAAGAACTAATACATCATCCCCATATCCATTGGTGGATTTCCAACACCTACATTGGCATATGCATTTTGATTAGCATTAGCCTGTCAACCCGGGTTCCTCCTGGTGGGTCGAGTATTTCCGTTGGTTGTAGTGTTTCCTCCACCGAGATTTCCTCTTATGTTTCCTACCTCCATATCTTACTTTCTCGTAAATCTGCATACGAGCCTCAATAAGATACATAAGAGCACTCTAAGAGAGAGGAGAATACGTATATATATATATATATAATACAAGTACGTTACTATAGCATTAACCCAAACCCCGATCTTATTTTCTGATTCACTGGATTATGTTTTGAAAAATCATTTAGGTTTAAATTTCTTTTATGTTTTCATAAACCTATGCTCTGATACCAACTTGTAACATCCCCTACATGGAGGCCTAAAACTAACGACTACGGATGCTACAGTCATCCATAGTTGTTAATCCTCGGTGGCCAAATACGGTAATGTTAGATTCATTAATACAACAGAAACACATGGATATGAAGAAATTTTAAAACAATTTAAACAAATTTCTCATTCCATTTCAAAGGCATTTCAGATTCATTACATAATCCCAAATTCGAGAACCACGTTCCGAAAAATATAATCATTACATAAAAGTAGCTTCTACCCCTTTGAAAGCAATGTTTCGACACTATACCTTTCGCCTTTCTCCAATTCACTACGTATCAATTGTTTGATACCATGTGCATTGGTTTCGAATAGGTTCTAGCGGAGGAATGGTGTCAAAAGTACCATATGGAAGTGGCGAAGCAGTAAATCTAAGTAGAACTGATTTTTAGCCTTTAAAGTAAATTCTTTTCACATACTTGCCTTATTTGTCAACATGCAATTAGTTTCCAATTCTTTTTCAAAATCTTTTTCTAAAAGTGCTGCCGAATTCTGAAATTTTCAATTTAAAAACGTTTAATAATAAGCCCTTCTCCTTGGTAAAAACATATAAAACATTTAAGTCCCTCAACTTCAAAAAATTTATAACTATGATAAAATACTTAGGAAAAATTCCCCAAAATAACAATAATTCATTTTTAATATGCTTTCTAACATATTTAAATTTCAGACCCAAAATCAACATATATTTGTTGTAATTAATTTAAACCCAATTTTAACTATTTTCTTTCATAGAAAATCCATAATAAATCCACAATAACTTAGAAAATTATGAAACTTGAAACCCACTTTATAAATAATGTTTTCGACCATATATTAAAAATGCAAGTCGTTTGGATGTCATTTAATAGGTTTTTTAAATCTAAACTTATCATAAAATCTATATGAAGAAATATAAATCATCAGCAAGCATATATATCCATTTAAAAAATCATATCATGGCATATTATTTGCAAAATTAATTCGGATCTAACTAGAAACCGAAATCAATAAAAATGAGATGTAAGATCATATTCACCTTAGCTTAGTGTTAAGAAGGTTGAGATTTTCTCTTTACTTAATTCATTCAAGCTTTTTATTTGATTCCTAGCTTTTCTACCTTTAATTTCCCTTAATGGTGGCCGGCCAAGCTTATAAGTATTTTAGTTTTGTTTGCAAATGTTCAAAACGAATAAGGAATGAAGGTAAGAAGCGTTTAGGGTATAAGAACATAGTCAATTCCTATTTTTCACTTATCATGTTCCTCCTACTTACTCCATTTTAATTCTCTTTGGCTTATAGATTCATTAAGACATGGCCTCCTTATTGGTTAGCAAATCTCAATCCCTTAACCATCTACATTATTTCATTTAATTTATCTAATTAAATGCCTTGAATAATGTTTGTGAAAATTAGGGTCATTACAGACTCTCCTTCTTAAAGAATTTCGTCCTCGAAATTACGATAAGGTACATAAAGTTAAATCATACCATGAAAAAGTTAGGATAAGTATCTCTAATACTGCTCTCAGTTTACCAAGTATAGCCCCTCTTGTCATCACTTCACTGGAATTTGACTAATCTGACTGCCTTGTTTCTTAATCTCTTCTCATCTCGTGTGACTATACGAACTGGTTTTCGAACTATAGTCATATCCGGTTTCACTACTAAATCATTTAACACAGTCGGTGCTATAGTAGTTTCTGGATCTCGAATACACTTCCTTAGATGAGAAACATGAAAAACATTATGGACTCCTGCCAAACTATTTGGTAACTCTACTCTATATGCGAGTTTCTCAATCCTTTCTATAATAGGAAATGGTCGAACGAATATCGGTGCCAATTTTCCTGATTTTCCAAATCGGATTACACCTTTCATCGATGATACCTTGACAAAAACATGATCTCCAATTGAGAAACCTATGTCTTTCCATCTTCTATTAGCATAACTCTTCTGCCTAGACTGAGCTTCCTTAATTCTAGCTCAAATTAACTCAATCTTCTCTATAGATTCTATAACCAAATCCGGGCTAAGAACTAACATATCCTTGGTTTCTAACCAACAAATGGGAGATTTGCATGGCCTTTCATATAATTCTTCAAACGGTGGCATCCCTATACTAGCCTAATAACTGTTGTTATATGAAAACTCGACCAAGTGTAGGTGGTCTTCCAATGATCCCCCAAATTCTAGCCCACAAGCTCTTAACAGATCTTCTAAGACTTTGTTAACTCTCTCTGTTTTCCCACCCGTCTGCGAATGGTAAGTGGTACTCATCTAGAGCTTAGTACCCAAAGTCTCCTGTAGACTCTTCCAGAACTTGCTAGTGAATAAGGAATCTCTGTCACTTACCATACTACTAGCAACTCTATGTAGTCTAACTATATTCCTCATGAATAACTTAGCTAAATCTGATGTTGTCTTGGTTGACTTAACTGGGATGAAATGGGCACTCTTGGTCAATCTATCCACTATAACCCATATACTTTCATTTCCTTGATTCGACCTTAGCAATCCATCTATGAAATCCATTGAGATAGAATCCCATTTCCAGACTGGAACATCTAAAGGCTGAAGTAACCCACTCAGATGATGCTTAGCTTTTACTTGTTGACAGTTCAAACACTGTCTCACCCATAAGCCTACATTTGTCTTCATACCTCCCCAAAAGAAACTCCTTTTCATATCGTGATACATTTTAGTTCCTCCAGGATGAATGGTGAACTTTAAACGATAGAATTCTCTAAGAACTTTCTTCCTAATGTTTCTCATATTCGAAACGCATAATAGTCCTTTCTTCCTCAACTACCCATTCTGGTCAAGACTGCAATATTTCAAGTTATCGCTCTTTGTTCCATCCCTTAGCTTTTTGATCCGTTCAGCTAATAATGGGTCCTTCCCTTGCCTATAAGCAATCCTTTCGTTCATCACCGGTCGAGTTTCTAAACATGACAACATAGAAATTTCCTTACTAGAACTAGCTTCAGATCTCCACTGTATTCTACATGTGGTCAATGCTTCTAAATCTTTCCACTCGGCTATCATTGCCAATACTGCATTCTATTGTTTTCTACTAAGTGCATCTGCAACCTTATTGCCTTTCCCCGGTGTGTACTCAATTCCAAAGTCATATGCGGCTAAAAACTCAAACCACCTATGTTGTCTCATATTCAACTCCTTCTGAGAGAATAAATACCTCAGTGACTTATGATCCATATACAACTCGAATCTCTCTCCCGAAAGGTTATTCCTCCACCCCTTCAATGCGAAGATCATGGCAGCTAATTCCAAATCATGAGTTGGGTATCTAATTTGATGCGGTCTAAGTTGTCGCAAAGCGTAGGCAATTACTTTACACCTTTGCATTAAAAACAGCTCCAAACCCTGTTCCACATGCGTCCGTGTACACCACTAAGTCCCGATTCGCCTTTGGTACGACTAACACAGGTGCATTAGTCAATAAGTGTTTCAATTTCTGGAATGCCTCCTTACACTTATCAGTCCAAATAAACTTCACATCCTTTCGGGTTAGCTTAGTCATCGGTGCCGCTATCCACAAAAATCAAAGAATCTCTTATAATAACCAGCTAATCCAATAAAACCCTTTTATCTCAGTCACTATCTCGGGTCTCTTGCAATTATTTACTGCATCAATCTTAGCCAGACCTGCGGACAGCCCTTTCTTTGAGACTACATGACCAAGAAATTTTACTTCCTTCTTCCAGAAATGACACTTAAATTTCGCTTTCAGTTGATGCTACCTCAACGTCTCAAGCACCACTCTAAGATGAACTTAGCTCTCTTTCATCTTTAGAGTATATCAAAATGTCATCTATAAACACTAACACGAATCTGTCCAGATGCTCCCGAAAGATTTTATTTATCAAGTCCAAGAAAAATGCTGGCGCATTAGTTAGTCCGAACGGCATTACTAACCATTCATACAATCCATATCTTGTTATAAATGCCATCAAAGGAATACTATCCTATGCTACTTTAAGCTGATGGAACCCTGTTGCCAAATACAAGTGGGAAAATACTCTGGCTCCACTCAACTGGTTGAACAAATCATCAATTCTAGGTAACGGATATCGATTCTTTATCGTCTTCTCATTCAACTTACGATAATCGATACAGAACCTTAATGATCCGTCTGGTTTCTTTGCTAACACTACTGCTGCTCCTCAAGGCGAACTACTTGGCCTGATAAATTTTTTACTTTCCAAATCCACCAACTGCACCTTTAGCTCTTTCATCTCGGTAGGTGTCATTCTACTTGGCGGTCTACTCACCGGTTCTGCTCCTGGTACTAAATCTATCTGAAACTCAATAGCTTGTTTCGGTGGTAGTCCTACCACAGGCTTAAAGACTTCTACAAATTCTCTAACAATGAAAACTCGGTTTAACTCGTCTTCTTCCTCCATAACACCCAACAAAGCATTTACCCCAAAACTAGGGTTTCTATAGAGTATATAATTCGATCAATACAGCTATGGTGTCTAAGGGATATTTTCCTATCATGGAAAAATATCCTAGCATCATACTTACTTAACCAATCCATACCCTAAATAATTCCGAACCCTAAAAAATCAAATACATGCAAACTGCAAGCAAATGTATGACCTAACAACTCAAACTCAAACTGGTCACACTTCATCCTAAGTGTCGCATATCCTTCTATCGGATTCGCAACCCTTAAGGAAGTAACTAGATGCAAGGGTTCTAGGCTAAGCTTATCTACTAAAGAATGAGATATAAAAGAATGCGATGCACCAGTATCAAATAGAACTCTAACTGATACACCTTGAATCAAAAGTGTGCCTCCCAACACAGCTATTCCTTTCTCCTCAGTTGTTGGTCTTGAGGTAGCTGGTTTCAATGCAAACATCTTGCCTTTTTCATCCTTGGCTAGTTCCTTGCACTGGTTCTTATAATGTCCAATCTGATCACAGTTAAAGTGCCTCACCTCTTTCTTATCAGCAGCTTTCTTCCCTTTTTCCTATCTGACATTCGTGAGCATAGTGTCCCTTCTTATCGCAATTATAGCAAACTACTTCGGCCATCTTTTTCTTGGCTGCTCCTCCATTCTAAGCGCCTTTCTTATGGAAAAACTTCCTCTCCTGGTTCAGCACACTTTGAGCTTCCCCTGCTTTGTTACCATCATGAAAATCAAGCATCTACTCCTGCCTCAAAGCCATCTCAACTACTACACCACATGAATCCCTGATATGTGGCAGAGTTGCTTTAGCTAGTTCAGGTTTTAGTCCGCGTATGAACTTCTCATCCCTTTTGTTAGCTGTATCAACCGTAGCATATCCCTATCTCGATATCTCCTCAAATCTGGTTGCATACTCAAGCACTGTCATGTCTCCCTGCTCTAACTCCATAAACTTCCTGAGCAGAGTTGACTTAGCAATCTATGACATGAATCTTTCCTCAAGCTCCTTCTAAATTCAGCCCAAGTCATGGTTTCCTCATTAACTCCCACAGTAACATTGTTCCACCAGTACAGTGCTGCTCCTTGCAACCGTCTAGAAGTAAGTCTCCTCTTATGCTCATCATTAAGCCCTAAATCAGCAAAGATCCTTTCGCAATGAAGTTACCAATTCTCCACTTCAATCGCGTCCTCAGTTCCGATAAATGGTTTTCCTCCAAGCCTAGCATAATCTCTGCTTAGTACTGCATAGTTATTGACCACCGGAGCTCCCTGATTTCCTCTTTCCACATTTCCTCCAGCTAAACCCGCAGCATATCCAGCTTGCATCATATTAACAAAGAATTGATATAGAACTCCTATATCAACTTGCGGCACTCCAGCACCCACATCAGAAGCTTGTGCCCGACCTGGATTCCTTCTGTTGTTTGGTCTAGCATTCCCATTGGTTGTGGTGCTTCCTCCACCAATGTTAACTCTTCCACTCTTAGCATCCATATCTTACGTCCTTAAAATCTGCATTCGAGCCTTTGTAAGTTACATAAGAATAGCCTAAGAAAGATGGATAATAGAGATAAAGTGTATACTTATATATATAGCAAATACAAGTACGTTACTATAACGTTATCCCATACCCCAATCTTTTCTCTGATTCCTTAGGATTATGTTTTCAAAATCATTTGAAGTTTGAAATTTCTTTTAAGTTTTCATAAACCTATGCTCCGATACCAAGTTGTAACATCCCCTATCTTGAGGCCAGAGGATAAGCGCTACAGATGCTGCAGTCATCCATAGTATTAACTTCCGATGACAAAATACGGTAATGTTAATGGTATCCATAATATCAGAAGCACATGATATGAAATAAAATCAAAATATATTTCAAAAAAGCTTTTCTAATTACATTTCAAATCAATATTTCATATTCAGATTCAGAATCACAAAACGATTCCTAGGTTTTGATCAAATATAATTATTACAAATTACGCTAAGAGCGACATATGAAGATGCCTCCTTGGATGATCAGAGTACTAGATAGACATGTTAGTCACAAATACATCACAACGGAAATAAAACTAAATAGCTCCTACATCGCTAACTTTTCCTCCTGCACGTCTTCGGAAGCTTATTTGTCCAACAACCTGAAAAACCTTAACTCTCAATCTACTCAAATTAAATTTTGAGCACTCGAGAGTTTAAGGGGAAAACATAAAATACGAGTCAAACATAAAGCCCGGTGTGAATAATACTATTACATCTTGGTTTACTGATATTAAGTGAGACCACGCCACTTAGCAGAGCGGGTTTCCCTTCGCTAATATCCCTTTAAAAAGCATATCTTTTGAAAATCAGAATCCTGCAATCAAACTGATTATAACAATAATAGAAAAAATATATATGAAAAATAAACAGGAATCAATGGACTATCTGTCCACACTATAGTTTTATCTGGCTAACTATTAACCATTGGCTGACTTGGGCCTACCGGACATACTTAATAATCTAACTTCTGTTAGACACAATACTGGGCTGACTGCCCTTAACTTTCTTTTTCTAGGGTCAACTGAACCTAATGGTTTTACGGGCTCACAAATAACGTATCTTTACACTGTATATTCCCTTTAGTGTGTAACCTCAATTTAGTCCCACCTGTGATAAGCCCTACACAATGGAATTTTGGACTTATTTTAGCTAGGGGCTAATAGCTAAAGTATAGGGCGCAACCCTACACCAGTCTCATCTGGTCTTCTAATATCTGAGTCAAAAAATTATGGTTAACTACCATATTCATGTTTCATTTCCTTCCTTAGGGTTAACTACCCTGTTAAAATTTCATTTTCTTGTAAATAGTCTTTACAAATGAAATCATACCTTTATAAAACAAGGAAATCATATACTTCACTTTATTCAACATACTTACGCCATGGTATATATACTTTACATAAAACAATGTTGATGAAACCTTATCAGTGGGATTATATATCCCTTCAAAGTAAGTTAAAAACCATTTTTAACTTAAAAGATTTTAGGCTTATAGGCCAAAACAACACTTTCAAAATATTTGTTTAAAATCTTAAACAATCCCTTTCTAATTCATTGGAAGTATCCTTTCAAAATAAGTTAACTACTTTAACCTTGAGCAATTTGGCCGAAAGCCCAAAACATCTCTTTCGAATGTATTGAAAATATGCCTTTCGAAATCTTTAAAAACAACCTTTTCGAAAGCCTTACTCAGAACATTAGACATCCTCTTCCAAGATCATTTAAACCTATCCTTTAAAATCATTGGAAACCTTCCATTTAAACATTTAAAGTGTACCTTTCGAAAACATTGGGGGTCTCCCCTTCGAAACAATTATTATAACCCTTTCGAAAGCATTGGGTTCAAGTAAAGGATTATGGAAACGTTGCTTCGAAACCTTTAATAATTATTCCTTTCGAAACCATTGGGGTTTAGCATTAAATCAACGAAGGGTCATAAAAGAATAAAGGTGAAAGTGTAATAACCCAAAATTTAAGTTATAATAATTAATTAACGAATTAATTAAATGATAAAATAACTTTTTGAAATTATCATATTTAAGCCACGGGAGTTGCACCATTGTGTTCGTGGTAATTTTCTAGTCAATTTCTATATATAGAATGTCAGAATCCGAGCTGGAATGAAGAAGATGCGAATTAAAAAAGAAATCAGAAAAGAGAGAAAAGAAACAAGGGCTAGGTCGACCCCCAGGTCAAATTAACCACTGCCTAGGTCGACATGCATGTCGACCAAGGAGGGGGAAGGTCGACAGGTAGGTAGACCCGCCCATATTGATGAACGAAGAATTAAATTCTTCGTTTCATTGCGATTTCCACACGTCATTTTGGTTAATTCCTCTCATTTGGTGCGTCCGTGCTTCCATTTGACGGCTCCTATCCAGCCTATGACGTGGTTGCACCAAATTCAATCTCCAAATCCAAAAGTCTGAGATCCACAAGTGCCACTATAAATAAGACCAGAGACCTAACTATTTTTCTCATTCTAGATTTTCTCCAATTGGGTTCACCTTCTCAGGCCGGACCCTAAAAGAAATAATTTTCCGAGGAGAAGATCATTTTAAATTAAAATATTTAATACCCTCAAGTAGATCCAGGAAGACCAAGGGAAGAGCTAAGGACCACAGGTGAGTGATTAGTAATTATTTTAGATTTTTAAGTAATTTAAAATAATAGGGTTTCCAATAGTTGTAGTTTTCTACGATTTTGGAATAACCTTTTTACCAGTTTATTTTCGGTTTTAGATTTATTTTTCAGTCTATTTCCTTTTAGCTATTCTTTTCAGTTATTTGTTGTTAATTACTGTTAATTATAGTTTTTCCATTTATTTACAGTTATTTACAGTATTTATAATTATTTACTGTTATTTACGTTTTACTTACATCTTTTCTACGTTGGGATTTTCTTCTGTAATTATCAGTTTCTTTCTATTTTTCCTTTTTACGCGAATGGAATAGAATAGATTAAAACACGAATATGGACTAAATAATAAGAACACTGAAATTACAAAAAATAATATGTAAAATGTGAAGACTGTAATAAATTGGACTAGGACTGAATTTAAGCCTAATTATGATGTATAATTATGATTAAGAAGAGTAAAAAGAGAAAGTGGCTTATTTTTATACTTAGACCTTGGGTTAAGTTAATAAGTAATATTATAACATAGGTAATAATTAGAAACAGAACAGAAAAAAGCCTTATTTTAAGACATAGAATAAATTAATAAGCAAAGATAGCAAGGATAACAGTAAAGGCTTATTTAAACAATTTATACTAAGTTAATAAGAAAAAGTAGGACCTGTACCAACAACATTCCCTATTTTCTATGGACACAGGTGTCTCACAATAGCCTGAAATGAGATAAGGGCACGCTTATGCTGTTTAGGGTAGATAAAAGGTCAATAATTAAAATTCCAAAGCATGGGGATTTGGACAAGGGGCGCAACTAGATTTTGTTTAACAGGGACCAGTACCAACAACATTCCCTATTTTCTATGGACATAGGTGTCTCACTATAGCCTGAAGTGAGATGAGGGAACGCTTATGCTGTGTAGGGTAAATAAAAGGTCAAAAGAGAAGCAACAGATAGTGTGAACCCAACGGTGGTCGAGCGTGCGTCCTCGGTGCAGGGGATATAATTCGCTATTGAGTTCCAAGTGCTTAGTAGGTGCCTTTCGTAGGCACTGGGGTCTAGCTCATAGTAGACACATTAGTAGAAGGTCGATCAAAGGGTAGAATTGGGAATTCGGCCTAATTAAAGTAGGATTGGAATTCAGCCTAATCAAAGAAGTTATCTAAGACAAGTGTAAACAATCAAAGTTATCCAATCGTATTAACCTAGAAATAGTTAAACCATATCTTATTCTAGCTTTGCTTTTTCATCTATTTTCCTTACTTCTTTTGTTTATACTAGAACTGTTGCAAAGTCTATTATCTTTACCTTGCTTAAGAATACTAGTAATTACTTCCACTCACCAGAGTTTTAGTCTGACCCACTCCTCTATTTTCCCCTTACCCCCCATTGGCAAGTAAGGGCAAGGAAGGTAGATTAAGGACTCTTGTAGACTTCGGCTGTGGAGATTTTCTCATGTATTCCTCTCCTTCATTTTTAGTTTTTAGTTTACTTGATGTACTAGTGGTTTATTTGAGAGGGATAGTTTTTGTACTTTGATTTTTATGAGACTGAGAATATGGATTTCATAAGACATGTATTGGTATTTTGAGACATCTTGTGTATTTGGTTTTATAACTCTATTTTAAGAAGTTTGATTTTTAATAAGTTTTTATTTTAATTGTTTCCGCTATTTTTATTTATTTTGTCTTGTGAATCTTAGTCTCTGTAAGTTTTAGCTATACCTACAACGCACCACATCTTTTAGTGTGTCTTTTTGGGTATACCAAGGGGTGTGGGGTGTTTCATTTGGTATCAGAGCCTAAGGTTACAGGCTTCCTAAAAATTTGTTTTAAAAGTAAAGTATTTTCCAAAATAACTTGTTTTAAAAGTATTTTTCAAATAAAATCTCTTAGAAATAGTTTTCAAGTATAAATGGGTTTTTATAGAGATCCTCTCAAAGTCTAGTTCAACCTTCTTTCAATTCTTTCAAGCCTAAGTTTCCTTTTCTTTGCATAGTATGGCTGACTGGTTCCGTAGAGCTACGGTACCAAAGGTGCATGAGCAAGCGTCCAATACAACACCGGTAGGTGGAAATCCCTTTAATCCACCTACACCAGCCTATTTTTCTAAGCTATGCAAGGACTCGCTAGTATAGGAAGCAGAACGTTTTCTGGCACAGATGATTTCGAGGAGACACGAGCTAGGTTGGAGGATATGGATCGAAGGTTTAGGCTATTAGATTTGAAGGACTGATAGAGAGTTCAGCCTACATCTTGGCAACTGAAGGGAGAGCTTAAAGAAGTTCCTAGATTAGAAAGCTCTATGGAGCCATGGTGGAAGGAGGATAAGGACAAGAGGGAAGGAGGAGGCCCTCAGAAGTGAATCAAGAAAAGTTGGAAATGTAAACGTTGTAGAATGGTAAGTCATTAAGCAAAAGACTGCAAGAGAGAGAAGGTGAAGAAGTGTTACAGTTATGGAAAACTCGATCATCTTAGTAAGTTTTGTCCTCAGAAGATGGGGCAGGGAGCGAGTGCACCTGCAGCGCAGATTCAGGTTTTGGATGCAACACCTTCCAGCAGCGGACTGGATCGAGATAGGAAAATTAGGTTTCTAATTTTCCCATTCGGACTCTTTTCGATCCTAGAGCATCACACTCTTTCATCTCTAGTTCTTTGGTAGATTGTTTGCACTTAGACACCACTTTAGTAGTAGACCCCATTGTTGTTTCAAACTCCATAGAAGGATCGGCACATTTATCTATGGCTTGTAGGGGTTTGAAATTTTTTATCCTAGGCGTAGAATTTGATTATGACGCATATGTATTGGGATTCTTGGGGTATGGGATGATTTTGGGGATGGACTGGCTATCCACATATGGAGCTATATTAGACTGTGAGAGGAGAGTCGTTAGATTAGAGACATGCAGCGGTAGGACTCTCGAGGTTTCTTGCGACCCGTAAGGGTCAGTTATGTTGAGCTTCCTTTATTCCCTCGATTCATCATCAGCGGAGTTAGATTCGGTTCCCTTCGTTAGAGATTTTCCGGACGTCTTTGAGGAGGTTAGGGGACTACCCCCTAAGTGAGAGGTTGACTTCAGGATTTATTTGACGGATAATGCTAAGCCAGTAGCATTACCCGTGAGGCACATGGCACCTAGGGAGAGGAAGGAGTTGAGCAAGCAGATTTGTTAGCTTTTGGAGAAAGGTTTCATAAGAAGGAACATATCAAAGTGGGGAGCACCCGTCATCTTCGCTACTAAGGTGGATGGTTCCCTTCGACTTTGCGTAGATTATATAGAAGTAAATAAGCTCACGAAGAAGAACCATTATCTACTTCCTAGGATATATGATCTTTTCGACCAGATAGTTGGCTCTTCGTTATTCTCTCAGCTTGATTTAGCCACTAGATTTCATCAGCTTAGAGTCGATGACGATGGCATCGGTAAAATTGCATTTAGGACACCCGATGGATTCTTTGAGTGGTTGGTTATGCCTTTTGGGATAACCGATACCCCAGCCTATTTTGTAGATTTGATGAGCCGTGTTTTTAGAGATGTCCTAAATAAGTTCGTGGTGGTATTCGTGGACGAAATTTTGGTGTTTTCCAAGAGTATGGAAGAGGGTGTTATTCATCTAGAGGAGGTTCTTCATACACTTTGCGTTCATCGGTTGAAGACAAAATTCTTGAAGTAACAATCTTGGCATAAGGAAGTGCGTTTCTTGGGGCATAGAGAAGGTCTACACATGGAAGGAGTTTGAGAAACGGTTTTGTACATTTAGGCTCGAATTATGGAAATCCAAAGAAAGGTAGGTAAAGATTAGAGATGTACAATAAATTCAGTTGATAAGAAAGGAAGAAAGCCCATGTGTAGATAATTGCAAAAATTATAATTGTTTCAGATAAGTGGATTTAACGGTAGTACCTTAGAATAGATATAAGCATACAAGAGGAATAGGAACAAAAGATTTTAGTAGGGAAATGAGATTTCCAAGGTTTAGGAATGGTACTCTTATGGTAGTGAGAAGAAAATCCACCTTATGATTAGCTCAATAAAATATAATAGTTAGAATTGAAAATTTTCATTGTTAACATTTTCTTTTAGGAAATAAATATTGGGTTTTTGGAAAAATGGTATGAAATTTAAATTGGTTTTTTTATTGTGTAAATTTTATTAAAAATGAAATTCTTCTAGAATTACAGAGCATATATAGCTCGCTAGTTTCTTTGTAAGTAAGCAAAGATTCTAAACATAAAAACATAGGGTGTATTAAGTATTGAAAACATAGGTTACAACATTTATTGTTGTAATATATGTTTTTGTGGAAAATAAAGGGAGCATAGACTATAACTCTATTGCTATAGTAAGTGACTCCCAAGAGAAATGTTTTTACATAGTATATGAGATTTATTAGTATTTATTTAAATCCATACACTAGTACTTTTGGGTTGTAGTAACGGTGTTTTACGCAACATCTGTTTTGACCCAAATAAAAATATGTTATGAAGGTAATTTCTAAGTATAGAAATAAAATGGTTTGTAAAGTACACTTACTATTTTAATAAGTATAAGAAAATGTTTTCTAGTTATGGATATATTAAAACAGTTTTAAAGATGAGTTTTTCTAAAAAAATAGGTAAGTTAGATATTAGAAAATATTTATCATGGGGGAATATAAACATACTTTAATCTATTGGAATGAAAAGAATAATGGTATAATTTTCTATGGAACCAATAAAAATGTTTTGTGTAAGTTATAAGGAATATGTGAAAGAGATATACAAGGTATGGGAAGCACCATATTTTGTATAGCCCATTTTGAAAAATACAAAATAAGTTCCTTGTAATTTCACATAAACATGAAATCCTCTTTTTAAAGGTTCATAGAAGATTTTAGCGTTAGTAATTTCTCATTAGAGAAAGTAGTTCTAATACATTAAGGTATGAAACCATGAGGTGTAATAAGAAGATGTTTTGAAAACACATAAGGACATTTTAAAGATATTTTAAAAGAAAAGGGTTTGGTGAAAAAGTAAATAAGTTTTTGGAAATGAAAAAGTTAATAAAAGTAAAATTTGGAAATCCAAATTTTTATAGAAAACTGTAAAGGTCTTTAAAAGAAAAGGAGGAATTAGTTTTAGACTTAGAGTTTGGAAGTTTTCCCCTCTAGGTTTGGGAAATAATGTAAATTCAAAAAGCTGTAAGGATGCAAGTCCAGAAAAATAAAATATTGAGTAACCAAGTATTTTTGAATTTAATAGAAACTTGAAAATAACACTTTTAAAGACAATTTTTTTTGGGATTTGATGCTTTAAAAATTTAGAATCTTTAGTTTTTGAAATAAGATGATAAATACCAAACCAAACTCTAATGTTGAGTAGATAGGAATCATTTCCTAAGGAGTGACGGAAAAAGTGTAAGGCTATATAAGAAATAGCGGTAATTACTTTTAAAAGTAATGATAGAAGTTTCTGTGGAGTATATAAGACATTAGTGAGAACCTAGGATTGTCGCTTCATGTGTGTAGACTATAGAAGAAAAATAAAGTGGTATTAGCAAGATAGTAAGACACACGTGGTTGAGGATGTGTATTCTTGATTTTGAGAAATTTGGAAAGAGCGTCTTCCTTTAGTGGAATATACGTATAGTAATAGTCTTCAAGTTAGCATTGGAATGGCACCTTTCGAAGCTCTTTATGGAAGACTGTGCAAGTCGCCTTCATGTTGGATAGAATCTACAGAGAGATTGCCTTGGTTCCGACATGGTTAAAGAGACTTCGGAGAAGACTAATTTGATTAGGAGGAAATTCATATCTCATATCCACATTTCTATGATAATAAGTTTTCGAATTTCCTATTTCCATCTTTCGTTTTGAATATGTTCTTTTGTTTATTATCCTTTGGGAGGGTAGAACTTAGGATTTAATCTATGGATGGTAGGATTTAATGCAAACATGTTATTAGAACATGTTATGTATGATGGATGATAGTGGCTGCAAGTGTTTGCTAATTGATGCTAATGGACGCATATACTTACACTAGGCACTATTATCTCTTAGGGATTGGCCTAACTAGGACACTAGAGCATATGCATATGGATGTGTGCGCATTTGCATTTTTATTTTATCTTTCATGGTTGTTATAAATGGATGATTATCACATGACTGTTGCATTTGGATGATGGTTCTAGCACGCATGTAGAATTATCAGTTATCATTAGGGAATTTTGCATTCATTTGGATACATGGCATAGACATGATTGCATAAAAGGAGGTCAACTGAATCTGTGGGCTGCCTAATCTTTTGCATTAGTTAGGGACATCGACACTACACTAATTGCATAAGTATCATAAATTGCATTAGAAAAACATAAGGACAATGGATGAATGGGTAATGGTTGAGTAGTTGGTTGTAGAACTTGGATGAAAACATTTATTTCATTCTTCTATCTTAGAGATTTCGGGGACGAAATCCCTTAAGGAGGGGAGAATGTAACAACCCAAAATTTAAGCTATAATAATTAATCAACGAATTAATTAAATGATAAAATAACTTTGTGAAATTATCAAATTTGAACCATGGGAGTTCCACCATTATGTCAGTGCCAATTTTCTGGTCAATTTCCATATATAGAATGTCAGAATCCGATCTAGAATGAAGAACATACGAATTAAACAAAAAATAAGAAAAGAGAGAAAAAATCAATAAAAAATAAAACAAGGGCTAGGTCGACCCCCAGGTCGACCCCCAGGTCGACCTAACCGCTGCCTAGGTCAACATGCATGTCGACCTAGGAGGGGGAAGGTCAACAGGTAGGTCGACCCACCCCTATTGATGAACGAAGAATTAAATTCTTTATTTCGTTGCGATTTCTACACGTCATTTTGGTTAATTCCTCTCATCTGGTGCGTCTATGCTTCCATCCGATGGCTCCTATCTAGCCTATGACGTGGTTGCACCAAATTCAATCTCCAAATCCAACGGTCTAAGGTACACAAGCGTCGCTATAAATAAGACCCTAGGCCTAGCTATTTTTCTCATTCTAGATTTTTTCCATTTGGGTTCACCTTCTCAGGCAGGATCCTAAAAGGAATAATTTTCCGAGGAGAAGTCATTTTAAATTAAAATATAATACCCTCAAGTGGATCTGGGAAGACCAAGGGAAGAGCTAAGGACCACAGGTGAGTGATTAGTAATTATTTTAGATTTTTAAGTAATTTAAAATAATAGGGTTTCCAATAGTTGTAGTTTTCTACGATTTTGGAATAACCTTTTTACCAGTTTATTTTCAGTTTTAGATTTATTTTTCAGTCTATTTCCTTTTAGCTATTCTTTTCAGTTATTTGTAGTTGATTACTGTTAATTATAGTTTTTCCATTTATTTACAGTATTTATAATTTTTTACTGTTATTTACGTTTTACTTACATCTTTTCTACGTTGGGATTTTCTTCTGTAATTGTCAGTTTCTTTCTATTTTTCCTTTTTACGCGAATGGAATAGAATATATTAAAACGCGAATATGGACTAAATAATAAGAACACTGAAATTACAGAAAATAATATGTAAAATGTGAAGACTGTAATAAATTGGACTAGAACTGAATTTAAGCCTAATTATGATGTATAATTATGATTAAGAAGAGTAAAAAGAAAACGTGGCTTATTTTTATACTTAGACCTTGGGTTAAGTTAATAAGTAATATTATAACATAGGTAATATTTAGAAACAGAACAGAAAAAAGGCTTATTTTGAGACATAGAATAAATTAATAAGCAAAGATAGCAAGGATAACAGTAAAGGCTTATTTAAACAATTTATACTAAGTTAATAAGCAAAAGTATGACCTGTACCAACAACATTCCCTATTTTTTATGGACACAGGTGTCTCACAATAGCCTGAAATGAGATGAGGGCACACTTATGTTGTTTAGGGCAGATAAAAGGTCAATAATTGAAAGTCCAAATCATAGGGATTTGGACAAGGGGCGCAACTAGATTTTGTTTAACAGGGACCAGTACCAACAGCATTCCCTATTTTCTATGGACATAGGTGTCTCACTATAGCCTGAAGTGAGACGAGGGCATGCTTATGTTGTCTAGCATAAATAAAAGGTCAAAAGAGGGAGCAACAGATAGTGTGAACCCAACGGTGGTCGAGCATGCAGCCTCGGTGCAGGGGATATAATTCGCTATTGAGTTCCTAGCGCTTAGTAGGTGCCTTTCGTAGGCACTGGTGTCTAGTTCATAGTAGACACATTAGTAGAAGGCCGATCAAAGGGTAGAATTAGGACTTCAGCCTAATTAAAGTAGGATTGGGAATTCAACCTAATCAAAGCAGTTATCTAAGACAAGTGCAAACAATCAAAGTTATTTAATCTTATTAATCTAGAAATAGTTAAACCGTATCTTATTCTAGCTTAACCTTTTCTTCTATTTTCCTTACTTCTTTTGTGTATACTAGAACTTTTGCAAAGTCTATTATCTTTACCTCGCTTAAGAATACTAGTAATTACTTCCACTCACAAGACTTTTAGTCTGACCCACTCCTCTATTTTCCCCTTCCCCACCTTCCATAGGCCGGTAAGGGCAAGGAAGGTAGATTAAGGACTCTTGGAGACTTCGGCTATGGAGATTTTCTCATGTATTCCTCTCCTTCATTTTCAGTTTTTTGTTCACTTGATGTGCTGGTGCTTTTATTTGAGAGGGATAGTTTTTGTACTCTGATTTTTATGAGACTGAGAATATGGATTTCATAAGAATGTATTGGTATTTTGAGACAACTTGTGTATTTTGTTTTATCACTCTATTTTAAGAAGTTTGATTTTTAATAAGTTATTGTTTTAATTGTTTCCTCTGTTTTTATTTACTTTGTCTTGTGAATCTTAGTCTTTGTAAGTTTTAGCTATACCTATAATGCACCACATCTTTTGGTGTGACCTTTTGGGTATACCAAGTGGTGTGGGGTGTTTCAGAAAGCATTGCTTTCGAAAGCATTGGTCCTAAGTAAAAGAAAATGGATTTCGAAACCAACCCATTCGAAAGCATTGAGAAGGCAGTTTCAAGGTAAAAAGGCGAAAGCACCCTTTTAAAATCATTGTTTTGAGGCTATAAAGATAGCGGCCTCAACTATTTCGAAAGGTAAGGATACGACAACATGGGTTTTATCCTTTCGAAAGCTTCTTTTATAACATAAAGGCATCAACTCATTCGAAAGCTCTTTTATATAAGCAAAGGCAAGTTGATTAAGTCGAAAGCTAACTCCAACCTTTTCGAAAGCAACATTTATAAACGAAAATAGTTCAAAGTTAATAAAAGTAGCTTTACCCCTTTGAAAGTAAGGTTTCGACACTATACCTTTCGCCTTTCTCCAATTCACTATGTATCAATTGTTTGATACCGTGTGCATTGGTTTTGAATAGGTTCTAGCGGAGGTATGGTGTCAAAAGCACCAGATGGAAGTGGCGAAGCAGCAAATCTAAGTAAAACTGATTTTTAGCCTTTAAAGAAATTCTTTTCACCTACTTGCCTTATTTGTCAACATGTAATTGGTTTCCAATTCTTTTTCAAAATCTTTTTCTAAAAGTGCTGCCGAATTCAGAAATTGTTAATTTAAAAACGTTTAATAATAAGCCCTTCTCCTTGCTAAAAACATATAAAATATTTAAGTCCCTCAACTTTAAAATTTTTATAACTATGATAAGATACTTAGAAAAATTCCCCAAAAATCACAATAATTCATTTTTAATATGCTTTCTAACATATTTAAATTTCAGACCCAAAATCAACATATATTTGCCGTAGTTAATTTAAACCCAATTTTTACTATTTTCTTTCGTAGAAAATCCATAATAAATCCACAATAACTTAGCAAATTATGAAACTTGAAAACCACTACATAAATAATCTTTTCGACCATATATTAAAAACGCAAGTCATTTGGATGTCATTTAATAGGCTTTGCAAATCTAACCTTATCATAAAATCTATATGAAGCAACAAAAATAATCAACAAGCATATATATCCATTTAAACAATCATATCATGGCATATTATTTGCAAAATTAATTTGGATCAACTAGAAACTGAAATCAATAAAAATGAGATGTAAGTTCATTATTCACCTTAGCTTGGTGTTAAGAAGGTTGAGATTTGCTCTTTACTTAATTCATTCAAGCTTTTTATTTGATTCCTAGCTTTTCTTCCTTTAATTTCACTTAATGGTGGTCGGCCAAGCTTATAAGTATTCCAGTTTTGTTTGCAAATGTTGAAAATAAATAAGGAATGAAGATAAGAAGGGTTTAGGGTATAAGAACATAGTCTATTCCTATTTTTTCCTTATCAAATTATGCCTACTTACTCCATTTTAATTCTCTTTGGCTTATAGATTCATTAAGGCACGACCCCCTTATTGGTTAGCAAATCTCAATCCCTTAACCATCTACTTTATTTCATTTAATTTATCTAATTAAATGCCCGGAATAATTTTAGTCAAAATTAGGGTCATTACAAGCTGTGATGTGTGTATATGACAACAATAATAGGTATACAATCAAAAACTGAAGGCACTTATTGGAGAATGGATTTCCAACAAATGGCAAGGTAAGGGACTACCTTTCGAAAATCTGTACACCTCTAGATAAAATGTACAGTGAGATCGAAAACCTTTCGACCTCTAGCACCACAGAACCGACCTACCCCTGACCGGATAGTACCGAATATTATCATCCCTTGGTAGTGATCAACAACCAAAAATAGGCCTCGAAGCATACATAGAGATATTGACAATAGATCTTGGGATGATTATACCATAATGGGTTTAACCTGCATAACCCTACTGCATCTACCATGTTTTTGCCATTCCCGGGTGCGAGGCTTGAAAGGCCACGATTATCTTTCCTCGTAGCAGACCATCTTGGAATGCTAATACTACCTTTTAGGAAAAATGTAATGACACCATCCATTCATACAAGTTCGTTCTAGGTTTGAACAAATCCGAAGGCATTACCTCTACTACATCCATTTTGGAATCACCCTCAGGATTAGTAACAAGTAGCTCTTTCACTTCAAAAGCTCCATCTTCGATTATCTTTAAGATATCTTTAGTTCGAATGCATATGTTTGTTCGAAGTGGCTTTCAGATAATATATCCGATCTGGTTCCTTCCGAACCAACAACGATAATTTCCAGTAAACTCAACCCCGATTCTTTTGGAAATAATCATACAATACATAGAAGCAAGGATCATCCCATAACCATTTAAGTGGATGGATCTCCCTATCATTTGTCCTAAGAGAACAAAATGAGATTTATATGTATATTACAACATCATCGAAGATGATTGTGCGAAATAACTCACGTGTTTCTCCTAGATATTTCTGGAGTAATATTTTGGTCCAGATTTGATAGTCATTATTTAACTATCAAATAAACAAACAAGCAACAATTCAAAGGTTTGATTACCCAAAGCAAACATTAAGCCTCAAAGAAAATCTTTCGTTTATTTAAATCTCTTTCCAAAATATTTATCAAAATATTAATATACTTATCTCACTTGCATAAGTATATTCACAAAAGATTGTGAAAGATTTCTTATTTCAAAATCATATTAAAAGAATCAAAGCAAATATTATTTAAATTAGAGATAAGGATAACCCCAAACACTATTCCTTCGGTGTTAAGCATGGAACGAAAGTTCTGCACCACCAAAATTAAGAAGGTCAGTTAAGGGAAATCTAAATCTCAAATTCTTTTTATTTATAAAATTCTATGATAAATACTTTTTATAAATCATTTCCATTTAATAAAAGTCTTTTATAAATATCCAAAAATAATTTATAAAACTCTTTTATAATTCTCCAAAATCATCTATAAAACTATTCTATAAATATCCAAAATCATTTATAAAACTCTTTTATAAATCTTCATTTATAATTCCCTTTTTAAAATATCATTTACCAATATCATTTGTAAATCTCCTTTAAGTAAATGCTTTATAAAATATTATCTATAAAATATCATTTGTTAATACTTTATTAAGATAGTTGGACAACTTACAAAATCATTTAAAACACTTAGAATTAAAGTCAATTTAAAAACCATAACTTTTACAAATTTGAAAGGAGGCTTAGTGACCACAATGGTACCTAAATCAAGTTACTGTTTATTTAAATTTGTCTTCCAAATCACATAACAGTCATTTACATGAGTCATCATATATGTAAATACAATCCATAAACAAATCATGGAATAACATGACAATATAAACCAATTTGCAAATACATGTCCAAATAACATAATAGCAGGATGCTGATTTGTCCTGCTAAATCGATGTCCAAACAATCTATTAAGTTTAGTTATTGTAGAATGAGAATTTTGTAATGATCTACTTTACTTACACCTAAATACGACACTTAATACATCCACGGTATTTGTAGGAAATGCGGATTACATATCTTAAGGCAGAAAAAAAAACTAGAGCGGGGGTGAATAGTGTTTAATTAATTTTATGAATTTTTTTAAAATATTTTCAAATTAAACCCAAACATATGCAATTCACAAACATAGAGACAATCACAGAACTAGACACAGATGCAAATAGTAAATAAAAGTAGTAAAGCAAATAACACACTGGAATTTTATACTGGTTCGGAGTTACCCTAGATCCAGTCCCACACAATTTCTTATGCAGATTTCTTTTCAAATATAATGTCGATATTACAACCTCGATTTCGAGGACACAAGATACACCCTCCTGTCTCCAAGTCCAGGGCAAACTCCCTTAATTTAACCAGGCTACAAGATCACCTAATTAATTTACAGGCTACAACCACACCCAATTGATTTACGGGCCACAATCACACCGTTTCCAATCACACTTTGATAGAGAGAGACTCGATACACTTCGATCTTTGATTACAAATGATCCTATAACTCTAAATAGCACTGAGATCTTTGATTACAAATGATCCTATAACTCTAAATAGCACTGAGATCTTTGAGAGAGAGTGGTAAAGAATCAAACTAAGGATGATCGAGTTTGATTCACTTAGGATTTTGGCAGAATTTTGTTAAAGCATTTGAAATATAAGAGAATATTTGAATGGAGAAGGAGTGAAGAAATAAAGAAAAACTAACTTAAAATTTGTTGAAAACAACTTGTATATATAGGAGAACAATGGTCATGTCCATTCGCGAAAGGTTATGACGAATAGGCACTTCTTTTGAAAATTTGAAATTTGAAATCTACGGCTACCATGTCGACATGGGGGTATAAGGATTTTGACATGCCTATGTTATTTTTGAAAATTGATTTTTCTTCAAAATGATTTCTATTCTAAAACTTGTCAAAAAAATTTCTAAACTTTGTAAACCATTTTGAATATAGTTTAAACTTATAAAAGAGTTTTAGAAAGTAATCTTAAAATATATAATATGTATTATAAAAGTAATATTAAAAACTAAGTATAGACTTCTTTAAAATATATTTTTGAGGTTTAAAGCTAAAATATTAAAATATAGAGATAGCTTAAAAAACAAGAGATGATTTTGAGATCAAAATATTAAAAGATGATAATTATTGTTTTTGAATTAAGGCTAAAATATTTAAATTGATAGCGATGACTTTTAAAAAGATAGTTTTTGGAAAAATAGTTAAAATCAATTATTTTGAATATTTCGTGGATTCCATTCCACTAGAGAAGTTCATGGGTTCCATCTCACTAAAGAGGTCGTGGGTTCCATCCCACTATTAAAGCGAGAAGGTGGATTCCATTCCATAATTAAAATCAGAATAAACATTTAAGTGCTATTATGATTTTTTAACATAAATCTAGACTCTATTACTTATCTTGATATCTTGAACTCTTGATAATCTTGATTTCTTCAATCTTGATTTCTACAATCTTGAGTTCGTCAGTCTTGAATCTCTATACTGTACAGTCTTTATTCTTAGTACCTGCATATATATCCTGCATTTACATATATCTAGACAAAGATATTAGTATTTATATTTTATAACAAGTCCTAAGGTTGTTGTTATCTAAACCATCATCTCAGGAACTAACAATCTCCCCCTTTTTGATGATGAAAACCTATGTTTATAAAATATACTCCACCAAACTCCGATTCTAATCTGACTCCCCCTTATTCCAACAACTCCCCCTTTGTAACGACCCGGAATTTTGGACCATTCGCGTCCATTATAAGTGAATAGGTAGACACTCATGCCGGAGTTGAATTGCTCAAAATACCGCGTTGTTAATTTAAATTGGCAAAACTGAACATATACAGTAAATAAATAATCACAGATCACAGACACAGAGTAATAAGTGCAGCGGAAATAAAAGAGATAGTAGTTCATGAAGCTACTATATGAATATATAAAATACATCAGAGTTTACAACAGAAGAGTAATACGATACATCAGAGTTAAACTAAATACAACGGAAGAGTAACAGATACAAATCAGAATACATCACTGGAATCATCGAATATCTGAAAGCTGGATAGATAGCTGGATCTCCAAGCGAAGCTCCAACTCCAAAGGTGAGTCTCGAAAGCTGAACTACTCAGTCTGACCCGAGCGTAAAGCAAAACACAAGACACTCGAGTCAGGATTAACATTCTTATATTAATAAATCCAACTCAAGTGAAATAGCAATTGAAATACAATTAACTCAAAGGATGTTTGTAATAACATCCTTTAAGGATCCGTTAAACTATCTACTAGGTAGTAATATACGATAAGTAGATAATGTCTATCAGTAATATAAGAAGATATCAAAATAGCGTTAAGTCATGGCCCATTCCACCCTTAACACATTTTTATTCCCAAAAGCATATACAAGACCGTAGTTTCCCCGAAACCGGAAGTCACCAGAGGGCAATCCATATACTAAAGGTACAAAACAAAATCGTAGTGGTCGCGAATAGGATAATCAGTATGACAAGGTACATGAGGCGATACCAACTAGGATACTAGTAGTTGCCTGATCCGGACTGATGTTGGGCATATCAGCTACTACCCCAACACCGCGAAACAACACTCCTAAATCAAGGGGTGCACCCAAATCGAATCGCAAAAGTAATAGATATGGTATCGAAGAAGTGTGTCCGCTAGAGATGGCGATCCTCAATGGCCCGGCGCGGCTCCTGTTTTAGTCATATCAGGGGTCATCCAATATCGTTCTCTTTCTTCAGTCAACGCGTTCACCAAAACCATCCACTTCGTTCTGGATCAACACTCCACGTATATTAGTTATTAAAGTGGTTTCGGTATCGGCAGAGAGTATGTCCATATCCGATCCCGGTCTCTTTAATAACTACGTATTATTACACCGATTGGTCATTTAATATATTTCAAAACCAAATCAATTTCCATTTCAATCAGAGTTTATAAATCAACATTTCATTTGTCTTTCTAAACCAATTTCCAATATTTACGTTTCAAAACTTCCAAATTCACAATTTCAAAATCTTATAATTCAATTTCAATTTCTATTTAAACAATTCAAATATTGATTCAAGTTTGTAAATAAGTTTCATTCCGAAATCATTTAAATTAATTTGATTTAACATTTAAATCAATTTAAACTCATTTATCGATTTCATTCAATATTCATTTAGTAAATTTGCCATTCAAAATAATTTCTATTAAATTTCCAATTCATAAATCAATTCTTAAGTTCAACTTCAATAAATCAAAATTTACAATTTTGAATTAAACTAAATTCGTCAAATCAATTCTTTCAATTACAAGTCTTACATTAATTCCAAAAATATCACATTTTCATTTCTTGTTAAATAAATTCCATTTCACTTATTTACTTTCTTAAATCATTTTCCAAAACTTACTTAATCAAGAAAACTCAATTTCAGTTATTACGAAGTAAAATTCACTTATTCAAAAATTCCATTTCTCTTATTAAAGAATCCAAATCAATTTAATCATTAAATAATTCAATCTTATTTAATTATTAAATAATTCAAAACTTAATTATTAAATAATTTCAAAGTTTAATAATTTCAAACTAAATTATAATTTCAAACTTAATTATCAAATCATTTCAAAGTTTAATTGTTTCAAATTTAATTATAATTTCAAACTTAATTATTAAATCATTTCAAACTTAATTCAATCGTTTCTCAAATTAAACAACCTTCTTTCATCAATTTCTTTATTAATATTTCATTTCAGATTATTAAATATTCACGTTTAAATTTCATTAAATTCAATTTCCAACTTCGTTTCAAAACCATATTTTTATTCAAATAAGATCTTCGTTTTATTTTTAAACCAAATTATTGACCAATCGGTTTTTATTTAATTTTCTATCCTAGGTCAAAATTCAATTTTGGGTATTTATCATTTCAACCCGATTCCAATTCAATTCAAAAATCAAAGCATAAAGGGAACTTGCAGTGTGATAACTGGGATGGTGTCAAAGTAAATAAACAAGCAATAACATCAATCAATATCAATCCAAAAATCAATTTAAATAATTCCGAAATAACCGTATTAATTCGCATTGTTATTTGTACGAATTAATATAATTATTTCTAGAATCTACACTATCATTTCATGTAGATTAAAGATTATTACATTACGGTTTTCACTTGTCATCTATTACAATTTTCAAACATCATCAATTTAACAACATACATTCAGTGGTTCAAAGTGTAATTAAACAAATCCTACGTGTCAATAAATTTAACAGTTAAAGGGGTCATGTTATACAAATGTCAGTTAATCAAATTTAACATTTAACTATCCTATATCAAGTTCAATTGCATACCATTTATCATTTTAACATTAACAATTTAACATCCAATATAAACATCAACAATCAATCAATTTTCAGTCAAACTGTATTATCATCGCATAAATAATTAACAGATAATGGTGTTAGATGTCACAGGTGAACTGATACAGTTAATAGCATAAATAACAGCAGCATATTTCAATTGTCGTTTCAATTGAAATCAAATTTAATAAATAAAAGAACGTTAATCGTGAGTGAGTGCTCACCTTTCGAGGTTAGAGATGGACGAGACTGAGATAAGTCGAGAATCCAAGCACGCAATCCAAAGAAAAGTTAGATGGATATGGATTCGACGGACAAGCTGATAGATAAAGAATTGACGAAATCAATTAGAACTGGATCGATGACGATAAATAGTATAAGTGGACATATATGTATATATAACTATATATATAGATTCATATCTTAAATTTAAGCATATATTAAATTAAATATATATGTACTTCAAAATCATTGTTTAAACTAAACTCAAATATTAAAGTGAAATAGATATATATAATAAATTTTAAATCAATACATTAAAACTTAACAGTTACACATATATATATTTATATAACTTATAAAATCAACCAACAAACCAAAGTTTGAAACTGATATATACATATACATAAACACTGTATGTTATAGCTAAACAATATTCAATATAAAATCAGTATTTACAAAATCAACTTACATACTTCATATATATCACTGTAAAATACTTAAGAATATATACAAATGAACATATATATGCAGACTTGAAGACCGAGAAAAAGTAAAATATGCATGCAACTTAGAAATATATATACATATATTTAACCTGAATCAAGTACAGCTTACATGCAATATTTTAAAACCATAGATGACAGAAAAGTCAATGTTAGCATACTTATGATGTAAAAATTATTACAAAATCCATTACTTTTATATTAAATCACTGTGATATAAAACCTGTATCTTACTGCTATATATATACACATTTGATCAAGGTACTGATACATATCATATTCAAAATCTTTACAGCCTATATTTATACATAGAATAACATAAGTATAACTTGTACAAACACATATATATAAACTTATTAAAATGCAGATACTTATATATAGTATATATTATTCACTGCAAAATATCAACATCACATTATATATATAGTCTTTCTTACTGTAATATATGTGTACCTTTAAATCAAATCAGGTTATTAAGATATAAAACCAATATACTCCAAAACTATAAAACTGCAAATACGAAAGACTTGGAATCATAAACTTATATATATATTTTCTATGCAACTTGAATTATATATTGCCTGAACACGTTAAAATTTATACATCACTTTGTAAATGCTAGGCAGAGAAAGAGAATGCAATGCATATAATTCCCAGAGAAGTAAAACAAAACAAAAACCTGGAAAGCAAAGTAAAGGTGGAAGCAGTGTGTGGAGACGGTGCTGCCCGCTCGGCCTTGACAGCTGTGTCGGAGGGAAGAGGGAGCACGGGTGGAGGAGTGCGTGGCCGAGGCGGAGATGTTAGTAGGACGTGGATCTGGGTAGCGGCGGACCATGGAGGTTGCGACCACGATGGGAGGAAGGTAGTCAGATGGCCTCGGCAGCCTGTAAATGACCAGACAATCAAGGTGAGGTCGGTGCGCCGGAAAATGGTCAGTCAGATTTAAGCCGAAGGCCGGGGTGATGACGTAGACGACCCCGAGTGGAGAGGCAAGGGAAGCTGCAAGGAGTTACTGGAGGTGAGCAGCCGGTGATGACCATGCCGATGGATGGCTGCTAGGGGTCGGATCTAGGCTTGCAGGCGGGGTGTTATGTTGGTGGCGTGCTCGGGTGGGGTGTGAGAAGAGGATGCTATGGAGGATGGGCGAACTTGGTGGATGGACGTGGGAGTAGGCTGGTTGGAGGTGTAGGCTAATGGTGTGGCGAACGCTGGTAGAGGGAAGAAGGCGAGCAGTGAAGAAGGTGGTCAGGAGGGTGGTTGCATGCGCGTGGAACGGGAACGTGATGCATTTGAGAGGAAGTGCGAAGGGCTTCAGCCTTTTTTTTTCTGTAAACAAAATGAAGAATGAATGAGAAGGGTTCCGGGAATAGAGAAAATGAGCAGATGTGAGAAGTAGATGAGAAGCCAGATACAAAACGAACGTGAGCGGAAATGAAGGAACATAGTCAGGGAATTGTAAATTTCCAATGTGCACGAATTCAAGGGAAATTAAATGCTAGTGTCTATTTGAATTTACACAGTAGATAGACGAATAGACAAGAGTTCAAAAAGGATCAAAACGGTACCGATACGATTAATCGGTTCAACCGATTCCGTCGTGCATCGGATGTCAAAACACAGAAATGAGTATACCGTAAAGATCGATACGACGAGACGATCAAAACGGTATACAGATATCAGTTGTACGATTGAATTATAAAATTCGAATTTTCTAATAGCTGACAATGCAAGAAAAACGCTGAAAAATAAGATCGACGGAGCCAAAGATGTCCGAATTTTGAAAAACGACAAACTGACATTTTGCTCGGAAGATGGTTTAGAATTTTTCTATATAAAAATATTTTGGTTTAGAAAACATTTTATTTCAACGCTTTTTAACTGATTAAATTGAAGTGAAATTACGCGCGAAATAAACTTTCATATTTTCGGACGAAAATTTACCGGTTGCTATGTTTAACTAGACGTATTCCAAATATTAAATTTTTATTTCAAAATTTTATCGTTTAAAATTTCACAAAATTTCAACTAATTACGTTATTAAAACAGTTGAAATTTACGGGTCGTTACACTCTCCCCCACTCAAAACTTTTCGTCCCCGAAAAGGAACGAGGTAGGAGAATAGAAACAACCAGAAAGAAAAACAGATCTGAAATACAAAATAACAATTAATTTAAACCATATAAATTCAATTTTAAATTAATTGTTATTCAATAATTGATTTAATTCATTTGATTTTTACTAAAATAAATCTCAACTATTTCTAAATTAATTAACTTATTATACAATTATCTTCAATTTACAATTTCTAAACCATAAATTTTGAATAGTCTTTTATTATAATCATATTTTCTTCAACAATTTTAAATTCTTCTTTATTCCAAATTATTGTCAAATTTATCCTACTTAATATATCTAATTACATATATTTGACCCATATAAATTAATTTAAACCATAAAAGTTTCGATTTAAATTAATTTACATCTATTAATTTCTTTTAAATTCAAGGTATTTTCATATGTTGATCAAATTTCAATTTATTAATTCTTCCAAAACAAATTTATTAATTCTTTCAACAAATTTATTTCATCATTAACTGAGTTTACTAATTATCCTATCTAACTCTATTAACATCTTTTAAATCAAAACCTAGTGTATAACATTTATTATAAACACTCAAATTTTATTTATAAATTCAATTTATATTATATATATTATCCAACTACATATTCAACTTCTGAATGATTTAGGTAAGTTGTATTAGAATGCAGTTGAACAATCTACAAATAAAATTTCCAAATTTAATTATTCAAGTTTAAATATTTATTCCAAATTTTGGTTTTGTTTATAATTTAAAATCATCCTTTATCAAAATTTAAGAATTAGATTTTCCGATTAACTTTAAACAATTTAGAGATATATATAATATATTTTATATCAAATCCAATTTAAATTTTAAAATAAGATACCTATATATATATAAATCAAATTATACTGAAGAAATTCAAAATATTTTTCAAAACAAAACCGTAGCAAAGCTACAGAATGATTTCTCCACTTCGAAACTCGAAAATGAATGTCGATGATGCGGCCGCCATCACCGAAATTATTTTCCAGCGACAAAGAGAAGAGCACTGATTTCAACATTTTAAAAATCCTTTGAAAACGATTTCTATTCGAAAATACTTTCCATAATATATACCTTAAAATTTCAAAACCAAAGTTCGAAATCACCGGAAACTAATTTCTCAAATTTCTGAATTTAATTCATTTCAGATTCCAATCAATTTATAACCAAGTTTATAAATTCATTTATTTATATTATGCAATAGTCGATGGTTTACAAAACAATAAATGAAAATCACATATTATTATTTCAGACAACAATTCATTAACAATTTAATTTCAGAAAACTTATATTTATATATAATATAATCATTCAAAACTATTTTGTTTATCAAATTTGAAAACAACATTTTAATATAAATTTAGAAATACATTTCTTTGCTCGACGATACAGGAATGGATTTTCAAAATAAGGATAGGGATTCAAATTTGATGGACTTAAATCAAAGAGAAATTTGATTCGAAGATAGGTTTGAAACCAAGACGAGATAATTAAATAACAAAATAAGGCGATGGATCAATTTATATAAGCCGCGGGCAACCTTAACCGGGTCAACCGTGACTTCAAAATAAGATCGGTGTAGAATTCCGAGATAAATCGACATTCGATCTCAAGAAATAGAATTTAGGTATAGCAGGAGATAGATAGCATCGTAAACCGAGGATACAGAAGTCTCCGGTAAATCAATGCCTATTGGAAAGGAGTTTTGCTCCTTTACGAATCATTCGAAGATTGGCGAGACCGCCGATCTATTATAGATATCATTAAAAATGGAGTTATGGGGTGCTCCAGAATTGAAAGAAGACGAATAGTGGAGGACACGAATGAATTTTGGAACCACAGCGAACGTTCCAAAAATTCAAAGGAATAGAGTCAAAAGGAGGAGATTAAAACTCGAATGAGAGTGATTCTGTTAATACATTTACCCTATATGTTAAGTTTTGCCTAGAGCTACCAAAGCTCTGATACCAACTGTAACGACCCGGAATTTTGGACCATTCACGTCCATTATAAGTGAATAGGTAGACACTTATGCCGGAGTTGAATTGCTCAAAATACCGCGTTGTTAATTTAAATTGGCAAAACTGAACATATACAGTAAATAAATAATCACAGATCACAGACACAGAGTAATAAGTGCAGCGGAAATAAAAGAGATAGTAGTTCATGAAGCTACTATATGAATATATAAAATACATCAGAGTTTACAACAGAAGAGTAATACGATACATCAGAGTTAAACTAAATACAACAGAAGAGTAACAGATACAAATCAGAATACATCACTGGAATCATCGAATATCTGAAAGCTGGATAGATAGCTGGATCTCCAAGCGAAGCTCCAACTCCAAAGGTGAGTCTCGAAAGCTGAACTACTCAGTCTGACCCGAGCGTAAAGCAAAACACAAGACACTCGAGTCAGGATTAACATTCTTATATTAATAAATCCAACTCAAGTGAAATAGCAATTGAAATACAAGTAACTCAAAGGATGTTTGTAATAACCATCCTTTAAGGATCCGTTAAACTATCTACTAGGTAGTAATATACGATAAGTAGATAATGTCTATCAGTAATATAAGAAGATATCAAAATAGCGTTAAGTCATGGCCCATTCCACCCTTAACACATTTTTATTCCCAAAAGCATATACAAAACCGTAGTTTCCCCGAAACCGGAAGTCACCAGAGGGCAATCCATATACTAAAGGTACAAAACAAAATCGTAGTGGTCGCGAATAGGATAATCAGTATGACAAGGTACATGAGGCGATACCAACTAGGATACTAGTAGTTGCCTGATCCGGACTGATGTTGGGCATAGCAGCTACTACCCCAACACCGCGAAACAACACTCCTAAATCAAGGGGTGCACCCAAATCGAATCACAAAAGTAATAGATATGGTATCGAAGAAGTGTGTCCGCTAGAGATGGCGATCCTCAATGGCCCGGCGCGGCTCCTGTTTTAGTCATATCAGGGGTCATCCAATATCGTTCTCTTTCTTCAGTCAACGCGTTCACCAAAACCATCCACTTCGTTCTGGATCAACACTCCGCGTATATTAGTTATTAAAGTGGTTTCGGTATCGACAGAGAGTATGTCCATATCCGATCCCGGTCTCTTTAATAACTACGTATTATTACACCGATTGGTCATTTAATATATTTCAAAACCAAATCAATTTCCATTTCAATCAGAGTTTATAAATCAACATTTCATTTGTCTTTCTAAACCAATTTCCAATATTTACGTTTCAAAACTTCCAAATTCACAATTTCAAAATCTTATAATTCAATTTCAATTTCTATTTAAACAATTCAAATATTGATTCAAGTTCGTAAATAAGTTTCATTCCGAAATCATTTAAATTAATTTGATTTAACATTTAAATCAATTTAAACTCATTTATCGATTTCATTCAATATTCATTTAGTAAATTTGCCATTCAAAATAATTTCTATTAAATTTCCAATTCATTAAATCAATTCTTAAGTTCAACTTCAATAAATCAAAATTTACAATTTTGAATTAAACTAAATTCGTCAAATCAATTCTTTCAATTACAAGTCTTACATTAATTCCAAAAATATCACATTTTCATTTCTTGTTAAATAAATTCCATTTCACTTATTTACTTTCTTAAATAATTTTCCAAAACTTACTTAATCAAGAAAACTCAATTTCAGTTATTACGAAGTAAAATTCACTTATTCAAAAATTCAATTTCTCTTATTAAAGAATCCAAATCAATTTAATCATTAAATAATTCAATCTTATTTAATTATTAAATAATTCAAAACTTAATTATTAAATAATTTCAAAGTTTAATAATTTCAAACTAAATTATAATTTCAAACTTAATTATCAAATCATTTCAAAGTTTAATTGTTTCAAATTTAATTATAATTTCAAACTTAATTATTAAATCATTTCAAACTTAATTCAATCGTTTCTCAAATTAAACAACCTTCTTTCATCAATTTCTTTATTAATATTTCATTTCAGATTATTAAATATTCACGTTTAAATTTCATTAAATTCAATTTCCAACTTCGTTTCAAAACCATATTTTTATTCAAATAAGATCTTCGTTTTATTTTTAAATCAAATTATTGACCAATCGGTTTTTATTTAATTTTCTATCCTAGGTCAAAATTCAATTTTGGGTATTTATCTTTTCAACCCGATTCCAATTCAATTCAAAAATCAAAGCATAAAGGGAACTTGCAGTGTGATAACTGGGATGGTGTCAAAGTAAATAAACAAGCAATAACATCAATCAATATCAATCCAAAAATCAATTTAAATAATCCCGAAATAACCGTATTAATTCGCTTTGTTATTTGTACGAATTAATATAATTATTTCTAGAATCTACACTATCATTTCGTGTAGATTAAAGATTATTACATTACGGTTTTCACTTGTCATCTATTACAATTTTCAAACATCATCAATTTAACAACATACATTCAGTGGTTCAAAGTGTAATTAAACAAATCCTACGTGTCAATAAATTTAACAGTTAAAGGGGTCATATTATACAAATGTCAGTTAATCAAATTTAACATTTAACTATCCTATATCAAGTTCAATTGCATACCATTTATCATTTTAACATTAACAATTTAACGTCCAATATAAACATCAACAATCAATCAATTTTCAGTCAAACTGTATTATCATCGCATAAATAATTAACAGATAATGGTGTTAGATGTCACAGGTGAACTGATACAGTTAATAGCATAAATAACAGTAGCATATTTCAATTGTCGTTTCAATTGAAATCAAATTTAATAAATAAAAGAACGTTAATCGTGAGTGAGTGCTCACCTTTCGAGGTTAGAGATGGACGAGACTGAGATAAGTCGAGAATCCAAGCACGCAATCCAAAGAAAAGTTAGATGGATATGGATTCGACGGACAAGCTGATAGATAAAGAATTGACGAAATCAATTAGAACTGGATCGATGACGATAAATAGTATAAGTGGACATATATGTATATATAACTATATATATAGATTCATATCTTAAATTTAAGCATATATTAAATTAAATATATATGTACTTCAAAATCATTGTTTAAACTAAACTCAAATATTAAAGTGAAATAGATATATATAATAAATTTTAAATCAATACATTAAAACTTAACAGTTACACATATATATATTTATATAACTTATAAAATCAACCAACAAACCAAAGTTTGAAACTGATATATACATATACATAAACACTGTATGTTATAGCTAAACAATATTCAATATAAAATCAGTATTTACAAAATCAACTTACATACTTCATATATATCACTGTAAAATACTTAAGAATATATACAAATGAACATATATATGCAGACTTGAAGACCGAGAAAAAGTAAAATATGCATGCAACTTAGAAATATATATACATATATTTAACCTGAATCAAGTACAGCTTACATGCAATATTTTAAAACCATAGATGACAGAAAAGTCAATGTTAGCATACTTATGATGTAAAAATTATTACAAAATCCATTACTTTTATATTAAATCACTGTGATATAAAACCTGTATCTTACTGCTATATATATACACATTTGATCAAGGTACTGATACATATCATATTCAAAATCTTTACAGCCTATATTTATACATAGAATAACATAAGTATAACTTGTACAAACACATATATATAAACTTATTAAAATGCAGATACTTATATATAGTATATATTATTCACTGCAAAATATCAACATCACATTATATATATAGTCTTTCTTACTGTAATATATGTGTACCTTTAAATCAAATCAGGTTATTAAGATATAAAACCAATATACTCCAAAACTATAAAACTGCAAATACGAAAGACTTGGAATCATAAACTTATATATATATTTTCTATGCAACTTGAATTATATATTGCCTGAACACGTTAAAATTTATACATCACTTTGTAAATGCTAGGCAGAGAAAGAGAATGCAATGCATATAATTCCCAGAGAAGTAAAACAAAACAAAAACCTGGAAAGCAAAGTAAAGGTGGAAGCAGTGTGTGGAGACGGTGCTGCCCGCTCGGCCTTGACAGTTGTGTCGGAGGGAAGAGGGAGCACGGGTGGAGGAGTGCGTGGCCGAGGCGGAGATGTCAGTAGGACGTGGATCTGGGTAGCGGCGGACCATGGAGGTTGCGACCACGATGGGAGGAAGGTAGTCAGATGGCCTCGGCAGCCTGTAAATGACCAGACAATCAAGGTGAGGTCGGTGCGCCGGAAAATGGTCAGTCAGATTTAAGCCGAAGGCCGGGGTGATGACGTAGACGACCCCGAGTGGAGAGGCAAGGGAAGCTGCAAGGAGTTACTGGAGGTGAGCAGCCGGTGATGACCATGCCGATGGATGGCTGCTAGGGGTCGGATCTAGGCTTGCAGGCGGGGTGTTATGTTGGTGGCGTGCTCGGGTGGGGTGTGAGAAGAGGATGCTATGGAGGATGGGCGAACTTGGTGGATGGACGTGGGAGTAGGCTGGTTGGAGGTGTAGGCTAATGGTGTGGCGAACGCTGGTAGAGGGAAGAAGGCGAGCAGTGAAGAAGGTGGTCAGGAGGGTGGTTGCATGCGCGTGGAACGGGAACGTGATGCATTTGAGAGGAAGTGCGAAGGGCTTCAGCCTTTCTTTTTTTTTTCTGTGAACAAAATGAAGAATGAATGAGAAGGGTTCAGGGAATAGAGAAAATGAGCAGATGTGAGAAGTAGATGAGAAGCCAGATACAAAACGAACGTGAGCGGAAATGAAGGAACATAGTCAGGGAATTGTAAATTTCCAATGTGCACGAATTCAAGGGAAATTAAATGCTAGTGTCTATTTGAATTTACACAGTAGATAGACGAATAGACAAGAGTTCAAAAAGGATCAAAACGGTACCGATACGATTAATCGGTTCAACCGATTCCGTCGTGCATCGGATGTCAAAACACAGAAATGAGTATACCGTAAAGATCGATACGACGAGACGATCAAAACGGTATACAGATATCAGTTGTACGATTGAATTATAAAATTCGAATTTTCTAATAGCTGACAATGCAAGAAAAACGCTGAAAAATAAGATCGACGGAGCCAAAGATGTCCGAATTTTGAAAAACGACAAACTGACATTTTGCTCGGAAGATGGTTTAGAATTTTTCTATATAAAAATATTTTGGTTTAGAAAACATTTTATTTCAACGCTTTTTAACTGATTAAATTGAAGTGAAATTACGCGCGAAATAAACTTTCATATTTTCGGACGAAAATTTACCGGTTGCTATGTTTAACTAGACGTATTCCAAATATTAAATTTTTATTTCAAAATTTTATCGTTTAAAATTTCACAAAATTTCAACTAATTACGTTATTAAAACAGTTGAAATTTACGGGTCGTTACACCCTTAATATACTAAGTCCCCCTTAATCTAAGCCTAACTAACAGCCTAACTATTCTATTTTATAATTCTCCCCCTTTGTCATCAACAAAAACTAAGCCTAAACTACATAACTCCCCCTTAAACTAATACTATGGAACTAAATGCTAATAACGAAGTATAATAAGTGAAACATAAATCTAATTTTATTATATATGATGTTACATTACACATATATATGAAATATAGACACAAATATATATATT
Organism: Allium fistulosum; assembly: GCA_030737815.1. NCBI lineage: Eukaryota > Viridiplantae > Streptophyta > Magnoliopsida > Asparagales > Amaryllidaceae > Allium > Allium fistulosum. The sequence goes on along the minus strand of CM060903.1, from coordinate 696,914,990 downwards.
CTATATCTCAGTGATAGAACAAATACCTAGTTCTCTTCATAATTTAGTAAAGGTTGATTGATTCAAGGGTTTGGTCGGAATATCAGCTATTTGATTCTCAGTGTTGATAAATTAAAGAGAAATAAACTCTTTACTTATATTATCTCTGAGAAAATGATGTCTGATATCAATATGTTTGGTTCTGGCATGATGAGTAGGATTTTTGGATAAATTTATTGCACTTATATTGTCACAATAAATTGATGATTTTGAAATATTTAATCCAAAATCCTTTAGGGTTTGTTGCATATAGATAACTTGAGAACAAGCCAAAGCAGCAGAGATATATTTTTCTTCAGTTGTTGATAGTGAGACGGTATTTTTCTTTTTACTAAATCAGGAAACCAAAGAGTGTCCTAAAAGTGACAAGTTCCACTTGTACTTTTTTGGTCTGATTTACAACCAGCATAGTCAGCATCACAATATGAGATTAAATCAAATGAATCATTTTAAGGGTAAAATAAGCCATAGTCTAAAGTGTGTTTAACATATCTTAGGATATGTTTAACAGCTTTTAAATGGGTTTCTTTGGGTTGAGATTGGTATCTTGCACAGAGACAGACACTATGCATGATATCAGGCCTACTCGCAGTTATATAGAGTAGTGATCCAATCATTCCCCTGTATAGTCTTTGATTAACATCTTTTGACATGTCTTCTTTATTCAAGGCTTCATTGGTTGCCATAAGAGTGGGTTTCCCACTGATGGTGGTCATACCAAACTTACTAACTAGATCCCTAGCATACTTTTCTTGACTAATGAAAATACCACTTTCTAATTGTTTTATTTGCAATCCTAAAAAGAAAGTAAGTTCTCCCATATGACTCATCTCAAACTCTTTATTTCAGAAAACTCTTTGTTCATTTCATTGTTTGTTGATCCAAAAATGATATCATGTACATAAATCTGTACTAATTGGATATCATTTTTGCTACTTTTACTAAAAAGAGTATTATCTACTCTACCAATTTCAAAATTTGATTATAATAGGTAAGATCTAAGTCAGTCATACCAGGCTCTAGGAGCTTGTTTCAGACCATACAAAGCTTTCTTTATTTTATAAACATGATTTGGAGACTTTTCTACTTCAAAAAGTGGAGGTTGTTCAACATACACATCCTCTTTAAGAAAACCATTTAAAAAGACACTTTTGACATCCATTTGAAATAATTTGAAATTGTTGTGGTTTCCGAAAGCAAGTACAATTCTAATAGCTTCTAATCTTGCTACGGGTGCAAAGGTTTCATCAAAGCCTATTCCTTCTTCTTGACAATAACCTTGCGCGACTAACCGAGCTTTATTTCTAACAACCTCACCTTGTTCATTCGTTTTATTTTTATAAACCCATTTAGTTCCTATTATAGTTCTGTCCTAAGGTCTAGGAACAAGTTCCCATACATCATTTCTGATGAATCGATTCAGTTCTTCTTGCATAGTAAGAATCCATGAATCATCAGATGATGCTTCCTTTGGATGTTTGGGTTCAATAGTTGATATAAAAGTTACATTACTCATCCTGTTTAGTTGATTTCTAGTTCTAACAACATATTCAATATTTCCTAGTATATTTTCTATAGGATGATCTTTTAAAAGCCTGATCCTTTTATTAGGATGAACAGTTTCACAATTTGTTTCATTTGATTCATTATTTAAAGTAACAAAATCATCTTCATCATTTATTTGAACAAAATCTTCGAAATTTTCGTTAAAAGATACATGCATTGATTCTTTAATGGTGTTAGTTTTTAAATTGAAAACTCTATATGCTTTACTTCTATTAGAATATCCGATATAGATTCCTTTATCGGATTTAGGATCAAATTTATCCAAATTGTCCTTTGTATTTAGAATAAAGCATTTACTTCTAATAACTTTAAAATAAGATACCTTTGGTTTCTTATTGAAAAGAAGTTCATATGGTGTTTTATTGGTTAGTGGTCTAATTAAAATCCTATTCAAAATGTAACAAGTTGTAGCGACTGCTTCACCCCAAAAATTTCTTGGTAATTTACTATCTGAAAGCATAGTACTTGCACACTCTTGAATCGTCCTATTTTTACGCTCTACCACTCTGTTTTGTGTGGAGTTCTTGGAAAAGAAAATTTATGAGTTATTCCTTTTTTATTAAAGAAATTCTCAAAATTTTCATTTTAAAATTCTCCACTGTGATCACTATGAATAGTTTTGATTTTTAAAGAAAGTTGATTTTGAATTATTTTTGCAAAAGTTTTAAATAAATCAAAAGCATCACTTTTATGTCTTAGAAAAATTGTCCATGTAAATCTAGAATAATCATATACAATTACAAAAACATATTTACTGTGATTTATTGACTGAATTTGTGATGGACCAAACAGAACTAAATGAAGTAACCCAAGAGGTTTTGAAGTTGAAATCATATCTTTCAATTTGAATGAACTCTTCCTAAGTTTTCCTAATTGACAAGCATCACATATACTATCTACTTTAAAATCCATTTTAGGAAGACCTCTTACTAAATCAAGTTTTGAAAGACTAGATAAGAGTTTGAAATTCAAATGCCCAAATCTTTTATGCCAAATCCAAGGGTCACTTGTATTAGCCAAAAGACATAGGTTATCATTTGAGATTTTCATACTGAGAATATAAATATTTTTTCCAAATTCCTTCAAAGATAATATTTGATTTATTATCTTCGATGTGACACTTATCCTTTTCCAATTTAATTTTGTAGCCCTTGTCACATAGTTGACTTATGCTAAGTAAGTTGTGTTTTAGATTCCTAACTAACAAAACATTAGAAATAGTAGGAGTTTTAGAGTTACCGACATTGCCGATGCCAATCACATATCCTTTTGAATTGTCTCCAAAGTTGACTAGTCCTCCATCTTCATAAATTATGTCATTTAGCATCTCCAGATTACCAGTCATGTGTCTTGAACATCCACTATCAAGTATCCATTTGTTTTTCTTGATTTGCACCATTTGTCCATTGAGTGTTGATTCTTCAAAAGCCATATAACACATCTGTTCCTGCACAATACACCAATGTGGTAGATAACTTGATTTTCTATAATAACAATATGCAGACTTATGAGACAATGATGATTTAGACAGTTTTGAACTAGTGTTAACAGAATCTCCAAAAATTGCCATTTTAAACTTTTTCAAAATTCTGATTATGATAACTTTGAAAACCAATGCTCTGATACCAAATGTAGGAAATGTGGATTACGGATCTTAAGGCAGAATTAACACTAGAGGGGGGTGAATAGTGTTTAATTAATTTTATGAATCTTTTTGAAATATTTTCAAATTAAACCCAAACAGATGCAATTCACAAACATAGAGACAATCACAGAACCAAACACAGATGCAAATAGTAAATAAAGGCAGTAAAGGAAATAACACACCGGAATTTTATACTGGTTTGAAGTTACCCTACATCTAGTCCCATACAATTTCTTGTGCAGATTTCTTTTCAAATATAATGTTGATATTACAACCTCGATTCAAGGCGACAAGATACACCCTCCTGTCTCCAAGTCCAGGGCAAACTCTCTTGATTTAACCAGGCTACAAGATCACCTAATTGATTTATGGACTACAATCACACCCAATTGATTTACGGGCCACAATCACACCGTTTCCAATCACACTTTGATAGAGAGAGACTCGATACACTTCGGTCTTTCGATCTTTGATCACAAATGATCCTATAACTCTAAATAACACCGAGATCTTTGAGAGAGAGTGGCAGAGAATCAAACTAGGGATGATCGAGTTTGATTCACTTAGGATTTTGGCAGAATTTTGTTAAAGCATTCGAAATATAAGAGAATATTTGAGTGGAGAAGAAGGAGTGAAGAAATGAAGAAAAACTTAAAATTCGTTAAAAACAACTGGTATATATAGGAGAACAACGGTCATATCCATTTGCGAAAGGTTATGACGAATAGACACTTCTTTTGAAAATTTCAAATTTGTAATCTACGGTTACCATGTCGACATGAGGGGTATAGGGATATCGACATGTCTATGTTATTTTTGAAAATTGATTTTTCTTTAAATTGATTTCTATTCTAAAACTTGTCAAAACAATTTCTAAACTTTGTAAACCATTTTGAATATAGTTTAAACTTATAAAAGAGTTTTAGAAAGAAATCTTAAAATATATAATCTATATTATAAAAGTAATATTAAAAACTAAGTATAGACTTCTGTAAAATATATTTTTGAGATTTAAAGCTAAAATATTAAAATCAAGAGATAGCTTAAAAAACAAGAGATGATTTTGAGATCAAAATATTAAAAGATGATAAGAAAAGTTTTTGAATTAAGGCTAAAATATTTAAATAGATAGAGATGACTTTTAAAAAGATAGTTTTTGGAAAAATAGTTAAAATAAATTATTTTGAATATTTCGTGGATCCCTTTCCACTAGAGAAGGTCGTGGGTTCCATCACACTAAAGAGGTCGTGGGTTCCATCCCACTATTAAAGCGAGAAGGTGGGTTCCATTCCACAATCAAAATAATAACAAAATTTTAAGTGCTATTATGAAGTTTTAACACAAATCTAGACTCTATTACTTATCTTGATATCTTGAAATCTTAATAATCTTGATTTCTTCAATCTTGATTTCTACAATCTTGAATTCGTCAGTCTTGAATCTTTATAATGTGCAGTCTTCATTCTCAGTACCTGCATATACATATCATGCATATACATATATCTAGACAAAGATATTAGTATTTATATTTTATAAGAAGTCCTAAGGTTGTTGGCATCAAACCAATCATCTCAGGAACTAACAGTATTCATGTGCCAATTTTTTTAAAGTGTTCGAAAGATAGGTCGTTAGGGGTGAAAAGAAAGAAAGATATATAGATAAGAAGAAACTAAACAATTGCATAATCTCACAACGCAACGGAATAACATATATTAATCAACATAATACTTTACAAAGTCGTTTAAATTTTTTTTATATCAGAGTCATACTAATACAATCCTACCCTTGGAGTGTTATAACAGCCTATCCCTACCTAACTGATACAGGATACATATAATACAACGGAAACAAGATAATAACTAGCTATCGACGAAGCCTCCTGCTCCAAGCTCCTCCAAAATGCATCCACGGGAAAACCTGAACTACTTGGCTGGCCATAAAAATTTGAGCACCCAAGATTTTTAGAGAAAGAAAATAAAACTTCGGGTCAACCATGGGTCTGGTGTGAGTAAACTCAAACAACAGAATTATTATGTTTAAAACTCTTTTAAAATCAAAGGTATCTCGTAAGTCCACTCCGCACATAACCAAGGATGGGTTTTTACCTTACGATAACCAAAACATTTTCTGTAGAATATCCATTGATATTAAATAGCGTCTAAAATACAAATACTTATTAATCATAGCCGAAATTGTTACATTAATTAAATTCCAACATACTAGGTTCTATAATCAAAACTATAAAGGCGCGTATTGGAGATTGGATTTCATACTATGACAAGGTAAGGAACTACCTTCCGATGGTACATCTCTAAATAAAATGTATCAGGGTCTGACAAGAACGTCTTGTACCCCTACCACACAGGACTGACCTACCACTTGACTTGTAGCACTACATATGATTAACCCACTTTGGGCCTCGAAGCATACTTAAGTAGATAGTAATCGATCTAGATTTGGGATGACCATACCCTAATGGGAGCGACCCACTTGGCCCTGCTACATGCCCGATTTTTTTCATTTCTCGGTTGATGAAGCTTGAGGCTACAATTACCTTTATATAGCACTTCCCACTTGGAATGCTACACTGCCCTCCAAATATCAATGCATTGCTAGCATTCATTCATTCAAGTTCGTTCTAGGACTGAACAAAACAGAAGGCACTACTTCTATTACATCCTTTTCGAGAATCTCTCCCAGGATTAATAGCAAATAGCCCTTGCACTTTAAAGCTCTATCTTTGATTCCATATTCTTCAAGTCAAAATGCTTGAGTTGGATCGAAATGGTTTTCGGATAACATATTCGATCTCGGTCTCTTCGAAACAACTTTCGATAATTTTCGGTAAACTCAACCCCGGTTCTTTAGGAAATAAACAGACAAAGATAAGAGCAGAGATCAACTCCTAACCGTTAGTGAACGGATTTCCTTATCATTTATCCTAGAAGAACGAATCGAGATTTATATGCATAGTACAACATCATTGGGGATGACTATGCCGTATAACTCACATTTTTCTCTTAGATATTTCTAATGTTACGATTTGGTCCAGGTTTGGTAGTCGGTTATTTAACTATCAAATAAACAATCATTCAAACATTGATTTAATTCCATATGAAATCCACTAAGCCTTATTTAATTAATCTTTAATTAATTAAAATCACTTTATAAACATTCGATCAAAAGATCTTTACAAAATACTATTCCCAAACCCCTTACATCCATTTTATACTTGAAAAGACGTTTATATACTTATCTCAAAGGTACAAGTATATTTACCAAACTTTACAAAAGTTTCATTCTTTTCAAATTTCATTTTAGAAACATTACTTACTATAAACCGATCCACTTATCCTTTATAAAAAGTTCCCTTTTAAAAGCTCCATTCACATTTAAATACCTTTATAAATTTCCAAAATCAATTTATAAAACTCTTTATAAGTCTACAAGTCAGTTTACAAAACCTCTTTACAAACCTCTAAAATCATTTATAAAACATTTCCCCATTTAAAATTCCTTTGATAAATCTTCTTTAATAAAAATCATTTACAAAATATCTTTTGCAACTCATCATTTTAAATCACTTTAGATAAATGGGTTTTACTTAGTAAAATCCATTTTTATTAACAAGTTATTATTTATAAATACCTTTATGAAAGAGTTATATAGCTTAAAAATCATTTATAAACCTTAAACCCAAAAATTGATTAAAGAATTGAAGTTAATTCAAAATCATACTTTATAAATTCAAAAAGTGGCTTAGTAAACCGAATGGTACTAGTTTAAGTTACCATTTAGTTTCAATTTAATTCCAAGTCACTTATCAATTATTTACATAGGCCAACATACATGTAAATCAAATCCATTATCAAATCAGGGAACAACATATCAATACAACTCAACTATGTCCAAAAAATATAATAGCAAGATGGTGATTTGTCCTACTAAATAGATGTCCAAAACAATTCAATCAATTTATAGCAAAACGGGAATTTATTCTGTTAAAACACATGTCCACACAAACAACAATTACATTATAGAAGAATGTGGATTTATTCTGCTAACACATATCCACACAATCAACTATTTACATCTTAACTCATTCATAGTTATATAGTTCCTTAACAGTATCGACACTTGAATCCCTTATATTCAAAATCATCTTTGAAAAGAAGTTCCCTTTTAAAACAATTTGATTCTTGGAACATAAGGATTAAAAACTTAAGCTGCATTTTAAAATGATTAGCTACAAGTTAAACTCTTATTAAATCATAATTAATCTTTATTAAATTTGAACTTAATTTAATTATAAATTAATAAATAATTAAGCCCTTAATAAATAATTTATTTATAAATTAAACCCTTAATTAATACTTTATTAATTATTAAATAATAATTTAAAAACTTTATAATAATTAACTATTAATTAATCTCATTTAATTAATTAAATAATCTTTTAATTTAAACATAAATAATAAATTAATCCCTTAATAAATAATTATTTATAAACTAAAACCTTAATTAATTTATAATTAAAAATAATTTAACACCTGATTAATTAAATAAATAAATAAATAATTAACTAATCCTACAGTTAATTAATAATTTGTCAAAATTAGTCTTATCTTTAAAAGATAATTAATTAGAAACTAAACTTCATTAATTAAGGTTAATAAACCTTGTTTAATACTTAATTAATTATTAGTTTTTAAAAACCTAATTAATTAATTATTAAATCCTAATTAACTTTTTAAAACATTATTATTAGGTTTATAAAACATTTACAAAATAATTTTAAGTATGAAAACTTAAATTTGAAAAATTCGGATTTATATCGAAACTGCCTCCATAGCGACTGTATCTATTTGTGTCATTCTTGCAAATGTTTTGGCTTTTCTCTGTGGAAACTTAACACTAGAAAACTTAATAACTTTTCAAAACACAAAATAAATAATTTGAAACCAAGTTTCTAACTTTAAAATTGATTTAGATTACAAAGCAAAACTAGTACTCTTCATAAAGGATTCTTCATCGATAATCAAATCTAAGTGTTAACTTTCTTAAGACAACAACCACATAAATAGGTCCATAACAATTTATACTTACCACTAACCCAAACAAACAAGTTCACACTTTTACATCATTCACAAAAATCTAGACTTCACATTCAAGCATACACTAACTTAACCACATGCATTCACATGTATAAGCAACATATATATGCATCCAAACCATATAATAATCCAACTAAACAATCAAATTATTTTATCACCCAATAGTCAATAAATGCAAAGGAAAAAACTTTCCCAAAATGTAAGAAGTTTACTCACCAAAATTTTGCAAAGCTCTTTTGAAAACTTAAAATACTTTAGAACTTGCAAAGCTTGAAAAAGCACAAAATCAACTCGAAAATGGATCGTATTTTCCTTGATTTTTGGCCATGTGACTCTCGGAATTTGAAAAGGTGATCAATATAAAGATTCTTGGAAATTCTTTTATCTACAATTTCAAAGAAAGAATCACTAAATTTCGATTTGTTTCGAGGGAGATATGGTCAAAAGAAGAAGATGTATTTTCGGACTTGAAAATATGGGTCCGAAAATATAGCTCCGAAAATGGGTCTGAAAGAAATGGAATTCGGACATAGCTAGGCTCAAAATTTGAAGAAGTGATACAAATAAAAGTTGCAACCACTGGAATTTTACACGGTTTGAAAAATGGAATTTCTCCATTTGAACCGGAGAATAGGAAGATATGGTAGAAAGAAGAGGAGGAAAAATTGAAGGAGGAAAATGCTATTTGTAAGCAAGAAAAAAAGTAAATTACCTAAACACCTCTTGGCCTTTACCCTCCACCACCTTGTGCCACCCTGTGCAGTTAAAGCGCTCGGCGGATTCAATGCGGTAGAGGTGCAAAAAGTCATAGCGGGGACGTAACGAAGATATAGCGGGATATATCGGATTACTCTAAAATAGCATATAAATCCCATACTTGTTGTTTTTACAAATATATAAATAGTAATTATGTGAAAAATTAACATTCAATTGAATTATAATTAATACAAAAATAATTTTAAATAAAAATATGTGCAAATGTATTGTAAATGAACGTAAAACTGTTATATAACCTAATTTAATTTAGAAGAATGTTAGAGTATTATCATTTCTAAACATATATCAAAAATTCAATGAAATTAATTAATTTCATAATTTTTATAGCGTATAAATATCATTTTTCAATCCAATTTTTTATAGAAGATATAGCGGAAATAGCGGAATATAGCGGAAATAACGGGATATAGCGGAAATAGCGGGGATTAAAGCGGAAAGGCTATATGTTGGGGATATATGGAAAAATCGTAGCGGTAGGAATCCGCTATAAGATATATCGGAGTTATAGCGGGGATATAGCGGGGCATTAACTGCACAGGTGCCACCTCACCAAGCTTGTCCCCCCTTCTTGTATTATGCTTCAACATCCATTTAATGATAATAGTACTTATGTCCCTTCATGTTTCAAAAGGCATCTTTATATATAATTGAATATGTGTAATTATAGCATTATATATGTGTAATTATTAATGATAATAGTACTTATGTGATTTTGAGAAGAAAACACAGCGACCTGTTTTATGAAGTAGTGATTTTCCTCCAAATATGTGTAATGTTATATGAATATAACATTATATATGTGTAATGTTATACAAATATATAATTTTATTGTCCTTCAGACTAAATTTTAAAACTTGTGTCCTTCAGGCTAAAATTGTTCTTGGGTTTTCCTTCAGCCTAATTCCTCTGAAAAAATAAAGATAAAATAGGTCATTTTCACACTTTATTCCTAGTTAACAAAAGCAAGATAATAGACAAGACACGCAAACTGCACTCTGTTTCTGTTTATAGGTTTTGCTTAGTTGTTGCATTAAATTAACTGTGAGCTTATTTGACAGGTTCTGAGCAATAGGTTGATGTGTTCTCATGATATTTATAAATTAGCAACACTCAATCACTTTCTGCTTTATATGCGGTCCATTTACATATGTTAATTATTTTATGAGTTTGATTTATGACCACATGTTAAAATTCATATACTGATTTTAAGAATAATAGTTTATAATCATTTTGCTAACATACTTTCTATTTGTACCAAAAATGGGCACAACACTCTTCGGGAGTTATTTGAAGAGATAAAGTGAAGATTGTAAATGTAAAACAGAGGTTATCTAACAAAAACTCAAACAAACAGGAATGTAAAATGCACAGACAAGCAATTTAGAGTGGTTCGGCGTATCGCTTACATCCACTATGAAGTTTTGATGATTTTATTGATTCTCTTTCAATGATTACAAGCAGTTACAGCAATGAACAACGGATTACATATTAGAATTCGAATTTGATAGCAAAAGTAGGATGCAAATCTCAATCCGGCAGAGTCTGGACGCTTTAGAGAAAAAAGATCCTTTTTCTGTTGGTTCTGGGGCTCTATTTATAGGCGTTGGAAGCTCAGATCTCGCTCAAACTCCGGGAGACTTAGTCTGGCACGTGAGGGGACCCACTTGACCGTTTCCAGAAAGTTTGGCCTCGATCTGTGATCGATACGAATCCATTTCGTATCGATCAAGATGATGTCCATTTATCCTAAAATTTGGTGGAGACCTGCTTTTGTGTGCATACAAGCTTCCCTAAAAAATTCATTGGATTTGGATTAGTAGATCACGAGATATCGTCGATACGAACTGAGATTTCTCGAAGGCTGTCTGGTTTGTCTCCATGAATTCGACTCCATCTGTTCGCCTTGCTGGCTGCACGTGCTCTTGAAGTGATGTGGCGCGCGCGCTTCGTCTTGATCCGGTCTTTGCGCCGCATTGACTGCTTCGACTCCATGCATCTCGCCTTTTTTGCTTCGATGGATGACACGTCATCTTAGTTGGTTGACTTGTTGGATATGAACAAGTCATTGGTCACGGGTTCGAAGTAAGGTCCTCTGATGGATACGAAGCGTAGTGCTTCGATGGACACGAAGCAGACGTTGGCTGATGGATACGAAGCGCTTCAACTGCTGATGTGTACGGAGTCCATCGATACGAGCTCGATGGATACGAAGGACATCGAGTCGAACCCAGGTACCTCGATGGATTCGAAGCTGATTGGTGCGAACCTTGATTGATCCGAGCTAGGGCCTCGGTGATGGATACGAAATTGCCCAGAGTGATGGATACGAAATCTTCTAGAGTGATAGATACGAAATCATCTAGAGTGATGGATACGAAATCACCGTTTTTTCCTTCAATTTGAATCATCCATATCTTGGGTGTGTGAACCCGGATTGGCTTGAAACTTGGAACGTTGGATCTCTTCGTTCTACTAGTCATGTCTCATCAATTGCAGCTTGATTTGAACTCGGACAAAATTCATCGACGTCCGTGGCGAGCTATCCTTGTTCTTCAGCCGGTTCCTTGATTTGAGAGCAGCCGCACATCGAAGTCGGGTCGCCCGACTGTACAACACCAAAGTTCGACCTTGAACCTTTGAACTCGGCGACCTCGTGCTCAAGAGAATCTACCCAGTTCCTTCACATATGAAGCCGAACTGGGGAGGACCGTATGTAATTACACGAAAACTCGGAGATGGCACGTTCAAGCTGTCGACCGTTGACGGTCTCGATTTGCCGAGGGCTTGGAACAGCGAAAGTCTCCATCGATATTACATATGACAGGCTTTATTTATTTCATTCTATTTAGCAATTTGTTTCTGCATTTCGAAATTTGAATTTTGTAATAAGGCAACTGACTTTGCCGCATTTTCTTATTTCAGCAATAAAATGCCACTTCTTCGAGCCAGAGCTGTGATTCATTAAGTACGATATACGACATCACGATGCACGAAGAGCTAAATCCCATCACGCAATGGGACTTATTCAAATGGAGAGTGGCTGTGATACGACCGGCCACTCGCTAAGTGAAACCCGAGCTCGGGGGCAAGCCATTACACCAATATTGATAGGATTGACACACGACAATCCTACGACTAACTCCGTATTCCCAGAGTGCGAAGCGGAGTATAAACATTCAACTCAGTGTTCCTAGAGTGCGAAACGGAGTATAAATAATCAACTCCGTATTCCCAGAGTGCGTAGCGGAGTATAAACAATCAACTCCGTATTCCCAGAGTGCGAAGCGGAGTATAAACAACTAACTCCATGTTCCCAGAGTGCGAGACGGAGTATAAACATTCAACTCCGTATTCCTAGAGTGCGAAACGGAGTATAAAAAATCAACTCCGTGTTCCCGAAGTGCGAAGCGGAGTATAAACGACCAACTCCGTGCTCCCAGAGTGCGAGACGGAGTACAAACATCAGTCAACTCCGTGTTCCCAGAGTGCGAACAACCGCTTGCGAGATGACTTATATCCCCGGAGTGTGGATGAAACGATTCATAAGAGAACAAGTGTAGTTCGACCACTCGGTCCTCGCTTGATGCAATCACAAGCCGATCATCACAACTTAACCCTGGAACTGGGGGCAGAGGCAAATGTTAATCATTACCCAAAACTGTGCGATGCTCAGCTCCGATGCGATCCCCTATCACAACTCAAGTCCGAGATTTCCATACTTAACAAGCAAAATGAGCTATTCTTGAAACAATAAAATAATGCAAGTACACCGGACCGAAGTTCGAACACTACAATATTCAAGCATAGAAAGGAACATAAGCTGAAACTAGAAGACAAAATTTTATTTTCAACTAAATCAAAGGCAACGGTTCATACATGAGCCTTTCCAAAATACTCCTACTTGCAGGGGCCGAACCCGCATCTAAACACGGCCTACAAAAAAAAAGTGACAAAATCCCTAACTGCCAAAAAAGAAAAATATGCCTAAAAGGAGTGTTTAATCCTTCTGCTTCCTCAACTTCTTCTTCCTCGAGGAGCTACTGGAGTCACCAGTACTCTTTCGCTTGGAACCTTTCTCCTTAGGCAGGCTCCTCTCGGGTGAAGGCATAATGTCGACGTCCTCGTCCGAGCTGGACTCTATGGGGATGCTTCCCACAGGAGGAGTTGGAGGAACAGAATCCGCAGCCGGAGGATGGACTGATACACTAGTATCAATAAGCGTGCCCCCAGGAGACACAATCATAAGAGGAGTAGGGCACTGTGCTGCTGCTCCGCCATCTACGCTGCCGCCATGCGCCGCGGCCGCCATCTCGGCATTAATCTCGGCCAACATCGCCGCTTCCCATTGTGCTCTGGCCTCGTTATGGGCTGTGATAGTCTGAGTTGAAGTGTCAGTAGTAGACGAGAATCCACCCAGGCCAAACGGCAGGTCCGCAAAAGGATCACTCTGACGGCCGAGGAGCTCGTTTATCATCTGTTCATCGAAAGAAAGTGAGCTCCCCTGCGTTACTCCGACTGGTGCCATTGCCGCGACGGAGGTCGCCTCAGAAATGATGGCTTCTGACACTTGGCCTGATTCTTGGGCGGTGAAAGGCGCAGCTGGTGCAACTTCCGTCACTGATCAAAGAAAAAGAACATGTCGTTAATGTACACTTCGACACAGACTCTTCAATCCAAATATACAAGAGGTTAGTTCAGAGTACCTTCCTCGGTTTGGCTCGGAGTCGTCTGAACGACTTCGGAAGGATGCTCTTTAATAGGAGATAGATGCGGTCGGTCTGGATCATATGCCGGAATAGGCTGGGAGTCGATCATCGGAGTTGGCTCAGATTGAGATGACACGATTATCTCAGAACTCATAACATGGTGCTCTGCACCAGAGCTTTCTCTGACTTCCTGAGTCTGGGTGGAAAGCCTCTCCTTATCATGAGAAATCATGGAATCATGGAGAACCTTCTTTTCGTCATCATTGAGAATGCGGTTCTCCAGCTCGAATTCATCAAGGGCTTCATCAGGGTGCCCAGACTTCTCCTCATCAACCAGTAAGTTCCAGGCGTTATAGAGATGCGTGGGGTAATCGTCAAGCCATGTCAGATCTCGGTGCCTTAGCACATTGGCATTGTAAGTGACGAGTAGCTCTTCTACCTCGGCCTCAATCCTGGCCTCCGCCTGCCGTATCTTCTCGTCAACCCCAGCTTCAGCTTCGCGAGCTTGTTGCATAGTCGCTTCCTTCTCCTTTCGGAGCGTCACTACCTGATCACAGGCCTCCTGCGCAGAGACATTAGCTGCGTCTTTCTCCTTCACCATCTCGGAGAACTTTGATTTCAGCTTATTAAGCTCCTTAAGAGCGGCATCCCTCTCGGCGGTAATGGTGGTGTTCCTATGACCCATGTCCTCAATGGCGGTATAATGCTCTTGCTTCATCCTGGTCATGGCAGCGTTTACTCCATCAACCTTTTTTAGGGCCTCCATTTCAGATTTACGAGAAGACTCAGCCTCCGCGTTGAGCGCTTTTATGATTCGGTCATTGTGACCCAACTCCTTCTCAAGCTTCTCAATGGTGACGCCCCGATCGAATGCCACTTTGGATGCTTTTCTCGCGGCCCGTCCCCATTCCCTTTACTGGAAGAAGATATCCGCAACATAATCATGGATAGTGGTTTCAGCGGTTGGCGGAATTCTCCTCAAGTGCGGAGGGAAGACATAACCATCAAAGCAGATGTCGGGAAATTCCTTCCTCATCTATGCCAATTTAAGCGCTCCTTCACTGGACGCTTCAGTCGGGACCGGTGCGGTAGCCGAAGAGGTGGCTATTTCATTCCTGCGCGGAGGATCGGGCCTCGAAGTTTGAGAAGGTGGCCTAGGCCGTGAAATTTCAGGAGGACGAGTAACTGCTACCGTAGGAGGTGCGGAGGTCCTGGGAGGAGGAGAGCGAGATCGGGATCAGTGAACGTATCCTCTGTCTCTGTCAGACTTCTCCTGACCAGAGTGTCCTGAGTCGTAATCCCTCTCGCCCTCTCTCCTACGTGGCTCATGATAACGGCGCTTGTTGCGCAAACTACCAAGCACAGAACTTTGCCCAGACATCGTACCTGAAAAGCAAACCACGAAAAATCAGTAGCCGTTTGCAATATGTTGTTTACGGTTAGGAAAATGTGTTGTGCCGTGAAGAGTGTGTGAATGTGTAACCCCCTGGACCAACCAGAAGTGTCAATCGCACTGGCGGGAAGAGACTCGCTAACATCGACGATATGTCGCGGTCCACCCAATTCAACGTCGTGTTGCTCGGGCTCGATGTCCGAGATTGGAGGGTCAGCAGGCCCTTCAAATTGATTTTCAGCTTGCAGGGAGGGTGCTTCCGTAATTCTAACTCCTGGCAGAGGACGGTGTAAAACCACAGACTTCCGCCTCCCGGACTTAGGCTGTTTTGAGGCCACTGCTTTGCCTTTCCTCTTTGCATCGGAATCCAGGGTTGCATTAGCGGGTCCGACCAACGGTTCCTCGTCGGTATGAGTTTTCTCGGAATCGGGTTCCTCAATTATTACAACCCTGGGTTTCTTCCGCTTGACCTTTTCTCCGGAGACGGTCTTTAATGCGCCATCAAGCCTTATGCTCTGCCTCCGCCCAATCAACCCAAGAACTCTGAGATTCTGGTCCGTCAGTAGCAATTCAATATTCCTTTCTTCACTAGGAATCTCTTGAAGGACCCGAACTATTTCTTTATAGTAGCCGCCCTCAGGCCGCTGGATTATTGCTGAAAGAAAAGGGGTAGAAGATATGAGTTTAATTTCATTCGAAAATTACCCTGTCAATTACTTGGGAAAAAGGCGGTACTCACGTCTGAACAGCCATCTTCTGACAAACCCCGGAGGACATCGGACATAGAACCACTCCGACTTGAAGTAGCTCAGCCTAGTCCACGACCCCGTGACAACTTGGCAGTTTCTTACAGACTCCAAGAATGTAAAAGATCGGCTGTCAGTTCGACTTTTGAAGTTGAAGAGATATCTTATCTCGGTCGGGCGGGGAGGTCGGTAGAGGTATTCCATAAACGCGATGAACAAGCCATTGAGTGAAGCATATCCATTCGGATGTAGCTGAGACGAAGCAATATCCAGGTAAGCCAACACCTCTCTTATGTAATCGTTGAACGGAGGAAGTGTACCGGCTGCACATGCATGTCGATTAAAGGCAGTATACCCCTCCGGGGGATTGTGTGGTCTGTCGTCCGGTCCAGGCAACATCACATCGTCCAACGATAAGCCATGCCTCAAGCATATTCTCCCTAGCATATCTTCAGAGATGTTGGACGGGATAGAGTCAGGTGGACTATTAATGAAGGACGCATCGGGCAACTCATCCGGAGCTGGACCAATAGCTTCGGCCTCGATGTCCGGAATCTCAAGTCTGGGAGGGACAAGATTCTGAGTTTCTTGCTGCTGTGAACTTGATGGTTCCATAACTAGCTAACTCACGAGAAATCATCATTAGACGATAGAAAGCCCGTGCATTCCCCCGTGTAAAGTGTGTGTTGTGCAGTGCAAGTGTTGTGCATGACTTGAGCAAATTCTATGGAATGAACCGAAATGTGTAAACGGCAAAACTCTGAAAGTCATCCTGGAAGTGACTGTCATCGCTGACCGTCATGACCACGCAATCCAGATGCTAAATGGTTTTTTCAAGTGTAAGTCCGTTATATATTCGTTAGGTTTCAGTTCCGTCGACGAGCTTCAAAAGGCAGTCAAATATGCAGTCCTGTGGTCGAGTTCAATTATGCAAGGTAGAAGCTCGTCGGAATCGAGGGTCGAGGTATGCAGAAGTGAAGCTCGTTAGAATTATGGTCAAGAATGGAGTTTACTCGACTCCATCATGATGTCAGTTTGAATCGGTCAGATGGAGCTCGTTCGAATCCATCAATGTATCAGTTCGAATCGATACCAGTAAGCCTATTTCGAATCGATTATCAGGGGTTAAGTTCGTATCGATCAGACTGGGATAGCTTCGCATCGGTCCTTGGTTGCTTGATTCGTATCAATCTGAGAAGTTTCAGGTTGACATCGATGACGCTAGAGTCAATGGTTTTCTTATCGATCGTAGGCGCAAAGTTTGTGTCGATCCGAAGCTAAGGGAGTCGTACGAATTATTCATTCGTATCAATCATTTCGTATCGGTACGATCAATTGCCCGAGCCATTGATTCGAACGGCATTGACACCAGTTCACTCCAAGAATCGATGCGAAATCCAGGAAAAATCTCATCGCTCTCATCAATTCGAACATAACCCCCATATCGATTCAAGATCGCCCTCTCCATCCTTTCTTCTCCAATCTGTATAAATCACCATGGCCATCATAGCTTCGAGCCAGATCTGGTTTTACCAGTTGCCAGAACGACAGATCGATGAAGAGAGAATGGATCCGTGGCAACTTCATCATTTAAATTCACAGTTGCCTACCTAGTTTGGAGCTTGAATTCGAAGATCTGGAGGAACGAGTTAGATCGAGTCGAAAGTGTGAAGCTGTTGTCTATTCCCGAGTCGATCGCAAGAAGCTAGAGGCAACAGTAAAAACAGAAAGTGAAAAAGTGAAAAAATGGGCTAAGTCCCAGGTATTTATATGGAGTCCAGGGTGGAACCGAGTCGATTCGGCTCCCAGTCAACCTAACCGGTCGCAACCAGTCAAATGGCGCGTCAAAGCAAAGGTCCGTTTCGAACCCACCAGACCTCCTCGATACGAGATGCGTAGAGAAGCCACCTGAAGATAATGGACCCCATCGATTCGAAGCACGCGTCCTCAGCGAAGCAGGCTTATCGATACGATTACAGAATTCATACCTGTTATAATTCATCAATACGAATAATCATTTCGTATCCATCGGGTCAGCCTGCATCGATACGAAGAAAGGTTTTCCAACTTTTAACATCGATTCACAACAAGTCAGGTTCATCGATACGAACTCGATATTCATGTCTGTTAAAACCCATCGATACGAAAAGTTATCTCGTATCCATCGAAGGTCGTCGATGCGAATCAGAACTCACCACAAGTTGTGATCCTCGAATGCGAATGAACACTTCGTATCCATCAACGATGCCCCGCATCGATTCGAAGGAATACATCCTGACTTTTTATCACGGCGCCCTGGGAGAGTCATTGCGAAATTCAACAACAACCTAAACTACAGATGAGTTGCGAACTTGCAGCTTTTCAAAGCATGTCATGTTTTCACAAGACATACTTTGGGGGGAAAATGTTATCCCGCCTTTTAGCAAGGCCAGGACACCAAGGAACCGGCTGAAGAACAAGGATAGCTCGCCACGGACGTCAATGAATTTTGTCCGAGTTCAAATCAAGCTGCAATTGATGAGACATGACTAGTAGAACGAAGAGAGCCAACGTTCCAAGTTTCAAGCCAATCCGGGTTCACACACCCAAGATATGGATGATTCAAATTGAAGGAAAAAACGGTGATTTCGTATCCATCACTCTAGATGATTTCGTATCTATCACTCTAGAAGATTTCGTATCCATCACTCTGGGCAATTTCGTATCCATCACCGAGGCCCTAGTTCGGATCAATCAAGGTTCGCACAAATCAGCTTCGAATCCATCGAGGTACCCGGGTTCGACTCGATGTCCTTCGTAACCATCGAGCTCGTATCGATGGACTCCGTACACATCAGCAGTTGAAGCGCTTCGTATCCATCAGCCAACGTCTGCTTCGTGTCCATCGAAGCACTACGCTTCGTATCCATCAGAGGACCTTACTTCGAACCCGTGACCAATGACTTGTTCATATCCAACAAGTCAACCAACTAAGATGACGTGTCATCCATCGAAGCAAAAAAGGCGAGATGCATGGAGTCGAAGCAGTCATTGCGGTGCAAAGATCGGATCGAGACGAAGCGCGCGCGCCACATCACTTCAAGAGCACGTGCAGCCAGCAAGGCGAACGGATGGAGTCGAATTCATGGAGACGAACCAGACAGCCTTCGAGAAATCTCAGTTCGTATCGACGATATCTTGTGATCTCCTAATCCAAATCCAATGAAATTTTTAGGGAAGCTTGTATGCACACAAAAGCAGGTCTCCACCAAATTTTAGCTTAAATGGACATCATCTTGATCGATACGAAATGGATTCGTATCGATCACAGATCGAGGCCAAACTTTCTGGAAACGGTCGAGTGGGTCCCCTCACGTGCCAGACTAAGTCTCCCGGAGTTTGAGCGAGATCTGAGCTTCCAACGCCTATAAATAGAGCCCCAGAACCAACAGAAAAAGGATCTTTTTTCTCTGAAGCGTCCAGACTCTACCGGATTGAGATTTGCATCCTACTTTTGCCGTCAAATTCGAATTCTAATCTGTAATCCGCTGTTCATTACTGTAACTGCTTGTAATCATTGAAAGAGAATCAATAAAATCATCAAAACTTCATAGTGGACGTAGGCGATACGCCGAACTACTCTAAATTGCTTGTCTGTGCATTTTACATTCCTGTTTGTTGGAGTTTTTGTTAGATAACCTCTGTTTTACATTTACAATCTTCACTTTATCTCTTCAAATAACTCCCGAAGAGTGTTGTGCCCATTTTTGGTACAAACACTTTCAGATATTTTTAGCTAAGGTCATCGTTTTGCTCAAGTCCGCAGTGATGATATGTTGATATGGTGTAGATATAATTATTTTGCTTCCATAATGCATCTAGTATTAAAAAATTACATGGATTGTTGGATAGCCAGACTGAAACAGTTCACAAGGAGTTATTTCAAGTATCTGTGGTCTCGTTAAGTAGTGATATATCGATAACCTAAGAAATCAACACGAGTATTCTTTTTAGTAAGAAAGAACCTATCATATGAAAACTTAAATATGGATTTTAATTAATAGATCCATCACACACTCAAATGTTATGGTTGGATAAAACTCATCGTTTAATGCCATCGTAACAGTTGGAAGAATTACACCTTAACTGTCTCCGCTTCAAATACTTGGTGATATTTCTTCTAAGGAATCTAACTCGTACTTATCAATGGGATTCACATGCAAATCCTTCATCCATATAAAAGCAACAAATGATTTGTATGGGGAGGTTAGCTCTCATCATCACTTCTTTTTCATTGTTAACATAACATATGCTTTCTTCTTTAGTACAACCAGATTTGTATGCGTAGTCACATTTTTTACTATAGTATTTTTCTCAGATTCACCTTGAAATTTGTGTTGGCGCTACACGAGAATTGTATTATTTGCAAACTCGCTACTCTCGGAGCATCATTCACCGAGATATAATATCAACTAACATATTATTAGATGAGGACAATTTGGCCAAGGTTGTAGACTTCGGATTTTTAAGGGAGGGTTCAACTTTAGGGGAGAAATATGTTAGTACTCGGATGTGTGTTCTTTCAAAGTTATGCTATTTGGATATCAAGATCCTAAGTTATCAAGAAATGAGATTAACATAGCCGACTGCATGCCTATTTGGCAAATAAGAGGGAAACTTGCGAAGGTCATCAATAAAAGATTTATACGAGAAATAAACGCAAACTCGCTTAAAACTTTTGACCAAACTGGAGAAAAATGCTTGGATGAATATGGTGTGGATAGGCCTACAATGAGTGATGTGTTCTGGAATTTGGAATTCATGTTCAAATTAGAAGAAGCAGTAGTTACTAGAGAAGCATACGAGGATAGTGGTGATTAAGTAGAGTCCCAAGCCGTAACAACCCTTCTTTTCACAATATTTTATTGGATTTTATAGGCATTTTTATTTATTGAAATACGGTGATTTTCCGTTCGATGCGTTTAGCCTAAATTTTCAAAATTTATAAGTTTAAATAAACTAAGTAGAATTATAATCGGTACACTGAGTTGAGATGACGCATAATTTTGTTTCAGTAAATGGACGAACGAAAACGACCGCGCATAATGATTGGATCTGGAAACAATCATTATATACATCTAAAAACATAAATAATAATAATAATATATTTCTTCTCATTACAGGTATGATCCAACGTGCAAATTTGCATGAATAAAATATAGCAAATGGCAAAAGGTAGCAACACTTGGAAATTCATATGATAATTGGCAAAAAGAAAGTTTTGTGAATATTAAAGATAATGTGGACTAAATTATAAAATGTAAATTACTATATATATATATATATGTATGTATGTATGTATATGTTAGTTATTAACCTTCTTCATTTCAGGGTCATCTTCTAACAACTCTTAAATAGAAAAAAATAATAAAAAAGAAAGTATAATTTCTCTCTACTTCTTCCTAGATATGTTAATATTTGAATCGTTTTATACAACTTATACCCTCTACAAAAGTTTCACTGGCTAAAAATCTCATAATACAAAGTGATATTGATCATGACATCAGAACGAATGTTAAAATTAAATTTGATTTTAGTCTAATTAATTATTTTGGAAAATATTACATAATTTAAGCAATAGTAATTTTAGTACTTATGGAGATAATTAAGTTATATTGAAAAGGCCAAAATTTAGCCTAAAGAATAATATAGAGTTTGATGTGCTAATTGAAAGTCTCTAGAATCATCTTGTTTGAGAATTTCAGAGAACTCTAGAGAATAGGTTTTTCCAAGAGAATTAAAGAATATTCTATAGAATGATTGTGAACCATAAGATTAAACACATCACCACCATTCAATTGAGATGTGTACTACTATAAATAAAGGTAGAGTGATTTATTTTTTATCGATGCAAGAAAAGTAATAAAGCAAGAAAGTTTGTAATCAAGCAAAAAAATTGTAATCAAAGTTTGTCATAAAATATTCTTCCTCTTTTAAATGTCCATATCTCTCATTTCTAGTTATTATCAAATTCAATACTTTTTCTTCTTATAAAACTTCCCAATAGTGCTATAAGAGCTTGAAGATCCTCCTAAAATTTCTAATAGTGGTATTAGAGCTAGGTTGATAGTAAGGAAGAATGACAAGTGTATTAAGTTTCATAAAATTTCCCTTACTTAAAGAAGGGTATTATGATAATTGAAGAATTCGGATGAAGGCAGTGCTTGAATCACAAGGTGTGTGGGATGTCGTAGAAAATGGGTATGAAGAACCCGTTGATGTCACCACTTTATTCCAAACTAAAAGGAAGAATTTGAAGAATTTGAAGTAGACGGATTTACAAGCCCTGGTTATCGTTCATTAAGGTTTGGATGATGATATGTTCAAGAAAATAGCTAATGCACAAACTAGTAAGGAAACATGGGGGATTTTGGACAATGCATTCATGGGAATGATAAAGTAAAGAAAATTCAATTACAAACTATGCGAGGTAAATTTGAATCTTTAACGATGAAATCATTGGAAACAATCGATGATTATTTTTCATGGGTTTTATCAATTGTAAATCAATTGAAAAGATATGGAGAAAAAAGGGATAATTCTAGAATAGTTGAGAAAATTTTACGATCTTTAGATTTCAAATTTGAGAACATAGTTGTAGCAATTGAAGATTCTAAAGATGGATAACCATGAATATTGGTCAACTCATGGAAATGCTTCAAGTCTATAAAGAAAAATTAAATAGAAAGGTCGAAGAAGAGCCATTATATCAAGCTTTTCAAATCAAACTCATGGCAGATAATGAAATAGAATATATTGAAGAAGACATCTTAGCTGATAAGAAGGGCGAAAAAGAAAACAATGAAATAGGAGAGAATATTATGATGGAAGAGGAAGAAAAAACAAATATTGACATGGTGGAGAATGTTGCAGATGAGTCGCCAAAGATAACCGAAGAGAAAGTCATAAGAATTGCAGGTAAAGACCTTTCAAAAACCAACAAAGTGAAAAAGGAGGCTATCAAGGTAGTAAAAACTGAAAAGGTGGAAGAAGAAGTTGAAAAGAAGGAGGAAGTGAAAGAAGAAGAAAAACGAGTAAAAGATGGAAAATAAGAGGATGAAGAAAATAGAGTAAGCAAAGATAATGTCAATGATAAAGAGTATGAAAGCAAAAGAGAAGAATATGAAGAAGATGTGAATCAAGGAGAAGAAATTCAAGAGTATGGGGGAGATTTGAAATATGAGCAAAAGGTTGAAAAAATGGAAATTGAGAATGTTAAAGAAGTAAAATAGAAATGATCAAAGAGGTGGTTGAAGTAGCAAGGAGTGAATTTCATGACCATGACAACAAAGTGGTGAGTAAAGATTATAGCATTTCTATTTCTAACAATTTTATTTTTTAATCAATGTTTTTTTGAAATGTCATGCGAAAGTGAAATTTGGAAAGCATGCAAAGAAATTGGATGTGTCAAAAATTGCAAGCGTGAAATTATGGAAGAATGCAAAGATAACATATATGAATCATTCAAAATTTATGACATTGGAGTAAAATGGAAGTTAGAATGGATACACTTTTCAGACTATTATATGGTAATGATGGAGGACAAAATGAATGAAGCACCACAAAGATTCATGAAATTGCATCAAAGATCTTGACATTACAAGAGAACGTCGTTGCAATAAGGAAAGATTCAATAATATCCTTATTCCTACCAAAACATGTAAAATACAAAGTTTGGAAATTTTGTTCGAAGTTACAATATCAAGTTTAAGGGGGGATGTTGGAAATAAACTTGATTTTGGTCTAATTAATTATTTTGAAAAATATAACATAATTTAGGCAATACTAATTTTAGTATTTATGGAGATAATTAAGTTATATTGAAGAGGCTGAAATTTAGCCTAGAGAATAATCTAGAGATTGGTGTACTAATTGAAAGTCTCTAAAATCATCTTGCTTGAGAATTCAAGAGAACTCTAGAGAATGGACTTTTCAGGAGATTTAAAGAACATTCTAGAGAATGATTGTGAATCAAATAATTAAACATATCATCACCGTTCAATTGAGATGTGCACTACTATAAGTAGAGGTGGAATGACTTATTTTATATTGAAGCAAGAAAAGTAATAAAACAAGAAAGTTTGTAATAAAGCAAAAAATTATAATCAAAGTTTGTAATAAAATTTTCTTCCTCTTTTAAAAGTCCACATCTTTCATTTCTAGTTATTATCAATTTCAATTCTTCTTCTTCTTATAAAACTTCCTAACAGTGGTATCAAAGCTTGAATATCCTCCTAAAATTTCCAACAACGAAAGCCATAGGGAACAAAATAAGCTTCCTCTTACTGCTATTGGTTTTTGAGTATGACATAAAATATGGTGGTCGGATTAATAATCATCTTAGGCCACCAAGAGGACGGTTTTGGGGGTAATGTGCTACTAGGTCGGAACCCCTGGTGCCGAAAGTAGCGAAACATGTATAAAGCATGTTTAAACTGCTTTTTATCTTTTTAAAGTAATCTTTTCAACTAACCTGTCTTATTTGTAAAAATCTGATTGGTTGCTAATTTTCTAATCTAAAAGTGCTGCCAATATTTCAGAAATAAACAATTTAATTTATTTACAAAATACCCCTTCTCCTTTTATAAATATATAAAATATTTAAGTCTCATACCTTAAATAATTTTATATATCTATTAAAACACTTAGGAAAATTCTACAAAAATTTCAAAAAATCATTTTTAATATGTTTTCTAGCATATATTAATTTCAGACCCAAATCATATATTATTTAACTGTAAATAATTTTAAACCCAAATAATCAATTTCCTCACTAGAAAATTAATATAAAATCCATATTAATTCAGAAAATTATGAAAATTGAAACCCATCTCTAAAATATCATTTCTGATCTAAATCTAAAATCTCAAGGCATTTGGATGTCATTTAATAGGGTTTTCACATTAAAACATATCATAAAACCAATATGAATAAGGGAGACAAATATGTCAAAATATGTTGCACAACCAAAAGATGAACACACCTCTCAAAACAAGATCTACTAAAAATATGTTGCACTTTATGTAAACTAATCAAACTGACATTTTAATGATCAAATTTTAAAATTCGAAAACATGTCTGTCTAGAATAATATTAAATGGAAAAAGAGGGAGACAAAATTCTTGCCTTTAGTTTTGGACTCAAGTTCTAGGAATGAAATGGGACAAAACAAGATCTACTAAAATATAGACGAAGATCTACTAAAAATATGTTGCACTTTATGTAAACTAATCAAACTGACATTTCAATGATCAAATTTTAAAATTCGAAAACATGCCTGTCTAGAATAATATTAAATGGAAAAAGAGGGAGACAAAATTCTTGCCTTTAGTTTTGGACTCAAGTTCTAGGAATGAAATGGGACCTAACAAAGGGAAAAAAGTTTTAAGAAAAACTCATTCTGATAATTCCGTTCTTGGTCCAATTCCAAAACTCAAAGAGTATGTTGTCTCTGGTGCTTCGACTTCTGGTCATATCATTAAAATCATAAGCCCACTTGATATCCCATAACTGTAACACGGTGATGAAACTTTGTCCTTGTATAGAAATAATAAGAAAGTAATTCATGCATGTAGGCAACCTTAAATGCGATACTTAATAAAACTTAAACCATGCATGATACGCATGCACAACCAAAAGATGAACACACCTCTCAAAACAATTAATTTCTTGATGCTTCAGATCCAACTCTTACTTCCAATTATTTAAATTGCCTCAGTACACATATGGAAGAATTAGAAACACAAAATCTAAACTCCCTCTCCTATGATCCCGTATCATTTCTTCCTTCAATCACATCATATATATCAAATTCTATCTCCACAGCTAATATCTCAAACAAAACAATGCCCGATCCCATAACCTTCCATACTCTAATATTACTCATCCATCTCATGTTTCCAACATCCTATAAGCCTGTCACAATAACTAGCAAAACTGAACAATCCAATCTTCTTGATTCCAAAACAAATACTTCAAACAATTCTTTGAAACAATTTATCATAGTCCCAATATCAAAAACAACATCTACCATCAACAATATTTCCTCTCTAATTCAATCTCCAATACCAGTTCTTTCGCTTAGCCTCCTCCAAGAAAATCCCTTCAATACAACATCAAACTTCAAACAAAAAAAGAAGAATAAACAGAACAAGAAAACATCAGTTCTTGACTTCCTCTCTGAATCTGATATGGATGATGGTTATGAATTCAACCTAAAGCTCATCTTCAATGATCCTGACAACATTGTTTCTGAAGTAGTTCCTCCGCCAACTAGTAGAGAAACTAGACCGAGTGCCTTGGGAATGGTAAAAAACATAAAAATAATGTTAGTTAAAATTCCTTTATGGAATATTAGAGGTGCTCATCTATTGATCAAACAACAAGAAATTAAGAACCTTATTGCTGAGTTTATCCTCCAAATGATTGGTATCTTAGAAACAAAACTTGACTCCTCTCTATCTACAAAATCTACTCACTTCGTCAACTCTTCTTGGAAAAGAATTGACAACCTTTCTTCCTTCTCTTATGGTAGAATACTAATCATTCAGAACCCTAATGTTTTTACAGTTTTGTCTCACTCCTCTACTTCTCAATATATTCATCTTCATATCTGCCACATTCCTACTAATACCCCTTTTCTTCTTACCTTTAGCTATGCTTTTAATCAACTAGTACCCAGACAAACTCTCATTGATTCTCTCCCTCTTCTCCCTGTCAGCAACTTGCCTTGGATCAGTATATGTGATTATAACTGCATGCATAAAACTCATCAAAAATCTGGAGGTAACAACCTTTCTCTTTCTGATATCACTCCTCTAAATCAATCTCTCTTCCAATCTACCCTATATGAAATACAGGCATTAGGATGCCCTTTTACTTGGAATAGTAGAAGCAAGCAAGGCAATAGGATATTTTGTAAACTTGATCACTCCTTCTACAACTTAGAAGCTATCCTTCTCCGGCCTTCACTATCTACAACCATTCCCATTCTAGGAATCTCCGATCACTCCCCTCTTATCATATCTTCAAATGATAAACACATGAAAAGTCCCCTCCTTTTAATTTTTTTTAATGCTTGGACTAATTGCTTTGATTTTACTAATAATTTTTTTTTATAGGAATGGGATATTCCAGTTTATGGGAATGCAATGTTCAGGCTTCAAGCTAGGGTGAAAAATACAAAGAACAGCATCAGGCCTTAGGCTAAAAACACTTTGGACAAGGCAACAAGAAGTCCTCTGATCTTAGAAAGCAGCCGATGAATATTCAAAAGGAAATGATGGGTAACCCTACTGATGTTTCCTTATCTGAGCTTGAGCATATTATCTGTAAAAAAAATCCTTGAATCTCTTACTGGAGAAAATGGAATGATGAAACATAAATTAGGGAAAGAGTTTTATTTGAAGGGTGATAGGAATACCATCTTTTCCACAACTCATTAAAATTGAAACAATCCAGAAATATTGTTCATTCCATCTCTGACTTTAATGGAATAATGCAAATTGAACAAAAGGAAATTCAACCTGCCTTCACTACAAAACAGGCTTCGTTTGGTGACTGGTACTAGCGACGGCTAAAAAAGGCGGCCGACGCTAGCCGTCGCTATACGCGTATATACAGGCAGACCAGAGAACACAAAAACACACTTACCTTTCCCCAATTTACTCCAGCAAAGCCCTCCCCTCCTCCACCTTCGACGCCCCAATCGCCGCCCCCTGACACGAGCTGCCGATCTCCCCACCGCGAAAGCCACAACGCTCCAAAGCTCGAAGGTATGCTATTGCTCTCCAATTTCTGCTTAATCTAGGTTTAATCAAAACCTTAATTTTGAAAATTGGTTGGTTATATGTGATAGAAATTGATGATTATGCGGTAATGTTGATAGTAGCGTATTGATTGATTTGGGGATATGTCGAGAACCCTAATTTGGCAAATTAGTTAATATGGGTTTGTTATTGTGTATTAGTTAATGATAATATTGTATTTGTTGAGTTGGTGATATTAATTAGCGGTTTGATTGATTAATTTGTAATTAAAATTAGGGTTTATTTATAATCCGAAAATAAGTGTAAATTAATTTACGAGTAGGATGTCCGGTTGTTGGCTTTATTGGGACGACATCCCACCACATATCAAGAATGCTATTTTGGCTGATGTACTCGTAAGTATAAGTTTGAATTTTAGTTGAAAATTAATATAATTTACATAATTTAAACTAATTTCAATATGCAGGCAGCTGTGCATGTAGATCCAGAGGATATGGACATTTTTACCAATCACTGGAATAAAAGGATGAGAAAAAATTACAGGACACTCTGTCTACGGCTAAAAATGCAGGTAAAAAACCAAATTGGATTGGCGCAGATGTGTAGGCTGAGTATCTCCGGCTCTGGGACACTCCAAAAGTGAAAGTAAGTTATATACTTTTGCATTATTGTTAAAAAAATTTAAAATTTCGTATGTTAGTTGCAGTAATTTAGTTAATCGTGTATCTAAATTTGTAGGAATTATCTGCCCGGAATCGTGCTAATAGGAATAAAAATCCTACGTTGCACCGTGACGGCTCCAAATCCTTCCAGGAACACAGGAGAGAGTTTGTAAATTTATAAATTGTGTTTATAAAAACCTAAAATGTTATTTAATCATATTTGTAACATTGTGTATTCTTATGTATATATTTTTAGGCGGCGAGATACAATCGCGAGCCTACTATGGCTGAGGTGTTCATGGCCACGCATGCCGTTGAACAGACAGTTGAGGAAGGTAAGGTTTCATACGAGTGGACGGATGATAAATCGAGATCCGTAATGGTAAAGAAGCTTATCCTTAATGACAATGTTTCATATTCCTTTATTTCACATTTCATAAACTTTAAATTGAATATTTACCGTGTCAAACAATTGTTCGTAATCGAAGGAGGTATGAAACGGAGCGGGCTCGAGTGGCGCAGTCCACCGACCGGGCAGATGTTACATTTGAGGAGTCGAACCGTATTTGGGATGCCATTATTGATCCGCCTTCGCGAAATATGCGGTACAGTTATGGAAATTATGAGGTAAATTTCTTCATTAACAAATATATAAATTCACACATACAAATGAATTTAAACTTAAGTGAACAAATTATAAATTGAACAAGGAAGCTGAATAATTGAAATAAATAAATTACAACCAATGTACAGCAGTTAATTATAAATATTAGTCGCATAATTAATCAACTATTTTTGTTCATATTGTTTATAATGTTCATAAATTATAACTAAATATCAACTATTTTACATGCGTTAATATCCCAGAGGGCTTACAGGAGATCCCAAGCCGAGAAGGAGATTGCTTAAATGAAAAAAACACCTGGAGGATATAAACGATTGGAGGAAGAGCGCATTGGCGCAACAGTTGGACGAGCATATTGCAGCCTACTTGGCACAGCATGGGACGATGCTTGGAGAAAACGGGTCGGGCGACGACGATGAGTAGGTATGCTTGTGTTTCTGCCGGATTTTCATCATCTTGTTTTCCAGTCAAGTGACATTTGTGTATATATGTGATACTTGTTGGTTGGTTGTTGTGTTTGATGGGTTAGTGGACATTTGTGTATATATGTGATTGATGGATAGTATTTGGTTGTATGGTCACATTGTTTGATGGATTTAGGTGATTCCGTTTGATTGGTATGATATATTTATACGGTGGTGATGAAATTTCTATGTAAATTTATATGTTGCGTTATATATATGATTATTTGTGATATGTGTGAGATTATATGATGGATGAAGTAATATTGGTTGTGAAATTGAATTTATATGTGTTGAAAAGTTATTTGAATTTGGTTGTGTGGTTGGATTGATTGAAAGGCAGAATTGGAGCTAGAAATTTATTCTAGGTCAGCGACGGCTAACGACGGCCTATTTACCCAGGTTAGCGACGGCTAGTGATGGCTAGTGACGGCTATGTGGTTTCAACTTAGCGACGGCTAGTGACGGCCTATGACACCATACCTATGATAACTAATTTTCCACGTGTCCAACTAGGCATCGCTAACCGTCACTATTTTGGTGACGGAGCCATCACTTTACTGTGTGGTGGCGACTTTAATAGCGACGGCTTTTAGCGACGGCCTGCGACGCCTTTTAGCCGTCGTTAAAGTTGTCTTGTTTTGTAGTGCTTTCTACACTACTTTTCCTCTAGTTTCAACTAACATGAAAATGTGAATATTTGTCAATCAGCTATCATTAACTCCAAACTTCCTTCTGTTTCAAGCTCCGAAGCTAGTTCCTTAATAACTCAAGTCACCCTTAATGAGATTAAACAAGCTATTTTCATTCTTAACCCTAATAGCTCAGGAGGCCCTGATGGTTTCAATGTGTTTTTCTTCTAACACCTCTAGAACATAGTGGGTCCTGTCTTCGGTTAAGCAGTTCAACATTTTTTCAAATCCAATATTTTGCTTGGAGGTATAAATGTTACAAACCTGGCTATGATTCCAAAAATTGATATCCCTACCTCTGTCAATCAATTTAGGCCCATCTCTTATTGCACAGTTACTTGCAAAACCATCACCAAAATCATTGCCACTAGAATGAAGCCAATTCCCGGTCATCGAGCGAATTGGAAAGCTCGCCTATAAATTGGAGTTACCAGAAAAGATGTCGAGTGTGCACAATGTTTTTCATGTATCGTATCTACGGAAATATGCGCACGACTCGAATACAGTGGTTTTTGTAGATAGCTGTGAAGATTTTGAGATTTATCCAATCGAGAAGAGACCTCGTAGGCCGCTTCGTGTTGTGGAAACTGACACGAAACAGCTTAGGAGGAAGATAGTTAGGTTGCTCAAGATACAATGGAGTGATGATGTTAACGACTGTACATGGGAGGTGGAAGAGAGGATGAAGGCAGCTCATCCTGAACTCTTCGAGGTATGGCCATAAGGTGTCGTGTCATCTCACGATATTGTAACTTGTTCTAGTTTTAGAATTCTACATGCTAGGCTAGTAATTGGACGCATGGTTTGTTGGTTGCTGTGACGCCCGCCCACGACCCCTGCACTTAAACTTAGAGATAGTGCGCTGCAAAGTGTGCCAGGCAGCCATGGACGATTGTCAGGGTAAATTAAAACAACAGAATCTATCGTATTACTCACAGCGCATGGACAAAATACAATAGAACATATATATAGTGAAGCTTTACAGAATAAAATGCCATCATATAAAACTTCATAATAATTGAATACAAGCATCTAAATAGCCAATACATCAAGCCTCACTACATAACACTCAGAGTTATATAAAGCAACGGAACATCCAGTACATATAGTAAGAAATAATATGCAATACACCAGCTCGTCTTCGATATCAGCACCGTGAAAAGCTAGAACAACACCTGTCACCTGCTACCTAGTCTGCCCGTCCCAAAATGGACGAACAGCCCAAGGCAATAAGGATTAAAACATAAAGCCTTGAGTCAGACAACAGTCTTAGTGAGCAGTAAATTAACAATCAACATACCAAAAGAGCATAAAGGAAAAGGAATAGGAATACAACCCTCCCACTCCAACCTCTTTCTACAGTGATAGCCCCCAGACACACACTAAGAAGAAGCAAACATAACAGAGCATACAATGTAAAGTAAAGAAATTATCACTCGAGTCAAGGGCGATGTTTTCCAAGGACAAACCCCCAAGGCCTAAACCAAGATCAGATAAGCACCCAGAAAACACTGCTCTTGAGACCGAATGACGATACAACCAAACATCCATGACTCTGGCTATCACTGTTATCATTGCTTCGATATCACCGTTAATTGAATGACCGGTACATTCTTTCAGCCGTCCATCAAGGGCTAATGGAAACCCCGGTTCTAGACATAACTCCCGCACGTCGTCGCAGCCCGTGCCTAGGACTATCGAATCTGCCCAGAGTACTCGACCATCAACAGTTGGCCGTTGGGACTATCGAATCTGCCCAAACGTACTCTTGCTTAGAGCATGCTAGAACCTTCAACAACGATGCTATCCAAGCCTCCTAGTCATCCTCCTTGACGACTATGTCCATACTAGCTCAAGCGCCTCTCAAGCATCCATTACCCTTAACTCGAATCATATCACCGAGTTACCAACATGCTTGGAATGATCCCGTCTGGATTAGACCAAGACTATCTCATATCATACTTCGCTTCATCACATCCTCGCAAAGTCTCATCTCAACATCATCATCTATGCATAAGAGCTTCATCATCCCGCTACATATGCCACGAGCAGCTTTCCCAATTCAAGAGCCTTTCCCTTAGCTTTTGAATCATCTTCGATCTAAATCAAATCATCAATCATCTAATTCATAGCAATCAACCAAGTCAAACATTAATCCAAACAATCAAGCATTCAAATATGATCTAAGTAGACAATTATAACTATAATGGCAATTTCGTAATTAAAGAGTTGAAAGTCTAATAAGCATGAAAACATGAACAATATCTCTATAATCTTGATGAATGAACTTGCATAGGTTAACACTTAGTAAAAATGATTGTCAAATCATCATGAACAATGGATCTATATGGATCTACACTTAGGATGAAGAAAATGCATGGAAATCACTATTTTAACACCAAATCGAGCCAACAATCCGATATACTCCTTTGGATCCGTGTGAGAGATAATCACCACTCACCAAATCACCTAAACAACCTCAAATCAACAGGCTTCAGATCTGGACAGCGAAGGATCAAGCTTGATCTATCACGAATCCGTTTCAAACGAAGAAATCTCACTTCAAAGGATGAAGATCTTCAACTTTAGCTCTTGGATCTTCAATCTTGATCTTCGATTTGGATGAAAGGAATCACTAGATTAGAGTGGAGAAAAGAAGTGAAGAAGTGTAGAAGTCGAGCTCTCAAAATGGCAGCACTTCGTCGCTTCGAAATCCGGATCCCAAAAAGTGAGAACAACCTTCCTATTTATAGCAGAAATCTCCCTAAGTCGTCTGCCCCCTATAAGTCGTTGTCGACTTAACTACCTCCGACTTACGACTTAGCACTCACGACCTAATGACTTAGCAGACTACGACTTAGTGATCCTGCGACTTAAGTCTCTCTCCGACTCAACAACCCAAGTCTCTACGACTTATAACTAAGCGGCTAACCCCTAGGTCGGTTACAACCTAACTGGGTATTCGACTTACGACCTATCTCTCGCTGACTTAACACAGTAGCCGACCTAACCCTTAACGACTCATCCCTCATCTCCTTAACTCGGCCACAACTCAACTGAGTTACAACTTAACTGCTAGACTTAGGTCGCTCACATCCTATCTCCAAACTCCTAAGTCGTTAACTCGGTCAGCCGACTTAACAATTCGCGACCTATCTCCTAGCGACTTATTTTCCTTAACTCTTCCACGACTTAACTGCTATAAGTCGCCTACTCCTTATTAGTCGCTAACTCGTATACGACTTAGCAAATACACGACCTAACACACAGAACACACCAAAACTCTTAGGCCACCAGCTTCCTTAAGTCGCTACCCTACCTAAGTCGTATACTCCGACCTAACTATCATAGGTCGCTAACTCGAACTGTCTAACTCGGTCAGGTTCTATAGGTCGTCCTAAACCATATCCCCTAAGTCGTGTACGACTTACACTAAGTCGTGGACGACTTAGGACTTAGAAATTTCGCCAATCTTCGTGAAAACTTTTTCGACGAAATTTTTTTTTCCGATGTTTCGATCCGTAAAAATACGGGTCGTTACATTCTCTCCCCCTTAGGAATTTCGCCCCCGAAATTCCAAACAAACAAAGCAATCAAAGACTATTCTGCACGCCTACCATCCATAACAATCAGCAACCCATGCATCCAATTCTAGCTTAGCATGCAGAATTCTAAAACTAGAACAAGTTACAATGTTGTTAGATGATATGACACCTTAGGGCCTTACCTTGAAGAGTTCGGGATGAGCTGCTTTCATCCTCTCTTCCACCTCCCATGTACAGTCGTTATCATCGTCACTCCATTGTATCTTGAGCAACTTAACTACCTTCCTCCTAAGCTGTTTCGTGTCGGTTTCCACAACACGAAGCGGCTTACGAGGTCTTCTATCGACTGGATCAACTTCGAATTCTTCACAGCTATCCGCAGAAACCACTGTATTCGAGTCGTGCACATACTTCCGTAGATATGATACATGAAAAACATTGTGCACACTCGACATCTTCTCTGGTAACTCCAATCTGTAGGCGAGCTTTCCAATTCGCTCGATGATCGGGAATGGTCCAACAAATCTCGGAGTCAATTTTCCTTTCTTCCCGAATCGAATAACATTCTTCAGTGGAGAAATCTTCACAAAAACCATATCACCAACGTCGAATTCCAAATCCTTTCGACGCTTATCGGCATAACTTTTCTGACGGTCTTGGGTTGCCTTCATTCGTTGCCGAATGATCTCTATACAATCTGAAGTCTGTCGAATCATCTCTGGCCCAAGCATCAGCTTTTCTCCAGTTTCCAACCAACATGTCGGAGAGTTACACGGTCTTCCATACAATGCCTCATACGGTGCCATACCAATGCTTGACTGGTAACTGTTGTTGTACGCAAACTCCACCAAATGAAGGTGATCTTCCCATGATCCTCCGAAATCCAAAACACAAGCTCTGAGGAGATCTTCCAAAACTCGGTTGACTCTCTCGGTCTGACCATCTGTTTGAGGGTGATAAGCTGTACTCAAACACAACTCGGTTCCCAAAACTTCCTGGAAGCTCTTCCAAAATCCACTAGTGAAAAATGGGTCTCGATCGCTCACTATACTCTTCGGAATACCATGAAATCGAACTATCCACTTAACATACAATTCAGCCAACTTTGATGCAGTCCTAGTCGATCGAACAGGAATGAATCGTGCACTCTTAGTCAAACGATCTACGATGACCCAAATCCCTTCATTTCCCGTTCTTGTTCTAGGTAATCCATCAATAAAATCCATCGATATCTGCTCCCACTTCCATGTAGGAACTTCTAATGGCTGAAGCAATCCACTTGGCTTCTTCTGTTCGGCTTTTACCAACTGGCAGTTCATACACTTGGAAATAAAATTTCCAACATCCTTCTTCATACCTTCCCAGTAGTAGGTTCTCTTCATATCCCGATACATCTTATTTCCACCTGGATGAATTGTCAGCTTCGAGTGATGACTTTCCTTCAGAACTTCACTCCTCAATTCATCTATATCGGGAACAACTAGTCGTCCTTGCTTCCGAAGCCAACCCTCTCGATCGACCTCGAATCCTTTATCCTTTTCTGGATCCAATCCAGATTCCAAATCATGGATAATCTTGACAAGCTTATCATCTCGCTTTTGGCCCTCGCCAATCCTTTCCACAAGAGTGGGTCTTATCGATAAGTTTGCCAACATCTCAGGCTCCAATTCACATCTAGGCCTGAAGTCAAATCCAGCTAAATACTCGAGACTCTTCCATTCTGAAAACATGGCTCCCAGTCCTGC
The DNA here is from genome assembly GCA_030737815.1 of Allium fistulosum. Classification (NCBI taxonomy): domain Eukaryota; kingdom Viridiplantae; phylum Streptophyta; class Magnoliopsida; order Asparagales; family Amaryllidaceae; genus Allium; species Allium fistulosum. Next base: position 696,879,467 of record CM060903.1, on the reverse strand, counting down.
ATGTCTTCGACTTAACGCATCTGCCACTGCGTTACCTTTTCCCGGAGTATAAGCTATACCAAAATCATATGATGCCAAAAACTCTAGCCAACGTTGCTGCCGAAGATTCAAATCCTTTTGGGAGAAAAGATACTTCAACGACTTATGATCTGTAAACAACTCAAATCGAACTCCCAATAGATAATGTCTCCATATCTTCAGAGCAAATACAATCGCCGCTAACTCCAAATCATGAGTCGGGTAATTCCTTTCATGCGGCTTCAGTTGTCGACTTGCATACGCAACAACTTTATCTCTCTGCATCAGCACTGCTCCAAGTCCAGTACCACATGCGTCGGTGTAAACCACCATCTCATCATTCCCACTAGGAATAGTCAAAACAGGAGCACTTGTCAATCGCTCTTTCAGGATTCCAAAAGCTTGCTCACACTTATCATCCCATCTGAACACTAGGTTCTTCTTCGTCAATCCTGTTAACGGTGCAGCCACCTTGGAGAAGTCTTTGATAAACCGACGATAATATCCTGCTAATCCAAGAAAGCTTCTCACATCAGATGCATTCTTAGGTCTAACCCAATCCTGGATTGCAGCCACCTTAGCGGGATCAACCGCTATTCCACTTCCAGAAATCACATGGCCTAAGAACCTCACTTCACTCTTCCAGAAGTGACACTTCGAAAACTTAGCCTTCAGCTGATGTTTCCGTAAGATTTCCAAAACCATTCGCAAGTGAGTCTTGTGTTCTTCTTCCGTTCTGGAATAAATAAGAATATCATCCACGAACACAAGTACGAACTTGTTCAACTGACCTCTGAACACTCTATTCATAAGATCCACAAAATATGCTGGCGCGTTAGTCAATCCAAACGGCATTACCAGCCACTCAAAGAAACCAAATGGGGTTCGAAAAGCAGTCTTCGGCACACTATCCTTAGCTACTCTCAACTGGTGAAATCCCGTTGCCAAATCCATCTGAGAAAACACCTTAGCTTCGTGAAGCTGATCAAACAAGTCATCTATTCTCGACAATGGATAGTTGTTCTTCTTAGTCACCTTATTCAGCTCACGATAATCGACGCACAATCTCAACGACCCATCTGCCTTGGTTGCAAACACAACTGGTGCACCCCACTCGGACACACTACGCCGAATGAATCCTTTCTGCAAAAGATCATCAACCTGCACCCTCAACTCCTGCTGTTCTCTAGGCGCCATCCGCCTAAGAGGCATCACAACAGGTCTGGCTCCTTCAACTAGATCTATACGAAACTCGATCTCTCTATGCGGCGGCAACCCTTTGACTTCGTCAAAGACATCCTCGAATCCATTAGCGATCGGTACTGATGACAGTCCATCCCGTGGAACAACCAGCGAATACATGAAGCTCATGAAGACGCCTTCCTCATGCTTACATCGTATCACAATCTTTCGCCCCTCCACATTCTCGACTGTCACTTCCAACCTCTCGCAATCAACCTTTGCCGCATACTTCCTAAGCCAGTCCATACCCAAAATAATTCCGAACCCCGCAAAGTTCAGAACAAAACAATCACAAACAAAAGAGCAACCATGACTCGACACAATCAGACCACGACATAACATACACAAACAAGACGAACCCCCAACTGGATTAGTCACAACCAATGGCCTATCAACAATATCCGGCTTCAAATCTAACCGGCCTACGAGTTCATTACAAACAAACGAATGCGACGCTCCAGTATCAAATAGAACTCTAACTGGAACACCACATAGGAAAAGAGTACCTTGAACAACCACACTCTTTCCTTTCTCTTCAGCAGTAGGAGCTTTCGAAGACGACGGAACAGCTCCCAAAGCATAAGCTTGCACAATCTGCTTGTCCCTCCTCGGCACTGGACAATTCTTCCTGAAATGCCCCGGCTTGTCACAGTTGTGACACTTCATCGGTGCCTTCGGATTCTTACAATCCTTCGAGAAATGGCCCTTCTGCTGACAATTGTAGCAAGTCACTTCGCCTTTCGGCTTCTTCTGGCCATCCTTACCCTTCTGCTGCTGCTGCTTCCTCTTCTTGTTTCCACCTTGCTGTGGTTTAGACTCTTCCCTGGTCACAACAACAACAGATCCTTCCTTAGGAAACAGACTCTCATGCCTGAGAGCTTTCTCCACAAGCTTCTCAAATGAATCGTCCAAATGATCCACCAACTGTCTCCCAAGATAACTGTCCAAGCCTGTCACAAACTTCTCATTCTTCTGGTATGCAGATTCGATATATGACCGGGCATACTTGGACAAAGCTTCAAACTCAGAAACATACTCAAGAACAGATCTTCCTCCTTGCTTGAGCTCCACAAACCTCTTGAACAGAACAGACTTCTGGGCTGTAGAAATGAACTTAGCTTCAAATCTGACTTGGAATTGCTCCCAAGTAATCTCTTCCTCCGGAGTATTGATGGTGATAGAATTCCACCAATCAGAGGCTCTCCCTTGAAGCTGCCTTGATGCCAACTTCCTCTTAGTTGCATCCTCAATTCCCAAATCACTAAAGATCCTTCTACAAGTATCTATCCACCTCTGGACCTCAATAGTTGATTCTGTTCCCAAGAAAACCTTCCCTCCAAGAGCGGTGTAGTCCTTGCACAACTTAGCAAAATCCACTGGTTTCGGAGTTTGGACTTGAACTCCAACATCTACTGCTGCCCCCGGAACTGGTATCCTTCTCATGATCGAAGTCATCATAGCTTCGAACATGGCTGCATAATCAGCAGTCCCTTCAGTAGCACGGCCTTCCCTAGCAGCTGGTCTCCCTCTTCGACTCATTCTCAATATCTATAAAAAGGAATGATCAGAACATCTAGAGAAACAACTGCATAAAGGACTCAAACTCTACTAAGCTACTATATTATATATAGTAACCATCCATCAAAATATAATTACGTCTCTCATACGTAGTTACGTCAGCGAGCGTTGGGTAAAATCGATTAACCAATGCTCTGATACCAAATGTGACGCCCGCCCACGACCCCTGCACTTAAACTTAGAGATAGTGCGCTGCAAAGTGTGCCAGGCAGCCATGGACGATTGTCAGGGTAAATTAAAACAACAGAATCTATCGTATTACTCACAGCGCATGGACAAAGTACAATAGAACATATATATAGTGAAGCTTTACAGAATAAAATGCCATCATATAAAACTTCATAATAGTTGAATACAAGCATCTAAATAGCCAATACATCAAGCCTCACTACATAACACTCAGAGTTATACAAAGCAACGGAACATCCAGTACATATAGTAAGAAATAATATGCAATACATCAGCTCGTCTTCGATATCAGCACCGTGAAAAGCTAGAACAGCACCTGTCACCTGCTACCTAGTCTACCCGTCCTAAAATGGACGAACAGCCCAAGGCAATAAGGATTAAAACATAAAGCCTTGAGTCAGACAACAGTCTTAGTGAGCAGTAAATTAACAATCAACATACCAAAAGAGCATAAAGGAAAAGGAATAGGAATACAACCCTCCCACTCCAACCTCTTTCTACAGTGATAGCCCCCAGACACACACTAAGCAGAAGCAAACATAACAGAGCATACAATGTAAAGTAAAGAAATTATCACTCGAGTCAAGGGCGATGTTTTCCAAGCACAAACCCCCAAGGCCTAAACCAAGATCAGATAAGCACCCAGAAAACACTGCTCTTGAGACCGAATGACGATACAACCAAACATCCATGACTCTGGCTATCACTGTTATCATTGCTTCGATATCACCGTTAATTGAACGACCGGCACATTCTTTCAGCCGTCCGTCAAGGGCTAATGGAAACCCCGGTTCTAGACATAACTCCCGCACGTCGTCGCAGCCCGTGCCTAGGACTATCGAATCTGCCCAGAGTACTCGACCATCAACAGTTGGCCGTTGGGACTATCGAATCTGCCCAAACGTACTCTTGCTTAGAGCATGCTAGAACCTTCAACAACGATGCTATCCAAGTCTCCTAGTCATCCTCCTTGACGACTATGTCCATACTAGCTCAAGCGCCTCTCAAGCATCCATTACCCTTAACTCGAATCATATCACCGAGTTACCAACGTGCTTGGAATGATCCCGTATGGATTAGACAAAGACTATCTCATATCATACTTCGCTTCATCACATCCTTGCAAAGTCTCATCTCAACATCATCATCTATGCATAAGAGCTTCATCATCCCGCTACATATGCCACGAGCAGCTTTCCCAATTCAAGAGCCTTTCCCTTAGCTTTTGAATCATCTTCGATCTAAATCAAATCATCAATCATCTAATTCATAGCAATCAACCAAGTCAAACATTAATCCAAACAATCAAGCATTCAAATATGATCTAAGTAGACAATTATAACTATAATGGCAATTTCGTAATTAAAGAGTTGAAAGTCTAATAAGCATGAAAACATGAACAATATCTCTATAATCTTGATGAATGAACTTGAATAGGTTAACACTTAGTAAAAATGGTTGTCAAATCATCATGAACAATGGATCTATATGGATCTACACTTAGGATGAAGAAAATGCATGGAAATCACTATTTTAACACCAAATCGAGCCAACAATCCGATATACTCCTTTGGATCCATGTGAGAGATAATCACCACTCACCAAATCACCTAAACAACCTCAAATCAATAGGCTTCAGATCTGGACAGCGAAGGATCAAGCTTGATCTATCACGAATCCGTTTCAAACGAAGAAATCTCACTTCAAAGGATGAAGATCTTCAACTTTAGCTCTTGGATCTTCAATCTTGATCTTCGATTTGGATGAAAGGAATCACTAGATTAGAGTGGAGAAAAGAAGTGAAGAAGTGTAGAAGTCGAGCTCTCAAAATGGCAGCACTTCGTCGCTTCGAAATCCGGATCCCAAAAAGTGAGAACAACCTTCCTATTTATAGCAGAAATCTCCCTAAGTCGTCCGCCCCCTATAAGTCGTTGCCGACTTAACTACCTCCGACTTATGACTTAGCACTCACGACCTAACGACTTAGCAGACTACGACTTAGTGATCCTGCGACTTAAGTCTCTCTCCGACTCAACAACCCAAGTCTCTACGACTTATAACTAAGCGGCTAACCCCTAGGTCGGTTACAACCTAACTGGGTATTCGACTTACGACCTATCTCTCGCCGACTTAACACAGTAGCTGACCTAACCCTTAACGACTCATCCCTCATCTCCTTAACTCGGCCATGACTCAACTGAGTTACAACTTAACTGCTAGACTTAGGTCGCTCACATCCTATCTCCAAACTCCTAAGTCGTTAACTCGGTCAGCCGACTTAACAATTCGCGACCTATCTCCTAGCGACTTATTTTCCTTAACTCTTCCACGACTTAACTGCTATAAGTCGCCTACTCCTTATAAGTCGCTAACTCGTATACGACTTAGCAAATACACGACCTAACACACAGAACACACCAAAACTCTTAGGCCACCAACTTCCTTAAGTCGCTACCCTACCTAAGTCGTATACTCCGACCTAACTATCATAGGTCGCTAACTCGAACTGTCTAACTCGGTCAGGTTCTATAGGTCGTCCTAAACCATATCCCCTAAGTCGTGTACGACTTACGACTTACACTAAGTCGTGGACGACTTAGGACTTAGAAATTTCGCCAATCTTCGTGAAAACTTTTTCGACGAATTTTTTTTTTCGATGTTTCGATCCTTAAAAATACGGGTCGTTACAGTTGCTATGGATGGTAGGCATGCAGAATAGTTTTTGATTGCTCTTGTTTGTTTGGAATTTTGGGGGTGAAATTCCTAAGGGGAGAGAATGTAACGACCCGTATTTTTACGGATCGAAACATCGTTAAACTGTTGTCATTAGGTCGTATTGTTGATAAGTCGTTTAGTGTTGTTAAGTCGTTTAGCGTTTAAGTCGTCTAGAGCTTAGGTCATATAGTAGTTAGGTCGGTGGAGCGACTTAAGGGAGTTGGCGACCTAATGAAGATGGCGACTTAAGGATTTTGGGATAAGTCGTGTGGAAGTTAGGTCGTGTGGTGGCTTAGGTCGAGTGAACGACTTAAGGGGTTTAGCGACCTATAGGATTTGACCGACCTAAGGAGTAGACGACTTAGGAGTTAACGGTTTAAGCTAGTAAGCGACTTAAGGAGGGTAGCGACTTAAGAACTAGCGACAACGACTTAGTAGTTAGCGAGTTAACGACCTAAGGAACTAAGCGGGTTAACAACCTAGGGAGTTTGGGTCGTTCGAGCGACTTAAGGAGTTGTTGTAGTTAGGTCGTGAGCGACCTATGTGGTGTTGTGCTTAGTTAGGTCGTGAGCGACCTAAGTTTAGCAGTTATGAGTAGTTAGGTCATCCAGACGACTTAGGAGTTAGGTCGGAAGACCCTGCGTGTAGTTAGGTCGATTAGACGACCTAAGGTGTTAAGTCGTTAGGTCAGAACTTCTGTTAAGTCGTAGGGTTTTCTTAGGTCGTGGACGAGTTAAGATAAGTCATTGAGTCGCTATGGTATGTTTAGTTAGGTCGTAGACGACCTATGATAGTATGCTGGGTATAGTTAGGTCGTGAGGTGTTAGGTCGTAACCCAGCTAAGTCGCGCAAGTGTTAGGTCGCGATTGTTGTTAAGTCGCGTAAGCAGTTAAGTCGTTAGGTCGTAGGTCGCGCAGTAGTGTTGAGTCTTAGGTCGTGACATTTTTAGGTCGTGGAAGCGCATATGCGTTAGGTCGTAGGTCGTGTGGATGGGTAGGTCGGCAAGAGTTAGGTCATGGACGACTTAAGGGGGCGGACGACCTAAGGATTTCCAGCCTATAAATACACGTCCATTTCCTCACTTTTTGGGATCCGGATTTTGAAGCGACGAAGTGCTGCCATTTTGAGAGCTCGAGTTCTACACTTCTTCACTTCTTTTCTCCACTCTAATCTTGTGATTCCTTCCATCCAAATCGTAGATCAAATCGAAGATCCAAGAGCTTAGATTGAAGATCTTCATTCTTCGAAGAGAGATTTCATCGTTTGAAGCGGAATTTTGATAGATCGAGTTAGATCCTTCGCTGTCCAGATCTGAAGTGTGTAGCTTTTGAGGTGTTTAGGTGATTTGGTGAGTGGTGATTATCTCTCACACGGATCCTATGCAAGTTCATTCATCAAGTTATAGAGATATTGCTCATGATTCATGCTTGTTAGATTTAGACTCTTTAATTACAAGATTGCCATTATTGTTATAATTGTTTATTTGATCATGTTTGAATGCTTGATTACTTGGATTAATGTTTGACTTGATTGATTGTTGTAAATTAGTTGATTGATGATTTGATTTGGACAAGTTAGTTGAAGATGATTCAAAAGCTAAGGGAAAGGCTCTTGAATTGGAAAAGCTGCTCGTGGCATATGTGGCGGATGATGAAGCTCATATGGATAGATTTGATGATGTTGATGTTGAGATGAGGCTTTGCTATGATGAGATGAAGCGAGGCATGGTATGAGATAGCCTTGGTTTAATCCAGATGGGATCATTCCAAGCATGTTGATAACTCGGTGAAATGGTTCGAGTTGAGGATAATGGTTTGCTCGAGAGGGGCTCGAGCTAGTATGGAAATAGTCGTCGAGGAGGATGACTAGGAGGCTGAGATTTCATCGTTGTTGAAGGTTCTAGCAGGCTCAAAGCAAGAGTATGTTGGGAAGATTCGATAGTCCCTAAAGACTATGATTGTAGTCGAGTACTCTGGGCAGATTCGATAGTCCTAGGCACGGGCTGCGACGACGTGCGGAGTTCTGTCTAGAACCGGGGTTGCCATTAACCCTTGACGGACGGCTGAAAGAATGTGCCGGTCATTCAATTAACGGTGGCATCGAAGCAATGATAACAGTGATAGCCAGAGTCATGGATGTTTGGTTGTATCGTCATTCGGTCTCAAGAGCAATGTTTTCTGGGTGCTTATCTGATCTTGGTTTAGGCCTTGGGGGTTTGTACTTTGAAAATGTTGACCTTGACTCGAGTGATAATCGCTTTACTTTAAATGTCTGCTTTGCTATGTTTATTTCTGCTTAGTGTGTCTGGGGGCTATCACTGTAGAATGAGGTGGAGTGGGAGGGTTGGATTCCTATTCCTTTTCCTTTATGCTCTTTTGGTATGTTGTTAGTTAATTTACTGCTCACTAAGACTGTTGTCTGACTCAAGGCTTTATGTTTAACTCTTATTGCCTTGGGCTGTTCATCCGCTTTGGGGATGGGCGGACTAGGTAGCAGGTGACAAGTGATGTTCTTAGTTTCCGACGATGCTGATGACGAAGACGAGCTGGAGGCTTGCATATTATTTTTCTTACTATATGTACTGGATGTTCCGCTGCTTTGTATAATTCTCTGAGTGATATGTAGTGAGGCTTGATGTATTGACTATTCAGATGTTTGTATTCAGCTATTATGAAGCTTAACTGGTGAGATTCTATTTTGAGATGCTTCACTATATATTTTCTCTATTGTATTTTATCCATGCGCTGTGAGTAATACGATAGATTCTGATGTTTTTAATTTACCTTGGCAATCGTCCATGGCTGCCTGGCACACTTATCAGCGCACTATCTCTATGTTTAGTGCAGGGGTCATGGGCGGTCGTCACATTTGGTATCAGAGCTTTGGTTAATCGATTTTACCCAACGCTCGCTGACGTAACTACGTATGAGAGACGTAATTGTATTTTTATGGATGATTACTATAAATAATATAGTAGCTTAGAATGATTTGAACCCATTATGTAGTTGTTCTCAAGGTGTATTGATCATTCCTTTTTATAGACATTAAGAATGAGTCGAAGAGGGAGACCATCTGCTAGGGAAGGCCGTGCTACTGAGGGGGCTACTGATTACACTACTATGTTCGAGGCTATGATGACTTCGATCATGAGAAGGATGCCAGCTCCGGGGCCATCAGTAGATGTTGGATTTCAAGTTCAAACTCCAAAACCGGTGGATTTTGCCAAGCTGTGTAAAGACTATACTCCTCTTGGAGGAAAGGTTTTCTTGGGAACAGAGTCAACCATTGAAGTTCAGAGATGGATAGATGCTTGTAGAAGAATCTTTGGTGATTTGGGAATCAAGGATGCAACTAAAAGGAAGCTCGCATCAAGACAGCTTCAAGGAAGAGCTTATGACTGGTGGAACTCTATCACCATTGATACTCCGGAGGAAGAAATTACTTGGGAGCAATTCCAAGCCAGATTTGAAGCTAAGTTCATTTCTATGGCTCAGAGGTCTGTTCTGTTCAAGAAGTTTGTGGACCTCAAGCAGGGTGGGAGAACAGTTCTTGAGTATGTTTCTGAGTTTGAAGCTCTGTCCAAGTATGCCCGGTCGTATATTGAATCTCCTTATTAGAAGAACGAGAAGTTTGTGACAGGCTTGGATAGTTATCTTGGGAGGCAGTTGGTGGATCATCTGGACGATCCATTTGAGAAGCTTGTGGAGAAAGCTCTCAGACATGAGAATCTGTTTCCTAAAGAAGGATCTGTTGTTGCTGTAACCAAGGAAGAGTCTAAACCACAGAAGGGTGGAAACAAGAAGAGGAAGCAGTAGCAACAGAAGGGTAAGGATGGCCAGAAGAAGCCGAAGGGCGAAGTGACCTGCTACAATTGTCAGCAGAAGGGCCATTTCTCCAGAGATTGCAAAAATCCGAAGGTGCCGATGAAGTGCCACAACTGTGACAAGCTGGGGCATATCAAGAGGAATTGTCCAGAACCGCGGAAGGACAAGCAGATTGTGCAAGCTTATGCTTTGGGGGCTGTTCCATCATCTTCAAAAGCTCCTACTGTTGAGGAGAAAGGAAAGAGTGTGGTGGTTCAAGGTACTCTTTCCATATGTGGTGTTCCAGTTAGAGTGTTATTCGATACTGGGGCGTCGCATTCTTTTGTTTGTAATGAACTTGTAGGCCGGTTGGGTTTAGAACCGGATATTGTTGATAGGCCATTGGTTGTGACTAATCCAGTTGGGGGTTCGTCTTGTCTGTGTATGCTATGCCGTGGTCTGATTGTATCGAGTCATGATTGCTCTTTTGTTTGTGATTGTTTTGTTCTGAACTTTGCGGGGCTCAGAATTATTTTGGGTATGGACTGGCTTAGGAAGTATGCGGCAAAGGTTGATTGTGAAAGGTTGGAGGTGACAGTCGAGAATGTGGAAGGGCGAAAGGTTGTGATACGATGTAAGCATGAGGAAGGCGTCTTCATGAGCTTCATGTATTCGCTGGTTGTTCCACGGGATGGACTGTCATCGGTGCCAATCGCTAATGGATTTGAGGATGTCTTTGATGAGGTCAAAGGGTTACCACCGCATAGAGAGATCGAGTTTCGTATCGATTTAGTTGAAGGAGCCAGACCTGTTGTGATGCCTCTTAGGCGGATGGCGCCTAGGGAACAGCAAGAGTTGAGGGTGCAGGTTGATGATCTTTTTCAGAAAGGATTCATTCGGCGTAGTGTGTCCGAATGGGGTGCACCAGTTGTGTTTGTAACCAAAGCGGATAGATCGTTGAGGTTGTGTGTGGATTATCATGAGCTGAATAAAGTGACTAAGAAGAACAAGTACCCATTGCCGAGAATAGATGACTTGTTTGATCAGCTTCACGAAGCTAAGGTGTTTTCTCAGATGGATTTGGCAATGGGATTTCACCAGTTAAGAGTGGCTAAGGATAGTGTGCCGAAGACTGCTTTCAGGACACCATCCAGTTTCTTTGAATGGATGGTAATGCCATTTGGATTGACCAATGCACCAGCATATTTTGTGGATCTTATGAATAAAGTGTTCAGAGATCAGTTGAACAAGTTCGTACTAGTGTTCGTGGATGATATTTTGATTTATTCCAGAACTGAAGAAGAGCACAAGACGCACTTGCGTATTGTTTGGGAAATCTTACGGAAACATCAGCTGAAGGCTAAGTTTTTGAAGTGTCACTTCTGGAAGAGCGAAGTGAGGTTCTTAGGCCATATTATCTCTGGAAACGGAATAGCGGTTGATCCCACCAAGATAGCAGCAGTCCAGGATTGGGGTAGACCTAAGAATGCATCTGATGTGAGAAGTTTTCTTGGATTAGCAGGATATTATCATCGGTTTATCAAATACTTTTCCAAGGTGGCTGCACCATTAACAGGATTGACGAAAAAGAATCAAGTATTCAGGTGGGATGCTAAGTGTGAGCAAGCTTTCGAAATCCTGAAAGAGCTACTGACAAGTGCTTCTGTTTTGACTATTCCAAGTGGAAATGGAGAGATGGTGGTTTACACCGACGCATGTGGTAGTGGACTTGGAGAAGTGCTAATGCAGAAGGGTAAAGTTGTTGCGTATGCAAGTCGACAACTGAAGCCGCATGAAAGGAATTATCCAACTCATGATTTGGAGTTAGCAGCGATTGTTTTTGCTCTGAAGATGTGGAGACATTATCTATTGGGAGTTCGATTCGAGTTGTTTACAGATCATAAGTCGTTGAAGTATCTTTTCTCCCAAATGGATTTGAATCTTTGACAGCAATGATGGATAGAGTTTTTGGCATCATATGATTTTGGTATAGCCTATACTCTGGGAAAGGGTAACGCAGTGGCAGATGCGTTAAGTCGAAGACATGCAGGATTGGGAGCCATGATTTCAAAATGGAAGAATCTTGAGTATTTAGCTGGATTTGACTTCAGGCCCAGATGTGAATTGGAACCTGAGATGTTGGCAAACTTATCGATAAGACCTACTCTTGTGGAAATAATTGGCGAGAGCCAAAAGCGAGACGATAAGCTTGTCAAGATTATCCGTGATTTGGAATTTGGATTGGACCCAGAAAAGGATAAAGGATTCGAGGTCGATCGAGAGGGTTGGCTTCGGAAGCAAGGACGACTAGTTGTTCCCAATATAGATGAATTGAGAAATGAAGTTCTGAGGGAAATTCATCACTCGAAGTTGACAATTCATCCAGGTGGAAATAAGATGTATCGGGATATGAAGAGAACCTATTACTGGGAAGGTATGAAGAAGGATGTTGGAAATTTTATTTCCAAATGCATGAACTGCCAGTTGGTAAAAGCTGAACAAAAGAAGCCAAGTGGATTGCTTCAGCCATTAGAAGTTCCTACATGGAAGTGGGAGAAAATATCGATGGATTTTATCGATGGGTTACCTAGAACCAGAGCGGGAAATGAAGGGATTTGGGTCATCGTAGATCGTTTGACTAAGAGTGCAAGATTCATTCATGTTCGATCAACCAGGACTGCATCAAAGTTGGCTGAGTTGTATGTTAAGTGGATAGTTCAATTCCATGGTATTCCGAAGAGTATAGTGAGCGATCGAGACCCATTGTTCACTAGTGGATTTTGGAAGAGCTTCCAGGAAGTTTTGGGAAACGAGTAGTGTTTGAGTACAGCTTATCATCCCCAAACAGATGGTCAGACCGAGAGAGTCAACCGAGTTTTGGAAGATCTCCTTAGAGCATGTGTTTTAGATTTCGGAGGATCATGGGAAGATCATCTTCATTTGGTGGAATTTTCGTATAATAACAGTTACCAATCAAGCATTGGTATGGCACCGTATGAGGCATTGTATGAAAGACCGTGTAACTCTCCGACATGTTGGTTAGAAACAGGAGAAAAGTTGATACTTGGGCTAGAAATGATTCGACAGACTTCGGATTGCATAGAGATCATTCAGCAACGAATGAAGGCAGCCCAAGACCGTCAGAAAAGTTATGCCGATAAGCGTCGTAAGGATTTAGAATTCGACGTAGGTGATATGGTTTTTGTGAAGATTTCTCCACTAAAGAATGTTATTCGATTCGGGAAGAAAGGAAAATTGACTCCGAGATTTGTTGGACCATTCCCGATCATCGAGCGAATTGGAAGCTCGCCTATAAATTGGAGTTACCAGAAAAGATGTCGAGTGTTCACAATGTTTTTCATGTATCGTATCTACAGAAATATGTGCACGACTCGAATACAGTGGTTTCTGCAGATAACTGTGAAGATTTTGAGATTTATCCAGTCGAGAAGAGACCTCGTAGGCCGCTTCGTGTTGTGGAAACTGACACGAAATAGCTTAGGAGGAAGATAGTTAGGTTGCTCAAGATACAATGGAGTGATGATGTTAACGACTGTACATGGGAGGTGGAAGAGAGGATGAAGGCAGCTCATCCTGAACTCTTCGAGGTATGGCCATAAGGTGTCGTGTCATCTCACGATATTGTAACTTGTTCTTGTTTTAGAGTTCTGCATGCTAGGCTAGTAATTGGACGCATGGTTTGTTGGTTGCTATGGATGGTAGGCATGCAGAATAGTTTTGATTACTCTTGTTTGTTTGGAATTTCGGGGGTGAAATTCCTAAGGGGGAGAGAATGTAACGACCCATATTTTTACGGATCGAAACATCGTTAAACTGTTGTCATTAGGTCGTATTGTTGATAAGTCGTTTAGTGTTGTTAAGTCGTTTAGCGTTTAAGTCGTCTAGAGCTTAGGTCGTATAGTAGTTAGGTCGGTGGAGCGACTTAAGGGAGTTGGCGACCTAAGGAAGATGGCGACTTAAGGATTTTGGGATAAGTCGTGTGGAAGTTAGGTCGTGTGGTGGCTTAGGTCGAGTGAACGACTTAAGGGGTTTAGCGACCTATAGGATTTGACTGACCTAAGGAGTAGACGACTTAGGAGTTAACGGTTTAAGCTAGTAAGCGACTTAAGGAGGGTAGCGACTTAAGAACTAGCGGCAACGACCTAGTAGTTAGCGAGTTAACGACCTAAGGAACTAAGCGGGTTAACAACCTAGGGAGTTTGGGTCGTTCGAGCGACTTAAGGAGTTGTTGTAGTTAGGTCGTGAGCGACCTATGGGGTGTTGTGCTTAGTTAGGTCGTGAGCGACCTAAGTTTAGCAGTTATGAGTAGTTAGGTCGTCCAGACGACTTAGGAGTTAGGTCGGAAGACCCTGCGTGTAGTTAGGTCGATTAGACGACCTAAGGTGTTAAGTCGTTAGGTCAGAACTTCTGTTAAGTCGTAGGGTTTTCTTAAGTCGTGGACGAGTTAAGATAAGTCGTTGAGTCGCTATGGTATGTTTAGTTAGGTCGTAGACGACCTATGATAGTATGCTGAGTATAGTTAGGTCGTGAGGTGTTAGGTCGTAACCCAGCTAAGTCGCGCAAGTGTTAGGTCGCGATTGTTGTTAAGTCGCGTAAGCAGTTAAGTCGTTAGGTCGTAGGTCGCGCAGTAGTGTTGAGTCTTAGGTCGTGACATTTTTAGGTCGTGGAAGCGCATATGCGTTAGGTTGTAGGTCGTGACATTTTTAGGTCGTGGAAGCGCATATGCGTTAGGTTGTAGGTCGTGTGGATGGGTAGGTCGGCAAGAGTTAGGTCGTGGACGACTTAAGGGGGCGGACGACCTAAGGATTTCCAGCCTATAAATACACGTCCATTTCCTCACTTTTTGGGATCCGGATTTTGAAGCGACGAAGTGCTGCCATTTTGAGAGCTCGAGTTCTACATTTCTTCACTTCTTTTCTCCACTCTAATCTTGTGATTCCTTCCATCCAAATCGAAGATCAAATCGAAGATCCAAGAGCTTAGATTGAAGATCTTCATTCTTCGAAGAGAGATTTCATCGTTTGAAGCGGAATTTTGATAGATCGAGTTAGATCCTTCACTGTCCAGATCTGAAGTGTGTTGCTTTTGAGGTGTTTAGGTGATTTGGTGAGTGGTGATTATCTCTCACACGGATCCAAAGGAGTATATCGGATTATTGACTTGATTTGGTGTAAAATAGTGATTTCCATGCATTTTCATAAACTTAAGTGTAGATCTATTGTTCATGATGATTTGACCTCCATTTTACTACATGTTAACCTATGCAAGTTCATTCATCAAGTTGTAGAGATATTGCTCATGATTCATGCTTGTTAGATTTAGACTCTTTAATTACAAGATTGCCATTATTGTTATAATTGTTTATTTGATCATGTTTGAATGCTTGATTACTTGGATTAATGTTTGACTTGATTGATTGTTGTAAATTAGTTGATTGATGATTTGATTTGGACAAGTTAGTCGAAGATGATTCAAAAGCTATGGGAAAGGCTCTTGAATTGGAAAAGCTGCTCGTGGCATATGTGGCGGATGATGAAGCTCATATGGATAGATTTGATGATGTTGATGTTGAGATGAGGCTTTGCTATGATGAGATGAAGCGATGCATGGTATGAGATAGCCTTGGTTTAATCCAGACGGGATCATTCCAAGCATGTTGATAACTCGGTGAAATGGTTCGAGTTGAGGATAATGGTTTGCTCGAGAGGCGCTCGAGCTAGTATGGAAATAGTCGTCGAGGAGGATGACTAGGAGGCTGAGATTTCATCGTTGTTGAAGGTTCTAGCAGGCTCAAAGCAAGAGTACGTTGGGCAAATTCGATAGTCCCTAAAGACTATGATTGTAGTCGAGTACTCTGGGAAGATTCGATAGTCCTAGGCACGGGCTACGACGACGTACGGAGTTCTGTCTAGAACCGGGGTTGCCATTAACCCTTGACGGACGGCTGAAAGAATGTGCCGGTCATTCAATTAACGGTGGCATCGAAGCAATGATAACAGTGATAGCCAGAGTCATGGATGTTTGGTTGTATCGTCATTCGGTCTTAAGAGCAATGTTTTTTGGGTGCTTATCTGATCTTGGTTTAGGCCTTGGGGGTTTGTACTTGGAAAATGTTGACCTTGACTCGAGTGATAATCGCTTTACTTTAAATGTCTGCTTTGCTATGTTTATTTCTACTTAGTGTGTCTGGGGGCTATCACTGTAGAATGAGGTGGAGTGGGAGGGTTGGACTCCTATTCCTTTTTCCTTTATGCTCTTTTGGTATGTTGTTAGTTAATTTACTGCTCACTAAGACTGTTGTCTGACTCAAGGCTTTATGTTTAACTCTTATTGCCTTGGGCTGTTCATCCGCTTTGGGGATGGGCAGACTAGGTAGCAGGTGACAGGTGCTGTTCTTAGTTTCCGACGATGCTGATTACGAAGACGAGCTGGAGGCTTGCATATTATTTTTCTTACTATATGTACTAGATGTTCCGCTGCTTTGTATAATTCTCTGAGTGATATGTAGTGAGGCTTGATGTATTGACTATTCAGATGTTTGTATTCAACTATTATGAAGCTTAATTGATGAGATTCTATTTTGAGATGCTTCACTATATATTTTCTCTATTGTATTTTATCCATGCGTTGTGATTAATACGATAGATTCTGCTGTTTTTAATTTACCTTGGCAATCGTCCATGGCTGCCTGGCACACTTATCAGCGCACTATCTCTATGTTTAGTGCAGGGGTCATGGGCGGTCGTCACACCTATCCCTTTTATTCCATGGATATATACATGTATATCTACCCCCAAATACTCTATTATTTTCAATGGATAGGTAAAAGGTTATTTTGGCTGAAATCATGGAGTCGGACAAAGGGATATGATTTCTGCCTACCCGTTTATTATAGTTATGGAATTTCTTACTTCTCTCCTCCATCAACAAGTCTTAGATAAAAATGGTCAGTTACACCCTAAATGTAGGAATCCTCTCATAATATCCCTCATATTTGCAGACGACCTCATGATCTTTTCCAAACAGCCATTATATTCCCTTCATAACGAACACTCTTCAAAGACTATAAACTCCCACTGGCCTTTCTATTAATCAAGGGAAATAAAACATTTTGATTAAAGGCTAGCCATTTCAAAAATTATTGAATTGCAGCTCTTTATTCCCTCAACGTCATGCCTCTAAACTGAATTAACTTTGGTATTTCCCTCTCTTCTACTAAACTCTCTACAAATCAATATATTCCCTTATTTAAGAAATTAATTAATAAAATTGGCAAATGACCTGCACAACTTCTTTCTCAAGTTGGGATATTGACAATCATCAATTTAGTTGCAGTGGCAATGACCTCTTACCTCTCTAGAACTTTCATCTTACCAAAAAAACTTATTTTAATGCATAATAGGGCTATGAATCATTTCTTATGGCATGGGGATTGTCTCTCCAAGAAACAAATCCCAATTGCATTCAAAACAATTTGCATATCTAAGGAAAGAGGTGGACTTGGTATAATAAACATCTCATTATGGAATAGAGCAGCAGCTTCTAAGCATTTGAATGGCCTACTGCTTGGCAAATCTACATTGTGGGTTGCTTGGATGATTAAACGCCAGCTCAAACAAGGTAATTACTGGACCATAACCAAGTCTAGCTCAACCAGCTAGTTTTTCAACAAATTACTAAAGCTTTGAACCATGCTGCTTCCCCTAATTCAGTACAAAATCAACTACAATAGTACTCACACTTTCTGGCATTCACCATAGGCTGCTCAAGGCCTTGTTCTGAATGACACCCCATCCCACAGTCAAAAATGTGTTACTAATATCCTTAAAAATGCCCTAGCAAGACACTGTGTTGATGGAAAAATATCTTTGACATATACCAATTGCACCAAAGCCTGTTCCCTTTCGCCACATGATAGCTAATCCAATGATTGATCTGAATGAAATATAACTTGGGGAAATGATAAGTCTTCTAACTCAGTTGCAAAAATCTACAATCACTTGATCAAATTTCCGCATGATCGGTTAGATCCCTGGTTCAAAAGAACCTGGAACGGATTGGGCAGTCAAAATAATAACTTTCTACTATGGAAAATAGTTCACAGTGCTTATCTTACTAACATAAGTTACTAGATAGAGGATTAAACACTAATGCAGCTTGTGTTTTTTTCTGTTCCATCCTAGAAAAAGGGATCATCTCTTTTGTAAATGTCCTATTATTTAAAAGATATGGCACAAAATTCTTGCCTTTAGTGGATATCCTATCAGATTCAACTCTTCATCTGAAGAATGGATTTGGATCCACATAACTACAAGATGGAAGAATAAAGAAAACCATACCATCCTACTGGTCCTCAAGAAGTTCCTCATGATCATCTAGAATGAGGGAAATGCTATGGCTTTTACCCAAAATAAAAAACCGAAGATCGGCTTTACTTTAATACCACATTACGATTATGCATGCAGTTGCTGTGCTTCGATCGAATTAAGGTTTCAATCCAGCTTTTCCTTCGTAAATGAGTCGGTTTTTTTGGTTTTGGTGTTTGTGTGTTAGTCTGTATTTTTTTTCTTCCTTTTTTGTCACTTCTTCTATTTTGATTAATTTGAGTGCGTCTTGTGTGTTTTTTCCTTCTATGTTTGGTTTTGTTTTATTTAATAACATTTTGGTAGGGGACCAATTTCAACTCCTCTTGCCTTTCAAAAATAATCTCTTGTTATAAATAAACTTGTATAAGGGCCATTGTAAGGCATGGAAAAAAGGTTATTTTATAAGGTTTTGGGGATTGAGATATTTTCTCAATTTTTAGGTTTTTTTCTTGTAATCTTTAAGGTAATTAGTAAAGGATTTGTTTGGAGGAATTTCTTTGTTTATTGTTTTTCTTCACTTCTTATCTCTTCTAAAATCTAATTGTGTAGGAATTCAAGGTAAATCTGTGATGGCCCACCTTCTCGACCCTTAAAGTTGACAATAATACATCCATGGTATTCACATGCCGAACATCCAAGTGTTGGAAAGACAAATTGTAGGGGTGAAAGAAAAGAAAAGACAAAACATAATCTCACATCGGGGAGAGTAATATATAATGAACTAATGATCTTTACAAAAGGAAACTTTAATAATTAGAGTAACTAGACTCACATCAGCCTGCACAATTATAACAGTCTATCCTTACAATTTCTGATACATAAAAAACAACAACTACAATAAAAAATAAAATACGTTAGGTCTTGGAGGTATCCGGTTAGTCTCTTGAAGCTCCAAGCATCCATTGCTAAATCTATGAATAGTACTCGGGTCTCATCCGAGTATTATAAGAAAATAACACCCGGATCAGTCTGGTAAACTAGCATGAGAATCTCAAATCATTTGAATTTCTTTTATGTTATAAAAACCTTTCAAAAATAAAGGTATCTCGTAAGGCCACGTTGCACATAAACACGAATGAGTTTTTACCTTATGATAACCAAACCATTTCATAAAAATCATGTGATATTATAATTATATCTACAGTTTAAAATAAATATATAACATATTTGGAATGGTTACCCATAATTACATTCAACAATATTAGGTTCTACAACTAAAACCACAAGGCACGTATTAGAGATTGGATTCCATATAATGACAAGGCACCATGGAACCACCTACCATAGTACATCTTTGGATAAAATGCACCAAGGGCCTCATTTAGACCCCTTACATGACAAGATTGACCTATCCCTTTTGGGATAGTATCGAATATGTCATCACCCCGATTGCATTATAACCTTTTCCTCTTGAGCTCAAAGGCACATACCATATCCATAAATAGTGATCTAGAAAGGTCATGACCATTCCTAAAGTGTGCGACTCACATAGCCTTGCGGCATATCCTCTGTTTTAGTCATTCCTAGGTGTATGGCTCGTTAAGCCACGATTGCCTTTTCCACTTAGCAAATCCCACTTAGAATGCTAACACTGCCCTCCAAGCAAAGATGCAATGCCATCATTCATCCATACTAGTTGTTCAGGATATGAATAAACCGAAGGCACTACTTCTACTACATATTTTTTAGAATCACCATCAGGATTAGTATCAAGTAGCCCTTACATAAAGAACTTCGTCTTCGATTTCTATCTTCTTCAAGATGTCTCCAATTCGAATGCATATGCCAGTTCGAAGTGGTTTTTGGATAACTCATGTTTATCCGACCTTGATCTCTTCGAATAACCAATTGATAGTTTTTGGTTGACTAAATCCCAATTCTTTTAGAAGTAAGCAGAGAATATAAGAGTCCCAAGGGGACCTTGAATATCTGCCCTTAAAACGAGAGACGTTTCACTGGAATGAGTTTTCCCAAAGGAATCTCAAACCATATGAAATAGTGAAGCATTCATATACTTCCCAAGTCAAAATAGGTCAAGTTATCAATAGTGGGCAAAACATTATCTAGTGTAAGTATATAGTTTGTATATGGATAATCGAACATAATATACTTATCACCAATTTTCGATGTCAACCCCATGCCATCCCTGATTAACAATGAAGTCAGAC
This sequence comes from Allium fistulosum, assembly GCA_030737815.1. Classification (NCBI taxonomy): domain Eukaryota; kingdom Viridiplantae; phylum Streptophyta; class Magnoliopsida; order Asparagales; family Amaryllidaceae; genus Allium; species Allium fistulosum. The sequence goes on along the minus strand of CM060903.1, from coordinate 696,859,367 downwards.
AATTTAGGTAACTACCTTTACCTCGACGTACCTTGTTAAACTCTCACAGATAGAAACGAGCTTTCATACCTCAAAATTTAGTATCAAGTATAACATGAAGTACTTTCCATATGCTTAATTAATCATGACCTATTTATAGAAATTAACCCTCTTACACTTCCATCATTTCAAATTCTCTACCTCTTGTCCAGAATCGAAGCCAGGTAAGTCAAGGCATTGGTTGCACATAGCCTTGCCATAGTTAAACACTCCTACTCTAAATATCACGGATAGAGGAAAGTCTACTTATCGGATTTTAGTGCTAAATATAAAATGACTTACTTTACATAAATGTGTCAACATTTTAACACTACTGATCAAATTTTTTTTATGTTACTTAACGATACCAATAAAGAAATCCCTTGCATAAAACAAATTCTTTTTAAAACAATCTGAATACCAACTCCATAAACTTATTACTAGTTCTTGATTAGAAACTAGTTATCGGAAATACTTTCCAAACTCATTTATTTAAACCAAAGCTTGATTTAAAATGATAAGATCTTTTCTTTATATAAAGTAAACAACTTACTTAATGATAACCAAGTGCTATAAATCAAACTTCTTTTCCAATTTTCCGAAACCATTTACTATAACAAGTATGTTATAGTCCACAATCTCTTTCCTTTTCTCGAAAAGCATTTACTACAACAATAGTGTTGTAATTCAATGTTTCTTTCTCTTTTAAAATTACCTTTAAATTTCTTTAAAACATAGTTTGATACTTATATCTAAAACACTCCCTTAAAGATGGTCGCTTTTAAACGAAAACTTGACTTTTGAAACAAAAGCGGTTTCTTTTATAAAATTTACACTTCTTGCTTAAATAACTCAAATAAATTCTTAAAAATATGTTTAAATCTTCAAACTCATTTTAAATACTCATATAACTTTTGTAAAACACAATAAAAAAGAACTACAAAATATCTAAAATATATAACTTTTTTACTTTACTAAAATCATATATTTCCAATGTGCATCAATAGCTACTATCACTATATATGGATCGTAACTTTTAAAACTTTATTTTGTAAATCAAATAGCTTTTAAACCATATTTCTTTCTATATTTTTAACCATTTTAAATACCTTTGCCAAAAAGGTTTGAAAACAAGAGTTAAGTCCAAAAACCATATCAAAATACATTTAGAAACAAAGTGGTAAACCACTTAAAAGAGAGCACAGGATTTCAATGTCGCTAAACCAACAATAAGTAGGTCGACTACAACTAACCAATATTCACTTTCCGTATACACTTACATTTACATAAACAAGAATATATGTAAATAAAAATCACAAGACAAGGAATCCTTTAGGATCCCTATATAAAATTTTATTCTTCGAAGTGCTTCCACAACGACCTATTCGCCATGGAACACTTTGACTTCCTTTTGCTTTGGTCCCCTGCAAATCAAAATTACATATACCATCTGCTTCCAAGTAGGAATCTAATCCAAACAACAACATATAAGCAATACACAATAACTAAAGCAACCAATTATTTTATAACAATATTCATTATAGTAAAATGACTTTTAAATTTAGTATTCTAACTTTTAAACGGAAATAAAACCTAAGGAAAAGCTTCTAGCTTCCTCCCCCAACCTTGCAATAACCAAACTCCCTCCTTCCCTTCCCAAATGATCATGCCAAGGACCCCTCTTTAAATGCTCAAGGCCCAAGCCCTCCAATCCCCCAATGCTCATAGCCATGCTTGGAAATGAGTGCTCGACTTTAAAGCTTAGAGCTTCGGCAAGTTGAAGGTAGTTACTATGTTGTTTTAAGGTTATGGAAGAAGTTTGGGAAGAAAAGAAGGAGTTTTGAAGTGGGAAAAATGAAGAAAGACAAGAGAAGAGAAGAGAGAAAAAGTTTGGAGAATGAATTAAAGTAAATAAAATGAAGTAAGGAGGTCCTTATATAAAAATGGAAAAATGGCAAATTACACTATGAGAAAAAAAATGCATCAGATGACATATATGCTTCGTTGTTTGATTGCATATCTATCTATCTGTAAATTCTGTGCTGTCTCATTGCACATCTGACCACATATATGCCCCATCGTCTGTTATGCACTAACATAAGAAAAAACCAATTGTTGTCTGATGTTATAATATCATTTCTAGAATTTCCTGTTAGACAACATATGTATATTGACTAATATGCATAACAATTACATTTATATTATATTTGCAGAATGAAATAAATGAATCGCAATTTTATTTAAACAAATATTTTATTTCAAATCAAATTCAAATACAATACAACTTTCACTATACTTATATTTTCAAATACAATACAACTTTCACTATCACTCTTATATATACAACTTTTCTCTACATTCTCATATATAACCTTTTTTTACTCGCACTCACTTACACTAACTCGAGTTTATTTTGATGTTGATCTTGATTTGCTTGCTCTAGCTTGTGTCCAACCATCTCATATACATGTCAAATAAACAACACGTTAAATTGGAAAAGGAAACAAACCTAAATTGCGAAAATAAAATAGAATTGAATATTAATATATTGCCTTAGTTTATAGATTTGTTTTTTCTTCATGTTTTAGACAGGGATATATATATATGCATGGACAACTTATGATATGCAAAATGTATCACGGTGAATATCACAAGGTCGGACATCAATTAAATATCATGGACTGTTGTAAAGGTCAAGCCCAAAGGCTCAATATAGTCCAAATGTGCACAAGGTCAAACACATGTATAAACTAGTGTAAATTCACATGTATAAACTAGATGTGCACATTTGTATAAACCAGACAAAAACATAGAAGTAAAACATATGTATAAACCAAATGTGCACAGACGTATACATGTATAAACCAGTTGTAAATTCACAAGTATAAACCAAACAAAAACATGGTAATATTTCACACATATATACATAATTATGTGTGTGTGTATATACGTGGAAGTAACAAGCAAGAAGACTGCATATAGTAGTAACTCAAAATCGAACAATGAAGTGAACATGGAAAGCAACTCAAAATCGAACAATGAAGTGAACTGTTCAAGTTCATAGGCTACAAATAAGTGCACAAATAAGTACATTGTGCACTGCCTTGAACAACCAATTCAACAACCACTCTGTGCCTTGACAAGGAAGTTCAAACCATTGAGAATACAATAGAGAATACAATAAGAAGTACAAATAAGCAGCAATTCAACCACACACTGCCTTGACAAGGCAGTGCACACACTGCCATGTTCATAGTAGTGCACACATTTCTTTGACAAGGCAACGCTGTGCACTGCCTTGTTCATGGCAGTGCCATGAATAAGGCAGTGTATACACTGCCATGAATAAGACAGTATGTGCACTACCTTGTCAAAAAATCACAAAATCATAGCAAATTAATTATCAGAAACTTTAACTGAAACCAAGTGTACATATGAAAGAACAAGAAAAGCATTTCAGAAATTATCAAAAAAATCAAACTCAACTGTACATATTGAATCACAGTGCACATAAACAAGCTCAGGCAAAACAACAAGTGTTGAAGCAAGTATATACAAGCTCGAGTGTATATATGAACATACAAGTATATACAAGTGTATACAAGAACATACAAGTATATACAAGCACGTATAAGTACATACAAGTATATACAAGAACTGAATTGGAACAAGATTTGCAACTAAAAGTGTAAAAAGAAATAACATGGACCAGATTTGCAAATATATATTCGAACAATAAACAAGTCAAGTTTCAGATAATCAAATATATATCAGAGGATGCATATTATATATCAAATATATATATTCGAACAATTAGTTCAGCGAGCAAAAATTCAACATGGACAGCATTCAACATGGCATTCAATATGGACCAGCAATCAACATGGACCAACAATTCAGATCTCACAAGTGCAGTGTATGCACTAATATAATTGAAGTGGCCAACAAGTGCAATACTGAAGTGCACCAAACATAAGTTCAGCTATGTGCACATATATACATATATTATATACATGTATATATGTGCACAGTGGCACAAAACATAACTCAGCCATGTGCACATATATACATATATGTATATACATGTATACATGTGCATAGTGGCACTAATGAAATGGCCAACAAAACAAGGCAAGGATGTATACATGTATATATGTATGCATAACTTATGTTGTAAATCTGGCCAACAAAACAAGGCAAGGATGTATACATGTAAAACCAGTGCATACATGCATGAATATTTGTTTAATGAGGACCAGTGAGTAGAAAGGCAACTCAACAACATGTATGGATGATCCAAGAAAGCATAATAAGAGTTCAAATGCATGGAAATCGGTTTCAGGCAACAATGCCGCAAGATGGAATCACATAACCAGATGCATATAGGTACAAACCAATTCAACAGATCAGTCTAAGTGCACAAGTGCAAGTGTTAAGACATAAGTGCAACAAGAAGGAAATTAATTTTAGGCAACAAGGCAATAAGCATGAATCAAACCAGTCTAAGTGCACAAGTGCAAGTGTCAAGCCACAAGTGCAAGTGTTTAGCATCAAGAAAATGATAAGACCAGTCTAAGTGCATAAGTGCAAGTGTTAAGCCACAAGTGCAACACTCAGAAATTAGACCAGGCAAAGCAAATGATAAAGTCAAATATCATCCAAAATTTGACAACCCGTAGTAGTGAAATTGACCAAGGCAAAAAAATTAGAAGATTGCAGTGGTGCATACATACAACTGCTACTACTTTTAAATCAACAAAACTTCCGAGTACTTGAAAATTGCAGTACTAACTCCAATACCAAAGCAGAAACAAAACGATGGGCAAATTATATTCGAAATATATTTAAGAATCTTAAACATATATATATATATATATATATATATCAATGAACAAGTCATAATGCTAATCAAACTCTAAAAATTTCAAACCAAAGGTATATAGGAATATATAGGAAATTGATCTCTATATAAACACCCAAATTATCATAGGCAAATATGGTCGAAATCAATACAAAATCAAAAAGGGGTAGAAATCATACCATATATCAATTGAAGAATACTCGACAAATTATAAGCCGCATCAATTCAGTGAAACCCTAATTACTAGCCACGACCATTAAAGAAAATATCACAAGCAACGGCCATCAAACCCTAATGTAATTACAGCAAAACCCTAATTTCCAAGTGGAAGTCGAGTTTAGATCGCTACCGATTTGGTTTTGAGAGGGAGATAGTTCGTTTAGGAGATAAGTAAAAAATAGAGTGAAAGAAAGTGGAGAGGGAAATAACTAAGGAATGAAGGCAGCGAACACCCTTTTTTTCTTTTACAAACCAAAGAAAGAGAGAGTGAACTAAATGAAAGAACGCAGCCACAAAATAACTTAGGCAATATTGAGAGGGAAATAAATTTTTTGATAAGGAGGCAAAACCAAATTTTTGATAATTTCAATCAAACAACAGATAAATATTGTCTAAAAACAAATGTTGTTTAATCACTGTTGTGCCACATAACATATAATTTTTCCATGTGTTGTGTGAAAAAGTAGGATAACAGAAAATCTACCATGCGTTGTGTGATCACTGTTGTCTAATTCACTTTGTGGCATAGTGTTACTTCACTTACCTTTTAGCCAATTTACCTAACTACACTTACTTTTTCATACATCCTTCCCACTTTCCAATGCAAGCACATGGCTATGTACTCCTATCATAATTACATGTACTAATGCACACAAATTTATGTACTTTAGTACTTAAAATAAGAAGGAAAAGTCTTCCTTACTTTATTACCTTAATTAATTACATTTAAAACACTTCAGTTACACTTATTTTTACTAATTATTTTTGCAATGTTTTGACATGTTATCAAATGTGTAAATGTGTGCACATAAGTATGCAAGAATGTTGCGACAACTTCCGTTTGATAAAAAGTTGAAAATCCAAAAAATGATTTTCAGTCATATTTTCAATTTTTTATCGAACTACTTATTTTTGTAAACAAACTTTCAAAATAAGTTTACTGTCATTGCTTATTGATTAAAAGAAGGTTATTTGGTTATTAACAACCATTAATTAAATATTAAAATTTATCAAATATTCACAAATTAAAGAGATAAAATTTCGGGTTGTTACATCCTTCCCTCTTTAAAAATTTTCGACTCCAAAATTTCATCAAGAACAAACAACCCAGAAACAAACCATACTAATTCTTAAAATTTCCCAGAATGTTAAATGACCGACAAACAAACTTAGTGTTTGTCCAGGTTTATAGCCTTCTCATCGCACAAGGATGATAAATAATCTACTGAGCATAGGTCATGCTCAACAGCCATAGGTTATTACTCAATCGATTACTCACACAACTCATGACAGATCGAAGAATCATCTACCCAACTCCTCATAAACCATAAAACATTAAAGGCAAATATATTTAAGCCTGTACGATATGCATGAATCATCCATGAGCAATATCTAACCCGATCACTTACTCGGATACATAGATCTCCTATCCAAGCTAGTATAGATTACTTAACTTCTTAATTGCGAAACCCTGATCCGGTTCCTTAATTTGATACTTATGTCCTTACATAGTTCTAAACTATGATAGAAAACACTCACATCATTCCAAGAATCCATCTCAAGTACCCGCATACAAGAATTGAGTGAAAATGCCTAGTACAGACCGGTGCATGACACCCAGAAATCATGTGCCCGAACATTGGATCAAGAATTGTTTTGCGAATAAAATGACCTAAGTCCAACTTACAGTTTTTATACCTTTATTATAACTTAATAATTATACTACCCTAATTCTTTGTACTTCCCAAAATTATTTATGAAAACATTTCATAAATACATAACTTAAGTTTTAAACTTGTATAATACCCTACTACAACCTGAGAGTATATACAACTATTTGATTTAATATTTTATATTTTCCTTAAATTCAGATGCATGCCCAAAATAAATCTGGGTCTTAAAACCGAGTTGACCTCTTTGCCCATTCAGTCTGGTAAGTAGCTAAGAAGAGTAGGATGCTGGCATCCAAACTCGGTTCGAGATACTACTTTTCCTTAGATACCTCTAAGGTAAAGGTGTTCATTAGCCGCCCCAATAACATCAAATAGTTTCTACAACTTAGATGTTAAAACAAAAGACACGGTTTTAATAAAAAAAGTTTATTAAAACCTTCTAATTAAATTTAGCCCATTTAAAAACTTGTGTTAAATTATTTCTGCTCTACCCATGTGTGATATAAACTTATATTAAAAATATCATTTATTAAAACATTATTTATCGAAATATCTTTTTATTTTGAATCCATTTTCTTTAAGAAAACTTAACAACTAAATACCCGATTTTTATTTCAAAACCATTTTTTGTAATAATACCTTATATTTTAATTCATAGAAAACATACATATAGACCGAGTAACCCAAAATGATACCAAGGAACTGGGTCCTACCAAATAGTATCATACATTCCCTTACCAAGAAGGGTAATACTTAAGAAAAGTGTTTACCATTCGAACACATGTTTTCTCCATCTTTAGTCATTTTCAAGTCACTCGAACAAGTTAACATAAAAAATACTTCTTCTTTTTCAAATTTCCATTTTGAAACAATACTATATATATAAACTAGCTTTAGTACTTTATTTACTAAAACCTGCTTTGGATTTGTTCGAATTCGAACTCGTTTCGATCATACAATGACAAAGGGAATAATTTGCTAAGTGCACTATAACATCCGCCTAAGCAAACATCTGGTTGTCACTTAGAAGATTATTTATATTACAACAAAACTAATCAAGACTCATTCCCCGAACAATCCAAAGAAAATGTATCTCACATAAAATTCACTTTGAAAATTTTATACTTATAAAAACTTCAAAGTAATACTATTTTTACCCTTTTTCCAAAAATTATTTGGAACCCTTTTTCAAAGACACCAGGATTTAAATTCTCAAAAATCATCTTTATTTTATGAGACACATCTTATAAACCAAATATATATAAAATTATCTTAATACAATAACTTCCTTTATTATAGTAACCTTTTTAACAAAGTAAACTTTTTAAACCTACATTATTGACGAACGCCTTATAGTCAAATCGTGAAACTGAATTCACAAGGTGTTCATATTTAGTTTAATTTAACAACAAATGCTCATAAATTGACTGAGCATAAATAATCAGTCAACAAATGATGATAAATAAATACCATCGTTTCCTAACAAATAATCATATTTTTTTTGAAAATTATTCTTTTGTATATAAAATATAAAATGTAGCTAAAATTATTTCATTTACTAATTTCAACATATTATAAAACAATTTTATAGCACTAACAAGTACGAGCTCTCATATATAATACATTCAAACTCAATCTAGGGTATCACTTACCCTATCTCTAATGAGTTTACCCTACCAAGGCCAAGGTTCTCGTTTAACCTTCGGCTTTGATACCATTGTAATGACCTACCTTTTCAACCCTTAAAGTCGACACTAATGAATCCATGGTATTCACGTACCGAACATCCAAGTGCCGGAAAGACAGATTATTGGGGTGAAAGAAAAGAAAAGACAGAACATAATCTCACATCGTTGCGAGAAGTATATAATATCCAAATGACCCTTACAAAATAAAATTTTAAAAATCAAGGCAACTAACCTATCAATAGTCTGGACAGTTATAACAGCACGTCCTTACAATTGCTGATAAATACAAAACAAGAATTACAATAGGTCTAGGAGGCATCTGACTCGTCTCATGAAGCTCCAAGCGTACATCACTAAATCTTGGAAAAGTACTCGGTTCTGACCCGAGTATTATAAGAAAATAACACCCGGATCAGTCTGTTAAACCAGCATGAAAAACACAAATCATTTGGATTTCTTTTACGTTATAAAAGCCTTTCAAAAAAGGTATCTCGTAAGACCAAGCCACACATAAACATGGATGGGTTTTTACCTTACGATAACCAAACTATTCATAAGAAAATCTTGTGATATTATAATAATGCCTAGGGTTTAAAATAAATATAGAACATATCTGGTATGGTTACCCACAATTACATTCAACAGTACTAGGTCCTACAATTAAAACCACAAGGCATGTTTTGGAGATTGGATTCCGTACAATGACAATGCACCAAGGTACCATCTACCATAGTACGTCTCTAGATAAAATGTACCAAGGGCCTCAACTGGACCCCTTGCACGACAAGACCAGCCTACCCCTTCCTGGATAGTACAAAATGTGTCATCACCCCGGTTGCCTTATAACCTTTTCCTTGTGAGCTCACATGCACATACCAAATCTATAACATCTCATATTTTGAGGCCCGAAACTAAGCGCTACAGATGCTGCAGTCATCTATAGTTTTAATTTCTGTTGAAAAAATGCGGTCACATTAATGGTATCCATTATATTAGAAGCGCAAGAATATAAAATAATTTAAAAGTAATTTCAAAAAAAAATTTCTTGTTACATTTCACATCAGCATTTCATATTCGTTAAATAATCCCAAAACGTTGCCCAGGTTTAGATAAAATATAATTATTACAAATTACACCAAGAGCGATATATGAAGATGCCCCCTTGGATGATCAGGGTTACTAAATAGACAGACATGTCTATTGTCAATACATTTATACAATAACTGACATAACATAGCGGATAATAGATATAGATAGACTCCTACATAACTAGCTTCTGCCTCCTACACATCTTCAAAAGCTTTATTCACCAAACCTACTTAACCTGAAAGACCTTACTACCGACCTACTCAAATCAAATTTTGAGCACCTGAGAGTTTAAGGGGAAAACATAAACTTTGATCAGACAAAAATCTTAGTGTGAATAACAATATGCCATCTCAGTTAATTGATATCAAATGAGACCACGCCGCTAAGCTGAACGAGTTTTCCCCTCACTAATATCCTTTAAATTATACCTTTTGCAAATCATAGTCCTGCAACCAAACTGGTTAAAATAACAATATAACAACAATAGGTATGCATGCAACCTGGGTAATGTTGACTATCCATCAAATCAATGGACTACCTGTCCCAATGTTTAGTTTTCATAGGGTAACTACCAACCTACATGGCTGACTCGGGCCTTCCAGATATATCGAATTTTATAACCAGCCTATTTGAATAAAACTAGATAGTCTATCCGAAACTTACTATTCCTAGGGTCAACTGAACCTAATGGTTTTGCGGGCTTATCAATAACTTAACTCATCTTTGTGTATTCCTTTCTGTGTGTGCACCTACTTCTAGTTATACCCATGGCAGAGCCATATGCATTGGAATTTTGGACTTATATTAGCTAGGGGCTACAGGTTAAAGTATAGGTATGACCCTACACCAGTCCCATCTAGTTTTCTCATCTCTAAGTCAATTCATCCTATCATAATATACCCAAAGGTAATAAGACTAATAATCTCTTTAATAAAATAATAGGCTAAGTACCCTATTTATTTCTTAGAAAACATACTTCTTTACAAATGATTTACCCCTTGAAACTATACTTTCAAAACAAGGAAAATTATAGCCCTTTACTCTACCCAAAATAATTATGCCATGATATATGCTTTAATAAAACAATATTGGTGAAGTTTGAAATCATTTAAGGTCATCGCCTCTCAAAACAATAGGTTACACAACCAAAACAATGTAAAACCTTTACAGTGATAAAGCTCAGCAACATCATCACAATGAGGGTCTTCTCCCCTCTTTAGTAGAAATAAGTTAAGACCATTAACATTTAAAGCTCAAGGCCATAAAGATAAATCACTTCGCACTTCATATAGTGTCGAAGTCAAAGAGCATAAGCTTGTTTTTTATAAATTAAAACCTTTTCAAAGAACAGAGTCGAAGTGGTTAATCTTAGCATCACTGCCTTAGAGAAAATAGCGACTTCATTAAAGTCACAATCATTAGGTGTGGTAACATAGCCTCCTCGAATCAGTTATAGGGAAATTAAGCCGAAGTAATAAAACGTGGCATCATATGTGTAACGATCTGTATTTTACGTATTAGAGGATCATAAAATAATTTTATTTAATTCATTTGAGGTTATATCATTCTAATATTTTGAAATATGATCTTTAGGAATGTTTTACACATCCATGGTTTTTCTCGAATTTCTATGTGAACATTTTGTCCTTGGAGATCTTATTTCGGCCATAACTTTTGATAAGGGCCGAACTAGATATTCTAACCTACTTCATTGCTTCGGGATGGTGGTTTCTCATTCCACAGAGTGGTCATATAGTTCGGATAATTGGTTAAGAAGTTATAGCATTTTTAAGTTTTGTAAACTACTGACCAGAACTAGAAAGGGGACCAATGGGCCAATTACTAAGTCCATTAGTCTAAACAGATTTGGCTATAAATATGAGGTGAGAGAGACCATTTGAAACCTTTGTCTCTCATTTCATATCAGCCTCAAAACCTACCTCCTCTCTAATTCTCCGCTCTTTACATAGATTTCATCCAAAATAGTCTCTAACCTTAAATCAGAGGCTAGATCTTCATCAAGGGGCTTGATCTCGTCGATTGGATCACATCTAAATCCAATTAGCTACTGTCCAAATCGGATTTCCTCTCATTTTTGCAGGTTTTATTGGTTTGGTGAGTGGTCATGATCTCTCACTGGTCTATAATGGATAATATGTTTAATTAGGTGATTATAAGTTAGTATTGTCAAATTAATATATAAATTGATTAGACATAGGTAATTTAAAATTTAGAAACCCAAGATCAACCTAATTAAAACATGTAATATAGATTAAATCATTGGCCAGTGTCATTTATGCATATATGGCTACATAATTCTATGATTTTGATTGGATCTATGCTTGTTTATGATCATTGATTGAATTGGATGACTTAAATGTTTATGATTGGATGTAATTAAATGATTTGCTATGTTTGATTCATTGTTGTGTTCGAAATTTCTTGCTGTGCTTTATTCGTTTGCTAGTGTTGTGCATGTTTAGGACTTAGATTGATGATCGAAAAATATTAGAAGCAAAGTTTGTCAGAATCGCACGAAACTTGGAGGATAGGCTCTGGAGCATGCGAGGAAGATGCCCTAAAAATTTCATGATGATTGGAGCAAAGTATTTGGATTGGTACCGATCCGATCCAATTGGATCGATACCGATCCAATCCAATTAGATCAGTACCGACCCGAATTTATTGCACCAATCAACATGAGATCCAAGGGGATGGTAGAGCATGGGTTCCAAATGCTCTATGAAGTTGGATCGAAGGATAGGTCAAGTATTGAAGACATGATGGATCATCTATGGTTGATCGGCTATGGAGCATAGATGAGAGGACCAAGAGTCTAAGAGGGAAAGATAGGGGTCTACGGCATCTAGAGGAAGTGTACTAGAGGCTGGAAGTAAGGGGGAGACAAAAATTGGCCAAGTATTCGGATCGGACCGATCCGATCCAATTGGATCGGTACCGATCCAAATTATTTGGCTCCAATTGATGTGGGATTCCGGGTGGACACTCTGGAGTTGTAATGGATCATGCTGGAAGTTATGGCTCGTTGATTGCTTCTATGGTTTGGTAGTTATGGCATGATGAAGTTTTAGCTATTCGATCGGAAACTCGAATTGGAGCGGGATCGAAGGAGTAGATTGATAGCTCGGGATGGAACGAGGCTGTAAGATAATGGAATGGGATGAGTAGGACCATATTTTCCAGTATAGCTTTTACCTGTCTAGTACCATATTTTCCAGTATAGCTTTCGATAGTCATTTACCGCTCACACCAGACTGTTGTCTGACCCAAGGTTTTATGTTTTCCTTTTATCATCTTGGGTACTCTTAAATGAGTAGACTAGGTGACAGGTTTGGAGTCACAATTGCTGTACAAAGATGAGTTTGGAGGAGCTATGGCGTATTACTCTATATTTCTAGTTTCCACGGTTTGTTGTTATATACTCCGAGGGATGTAGTGAGGAAATGTTATATTGAGATATTATGAAATTTGTACCATAAATTATGATGTTTTAGTAGAGATATTATCTTTCATTTGTTATGGCTCATTATATTTCTGTTGTTTATTTTTGATATTATATTTTATCCATAAGCTAAGAGATATGCAACTGGTTTTCTGTTTTTTATTTCAACCTTGATGATCCTCCCATATCAGCCTGGCGCATTTACAGTGCTCTTTTAGGTTATTTGGTGCGGATGGTATGGGGCGGTCATCACATTTGGTACCAGAGCTTTGGTTACGAGTTAACTGAAGCAATTCGAGAGTATACGCTAAAGGAGGGAGCGTACTTGTTAATGAAGATATTATGCTATATAATATTATTATATAGTATAGTATGAACTTGGGTATATTACAACTTCTCTTGAATGAGGATAATAATTCTTATTATAGATAAGAATGAATCGGAACACAAGAAAAGCTGTTAGGAATAACTCTGCTTAAGGAGTGGAAGAGGAAGCAGGATCAGGAGCTGCTACACTCGATTTTCGAGTCATGTTCAAAGCAATGATGGCTTCGCTGATGAGAAGAGCCCAAACTACTCCTGGTGTGGTTTTAGATGGTGGTGCTCCAGTGCAAGTACCTAGAGTCAACTTCGCCAAGCTTTGTAATGATTATTCTACTCTAGGAGGGAAGCCATTCTTGGGGACAGAATCAGCTATTGAAATGCAAGATTGGATGGATACTTGTGAGCACATTTTCAAGGATATATAGGTGGAAGATGCTTTGAAATGGTAGCTTGCTTCAAGACAACTACAAGGCCGAGCAATGAATTGGTGGAATGCTATTACCATTACTACTCCAGAAGATTAGATTTCTTGGGATCAGTTCAAAGTTAGATTTGAAGAGAAGTTTATTCTAGCGGCTCAGAAATCAGTGCTCTTCAAGAAGTTTGCTGATTTGAAGCAAGGAGAGATGCATGTTTCTAAGTATGTGGTGGATTTTGGCTTTGTCTAGGTATGGGATGCCTTTCATTCATACACCGCTGAAGAAGAATGAGAAGTTTATTACTGAATTGGATGACCACTTGGGAGAGAAGCCAGTGGACCATATCAAAGTGTCTTTTGAGAAGCTTGTTGAGAAAGCTCTTAGACATGAAAGTTTTTACCCAAAGAATAAGGCTACTATTGTGGCTGTTGATGGAAAGGAGGAATCAAAAACGCAACAAGACGGTGGGGGTAAGTAGAAATGGAATGGAAAGAGGAAGCAACAACAACAACAACAACAAGGAAAAGGGGGCCAGAAGAAGAGCAAGAGTGAGGTTTTTTGTCGCAATTGTAGCGACAAAGGTCACTATGCTAATGAATGTAAGGTGGCCAAAAAGTGCTTCAACCGTGATAAGCCTGGGCATATGAAAAGGAATTGTCCATAATCACCTAAGGATAAGCATATTGTGAAGGCATATGCTTTGGATGATGTCACGACTTCATCTTGTGCTCCTACTGCTAGGGATAAGGGGAAGGGAGTCGTGGTGCAAGGTATGCTTTCCATTCGAGATGTTTCTGTTAGAGTTCTTTTTGATACTGGAGCTTCGCACTCATTTATATGTGGTGAACTAGTATGCAAACTAGGTTTGGAACCCAGATAGTAGACTGACCTTTGATTATGACGAACCCTATTGGAGGACCTACTAGTCTTTGTATGATTTGTCGAGGCTTAGAGTTCTCGAGTCATGGATGTTCTTTTGTTTGTGATTGCTTTGTTCTTAATTTTGCTGGGTTCGGAGTTATTTTGGGAATGGACTGGCTTAAGGGGTATGCGACTGTAGTGGATTGCGAGAAGCTAGAGGTGACAATTGGTAATGTGGAAGGGCGAACGGTAGTGGTACGCTGTTTATGAGGATGGGGTATTAGTCAGCTTTCTTTATTCGCTTGAGATTCCACATGAAGGGTTGTCATCTGTTCCTATCGCTAGAGAATATCCAGATGTCTTTGAGGAAGTGATAGGATTGCCGCCGCATAGAGAGATCGAGTTTTGGATTGACTTAGTGGATGAAGCTAGACCCATAGTTTTGGCTTTGAGGTATATGGCACCCAGAGAGCAGAAAGAGTAAGAGGTGCTAGTGGATGATATGCTGAAGAAAGGATTAATTCGGAGAAGCATATCCGAATGGAGTGCACCTGTTGTATTCACAACGAAGGTGGATAGTTCTCTGAGGCTATGTGTGGATTATGGCGAGCTAAACAAGGTTACGAAGAAGAATAAGTATCAGCTTCCATGGATTGATGACCTGTTAGATCAACTGCACGGTGCAAAGGTGTTTTCTCAAATGGATTTGGAAACAGGATTTCACCAATTGAGGGTGGCTAAAGAAAGTGTGCCTATTACTGCATTTCGGACACCGTCAGGTTTTCTACGAGTGGTTGGTGATGCCTTTTGGATTGATCAACACTCTAGCATACTTTAT
Source organism: Allium fistulosum (assembly GCA_030737815.1). Classification (NCBI taxonomy): domain Eukaryota; kingdom Viridiplantae; phylum Streptophyta; class Magnoliopsida; order Asparagales; family Amaryllidaceae; genus Allium; species Allium fistulosum. The sequence continues at coordinate 696,843,914 of CM060903.1, read as the reverse complement.
GGATCTGATGAATTGAGTCTTTCGTGATCAGTTGAACAAGTTTGTGCTTGTGTTTGTGGATGATATTCTGATTTATTCCAAAACCGAGGAAGAGCACAAAACACACTTGAGGCTTGTGCTTGAGATTTTGAGAAATCACAAGTTGAGAGCTAAGTTCTCTAAATGTCACTTCTAGAAGGAAGAAGTGAGATTCTTGGGACATGTCGTGTCAGGATAAGGAGTTGCGGTGGATCCCGCAAAGGTGGTAGAGATCCAAGATTTGAATCAACCTAAGAATGCTACAGATGTGAGAAGTGTCTTTGGATTCGCAGGATATTATAGGAACTAAATAAAGGACTTCTCAAAGATTGCAGCACCATTGACCAACTTGACCAAGAAGAATCGGTCTTTCACTTGGGATGAAAGATGTGAGCATGCAATTGTAACTTTAAAGGAAAGGTTGACGAGTGCACCTGTATTGGTTATTCTAGGTAGGAATGAAGAGATGACAGTATACACCGATGCTTGTGGTATTGGTCTTGGAGCTGTGTTGATGCAGAAAGGGAGAGTTATCAGTTGTGCTAGTTGATAGTTGAAACCGCGTGAAAGGAATTATCCAACTCATGACTTGGAGCTAGCAGTGATTGTATTTGCTTTGAAGATGTGGAGGCACTATTTGTTGGGAGAAAGATTTGAACTATTAATAGACCATAAATCCTTAAAGTAACTTGTCTCTGAAAAGAAACTTAACCTTTGGCAGCAACGATGGTTGGAGTTCCTAGCTTCTTATGACTTTGATATTTCCTACACTCCAGGGAAAGGTAATGTAGTGGTAGATGCATTGAGCAGAAGACATGCTGAATTGGGAGCTATGTTTTTGGAATGGAAACATATGAAGTATATAGCTGGATCTGATTTTAGGCCATGTTGTGAGCTCGATCCTGAGATGCTAGCAGGTTTATCGATCAAACCTACTCTCATAGAAAATATTGGTACTAGTCAGATTCAAGATGCAAAGCTAGTAGAGATCATGGAAAAGATTGAAATGGGAGTAGAATCTAAAGATTTGAGACAGTACGAGATTGACCGAGATGGTTGGCTTCGTAAGGATAAGAGACTGGTTGTTCCAGATATTAATGGATTACGAGATGAAGTACTAAGGGAATGCCATCATTCCAGATTAACCATTCATCTGGTGGTAACAAAATGTATAGGGATATGAAGAGGACTTACTACTGGGAAGGAATGAAGAAGGATGTTAGAAGTTTCATCTCATGGTGTATGAATTGGCAGTTAGTGAAGGCTGAGCAGAAGAAGCCTAGTGGATTGCTACAACTACTAGATATTCCCAAATGCAAACGAGAACGGGTATCTATGGATTTTATAGATGGATTGCCAAGGACAGAGCAGGATATGATAGTATTTGGGTAGTGGTAGATCGTCTAACCAAGAGTGCAAGATTCATACCTGTCAAATCTACTAGAACGACATCCAAGTTGGCAGAATTATATGTTAAGTAGATTGTTCGATTCCTTAGTGTGCCGAAGAGTATTGTAAGCGATAGATACCCATTGCTTAATAGTGGATTCTGGAATAGCTTACAAGAGAATAATATGTTTAAAAGTTAGCACCCAGATTTGTTGGACCTTTTCCAATTATCGAGAGAATTGGGAAATTAGCTTATAGGGTAGATCTACCTCCGAAGATGACGGGTGTGCATATTGTTTTTCATATCTCCTATCTACGGAAATTTGTGCATGACTTGGGTATTGTGGTAGCACCGGATCAGCTAGAAGAGATAGAGGTTGAGCCAGAAGTTTCAAGACCTTGTAAACCACTTCGAATAGTTGAGAATGAAACGAAAAAGCTTAGGAGGAAGATAGTTAAGCTAGTTAAGGTGCAATGGGGTGAGGACGATAGCGATTGTACATGGGAGACCAAGGAGAGTATGAAGATGGCCTATCTCGAACTCTTCGAGTGGTAAGACCCATAGGTCGTATCTACTTGCACCATTGTATCTTATACTGTTAGAATTTCACATGCTAGGGTAGTTTTTGTTTGCTATTGTTTGATTTGGCTGCTTAGTTGGATTGTTAGATGGTTGCTAGTGGCTGGTAGACATGCGAGAAAACCTTGGTTTCTTATGTTTGTTTAGTTATTTCAGGAGCGAAATTCTAAGGGGGGGGGGGGAGGAGGGGGGAATGTAAAGACCCATATTTTACATATCAAAATGATCGTAAAATAATTCTATTTAATTCATTTGAGGTCATATCATTCTAATATTTTGAAATATGATTCTTGGGGATGTTTTACATGTCCATGATTTTTTCTAAATTTCTATGTGACCATTTTTCCCTTGGAGAAGTTATTTCGACCATAACTTTTGATAGGAGATGAATTAGATATTCTAACCTAGTTTATTGCTTTGGGATGATGGTTCCCCATTCCGTAGAGTGGTCATATAGGAAAATCAGATAAGTGGTTAAGAAGTTGTAGCAGTTTTAAGTTTTGTAAACTACTGGCCAAAATTAGAAAGGGGATTAATAGGCCAATTAGTAAGTCCATTAGTCTAATTAGGTTTGACTGTAAATATGATGTGAGAGAGACCATTTGAAATCTTTGTCTCTCATTTCATATCAGCCTCAAAACATACCTCCTCTCTAATTCTCCATTCTTTGTATAGATTTCATCCCAAATCGTCTGTAATCTCATATTAAAGGCTAAATCTTCATCGAGGGGCTTGATCTCGTCGATTGGATCACATCTACATTCAATTTGCTACTTTTCGGATTAGATCTCCTCTCATTTTTGTAGGTTTGATGGGTTTGGTGAGTGCTTATGATCTCTCACTAGTCTATGATGGATAATATGTTGCAATTAGGTGATTATATGCTAGGATTGTCAAATTAAACTATAAATTGATAAGACATTGGTAATTTCAGATTTAGAAACCCTAAATCAACCTAACTAAAACATGCAATATGGATTAAATCATTGGCTAGTGTCATTTATGCATATATATGGCTATGTAATTCTATGATTTAGATTGGATCTATGCTTTTTTTATGATCATTGATTGAATTGGACAACTTGAGTGTTTATGATTGGATGTACTTGAATGATTTGCTTTGTTTGATTCATTGTTGTGTTTGAAATTGCTTGCTATGCCTGATTCGTTCGCTAGTGTTGTGCATGTTTAAGACTTAGATTGGTGATCGGAGCATATCAGGAGCAAAGTTCGTCGGAATCGCACGAAACTTGGAGGATAGGCTCCGGAGCAAGCAAGGAAGATGCCCTGTTCATGATGATTTGAGTAAATATTTGGATCGGTACCGATCCGATCCAATTGGATCGGTACTGATCCGAATTTATTGCACCAATCAACGTGAGATCCAAGGGATGGTAGAGCATGGGTTCCAATGATGCTCTATGAAGTTGGATCGGAGTATAGGCCAAGTATTGAAGACATGATGGATCATCTATGTTGGATCAGCTATGGAGCATAGATGGAAGGACCAAGAGGCTAAGAGGGAAAGATAGGGGTCTATGGCATATAGAGGAAGTGTACTAGAGGCTGGAAGTGAAGGGGAGCCAAAATTGGCTAAGTATTCTGATTAGTTCCGATCCGATACAATTGGATCGGTACCGATCAGAATTATTGGCTCCAATTGATGTGAGATCTGGGGTGGAGACTCTAGAGTTATAGTTGATCATGCTAGAAGTTGTGGCTCAGTGATTGCTTCTACGGTTTGGTAGTTATGGCGTGATGAAGTTTTAGCTCTTCGATCGAAAACTCGGATAGGAGCATGATCGAAGGAGTAGATTAACAGCTCGGGATGGAATGAGGTTGTAAGATAATGGACCGGGATGTGTAGTAGGCTCGCGCCCGGAACTAGATTGGAGTTGTGGAAAGCTCTAAAGATTTGGTAGTGGTAAGGAACCGTTGATGACTCAGTGTTCTGGTTGTGTTCAAATCAAGGGTACTATATGCGGGGGCACCCAAGGGCTGGTAGTGTTAGTCATATACTCTGGACCGGCAGGTTCTAGGTCAGGTGGTACAGGTATCACAAGAGACAACCGTATGGGGTTTTTAATCGGTGAGTACGGTGAACACAATCGAGAACCGGGATTTCCATTAGTCTCTGGAAGCGAGGACGATGCCATACGAGTTTTCATATGTTCAAGGCTTTAGAAGATGATAGCTAGGTTTTGAAATCTATGGTTGCTATGATTTCTATGTCTACTTTTGGGTAGGCTATCATCTATACGAATGCTGGAGAAGGGATTGGGAATAGGGCCAATGGAGGAGGCTGCTTAGATTCTTCTATCCTGTTCTGTTATAGTATCATATTGTCCTCTATTTTGAGTGACATATTATATCTTATTATTATGTGCTAATTCTTTGGTTGCAGGGATATGTCAGGTATGGTTTTGTGTACCTGTCTAGTACCATATTTTCCAGTACAGCTTTTCATAGTAATTTACCGCTCACACCAGACTGTTGTCTGACCCAAGGTTTTATGTTTTCCTCTTATCATCTTGGGTAATCTTAAATGAGTAGACTAGATGACTGGTTTGGAGTCACAATTGCTGTATGAAGACGAGCTTGGAGGAGCTATGGCGTATTACTTTATATTTCTAGTTTCCGCTGTTTTTTGTTATATACTCTGAGGGATGTAGTGAGGAAATGTTGTACTAAGATATTATGACATTTGTACCATAACTCATGATGTTTTAGTAGAGATGTTATCTCTCATTTGTTATGGCTCACTATGTTTCTGTTGTATATTTTCTATATTATATTTTATCCATGCGTTGTAAGATATGCAACAAGTTTTATGTTTTTCGTTTCAACCTTGATGATCGTCCCATATCAGTCTGGCACATTTACAATGCTCTTTTAGGTTATTTGGTGCGGGTGGTATGGGGCGGTCCTCACAATATGCTTTCGAAGTCATTAAATAGCGGCATTATGCCTATAGGGTCGAAGTCATTAAACTGCGGCATCATAAAGCTGATAAGAAAAATGATCTCATTAGTGCCGAAGTAGTCATTACGAAGATATGGGGTCGGCGACGTTGTAAAACAAAAGATTAAGTAATGCGTTCTCAACCTCTTCGAAGACTATGATGTCGACGTCATTGTTTAGCTTCCATCTTCGACCAAGCCAATACATTCTATATCGACCGAAGTGATACCATATGCATTGTTCTTAAAAGACGTCGAAGGCTATGCTGGTGGAGTGATAGATGCGGCATCATGACTTTCAAAGTGGCATTACCGTAAATAATAAGAAAACTGTTTATTTTCTAATTAAGGTAATCTTCTTTCACCAATTCCCAATATTTATCCAATTCTTATTGGTTAACAACTTCCTTTACCAAAATCTTTTCTAGAATCCTACCATAGAGCGGATTTTATATTTCCAAAACATATTTGCAAACTAACCCCTTTTATACTAAAATCTTAATAAAACAATTAAGCTCTTCTAGCTTAAAACAATTTATTAATCATGCATAAACATTTGGGAAAAATCTCCAAAAATCATAATAAATCAAATTTATTATTTTCTTTAACATATAAATATTTCTGGGCTAAAATCATAATATAATTATTTTAAATAATTAAAGCCGAATTAAACCATTTTCTAGACTTAGAAAATTCACAATTAACTCATACTTGTTTGGAAAATTGTGAAATTCGAAACCCAGTTTTATAATAATGTTTCTAACATCATACTAAAATTTCAAGTCATTTAGGTGTCATTTGATAGGTTTTCCAACTCAAACATATCACTAAATTTTGTAAATAAATACTATAAATCACAAATAAGCATATAATCCTTAAAACCTCTAAAACTTGGAATAATATTAGCAAAAGAATCAGATTTACTCTTAAAACCAAAAATAACACATAATCACTTTGTATTGATTAAGAAGGTTGAGATCTGTGTTATTGATTTGAATCCCCTAGGCTTGGATCTTGTTTTTAGCTTTTAATTCCTCTTGAACACTTGTTAATGTCCCACCTTGCTTTACTCTTTTAGTTTGTGAAATTGTTAATGAAATGAAGGAAAAGAAATGTATGTTATATGTTTAGAAAATGCAACCTTTTCCCATTTTGCCCTTAGCCTATTTTCTTCTTCTTATTTAAAGTTTGATCCTTCTTACTAATTCATTCATTAGGCACGACCCCTTATTATTATCAAATCTCAAACTCCTTAACCTCTTACATTATTTAATTTAGTTTACCCAATTAAATGTTACAAACAATGTTAATCAAAATTAGGGTTGTTACAGACTCCCCTCCTTAAAGAATTTCGTCCTCGAAATTATGATAAGGTACATAACAAACCTATAACAAGGCATAAAACATACCATCACAACAAATCAGGATAAGTGTCTATAATCCTGCTCTCTGTTTTTGAAGTATAGTCTCTCCTATCGTCACTCCACTAGACCTTCACTAATCTGACTGTCTTGTTCCTTAGCTTCTTCTCATCCCTAGCCATAATACGAACTGGATATCTAACTAAGGTCATATCCGGTTACACTACTAAGTCTTCCAATACAGTCAGAGTGATAGTAATCTTTGGATCTTGAACACACTTCCTTAAATGAGAAATATGGAAAAAATTGTGGACTCCTACCAAACTGTTCGATAACTCTATCCTATACACGAGTTTCCCGATCCTTTTTATAATAGGAAATGGTCCAATAAACCTCGGTGCCAATTTCCCTAACTTTCGAATCTCACCACTCCTTTCATCGGTGATACTTTGACGAAAACCCGATCTCCAACTGAGAACTCTAAGTCTTTTCGTTTCTTGTCTGCATAACTTTTCTATCTAGACCGATCTTCCTTCATCCTTGCTCAGATTAACTCAATCTTTTCTGTGGCTTCTCTCACCATATCCGGACCAAGAACTAACCTATCTTCGGTCTCTAACTAACATACGGGATATTTACACGGCCTTCCATATAAAGTTTCAAAAGATGTCATCCCTATACTAGTCTGATAACTATTGTTATACGAAAACTCGACTAAGTGTAGATGATCTTCCCATTATCCTCCAAATCTAGCACACAAGGTCTTAACAAATCTTCTAAGACTTTGTTAACTCTTTCTCTTCATATATCTCGATACATCTTAGTTCCTCGAGGATGAATAGTAAACTTTGATCGATCACACTTCCTAAAAACTTCTTTCCTTAGGTCACCAACCTCTGGAATACACAATCGTCCCTTCTTTCTCAACCATCCATTATGGTCAAGATAAAAATCCTTCTAGTCGTTAATCCCAGTTCCACCTTCCAATCTTATAATTCTTTCGGCTAGCAATGGATCATGTCTTTGCTTAGAAGAAATTCTTTAGATCAATACTGGTCGAACTTCTAAACAAAATAACATGGTATTCTGACTAGAATTGGTAGTTGATCTTAACTACACTCTACAATTAGTTAAAGATTCCAAATCTTTCCACTCCAATATCATTGTTAACACTACATTCTAATGCCTTCTGCTGAGCACATCTGCTACTTTATTTACTTTCCCTTGTGTGTTCTCAATTCCAAAATCATAAGCAGCTAAAAACTCCAACCATCTCTGATGTCTCACATTCAGCTCCTTTTGAGAGAATAAATATCTTAGAGACTTGTGATCCGTATACAACTTGAATAGTTCTCCTAAAAGATAATTTCTCAGCATCTTCAAAGTAAAAATCACAGTGGCTAACTTTAAGTCATGAGTTGGACATCTAACTTCATGCGATCTGAGCTGTCGAGAAGCATAGGCAATCACTTTACCCTTCTGCATTAACCCCATTCCACACGCATCGGTATACACTACCAAATCTTGATTTCCATCCAAAACAACTAGCGCATTGGTCAATAAATGTTTCTACTTTTGGAATGCCTCCTCACATTTATCGGTCCAAACATACTTCACGTCCTTCCTTGTTAGCTTAGTCATCAGTGCTACTATACGAGAGAAATCCTTAATGAATCTCTGGTAGTAGCCAGTTAATCCAAGAAAATTCTTTATCTTGGTCACTGTCTCAGGTCTCTTCCAATTAATTACAGCTTCTATATTAAATGGATCTACTGACAACCCTTTCTTTGAGACTACATGACTAAGGAACTTTACTTCATTCTTCCAAAAATGACACTTCAAAAACTTCGCATTTAGTTGATGTTGTCTCAACGTCTCCAGTACTATTCTAAGTTGAGTCTCATGATCTCGCTCATTTCTAAAATATATCAGAATGTAATCTATATACACCAATAAGAATCTATCTAAGTTCTCTCGGAAAATCTGATTCATCAAATTCATGAAGAAAGCAGGCGCATTAGTCAACCCGAATGGCATTACTAACCACTCAAACAAACCATATCTTGTTCGAAATGCCGTTAAAGAAATACTATCCTCTGCTACTCTTAAGTGATGGAACCTTGTCGCCAAATCTAATTGGAAAAATACTTTGGCTCCACTCAATTGATCAAACAAGTAATCTATCCTCCACAGGGGATATCGATTCTTTATCGTCTTCTCATTTAACTTATGATAATCAATGCACAATCTCAACGACTCGTTCGGTTTCTTTACGAACAACGCAGCCGCTCCCCAACGCAAACTGCTTAGTCTAATAACACTTTTCCCTTCTAAATCCACCAGCTGCACTTTTAACTCCTTCATCTCAGTAGGTGCCATCTACTAGGCGGTTTACTAATAGATTCAGCTCTTGGTACAAGATCTATTCGAAACTCAATAGCTCATTTTGGCGGTAGTCTTATAACAGGCCCAAAGACATCTGCAAATTCTATGAGAACCCAATTTAACTCATCTTCCTCCTCTATTGCACTCGATAAAGAACAAACATCAAAACTTGGATTTTCTTTAGAGTATACAATTTAGTCAGTACTATTGGGGTGTCTTAGTGGTATTTTCCTATTATGGCGAAATATCCTAGCATCATATTTACTTAACCATTCCATACCCAAAATAATTCTGAAGCCTACAAAATCAAACACATACAAACCGCAGGCAAATACATGATATAATAATGCAAACTCTAAATGGTCACATCTCATTTCGAGAGTTGCATACCCTCCTATCGGATTCGCAACCCTTAAGGAAGTATTTAGGTACGAGGGTTATAGGATAAGTTTATCTACCAAACAACGGGATAGAAATGAATGTGATGCATTGGTATCAAATAATACTCTAATAGGGATACCATGAATCAAAAGTGTACCTCCCATCACAGCTTTACCTTTCTCCTTAGCTGTTGGTCTTAAAGTAGCCGGTTTTAAAGAAAATACTTTTCCTTTTCTTGCCTTGGCCACTTTCAGACATTTGTTCTTGAAATGTCCCACCCGGTCATAGTTAAAGCACTTGATGTTCTTCTTTCCAATGACTTACTTTCCCTTGCCAGTTCGGCATTCTAGAGAATAATGTCCCTTCTTATCACACTTCTAACACACAATATTAGACTTTCCTTTCTTGGCAACTCCACCCTTCTGAGCTCCCTTCTTCTGGCAAAACTTTCTCTTTTGATTCTGTCCACCCTAACTCTCAGCTTGCTTGTTATTACTGAATTAAGCAAGAATCTGTTCATTTCTCAAAGCCATCTACACGACTACATCACATGGATCCCTGAGATGTGGTAAAGTTGCCCTAGCAAGCTCAGGTCTTAACCCATGGATGAACTTATCGTTTCTCTTAATAAATGTGTCCACGATAGCATATCCATCTTGGGCCAGCTCCTTAAAACTTGTTGCATACTCCAACACAATCATATCACCTTGCACTAATTCAGCAAACTTTCTCAGTAGAGTCGATTTAGCAATTTCAAACATAAACCTCTCTTTAAACCTTCTCCTGAATTCTGCCGAAGTCAAAGTCTCTTCTGTTACCCCGATAGTCACACTATTTCACTAGTACGATGCAGCTCCTTGCAGTTGTCTAGATGTTAACCTCCTCTTTTGTTCGCCATTTAAACCAAGATTCGTTATTTAAACCAAGATCAGCGAAAATCCTTACACAATTGAGTATCCAATTCTCCACTTCAATTGCATCCTCTATTCGAATATATGGTTTCCCTCCAAATCTCGCATAGTCTCTACTCAACACATCATAATTGTTGACAACTGGAACTTTCCAATTAGCTTTTCCAGCATTTCCACCAACTAACCTAGCAACAGCTCCTTCTTGCATCATGTTGATAAAGAATTGATACATTGCTCTCATATCAACATGTGGTGTTCCTGCACCAACATTAGCAGTTGTTTGTCGACTCGGGTTTCTCCTAGTATTGGGCATGGCATTTCCATTGATTATGGTGCTTCCTCTACCAAGATTCACTCTTTCATTTCTTGCCTCCATATCTTACTTTCTTAAATATGCATTTGAACCTTAGTAAGATACAGAAGAATGGTCTAAGAGAGATGAAAGACTGAGATAAAGCATACACTTATATATAGCAAATACAAGTACGTTACTATAACTTTATCCCATACCCCAATCTTATTACCTGATTCATTAGGATTATGTTTTCAAAAACTCTTTTTAAAGTTCAAAATTTTTTAATTTTACATAAACCTATGCTTTGATATCAAGTTGTAACATCACCTATTTTAAGGTCCGAAACTAGGCGTTACAGATGCTACAATCGTCTATAATATTAATTTCCGGTGACAAAATGCAGTCATGTTAACAGTATCCATAATATCAGAAGCACAAGAATATGAAATAATTTAAATATAATTTCAAAAACAACATTTCTCAATACATTTAAAGTCGGCATTTCTTATTCGTTATATAATCCCAAAACGTTGCGCAGGTTCTGGTAAAATATAATTATTACAAATTATGCCAAGAGCGACATATAAAGATACCCCCTTGGATGATCCGAGTTACTATATAGACATACACGTCTACTATCAATACATTTATACAATAACCGACATAACACAGCAGATAATAAATATATATATATATATACTCCTACATAGCTAGCTTCTATCTCTGCACATCTTCGAAAGATTTGTTCGCCAAACCCACTTAACCCAAAAGACCCTTACTCCCGCCTACTCAAATCAAATTTTGAACACCCGAGAGTTTAAGGGGAAAACATAAACTTCGAGTCATATAAAAAGCCTAGTGTAAATAATAATATGCCATCTCAGTTAATTGATATCTAGTGAGACCTTGTCACTGAGCGGAACGGGTTTTCTCTTTACTAATATCCTATAAAATATATCTTTTGCAAATCATAGTCTTGCAACCAAAATAGTCAAAATAACAATATAACAATAATAGGTATGCATGCAACCTGGGTAATCTTGACTACCCGTCAAATCAGTGGAGTACCTGTCCCAATGTTAAGTATTCATATGGTAACTACCAACCTACATGGCTGACTTGGGCCTAACAGATATATCGAATTTTCTGACCATCATGTTAGAAGAAAACTAGATGGTCTGTTCGAATTTTACTATTCCTAGGGTCAACTGAACCTAATGATTTTGCAGGCTCACCAATAACCTAACTAATCTTTGTGTATTCCTTTCTGTGCATACACCTACTTTTACCTGTGACACAACCCTATGCACTAGAATTTTGAACTTATATTAGCTAGGGGCTACTAGCTGAATTATAGAGCGCGACCCTACACCAGTCCCATTCAGTTTTCTAATTTCTAAGTCAATTCATCCTACCACAATTTAGCCAAAGGTGATAAGAACAATAATCTCTTTAAGAAAATATTAGGCTAAGTACTCGATTTATTTCCATGAACACATACTTCTTTACAAATGATTTACCCCTTGAAATCATACTTTCAATACAAGGAAAATTATAGCCCTTTACTTTACCCAAAATAATTATTCCATGATATATGCTGTAATAAAACAATATTGGTGAAGTTCGAAATCATTTGAGGTCGTCACCTTTCAAAACAATAGGCCACACAGCCAAAACAATGTAAAAACTTTACAATGATAAAGCTCGGCGACATCATCACCATTAAAGGTCTTCGCCCCTCTTTAGTAAAAATAAGTTAAGATCATTAACATTTCCTTAAGGCCATAAAGCTAAATCACTTCGCACTTCATATAGTTCAAAGTCAAAGAGCATAAGCTTGTTTTGTATAAGATAAAACCTTTTCAAAGAATAGAGTCGAAGTGGTTAATCTTGGCATCACTGCCTTAGAGAAAATAGTGGCTTCATTAGAGTCGTAGTTATTAGGTGCGGCAACATAGCCTCCTCGAATCAGTTATAAGGATATTAGGCCGGAGTAATAAAACGCAGCGCCATATGCTGCCGAAGTCATTTAAATAGCGGCATTATGCCTATAGGGCCGAAGTCATTAAAATGCGGTATCATATAGCCCATAAGAAAAGTGACCTCATTAGTGCCAAAGTAGTCATTTCGAAGATATGGGGTCGGCGACGTTGTAAAACAAAAGTTTAAGTAATGCGGCCTCAACCTTCGAAGACCATGAAGTCGACGTCGTTGTTTGGAATCCATCTTCGACCAAGCCAATACATTATGTATTGACCGAAGTGATACCATATACATTGTTCTTGGGCAACATCGAAAATTATGCAGGCGGAATGATAGATGCGGCATCATGACTTTCGGAGTGGCGTTATCGTAAATAATAGGAAGACTGTTTATTTGCTAATTAAAGTAATCTCCTTTCACCAACTCCCAATATTTATCTAATTCTTATTGGTTAACAACTTTCTTTACCAAAATCTTTTCCAGCAAACTTCCATAAAGCAGATTTTATATTTCCAAAACATATTTGCAAACTAACCCCTTTTATATTAAAATCTTAATAAAACAATTAGGCTCTTCTAGCTTAAAACAATATATTAATCGTACTTAAGCACTTGGGAAAAATCTCTAAAAATCGTAATAAATAAAAAAAATTTAGCATATAAAAATTTTGGGGAAAAATCATAATATAATTATTTCAAATAATTAAACCATTGTCTGCACTTAGAAAATTCAAAAATAATTTATACTTGCATGGAAAATTATGAAATTTGAAAACCACTTCCAAACTAATGTTGCTAACATCATACTAAAATTTTAAGTCGTTTGGGTGTCATATGGTAGCTTTTCCAACTCAAACATATCACTAAATTTCATAAATAAATACTATAAATCACCAATAAGCATATAATCCTGAAAACCTCTACAACATGGGATAATATTAGCATAAGAACCGGATTTACTCTTAAAACTGAAAATAACACATAAAAATGAGATGCATAACTATTATTCACCTTATATGGATTAAGAAGGTTGAGATTTGTGTTGTTGACTTGAATCCCCTAAGCTTGGATATTGTTTCTAGCTTTTAATTCCTCTTGAACGCTTGTTAATGGTCGACCATGCTTTACTCTTTTAATTTGTGAAATTGTAAATGAAATCAAGGAAAAGAAATGTAAGGGTATATATTTAGAAAATGCAACATTTTCCCATTTTTCCATGAGCCTATTTTCTTCTACTTATTTAAAGTTTGATCCTTCTTACTAATTCATTCGTTAAGCACGACCCCTTATTATAATCAAATCTCAAACTCCTTAACCTTTTACATTATTTTATTTAATTTACCCCATTAAATAATGTTACAAATAATGTTAATAAAAAACAGGGTTATTACGAAATCCATAAATAGTGATCTAGAAAAGTGATGACCATACCCTAATAGGTGCGACCCACATAGCCTTGCGGCATATCCCCTGTTTTAGTCATTCCCGAGTATGTGGCTTGTGAGGCCACAATTACCATTTCCTCTTAGCAAATCCCTCTTGGAATGCTAACACTGCTCTCTAGGCAATGATGCAATGCCAGCATTCATCCATACAAGTTGTTCAGGATATGAACAAGAAGGAACTACTTCTACGACATCCTTTCTGGAATCACCATAAGGATCAGTAGCAAGTAACCCTACACTTCAATGAACTCCGTCTTTGATTTTTGTCATCTTCAATATGTCTCCAATTCGAATGCATATGCCAGTTCAAAGTGGTTTTCGGATAACTTATGCTTATCCAATTCTGATCTCTCCGAATCAACAATTGATAGTTTCCGGTTGACTCAATCCCGGTTCTTTCTGAAATAAGCGAACGATATAAGAGCCCAAAGGGGATCTTGAATATCTGCCCTTAAAATGAGAGATGTTTTACTGGAATGAGTTCTCCTAAGGGTATCTCAAACCATATGAAATTTCGAAGCTTTCATATACTTCCCAAGTCAAAATAGATCAAGTTATCGATAGTGGACAAACCACTATCTAGTGTAAGTATATAGTTTGCATATGGAAAATCGGACACCATATACTTATCACCACTTTTCGATTTCAACCCCGTGCTATCCCTCGATAAACAATGAAGTCGAACAAGTTAGATAACTACCCTTGCCTTGACATATATTCTTAAACTCTCATTGATGAAAACGGGCTTCCATACCCCGAAATTTAGTATAAAGTATAATATAAAGTATTCCATATACTTAATTAATCATGACCTATTTATAGAAATTAACCCTCTTATACTTATCGCACTAACATTTTGACTTCTCTATTCCACGCCCAGAATCGAAGCTAGGTAAGTCAAGGCACTGCTTGCTTATGGCCTTGCCTTAGTTAAAGCACTACTACTCTAGATCTCATAGACAGTGGAAAGTCTAATCATCGGGTTTTAGTGCTAAAAATAAGATGACTTACTTTCCATAAATGTGTCAACATTTTAGAACTACTTATTAATTTTTTTTATGTTACTCAATGACTAAATACCCGATTTTTATTTCGAAATCACTTTTTTGTAATGATACCATACATATTAATTCATAGAAAATATACATATAAACCGAGTAACCCAAAATAATACCAAGGAACCGGGGCCTACCAAATAGTATCATACATTCCCTTACCAAGAAGAGTAATACTTAAGAAAAGTGCTTACCATCCAAACACATCTCTTGCCCATTTTTATTCATTTTCGAGCCACTCGAACTAGTAAACATAAAAAATACTTCTTCTTTTTTGAATTTTCGTTTTGAAACAATACTATATATATAAAATAGCTTTAGCACTTTATTTACTAAAAATTGCTTTGGGTTTGTTCGGATTCAAAATTGTTTCAATCGTACAATGACAAAGGGAATAATTTACTAAGTGCACTACAAAGTCCGCCTAAGCAACACCTGGTTGTCACTTAGAAGATTATTCAGATTACCGCAAAACTAATAGAGATTCATTCCCTAAACTATCCAAATAAAATGTATCTTATTTAAAATTCTCTTTGAAAAATTTATACTTATAAATACTTCCAAATAATATTATTTTTACCCTTTTTCCAAAAATCATTTGAAACCCTTTTTCAAAGACACCGAGAATTAAATTCTCAAAAATCTTCTTTCTTTTATAAGTCACATCTTATAAACCTAATGTATATAAAATTATCTTTATATAATAACTTCCTTTATTATAGTAACCCTTTTAACGTAATAAAGTTTTTAAACCTACATTACCGACGAATGCCTTATAGTGAAATCATGAAACTGGATTCACAAGGTGTTTGTATTTAATTCAATTAAACATCAAATGCTCAAAAACTAACCGAGCATAAATAATCAGTCAACAAATGATGATAAAAAATACCATCATTTCTTAACAAACAATCATATTTTTTTTGAAAATTATTATTTTATTTATAAATATAAAATCTAGGTAAAATTATTACATTTACCAATTTCAACATATCGTAAAACATTTTTATAGCGCTAACAATTACGCACTCTCATATATAGTACATTCAAATTCATTCTAGGGTGTCACATACCCTATCTCTAATGAGTTTACCTCACCAAGGCCAAGTTACTCGCTTAACCTTTAGCTTTGATACACCTGTAACAACCTCCATTTTCGACCATTAAAGTCGACACTAATAAATCCATGGTATTCACGTGCCGAACATCCAAGTGCTAGAAAGACAAATTATTGGATTGAAAGAAAAGAAAAGACAGAAATGAATCTCACATCGTGGCGAGAAATATATAATATCCAAATGATCTTTGCAAAAGAAAACTTTAACAATCAAAGTAACTAACCTATCATTAGTCTAGACAGTTATAACAGCATGTCCTTATAATTGCTGTTAAACACAAAACAAGAATTATAGCGGAAAATAAAATATGCTAGGCCTTGGAGGCATCTGACTCATCTCCTGAAGCTCTAAGTTTCCATCACTAAATCTGGGAAAAGTACTCGGGTCTGACTCGAGTATCATAAGAAAATAACAAACGGATCAGTCTAGTAAACCAGCATGAGAAACTCAAATCATTTGGATTTCTTTTATGTTATAATAGCTTTTCAAAAAAAAGTGCATTGTAAGACTACACCGCACATAAACACAGATGGGTTTTACCTTACGATAACCAAACCATTTCATAAGAAAATATTGTGATATTATAATAATGTCTAGGGTTTAAAATAAATATATAACATATCAGGAATGCTTACCCATAATTACATTCAACGGTACTATGTTCTACAACTAAAACAGTTAGGCACGTATTGAACATTGGATTCCATGCAGTGACAAGGCACCAGGGTACCACCTACCACCGTACGTCTCTAAATAAAATGTACCGAAGGCCTTACTTGGACCCCCTGCATTACAAGACCGGCCCACCCCTTCCTGGATAGTACCGAATATGTCATCAACTAGGTTGCTTTACAACCTTTTCCTCGTGAGCTCACATGCACATACCAATCCATAAATAGAGTCTAGAAAGGTAATGAACATACCCTAATATGTGTGATCCATATAGCCTTACGGCATCTCCTATGTTTTAGTCAATCCCGGGTGTGAGGCTCGTGAGGCCACGATTATCTTTCCTTTAAGAAAATCCTTCTTAGAATGCTTACGCTACCTTCTAGGCAACAACGCAATGCCAACATTCATCCATACAAGTTGTTCAGGATATGAACAAACCAAATGCACTACTTCTACTACATCCTATTTGAATTCACCCTCAGGATTAGTAGCAAGTAGCCCTTGCACTTCAAAGAACTCCATCTTCGATTTCTATCATCGTCAAGATGTCTCTAATTCGAACGCATATGCCAGTTCGAAGTGGTTTCCGGATAACTCATGCTCATCTGATCCTAATCTCTCCGAATCAAAAATTGATAGTTTCTGGTTGACTCAATCCCGGTTCTTTCCAAGTAAGCAGACGATATAAGAGTCCCAAGGGAACCTCGAATATTCGCCCTTCAAATGAGAGACATTTCACTGGAATGAGTTCTCCTAAGGGAATCTCAAACCATGTGAAATCGCGAAGCTTTCATATACTTCTCATGTCAAAATAGATCAAGTTACCGATAGTGGACAAACCACTATTTGGTGTAAGTATATAGTTTGCATATGGAAAATCGAACATCATATACTTATCATCACTTTTCGATTTCAACCCCATGTTATCCCTTAATTAACAATGAAGTTTGACAAGTTAGATAACTACCCTTGTCTCGACTTACGTTCTTGAACTCTCACAGATAGAAATGGGCTTTCTTACCTTAAAATTTAGTATCAAGTATAAGATGAAGTACCTTCCACATAATTAATCATGACTTATTTATACAAATTAATCCTCTTATACTTATCACACTTCCGACATTTCGACTTCTTTATCCCTTGCCCAAAATCGAAGCTAGGTAAGTCAGGGCACTGGTTGCATATGGCCTTGCCTTAGTTAAAGCACTCCTACTCTAGATCTCGCAGATAGGGGAAAGTATACTCATCAGGTTTTAGTGCTAAATATCTTTGATTACAAACGTATCAACGTTTTAGCCCTACCTATCAAATTTGTTTTATGTTACTTAATGGTACCAACAAAGAAATCCCTTGCATAAATCAAAGTCTTTTTAAAACAATTTGAATACCAACTCCATAAACTTATTGGTAGTCTTTGATTACAAATTTGTTATCAGAAACATTTTCCAAACTCATTTATTTAAGGGACAGTTTGGCACAGGTCCCTAATAAGTTTCAAAATACACAAAAACCCCAGTAAAAAAAAGTTTGTAAATTAGGTCCTTAGAATTAAGTTACCGAATAATGGCATATACTTATGCAATTATTCAATGAATAATTGCAGACATTTATGCAATTATATCAAAAAATTGCAGATATTTCCACAATTATTCACCGAAAAATTGCGGAAATTTCCGCAATTTTTTCAAAAAATTGTAGAAAATTCCGCAATTATTCACCAAAAAATTGCGGAAATTTCCGTAATTTTTCAAAAATTTGCGGAAAATTCCGCAATTATTCACCAAAAAAATTACGGAAATTTCCGCAATTTTTCACCGAAAAAATTGCATAAATTTATGCAACTTTTGGATATAATTGCATAAATATATGCAATTATTCAGTGAATAATTGCATAACTATATGAAATTACTTAGTAACTTAATTCTAGGGACCTAATTTACATACTTTTTTTACTGGGGTTTTTGTGTATTTTGAAACTTATTAGGGACCTGAGCCTAATATTCACTTTATTTAAACCAAAGCTTGATTTCAAAAGACAATATCCTTTCTTTATGTAAAGTAAACAACTTACTTAATAATAACTAATTTTTATAAATGAAACTTCTTTTCCAATTTTCCGAAACCATTTATTATAACAAGAATATTTTAATACAAAATCTCTTTCTTTTTCTCGGAAAGCATTTACTACAACAATAGTGTTGTAATTTATGCTTACTTACGCTTTTAAAAGTACCTTTAAATTTCTTTAAACTTAGTTTGAAGCTTATATTTAAAATACCCCCATAAAGATTGTCACTTTTAAATGAAAACTTATCTTTTGAAACAAAGCGGTTTCTTTTATAAAATTTACACTTGTTGCTTAAATAACTCAAACAAATTCTTAAAAATATATTTAAATCTTCAAACTCCTTTTAAAATACTTTACAAATTTTATAAAACACATTCGAAAAGAATCTACAATATATCTAAAATATATAACTTTTTTTAGTTTTCTAAAATCATATATTTCCAATGAGCATCCATAGCGACTATCGCTATATGGACTGTAACTTTTAAAACCGTGTTTTGTAAATAAAAAATCTTTTAAATCATATTTCTTTCAATATTTTTAACCATTTAAAAAAAAGGTTTTAAAACAAAAGTCAAGTTCAGAAACCATTTTAAAATACTTTTAGAAAACAAAGTGGCAAACCAGTTAAAAGTTAGCACATGATTTTAATGTCGCAAAACCAATAACAACTACGTCGATTATAGCAAAGCAGTATTCACTTTCCATACACACAAATAGTCACATAAATAAGAATATATGTAAATAAAAGTCACAAGGCGAGGAATCCTTTTAGATCCCTCTACAAAATTTCTATTCTTCAAAGTACTTCTATAGCGACCTATTCGCTATGGAACATTCCGACTTCCTTTTGCTTTAGTCACATGCAAATCAAAGTTACATATGTCATCCACATCCAAGTGGGAATCAAATCCAAACAACAGTATATAAATAATACACAATAACCAACGCAAGCAATTATTTTTACAATAATATTCATAATATTAATATGACTTTTAAAGTTAGTATTCTCACTTCCAAATGCGACTAAAACCTATGGCAATGCTTCTAGCTTCCTACCCCGACCATGCAACAACCAAACTCCCTCCTTCCCTTCCCTAGTGCTCATGCCAAGGACCCCCCCTCCCTTTAAATGCTCATGGCCCAAAACCTCTAATTCCCCTAATGCTCATGGCCATGCTTAGAAATGGGTGCTCGGCTTCAAAGCTTCGAGCTTCGGCAAATTGATGGTAGTTGCTATGTTGTTTTAAGGTTATTGAAGAAGTCTGGGAAGAAAAGATGGATTTTTGAGGTATGAAAAATGAAGAAAGAAGACAGAAGAGAAGAGGGAATGGAAGAGGGCAAAAGCTTGGAGAATGAATTAAAGTGAATAAAATGAAGTAAGGATGTCCTTATATAGAAATGGAAAAATGGCAAATTACTTCACCTACCCTTTAGCCAAATTACCTTACTTTTTCCATACATCTTTCCCACTTTCCAATGCAAGCACCTAGCTATGTACTCCTTTCATAATGACATGTACTAATGCACACAAATGTATTTACTTTAGTACTTTAGCACTTAAAATAAGAAGAAAATGTTTTCCTTACTTTATTACGTCCTTAATTAATTACATTTTAAACACTTTATTTACACTTACTTTTACTAATTCCTTTTGCACTATTTTGACATGTTATTAAAGTGTAAATGTGTGTACATAAATATACAAAAACATTGCGTTGACTTCTGTTTGATAAAAAATCGAAAATTTGAAAAAACGAATTTCAGTCACATTTTCAATTTTTCATCGAACTACTCATTTTTGTAAACAAACATTCAAAATGAGTTTACTATCATTACTTATTAATTAAAAGAGGGTTAATTGATTATTAAAAGACAATTAATTAAATATTAAAAATTTATCAAATACTCACAAATCAAATCAATAAATTCCAGGTCATTACAAAATCCCTAACATTCCCAAGCTCATTTCACAACATAGCCAAGAGACTCCAGATGGAATAAGGTATAATTTCCAAAGAAGATATCATTCACACTTATCTTGAGGAGATAAAAAGGATTGAATAAAGAATATAGGAAATGGGAATGATGATTCAAAATCAAATACATCAATGTCGCCTTCATTAAAGACTAGGAAAATAACAGAAGAAGCAAAATATTTATATGGTAATGATGATCTAGCAATAGATGGAGTAGATATTGAAGTGGCCTTTAACCAGATTGAAAGGATATTGGTAATATTAAAAAGGACAAAGGAAAAATGATCGATTAATTTGACAGCACACTAGCACTTTACAATGCATCAACTACTTTAATAATTCAACTTTAATAGAGCTAAGTGAAATGATAGCACTGGATAAATTAAATGATAGCACCAAATAAAGCTAGTATAAATTAAGACTGCTTTAGAAATAGAAGTGGATAGCTCGGCTCATAGTTCCTTTTGGATTCCAAAATTTTGTAATCTAAAAATAAATCTTTTTAATTTCTCTTGATGTTTGTCCTTACCTATAAATAAGAGGACTTCAGTTTGAAAGAGAAGGACGTGAATATAATCGTTCTCCTCTACCAGTACTAAATAAGCTTCTATAAATTAGTCTGCTTGTAAAATATTCTGAACTAAAGAATTAGAAGACTACTTCTTTGCGAGCTTTTCCATTTTTTTTCTTTATTTATTATCCTTATTATAATTTTTATTTGTTATTAGGGTAAATACTTTCTAATTATCCAACTGTTGACTATATTAGATTTATATACATGCATTCCATGTCTTTTTAATTATTAAGGAAGTACATGTTCAATTTGAAACTCTTAGATAGAGGTAAAGAAGGTTATAGGGCAATAGTAAATCCTAACAAACATATGTCATGCGTCTAATGCCCACTTTAGCCATGTATATATGCTATGGGTTTTCTCTTGCATTGACTCTAACTGGATGAAGTATTGTTAGATGGGTAATTTCTTGTAAAAATTGTCCGTATCTAGAGGTGAAGAAAGTTATCTAAGTAGATATTTTTCACACATAGAATGTTTAAATATACGATGTGTATGTATTATATTTACGTCGAAATTAGATATATTAGAGCTCACGCGCACTCGTCCACACACACATACATGTGTTTAATATAAATGCATATTGAAAAAACAATTATATATGTGCATATATATGTAAATAACAAGAATTAAATATAATGCTTGTTATTTACGTATATATGCATATATATATATATAATTAAATTTATTTAACTAAATAACTTTTAGATTAATCTAATATGAGGTTTCTAGCAAGAGAATGCTTCGTCACCTATCACACTATGAGAACCCCATATCATGCTAGTTGTAAGATCGAACCTAGGACATCAAATACACCAGGCAAATCCTCAACCAACCTCGCTCTAATGTCATTAAAGGAATCAGGCAGGTCTGTAGTAGGTAAATTTGGTGAATTTCAAAAAATTCCCCTATATGGATCATTGTAGGCCTTTGAAGTCTTATGGAGTTTCACTAGATCCAATTTAGTTATTTTAATAAAATCATATTTTATTAATATTGTTTCATCCATAATTAAGTGAATCAATGCTAATTAAGTGTGAAATTTGAAAATGTATTAATATATCAAATATATACGTATTTTAAATTATGTGACAAACATGTGAAATATAAAGCAAATATGATTGTTAAGTTTTAAAGTTTGGAACAAACATGAAATTAGATATTGATATAGTCATATCAAGATCTAAAAAAGAAATAAAAGGGGACATCATTGATTGGTTCCACTCTTCTTCTTTAGCAATATTTTAATTGACATAAAATCTAATTAACATATAAGAGATTATATGATACAACAAAAATGAGAATACCACCAATCAATAACATGGTCAATATATGCATGTGTAGATATTGTGATTTATATCTATCATGTATATACTAGTGCAAACCCGTGCTACACACAGGGTTGCATTTTTAGAAATTTTAGTTACATGAAGTTGTAAGTGCATGTTTACAGAATGTAATTTTTAAATTATCTTTTTTTTAAACACTAAAAAAATTATTGATAAATCTTCTTAGATAATCTCAGATCATGCAAAGTGTAATTAATATTTTAAAGCATAATGGATTTACACAATAAAGATAACATCAACTATAAGTTGTTCCAAACATGGTAAGGATTACATTACCAAGCATGCCTATTATTTAATTTTCAAATGAAAAAGGATATAAGTGCAAAATGGTTTTATTCTCTATTTAACATATAAATTCCATTATATACATTGATCATTGTATTCTAAACCTATAATAGAGAAACCATGCTAAATGTAAAGTAGTGTTTAAATTTAGTTCAAAGAAACAACCCGACGTCAAGATTGTAATGCTTTATGATATTACACGATAATAAATAAATCAAAGAAAAATATTATTGTGGATTTGAAATATCATATTTTCTAATACATATAGAATAATATGACATGAGAAATACATAATATTTATGGTATGTAGTCAAATTTTTTGAAGGCCAAGTAAATTTTCCACTTTACTTTAAATATTCATACAAACGTAAACTTGATAATATTATAGTAAACATAATCCAAAGTAAATTAATATCACTGTTAAACAAATTACTTGGATATCAAAAAGTTCTTTACATGACATGTAATTAAATATAAAATATTGATAGACTGGAGTGAAGAAATATATTCATCGAAGCAAACTAATAAAAATAGGTTATTATATTTATTATAGAAGTCTATATTAAAGAGTTGAAAGAAGTATTATGTAAAATATAAACCTACAAATAAACAGAAGCTAAGTAGATAAAGTTAATTCTAGTATAGAATTACCAATAATAGAAATAATCAGGATGAATTAATTTATTACAAATTAGATCTCCAATTAATTATCATTAAAGAGAACTAATATGCAACTGGGTTTTTTCCATTAAATTGAATCTCGGTCAAAGAGAATTAATTATAATTAATGTTTTAATGGGTTTAAATCATATTAAATATCACTATTGTTAATTAATTAGTTAAATTACATCTTAATTACTTTTATCTATCACATATATGATATTATTTGATATGGTCTTTACTATTTTAATTCAAATTACATATAAACATTAATAATATGTAGGAACATTCGAACTTTATGAATAAACCTATGAGCAATTTCATTTCTTTATGTATACATATATACATATAATACTTAAACACAAATATTAAAAGAAAATTAGAGAAATATTTGGTACACATGTTATTACGATAATCTGTTTCCAACCATGTTTAGTGTTTAACTCCTTAAGAAAATAGTTTTAGTGAGTTTCATATTAATTCATGTTAACTTGAAAAATGGATCAACACCCAAAAAATAGATAAAAGCACTAGTTCTTTTATAATAGATGTAAAAGCAGCAAAAATTCCAGATCAAGTAAGTAAGAATAGCAGAAAAAGTAAAGAACACATAAGAATTTTTATAGTTGTTCGGCGTAATCTTCGGCCTACGTCCATTTTAATCTTTTATTTATTATTTTCTCTTTGAATTACAACTAGATATATCATATCTGACCACAAATCTAATGGATCTCGGATTTACAAAGAGAGTTCACTAGTACTAAGAATTTGCTGATCTATGTCCTACAACAGAAATTATTGTTTTCTAGGTGACTTTAATAGAGGAAAGGTTAGAAGTAAAGAACTAGCAAAGTCTCCATCCTTGAAGAATTATGATCACTTTTTATTTGCCATATGGCTTGTATTTCTAGGGGTATCAGTGATGTTGGCCCAAAAGTCCACTTGGAGCAGAGTCCAGATGTCGGCCCAAAGGAGTGTGAAAAATCTTGAGACCCACCAAGGTGTTCAAACATGTCGGTGAGGACATGATCATGACGACGAAGACATTTTTGAATTGCTCCAAACTTGTCGAACTCTTTTGCATTCTTCATGCTACTTGATATTGAGTTGCCCCATGCTATTTCCATTGATCGTTGGTCATTTAAAACAAGTCGACTCTTAATTCTCCCCTAAACAGCTTAGTGTCAGCCTTTTTCCCAAAGAGGTTGGTAGTGACTTTTTTCCTTAGCTTGAAATGACTTGTACTCTTTTGCAGCACTCTCTTAATTACATATGCAGGTGTCCCAAGAAGTTGCAACATTTATGGAGTTGTTAAAAACATGTTGGTTTACCTCTCTTCATGTCAGCACCGACATATGTGGTTAGCCTATTTTTGGTTGAATTTTTTTTGAGATGTTTCTTTGCTACATCTAAGAGTGCATGCCAATTTTCAAGTCGTTTCATCCTCGTTTGAATCTTCTAAGTCTCGTTGAAATCTGCTTTGCCCCCTAAAGTACGCCTTTCGAATGTAATGTGTGCTTTGCTAAAGAACAAGTTCCGATAATCAGTCTCTGATAATTGAGCTCTCTGGCTATTCTTTGATCCCGATCTTAGTGAATTATCTGAAGCACCATTCCACATATCCAAGCCATCCTGTGTTCCCCCAAGGCTTATCTTTCTCTCATTGATTACAAGGTGTTCAAATTCTTTTATCAAGTCTGTATCCACTCTGAGGCTTGGTCTTGCTGGACTGTTGATCTTCCAATCTAGGGTTTGATCGCTCTGGACCGTTTATCGCCTAATCTAGGGTTTCAATCTCTTTGGATTGTTGTTGAGTCCAATCCACTCGCTCTTCGGTAAGGAGATCTAATGACCAAATAAGCAAGCTCATCCGCTCACTCTCCGATGAGGGGACTTACTTTTCGTACAAGCCCATCCACTCGCTATAATGATCTGCCTTTCTTACTTCGAAAGACGAGCCATCGGGGTAAAAGAAAAGAAAGACAAGAATGAAATAAAAACATAGAATCTCATAACGCAACGGATCAATATATAATAGTCAATATAAGATCATACATAGTCGCTTCCATAATAATACATCAGAGTCATGATAGTACAAATATCAGCCAGGGACAGTCACAATTGCTTGTCCCCACACTTGCTGATACAAAACACATACATACACGGTGAAAATACAGTAAATAGCAAAATATCGATGAAGCCACTTGCTCCAAGCTCCTCCAAAATGCATCTGCGAGAAACCTGGACTACTTGGCTACTCATACAAATTTGAGTACCCAAGAGTTTTAGGGAAAGAAAATACATATATACAACATTTAGACTTCAAATTTCAAGTCTAATCCACATCACTTACAAGCATTTGTATGTATATCCCAAACAACACAAGATCCATCAATCAACCAATAATTTATAACAACAATGGTTAACAAAATCAAGGTTATATCTTTCCCAAAAATAAATGAATTTTACTCACCAAAGCTTAAGGAAACAAATAAAACTATCACTAGAACTTGGATTGGCCTTAGGTCTTAGATCCAACTTTGAAAAAACTCGATTTTGGCATAGGGAAGTGAAGTTTGGCTCGACCTAGGGGGTTATAGGGCTCGGCCTTGGTTGTAGGTGGAGTTTTTGGGCTAGCTTTGGATGAGGGAAGGTGTAAGAGGAGAAAGGAGAGTGTTTTATAGGTTTTTATACATTAAAAGAATGAAAAGAAAGGATTTTTAAGGTTTTTGCAACATTTTTGGATGCCATTATAGAACTTTTAAAACAAGAGGAAGGATATAAACTTTATGAAAAGTAAGAAATGAATGAGAAGTGAGAGAGAAAATTTTTGAAATTATTTTTTTTAAAATGAAATAAGCAAATTACCTAAAAGCCCTTAAGCACGTACCCTCCATCCATTTAGTGCCACATTACCACCATCCATCTTCTCCTTCCCTTTCACATGCCAGCCCCCTGAAACCCCTTTGTCCACCATGTAATCCACTTCTTTTTACCTATGATGTTATATGAAAGGTGACATTCCATTCTCTTTTTATTTTATTTTTATTAAATTGAAAAATGTCACATCTCTCTTTCTTATGTAATTAAGTAATACACATATGCACACATATTTACCTTATTATTATTAACCTTAACCATACTTATATTATTTGTAAATATATGTGTATTTACATCAAAGTGTTTACAACAATTCCGACAACGTGTAGACGATGAAAATTCAAAAATTCGGAAAATGATTTCCGGTCACATTTTCTATTTTTCTTCGAACTAATTATTTTTGTAAACAAATTTTGAAAATCATTTCACTATCACAAGTTATAAATAAAAAGTGATGTATTTGGGTAATACAATCCATTAATTAATTATTTAATAATACATTTAATATCCATACTTAAAGTGATTAAATTTCGGGTCGTTACATTCTTCCCTCCTTAAAAAAATTTATCCCGAAATTAGCACGCAAGAAGATGACTCAAAATAACTCAAAAGGGCATATATTGTATATCATAAAACCCATACAAAAGTTACACATTATGCAATTACATCACAACTGTGCATACATAGTTTATACCAACAAGTAAACAACTATCCTAGCAACAACTCCAGATAGGCTTCCCTCATATGATCCTCTGTCTCCCAAGTACAGTCTCTGGGATCTTCACTCCACTAAATCTTAACCAATCTTACTACTTTATTCTGTAACCTCTTCACATCTCAATCCACAATATAAACTGGATTTCTCACAGTCAGGTTCGGCTCTACCTCCAAATCCCCTTGAATAGATGGCTCCACAATCAACGACAGGTCATACACATACTTCCTCAGATGGGACACATGGAAAATGTTATGGACCCCCGACAACCTGTCCGACAACTCAACTCTATAAGTAAGTGGCCCAATCCTCTAAAGAATTTGAAAAGATCCGACGTACCTTGGCGCTAACTTCCCAGCTCTCCCAAATTGAACCACTCCTCTAATCGGCGAAATATTTACAAACACAAAATCTCCAACTGCAAATTCCAAACCCCTCGCCTCTGATATGCATAACTCTTTTGCCGATCTTGAGCTTCTTTCATCCTCCTCTCAATCACCGCAACCTTCTCTGTGGCCTCCCGAATCATATTCGGTCCAAAAGCTAGTCAATCCCCGATCCCCACCCAATATGCTGGTGACTTGCACGGCCATCCATAAAGAGCTTCAGAGGTTGCCATGCTAATGCTAGCTTGATAACTGTTGGTGTAGGAAAATTCCACCAGGTACATATGATCTTTCCACAATCCTCCAAAGTCCAAGATGCATGCCCTTAAAAGATCCTCGAAGATTCAGTTAACCCTCTCAGTTTGACCGTCAGTTTGAGGGTGGTAAGCAGTACTTAGACTTAGCTTTGTTCCGAAAGCTACTTGTAATGCCTCCCAAACCTAGCTGGTAAAGATAGGATCCCGATCACTTACTATGCTCACTGAAACTCAATGTAATCGGACGATCTCTCTCATATAGATCTCCGCTAATGATGGTGCAATCCTCGTTAGCTTTACCGAAATAAAATAAGCACTCTTAGTTAGTTGATCCACAATGACCCACACCCCTTCATTCCCTTTCCTTGGTATGGACAATCCATAAATAAAATCCATTGATACCTGTTCCCATTTCCAATTTGGGATCTCCATCAGTTGAAGTAGCCCAACGGTTCTCTAGTGATTACCCTTGATCTACTGACATTTCGCACACCTGCTCACAAAGATGAAGATATCTTTTTCATTCCAGGCCACTAAAATACTCTCTTCATATCCTTGTACATTTTATTAACCTCAGGGTGGATAGTCAACTTTGATTTGTGGCATTCTGTCAAAACTTTCAGTCTAAGTCCATCAACATCCGGAATGCAAAACCTTTCATTCATCCTCAGAGCACAATGGCTATCAATCTTCAAAAACAAACTTCGACCCTCTTCAATTCGCTGAATAAATTCAATCAGAAGACAATCTTCCCTTTGTTTGCTCACACTCTGTTCTTAAAGAGTCGAAATGACTTCCATGAGAGCCAACACTGCGCTTCTGCTTAGAGCATCCGCCACCACATTTACTTTCTCTGGCGTAT
Source organism: Allium fistulosum (assembly GCA_030737815.1). NCBI lineage: Eukaryota > Viridiplantae > Streptophyta > Magnoliopsida > Asparagales > Amaryllidaceae > Allium > Allium fistulosum. Next base: position 696,815,347 of record CM060903.1, on the reverse strand, counting down.
GGAGAGTATCCAAATTGTAGGTTGCTAGAAATTCTAGCCACCACTGCTGTCTCGAGTTCAGATCCTTCTGAGTGAAAAGATAATTAAGGGACTTGTGGTCCGTGACGAGCTTGAATTTCTCACCCAACAAGTAATGTCTCCACATCTTCAAAGCAAACACGACTGCTAACAATTCCAAATCATGCATAGCATAATTCTTCTCATGGGGCTTCAGCTGCCTACTAGCATATGCAATAACCTTCCCTTATTGCATCAGAACTGCACCTAACCCTACTACAAGCATCGATGTAAACAGTCAATCCTCCACTTCCATCCGGAATGACTAAAATTGGAGCACCGGTCAACCTCCTCTTTAACTCAACAAAGGCTTCCTCATACTTTGCAGTCCACACAAACTTCTCATTCTTCTTAGTTAACTTAGTCAAATGTAAGGTAATCATAGAATAATCCCGAATAAACCTCCTATAAAATCCGGCCAAGCCTAAGAAACTTTGAACTTCAGTAGGAGTCGGCGGTCTCTTCCATTCTTGAACAACCTCTACCTTCACTGGATCCACTGAAATGCCATCTCCCGACATAATATGTCCTAGGCATCTCACTTTTAATTGCCAAAAATGGCACTCAGAAAATTTCGCATACATAACATGTTTCCTTAACGTTTCTAACAGCACTTCCCAATGGTGTTGGTGCTCTTCCTCAGACTTGGAGTAGATAAGGATATCATCTATTAAGACCAACACGAACTTATTAAAAACATCCCTAAAAATGCAATTCATAAGGTCTATGAAATACGTGGGTGCATTGGTTAGCCCAAAAGGCATAACCAACCACTCAAATAAAAAGTCTGGCCCTCTAAATGCAGTTAAGGGTATACTATCTTCAGCTACCCTTAGCTAGTGAAATCTAGTAGCCAGGTCCATCTGAGAGAATACCCTATCTCCATGAAGTTGGTCAAAAAGCTCCTCAATGCGGGGTAAGCAGTATTTATTCCGAATGGTCTGCTTATTCAACTCTCCCTAATTCACACATAGTGTTACAGGACCACCTGACTTAGCTATAAAAACCATAGCTGATCCCTAACTCGAACGACTCGGTCCAATCAATCCTCTCCTCAACAAATCCTAGGTCTAATTTACTAGTTTGTTCCTCTCTCTCGAAGCCATTTTCTACATGGGTTGAACAATGGGTCTTGTACCGGGAATTAAATCAATACGGAACTTTATCTTGCAATATGGGGGTAGACTATTTACTTCTTCAAACACATCAGGAAAATTCTTAACAACCTCTATAGACCCTAACTCTTCTAGGGACGATTCAAGGGTATATAAGAAACTACACATATATTTCTCTAGATTGGAAAATGATACTTTAAAATGATTCCCTCTGCCATTTTGAAATACTATTAACCTTGCATCACAATCTAGAATAGCTTTATTTTCTGACAGCCAATCCATACCAAGAAAAACATCGAACCCCTTAAAATCTAAAACGAACAGGTCATAAGGAAAAATGTGCGTGAGGTAAGAAATTGGGGTATCTTCACAAACTGTGTACAAATTAGTGGTACCTCCTATGGGGTGTGACACATAAATAGGGGATTCTACAAAATTTTGGGAATGTTGTAACTTATCTACTAATTCTTTAGAAATGAAACTATGGGAAGCCCTGGTATCAAATAATACTTTGATAAAAATTCCATTAATCATTATAGTACCTTCAAGGACTCACTTACCTTTCACATCTACCGAAGACGATGGTTCATCGTTCATAGCGTACACTTTGATCTATCATCCCTTCTTGATAAGTGGGCAATCTTTCACCATGTGTCATGGCTAGTGGCAATTGAAACAGAGCGTCTGCTGAACCATCACAGAAATAGGGTCTTTTGCTGCTTCCAGTCTTCTGAATTTGGATAGACCTTTGAAATATGACCCTTCTACTTACAAAGGTAACAACTAATATCCTTGAACTTGCTTCCTTAATCCCCTCCCGAATTCCCATTTCCCTGCTTCTTCCAGTTCAAATTGAACTTCCTTTTGTTTGAATTGCTGTTACTATTGCTGGGAATTTCTGTTGGCTTTTTCTTTTCGAAAACCTCATACCTCAGAGCCATGTCTACCAAATCCATGAAAGAACCCTTAGTCTCTTTTCTTGGACACCTTCTCTCATCCTTATAACAAACATTGCATTCTTCTTTAGCGGGGTATTGATTAACTCTGGTCCAAAATGAGATAACTCATTAACTTCGTCTCATACTCAACCACCGACAGGTCTCCTTGCTTGAGATCCATGAAACTCATATACATCCGAGTCTTTCCAGCTGCGGGCATAAACTGATCCTAAAATACTTCCTTAAAGCCGGCCCATGAGAAATCATCCTCTAGAACATTGGCTGTAACAGAGTCCCACCAAGCTGCTGCTTTCTCCTGCAATTGCCATGATGCTAAGAAACTCTTCTACTCATCCGAAAGGTCAAGACCCTTGAAAATATTCTCGCATGATCAAAGCCAAGCTTGAACTTCGATGATAGATTTTGTTCCTTTGAACGGCTTTCCACCTAGATTTGTATAATCCTTGCACATGGTTACAAAAGTCACCCGGGGTTGCACTGGTGTTGCCTCTTCAACAATTCCTACTCTTTTAGTATTTGGAGCTCGGCCATTGGTGGTCGTGATGCTGCTAGCTCCTCTACCTTGTCTTTTCCTATTGCTCATTTCTTACTACTTGGATATAACAAGGTAACTATTAGAATACTTAAATGAGATATATCTTAAAGAAACGATGCTAATCAAACCTATCCATGCTGATCTAACTAACAGGAATATGTATATATATACGAATAAAAATTACAAATAAGCGCTCTCAAAGATTTTGATCCTAACCCAAAACCTAGGTGTTTTCTCAACTTAAGCTCTAATACCACGTGTAATGAACCGTCTTCTTACTTCGAAAGACAAGCCATTGGGGTAAAAGAAAAGAAAGACGAGAAGGGAATAAAAACACAGAATCTCACAATGTAATTTATCAATATATAATAGTCAACATAAGATCATACATAGCCACTTCCATAATAATACATCAGAGTCATAACAGTACAAATTTCAGCCAGCGATAGTAATAACTGCCTATCCCTACACTTGTTGATACAGAATACATACATACACAATGGAAATACGGTAAATAGCTAGATATCGATGAAGCCACCTGCTCTAAGCTCCTCCAAAAGGCATTCGTGAGAAATCTAGACTACTTGGCTACTCATACAAATTTGAGTACCCAAGAGTATTAGGGAAAGAAATAAAACTCTGGATTAGACATGGTCTGGTGTGAGTAAATTCCAAACAACTGAATTATTAAGCTTATAAAACTCCTTGAAAACAAAGGTATCTCGTACGACCACGCCGCACATAAACACGGAAGGCTTTTTACCTTACGATAACCAAAACTCTTTTTATAGAAAAGCCAATGATATTATAACAATGTCTAAGGGATCTGAAAATAAATATAGAACATAGCTGGAATGCTTACATCTCACATTCCAACATATTTGGGCACAACTAAGTCGTAAGGCACTTATTGGAAGTTGGGTCCATCAACGACAGGGCTACTAGGGTATCGTCCGTCAAAGTACAACTTTAGATAAAATGTACCGAGGTCGAACCTATCGATTTCTGCATGGCAAGATTGACCTACCCCTTACTAGATAGTACCGAATATATCACCACCATGGTTGTGATTAACAACCGTACTTGGGTCATTAGCATACACAATATGATAATATCGATCCAGATCAGGTGGTGACTGTACCCTAATAGGTGAGACCCCACATAGCCTTGTGGCATATCCCATGCTTTAGTCATTCCTAGCTGTGAGGCTTGAGGGCTTTACCTTTCTTTAGAAATTCCTACTTGGAATGCTAACACTGCCTTCCCGACGACAATGCAATATTAGCATTCATCCATACAAGTCGTTTAGGATATGAACGAACCGAAGGCACTACTCTACTACACCTATTTTGGAATCACCCTCAGGATTTGTAGTAAGTAGCCCTTACACTTAAGAGATCTTTACGTCTTCAAGATATTTCCAATTTGAACGCTTACGTTGGTTCAAAGTTGTTTTCGGATAACGCAGGCTATCCGATCCCAGCCTCTTCCAACCAACAATTGATAATTTTAAAGGGTCGATTTACCAATAGTGGACTAGTCCACCATATGGGTGAAAAGATTTTCATATGGAAATATCTTCCATATACTTAATTTATCATAACCCACTTATCGAAATTAACTCTCTTGTATTTATCACATTTTCGACATTCAACTTCTTTATCCCTCGACTAAAAAATCAAGTTTTAGATCTCACAGATAGAGAAAGCATATTCGTCGGCTTTTAGTCTTAAATACAATATGACTTGCTTCCAATAAAACGTGTCAATGTCTTAGTTATAACTTATTCATATTAGTTTGGCTACTTAATGTTATAGACAAAGAGAACCCCTTGTTTAAAACCATTTACTTATAAAAGAAAACTGCTTTTATACAAACTGATAGAGTTTAAAATAAACCTTTATTTAAAAATAATTAAATCTTAATATAATTACTAATTAAATCTTAATCGAATCCTAATTAAACCTTAATTAATTAATATTTAAAAACTAACTAACAAATAATTAATTAAATAATTTAGCCTTAATTAAATAAAAATTAAAACTTAGTTAACTCTTTATTTAATTAATAATTAATTAAGACTCTATTAATTAATTAATTATGATTATCTTAGTTAATACTGAAGTACTAATTAATTATGATTATCTTAGTTAATACTGAAGTACTAATTAATTTTAATTCATTACTAATTAAAAATTAATTATCTTAAATAAATAAATTAATTAAATAATTATTAAACTCATACTTAATTTAAATAAATAACAATTTCCCTTTTATACTTAAAATATGTTTGAAATGGTTTTCCAAAATTATTTAAAATAAAAACACTTTTAGTTTAGGACAAGTGTTCGATTTTCCGAACTACATCCATTGCGACTATCGCTATGGATACCATAACTTTTTAAACAAGTTTTACTAGTCTAATACCCTTCAAAAACTTTTTTTACTCACTTTATAAAATATAGTATGAATTTTTGAAAACTAAAAATAAGTTTGAAGCTTTGAAACTTTTCTAGTAAATAAAACAGAAAACATGGCTTTAGTTTCAAGGGATCTCAAGTCACTTTAACATGACTAGATGCTAACTTTCTTAGCATATACAACACATACTTGATTACAACATCTATTCATATACTATAAAAACAAATCAAAAACAAGATCACATTTTCAACCATTCACAACATTTTGACTTCAAATTTCAAGTCTAATCCACATCACTTACAAGCATTTATATGTATATCCCAAACAACACAAGTAATCCATCAATCAGCCAATAATTTACAACAACAATGGTTAACAAAATCAAGGTTATATCTTCCTAAAAAATAAATGAATTTCAATCACCAAAGCTTAGGGAAACAAATCAAACTACCACTAGAATTTGGATTAGCCTTAGGTCTTGGATCCTACTTTGAAAAAACTTGATTTTGGCCTAGGGAATTGGAAGTTTGGCTCGGCCTAGGGGGTTGTAGGGCTTGGCTTTGGTTGTAGGTGGAGTTGTTGGGCTAGCGTTGGATGAGGGAAGGTGTAAAAGGAGAAAGGAGAGTGTTTTATAGGTTTTTATAAATCAAAAGAGTAGAAAGGAAGGATTTTTAAGGTTTTTGCAAAAATTTAGGAATCCATTGGAGAACTTTAAAACTTAGGGAAGAAGATGAATTTTTTGAAAAGTAAGAGATGAATGAGAAGTGAGAGAGAAAAATTTTGAAATTGATTTTATGAAAAATGAAATAAGCAAATTACCTAAAAGCCCTTAAGCACATACCCTCCATTCATTTAGTGCCATATCACTACCATCCATCTCCTCCTCCCCTTACACATGCAAGCCCCATGAACCCCTCTTGTCCACTGTGTAATCTGCTTCCTTGTACTTATGATGTTATATGAAAGGTGGCATTCCATTCTCTTTTTATTTTTATTTTTATTAAATTGAAAAATGTCACATCTCTCCTTTCTTATTTACTTAAGTAAAAATATATATATATTTACCTTATTATTATTAACCTTAACCATACGTATATTATTTGTAAATGTGTGTGTATTTATATCAAAGTGTTTACAACAATTCTGATAACTTTTTGACGACGAAAAATCGAAAATTTGGAAAACGATTTGAGGTCACATTTTTTATTTTTCTTTGAACTAATTATTTTTGTAAACACATTTTGAAAATCATTACACTATCACAAGTTATAAATAAAAATGGGTATATTTAGGTAAAAAAATCCATTAATTAATTATTTAATAATATATTAAATATCTATATTTAAAGTGATTAAATTTTGGGTCGTTACACTCGCTCTCCGGCAAGGGAGCCCGAATCCTGCCCTCTGGTCTCGACTCTTCAATTGGGACTTTAAGGCGACCAATATCATACAAGTCCATCCGCTCGCTCTTCGATGAGGGGTCTTACACCCTGTACTTCGGTTTTGTCTCTCTGGACAAAACTTAAAGCGATCAATATCCTATGAGCCCATCTGCTCACTCTCTGATGAGGGGACTTGCACCCTACACTCCAGTTTCATCTCTCTGGATAGAACTTAAAGCAATCAATATCAATCATCACATTCAATGAGGATTTTTCAAAAGTTAAATATTCAAATCAACGCAAAGAAAATAAGTAAAAATCCTAAACCTTCATCTTGGACATCTGACTCAGTGTGTGCCTAGAGACCAATCTAGGTCTCGTCCACGTGTAAGCGGTCTGGAGTTATTTTCGTCCTAAGTAGTCATCTTAGGTATCCGACTCAAAGCATGCCTAAGGACCGTTCGTGATCCTATACACATGTAGCGGCCTGAGGTTATTATAATTTTTACTACATAATGCAAAAAGAAAAGTACAAGAAAAGAAGTGGAAAAACAAAGCATGGGAATTGAGTTCGACTTCTACTCATCCCGATCATGGATTTCGAGTCTTGGACCAGATCTCTGGTTGTTTCGCGATGCATTCGCTGCAGATGGTGGTTGCTCCATCCGCACCATCGTAATTCAGCTTCTCGCATACTGTTGTAACTGGTTGCTCCAAACCAGTTCTTCTATTAGATCACGAAGGTGTCGGGACTCATTCGTTTCATGTCCATCCAGCTCATGGAAGATGTAGAACATTCCAGATCTTTTCTCCCGATTAGTAGGCTCTCTTCTAGCTGGCTTTCGATAGAGGATCTATCCCTAGTGTCCAAATATATTCTCTTTGGAGTTTCAGTCAAGTCAGTGTAGGAAAAGAATTTTGGATTCCCCCTTTGTCGTTTTGATTCTCCAAACACATTATTAACTCTTCTTTTTCCTTTGTCTTTTCTAGTTCCTACTTCGGGAAGTCCTCTGTCATCCATAACATTAATTCAAACATTCTCTGCTTCATCCTCAGCTTCAGCATCTTCCTGATGCAATTATCTGTCAGCTTCATAGTAGAATTCCACAAGATCCATAGGTGGATCCCTTTCAAGTGCAGCTTTGAAGTCAGTCTTATGCTGCTGCATTGAATCTTATCAAATAGCTTCTCAAGGTCTCTCTGGGTCTTTGTTTCATGCTTGACAGTGTCATCACATTCTTCGTTCGCGAGTTGTGAACTCTGAATTGTCTCAAGAATTTTCTCACTGGGTCGGCCCACGTGCTTATGGACCCATTCTCCAGCTATTTGAACCACATCATCGCCAAGTCCGTTAAGTATAATGGGAAGCACCATCCCATTACCTTCTCAAAAGCACCCAATACCTCCATATGTTAGATGTATATTATCGAATAAATCGTCGGATCTGTCTTTCCATCGTACATTTCCAGCGTCGGAAGCTTGAAATCCCTTGTATTTCTTACATTTTAGATATTAGAAGTGAATGGATTCCTCTTTATATCCTCCAAACCTTAATCTGGGGCTCCACCTCTGATTATCCTTCTTACCAACTCAACAATTCAGTTTTCACCATCCAGCGAAGGTCATTTTCTAAAAGCAATATCTGCCTATGCTCCTATAAGGGAATTCTAATATGTGCTCTAGTATTTACTCCTCTGGCTGCATATTAGCATTATGAACCGCACCTCTGGTTTCATGCTATACTCCGTTCCCATGTGGTAGCTCTAGCATATATTCCTCTATTTGTTGTGATTTGAATTCTGATTCATGTTTCTAACTCCAACATAATTTGTCCATGGCATTCCAGCACATCCCAAACTCACACCGGCGTTGCCCTCGAGTATATTTCTCTCGATATCAAGTTGATTTGGGTTGGTACTGAGCTGTACATTTGGTGAAGTCATCGCTCCAATTTGTTCTGCTCCAACTCCCGATGCTCTTGCATTAGCTCCTTGTCCTTGTTTCTAAATTCTAGCAAATCTAGCTATTCCTTATTGTCTCATTATTTGGAAGAATCCTTCAAGCATTTCCTATTATCACTCCATCCTGCATCTCTTTCATTATTCTTTCCATCTCTTCTTTAGTCACATAGATGGATTAATGAGAATTTGAGGATACCTTCTGGCTGCCCTCAGGCTCTGATCGACTTGCTTTAGTTTTAGATCTAGTATTAGGCCTCTTCATCTTCTCTAAATCTCAAATTCAAGCTTCAAGTTTTCAGATCTAGCTTTGCTCTCAGTGAAATCACCAAAACATTAACCCAGAAAATGGACCAACACCTAGTAATCAGATGAAAGCACCGGTTCTTTTATAATAAATGTAAAAGCAGCAAAAATCTGCAATACCCCATATTTTTTATAACATTATTTAGGATATTTAACTAGGTAAATTAAATAAAATAATGTGTTAATTAAGAGATTGAGATTTGAATTATAATTAAGGGGTGGCTATGCCATTTAAACCATGAATTAAAAGAAGAGTTTAAAATGAAATATAGGAGGGGTAAAATAGGAAAGAGGCCATTCCTATATCTATATCCCCTAGCCGTGTATACTTCTACACGTTCATTTTCATTTGTTTAAAATTTTAAAAGCTAAGGCTGGCCACCATTAACCAGAGCAAGAGAAAGAAAGAGAAAGTGGAAGCTTAGTCAACATCAAATCTCACATCCTTAATCTCTAAAGTTAAGGTGAATAATGTTTACATCTCTCATTTGTTTTGTTTTCGGTTTTAAGGAGAAACCCAAAATGTTTTGCAATGTTTTTCCATTTTTTTGAATGATGGAATGATTATATGTACTTGTTGGTGATTTATGCATGTTCATATTGATTTTATGATATGTTTTAATGTAAAAACCGTATTAAATGACATCTAAATGCCTTGCAAATTTTTATATAGACTAGAAATAATATTTTGGAGATGGGTTTCAATTTTTAGAATTTATGTGGAATTTATATGAATTTTCTAGTAAAGAAAATGTTAGTATGGGTTATAAATTATTTACGGTTAAATAATAAAAGGTTTGGGTCTGAAATTTTTATATATTAGAAAACATATGAAAAGAGATTTCAGGAATTTTTGTAGATTTTTCCTAAGTGTTTTAATAGACATATAAATTATTTAAGGTATCGGACTTAAATGTTTTATATATTTATAAAAGGAGAAGGGGCTCTTCGCTAATAATTCATATTTGTAATTTCTAGAAATTGGCAGCACTTTTGAAAAAGTAAAATGACAACCAATCAGATTCAGACAAACAAGGCAGGTTAGGTATAAAAGAAATAGTTTAAAAGGACAAATAAATAGATTTTTCACTATTTCAATGCTTTCGGTACCAAGTTCCGCCTTTTTACCTTCATCTCCGACATAGTCGAAACCAATGCACATGGTATCAGGGAACTAGTATGCAGTGAATTGGATGTAGGAGAAAGGCAGTGGCTCAAAACCAGGGGGTTCTTAAGGGTTGAAGCATTACTTTGATTATAAAGGAAATACGCCTACTTGCTTTCGACAAAGATGCTTTCGACTTAGTTAGCTTTGGACTAGGTCAAATGGTTTAAAAGGAAATGGTTTTGATTGCATTGCGCCTCTATTATAAATAAATTCTTTTCGCTAAGTCGACACCTTTTGCTACCGCCATTTTCCCTTTCGACCCAAAGGGTTTCGAAGGGGTACTTTGTTTTATAAAATTTGGCCACTTCTCCAATGCTTTCGAAGGGATTGTTTCGACACCATCACTTCTTTACTTAGGAATGCTTTCGAAAGGTAGGCTTTCGACTTAAATGGTTTTAATAACCCTCTTGCTCAATTGAAGTATAACCCAAATGGTTTCGAAAGAGATGATTTAAATGATTTCGAAAAGAAGTGCTTTCGACTTTGATGGGTTTATGATCCTTTTGCTCTACTTGAAGGCATAATCCAAATGGTTTCGACTGAGATGGTTTTCAAAGGTTTCGAAGGAGTAAATTTTTGAAAGGTTTCAAAAGGTTTCCGCATATTTTAAATTAAACCCAAGTGCTTTCGAAAGGTTTAGATTTGATGCTTTCGAAAGGTTTTAAAGTAAGGATTCGTAGGGGTGGTTCCCCAATGGTTTCGAAGGAGCTAAAAGGTATGGTTTTTCTGGTTGTTTCGAAAGGATTAAAAGGAAATGTTTTCCAAGGGTTTCGAAAGGCAATGTTTAAAGGTTTTAAAAGAAAGATGTCTAAGGTTTTTAAAGCTTTCGAAAGGAAGGATTTCCAATAGTTTCGAAAGGGTTTTTAGAATGGTTTTGAAAGGAAGGTTTTGGCCTTTCGGCCTAGATAAAAGAAAGGGTTTTACTTGGTTTAGAAAGGGATATTTTCACTTGTTTCGAAAGGGATACTTTCAACGGATTTGAAAGAGGGACTTTCAAAGATTTAAATGTTTTCATCAACTAGATTTGGGTAAAGTATATATAACATGGCAAGGTGATTTTGAGTAAAGCATAGAATATATATAGATTTTCCTTGTATGAGTTTGATTTAAAGGTTTTAAATCATTTTGATAAGGTTTTCAAGGAAAATTATGGGAAGGGATCCTAAGTAAAATGACTCAGATATTAGAATACCAAATGAGACCGGTATAGCGTTGCGCCTTATAGATTAGCTATTAGCCCCAGCTAATCTTTCCAAAATTCCAGTGTGTAGGGCTTTGTCACAGGTAAGACTAAAATTATGAATACACATAGAAAGAGATATATGTTTGTATACAGATAGGTTATTGGTGAGCCCGCAAAAATATTAGGATCAGATGACCCTGGGAGAAGATAAGTTAAGGGCAGACCGTCCAAAAGAGAAGTATTTAACAGATAGTTAAGGACAGAATGTCCAAAAGAAGAGGAGTGTCTGATAGATGTTAGATAAATTTTGATATGTTGTCTGGTAGGCCCGAGTTAGCCAATGGTTAGTAGTTAGCCAAACAAAACTATATTGTTCGGACAGATAGCCCATTTGTTACCTGATATGTATGTTTACATAATGAAGTTACAGATATTAACCAGTTTTGGTTGCAGGTAAAAGATCTGCAAAAGATATATTTTTAAAGAATGTTAGTGGGGGGAAACCCGTTCCACTAAGCGGCGTGGTCTCACTTAACATAAAATAACAGAGATGAACAGTATTATTCACACTAGGCTTTATGTCTGACTCAAAGTTTTTGTTTCCCCTTAAACCCTCGGGTGCTCAAAATTGATTTGAGTAGGCTAAGGGTTGAGGTTTTCAAGTTTTTGTTGTTTTGGCGAATAAAGCTTCCGGAGAAGAGCAGGTGGCTGACAGATAGCTAATTAGGAGTATAGATTATTTTCTTTATTTCTGCTGTGTATTATGTCAGATATGACTATATTGCTTTGATCAACCAAGGGGGCATCGTCATATGTCGCTCTTAGCGTATTATTGTAAATTATATTTCATCATTGCCTGGGAAATGTTTTGGGATTATGTAACTTAGATATGAATTACTGTTTTGAGATATAATCAATAAAAAATTGTTTTTGAAATCTGTGATTTTGTTCATATTCATGTGCTTCTGATATTGTGGATGCCATCAGCATTTCTGTATTTTTCACCAGAAGTTAATATTATGGATGACTGCAGCATCTATAATGCTTAGCTTTTGGCCTCTAGATACGGGATGCTACAACTTGGTATCAAAGCAAAGGTTTATGAAAAGCTTTAAACTAAAAATGGTTTTTAAAACATAATCCTAAGGAATTAGAATAAGACTGGGGTATGGGATAATGCTATAGTAACTACTTGTATTTGTTATATATAAGTATACGCTTTATCTCTAGCCTCTTATCTTTGTTAGATTATTTTTCTGTGTCTCATGAGGTTTGAATATAGATAAGAAGGGTAGAAGAGGAAGAGTTAACCCATGAGGAGGACCCAAGGTCAGGCACCAGCAGAGAATGTGGGTGTTGGAGTCCCAAAAGCTGGAATGGAATCTATGTTTCAGTTTTTCGTAAATATGATGCAAGCGGGAGTTGCTGCTGGAGTAGTGGGAGGAGGAGTTCAGGAAGCTCTGGTAGTCAACAATTATGTTGTAATGAGTAGAGATTATGGTAGGCTTAGAGGAAAGCCATTTGTTGGACGAAAGATGCCATTGAGGTGGAGAATTGGCTGTTGCACTGTGAAAGGATTTTTGCAGACTTGGGGCTTAATGATGTGCAGAAGAGGAGGCTTGCTTCTAGACAGCTTCAGGGAGCAGCTTTGTTTTGGTGGAATAGTGTGGGTGTGCCAGTGGATGAGGAGACTATGACATGGGCAGAGTTTGAAAGAAGGTTCCAAGAGTGGTTCATGTCGATGATGGCACAGTCTGTTTTGATCCGGAACTTTATTGAGCTAGAATAGGGAGTGATGACTGTTCTGGAGTATGCTAGCAGGTTTGAAGAGTTGGCTAGATATGATTATACCACTGTTGATATAGTGATGAAGAGGAATGAAAAGTTTATCAAGGGATTGAAGCCTGAGTTGGCCAGGGCTACTTTACCCCATATTAGAGATCCCCGTGATGTGGTTGTGGAGATGGCTTTGAGACATGAAGAGATGCTTGCTTGTTAGGAGAAGAATAAGGTGAGAGAGGTCCAGGTTGGGCAAGGCCAGAAGAGGAAGTTCTTCCACAAGAAGGGTGCTCAGAAGAGTGGAGCAGCCAAGAAGGGGAAGTCTGAGATTGTCTGTTTTAAGTGCACAAGAAGGGCCATTTTGCCAATGAGTGTCGTACTGAAAAGCTGAAAGAAGTGATCGGGAAGAAGAACATCAAGTGCTTCAAGTGCGATCAGATCGGCCATTATAAGAATCAATGCAAGGAGCCCGCTAAGGATGGAAAGGGCAAGGTATATGCATTGGAGCTGCTACTTTGAAGTCGACTGCTCAGGAGAAGGGAAAGGTAGTTTTGGGAGGTATGCTACAGATTCATGGTATGTCTATTAGCATTCTATTTGATAATGGTGCATCACATTCTTTTATACCTAGATGTTTGATAGATAAGCTTAACCTTGAACCCACATATTTAGTTACTTCCTTAAGGGTTGCGAATCCAATAGGAGGGTATGCAACTCTAGGGTTGAGATGTGACCAATTAGAGTTTGATTTGTTAGGTGATATTTTTTCTTGCAGTTTGCATGTGTTTGATTTTGTGGGGTTCGAAATTATTCTAGGGATGGATTGGTTAAGTGAGTACGATGCTAGGATATTTTACCAAGATAGGAAAATATCACTTAGGCATCATGATTATAGCGATCGGGTTGTTTATACCATAGAAGGTTCTAGCGGTGAAGTGAATGCTTTGTTGGGTGTTATGGAGTTGGAAGATGAGCCGAGTCGAGTTTTCGCGGTTAGAGAATTCGCGGATGTTTTTGAGCCTGTAGTAGGATTGCCACCGAAACGAGCTATTGAGTATCAGATAGATTTGGTTTCAGGAGCAGAACCAGTGAGTAGGATGCCAAGAACGATGACCCCTATAGAGATGAGGGAGTTAAAGGTGCGGTTGGTGGATTTAGAAGGCAAGAGTTTTGTCAGGCCAAGTAGTTCGCCTTGGGGAGCAGCCGTAGTGTTTGCTGAGCAGCCAGACTGATCATTAAGGCTATGTATCGATTATCGTTAGTTGACTGAGAGGACGATAAAAATCGATATCCATTGCCCATAATTGACTATTTGTTTAACTAGTTAAGTGGAGCCAAGATATTTTCTCGGTGAGATTTAACAACGGGTTTCCATCAGCTCAGAGTACCAGAGGATAGTATACCTTTGATGACATTTTGGACCAGATATAGGTCGTATGAAAGGATAGTTATGCCGTTCGAACTGACTAATGCGCAAGCATTCTTTGTGGATTAGATGAATTGAGTTTTCCGGGAGCAGTTGCATAGGTTCGTATTGGTTTTCATAGATGATATCTTGATATACTCTAAGGATGAAAGACGGCATGAAATTCATCTTAGATTGGTGCTTGAAAAGCTGAGTCAGCATCAACTGAAGGCAAAGTTTTCAAAGTGTCTTTTATGGAAGAAGGAAGTGAAGTTTCTTGGTCATGTAGTCTCAGAGAAATGGTTGTCAGTGGATCAGACTAAGATTGAAGCAGTGAATAGTTGGAAGAGACTCGAGACAGTGACCGAGATAAAGAGTTCCCTTGGGTTGGCTGGTTATTATCGGAAGATCATTAAGGATTTTTCGCGAATAGCAGCACTGGTGACTAAGGTAACGAGAAATGATGTGAAGTTTATGTGGACTGATAAGTGTGAGGAAGCATTCCAGAGTTTGAAACACTTATTGACCGATGCACCTGTTTTGGTTGTTCCGGAAGGGAATCAAGATTTGGTGGTTTATATAGATGTGTGTGGAACTGGATTAGGAGTTGTGCTGATGCAGAGAGGTAATGTGATTGCCTATGCTTCTAGATAGCTTAGACCGCATGAGATCAGATATCCGACGCATGATTTGGAATTAGCTGCAGTGAATTTTTCATTGAAACTGTGGAGATATTACCTTTTGGGAGAGAGGTTTGAGTTATATATAGATCATAAGTCACCAAAGCTTTTGTTCTATCAAAAGGAATGAGTATGAGACAGCAGAGCTGGTTAGAGTTTATTGCCGCTAGTGATTTTGGAATTGAGTACACACCGGGAAAAGGCAACAAAGTTGCAGATGCACTTAGCAGGAAACATCAGAATGTAGTGTTAGCAATGATTGCTGAGTGGAAAGATTTGGAAGCATTAGCAGATTGCAGAGTGCAGGGAAGATCTGAGGCTGGATCTAGCGCAGAAACCGTAGTGTTATCTTGTATGGAAGTTCAACCAGTGATGACCAAAAGGATTGCTTCTAAACAGGAGGAAGATCCGGTATTAACTGAACGGATTAGGAAGTTAAGAGATGGAACCGAGAGCGATGACTTAAAAGATTTCATTCTTGACCAGAATGGGTGGTTGAGAAGGAAAGGGAAATTATGTGTTTCGAGTGTAGGAAACATAAGGAAAGAAGTTCTGGAGCAATGCCATCAATCGAAGTTCGCTATTCATTCGGGAGGAACTAAGATGTACCGGGATATGAAGAGGAGTTTCTTCTATGAAGGTATGAAGCGGGATATTGGCTTATGGGTAAAGCCGCACTTGAACTGCCAGCAGGTAAAAGTCGAACAACAGAAGCCAAGTGGTTGCTTCAGGAATTAGATATTCCAGTATGGAAATAAGATTCTATTTCTATGGATTTTATTGATGGGTTGCCAAGGTCGAACAAGGGGAATGATAGTATATGGGTCATAGTGGACATATTGACCAAGAGTGCCCATTTCATTCCAGTTAAATCAACCAGAACGACACCTGTTTTGGCGAAGTTGTTTATTAAGAATGTAGTTAGACTGCATAAAATTCCTAGTAGTATAGTAAGTGATAGAGATTCCTTGTTCACTAGTGAGTTCTGGAAGAGTCTACAGGAAGTTTTGGGAACCAAGCTCAAGATGAGTACCGCTTACCATCCGTAGACAGATGGGCGGAAAGAGTTAACAAGATCTTAGAGGATTTGTTAAGAACTTGTGTACTAGATTGCGGGGGATCATGGGAAGACCATCTGCATTTAGTCGAGTTTTCGTATAACAACAGTTATCAGACTAGTATTGGGATGGCACCGTTTGAAGCTTTGTATGGAAGGCCATGCAAATCTCTCATATGTTGGTTAGAGAATGGTGATAGGTTGGTTCTTGGTCCAGATTTGGTTAGAGAAGCTGCAAAAAAGATTGAGGTCATTCGAGGTAGAATGAAAGAGGCTCAATCTAGGCAGAAGAGTTATGTAGATAGAAGATGAAAAGATTTAGAATTCTTAGTTTGGAGATCGGGTTTTCATCAAAGTGTCTCCGATGAAGGGTGTGATTAGATTTGGGAAATCGGGTAAGTTCGCACCGAGATTCATTGGACCTTTTCTGATTGTTGAGTGGATCGGGAAACTCGCATATAAAGTTGAGTTACCGAGCAGTTTAGCAGGAGTCCACGATGTTTTCCATGTTTCTCATCTCAGAAAGTGTGTTAGAGACCCAGAGACTGCTATTGCACCGACTGTGCTACATGACTTAGTAGTAGAATCGGACTTGACTATAGTGAGGAAGCCTATTCGTATTGTTGCGAGAGATGAGAAGAGGCTTAGAACTAAGACAGTCAGATTAGTTAAGGTCCAGTGGAGTGACGATGACAGGGACTATACTTTGGTGGTTGTTAGCAGGATTAGAGATGCTTATCCTGACTTGTTTGATGGTATGTTTTACCTTCTTGATTGATTTGTTGTGTACCTTATCGTAATTTCGAGGACAAAATTCTTTAAGGAGGGGAGTCTGTAACACCCCATATTTTTTATAACATTATTTAGGATATTTAATTAGGTAAATAAAATAAAATAATGTGTTGATTAAGGGATTGAGAATTGAATTATATTTAAGGGGTAGCTGTGCCATTTAAACTATGATTTAAAAGAAGAGTTTAAAATGAAATATAGGAGGGGTAAAATAGGAAAGATGCCATTCCTATATCTATATCCCTTAGCTGTGTATACTCCTACATCTTCATTTTCATTTGTTCAAAATTTTAAAAGCTAAGGCCGCCTACCATTAACAAGAGCAAGAGAATGAAAGAGAAAGGGGAAGCTTAATCGACATCAAATTCATTCAAATATCATATCCTTAATCTCTAAAGCTAAGGAGAATAATGTTTACATCTCTTATTTTTTTTGTTTTCGGTTTTAAGGAGAAATTCGAAATGTTTTTCCATGTTTATGATTGATGGAATGATTATATATACTTGTTGGTGATTTATGTATGTCCATATTGATTTTTTGATATGTTTTAATGTGAAAACCCTATTAAATGACTTCTAAATGCCTTGTGAATTTTTATATAGACCAGAAATAATATTTTGGAGACGGGTTTCAATTTTTAGAATTTTCTGATTTTATGTGGAATTTATATGAATTTTGTAGTATAGAAAATGTTAGTTTGGGTTATAAATTATTTACGGTTAAACAATAAAAGGTTTGGGTCTGAAATTTTTATATGTTAGAAAACATTTTAAGAGAGATTTTCTGGAATTTTCATAGATTTTTCCAAAGTGTTTTAATGGACATATAAAATTATTTAAGGAGAAGGGGCACTTTGCAAATAATTCATATTTGTAATTTCTGGAAATTGGCTGCACTTTTGAAAAACTAAAATGGCAACCAATCAGATTTAGACAAACAAGGCAGGTTTTTCACCGTTTCGATGCTTTCGGCACCAGGTTCCGCCTCTTTACCTTCGCCTCCAACACAGTCGAAACCAATGCACATGGTATCAGGGAACTGGTACGTAGTGAATTGGATGTAGGCGAAAGGTAGTATTTCAAAACCAATGGTTTTCGAAAGGGTTGAAGCATTACTTTGATTATAAAGAAAAATGTGCCTGCTTGCTTTCGACTAAGATGCTTTCGACTTAGTTAGCTTTCGACTAGGTCAAATGGTTTAAAAGGAAATGGTTTCGATTGGGTTGTGCCTCTGTTTTAAATAAATTCTTTCGACTAAGTCGACACCTTTTGCTACCGCCTTTTTACCTTTCGACCCAGAGGGTTTCGAAGGAGTACTTTGTTTTCTAAAATTTGGCCACTTCTCCAATGCTTTCGAAGGGATGGTTTCGAAACCATCACTTCTTTACTTAGGAATGCTTTCGAAAGGTCGGCTTTCGACTTAAATGGTTTTAATGACCCTCTTGTTCAATTGAAGTATAACCCAAATGGTTTCGAAAGAGATGATTTAAATGATTTCGAAAAGAAGTGCTTTCGACTTTGATGGGTTTATGATCCTTTTACTCTACTTGAAGGCATAATCCAAATGGTTTCGACCGAGACGGTTTCAAAGGTTTCGGAGGAGTAAATTTTTGAATGGTTTCGAAAGGTTTCCAATATTTTAAATTAAACCCAAGTGCTTTCGAAAGGTTTAGATTTGATGCTTTCGAATGGTTTTAAAGTAAGGATTCGAAGGGGTGGTTCCCCAATGGTTTCGAAGGAGTCGAAAGGTATGTTTTTTTGGTTATTTCAAAAGGATAAAAAGGAAAGGTTTTCCAAGGGTTTCGAAAGGCAATGTTTAAAGGTTTTAAAAGAAAATGTCTAAGGTTTTTAAAGCTTTCGAAAGGAAGGATTTCCAATGGTTCGAAAGAGTTTTGTGAATGGTTTCGAAAGGAAGGTTTTGGCCTTTCGGCCTAGATAAAAGTAAGGGTTTTACTTGGTTTAGAAAGGGATACTTTCACTAGTTTTGAAAGGGATACTTTCAATGGATTAGAAAGGGAGACTTTCAAAGACTTAAATGATCTCATCAACTAGTTTTGGGTAAAGTATATATAACATGGCAAGGTGATTTTGAGTAAAGCATAAAATATATAGATTTTTCTTTTATGAGTTTGATTTAACGGTTTTAAACCATTTTGAAAAAGTTTTCAAGGAAAATTATGGAAAGAGATCCCTAAGTAAAATGACTCAGATATTAGAATACCAGATGGGACTGGTATAGGGTCGTGCCCTATACATTTGCTATTAGCCTCAGCTAATTTTGTCCAAAATTCCAGTGTGTAGGGCTTTGTCACCTTTAAGACTAAAATTATGAATACACACAGAACGTGATATCTGTTTGTATATAGATAGGTTATTGTTAAGCCTGAAAAACCATTAGGATCAAGTGACCCTGGGAAAAGATAAGTTAAGTACAGACCATCCAGAAGAGAAGTATTTAACAGATAGTTAAGGATAGAATGTCCAGAAGAAGAGGAGTGTCTAACAGATGTTAGATAAATTTGGATATGTTGTCTGGTAGACCCGAGTTAGCCAAAGGTTAGTAGTTAGCCAAACAAAACTATATTGTTCGGACAGATAGTCCATTTTTTACCTGATATGTATGTTTACATAATGATGCTTTATGTCTGACTCGAAGTTTTTGTTTCCCCTTAAACACTCGGGTGCTCAAAATTGATTTGAGTAGGCCGAGGGTTGAGTTTTTCAGGTTTTTGTTGTTTTGGAGAATAAAGCTTCCGGAAATGAGCAGGTGGTTGACGGCTAGCTAATTAGGTGTATAAATTATTTTGTTTATTTCTGTTGTGTATTAAGTCAGATATGACTATATTGCTTTGATCAACCAAGGGGGCATCGTCATATATCACTCTTTGCGTATTGTTGTAAATTATATTTGATCATTGCCTGGGAAACGTTTTGGGATTATGATATGAATTATTTTTTTGAGATATAATGAGTAAAAATTTGTTCTTGAAATCTGTGATTTTGTTCATATTCAAGTGCTTCTGATATTATGGATACCATTAGACTTTCCATATTTTGTCACCAGAAGTTAATACTATGGATGACTACAGCATCTATAGCGTTTAGCTTTTGGCCTCTAGATACGGGATGTTACAACTTGGTATCAGAGCATAGGTTTATGAAAATATTTAAACTAAAAATGGTTTTTAAAACAATTCTATGGAATTAGAATAAGATTGGGGTATGGGATAACGCTATAGTAACGTACTTGTATTTGTTATATATAAGTATACGCTTTATCTCTAGTCTCCTATCTTTGTTAGGTTATTTTTTTGTGACTCATGAGGTTTGAATACAGATATGGATGGTAGAAGAGGAAGAGTTAATCCAGGAGGGGAGGGTTCCGATGGGAATGCTAGACCTAATGCGGGGAGGACCCAAGGTCAGGCACCATCGGAGAATGTGGGTGCTGGAGTCCCACAAGCTGGAATGGAAGCCATGTTTCAGTTTTTCATAAGTATGATGCAAGCAAGAGTTGTTGCTGGTGTAGTGGGAGGAGGAGTTCAGGAAGCTCCGGTAGTCAACAATTATGCTGTTCGAAGTAGAGATTATGTTAGGCTTGGAGGAAAGCCATTTGTTGGAACGGAAGATGCCATTGAGGTGGAGAACTGGTTGTTGCACTGTGAAAGGATTTTTACAGACTTGGGGCTCAATTATGAGCAGAAGAGGAGGCTTGCTTCTATACAGCTTCAGGGAGCAGCTTTGTTTTGGTGGAACAGTGTGACTGTGGTAGTGGATGAGGAGACTATGACATGGCAGAGTTCAAAAGTAGGTTCCAGGAGAGGTTTGTAACGACCCGTATTTTTAACTATTTTTATTTGTTAAATTTGATATAATTATTGAATAAAATGGTTAAAAATAAATTTAATGAATTATTAGTCTAGTTATTGAATATGAATTTGGATAAAAATCTTGAAATAAACAATTTCGGAAATTTGGGAATTTTTTATATTGAAATAAATTATATGTATCAATGGTATTTATAACTAATAAGTGAAGTTGAATAATAAAGGTGAATTTTTTTTAGGTAGAAATAAAATAATATTGATAACTAAAATTTATTTGAAATTTGAGAATTTATTAAAATTGATTTATTGCGTAATTAAATTGTTTAAATTTAATAGTGGAATTATTTAAATAATGGAATTCTGGATTTAATGAGAATGAAAATGGCGTCGAAAATTGATTTAAATTTTATTTAAATATGAATGAAGAAGGTTAACATTTAAAATTGGATTTAAATATGAATAGTTAAAATTGAAAATTATATATTGTAATTAACGAGTAAAAATAGCCATTTTGTCGACTGTCTCGGATTTCGACGAAACCAGTTTCATCGGATCCATAATAGTGAATTATTATAGGATTTCAAGTTTCGTAGCGATCGGACTTGTCGTTTGGCTGTGCGAGCTTGAAACGCGTAGAAATCAATTTAAAGGAATTCGATAAAATAAATTGACTTTGAAAAGCTATCTTCCACATACGATCGAATTAGGCCTTGAAACTAGTTCCATTGCGTTCGGAATAGGGGTAAAACATTATAAACACCTGGCAGCTCGTCCCGATTAGAGTTCAGACGATTTTGGACCTAACTATATAAATACGCACGCAAATCGAGACAGTTTTATTATTATTTTAATTTCTCAAAACCCTAGCCGCCAGTATTTTAATGGCCGAACTTGCTCGAACTTCTTTCCTCTTTATCTCTCAATCCATTCAACGAAATCAAAAAATTCCAAAAGCAAAGTTGTATATCTCGGCGAGCTCTTCAAATCCCTATGGTTGATCTATGCTATTACGCCATGGATTCGCCAGAATATGGCTTGGAAGCATGCACGTGTTTTCTCCGATTTTGTGCAAATGGCGATGAATGACGCGATGAAACTTGGCGCGTTGGTGGAGGATGTTGTGCCGGACATGCTGGTGGTCGCTGATCATTGCCAAGTCATCTCGTGTTGTGTGCGTGTTTTGAGATTTGGTGCGTGCGTGGGTTTTGATGAGAGCGGGATGAACGTACATGAGAGAGATGAAGGTAGTGTTCTTTTATTATTATTATTTTTATTTAAAATTTAATCTTCTAACGACCATATCTTTTGCATACGAGCTCGGATCGACGTGCGGTTTTCTCCGTTGCATTCATATTGAAATTCTAGACATTATGGAATTAGTTTGGCTGCTGTTAGCACCAAAATTGGTCACTAACCTCGTAGAGAAAGACTGTGTAGAGATATAAGTGATGAAAGTAAATTAAACAGAGGAGACAATGCTAATTTAATTGCAGAAAGTAAGAACACCAAATTTATAGTGGTTCAGCATAATTGCCTACGTCCACTTCGAGGTTAAACTTTATTGATCTTCTTAGTTGATGATTACAAATACAATTCGTGAATCAAATGCTTGAATGAAGTTCTTAAGTAGAGAAGATGAGTCTCAAAATGGCAGAGTTTCCCCAGTATTCTCTCTCCAAAAAAGGATCCATTTCACTGTGACCCTGCCCCTCTATTTATAGGCAAATATGGGCTGGACTTCCCAAGTGGGCTTGGTGGCCGAACGCCCTAGCCCAGGTGTTGTGGTCGCTGCATGCCGAACCTGGTATGCCGAACGCTCTGATGCCGAACAGTCCTTTCTATGCCGAACGGTACTGGATGTGTGGGAAGTGCAGGATGATTGTCAGTTGAGGCCGAACGTGTTTCTATCCGAAGCTCTTGAACGAACAGTGCATGCAGGCCGAACGACATTGTTACCTTGAGTAGTTGTGCATACTGAATGTCTTCTGGATGCCGAGTACTACGCCGAGCACCATGGGATGCCGAGTACTCCTGCTGCCGAGTACGCCGAGTACCTTGGGATGCCGAGTACTCCTGTTGCCGAGTACTACGCCGAGTACCTTGGGATGCCGAGCGCTCTTGTTGCCGAGTTCTCCTATCACCGAGTTCTAATGATGCCGAACGCTAGCTGACGCTGAGCATTGGATGCCGTGTGTTTCGCCGAACACTCCTGGATGCCAAGTGCTTCGCCGAACACTTCTGGATGCCGGACACTATGAATGCCGAGTTCTACTTGATGCCGAGCACTAGTTGCCTGGTCAAATCTCCAGGAAACACTTGCCCCCCAAAGTGTATCGCGTGGCCGAACGTGATGCGCTTTGAATTTGGTTCAATTTTCCTTGATGATGCCTTCTCGAGAATGCCTGTAACGGAGGTGTGTGGCGAGCGTGGCCTGGATGCCGAACGATACGTTCGAAGCCGAACAATCCTCGTGTGCCGAACGTCACTTTGCTATGATGCCGAACACTCTGGTATTGACCGGTTCTACTGGGTATAGCCTTTTCAACTTCTCCCTTCCCCCTATATAACCAGGTCCTCCCCATCTTCTCTCCTTTACCTTTCCTTCATAATCTCCAATTCTGCAAACTAGGTACTATTTCTCGTATAACTCGAATAGGTTTCAAACGAGATGGAAGTGTGTCACGTAGAAAGCTTTCGAGTATATTGCCGAACGATAACGCGAGCCGAGGAGGAAGGATTCGGGGTGTTCGCACATATGGTCATTGTATTTAGCTTCATCGCGCCGAACTATAGTTAAAGAAGGAAAAGGAAAACGTTGGAGGTGGTAAGGGTGTTGGATGGCACAGCTCTGGTTCGGCGTATGCTGTCATGCGCCGAATGGTGGAGGCTGCCGAACAGTATTTTATCTAAATAAACTAAGGAATGCCGAACGATAACTTAGCCAAACAAACCAAAGCCAAACACAAATGCCGAACAATAATTTAGCCGAATCGAACTCGAGCCGAACACACTTAGACGCCGAACTGTATCAATGCCGAACGTCATAAATATTAAGCAACTGACATGCCAAACCATGTTTAGGCCGAACACTCCAAATGCCGAACATAATTTTTTCAGAACGGTACAATTGCCGAACATTATTTAGACCGAGCCAAACAAAGCCGAACACTATACCTAGGCCGAACAGTCTGAATGCCGAACAGGACCTAACCGAACATTTGACACGCCGAACCAACATACACGCTGACCTATACTTAGGCCGAACAATACAGTTGCCGAACACCATTTAAATGCCAAACAGTATAAATGTGAAACTACACTTAGGCCGATCACTCTATAAATCATGTGTTTTCTGAATCTGGAACTGTAATCACCACCAGGCGGGCTCTTTGAGACGGTCAGCGATGACGGTCTTCGAAGGCGACGATTCGAAGCTCATTTTTATATCTTTGAAATCTTTAGATTCTTATTGCTTGTACACGAATGCTTGCACTAGTTCACACACCACGTGGGGGGAAAACTCGTGTTGCTAATTCTAACGTTCAACGTTTTTTAAGTATAGTTCTCTCAAGCACTTAGCCAGGTTCGTTATTTATCGGGAATGTCGAGAAAGTCTAGCTCCGTCACCATATCCGATAGGCCTGGGCCGTCATCAAGGCAAGGAGCCGCTGATACTTCTAATCCGTCGACTTCTCCTGCTCATAACTTGGCACCTGACGCCCTGGAGGCAACAATCTTACTAGACAACCCGATCGATTCACAAGCTTCGAAGATCAACGAACCCACTCTACGACGGATATGCTCCATTCATGGGATTCCTTTCGCCGACGTGTTAGTCCCTTCGCGACACGATCGTCCTCATCTGCCCCCAGTCGAGTATACTGCCTGTAACAAGTTTATGTGTTGGATGGGCAGCGTACCTCCGTTCAACTTATTTCTCCGGGATGTACTACAGTATATAGACATAGCTCCGTCGCAGCTGCACCCTAACGGCCATGCGTTCCTATATGGGACTTACTTACTTTTCATGGCCGTCTTCTCCAGACCTCCAACTGCTGGCGATATCAGATACATCTATATGTTCAAGAGACGGAAAGACAGTCCTTCCTTTATGTTCCTCGAGCCGTACCACAAATGCCAGATCTTGACAGGGGCGTGCAGTAAGTTCGCCCTGTACAAACAGGAATGGTTCTATGTGCGCTACCTTCCTGGTTTCGCGAGGAGATGGGTTGAAGGCGGTAAGTCTCTCTGCTGAGTCACTATTCATATTTAACCGGAGTCATGCTTTTCCTAATTCTTTGTTTCAACTTTTCAGGTATCAACCCGCGTCCGGAAGGCCGATGATATTCTGAGGCTGTTGAAGCCATTAGAGCTCTTCCTGCCGAGGAACGAGAGATCCGGACTATCATTTCAAATGAATCACTGTCGGGGTTTGGTTTGCTAGCCCCTGGTCGTCGGATCAGCCTTGCAGAAGGTGTCACCATTCCCAAACCTCCATCCGGTAAAGGGAAAAAACAGGCCGGATCGTCGTCGCGCCGCACTCTCGATACGCACGAAGAAGGTGAGCGCAAAGAAGATGATGCTCCTGAGACTCAAGGCGAGAATGCGGGTCCCGCTTGGAATCCGGCAGTTGAAGTTCACGATATTGAGACATCGTCCTCCCCTTCGAAGGGAAAGAAGAAGTTAAAATATAAAGTTCAGAAAGAGACAGTTGGTGGCACTTCGAAGGTCACGCTTATCCCGCCTGAGAAAGAGGCTTCCTCACAGCATCTGGAAAGTTCTCTAAGGGGTCTGTCAAACCTGTCCATTCCCGATGATTTACTTAATTACGGGTTCGATGATCCTAAAGCTCTCAAATTTTCTTCGCCCGCGAGAGGCAATGCAAGAGTTCAACTCCCAGCTCAAGGAGACAACACTTCGATTAGCAAAGATAAACGAACGGGTCCGTCGGGGGGAACACTAGGACACACACGCACATGCGCATTCCATAATATACTTCAAGTCTTTTTTCTTATCTCGTGAATTTTCCTTAATTCGTTGTTATCTCCATCCTTTGCAGGTGATATGGGGCGTTCTCACGGACTCGATCGCCTTCAGGGTTCTTCGATATTTCATCACTCTGGACGGGATTCTTGTTCAGGCAGACGTAGGGACAGAGGCGATTATGAAGATAGGGACAATCGTCCCAGCGAGTCGTCTCACCGCAATAAGGCACATTCTCAATCTTCCCAGTCCCGTGATCTTCCTCCTCCAACTGAGCCGGATAGGGAGAAGTCTTTATAGAAGGGTTATCAATCTGATGTTCCTCGAGAACAACATTCCAGTTCATCGAGTATAAGGCAAGTTCGAGAGCAACGGAAAAGAGCGGAATTCTCAAAGCCTCCTCCTCCTACTCCTGCGGTGGACCCAACTGTTGCGGAAAAGATGGTCGATCTTAAGGCCAAGTTTCCAAAAATTTGCTTCGACGGTCTGAAGTTCCTCCCGACCATTCATCATATTCCCGGGCACGTGAAGCAGAGTGCCATTGCCTGCAATAATGACGTCTATGTTCAACATGACGCGTTTGTGCACTTGGTGGAGAAGATCTCGGAGGTGTCCGTCGAGCGTCAGTATGAGATTGATCGCCTGAAACTGGAGGCTGGCTGCGACAAAAACATCATCGAGCACCAAGACGCAGAGCTCGCTTCGTATAAGTCGAAGCTGGTAGCCGCTGAACAAAGCGCAAAAGATACTGCTGAGGCAGTTACTCGTCTAGAGGCGGCTCACAGAAAAGAGCTCGACGAAGCAGTCCAGCACAGCGGTGCCCTCGCCCTAGAAAAGACTCTGTCCAAAAGGAAAGGGATGCGCTCGCTACACAAGTCAAAGAGCTGAAAGAATTACTCTCCAAGGAGAAAGAAGACAAGGTAGCTGCTCAAGAAGAATCACAACGATATTGTGATGAAATCGTCGCTACTCGTCTCCTGAAGGCGAAGCTTGACGACGAACTTGCTGGGGTTGAGAAAATGAAGGATGAGGCCCGTGAGGAGGGCAAAAGAAAAGCTGCAGAGGAGATTGACTCTCGCCTCGAGGCGGCCGCGGAAGCCGGCAGGGAAGAGGTCAAAAGCATGTTTGACCCGTTGATTGCTGAATATGGAGCCCGCGTCCTTATGCATCGCGACTTAACATTCTTGGGCGACGGCTACCTTGAGTCCCTAGCTGAGGCCTGGGAAACTTTGATAAGGATCAGGAAGATTGAGTCAGGCTCCGAAGAGGTCGATGAGGAGGCCTTGGTAAAGGAGTTCCTTAGGGGGAATGAGCCATCGGATTTATCCGCAGCATTGGCACTTTACAGCAAAGGCTCTCCCCTTCCAAAAGAGAAAGATGATGAAGCTGGCCCGTCTGGGGCCAATATTACTGCTCTTCATACTGCTGCTCAATCTGCTGCCCAATCGACCGGTCGGCCGACACTTGATCCATTTGAGCAGCATGTTGGTTATGACCCCGAAGACCCTGGGCTCGGTGCTCATGTGTTATCCCCTATCCTGGAGGGTGAAACCCCACGCGCCACCGATAGCCAACCGGAACCTGGTAGGAAATTCTTCTTTCTCTAGAAGTTGAAAGATCCCGTCTTTTTTCAGCAGTGGCTACTCGTTCTAACGCTCATTCTTTATGTTTTCGTGCAGGTTGTCCTAACGCCGAGCAAACTCCGAGGAGCGATGACGCCAAGGAGGAGGCAGGGAAAACAAGCGATGCTGTCCACGCGGGAGTACTCCCTGGTCCCGATGCTCAGGTGATCGGGGCGCTGGATGATGATAAGCTCGACAGTTCATCTCCTGCCGAAGGGAATGATGAAAGTGAAATCACCAGCGCCTCTGAGCATACCTCGCAAATGAGCATGAAGGACCGCCTCGCCGAAGAGGAGAAGAAAAAGGCCGAGGTAAAAGTTGAACCTGGAATCCTGGAACTTACCGACCCGCGGAACAGACCTTTGAAAATCATCCTCCCGGCAGGTCCAAACCACTAGATGTTCCGTCTCCTACTCCTGACTCCGCTTCCTTAGCAAGCAAGAAGTCCAAGAAAAAGCGTGAGGGAGAGGAGTCATCGGAAAAGACAAAGGAAGACAAGAAGAAGAAATCGAAGAAATAATCGATACACTCGTTCAATGAGCTTCTTGCTTAAGTCTTGTAATTGCTTTTATCTTCCGTAGCTTGTAGTTTGTATAGACAGGTCTGAATTTTGTAGGAGTGATCATGTAACCCCATTTTGGACTGATCGAATAAAGTTTTTAGTTTCTTTTTCGTTCGAATGATTCTCTTGCTTTTCTTTGGTTTGATGACTAATTGCAGCCATAACTCAAGTTCTTATGAGTTGCCTTATCTCCCAGTCCATTTTCATGTTGTTCAAACATCTCCGGACATGGCATACTCCTTATTCCACATTTCTCGAGTACTTGGACCTTTTTTCTAAATCTGCGCTCCGGAGATTTAGAGTAAGTTGATCCGCGTTCAGGGGATTTGGAGGTTCGAAATCGTTTATACTCTAGTCCACGCTCTGGGGACTTAGAGTACTCCGATCCACGCTCTGGGGATTCGGAGATTTGAAATTGTTTCTACTCTAGTCCGCGCTCTGGGGACTTAGAGTACTCCGATCCGCGTTCTGGGGATTCGGAGATTTGAAATCGTTTATACTCTAGTCCGCGCTCTGGGGACTTAGAGTACTCCGATCCGCGCTCTGGGGATTCGGAGATTTGAAATCGTTTATACTCTAGTCCGCGCTCTGGGGACTTAGAGTACTCCGATCCGCGCTCTGGGGATTCGGAGATTTGAAATCGTTTATACTCTAGTCCGCGCTCTGGGGACTTAGAGTACTCCAATCCGCGCTCTGGGGATTCGGAGATTTGAAATCGTTTATACTCTAGTCCGCGCTCTGGGGACTTTGAGTACTCCGATCCGCGCTCTAGGGATTCGGAGATTTGAAATCGTTTATACTCTAGTCCGCGCTCTGGGGACTTAGAGTACCCCGATCCACGCTCTGGGGATTCGGAGATTTGAAATCGTTTATACTCCAGTCCGCGCTCTGGGGACTTAGAGTACTCCGATCCGCGCTCTGGGGATTCGGAGATTTGAAATTGTTTATACGAGTCCGTACGTCGTACAAGATAATGTAGTTCGTCATTCAACTGTGAGATACAGAAACATTAGTGATTCATGGAAAATATGGCTTTGAGCCTTTATTAATGAAAATCAACTAAACTTCTTGATTACAACTTTAAAAAGAAACTATGTTACGACTGAACGGAAACATGTAGGAAATAACAGTGCCTAAAATAAGAAAGGAAACATGCTAAATGTAATAGTGCCGCAGATGTTCACTGTTCCATGCTCGAGGGAGTATCGTGCCATCAACGGTCGCTAGCTTGAATGTTCCCTCTCCAAGCTTCCGTTCAATGGCGTACGGACCTTCCCAGCTGGAATTCATACGTTATGGTACCGGGAAAACTTGTTTCAGAACGAGATCTCCCACATCAAAAATCCTTGGACGGACTCTGCCGTCGTAGTAACGCTTGACTCGATGCCTATGCGCTGCCGCCCTTAGTTCGGCGTCTTCACGCTTTTCATCGATGTAGTCCAGTGATTCCAGCAAGAGGTTCTGGTTCGTCTTGGGATCATAGTATGTCACTCGGTGCGATGGAACTTCAAGTTCCACGGGTATAACGGCTTCAGAACCGTATGCCAAGGCGAACGGAGTGTGGCCGGTCGCGGACTTGTGGGTAGTTCTATACGCCCATAATGCTGTCGGGAGTTCATCTACCCACTTGCCTCCAACCTTCTCTAGACGCTTCTTCAGTATGGACTTGATTATTTTGTTGACGGCCTCGACTTGCCCGTTAGCTTTCGGGTGTGCCACGGCGACGAACTTCTTCTCGATGCCATACTTTAAACAGAACTCTTTGAACTCTCTGCTTTCAAATTGCGTCCCGTTGTCCGTAATGATGGTGCGTGGAAGGCAAAAGCGGCATATAATGTTTCGTACAACGAAGTTAATGACCTTCTTAGAGGTGATCGTGGCCAAAGGTTCTGCCTCAGCCCATTTTGTGAAATAGTCGACTGCCACTATCGCATATTTCGCGCCACCTTTGGATATAGGCAAAGAGCCGATTATGTCGATTCCCCAGATCGCAAATGGCCAGGGAGTAATCATTTGTGTGAGTTCCGTTGATGGAGCCCTCGGGATTTTCGCATATCTTTGACACTTGTCACATTTTCTTGCGTAGTCCGCGGCGTCCCGGTTTACGGCGGGCCAGTAATATCCATAGCGGAGGATCTTCTTTGCTAGCGTTTGCCCCCCAGTATGGTCGCCACATTCCCCTTCGTGAACCTCTCTTAAGACCCGCTTTGTCTCATCATGAGCGATGCATCGCAATAATGGGACTGAAAATCTTTTTCGGTACATTGACCCATCCTGCATTACGTATCGCGCGGCCTTTCGAAGGACCTGTCGTCTTTCGCTCCTTTTTTCTGGTAAAGCCCCGGTCGTCAGGTACAGTTTGAATGGGGTTATCCACGATTCCTTCTCGATCTCCGTTTCCAACACACGATCGACTTTTATCTCGTCTATGCTCGGGGCATGCAAGGCTTCAACGGGATACAATCCCATTTGCTGCGCATCGCCGGTACTCGCAAACTTAGCCAACAAGTCGGCTTCTTTGTTCTGTTCGCGCGGGATATGTGAAATGTCATAACGCTCGAGATTCGAGAGTAGTTCTTGGACCTGAACAAGGTACGGAGCGAGCTTTCATCCCTTTGCTTGGTAGTCTCCCCGTACTTGGTAAACCACCAACTGTGAGTCGCAAAAGATTTCGATTGATTTGATCCCGAGTTCCCTGATGAGCTTCAAGCCAGCGATCAGTGCCTCATATTCTGCTTCGTTATTTGTAGCCGGGAAATCAAGCTTCAAGGCATAACAGATTGATCAGTTTTCCGGAGTTATGAGAACTATGCCCGCGCCGGAGCAACGGTCGTTTGATGCACTGTCAGTGTATAATTTCCATCGAACAGGGGGAATGATGTCGTGATCATCCGGTTCGACGGGTATGGTAAACTCAGCGATGAAATCTGCTAATGCTTGCCCTCGGACGGCTCTCCGTGGTAAGTAGGCGATATCGAATTGGCTCAACTCGATGTTCCATTTTAGCAACCTTCCAGAAGTTTCCGGTCGTTGGAGTACTTGCCTCAGGGGTTGATCGGTATAAACGCCGACTGAATGTGCTTGAAAGTATGGGCGTAGCTTACGTGATGCAATCACCAAGCAATAAGCCAATTTCTCGATCTTAGGGTAATTCCTCTCTGCTCCTGTTAAACGCTTGCTAACATAGTACACCGGCTTCTGGACTCGATCCTCCTCACGAACCAAAGCCGCACTTATCGCATGTGGGGATACAGCCAAGTATACATATAACATTTCATGGTCAACTGGTTTTGACAGCATTGGTGGACTCTCCAGATGCCTCACCAGATTCTGGAATGCTTCCTCACAACTAGTCGTCCATTCAAAATTTCTCTTCCCTTTCTTTATTATATCAAAGAATGGGATGCACTTGTCAGTTGCCCTGGATATAAATCGACTCAGCGCAGCTACTTTTCCATTCAAGCTCTGTACTTGTCTTATAGTCCTGGGCGCTTGCACATCTCGAATAGCTTGGATCTTTTCTGGGTTGGCTTCAATTCCCCTAGCATTGATGATGAATCCCAAAAACTTCCCTGATGCAACGCCGAAGGAACACTTCAGAGGGTTGATCTTCATCCCATAAAACTTGAGTACGTCGAACATTTCAGCCAAGTCTCGAATGTGGTCGTTTGACCGTCGTGACTTCACGAGCATGTCATCCACATAGACTTCCATCGTTCTACCCAGCTGGTCCTTGAACATTCGATTCACTAAACGCTGGTAAGTTGCTCCTGCATTCTTCAATCCAAAGGGCATCACTACATAGCAATACAGTCCGACATTTGTAACGAAGCTGGTGTGTTCTTGGTCCGGAATATGCATCGGGATTTGGTTGTACCCTGAATACGCGTCCATGAATGACAACAGCTCGTGTCCTGCGGTGGAGTCGACCAACTGATCGATCCTAGGCAACGGGAAACTGTCCTTAGGGCATGCTTTGTTCAAGTCGGAATAATCTACACAAGTCCTCCATTTCCCATTCGCCTTTTTTACCAGCACGGGGTTGGATACCCACTCAGGGTAGAGGGCGTTGCGGACGAACCCATTTGCTTTGAGTTTGTCCACCTCCTCTCCGAGAGCGGCGGACCTCTCCGGATCCATTCCTCTCCTTTTTTGTTTAACTGGAACGTACTTCGGGTCTATGTTCAACATATGACTTGTGATGGCGGGGGAAATCCCACACATATCAGAATGCGTCCAGGCGAAAACATCAAGATTCGCCCGGAGGAAGTCGCTAAGGTCCTCAGTCATCTCGGGGCCAAGCAGTGATCCGATCTTTAGTATTCGCGAAGGGTCGTCACGGCTAACTGAAATGTCAATCGTTAATTCAGCCGGTGCCGCCTTCTCTTACCTGGGTTTCTCATTGTCGTCTCTCGGATCTATATCTCCGAAGATCCGAGAACTATGCCCGAGCCAGGGCTCGGGCACTACTTGTCAATTATTCGCATTAAGGATGCGGACGGGATTGTCCGCAACCTTTCCCTTCTCCCTCCGATGGGCCTCTCGGAGTTCAGCCACATAACAGGAACGACCAGCTGCTTGGTCGCCATGAACAATACCTACTCCTTTGTCCGTTGGGAACTTCAAAGTTAAACACCACGGGGCTAACGCTGCCCTAAACTCAGCCAGGGCCGGCCAGCCCAAGAAAACGTTATATGGAGAATCCACATCCAAAACTACGAAGGGTAGAATTCGCACCCTCTGACGCTCGCCTTGTCCCAGTTCAACTGGTAACTCAACGTACCCCACGGCGTCGGTTGCCGCGCCGTTAAAGCCGTGTATACGAGCCTTGGACGGTTTCAGGTCTTTTGTTTCCAGTTTCATTTGATCGTAAGCCTTCTTGAAGATGATGTTGACTGAACTTCCGCAATCAATCAGAATTCTCTTTACATAAGCTGGTCCGATCGTTGCAGATATGACCATCGGGTCGATGGTCGGAGCCTCTACCTGATCAACGTCCCTGTTTTTGAACACAATATCGTCTGTCATTATGCGCTGCTGCTTAGCAGGGGTCCCGTCCTCCGCGTTCGAACAACACTCAAAATCGGCATGCTTCAGGGAACTTGCATATCGCTCCATCTCTTGCCAATTCTTATCCGCGGGGTGAGGTCCGCCGATAATTGTATTTATGACTAGTCTACCTACGGTTCGGGCAGGCTCTTCGGGATGACGCGGAGCTGGTGCACGACCTGGGTTGGACGTTCCCTGTCCTCCTTCTTGTGGATCCTTCACAAATTCTTGCAATTTCTTCTGCCTGATCAACTTCTCAATAGCGTCGTGTAGGTGTCTGCACTCCTCCGTATTGTGCCCATAAGTCTCATGGAAGCGACAATATTTCCCGATCCGCTTCTGTTCCTCGGTTGATTCTTTCGGACGTGGCTTTCTGTATTGAAATGTATTGCAGGTGGATAAGTAAATGTTCTCAAGCGGTGCGTTCAGCGGAGTATACTCGCTGTAGCTTGGGATTCTCGACTTCCACTTCCCCCCTTCTCTCTTTTTCCCTTGAATCCTTCCTCCGGACTCCTTGGGTTGCCCAGGCTTGTTCTGGACATTGACTTGGACCTTTCCCGAGCTGTCTCCAGACTGCTTCACAGCAATGTTGCTCTTTATTGACTCTTGGACAGGTCCTGGCGCCTTATCTCGTCGTACCCACCTAGCTTCCTCTCTTCTTATGAACTGGTGTGCCTTTGAGTAGAAACGCTCTAGCGTAGCCGGAGGTTTTCCTGCCAGCCAATCTCCAAACTCAGAGTCTGGATCCACACCTCTCATTACAGCCATCAGAATTGCATGGTCATTGGGATTACTGACTTCAGTTGCTGCTACGTGGAATCTTTGTAAATATTCCTTCAACAACTCCCCGGGATTTTGGATTACACTTGACAGAGACATCACGTCCTTTGGGCGCGTAGTGTGTATCCTGAACTGCTCAATAAACTTCTTTGCCAACTCCTCGAAATTTGATACGGATCGCGGAGGAAGTCGGGTGAACCACATAGTAGCGATCCCAGATAGAGTAATCGGAAAGCACCTACACTTGGTGGCATCATTCGCTCTAGCTGAATCCATCATCCATTCGTACCTCATGACATGCTGTTTGGGGTCAGTCCTCCCTTCATACGCAGGGATAGTAGGCATACTAAACTTCCTGGGGTACGCCGCTTGCAACACAACATCCGTGAACGTAGTATGACTTCTTGACACTCCCCAATCATTATTCGATAACCCCTGATTTTCCTTCATCAATTGCCTGATCATGGCTGTCAGATCTGGTGTCTGTATGGAAGGCGGAAGGTTAGTGTCTATTCTACGCGCCTGTCCATGCTGATGCCTCCTCTCCTGGCGGTCTGCCAATCGTGCGTCTTGAGGTTCAACATCGTTAGCATTTTGATGATCCGGGCCTCTATCCTCCGTCTGTACCCCGGTCCTGAAGTTTCCAGCTCTTGCTTGGTCACGGTCTCTAGTTGTTTGAACAGCAGCTTCTGCTCGTGCAGCGTCAGTCTTGCGGCGTCTGCGCCTGGGAGGTTCATCAGAGGAAGTTGAGCTGTCAAATGAAGAGTAAGGAGCGGGATTGCCCCCAGCATTCTGTTGCTGCTGTTGAGTGAGTTGCGCCATCAGGTTGGCGTTAGCTTGCATCTGCTCTCCTAGTTGTCTCCTGCTTTCCCTGAGTTCTCTCATCAAGTCATTGAACTCTATTCTGGTGACAACTGGAGTCTGTTCTTGAGCGGCAATTCCTGCACTCGGAATCGCTGGTTGATTGCTAGGTCCTGCTTGTTGCACACTAGCAGTTTCATGGGCATCCGCATTATGAGAAGCTGACCTGGTACGTGGTCTTGCCATTGTAGAGTTATCGGTATGAACTCTGAGTAGAATCAACGGATGTCCTATCAGTGAGTCGGATCTTCTTTGGGGGATTTGTTCAATCCAGTAGCTTCAAAGCAGATCCTTGAGGTTTGAGAATTCAATTCTCAGTGAAAGCACCAAAGTGTTAGCACCAAAATTGGTCACTAACCTCGTAGAGAAAGACTGTGTAGAGATATAAGTGATGAAAGTAAATTAAACAGAGGAGACAATGCTAATTTAATTGCAGAAAGTAAGAACACCAAATTTATAGTGGTTCAGCATAATTGCCTACGTCCACTTCGAGGTTAAACTTTATTGATCTTCTTAGTTGATGATTACAAATACAATTCGTGAATCAAATGCTTGAATGAAGTTCTTAAGTAGAGAAGATGAGTCTCAAAAATGGCAGAGTTTCCCCAGTATTCTCTCTCCAAAAAAGGATCCATTTCACTGTGACCCTGCCCCTCTATTTATAGGCAAATATGGGCTGGACTTCCCAAGTGGGCTTGGTGGCCGAACGCCCTAGCCCAGGTGTTGTGGTCGCTGCATGCCGAACCTGGTATGCCGAACGCTCTGATGCCGAACAGTCCTTTCTATGCCGAACGGTACGCTGGATGTGTGGGAAGTGCAGGATGATTGTCAATTGAGGCCGAACGTGTTTCTATCCGAAGCTCTTGAACGAACAGTGCATGCAGGCCGAACGACATTGTTACCTTGAGTAGTTGTGCATACTGAATGTCTTCTGGATGCCGAGTACTACGCCGAGCACCATGGGATGCCGAGTACTCCTGCTGCCGAGTACGCCGAGTACCTTGGGATGCCGAGTAATCCTGTTGCCGAGTACTACGCCGAGTACCTTGGGATGTCGAGCGCTCTTGTTGCCGAGTTCTCCTATCACCGAGTTCTAATGATGCCGAACGCTAGCTGACGTTGAGCATTGGATGCCGTATGTTTCGCCGAACACTCCTGGATGCCAAGTGCTTCGCCGAACACTCCTGGATGCCGGACACTATGAATGCCGAGTGCTACTTGATGCCGAGCACTAGTTGCCTGGTCAAATCTCCAGGAAACAGCTGCATTCTGAGACTGTTCAAATTTGGGCCTTTATTTGGATTTTAATTCGACGGAAAATCAAAGGTGAGTGTTTATGCGCTCACAATTGACTGAAATAATTTTTATATTAGTTAAATTTATATTGTTAAGTAATTGAAATTTATTGATTGTTGTTTGATAAGTTTAATTGACATTTAAATTGACATCTGAATTAGTTGATAGAATTTGAATTGACAATTAAATTAAATTAGAATTTAATTGCCCGTAAAATACCCGATATTGGTAATTATGAAATTGTTATGAATTTCATTGATTGTTGGATGATTAGTTGTGATTGATGCTATTGGATGATATGTTGGATGTTTATATATTTGATATATAATGTTATTATCCCATATATTATTTACAGTATATAAAACTGTAAATTGAATTATTTTGAATAAATTAAGAATAGGTTGAAATGATATATACCTATGACATTTATTTTGGATTGAAATGATATATATCCGTCCATGAATTAAATTGAAATAATTGATTCACTTAGCCATAGGATAGAGAATTATATACGGACACCGGATTGGTTAAATTAAATGATTTTGAAATTTTCGATTTGAATTTTTTTTTAAATGATTTGATTTAAGAAATAAAAATCTAATTTATGGAAATCGAATTATTTTTGAACTGGAGCTCGAAATGTTGAAAATTAAGTTTCGTAAATGAAATTGTATAAATAATCGAAGTTAAGATTTTGAAGTTAAAATCGAAATATGATGTGAATTTTAGAAATTGATTTATTTTGAAAGATTGGACATTTATTCAAACTTTGAATATTGCTAAGTAAAGGTGATAAAAATGATATTTCGAAATCAAGCTCGGAATTTAATTATATTTGAAGATTTGGATTTTAAATTGGATATTGGAGGAAAATTTGATTTAAGTGTTTTGAATCGATATTTTGGAAATCGAAATCGAAATCGATATAAATCAAAATGGTTTAAATTTGGAATTTGAATTTAAATTAATTTTGAATTGGAGTTGAAATTAATTTGAAATTTGAAATTGAAATTAATTTGGAATTTGAATTAAAATTAATTTGGAATTTGAATTGAAATTAATTTGGAATCTAAGTAAAATTCGACTTGAAATCGAAATTGAATCAATTAAATTGAAATGGAAATTGGAACTAATTTGAATTGGAAAATGTACCGGTTTAACTTTGAAACAATTTTTAAATGAATATTTTTAGTATATTTAAAATCTATATTCTTTAAATATTCAAATTATTTTGATTTTCCAAACTATTTTACTATGTAAACCATTTTTATTACTCAAACTATTTTCTATTAAACTATTTTAACTATTTACCTAATTTAAAACTATTTTAACTATTTTCTAAAATTCAAACTGGAAAAAAGGGGTGGAATGTTTATATTTAAATCTTGGATTTAAATGTGAATTGGGTTAAAGTGGATTATAACCAAAATTGTATTGCGAATCAAGTTTTGAAGTGAAATTGATATATCGAATTGAATTAACATTTTGAAGTAAATTATGATTTTTTTTGAAGCGAATATGGTAATTTCGAAATGAACTTGATCTGGAAGCGAATATGATATTTTGATATCAAGTACGAACTGTTTTCGAAATGTAAAAGAATCAACCAGTGTGTAAAACGACGTTTGGTTGTTAAGGAGACCAGGGCCTCTTATTGGCATACTCTATGTCAATATTGGAACCACTTTGACAACTGTGTACGCGGTGGATGATATCCAGAATCTAGTGGTTGAATTGGCGATGTTTACTGGAATGAAGTAAGAGAACGATGATGGATAGCCTTGACACTCGTGTCATAATTAAAATGACTAAAACATGAGCCTATGTCTGGCCATTGAGGTTAGCTACCTCTAGCGACGTTGATCCATCGTATTACTATTGTGATTTCGTATTCGATGGGTGCACCTTTTGTCGGTTGGATTGATTGTCGCGGTCGGCCACGGATGGGTTACGACCAGCTAGAAAGGCTAAACTGGTAGAATCCTACCTTGGGCATTGCCTCACATGCCTTGTCATATTTATCCATATACGAGCCATTACGACTTTGGTTTAGAACTATAAAAATGTGTTAAGGTGGATCAATGTAAAGCCTTAACGCTATTTTGATATTTATGTTACTGATAGACATTATCTATTATAGCATATACTATTATATATAAATAGTTATACGGATCCTTAGGAGATGGAAAATCCCGTAACATCTCTTAAGTTATTGCACTTATATTTGTGATATTGATTTGACTTACATAAGAGTATTTTAGTCCCGACTCGAGTGTTTTGTCTTTTCATTACGCTCGGGTCAGTCCTTAGTTTTTCATCGTATTGAGATTATTCTCTAGGGGACGAAGACGAAAATTTTGGTATATTACTTCTATTATTATTCCCTTATTCATGCTATCCTGTATATTGATCACTTATCCCTGATGTGTACATATAACTCTGATAAATGTGTATAGATTATGATCAAATGTATAGTAAACAGCTTCATGAACTGTTATTTGATTATTATATTTTCTCATTTCCGCTGTGAGATTCTGTGTTTGTTTTTTTTATTAAACCCCATTGTAACAGCCCGATATTTTAAACGAAATTTTATAAAAAAAATATATAATAAAACATTTCGAAATATTGATTTAAATATAAAGTGTAGTAATTTGTATAAAACGAAAATTTAAAGCGTTACATTTTTACGTATAATTTCATCCGTTCTTAACTTTATACTTAACAATCAAATTTTATTAATAAAGATAATAGCTATTTTAATTTTGGTTTAAAATGATGCGTTATTTTATTTAAAGAAACCGTTAGCAATTTTCAATTTTATTTAATAAAAGATACAAACAAAAAAATTGTATGTTACTTTGGGTTAACATTGCAAATTCAGCCGTTCAAAAATCTTGCTTAAATCTAGCCTTAAATTGTGTGCGGGAGAATCATTCCATTCCCTTTTTACCTTCCTTACGTTTCGTTCAACTTAATAAATTTATTTTTCTACCGTTCAACTTTTATTTACTGCTTTAAAATCTTACCGTTCCCAAACTTTTCGTATTGCCTTCTCTATTCAAATCAGTGGACAGCTGTTCATTTTATCTCCATTCCACAAAAAGGTTTATTTTACTTCCATCATTTGCGTGACCTTCTTCCATCAGGTATGGCCGCATTTACTTCCTCCTCTAATTCCTTCTTTCTTTTGCTTTATATTTTTATCTCCTGCTCGTGCTCATTTTCCTCTATGCCTTCTCCATGCTGTCCCCATCACCTACCCCATTCACCATAGCCTCACGTGAGAACCCCTACCTATTCGAGAACCACCCCCAACCCCTTCGCCAGATCCACCACAGCCATTCGCCACAGCCTACCCCAGCCCACCGCCACGTCACCAACCTAACCCACATCACTTCCTTCTCCCCATCCGAGAACCCACCGCTCCTCCATGCTCCGCCCTACGCCTTGCCCATTCGCCTCCAGGCCGAGACCATCCACCACCTCACGCCAAACATCACCAATCCCCACGTCTCCAATGCCAGCCGAGAACCCACGGCCCTCCAACCCATGCCAACCACCACCACCACCACGTCAGCCCTTTCCCATACGAGACCCAACCCAGTTCGAGTCCAACCTGCCTCCACCGAACCCATCCAGCCTACCCACTTCCAGTAATCCACTATCGACTCCAGACCGACCCTACGCCTGCCATCACCCAACCCCCTTCGCCAGACCTACCATTCGCCGCCACCACAGTCACGGACGAGAACCCCATACCAGATCCCCTACGACCCGTGCCAGACTACCCACGTCACCCATACGCCGCTAGACCCGTGCCACCCACCACCGTCTCCAACCCATGCCGAGACAAACTCCTCCAGACTTGAACCCGAGAACAGCGACCGAGCCTTGTTTTTTTTGAAGTGTAAATGTGTGCCACTGACCTTTCTTTTGAGAAAAATGAACAAGAGTATATGCTTTGTCACCTCTGAAATTTTAGATTGAAGTTTGCCTGTACGAGTTTTGTTAGAAAAGGAAATGGGAAAAGTTGCTTTTGTCTTGTGTTCTGGTATCCTACTTTTAGTTTGTTCCACTGACCTTGTTTTGAAAGAAAAAAAAACTGTTTTGTTCCTTTAAAATTCGGTAACTTGGTTTATATTTTGCAACCTGGCTTTTGTTTAGTTGAAAATAATAGAAGTGAACAAACTTGTTTTGTCACTTTTTGTATTTTGGTATTGAATAAAAGGTATTCGACTGAGCTTCTGTTGAAGAAATGTGTTTGTCACTTTGCAAATTTAAAGTTATAATCTAGATTTTAAAGGTGGTCGGGCTAGTGCTTTCAAATTTTCAACTTGTTTCTTTTTCGTTTGTCGCTTCATTTGAAAATTCGTTATTCGTGCAATTTTTGATTTGATTTATTGTGCTTTTGGTTTGAATCTAGTTGGCGCATCCACTAACGACTGATCGTGCTATCCGCGTGCTTTCGATTGACATCGTACTTCTTTCTTTCCGAATCTCCAGCTCCGTAGAGGTGAGTAAATCTCACACGAATATCCATACTTATATGATTGTGAAACGACCGCAACTGAATGTGTAGAAATAAATAAACAAATAAATGATGTTATAACTACCTGTGATTTATTTATAGTTGATGTTAATTGTTAAAACTGCATATCGTATCATCTGTTATGTTCTGTTCTTATTTTACTGTTATTCTATTCTGTAAATCACACTGCAAGTTCCCTGTAGAATAGAATCACTATGGGTTGAAATGATACATACCCGAACGGACTTTAGAATAAGGGAAGGTCGTTATGGGCTGAAATGATAGGCCTGAATGATTTTCAATTAAATTTTATTTACTTGGGATTGCGGGTTTGAAATGATAAAACCCGGATTTTTCTTTGTAAATTACGGATTGAAATGATATAGTATCCGTATCACTTGACTTAGGCTAGGAAATATTATACAGACCCGTGGTTATTTTTCTGTATTTTCTGGATATTTTTAAATACTTTTAAATATTGTAATAATATCAAATTGATTTAAATCGAATTTTTAAGTGATTTATTTAAAATAGAAATGATTTTTTTCTATGTGATAAATATAAATAAATGGAGAAATATTGATTTTTTAAAATGAAACTTAAATTTGAAATTTTGACTAAAGGAAAAGATGGAAACTTAAGTTAATTAAATTGAAATGAAAATTTAGTTTTTAAAAAGTGGAAAATGGAGTTTAAGTATAAATGTTGAAATGAATTGATTAAATGAAAGTGGGATTTACGCACTTGAATTTAATAAGCGAACTTTGTAAATTTTGGGTTTTATTTGTAAAATTTCTCTTTAGAATAAATTAGTTAAAGGATTTAAATGAACATTTTAATGTATGATTTTATAAGTTCTGAACTAGGTAAATCTGTAGCACTTGTTAAGTGCTGTGGTTATATAAGTGAACCAAAAGACTAAAATGAACTAAGGCTATGATAGTACTTGGTAAGTGCTGTTGTAGCAGAAATTAAAATTTAATCTGAATTAATAAAAGGGCTACTGTAGCACTTGTTAAGGACTGCAGTAGGCTGAAATATGATTTTTGTTTAAACTGAACTGTTATAGCAGTTTATAAATGTTGTTTTGTTGAATAAATTTGTTTTCAAATATAACTTACCGCCGCATTTTTTTTAATGCCGTGAAAGCTGAAACTTTAACGTTATTGTTTAAGTAAATAAATGAACTCCGGAAAGATTAAATTTTGGAAATTAAATATTTAATTATTAAATATAATGAATTGACTTTAAATGATTTAAATGAAATAGTTGATTTGGGAAATACAACTATTTTGAAATGTGATTAAATGGTATTTAAAATTTAAATTTAATAAATGATGTTTCGAAATGGTATTTTGATATTTTGAAATGGATTTGAAATGACATTAAATCTTGATTTGAAAGTATAATAATTACACTTTTAAATGGTTTAAATGAATTATTTTGATTGAAATATAAACTATTTAAAAGGTGACTTGATATGATAATAAATGAATTATATCTTTAAAATTAAAAAGGTATTTAAATTTGAATACTTAGATTTGAACTCAAATGATATTTTGGTATATTTAAAAGGATTTGGAATGAAGTTTGAAAAGATATGATATTTTGACATATTAAAATGATTTGAAATGAAGTTTTGAAATGATATGATATTTTAAAAATATGGAAATGGTTTGGAATTGATTTAATCTTTATTTTGATAAAGATTTGGATTTGAAATGATATTCTATTTTGAAGTAATAACTGTTTTAAACTTATAACCACGGGTTATAATAACGTTGGGTTGTTAAAGAGACCGGGATCGGATATGGACATACTCTCTGTCTTACCGAAAACCACTTTGGCAACCGTGTACGCGGTGGAGATTCCAGAATGAAGTAGGATGGTGGCGACGTCCTTAAGGTATTACGTGGACCCAACTCCCGTGAGTTGGCATAAGGTGGCTAAAACAGGAGCGATCTCGGACCAGTGAGGTAGCACCTCTTCTCGGACGCATTTCTTCGATATTATACTCTTACTTGTGATTTGACTAGATGGCCATCCTTCGATTTGGGAATGTTGTCCGAGGTGGAACGGTAGTGGCTGCTATGCGTATCCATCAGTCCGTGTGCGTAATTGGTATATCTACCCTGGCATTGCCTAGTTGTGCCGTGTCACCTACCATATCGAGCTTTACTACGATTATGATTTTAAGATCCGACCGCGTTAAGGTTCTCCATCCCCTTAACGCTATTTTCCGATATGATTATACTTTACTTATTTAGACACTATTATAATAGCGAATATTACTACATAGTAGATAGTTTAACGGATCCTTAGAGGATGGGCGGTCCCAAGCATCTTCTAAGTTACTTGTACCTTTACTACAGTTCACTTGAGTTGGTTTACATTGTATAAGTATGTATATCCTGACTCGAGTGTTTATGTTTTATTTTACGCTCGGGTCAGCCTGAGTATCAGTTGGACTTCATCTTCACGGAGCTAGGACTACTGGAGATCATCCTTATCCAGCTGCTATCTGGTTTTATCTGTTCAGTCTGTTGTTCTATTTAAGCTCTTGTATTAGTAGACTTCTATGTCTTGAGACTTCTGTTGTACTCTATTCCTTCTGTTGTATCTTATGTAACTTTGTTATATTTATATAGTAGCTTCATGAACTACTATCTCTTTTACTTCCGCTGCATTATTTTACTCTGTGTCTGTGATCTGTGCTTATATTTATTTACTGTATATTCTGAGATTTGCCAAATTTTAATTACAACGCGGTATTTTGAGCAATTCAACTCCGGCATGAGTGTCTACCTATACACTTATAATGGATGCGAATGGTTGAAAATAACGGGTCGTTACAGTTGGTATCAGAGCTTTGGCTTTGAGGCAAAACTTAGAATGTATGGTAGATTTATTTACAGAATCACTTCCATTCGAGTTTGAATCTCTTTCTTTTGACTCGGTTTCCTTTGAATTTTGGAACGTTCCGCACGGTTCCAAAAATCCATTCTTGTCCCTCACTATTCATCTCCTTTTGATTCTGGAGTATCACATAACTCCACTTCGAATGATCTTTATAGTGAATTGGCAGTCTCGCCAATATTCTAATTTTCTTGTAAAAGGGTGAAAATCCTTTATAATCAGCATCGATTAACCAGAGATTTATATCTATCCTTGGTTTAGATGCTAATATCTTTTGTTATTCCAAACTTTATCTCTTGAGATCGAACATAGATTTATCCCATAAAAATCCACATCGATCTTATTCTTTAAGTCACGGTTGACCCGGTTAAGATTGTCCGTGATTTACCTAAGCTTACCCATCTCTCTACTTTGTTTAAGCATCTTGTCTTTTGTTCCAATCTATCTTCCTAACATTTTGAACTGTACTTGTAAATTAATGTTTTGTTTTATATTGTGTTGTTTGAGTTATTGATGATGATTTGGGTTTCCGATCGATTCGTCTGATCAACGCTATCGATAGGATTTCTAAAACACTTTAACAGAACAGACTGACACAATATTATTTTAAATTTGTTAATGAAATAAATTTCGATATAGGTAAATTTATGGAACTTAATGAATTGATTTAAATTGATAATTT
Source organism: Allium fistulosum (assembly GCA_030737815.1). Lineage (NCBI taxonomy): Eukaryota > Viridiplantae > Streptophyta > Magnoliopsida > Asparagales > Amaryllidaceae > Allium > Allium fistulosum. The sequence continues at coordinate 696,771,440 of CM060903.1, read as the reverse complement.
GAAATGATAATACTTGATTTATCATTTATTGTTCTACAAATGAATTTATAAATAGTTGTTTATAAATTTATTTGGGAACTGAAATGAATTTAAAAACAAGAAATTTAAAGAATTTAATTTCCGATGGTTTCAAACCTTGTGTTTAAAATTTTTAAAAGGATATTATTTTAAGTATTTTGAATAAAAATTTGTCTCTAAAGGATTTTAAAGTTTAAAAAATTAAGTGCTCTTCTCTTTGTCGCTGGAAAATAATTTCGGTGATGACTGCAGCATCATCGACATTCATTTTCGAGTTTCGAAGTGAAGAAACCGTTCTGTAGTCTTACTACAGCTTTGTTTTGGAAAATCTAATTGATTTGAATCTCTAAATATGACTGGATTATAATATATATAGATATATGATTTAAATTTGATTTGACATATTATATACATATATTTATTTATCTCTTAATGGTTTGAAGGGAATCGGAAATTTAATTCTTACATTTTTTCTTAAAAAATAATTTCAGTTATAACAAGAAAATTAAATTTTTTGAATAAATGATTCAAACTTGAGATAATTGAATTGGAAAGTTTTATTTGTATAACACGATTTCATTCCAAGATAACTTACCTAAATTACACAGAAGTTGAATATGGAATTGGATAATATACAATATAAAAAGGATTTTTATAAATAAAATTTGAGTGGTTATAATACATGTTATACACTTAAATTTTAGTTATAAATGATTAACAGAGGTAAATAGAGAAACAAAGGAATTTAAAGAGATTTTATTTAAATAACTTAATAATCAAATTTGATTTAATATGGAACCTTAAGTCTAACCTAGGAATTTTAATAAAGGTTATTTCCCCAAAATGAATATGTTGTATAATAAATAATGTATCTTTGAATAGAAAAAAAAAATACATTTGAATTGGACATTTTGTAATAAAGTTTATTTAACCTGAATTCATAGTTTAATTGATGTCTAAATGAATAAATGTATAAAGAAATTTGATTGTTATATTTGCTATATAAATATTGTATTTATGAAATAGATATGTCTTGAAAAATGAATGATTATGATTTAAATAGTTAAAATGTATTTTAACATCACTAAAAATTGATAATTGAGAATTTGGTTTTTTCAAATGGAATTTTAAGTGTAACTTATTAAAGGAATATCTATTTGTGAAATGGGTATTTCAAATAAAGGGTTAGGTTATGTGTTAAATTAAGAGCTAACTAAAATAGTGAACTTTTGAATTAATAAATGAAGTATAGTTTAATTTGGATATTCCATTCATAAAAGTTTGTTTTAATAAGTCATAAGTTAAATGATATCCAAATGAATATTTCTGAAACAAAACTGATTTGAAATACTAATATATCTACTGTAGCATTTTTTAAGTGCTGCCGTTTGAAAATACAATGTTTTGGAAATTTTATAATTAAATGAACTTAGAAATGCTACAACTTTAAAATGAATATTATTTGACCTTGAATTAAAATGGTTTTGAGGAAGATTATTTTAAAGGGGTGTTATGATTTTCTAAGTATTATGTACTTTTTAAGAATAACATTTCCAAAGTGTTATGATTTTTAGTAGTATGATTTCCAAATGATAAACATCCCTAAAATTTGTTATGATTTCAAAGTATTATTGTTTCAAATTTATTATCTTTTTTTGTTTTTCAAACTATCTTTTGGTTTTCCTTAAGATCTCTCCCTTAAGGAGTGTTATTCGTTTTGGTCGTAGAGGAAAGCTATCTCCTAGATTTGTTGGTCCTTTTCGCATTTTGGAAAGAATTGGCTCTCTTGCTTATCGTCTGGATTTACCGAGAAATTTTCTGGGGAATACAATGTCTTTCATGTATCTCATCTTCGTCGCTATCTACATGATCCATCTCTTATTATTCAGCCTTCTGCTCTTGATAGTTTGGATTTTTAGCCAAATCTAACTGTTGAGAGGAAGCCACTTCGTATCGTCGATCGAGGTACGAAGCAGCTAAGAAGAAAATCTGTCAACCTGGTCAAAGTGCAGTGGAGCACTGATGAACGGGATTGCACCTGGGAGACGGAGGAGAGCATTCGTGCTTCGAATCCGGAATTGTTTATTTCAGGTACTTTTACTATTCTGTCTTATCTTTCTTTGTTTTCCTTCTTCGTTCCTTTTCGAGGACAAAAAGCTTTGAGTGGGGGAGAGTGTAACAGCCCGATATTTTAAACGAAATTTTATAAAAAAAAAATATATAATAAAACATTTCGAAATATTGATTTAAATATAAAGTGTAGTAATTTGTATAAAACGAAAATTTAAAGCGTTACATTTTTACGTATAATTTCATCCGTTCTTAACTTTATACTTAACAATCAAATTTTATTAATAAAGATAATAGCTATTTTAATTTTGGTTTAAAATGATGCGTTATTTTATTTAAAGAAACCGTTAGCAATTTTCAATTTTATTTAATAAAAGATACAAACAAAAAAATTGTATGTTACTTTGGGTTAACATTGCAAATTCAGCCGTTCAAAAATCTTGCTTAAATCTAGCCTTAAATTGTGTGCGGGAGAATCATTCCATTCCCTTTTTACCTTCCTTACGTTTCGTTCAACTTAATAAATTTATTTTTCTACCGTTCAACTTTTATTTACTGCTTTAAAATCTTACTGTTCCCAAACTTTTCGTATTGCCTTCTCTATTCAAATCAGTGGACAGCTGTTCATTTTATCTCCATTCCACAAAAAGGTTTATTTTACTTCCATCATTTGTGTGACCTTCTTCCATCAGGTATGGCCGCATTTACTTCCTCCTCTAATTCCTTCTTTCTTTTGCTTTATATTTTTATCTCCTGCTCGTGCTCATTTTCCTCTGTGCCTTCTCCATGCTGTCCCCATCACCTACCCCATTCACCATAGCCTCACGTGAGAACCCCTACCTATTCGAGAACCACCCCCAACCCCTTCGCCAGATCCACCACAGCCATTCGCCACAGCCTACCCCAGCCCACCGCCACGTCACCAACCTAACCCACATCACTTCCTTCTCCCCATCCGAGAACCCACCGCTCCTCCATGCTCCGCCCTACGCCTTGCCCATTCGCCTCCAGGCCGAGACCATCCACCACCTCACGCCAAACATCACCAATCCCCACGTCTCCAATGCCAGCCGAGAACCCACGGCCCTCCAACCCATGCCAACCACCACCACCACCACGTCAGCCCTTTCCCATACAAGACCCAACCCAGTTCGAGTCCAACCTGCCTCCACCGAACCCATCCAGCCTACCCACTTCCAGTAATCCACTATCGACTCCAGACCGACCCTACGCCTGCCATCACCCAACCCCCTTCGCCAGACCTACCATTCGCCGCCACCACAGTCACGGACGAGAACCCCATACCAGATCCCCTACGACCCGTGCCAGACTACCCACGTCACCCATACGCCGCTAGACCCGTGCCACCCACCACCGTCTCCAACCCATGCCGAGACAAACTCCTCCAGACTTGAACCCGAGAACAGCGACCGAGCCTTGTTTTTTTTGAAGTGTAAATGTGTGCCACTGACCTTTCTTTTGAGAAAAATGAACAAGAGTATATGCTTTGTCACCTCTGAAATTTTAGATTGAAGTTTGCCTGTACGAGTTTTGTTAGAAAAGGAAATGGGAAAAGTTGCTTTTGTCTTGTGTTCTGGTATCCTACTTTTAGTTTGTTCCACTGACCTTGTTTTGAAAGAAAAAAAACTGTTTTGTTCCTTTAAAATTCGGTAACTTGGTTTATATTTTGCAACCTGGCTTTTGTTTAGTTGAAAATAATAGAAGTGAACAAACTTGTTTTGTCACTTTTTGTATTTTGGTATTGAATAAAAGGTATTCGACTGAGCTTCTGTTGAAGAAATGTGTTTGTCACTTTGCAAATTTAAAGTTATAATCTAGATTTTAAAGGTGGTCGGGCTAGTGCTTTCAAATTTTCAACTTGTTTCTTTTTCGTTTGTCGCTTCATTTGAAAATTCGTTATTCGTGCAATTTTTGATTTGATTTATTGTGCTTTTGGTTTGAATCTAGTTGGCGCATCCACTAACGACTGATCGTGCTATCCGCGTGCTTTCGATTGACATCGTACTTCTTTCTTTCCGAATCTCCAGCTCCGTAGAGGTGAGTAAATCTCACATGAATATCCATACTTATATGATTGTGAAACGACCGCAACTGAATGTGTAGAAATAAATAAACAAATAAATGATGTTATAACTACCTGTGATTTATTTATAGTTGATGTTAATTGTTAAAACTGCATATCGTATCATCTGTTATGTTCTGTTCTTATTTTACTGTTATTCTATTCTGTAAATCACACTGCAAGTTCCCTGTAGAATAGAATCACTATGGGTTGAAATGATACATACCCGAACGGACTTTAGAATAAGGGAAGGTTATTATGGGCTGAAATGATAGGCCTGAATGATTTTCAATTAAATTTTATTTACTTGGGATTGCGGGTTTGAAATGATAAAACCCGGATTTTTCTTTGTAAATTACGGATTGAAATGATATAGTATCCGTATCACTTGACTTAGGCTAGGAAATATTATACAGACCCGTGGTTATTTTTCTGTATTTTCTGGATATTTTTAAATACTTTTAAATATTGTAATAATATCAAATTGATTTAAATCGAATTTTTAAGTGATTTATTTAAAATAGAAATGATTTTTTTCTATGTGATAAATATAAATAAATGGAGAAATATTGATTTTTTAAAATGAAACTTAAATTTGAAATTTTGACTAAAGGAAAAGATGGAAACTTAAGTTAATTAAATTGAAATGAAAATTTAGTTTTTAAAAAGTGGAAAATGGAGTTTAAGTATAAATGTTGAAATGAATTGATTAAATGAAAGTGGGATTTACGCACTTGAATTTAATAAGCGAACTTTGTAAATTTTGGGTTTTACTTGTAAAATTTCTCTTTAGAATAAATTAGTTAAAGGATTTAAATGAACATTTTAATGTATGATTTTATAAGTTCTGAACTAGGTAAATCTGTAGCACTTGTTAAGTGATGTGGTTATATAAGTGAACCAAAAGACTAAAATGAACTAAGGCTATGATAGTACTTGGTAAGTGCTGTTGTAGCAGAAATTAAAATTTAATCTGAATTAATAAAAGGGCTACTGTAGCACTTGTTAAGGACTGCAGTAGGCTGAAATATGATTTTTGTTTAAACTGAACTGTTATAGCAGTTTATAAATGTTGTTTTGTTGAATAAATTTGTTTTCAAATATAACTTACCGCCGCATTTTTTTAATGCCGTGAAAGCTGAAACTTTAACGTTATTGTTTAAGTAAATAAATGAACTTCGGAAAGATTAAATTTTGGAAATTAAATATTTAATTATTAAATATAATGAATTGACTTTAAATGATTTAAATGAAATAGTTGATTTGGGAAATACAACTATTTTGAAATGTGATTAAATGGTATTTAAAATTTAAATTTAATAAATGATGTTTCGAAATGGTATTTTGATATTTTGAAATGGATTTGAAATGACATTAAATCTTGATTTGAAAATATAATAATTACACTTTTAAATGGTTTAAATGAATTATTTTGATTGAAATATAAACTATTTAAAAGGTGACTTGAAATGATAATAAATGAATTATATCTTTAAAATTAAAAAGGTATTTAAATTTGAATACTTAGATTTGAACTCAAATGATATTTTGGTATATTTAAAAGGATTTGGAATGAAGTTTGAAAAGATATGATATTTTGACATATTAAAATGATTTGAAATGAAGTTTTGAAATGATATGATATTTTAAAAATATGGAAATGGTTTGGAATTGATTTAATCTTTATTTTGATAAAGATTTGGATTTGAAATGATATTCTATTTTGAAGTAATAACTGTTTTAAACTTATAACCACGGGTTATAATAACGTTGGGTTGTTAAAGAGACCGGGATCGGATATGGACATACTCTCTGTCTTACCGAAAACCACTTTGGCAACCGTGTACGCGGTGGAGATTCCAGAATGAAGTAGGATGGTGGCGACGTCCTTAAGGTATTACGTGGACCCAACTCCCGTGAGTTGGCATAAGGTGGCTAAAACAGGAGCGATCTCGGACCAGTGAGGTAGCACCTCTTCTCGGACGCATTTCTTCGATATTATACTCTTACTTGTGATTTGACTAGATGGCCATCCTCCGATTTGGGAATGTTGTCCGAGGTGGAACGGTAGTGGCTGCTATGCGTATTCATCAGTCCGTGTGCGTAATTGGTATATCTACCCTGGCATTGCCTAGTTGTGCCGTGTCACCTACCATATCGAGCTTTACTACGATTATGATTTTAAGATCCGACCGCGTTAAGGTTCTCCATCCCCTTAACGCTATTTTCCGATATGATTATACTTTACTTATTTAGACACTATTATAATAGCGAATATTACTACATAGTAGATAGTTTAACGGATCCTTAGAGGATGGGCGGTCCCAAGCATCTTCTAAGTTACTTGTACCTTTACTACAGTTCACTTGAGTTGGTTTACATTGTATAAGTATGTATATCCTGACTCGAGTGTTTATGTTTTATTTTACGCTCGGGTCAGCCTGAGTATCAGTTGGACTTCATCTTCACGGAGCTAGGACTACTGGAGATCATCCTTATCCAGCTGCTATCTGGTTTTATCTGTTCAGTCTGTTGTTCTATTTAAGCTCTTGTATTAGTAGACTTCTATGTCTTGAGACTTCTGTTGTACTCTATTCCTTCTGTTGTATCTTATGTAACTTTGTTATATTTATATAGTAGCTTCATGAACTACTATCTCTTTTACTTCCGCTGCATTATTTTACTCTGTGTCTGTGATCTGTGCTTATATTTATTTACTGTATATTCTGAGATTTGCCAAATTTTAATTACAACGCGGTATTTTGAGCAATTCAACTCCGGCATGAGTGTCTACCTATACACTTATAATGGATGCGAATGGTTGAAAATAACGGGTCGTTACACCCATTGATTATCTACGTTCCAGATTGTTTAAGTTGGACATGTGTGGATTATTGTCGATTTAAACCTTCCGAAATGTGGGTCAGAGTTGGTATCAGAGCCAGGTTTAGCGATAACCTTGGCTTTGTGGGGTTTGACTCATTAGAGATAGGGTAGTAATACCCTAAAATGAGTCGGTTTGAGTGTATATATTTGAGAGAGCATACTTATTAGTGTTATAAAATGTATTATATTGTGTTTACTTATCGTTGAGTTGTTTATGAATTCTGGTCGATGTGCGGGACGTTGTGTTATCGATAGGGGTTTCTAAACACTTAAACGAGGCAAGTGGACATAATATTGTTTTAAATCGGGTAAATAGAATAATTTTCTTAAATTATATTATATATATAAAAGGATAATTTTTAATGAATGATAGTTGTTATCATCGATTATTGGTTGAATTAAAAATAAAACGAATACTTGATGAGTTTTATTTTATGAAGCATTTGATAATTAAATTGGATTGAAATCAATTAAAATAAGAAGTGCTTAAGATGACCAAGTTGAAAATTAACGAATTATTTTGGTAAATAGGGTAATGAAATTTATATAAGTAAATTTATAATATAGATTAAAAATAGAAGGATTTAAAAAAATTGAGAATTTTAGAATTTAAATCACTCTGTTTACAAAATTGTTTTAATATTAGTTGAAAGAGTTTTAACGAGAAAAATATTTTGAAAAGATTTTTCAAAGAAATTAAAAGCATTAAACTCGCTTGGTTGTTGGGAAATAATTCTGGGAATGATTGCAGCATCACCAATATTCATTTCCGAGTTTCTGAGTGAGAATTGCTACCGAAAGAAATTTATTTTCGATTAAAAAAAATGTGATTATGAAAGAAAAAAAAAATATATTCTAAGTATGACTTAATAAAGATATGAAAATGGTTTGGAACTTATAATTGAAATTAGTATTTAAGAAATAAGTTTGTAACTTATAAATTTGAGTAGAAAAGAAATAAGTTAAAACTTATAAATTTGAATACGAAAATAAACCAAATTTAAAATGGTTAAATTTTGGTTAAGCAAACAAAGGAAAAAAAAAGAAATTTGAATTCGAGAAATGAAATAAAATAATTAACTTAAGAAATGTTAAATTAGCTGAGTTAGTGAAATGAAGTAAATAAAATATGTATAATAATGAAAGCTTAAAAAAAATGAATTGCATTTGAAATGAAGTAGACGAAATAACGAAATGAAATTTTAAGAAGTTAATTTGTATGACTTATAGATTTGAAAATTAGTAAGCTAAAAACAAATTTAAAATTGTTGAATGTGAATGATAAGAAATTTAACTTGAATAAGATTAAATAAAATGAGTAATGGATTAAAATGAAATGAAGTCTAACTTAATATTAAATAAATTGAATTGGATATTAAATGAAACTAGATAAATAGGTAAAGTGAATTATTTTCACTTGAGCTAAAATGAATTAAAAATGAATACGAACTTGAATTTTAAAATGAAATATAATTTAAGTTTGAAAGAAATTAAATAAAACAAATGAGTGTAAGTAAAAAAAATTAATATGAGCAATTGAATTTAATTCAAATTGGATGTAAATAAATTAAATGCAAATAGAACGAGTTTCAATAAAATTGAATGGTGAATAATTGAATATGAAATAAGTTAAAGGAATAAAATATAAATTGAAGTTTAACTTAAGAGGAGTTGAATAAAATTGATGGTGATTTTTTTATTAATATGAATTGGGTTATGAAATAAAATTTACTTAAGTAAAATTATCAAAATAATTTAAATTTATGAAATAAACTAATTAAGTGAATCAATGGATTAATATGAACTTAAGTTATGGAATAATAATAAAAATAAGTTGCAATTTTTGTAAAATGTTTATAATAAACTTAAATGGTTTGTAAATAATATTAGTATTATAATACTAAGTGATAATGAAAATAAATTAAACTTAACAAGGTTAAATGGAATGAAAATTCATTGGATGAAAATAAAATGAATGTCACTAAAATAAACATTAATCAATTGGAAGTAAATCGATTGAATGGAAATACATTAAATTGCAATCAATCAAATGGGAATGCAATGAAGATTGGTTGATTGAATAAAAATGGATTGAAAAAAAATTAGATGAATCTAAAATTAAAAGTGAATGAATTGAATATAAATCCATTGAAAGATTAAGGAAATGAATGTTAATTTATTGAACATGAATAAATTTAAGGTGAACCAATTAAATTCGAAAGAAATCCATGTGAATAAATTGAAAGCAAACAAATAGTATATAGATGAAATAAATGTCAATGAATTAAAAGTAAATCAATTTAATATTGATAGGAAATGAAAGTATAATAAACTGAATATTGACATTAGGAAGTGTGAATGGTATTGTTGTGAATAAGATAGGATGTATATTGTTTGTTGGATGTTTGTTTTGTTGCATCTGCTATAATCGTTTATGGTTATGCATAATCCATGTTATATATTGATTTTACTCTTTATATATATGTCCTCATTTGGTTATTGAGTGTTTAGTAGGTATGGATGGCGCATGCTAGCTTTTGAAGTTTGATTACGTATTATGTTGCTTTTGCTTGCTTAATATGAGCGAACTCGCTCGTATTATTAATAATAAGGTACATATCTCGGATTATATACCCCGATTTTAAATTTTTCCCTTCGGGATGCCTCATCATTGATATGAGATGTATATTTGATATATTTTGGGTATATTTGTGTTATATATTATATTATAAAAAAAATTTGATTGAGCCGCGCAAAGGAGACTATGCCAAAAAATTTCGTAAATCCAAGAGTTAGAATTTTTTTGAAGTTTTACAAAAATATTCATAGCTTGTTATATATTATGCGTAGCCTTGACACTCGTGTCATAATTAAAATGACTAAAACAGGAGCCTATGTCTAGCCATTGAGGTTAGCTACCTCTAGCAACGTTGATCCCTCGTATTACTATTGTGAATTCGTATTCGATGGGTGCAGCTTTTGTCGGTTAGATTGATTATCGCGGTCGGCCACGGATGGGTTACGACCAGCTAGAAAGGCTAAACTGGTAGAATCCTACCTTGGGCATTGACTCACATGCCTAGTCATATTTATCCATATACGAGCCATTACGACTTTGGTTTAGAACGGTAAAAATGTGTTAAGGTGGATCAATGTAAAGCCTTAACGTTATTTTGATATTTATTTTACTGATAGAAATTCTATTATAGCATATACTATTATATATAAATAGTTAAGTGGATCCTTAGGAGATGGAAAATCTCATAACATCTCTTAAGTTATTACACTCAGAATTGTGATATTGATTTGACTTACATAAGAGTATTTTAGTCCTGACTCGAGTTTTTTGTCTTTTCATTACGCACGGGTCAGTCCTGAGCTTTTCAACGTATTGAAGATTATTCTCTGGAGGGCGAAGACGAAGATTTTGGTATAACACTACTATCATTATTCCCTTATTCATGCTATCCTGTATATTGATCACTTATCCCTGATGTGTATATATAACTCTGATAAATGTGTATAGATTATGATCAAATGTATAGTAAAGAGCTTTATGAACTGTTATTTGATTATTATATTTTCTCGTTTCCGCTGTGAGATTCTGTGTTTGTTTTCTTCTTCTTTTCTTATTTTTTTGTTTAACCCCATTGATTATCTACGTTCTGGATTGTTTAAGTTGGACATGTGTGGATTATTATCGATTTAAACATTCCGAAATATGGGTCGTCACAAGGTTCATGTCGGTGATGGCATAGTCTATTTTGGTCCGGAAGTTTGCTGAGCTAGAACAGGGAGAGATGACTGTTCTGGAGTATGCCAGCTGGTTTGAAGAGTTGTCTAGATATGGTTATACCACTAGTGATACAGTGTTGAAGAGGACTGAGAAGTTTATTAGGGGATTGAAGCCTGAGTTGGCCAGGGCTACTTTACCGCATATTAGAGATCCATGTGATGTGGTTGTGGAGATGGCTTTGAGACATGAAGAGATGCTTGCTTGTTAGGAGAAGAATAAGGTGAGAGAGGTCCAGGTTGGGCAAGGCCAGATGAGGAAGTTCTTCCACAAGAAGGGTGCTCAGAAGTGTGGAGCAACCAAGAAAGGGAAGTATGAGATTGTCTGTTTTGAGTGCGACAAGAAGGGCCATTTTGCCAATGAGTGTCGTACTAAAAAGCCAAAAAAAGTGATCGGAAAGAAGAACATCAGGTGCTTCAAGTGCGATCAGATCGACCGTTATAATAATCAATGCAAGGATCCCGCTAAGGATGGAAATGGCAAGGTATATGCATTGGAGCCTGCTACTTCGAAGTCGACAGCTCAGGAGAAGGCAAAGGCAGTATTGGGAGGTACGCTTCAGATTCATGGTATGTCTGTTAGCGTTCTATTTGATACCGGTGCATCACATTCTTTTATATCTAGATGTTTGATAGATAAGCTTAACCTAGAACCCACATATTTAGTTACTTCCTTATGGGCTACAAGTCTAATTGGAGGGTACGCAACTCTAGGATTGAGATGTGACCATTTAGAGTTTGATTTGTTAGGTCATATTTTTGCTTGCAGTTTGCATGTGTTTGGTTTTATGGGGTTCAGAATTATTCTTGTGATGGATTGGTTAAGTGAGTTCGATGCTAGGATATTTTGCCAGGATAGGAAAATATCACTTTCGCACCCTGATTATAGCCATCAGATTGTTTATAACGTAGAAGGTTCTAGCGGTGAAGTGAATGCTTTGTTTGGTGCTATGGAGTTGGAAGATGAGCCGATTCTAGTTTTCGCGGTTAGAGAATTCGCAGATGTTTTTGAGCCTGTAGTAGGATTGCCACCGAAACGAGCTATTGAGTTTCAGATAGATTTGGATCTGGGAGTAGAACCAGTGAGTAGGACGCCAAGCAGGACAATCCCTACAGAGATGAGGGAGTTAAAGGTGTAGTTGGTGGATTTAGAAGGCAAGAGATTTATTAGGCCAAGTAGTTTGCCTTGAGGAGCAACCGCAGTGTTTGCAAAGAAGCCGGACGGATCGTTAAGGCTATGTATCGATCATCCTACGTTGAATGAGAGGACGATAAATAATTGATATCCATTGCCCAAAATTGACGATTTGTTTGACTAGTTAAGTGGAGTTAAGATATTTTCTGAGTTTGATTTGGCGACGGGTTTCCATCTGCTCAGAGTAGCAGAGGATAGTATACATTTGACGGCATTTAAGACCAGATATGGGTCGTACTAATGGTTAGTTATGCCATTCTGACTGACTAATGCGCCAGCATTCTTTGTGGATTTGATGAACCGAGTTTTCTGAGAGCACTTGGATAGGTTCGTATTAGTTTTCATAGATGATATCTTGATATACTCTAAGGATAAGAGAGCATGAAGTTCAACTTAGAGTTGTGCTTGAGACGTTGAGCCAGCATCAGCTGAAGGCAAAGATTTTGAAGTATCATTTCTAGAAGAAGGAAGTGAAGTTTCTTGGTCATGTAGTCTCAGAGAAAGGGTTTTCAGTGGATCCGACTAAGATTGAAGCAGTGAATAGTTGGAAGAGACCCGAGACAGTGACTGCGATAAAGAGTTTCCTTAGGTTGGCTGGTTACTATCGGAGGTTCATTAAGGATTTTTCATGGATAGCAGCACCGATGACCAAGCTATCGAGAAAGGATGTGAAGTTTGTGTGGACCGATAAGTGTGAGGAAGCATTCCAGAGTTTGAAACACTTATTGACCCATGCACCTGTTTTGGTTGTTCCGGAAGGGAATCAGGATTTGGTGGTTTATACAGATGCATTTGGAACTAGATTAGGAGTTGTGCTGATGTAGAGAGGTAAATTGATTGCCTATGCTTCTAGACAGCTTAGACCGCATGAGGTCAGATATCTGACGCATGATTTGGAATTAGCCATAGTGATTTTTCATTGAAGCTATGGAGACATTACCTTTTGGGAGAGAGGTTTGAGTTATATACAAATCATAAGTCGCTGAAGCTTTTGTTCTATCAGAAGGAGCTAAACCTGAGATAGTAGAGGTGGTTAGAATTTATTGCTGCTTATGATTTTGGAATTGAGTACACACCGGGGAAAGGAAACAAAGTTGCTGATGCACTTAGCAGGAAACATTAGAATTCAGTGTTAGCGATGATTGATGAGTGGAAAGATTTGGAAGCATTAGCAGATTACAGAGTGCAGTGGAGATCTGAGACTGGATCTAGCGCAGAAACCGTAGTGTTTTCTTGTTTGGAAGTTCGACCAGTGATGATCGAAAGGTTTACTTCTAAACAGGAGGAAGATTCGGTATTAACTGAATGGATCAGGAAGTTAAGATATGGAACCGAGAGCAATGACTTAAAAGATTTCAGTGTTGACCAGAATGGGTGGTTGAGAAAGAAAGGGGATTATGTGTTCTGAGTGTAGGAAACATAAGGATAGATGTTCTGGAGGAGTGCCATCGATCAAAGTTCACTATTCATCCGGGAGGAACTAAGATGTATCAAGATATGAAGAGGAGTTTCTTCTAGGAAGGTATGAAGTGGGATATTGGCTTATGGGTAAAGAAGTGCTTGAACTGCCAGCAAGTAAAAGCCGAACACTAGAAGTCAAGTGGATTGCTTCAGGCATTAGATATTCTAGAATGGAAATGAGATTCTATTTCTATGGATTTTATGGACGGGTTGCCAAGGTAGAACAAGGGAAATGATAATATATGGGTCATAGTGGACAGATTGACCAAGAGTTCCCATTTCATTCCAGTTAAGTCAACCAAAATGACACCTATTTTGGCAAAGTTGTTTATGAAGAATGTGGTTAAAATGCATGAAATTGCTAGTAGTATAGTAAGTGATTGAGATTCCTTGTTCACTAGTGAGTTCTGAAGAGTCTACAGGAAGTTTTGGGAACCAAGCTCAAGATGAGTACCGCTTACCATCCACAGACAGAATGGAAAACTGAAAGAGTTAACAAGATCTTAGAGGATTTGTTAAGAGCTTGTGTACTAGATTCCGAGGGATCATGGAAAGACCATCTACATTTATTCAAGTTTTCGTATAACAACAGTTATCAGACTAGTATTAGGATGGCACCGTTTGAAGCTTTGTGTGGAAGGCCATGCAAATCTCTCGTATGTTGGTTAGAGAACGGGGATAGATTGGTTCTTGGTCCAGCTTTGGTCAGAGAAGCTTCAAAAAAGATTGAGGTCATTCAAGCTAGAATGAAGGAGGCTCAATCTAGGAAGAAAAGTTATGCAGATAGAAGACGGAAAGATTTAGAGTTCTCAGTTGGAGATCAGGTTTTCATCAAAGTGTCTCCAATGAAGAGTGTGATTAGATTTGGGAAATCGAGGAAGTTGGCACCAAGATTCGCTGGACCTTTTCCGATTGTTCAGAGGATCGGGAAACTCGCATATAGAGTTGAGTTACCGAGTAGTTTAGCAGGAGTCCACGATGTTTTCCATGTTTCTCATCTCAGAAAGTGTGTTAGAGACCCGGAGACTGCTATTGCACCGACTGTGCTAGATGACTTAGTAGTAGAACCGGACTTGACTATAGTGAGGAAGCCTATTCGTATTGTTGCGAGAGATGAGAAGAGGCTTAGAACCAAGAAAGTCAGATCAGTTAAGGTCTAGTGGAGTGACGATGACAGGGACTGTACTTGGGAGGTTGAGAGCAGGATTAGAGATGCTTATCCTGACTTGTTTGATGGTATGTTTTACCTTCTTGATTGATTTGTTGTGTACTTTATCGTAATTTCGAGGACGAAATTCTTTAAGGAAGGGAGCCTGTAATACCCCATATTTTTGATAACATTATTTAGGATATTTAATTAGGTAAATTAAATTAAATAATGTGTTGATTAAGAGATTGAGAATTGAATTATAATTAAGGGGTAGCCGTGCCATTTAAACTATGATTTAAAAGAAGAGTTTAAAATGAAATATATGAGGGATAAAATAGGAAAGATGCCATTCCTATATCTATATCCCTTAGCTGTGTATACTCCTACACGTTCATTTTCATTTGTTCAAAATTTTAAATTCATTCAAATCTCACATCCTTCATCTCTAAAGCTAAGGTGAATAATGTTTACATCTTTTTTTCGGTTTTAAGGATAAATTCGAAATGTTTTGCAATGTTTTGCCATGTTTATGAATGATGGAATGATTATATATATATTTGTTGGTATTTATGCATGTTCATATTGATTTTATGATATGTTTTAATGTGAAAAACCTATTAAATGACATTTAAATGCCTTGTGAATTTTTATATAGACCAGAAATAATATTTTGGAGATGGGTTTCAGTTTTCAAAATTTTCCGAATTTATGTGGAATTTATATGAATTTTCTAGTAAAGAAAATGTTAGTTTGGATTATAAATTATTAATGGTTAAATAATAAAAGGTTTGGATCTGAATTTTTTATATGTTAGAAAACATATTAAAAGAGATTTTCTGGAATTTTTGTAGATTTTTCCTAAGTGTTTTAATGGACATATAAAATTATTTAAGGTATGGGACTTAAATGTTTTGTATATTTATAAAAGGAGAAGGGGCTCTTTGCAAATAATTCATATTTGTAATTTCTGGAAATTGGCAGCACTTTTGAAAAAGTAAAATGGCAACCAATCAGATTTAGATAAACAAGGCAGGTTAGGTACAAAAGAAATAGTTTAAGAGGATAAATAAATAGGTTTTTCACCGTTACGATGCTTTCGGCACCAGGTTCCGCCTCTTTACCTTTACCTTCGACACAGTCGAAACCAATGCACATGGTATTAGGGAACTGGTACGTAGTGAATTGGATGTAGGCGAAAGTTAGTGGGTTGAAACCAGTGGGTTTCGAAGGGGTTGAAGCATTACTTTGATTATAAAGGAGAATGCGTCTGCTTGCTTTCGACTAAGATGCTTTCGACTTAGTTAGCTTTCGACTAGGTCAAATGGTTTAAAAGGAAATGGTTTTGATTGGGTTGCATCTCTATTTTAAATAAATGCTTTCGACTAGGTTGACATCTTTTACTGCCGCCTTTATACCTTTCGCCCAGAGGGTTTCAAATAGATACTTTGTTTTCTAAAATTTGGCCACTTCTCCAATGCTTTCAAAGGGATGGTTTTGACACCATCACTTCTTTACTTAGAAATGCTTTTGAAAGGTAGGCTTTCGACTTAATGGTTAACGACCTTCTTGCTCAATTGAAGTATAACCCAAATGGTTTCGAAAGAGATGATTTAAATGATTTCGAAAAGAAGTGCTTTCGACTTTGATGGGTTTATGATCCTTTTGCTCTACTTGAAGGCATAATCCAAATGGTTTCGACCAAAACGGTTTTCAAAGATTTCGAAGGAGTAAATTTTTGAATGGTTTCGAAAGGTTTCCACATATTTTAAATTAAACCCAAGTGCTTTCGAAAGGTTTATATTTGATGCTTTCAAAAGGTTTTAAAGTAAGGACTCGAAGGGTTGGTTCCCCAATGGTTTCGAAGGAATCAAAAGGTATGGTTTTTCTGGTTGTTTCGAAAGGATTAAAAGGAAAGGTTTTCCAAGGGTTTCGAAAGGCAATGTTTAAAGGTTTTAAAAGAAAGATATCTAAGGCTTTTAAAGCTTTCGAAAGGAAGGATTTATAATGGTATCGAAAGGGTTTTGAGAATGGTTTCGAAAGAATGGTTTTGGCCTTTGGGCCTAGATAAAAGAAAATATTTTACTTGGTTTAGAAAGGGTTATTTTCACTGGTTCCAGAAGGGATACTTTCAACTGATTCGCAAGGGGGACTTTAAAAAATTTAAATGTTTTCATTAACTAGTTTTGGGTAAAGTATATATAACATGGCAATGTGATTTTGAGTAAAGCATAGAAATATATAGATTTTCCTTGTATGAGTTTGATTTAAAGGTTTTAAATCATTTTGGAAAGGTTTTCAAGGAAAATTATGGGAAGGGATCCCTAAGTAAAATGACTCAAATATTAGAATACCAGATGGGACTGGTATATGGTCGCGCCCTATACATTAGCAATTAGCCCCAGCTAATTTGTCCAAAATTCTAGTGTGTAGGGCTTTGTCACAGGTAAGACTAAAATTATGAATACACATAGAAAGGGATATATGTTTGTATACATATAAGTTATTGGTGAGTCCACAAAACCATTAGGATCAGGTGACCCTAGGAGAAGATAAGTTAAGGACAGACCGTCCAATAGAGAAGTATTTAACAGATAGTCAAGGACAAAATGTTCAGAAGAAGAGGAGTCTCTAATAAATTTTAGATAAATTTTGATATGTTGTCTAGTATGCCTGAGTCGGCTAAAGGTTAGTAGTTATCGAAAAAAAACTATATTGTTCGGACAGATAGTCCATTTGTTATCTGATATTTATGTTTACATAATGATGCTTTACAGATTTTAACCGGTTTTCGTTGTAGGAAAAAGATTTGCAAAAGATATGTTTTAAAAGAATGTTAGTGGGGGGAAACCCGTTCCACTAAGTGGTGTGGTCTCACTTAACATAAAATAACAGAGATGAACAATATTATTCACACCAGGCTTTATGTCTGACTCGAAGTTTTTGTTTCCCCTTAAACTCTCGGGTGCTTAAAACTGATTTGAGTAGCCTGAGGGTTGAGGTTTTCATGTTTTTGTGGTTTTGGCAAATAAAGCTTCCGGAGACGAGCAAGTGGCTGATGGATAGCTAATTAGGAGTACAGATTTTTTTTATTTCCACTGTGAATTATATTTGATCATTGCGTGGGAAACATTTTTGGATTATGTAAGTTGGATATGAATTATTGTTTTGAGATATAATCAGTAAAAATTTGTTTTTGAAATTTGTGATTTTGTTCACATTCAAGTGTTTCTGATATTATGGATACCATTAGCATTTCCGTATTTTATCATCAGAAGTTAATACTATAGATGACTGCAGCATCTGTAGCGCTTAGCTTTTTGCCTCTAGATACGGGATGATACAAAATCCCATATCAAGCAAGTAAGAATAACAAAAAAGTAAAGAACATGCAAGAGTTTTTATAGTGGGTCAGCGTGATCTCCGGCCTACGTCCACTTTAATCTTTTATTAGTTGTTTTCTTTTTTGATTACAACTAGCTATATCATATCTAACCACAATCTAATGGAACTCATTTTTACAATGATGTTTCTAGAGAGTTTATGAGTCACTAGTACTAAGAATTTGCTGATCTAAGTCCTAGAACATCAAATTGTTATTTCCTAGGTGACTATAATGGAGGAAAGATTAGATGTGAAGAAGTAGCGGAGTCTCCGTCCTTAGAGAAATCCGATCCCATTTTGGTTGCTCTTTGGCTTGTATTTATAGCGGAATCGGTCATGTTGGGTCAGAAGTCCACTTGGAGCAGAGTTCGGATGTCGGCCTAAAGGAGTGTGAAAAATCTCCGGACCCATCGAGGTGTTCAAACATGTTGGTGAGGACATGATCATGTCGGCAAAGACATTTTTGTATTGCCCCAAACTTATCGAACTATTTTGCATTCTTCATGCTACTTGATTCTGAGTTGCCCCATGTTGTTTCCATTAATCGTTGGTTGTCCAAAACAAGTCGATTCCTACTTCTCCCCAAGTCCGGTATCAACCATTTTGCTTAAGAGGTCGGCATTGACTTTTTTAATTAGCTTGAAATGACTTCCACTCTTTTACAACACTCTTCTAATTCCATATGGAGGTGTTCCAAGAAGTTGCAACATTTACAGAGTTGTCAAAAACAAGTTGGATTACCTATCTTCATGTCGGTGCTGACATGTGTAGTTAGCCTTTTTTTGGTTGAATTTTTTCTGGGATATTTCTTTACACCATCTAAGAGTGCTTGCCAATTTTCAAGCCGCTTCGTCCTCGTTTGAATCTTCTAAGTCCCATTGAAATCTGGTGTGCTAAAAAGCGGGTTAATAATTCCCAACTTTGGAATGTAAAATTGGAGACATGTTACTATGCTATATTACCAATTATCAACTGTAGTAAATAAATATTATCAACATTTCAAATTAACTAACTTATGCATATTCTCTAACAAATTCATAAAATAGTTTAAATTATGATAGTTTAGAACATGAAGGACCATCATATATGACATTGATGCATTTAGAGAAAGAAACATCTATAGCACAAATGATTTTCAAATTTACAAAGAAGTATTAGAACATGAGATGATTTAATTATTTGTATATCGTTTTGGATCCACATAATTTCAATATATAACCATAACAATAAACATCAATAATGAATTTATTTTAATTTTATATGGAACCAAGAGAATGGAATACATTAAGATAAGGATATTTACTAATTTAATCTTGAGTTCAAACTAATTAAAGAATCGCTTACAATATGAATTTAATGTCATATTTTATTCTAAATTAAATTAAAGCATTAAAGGCAAATTGTTTCCTAAATCGATTCCCTTTAATGTTATTTAGAAGAATTAATTAATATCAATTTGAGAATTCAATTATAGTTAGAAGAATTAATTAATATCAATTTGAGAATTCAATTATAGTTAGAAGAATTAATTAATATCAATTTGAGAATTTAATTATAGTTATTTAATTGACTATTAGGCATATTAGAATATTTGTTCCTCGTTGAATCTTAGCCTAAAATAATCATTGATATCAATGATCAACCAAAAATATAAACATGTAAAGTTGTCAATTAACCTATAATAACTTTGGGACTTATACTTATTGTTTGTAATATTTACTTTTTCAATTACATAAAATCAAATAAAGGCCTACACAACCTTTTTTACTTTCAAACAAAGGTTTCAAGTTAAATTACACGTATTCTGTAATTAAATTATAATTATTATAAAAAGAATATCTTTTAACAGTGTTAAAATTCAAAAAAGTAGAAAGTAACAATTTCATAAACTTAATATTAAAAGAACCAAATTAATGCTACTCAGAAATTGGAAGTATATATAATTTATGATTTCACCAAGGAGTATTCCTACTTTTGAAGTTAGTATAAATTTTAACTTTATAAATCATACGACAAATTCAAGATATGACTAGGTAATTAAAGGAAAAAATAATGATATAAAATTTATTTCAACTTGCACATGGTTATTGATATAAAAAAGGAACATACTAATAATTTGTAAAATTAAGGTCAACATGAGACTCAATATATATATGTATGCATGCATGCATGTATGCATTTATATATATATATATATATATATGTGTGTGTGTGTGTGTGTGTGTGTGTGTGTTTGTGTGTGTGTGTGTCTAGGTGTGTGTATTATATTACTAAAAGTGAGAGAGTATTTATTGATTTACTATTTTAAATTAGAATTCAAACAAAATAAAGAATTAAATCCATTAATTTCAGTTTATTCTTTGATTTGATTTCAATTTTGAAACTAGATAATTTATTATGTACTAGTTCTCTTTAATGCTAACTAAGTGGATTAATTTTCCATTTATATGAAATAAATGTATGATTGTATTCATTTATAATATAAAAATAACTAAAATCTTTAGTAATAGTTATACCTTTGGTGTCAGTGTGAACTACCAAAAATGCCCCTCTATAGGTATTATCAAAATCTCATATTACAAATAGGATCTAACAAACAAACTTACTTTAACAATTCATAATGCTCATGTACGAATATTACCAATTCATAATTTCACTTGAAAATAGGATCTAACAAACTTTCTTCATTCAATTCAAAACGCTCCTCTATAAATACTACCAAATCAAATCATATCACTCAAAAATAGGATCAAGAAAATTAATTTTCTTTAGGAATTCATTCTTTGTTAATTAATAATAGAAACAAAAATTGAAACAAACAAAAAAACTCAGACGTCGCAACATAGAAATAAAAACTAAAACTAACTACATATTAGCAAAAATATAATTGCACACATACAATTTGTTCCACTTGACCTTCTAATGTTTACACCTATAGTAGCATTTAGTTTTATAGATCATGTAACAAACATTAAACTAATAATAGTGTATATATAATTTTCAGTGCATCATTTTTATTATATTACAACTTTGATTATTCCAACCTCCAGAAGACGATCTAGTTTGTTTAGAATTTGAAAATAATATGAATAAAAACCATGCAACATGATTTATAAAGTTATATTTTTAATTAACTAAAACTAAAAATCAGTCTTAATCTATCAAAACCTTATATGTTATATTGAATTGAAAGTGAACACTAATTGAGTAGCAATAAAGAGAGTTAGTATGTATATAATTCTTTTATTAAATTCAATTTTGACAAAATGGAATTAAATGCGAAAACTCTCTAATTAATTTGATTTTAAATTAAATGAAATTAATATAATTTAATTCCTTTTAGATACATTCCTTTCCATTTGAAGTTAATTTACTTATTAAAATTTTTAACAAATAATTTTCAATCCATAATGATATATAATCCATAAATTTATTTTTAAACATTATCAATAAATAAATCATTTTTCAAAACAATATAACATCAAACAAATTCTATAGAACATATATTTGATATTACAAAAATAAAAGTTTTGTTGAGTAAAACATTGAAAAAATTGAAGTTTATAAAACACATATTTACAACTAAACCTTTGTAAATTCATACCTTTTTCTTCCAAAATATGGTATGTAAATTTATAATTTGACTATGCTTTTGCATCGTATATGATATTTTCTTCAACTTGATTTCCTTGTATATATTCCTACTTTAAAATAGAAAAAAGATAAAGATTATTTTTACTAGATTATGACATATTGAAAATTCTTTCGTATCTAGTGTTATAAACCAATTACACCCTATGAAATTAATGAAGAAAATGAAATATGTAATCATACTAAACAAACAGAAATCAGAGGAAAGCTGATGTAAACACAAAACTTGAAAACAAAATTAATATTTCGACTTTACCTATATATAGGTTTCACAAAACAACATAAGATTTTATGGTATTCATATATTAATAAATCCAATAATCTCCTGCATAATAGGAAGGAAACAAAATTCATAATCATACATATTAAAACATTAATAAGCATAACATATGTTATTTTCTCAACTTGATTTCCTAATACACTTATTATAACGACTCGAAATTTTTAACATTTCAAATGAGAATATTTAATCAATTCAAATATTCAAATTTGATTGAAATATAATAAATAATATGAAAATCTATTGCTAATAAAATGACTTGATTCTAATGTTGTATTAATAAATGAATTCAAAGGGTTTTTCCATAATTTTAATGATGCATTATGACTAAAACCAGAGATAGGATGTAGCCTTAGAGATACCTATCGTTATGCATGCAGTGAGTGATGCATTCGGCCTTGGTGGACAGCTATGTATTTCCTATGGTACATCAGCTAGGGATGTCCGATGCTTCAGAAGGATATCTCTGATCCTTATGTAAGAGGACCGTCCCAGATATTCTAAGTGCACCTCTGTGGAATCCTACACAACTAGTGAACGAGCCTTAACAGTTTTGATTGCATACCTATTATCGATGTGTTTTACATTCACACACAACGCAGCTATTTCTTATTTATTTTACATCCTAGACATTATAATAATAGCATTGGGTTCTCTAATAGAAATGGTTTGGTTATCGCAGGGTAAAAATCCATCCATGTTTATTTAAGGCATGGTCTTACAGGATAACTTTATTTTTGAAGGGTTTTATAAATATAAAAATCTGTATTATTTTTGTTTCTCACGTTGGTTTACCAGACTGATCCGGGTGTTATTTTTCTTACAAAGCTCGGGCAAACCCGAGCATATTTCCAGATTTAGTTATGGATACTTTGGAGCTTTAAGAGATAAGCTGGATGCCTCCTAGACGTATTCATGTACCTTTTATTTCTACTGCATTTCTTGTTTTGTATTTATCAGCATTTGTGAGGATTGGCTACTATAACTGTCCATGCTGATGATAAGTTTGTTTACTCTGATTGATGTATATATATTACAGTTTTACTTTGTAAAAACCATATGTATATTATAAATTACTCGTCACAATGTGAGATTTCATCCTGCCTTTTATTTTCTTTCACCCCAACAATCTATCTTTCTGGCACTCTGATGCTTAACACGTGAATACCGTGGATGTATTAGTATCGAATTTTGAGGATCGAAAAGACAGGTCGTTACACGTGGTATCAGAACCTTGGTTGAGCGAACACCTAGGCCTTGGTAGGGTAGACTCATTAAAGATAGGGTTAGTAACACCCTAGAATGAGTTATTATATATAAGAGCGCTTATTTGTTAATGTTATAAAAAAGTTTTATATTGTGTTGATAGGTCTGTTGGGTGGTTTATGAATTTTGATCGACGCGCCTGATCAATGTTGTCGATAGGGATTTCTAAACACTTGAACAAGGCAACCCGATACAGTATTGTTTTAAAAATTGGTATATAAAATAATTTTACCTAGGATTATATTTTATATAAAAAAACAATTTTCAGAAATTAATATAGTTATATATGAAGTGTTTGTTTGCTAGGAAATGATAATATTTAATTATTATCATTTATTATTTGATTAGAAATGCTCGTTCAGTTTAGAGCATTGACTATTATGTTGATTGATTGTTTATGCTTGGGTAGTTTATAAGCATCTATTATATGATTGAATTAAATACGAACACCTTGTGAATTCAGTTTCATGATTTGACTATAAGGTGTTAGTTAATAATGTACGTTTAACAAGTTCACTTTGTTAAAAGGAAGTTATTTAAGATAAAACGATTTTATAAATTTGGTTTATAAAATTTGTTTTGTAAATGAAGAAAATTATATGGAACTTAAATCTCAGTTTCTTTGAAAAAGATTTCAAATGATTTTTGGAAAAAGCAATAATACTATTACATGAAAATATTGGTAAGCATAAATGTTGCAAAGAGAATTTTATGGTACATTTCCTTTGGATAGTTTAAGGAATGAGTTCCGATTAGTTTTGTGGTAATTGGAATAATCTTCTAAGAGATAATAGGATGTTTTCTTTGGCGAACATTGTAGTGTACTTAGTAAATTATTCTCTTTGTCATTATACGATCGAAACAAGTTCGAATCCGAACGAACCCAAAGTAAGTTGGTAATAGATGTTTTTATTAAAACTATTTAATCTGGAGATATATATGGTATTGTTTCAAAATGGGATTCGAAGAGAAGAAGTATTTTTATGTTATCTAGTTCGAGTGGCTCAAAAATGACTAAAATTGGATAAGAGTTGTGCTCGGATGGTAAGAACTTCTATTAAGTATTACCCTTCTTGGTAAGGGGATGCATGATACTATTTTGTAGGACCTAATTTCTTGGTATCATTTGGGATTACTCGATCTATATGTATATTTTCGATGGCTTAAATTATATATAATTATTTCAAATAATTTTGAAATAAAATCGGGTACTTAATTCTTGAATTTCCTTTAATGAGATTTGATATAAAATAGAAGGTTATTTTATAAATAAATTTATATAACTCTTGGATAGAGGTGAAATAATTTAATACAAGTTTAATGGGTTAAATTTAGTAGGAAGGTTTTAATAAACTTTGTTATTGTGTCTTTTGTTTTAACATCTAAGTTGTGTAAACTATTTGATGTTATTGAGTTGACTGGTAAAACGTCTTTACCTTAGAAATGTCTAAGGAAAGATAGACTCTAGGAATGATTTGGATACTGGCATCCTACTCATCTTAGCTACTTAGCAGACCGAATGGGTAAAAAGGTTGAAGCAGTCGACTCGGTTTTAAGACCCAGATTTATCTTGGGCCTACCTCTGAATTTAAAAAGGATAAGATTAAATCGGATAATTGTGTATACACTCAGGATGTAGTGGGGTATTATAAAATTTTAAAACTTTAGTGGTATTTTTTTTTATGAAATGTTTTCATAAATAATTTGGAAGAAAAGTTTATGTATTCGAGTAAGTGATCCAATCAGATATTACATATGGATGATTTATATACATCGTACGTGCTTATGGAAATGTTAAATATTTTTGTGAGCTTATTTCTTTCTTGGTTTGATAGTGATGAAATTTCAGGAACGAAATTCTTTTAAGAGGGGAGAATGCAATGACCCGGAAATTTTAACGTTTCATATGAGAATATTTAATCTATTTAAATATTCAAATTTGATTCAAATATAATAAATAATAAGAAAATCAAATGTTAATAAACGACTTGATTTTAATTATGAATTTTTAAATGAATTTATAGGATTTTTCCATAATTTTTAATTTAGAAAATATTTAAATTATTGTTTGATGCATTTTGCGGCAAACGTTTGGTATTTTTGAAACTTCACAGAATAAGTTAACCTGTGTATTTTGTTGTTATTTTGTGCACATTTTGTATTGTCGTGAACGATCATATTTTTATTTCTATCATTTATGATTCGGATGCGAACGAGATATTGTGTAGTGGGGTACCTAGAACAAATCAAATAAAAAACAAAGCTTTTACAAGAAGCCATAATTTTGATTTGCCTTTGATGTGATAGGGGTCTTGAAGTTTGGTCTGCTTAAATTTGAAGAAATGTAATTGGTTTTGTTTATAAGTATGCATGTCAACACAACACAAAGGACAGCACTCATTCTCTCATCCTTCTCGTTTTCTTCTTCCTGTCATGAAAACAAACTCCTCCATCCAACTTCAAAAATCATCATCTCCTAATCTATTCACTTTCAACTAAAACTTACACCATGAAAGTTGTTTTGTCCCTTGTATTTTCGAAAAACAGCCGCTTGTAGTTTTTTCAAGGATGGTGGTGGAGATCGTCCGATAACCCAAACTGTCTAAAAATGTTGTGCTTTCGATTATGACAAATTAGAGATCGGAGTACACAGTCGTGTTCGTCTCCATAAGAGAGGATTTTTAGAGCAAGTCGCTCGATTTTAGGAGGTTAGGGCTATTCGTGGTGGTTCGATGATCATCTTTTGATCATCAAGTGATTTCCAACGTCATAGTGGACTAGGGAGGTATCGACAGGTGCTGGATGGAAGCTTGATCTAGACGAGTGCAATGGATGTGGTGGCTTAGGGTCCGGTTCACTATAGCGGCAGTGGTAGGCGTCGTTAGGGTTTTGGTTGCGTTTGGTTTCATGTTCACATATTGGGTTGCTGGCGATGATCGGGGGCGCCAAGTTCGACTAGACATTTGCTAGATATGAGACAGGCTAAGATGAATCGAATGGCGGTGATGGCGGCGGTTGTCAGTGGCTAAGGCGGCAGTGAGGGGAGGTGCGGTGCGCTCGATTTCGAATTCCAAGGCATGAATTTTTGATTTAAGAAAAGAAGGAGGGAAGGTTACTATTTAAAGCGAGTTTTGGGTTGGAATTTTGGGCTTAGGCCTATTTATTTTTAGTTGAGAATTTCACATAAATAAATTAGTAAATTTAGCTAATATAATTCGTGTTAAGTAATTAACTCCTATCTCACTCATACGAGATCCAATCGAGATGCGGTCTTTTGCGTTGTGCTCGGGAGCATTATCTACGCATTGGAGTTGATTTCATCAAGTTTAGAGCAAGGAGAATTTTAAGGGAAATAAAATGGCATTAGATTTTAGACTATTCTGGCATGCATAAGCGTTAACTGGAACAAACATGAGTTAACTCACCTTTGGTTTAACACTATATGTTATGTGTTGATATAAATTATTATTGGTATGCTTGGATGTTCTATTATTATGTTGTTTGGTTTGGATGAATTACCGCTTTTGAAAGTGGATAATATATGAAGTGATTTGCATGGGTCTTATGTAACGTATGGGGAAATTTTATAAAGGGATCCAGTGGGATTCCTTGCCACTATTGATTTTAATTTCATTTATATACTTCTTGCAAATTATTGAATTCTAGAAGCTTGGTGGCTTGTCCATATTGGGTGTGACTTTGATATGTCTCAAAAGTTAAATTCTTTTTGGAATGATAACAATGATAACATTGGTTAAGTGTATGGCAGACCTTTGCCTCATTATAAAATTTTGAAAGACTATTATTTGCTGTTTTTGATTTGAAAATAGTTTTGATTTGGAGGATGATTTTAAATGTGACTTTGGAATTTTCGATGACCTTTTATTTAGAAATGGTTTTTGAATATCTTTATTTTACTTCAACCTTTTTGTTAGTCTTCTTCTAACATATATGGAAAGTAGTTTTGGGAAGTATTTAGAAAAGTTAATATAAAGTTTATTATAATGAAAAGGAAGTTTATCACTTGTAATAAAGTGATTCTGTTTTTAAAGAAGCTAAAAATAATTTTGAATGAATTTTTGTGAAACACTTTGTTTAAAATGTTGTATGGAAAAGAAAGATTTATAAATGGTGTATTATAATTAAAAGCATATTTATAAATGTTATTTTATAAAAAGGGAAATGATATCATTCTTATAATTTGGAATAAAAAATCACATTTATGGATTTATAGTAATATATGGATTGATTATTTTATGGAAAGTATTTGGTTCTATCTTGAAACTAAAGATTTGTTATAAATAAATTATGAGATTTATAAACGGAATTTATAAATAGAATTGAGATTTACAAAAGGAGTATATAAATAAATTTGGAGATTTATAAAAGGAATTTATAAATAGAAACGGGATTTACAAAAGGGATTTTATAAGCAAATGAGATGTTTATAATAAGGAATTTTATAAAAGGAAAAGATATTTGATTTTTATAAAAGATCATTTTAAATTATGGTGGTATGGAAAGTATTATTTTTATACTTAATACCAAATTCTAAGATATAAAAACTTGTCTCTATCTGGAGAATTGATAATGTATGTCAAGGCAAGGATAGTTTTCTAACTTGTTGGATTTCTAATCGAGGGATAATACCGTTTGAAATCGAAAAGTGGCGGTATGTTTATTTGGTCTAATTTCCGTACGATCTATTTACTTACACCAAAAGTGTAACAACCCTAGATTTTTGCATATTTTATTTTGACTTTA
Organism: Allium fistulosum; assembly: GCA_030737815.1. Lineage (NCBI taxonomy): Eukaryota > Viridiplantae > Streptophyta > Magnoliopsida > Asparagales > Amaryllidaceae > Allium > Allium fistulosum. The sequence goes on along the minus strand of CM060903.1, from coordinate 696,743,443 downwards.
TTTTTATTTTTAAATTATTTTAAACTTGTTTAGTTCAAATATTTCATTTTTAAATATGAATTTTGATTATTATATGAATTATAATTCCAAACTTGTATAAATGGAATATTTTCCTTAATAGTGGATTTGTGGTCAAACTAGTCAAACTTTGACTTTTAATTTTTAAATATAAATATTTAAATTCTTGAATTTTATCTTTTATTATGAAAATAGATTTAATATCATGAATACTGCTTTTCGTTTCGTTAAAAACGGATTTACATTGTGGAAGTTATACTGTTTTCAATTTTGTGTGTAATTTGCTGTATTTAACCAAATTGTTTATTTCAAATTATATAAATAATATTTTATTTGGTCATGTAATGTTCTAAATTATGTTTATATGGGTAAAATAACTTGGTATGTATATATTATGGTTTTAAAATATTTTTAAGTGAAGTATAAATTTTTCTAGAGTTATAGTAATTTATTTGAAATTTTCATGTCATGTTTGCTATTTTTAAACAATTTCTTCAATTCTTTTGCTATTTTCTCTGAATTTAATTATTTATTTTACTTTGAAAATGTTTAAAAAATCATTTTTATTTCAAGTTTTATTTTAGAATATTTTTAAAATGAAGTTAATAATTTTCCAAAGTCAATAGTGATTTATTTGTAATTTCTGGACACCGTTTTGGATTTTTAAGCAATTTCTTGTTTTCTTTTTCAATTTTCTTTAAAATTATTATTTATTTTTATTTTATATTACTTTGTTTCGGTTTTAAAGTCAATTTACTGATTTTATTTTTGTTTTATTTGAATTTAAAGAAAAAGAAATATGAAGAGTTTTAAAAGCTTATTTACCTTAAGTCCTTTCATCTCCTTTGTCCTTTCATTTGCCATAACTCCTCAATTACTATATTGGCTGTGCATTTTTGGTTTGTAGCCGTGAGTTTTCAGCCTCCATTCACCCAAAAACATTTTACCTTCTCATTCATTCATGGCTTCAAGAAAAATCTATGGGTAATGGTTACTTTTTTACACTTTTCTTCTCATTTTTCATGTATTTTTGCCTTGTTTTCTTTGCTTCTTTGAACGGCCTCCACTCCATATCCACGGCCACCACCTCCTACACCTCTTCCCTGCCATCATCACCACCTACTCCTCAGGTCTGAACCATGGCCGCACAATCTATGAAGAGAAACTCCACAAAAACTATGTTAATTCCCTTAAAACCATGTTGTTTGACCACCACTTGTTCACCACTTCCATTTCCACCATCACCTTAGGCCGCCACCACCACCTCTGTCCAGACCCTTACTCACCCCTCCTACCTCTGGCCAGACCTGTAGCATGACATGGCCGAGCCATTTGACCATTAGCCAAGCCCAAAGTGTGAACACAAACCTTCCAATGTTGCCTAGCCTCTTGACATTCTTATGTTGTAACTTCCTCTACATGTTCTCGCTTACGCCGTGCATTTCCTAACCCAAACCTGAGCCAAACTTGTTCAAACCTGAGCCAAACAACATCCCTAGGCCGTGCCAAATAGTACAGAAAGCAAGGCAAAAGACTTGGCATTCAAATCTCTTTTTATTCCAAAGTTATTCCATTTCAGAGTGTATTGAATTTATGTCTGTTTTGATGTTTGTTTTGGGTTGTAACACAAGACTTGTAACATTGGATCTCGCTCTCCACTCAAGTCCGTAGTCTTGTCATCGTGCTTTTGTTTCCGTTGTGTCATTGGTTTTGTTATCTCCAGCATTTAGAGGTGAGTAAATCTCACCAGACTAATATGTACTTATGTAGTTGATAAACTGATATCGCTTGAATCTGTAATGCATATCATCCTGTTATAACTGCTATATTATTATCACATAATGTTCATACCTGTTATTACACCTGTAATATCATGTGTCACTGTTATTTCATGCTATTCTGTTATTTATATCAGTTATCACCATTGCAAGTTTCATGTAGACTAAGATCACTATGGGTTGAAATGATACATACCCGAACGGATTTTAGAATAGGGGAAAATCGTTATGGGCTGAAATGATAGGCCTGAACGATTTTTATTTGCTTCATTCTTACTTGGGATTGCGGGTTTGAAATGATCAAACCCGGATTTTTCATTCCAAATTACGGATTGAAATGATATAGTATCCGTATCACCTTACCTAGGCTAAAAATGATATACAGACCCGTGGTTAAAATATGTTTTCTAAAATTTTTAAATTATTTTAGAAATGTAAATATTGTAATATTTTGATTTAAACTTAATAAAAAATGATTTTTGTAAAGTATTATTAATTTTCTGAGAATTTATAAGTGAAATAAATAACTGGTAAAGTTAGAAATTTGAAATGTAAGTATGTTTGGAAATTCTAATTTGGTGATGAAATGGAATTTAAATTTAGTATGAAATATGATAAATTTAGGATATCTTGAATTTAAATGGATTTAAGATGATTTTATAATATATTAATGAATTTTGAATAAGTTAAAATGTTGAATGAATAAATGCTTAAGTTAAATTTTGGAATATAACTTAAATTGGAAATTTTGAATTTTGGGTAAAAGTGAAATTTTAATAAAGTAAAATAAATGGAAAAAGGGTTATATTTTGGAAATTTAACTAAATTGTTAAGTTAATATTTTAATTAAAGAAATGGAATTTAATACTTGAATTTAAATAAGAAATTATATTAAAATTTGATTTTTTTTGAATGAAATTTAACTTTATAAAAATCACAAAAATAAGAGTATTGAAATGATGATTTTAAAATGTGAAGTATATGATTTTATAAGTTAAATTGATTTATGTTAAAAGTTAATTGGTTGGGAAATGGTAATTAAAACTCTGAATTTGATTTGATAGCATCTTTGAAATGTAATGTAAAAGATATTACAGCATTTTGTAAATGCTGTAGTTGTTTTAAATGAACTAAAAAGTTAATTTGCAATAAAGACTATTATAGCACTTTGTAAGTGCTATAGTGGTTAAACTTCACATTAAAGTTTATTTGAAATAAAAAGAAATCTATTACAGCGTTTAATGCTGTCTGTGTTAAATGAACTGTTTGAACGAAAAACTTTACGTAGCATTTTATAAGTGCTACGGAAACTGAATTTTTTTTGTTTAAATAAAAAATAAAAAAATCTTTGGAAAAAGATTAAATTTTGGATATTTAATATTTAATTATTAAACATAATGAATTTACTTTAAGTGATTTAAATGGAGATATTAACTTGAAATATAGCTATTTTGAAATGTGAGTTGAAACGGTATTGATGTTAAATAAATATGAATGTGATTTTGGAAAATATGATATTTGGATATTTGAATAGATTTGAAATGATATTTAATTTTGAGATGATATTTGATTTATAAGTAAAGATACTATTTTTGAAATTTTAACCACGGGATGTATTTAAAATAATATAGTTTAACTTATCCTTAAAGGATGGGCGGTCCCAAGCACCCTTTAAGTTATTGTGCATTACTGCTACAGTTCACTTGAGTTGGTTTATATTATATAAGTATATATTGTCCTGACTCGAGTGTTTTGTGTTTTACTTTACGCTCGGGTCAGCTTGAGTATTTACAGCTTAGCTTTGGATTTCATTCTGGAGCTAGGAATCGCTGGAGATTCCGCTTGTCTAATTATCTATTCCTTTTCAGTTCCAGTTGTTCTATTTCAGCTCTGGTATTTTCTATGTATTGGAGATTTCTGTTGTATATGTTTTCAGACTGATATTATGTATTATGTTTTGAGAGTTTGTATATAGTAGCTTCATGAACTACTATGGTATATTATTTCCGCTGCGAGTTATTCTGATATTCTGTGTCTGTGATTCTGTATTTGATTTTATTTGCTCCAAATTTTATTACAATCTGTTATTTTGAATTATTCAAGTCAGACATGTGTGGATTATTGTCGATTTGAATGGTCCGAAATAGTGGGTCGTTACATTTGGTATCGGAGCTTTGGTTTTGGGCAAACCTTAGCCTGCAGAGCAAAAACTCATTAGAGATAGGGTAGAAATACCCTTGAATGAGTGAAATCAATCTCAGAATCATTTCTTTGTGAGAGAATGTATTTTCAAAGTATAAAATGATTTTCAAATGATTTTTAAAGAATTTTCAATGATTATTTGATATAAATTTTCTTGCTTTGAAAGTAAAATATTTCTTAAGCTTCATTCCTTTCGTATCCACCTTGTTAGTAATTTCTTTGATTAGGATCCTCTAAAATTTTGAACTTCTCTCTTGATTGATCTAGATCCATTGTTGATAGGAATCTATTTTGGGTATGGCAAAATCAGTAGTTTGTTAGGTTGCTTTGAGTAAACCCCGTTGTATCTTTTGCTTTGCTGAAGTTGTCCAACTAAAGATATTTATGCTTCTATTTTCATATGTTATGAATTCGAGTCTTTCCAAATTTTGAAGGGGAATTCTTTTGTATCGATATAGGTTATATATCTCTAATCTTGGTTTGGATTCTTATCGAATAAGATTCCTTTGAATTTTGGAACGCTCCCACTTGTTTTGAAATCCATTCCAGTCTCCCCTAATTGTATTCTTTTGATTTTTGGAGCATTCCATAACTCCACTTTGAATGACCTCTATAAAGACCGGCGATTCCGCCAAACTTTGAATGATTTGTAAAAGGGTGAAACTCCTTTACAATTGGCATTGATTCATCGGAGATTTCTGTATCCTCGGTTTACAATGCTATCTATCTTCTGCTATACCTGGATTCTATCTCTGGCGATCGAAGGTCGATTTGCCTTAGATTTTCGCATCGATTATATTCCTGAAGTCACGGTTGACCCTGTTAAGGTCGCCCGCGATTTATATGAGCTTATCCATCTTCTATTTGGTAATTTAATTATCTCATCTTCGTTCGAGCTTATCTTCGAATCAGAATTCTATTTAATTGGAGTTCCTCTAAATTTGAATCTCTGTTTTGTTTTGAAATCCATCCTTGAATCATCTCTTGGAAAATTTGTGGTTGATTGTCTTTTGAAAATTGTGCATTCATCGAAGTTGTTATTTTGATAAGGATGGCCATATGTTTTTATAAAGGTGAAATGTTTTCGATAAGGATTATATACCATTTTAAAATTGAGAATTTAAAGTTTTGAATGGATTTGAAATTTTGAAATTTATATAAGAAATGGTTTCATATAAAATAATTTATAACTGAAGGTTTTGAATGTGAATTTGAGTGATTGAACTCCGGCATTTTTGAAATTGGTTTAAGATTTTGGAATATATATTAATACGATTTGAAAGTATTTTCCGAATAATAAATGTTTCAAATGATTTTAATGAGTTTCAAATGATTTCTAAGAAATTTCAAAAGAAGTTTGAGAAAATAGAAGTCCAAAAACCACTTATGTCGCTGGAAAATAATTTCGGTGATGAATGCATGCATCATCGACATTGATTTTCGAGTTTCAGAGTGGGGGAGAGGCCACTTCGGTAGCTTTGCTATGCGATTGATTTGTGAAACCAATTTTGATTTCAAATTCCGAAGTGTGATGTGATATTCGAAAGATATATGTATATATATTTGAATAATTTGAAATGAGCCGGTGTTCAGTCCTTGAGTTTTGGATCTGATTTGATATAACCCTATCTTTTGGAATTGATTTACTAATTTATTTGTGATTTCCAACTCTTGGATTGAAAATATGGTTTCTTCGACTATTTTGAAGGTTTGAGCACTTCCAAATCAAGGTTAACTTTTCAAAGCTAAGAAATTTTGAAGTATAAGGTATATAAGTTTGGTATGTATGTTTAAAGTATGTAGTAATATGATTTAAATAAGTTGAAACTGTTTTGTTAAGTAAATGAATAAGGCTATTTTGAATTTTTTCTAATATGAAATTTAGATTTTAAATGTTTTGAAAAGAATTTGGTCTTCAAAATATTTTGAATAAAATTTAGTTTAAATGTTTAACTTAGTAACATTTTTGTTTGTACCAAAAATGGGCACAACACTCTTCGGAAGTTTTTGAAGAGATTAAAGTGAAGAATGAAAATTAAAACTGTGGATTATCTAACAAAAACTCCAAATAACAGAAAGTAAATTGCAAAGACAAGCGATTTAGAGTGGTTCGGCGTTTTGCCTATGTCCACTATGAAGTTTGATGATTTTATTGCTCGATTACTTGAAGGTTACAGTAGTTTATAAGGTAATACAACTGAATTTAAATGCTAAGTGTCAATCTAAAGCAGCGGCGGTGTTCTGGAGTAGATCTGGCAGAATCTGGGCGCTCTTCAGTACTTAGAATTATCCGACCCCTTTTCTGAATGACCAGGGGCTCTATTTATAGGTGTAGGAGGCTGATATTTCGCCTAAAATGAGGGGAGACCAGTTCTGGTACGTCAGGGGGCCCACATGGCCGAAATCTGGAGATCCGGGCCCACTTTGGGATCGATTCGACCCTTGGTTCGAATCGATCATGAAATCATCCAATCGAGCTGAAATTTGGTGTGGACATTCTTCATCATGTGTTTAAGCTTCTGTGAAAATTTCATGGCATTTGGACTTGTAGAACTCGAGATATGATCAATTCAATGTTGCATTTCTGGAGAACAGGGATACTTCGAATCGATCTTAGTTCGAATCGATTCGGTCGACTCGATGCTTGCTGCGACGTGGCGCGTGTCTCTCGCTTCGATCCGTTTTGTACTCCGGTTTGACTGGGTCGTATCCATGGCTTGGATTCGAGGTAATGGATTCGAAGGATCTCTTCCTTCGAATCGATGAAACTGGTGCTCGTTCGAATCGATCTAGACTTGTAGCTATAGACCGATTCGAAGTTGTCTTGGCCTGGGGATTCGAATGCATGGATTCGAAGGATCCTTCCTTCGATGGATTCGAACTACGGTGTATGCGAGGATGGATTCGAACTTAAGGCATATGAGGACTTGCTTGATGGAGTCGAAGGTGGTGAATGCTTCAATGGATTCGAAGCTATCGGTTTCGCCTGATGGAGTCGAAGCAATTCTCCTTTGACCGAGTCGAACCAGCCTCTTTTTCATGGATACGAGGCAATGCTTGTCTGATGGATTCGAACATAGGCTTCGCCTATGGATTCGAACTAAGGATGTTCTACTCCATCCTTTGTCGACAATATCTCGAGCATACGAACTCGGATTGACTTGAAACTTGGATCGTTGGTTCCCACGGCTTTGCTTGACGTGCCTTATCAATTGTAGCCCGATCCGGACTTGAACAAATTTCGTCGATATCCATAGCGATCCTTGCGTGTAACCGATTTTCGAGACGATCTGTCGCCGGTTTCTAGTTAAGTCCTTGGTGTCACGGCCTTGCCAAAAGGCGGGATAACATTTGCCCCCCAAAGTACGTCTTGTGTAAACATGACGTGCTTTGAAAAGCTGCAGTCTCTCATTGGATAGCTACAACATGCTTTATCGAAAGTTGCATTCTGTATCGCAGTAATCGACTGTCGTATAATTGTGACTGGCTGTTGGGCTTTTGAGTCATGACGAGATGAACATTTGATTCCTGTAGATGATAAAGACCAAAACATTAGTCAGAAATACGTGCATACATGTATTATCTTGACCTCGGTTAACGTTGCGTGATCGCAAGTTGTTGTCAGTTCGGTTTGCTTTCGAAATCTGCATCGGTCCTCTCCTGAACCGATTTGAGATTTGAGTTAAAACATCGCTTTTATGATTGTTTATGATCATCCTCTCGTATCGATCCTCTCCTGAATCGGTATAGAGAGTAGACAAGCAATTTTTCATATCGAAACGATTCGTCCCCTTTTCATCTACGGTCTTTGATGGATTCGAAGCTATGTTGGTTCGAATCGATGGCTGTCGAATTGATGGCCCTAAGAACCTCGTGCTTCGAATCGATAAGACCTTCAATCCATCGGATGTTCGGTGGTTTCTTCGAATCGATGACGCTTTGCATCGATACTTGCATAAATGGAGTCGATGTCGCAAAAGGTTCGAAACCGGATGGATTCGCACTAAGGAATGGATGCGTTGCAGTTGAACGACTCCGTGTTGTGATGGATTCGAAGCAACGGTTTACAATGGATTCGAATTCGCTGCGTTGAATCGATTAGTTTCGATTTTCTCACCTGTAGAAGCCGGTCAGGCGTACCGGGAGGCGAATCGTCCTACTTCCCCTATATATACCGGGGTCCTGTTCATTTTTAACTTTTTACTTTTACTGTTTCCTTGTCTTCTTCTTCGAATCGACCTTCCCAGAGCCGAGAAAAAAGCGTGTCTTCCCCGAATCGATTGAACCTTGCAAACCTTCATTCGTAATCAAATCAGGTACTCGAGGGATTGATTCGAGATGAGAAAAATAGAACTATCTTCGCCTTAGAAAATTCTGGGGAGTGACGAGATCTGAATGAAATGGGTCGACTCGACGGAGTTGAAGAGTGATGCTTTTCGAGTCGAATCAATCAGAGTGTTGTCTTCCACTGCTTCGTATCGATCCTAGAACGACCGGTTCGAATCGATCTTGTGGGCAAGGCTACGAATCGACGACTTGGAGGAAACTGGCATTGGGCCGATCGATTCGAAGTGATGTCATCCAGATCGATTCGAAGGAGTTGAATAAAGATCGATTCGGAACAACGTGGGACTCATGGGTTCGAAACGTTCCTCCATTATAAGGCTACATCGAGTCGAACCATATGGATTTGAAACACCTGGAGTCGTACTCCATCGATTCGACCCTCATTGTTCTGTACCGATGGATTCGAACGCCTTCGTCCTCTGAGACCATTGCTCCTTTGATTTGCTCCATGATCTGAACTACGACCGACTTCAAGTTTGTACTATGACGAACGTAATGAACCTTAGCATACTTGACTCCGACGAGCTTCGGCCTTGCATAATCGATTTTGACTAAAAGATTTAACTTGAATTTCCTTGAGGCTCGTCGATGGAACTATGACTTAACCAATAATACAACTGAAAGATTTATACTTGAAGTGGGTAGTAGCCTTTGGATGGTGTGGAAGTGACGGTCAGCGATGACGGTCATCTTCGTTCTCAAATTCCCAAGTTATGTTGTACGAACATCTTGCTTTATTCTGTTACATCTGCTTAAGTGATGCACAACACTTACACTGCACAACACGTTCACACACACTACACTGGGGCATGCGCGGGCTGTTTATGAACTTAATGTTGCTTTCTGATGAGTTAGTTAATTATGGAATCTTCGAGCTCCCAACAACAAGAGGTACAGAGCTCGACTCCTCTGGTGCTTGAGATTCCCGATATCCCTGCCGATGTAATCGATCCAGCTCCAGATGAATTGCCAGAGGCCATATTTATTGAGGACCCTGTTGATTCGGTTCAGTCTAACATTTCTGAATCCTTATTGGGACGAATATGCTTAAAGCATAACATATCTCTAGGTGACGTATTATTGCCCAGCGCCACTGATAGACCGCACAATCCGCCTGAAGGATATACAGCATTCTACCGTCATGCTTGTGCGGCCGGAACCCTTCCTCCTTTCTTTCAATATATCAGAGGGATGCTATCATATTTAGGAATCGCTCCTTCACAACTTCATCCCAACGGGCACGCGTTGCTGAACAGTGCCTTTGTCATATTTATGGACTGTCTCTTTCGGCCGCCAAGGCCCACCGAGATCAGACACATATTTAACTTCAAGAGTAGGGGTGATAGCCCGTCTTTTACATTTCTGGAGGCAGTTAGGAATTGCCAAGTTGTAGTTGGAGCTTGGACTCGACTGAGTTATTTCAAGAATGAGTGGTTCTATGTTCGGTGCCCTCCGGGTTTCGCTAGGCGATGGTTGTCTAGACGTAAGCGCCTTAACCTGTTTTCTTGACCAATAGCCCTTCGGTGTTAAAATTGACATTTCATTCCTTTTACAGCTATTATCTCCAGGCCCGATGGAGGGCGTTTCAAGGGTATCGTCCGGAGTCTTCAAGAAGTCCCAAGCGAGTTGAGGCATATTGATTCGGTGCTGAACGATTACAACTTAAGAGTTCTTGGTTTGATCGACATCAATCAAAGCATATTCGTTGAGGGATTTGCAAAGCCCGCCTCCAAGAAGGAAGATAAGAAGAACCCCAAGAAGAGAAAAGCGAAGAAGTCACTCGGAATCAAAATAATCGAGGCGAGTGACGAAGAAAGAACCCATACGGATTCAGAGCCCATGGCTGACCTCTCGGGAAACTTGGAGGAGTCGGGAGAAAAACGGAAAGGCAAGGCCGCCGTCTCCAAAAAAATTAAGTCCAAGGGGGGAAAATCCATAGATGTGTTTCTTCCCGCTTCCGGAGTCATGATTTCTGATGCCGCCCCTTCTCATTCGAGAGATTCTTTCAAAGGGCTTGACGATATTCCTATCCCAGATTATATATCGATTTCTCATAATCCTGGGTTGGAGGAATTTCAAGATGTTCTAAACATGAACGAGCCCTTTCCTTTAAGTGCGGTCAACACTTCCGGTCGGTTTGGGGTTTTACACATTTACACACACTTCCACAGCACTTCATGACTTTTGCATAGTAAACATTGCTTTATGGGATCCTAATCCGTAATTCTTTCTTATCGCAGGTGAGATGTCAGGACGTGGCTCTACTCTGGATAGGCTTCGGAATGTGCGCCAATCTTCTCCATTTTACGATTCCCGCAGGAGAGAAACAGATAGGGATCATGGGCGAAGCTATTCAAGTCAAGTACGTTATGACAGAGACAGAGATTACTCGCGTGGCCGTTCTGGCTATGATTATTCTGACAGAGACCGGGGATACCAGTACCGACCCCGATCTCGCTCTCCTCCGCCTCCCAGGGCCCCAGTAGACCTCCCAGGGCCATCTCATCAGTAGCAGCTGCCTTCTCAATCTTCCCGGCCTGATGCTCAGCGGCCAAGAATGGAACCGACAGCAGCCGCTATAATTGAACAAGCTCCGGCTGAGTTGACAAGCGAGGGAGCTACTAAACTTGCCCAAATGAAAAATGACTATCCTGAAATTTGCATGGATGGCTATGTCTTCCCTCCTAACTTTAAAAGAATTCCTCCGGACGCTGAGACCACTGCTCATAGTTATATCCACGACTTCTACGCTCAGTATAAGGAGTGGTACAAGGCAGCCGTGAAGGCTTCTAGAGTAGCTTTTGACAGGGCGAAGATCATTGCTGAACGTGATGCTGATATTGTTAAACAGAAACGCATCATTTAGGTTCTTCAATCCGAAGTGGAGACGTCCCGAAAGTTAGAGCTTGAAACACTTCAAAAACATGAAGATGTCGTGGCTAAACTTGCGAGGATGCAGCAAGAACACTGCGCCACGGTGGAAGAGATGGGCCACCGCAACACCACCATTGCAGCTGAGCGAGACTTAGCCGTTAAAGAGCTGAATGAGCTCAAGGACAAATTCGCTGAAATGGTGAAGGAGAAGGATGATGCGAACGCCACTGCTCAAGAGGCTTGCGACCAAGCAGTATCTCTCAGGACCGAACTTGCTGCGGCGGCGGTCAAGGCTAAGTCTGCGGAAGCAGAAATTCAGGAAAAGATCTTGGAGGAGAGGTCTAGGCTAGATGCTGAGTTTGACGATCTCTTAGTCACGTATAACGCTAATGTGCTGGAACACAGAAATTTAGCGTGGCTGGGAGATGACTCCATGATCTTGTACAATGCCTGGACCCGGCTGGTGAATGAGAAAAGAGCAGCGCATCCAGATGGAACACTTGACGACTTTGAACTGGAGATGCGTTTGCTTACCGAGGATGAGAGGAAGACCCTTCATGAGGTGGTGATCTCTATGGCGAAAGAAAAGCTTGGCGTTCAATCTCTAGAGACAGGCGAAGGCTCGGGGATCGCGCATCACGGGACAAGTGTTGGAGCTGTAATTCCAACATTGCCCGAAACCAATGGTGCGGTAGATCCCCAGTCTGTTCCTGCCTATAATCCTGACCAACCATTATTATCTTCTACCGAGGATTCTGCCCACGTTTCGGTCCAGACCAAGGAAGGTATTTGAACGCTTCTCGTAGTTTAGTTGTGAAGAACCTTAAGCAACACACTTGGCTAACAATCTTCGTTTTGTCGCATTTCAGTGACTGAAGTTATTATTTCTGCGCTCCTTGCTCTATCAGTTCCTCATCAAACACAAGGGGTTGTTTTTTCTGAAGTCATCACGACTTCTACTTTGATTGGCGAGGAGGGAGATGCAAATATGTTTTCTTTCAACGCTCAAATGATTGAGGAGCTTCTCAATGAACCCATCGATCCCTCTGTCAACCCGTCTGATGCTGTGAGTGGGGCTGCTCCGGCCGTTAGTTCATCTATGCCAGCTATTGGCACAACCGATGCGGCCCAAGTATCTCGTGAGGACGACGTTATTGCTGAGATTGCTGCCGAGATGGCAGCAGGGAATGTTGGTACGAATCCGCTCGGGCCTGCCCCGTTAATGGTGATTTCACCGGGCGGTACCGTAGTGATTGAAACTGCTCCTGTCCCTCCTCCTGCTACTACTCCTATGCCTCCAGCTCGACCTCCTAGAAGAATTTCCGTCGCCTCCAGTTCTGAGGAAGACGTTGACATTATATCGCTGCCGGAGGGCAAGCCCGAAAAGAGTAAGCGTTGAGGAGAAAATCGGGCAGCGGATCTGGTGGAGCTACCCCGAAGAAGAAGATAAGGAAGAAGAAAGATTGAACTCTTTCTTTAAATCTCTGTTGCGTAGGGTAGCATTTTGTTGATTTTTCTATAGCCGTGTATAGATGTGGATTCGGCTCCCACTAGCAGAATTTTTCTTAAACACTTTGTAATCAGATTCTTTTTGTTGATAGTGGAAATGAAAATTTATTCCCTTTCTGTCTTCAACTTGTTATGTGTTATGGTTCTGCCCCCAGTATTGGGGATAAGTGTGGAGTTGACGTATGTTTATACCCCGTCTCGCGCTCTGGGAGTACGGAGTTGAATGAATGTTTATACTCCGTCTCGCACTCTGGGAGTACGGAGTTGAATGAATGTTTATACTCCGCCTCGCACTCTGGGAGTACGGAGTTAGGTGAATGTTTATACTCCGCCTCGCGCTCTGGGAGCACGGAGTTTAGTAAAATGTTTATACTCTGCCTCGCACTCTGGGAGTACGGAGTTAAGAGAATGTTTATACTCCGCCTCGCACTCTTGGAGTACGGAGTTTAGTGAATGTTTATACTCCGCCTCGCGCTCTGGGAGCACGGAGTTTAGTAAAATGTTTATACTCCGCCTCACACTCTGGGAGTACGGAGTTAAGAAAATGTTTATACTCCGCCTCGCACTCTGGGAGTACGGAGTTTAGAAAATGTTTATACTCCGCCTCGCGCTCTGGGAGTACGGAGTTTAGTAAAATGTTTATACTCCACCTCGCACTCTGGGAGTACGGAGTCAAGTGAAGGGTTGTCGTGTATCAACCCATTTCGTGGCCGGATGTGATGGCTTGCCCCCGAGCTCGGGTTTCATTTAGTGAGTGGTTGATTGCTTCACAGCCACTCCCTACTTGAATAAATTCCACTGTGTGATGGAACTTAGCTCTTCGTGCATCGCGATGTTGTACATTGTATTTAATGAATCACAGCTCTGGCTCGAAGAGATGGCATTTTATTGCTGAAATAAGAAAATATGGCAAATCAGTTGCCTTATTACAAATTCTAATTTCGAAATGCAAAAGTAAATTGCTGAATAAAAAACATAATGAAATAAGTAAAGCCTGTCATATGTAGTAGCGACGGAGACTCTCGCTGTTCCAGGCTCTTGGTAAAACTAGACCATCCACGGTTGATAGTTTGAATGTGCCATCCCCAAGTCTTTGTGTAATCACGTACGGTCCTTCCCAATTTGGTTTCATGTGTGAAGGAACCGGGTAGATTCTCTTGAGGACAAGATCACCGAGTTCAAAGGTTCGGGGGCGAACTTTGGTGTTATATAACCGGGCGACCCGACTTCGGTATGCGGCCGCTCTTAAATCAGCTTCTTCCCGTTTCTCGTCCAACAGATCCAAAGATTCAGCGAGTAATATAGCATTTGTTTTTGGATCGTAATAAGTTACGCGGTGAGAAAATACTTCTGTCTCAACTGGAATAACGGCCTCCGAGCTATAGGATAAGGAAAATGGGGTGTGTCCAGTTGCGGTCTTGTGAGTTGTTCGATAAGCCCATAATGCCATAGGAAGTTCATCGACCCATTTGCCCCCAGCCTTTTCCAGTCGTTTCTTTAAGATGGATTTGATAACTTTGTTAACAGCTTCGACCTGACCGTTTGCTTGTGGATGTGCGACTGCAGAGAACTTTTTATGAATATGAAATCGCTGGCAGAAATTCTTGAACTCCGAACTTTCGAATTGGGTCCCATTATCGGTGATGATGGTATGCGGGAGTCCAAATCGACAAATGATATTGCGGACTACAAAGTTTATTACTTTCTTCGACGTAATCGTTGCGAGAGCTTCGTCCTCAGCCCATTTCGTGAAGTAGTCAACTGCGACGATGGCATACTTCGCACCACCTCTTGCCAGAGGTAAAGCGCCGATGATATCGATACCCCACATAGCGAACGGCCAGGGACTGACCATTTGAGTTATCTCGGTAGGTGGGGCTCTTGGAATTCGAGCGTGTTTCTGGCACTTGTCGCACTTTCTGGCATAATTGGCTGCATCTCGGTTCACTGTCGGCCAGTAATATCCATATCGGAGTATTTTCTTAGCAAGCGCTTGTCCACCGGTGTGATCGCCACATTCTCCCTCGTGCACATCATGTAACACTCGTTTGACTTCGTCGTGAGCGATACACCGGAGGAGTGGAACAGAATAACCTTTTCTATACATGATCCCGTCCTGAATGATGAACCGCGAAGCTTTTCGTAGAACTTGCCTTTTCTCATTTCGGTGCTCAGGCAATATCCCATTCTCAATATAATTTTGATACGGAGTCATCCATGATTCTCTGCTGGGAGAGGTTTCCAACACATCATTCGTTTTTATTTGATCGATGCTTGGGAAGGACAAAGTTTCGACCGGGACAAGTCCCATTTGCTGTGCTTCACCTGTGCTGGCTAACTTTGCCAATGAATCGGCCTTTTGATTGCGATCTCGTGGTATATAGTAAATGGCATAATAATCAAACTGATTCAGTGCTTCCTGAACTCGGGCTAGATAAGCAGCTAACCTTCGATCTCTTGCTTGATATTCTCCCCGTACCTGGCACACAACCAACTGTGAATCACAATAAATTTCTATAGCGATAATTCTCAGATCTTTGGCCAGCCTTAGCCCAGTCAATAGAGCTTCATATTCGGCTTCATTGTTGGTTGCGTGAAAATCAAACTTCAAAGCATAGCATATGGATCGACCTTCGGGGGTTTCTAGTACAACACCAGCGCCCGAACACCGATCGTTTGATGCACCGTCTGTATAAAGTTTCCAGACATATTCAGGAGACTCGCTGGTTTCGGGTAAGTCGTCTGGAACAGTAAATTCAGCTATGAAGTCAGCTAGGACTTGCCCTTGAATGGCTCTCCGCGGAGCATAAGTAATGTCAAATTGACTCAGTTCGATATTCCACTTGAGTAACCTTCCAGACGTCTCAGGCCGCGTGAGGACCTGTCGTAACGGCTGATCGGTATACACAGTAAGTGGATGAGCTTGGAAATAAGGACGAAGCTTTCTTGAGGCAATGACCAAGCAATAAGCCAGTTTCTCCAACCTGGGGTAATTTCTTTCAGCTCCGGTCAATCGTTTACTAACATAATAGACCGGTTTCTGCACTCGATCCTCTTCTCGGACCAGAGCAGCACTAATCGCATGCTCTGATACCGCCAGATAAAGGTATAATTGTTCGTGATCAATCGGTTTCGACAAGATCGGTGGCGTAGAGAGATGCTGAACCAGCAATCGGAATGCGCCTTCACATTCCATGGTCCATTCAAAGTTTCGTTTTCCTTTTCGGATTAGATCAAAGAAAGGAATGCATTTATCAGTGGATTTAGAAATGAACCTGCTTAGCGCTGCTACCTTCCCGTTGAGACTCTGGACTTGCTTTATGGTCCTTGGAGTTTGCAAATTCCTTATTGCCCAGATCTTTTCGGGGTTTGCCTCTATCCCACGAGCGTTGACGATGAAACCGAGAAACTTTCCGGATGCGACGCCAAAGTGGCACTTTAACGGGTTAAGCTTCATTCCATATTCACGTAGGATGCGGAACATTGAATCTAAATCCCTGACGTGATCTGTGGAAAATCGGGACTTAACTAACATGTCATCCACATAAACTTCCATGGTCTTCCCGATCTGATCTGCGAACATTCGATTAACCAAACGTTGGTAAGTTGCTCCGGCGTTCTTTAAACCAAAAGGCATGACTCTGTAACAGTAGAGTCCCAGATCGGTCACGAAACTGGTATGTTCTTGATCGGGTAGATGCATGGGTATTTGGTTATAACCGGAATAAGCATCCATAAAGGATAACAATTCATGGCCTGCAGTTGAGTCTACGAGTTGGTCAATTCGGGGAAGTGGAAAACTATCTTTTGGACAAGCTTTGTTTAAGTCGGAGTAGTCGACACATGTTCTCCATTTCCCATTCGGTTTTCGAACCATTACCGGATTTGACACCCACTCTGGGTATAGAGCATCTCGGATGAAACCATTTGATTGCAACTTGTCAATTTCTTCTTTAAGGGCGGCAGATCTCTCTGGATCCATACCACGCCTCTTTTGCTTGACCGGAACATGTCGCGGATCAATATTCAAAGAGTGACTTGCAATGTTCGGTGAGATTCCGCACATGTCAGAGTGCGTCCAGGCAAAGACATCGAGATTCGCTTAAAGAAATTCAACCAATTCCTGTTGTATCTGTTTTCCCAGTTGAGATCCAACTTTTAGTACTTTCGAGTCGTCATCCTCACTGACTGGGACGTCCACAGTCAGTTCGGCTGGAGACGCTTGATTCTCTTCTACTTCATCTTTATCTTCGTTATCTCTGGGGTCAAGATCTCTAAGGAATTGGTAGTGGTGCCCGGGCCGGGGCCCGGGCGCTAGTTGTCAATTATCAGTAAAACGGACGCAGAGAGATTCCTCTACGCCCTTTCCTTTCTCCTTCTTCTGTGCTTCACGCAACTCAGCAACATAACAGGCTCTTCCTGCTGCCTGATCTCCTTGAACGATTCCTATACCATGGTCGGTTGGGAATTTTAAAGTCAAACACCACGGGGCAATGGCTGCCCTGAATTCAGCAAGGGCTGGTCGACCCAGGAATGCATTGTACGGTGAAGCGATGTCAAGAACAACGAATTGCGGCAGTCGGACTCTCCTGCGTTCTCCAATCCCCAGTTCCACTAGTAGTTCCACTATCCCAGTAGGTATTGTTGCACTCCCATTGAAGCCATGAACTCGAGATTGGCAGGGTTTCAAGTCTTTTGCTTCCATCTTCATTAAATCGTAAGCTCGTTTGAATAGAATGTTTACAGAACTCCCACTGTCAACCAGGATCCTTTTCATCCAAGAAGGACCAACTTGGGAAGATATGACCAGTGGGTCAATTGTTGGAGCTTCGATTTTATCAGCATCTCTGCTTCTAAATATGATATCGTCAGACATCGTCTTTTGTTGCTTAGCCGGGGTTCCATCCTCACAATTACTGCAGCATTTGAAGCTCGCATGCCTGATAGAGCTAGCATACGACTCCATTTCCCTCCAGCTCCTATCCGCTGGATGAGGACCACCACTTATGGTATTGATAACTAGCCTCCCGCCTGTACGAGCGGGTTCCTCTTGTCTTTCTTGGTCTTGCGCAAGGTTTGGGTTCGATGGGCCCGCACCACCAGACTGCGGCGCCCGCACGAATTGATCTAACTTCCTCTCCCTGATCAACTTTTCTATGAGATCTTGCAAATGGCGACAGTCATTAGTATTGTGGCCATAACTCTCATGAAACCTACAAAACTTTCCTATCTGAATCTGCCTTTCTGATGACTGCTTCGGAGCGGGTTTCTTATACTGTTCAGTGTTGCAAGTTTGTAGGTACACATTTTCCAGCGATGTGTTTAACGGTGTATAACTTTCGAACATCGGAGCCCTACGCCGTGGGCCTGGATTCGGATCTCTCTTCTTATTTTGACCATTGCTACCTCTTGGCTGAGTTTGTTTGTTCTGTATGTTTAACTGAAGTTTTCCGGAATTGTCACCGGACTGTTTAACTGCTACATTGCTTTGTATTCCCTCATTTCCAGGTTTCGCATCGTCCTGCTTCCTAGACTGTTTCGCGTCCTCCTGCCGTAAGAATTGAGCGGCTTTGGAGTAGAAACGGTCCAACGATGCGGGTGGTTTTCCGGCTAACCAGTTTCCAAATTCAGAATCGGGATCAATTCCCTTTGTCAATGCCATTAAAATTGAGTTGTCGTTGGGATTACTAATTTCCACACATGCCGCATGGAATCTCTCCAAGTAACGCCTTAATGTTTCCCCACGAGCTTGGGTAACATTGGACAGGGTGTTAACATCTTTGGGTCTAGCGACATGCATACGAAATTGTTCAACAAATTTCTTAGCCAATTGGTCAAATGAAGAGATAGACCTTGGAGGTAATCTTGTAAACCACATTGTTGCAATTCCTCCCAGTGAGATGGGGAAGCTTCGACATTTTACTGCATCGTCGGCCCTTGCGGCGCTCATTGACCATTCGTATTTCAATATGTGCTGATTGGGATCAGAACTTCCTTCGTACATAGGGAGAGTAGGCATTCTGAATCGCCGAGGAGGTTCAGCGTATAGTATCTCGTCCGTGAAAGGAGTATGGCTTCGAGAAATCCCCCAATCGTCATTGGTAAGACCTTGGCTTTCGCGGATCATCTGACGTATCATAGTCGAGATGTCTGGCATTGCTACATTTTGAGCATGCTGAGCTAAGGTGTGGTCGGGTTCCACAGTGCGAGTTTGGACCGGGCGCTGTCGACGGTCCAAGTTTCGCCTCCTTGGCTCAGCGTCTTCCGGGACGTATGGTTCAGAAGTACGTCCCTGTTGTTGATTACTTGAATCCGGAAGATGTCGGGTATCAACCCTCGTTTCTACTGTGGCAGCTGTGACATGATTGTCCGTAGTATATTGTGGAGTACGACCACCTCGTGCTGATGGCCCAGCCTGGAAGCTGGTTGACGGTCCTACCCTCAATTGCCCGACAGTCAGGGCGGGTTGATATCCAGCAGCTTGAGCATGATCTCCGTCTAATCGGGGACGGGTAGATCTATGATGATAGTCAGATGAGGCAGAACTTTCAGTGGATGAGCGGGAAACATCAGCCCTTCTGGACCTCCTACGGCCCTGGCGGTTCAGTTGGTTTGTCAATTCAATATTGGCACGCAACTGTTCGGCTAACTGCTGCCGACTCTGAGTCAACTCTTGAAGCAACACCTGAAATTCTTGTCTAGTGACTGCCCCAGACGGATCCGAGTGGGCAGTGTTGAGCAGGATTCTGTCCATCCCTACCTTCTTGTCCAGCAGCTGTAGAAGTGGTTCTCGTGCTAACCATTTTGAATGATGAATCCTTTTCCTAGATTTTATGCAAATCTGAGTAGAATGGAAGGATTGTGAATTAAAGATCTGGATCTTCCTCTTGGATTTGTGCAATCCGGTATCGATGGTAGATCCATGGAGCAGGAGAAAAAAGCTGGTTTTTTCTCAGTGAAAGCACCAAAGTGTTTGTACCAAAAATGGGCACAACACTCTTCGGAAGTTTTTGAAGAGATTAAAGTGAAGAATGAAAATTAAAACTGTGGATTATCTAACAAAAACTCCAAATAACAGAAAGTAAATTGCAAAGACAAGCGATTTAGAGTGGTTCGGCGTTTTGCCTACGTCCACTATGAAGTTTGATGATTTTATTGCTCGATTACTTGAAGGTTACAGTAGATTATAAGGTAATACAACTGAATTTAAATGCTAAGTGTCAATCTAAAGCAGCGGCGGTGTTCTGGAGTAGATCTGGCAGAATCTGGGCGCTCTTCAGTACTTAGAATTATCCGACCCCTTTTCTGAATGACCAGGGGCTCTATTTATAGGTGTAGGAGGCTGATATTTCGCCTAAAATGAGGGGAGACCAGTTCTG
The DNA here is from genome assembly GCA_030737815.1 of Allium fistulosum. Taxonomy (NCBI): domain Eukaryota; kingdom Viridiplantae; phylum Streptophyta; class Magnoliopsida; order Asparagales; family Amaryllidaceae; genus Allium; species Allium fistulosum. The sequence continues at coordinate 696,723,336 of CM060903.1, read as the reverse complement.
GTACGTCAGGGGGCCCACATGGCCGAAATCTGGAGATCCGGGCCCACTTTGGGATCGATTCGACCCTTGGTTCGAATCGATCATGAAATCATCCAATCGAGCTAAAATTTGGTGTGGACATTCTTCATCATGTGTTTAAGCTTCTGTGAAAATTTCATGGCATTTGGACTTGTAGAACTCGAGATATGATCGATTCAATGTTGCATTTCTGGAGAACAGGGATACTTCGAATCGATCTTAGTTCGAATCGATTCGGTCGACTCGATGCTTGCTGCGACGTGGCGCGTGTCTCTCGCTTCGATCCGTTTTGTACTCCGGTTTGACTGGGTCGAATCCATGGCTTGGATTCGAGGTAATGGATTCGAAGGATCTCTTCCTTCGAATCGATGAAACTGGTGCTCGTTCGAATCGATCTAGACTTGTAGCTATAGACCGATTCGAAGTTGTCTTGGCCTGGGGATTCGAATGCATGGATTCGAAGGATCCTTCCTTCGATGGATTCGAACTACGGTGTATGCGAGGATGGATTTGAACTTAAGGCATATGAGGACTTGCTTGATGGAGTCGAAGGCGGTGAATGCTTCAATGGATTCGAAGCTATCGGTTTCGCCTGATGGAGTCGAAGCAATTCTCCTTTGACCGAGTCGAACCAGCCTCTTTTTCATGGATACGAGGCAATGCTTGTCTGATGGATTCGAACATAGGCTTCGCCTATGGATTCGAACTAAGGATGTTCTACTCCATCCTTTGTCGACAATATCTCGAGCATACGAACTCGGATTGACTTGAAACTTGGATCGTTGGTTCCCACGGCTTTGCTTGATGTGCCTTATCAATTGTAGCCCGATCCGGACTTGAACAAATTTCGTCGATATCCATAGCGATCCTTGCATGTAACCGATTTTCGAGACGATCTGTCGCCGGTTTCTAGTTAAGTCCTTGGTGTCACGGCCTTGCCAAAAGGCGGGATAACAATTTTTATGAAACTATATATTTAAAAAGTTGGAATAGACACATAAGTTGTACGTATGCTGTTTTATTCGCATAATTAAATTGATCCAAGTTTGAGTACACAAGTTCGAGATGAATTACACCATTTCGTGTTAGGATTTTTCATTTGATTCTTGATGGCGAATATTTGATATGGATTTTGGGCTTGATTCTAGAATTCTCTATCATAGTATATGGCTATGCAAGGTGACTGATGGTTTCTAGTCGAGAAACCATATCGAAATCCGCATTAGGGAAGTCGAATGGACAATACTAGTTCGAAAGCGAACTTGTGTGATCGAGCAAGTGGTCGAATGTGATTTTGCGAAAAGATGACATATGTACATCTTATATTCTAATATCATTGATATACTTGACGCTGAAATTGTAAGTTGTTGGGTTGGATATCTTTGTAATTTAATTGGAATTTTTCTTTTATGCAAAACTACTATCAATTTAAAACCATTTTTCAAAACTATTTTTCCTTTTATTCTTCTTAAACAAACTATTTTATTCTATTTTACATACAAAAATATTTTATTTAAAACCATTTTCCAAAAAACTATTTTATATACAAAACAAATTTTTTTTTTCAAAACTATTTTATATGCACACTATTTTACAAACTATTTTATATACAAAACTATTCTAAATTAAAAATCTTTTATAAAGCAAAGATGTTCAATCCCATATGACTCTTCATGCAGCGAAATTGATTTTTGAAATTTTTTGATCCTTATATAAGATGGACTTTATGTAAATATAAGATGATGTTGAAAACCATTGATGTTGGAAATAAATTGTTTGACTTAAATTATATTGATTTGGAATTTGGATTTATTTTCTAAATTTATTATTTTGGAAACTTTGGAACTGAAGATATTTAATTTGAGAAGAAATAATTTGGTGGAATTGTATATGATTTTGAAACTGAACTGATATTGAAACAAATTGAAATTTGAGAACCTTGTGTTACTAAATACTTGATTTGGGAGTTATCGAACTTATATAAATATTGGTTTGTATTAGTATGATGTTGATTCGAAAACTATGGATTTGAAAAGGTACTCAATTTGAAAAGTGAAATCTATATATAATTGAAGTCTATGTAAGTGTGATTTGAGATACTATTGATTTGGGAAAGTATTTGATTTGAAAATGAAATCTTATATATAATGGACTTTATATAAGTATGATATTTGAAAGTGATTTGAAAAGGTACTATATGATACATATTTTCGAAGTAAAGATATGGAAAGTGCCTTCTGCTTGATATCCGCTTTGTGGCCACATTGTGGATTCATTCTATCGATATTTCTCTGATTTTTGGTTTTCCGGATATGATACTCGAGTGTCCATCGAATTCCATGGCGTTACCCATGGTCTTACGAGCGCGACTGCATAGCGTAATTCACCTGGCTGGATGGCCCAAGGGTACAGATGTTTCCTGGGGGATTCAGGCGTAACCATTGTGTATCCTGTGATCTATGTAGGTCGTATTAGTAGCGAAATCCGCAGGGCTGAGAAAGCTTACTGATACGGATGTTTCCTGGGGGATTCAGGCGTAACCATTGTGTATCTGTGGTCTACTAGTCATCATGGCGTAATTCGCAAGGCTGAGAAAGCTTATGGATATGGATGTTTCCTGAGGGATCCAGGCGTAACCTTTGTGTATCTGCGATCCATGGTTAGACAAAGGTTTTGTTTGGATTGTACTTTCCATATCTATTTCTAAAAGTTTTCCAGTATTTTCACTGGGTGTTGAAACAAGTCTACTAAGTACCTGGAAAATTCTAGCTTTGCGCCTGATCAACGCACTGCCAGAGTCTGCAGGAACGAGGATAAACTTGTTAAGACATCGAGTTATAAAAGTATTTTGATAAAGTACTATATAGAGAATATTTTGATCAGTTATTTTCCCTTCTAAAGATTTTAAAATGTTTTAAATATTGTTTACTTTGAACTATCAGATTTAACTCAAAGGACTAATCATCATATTATAAAATGTTTAAAATGTTATAAAATTTTAATTGAAATGTATAATGGTTTAAAAATAATGGTTCATCCATGTCTTTCAACCTGTTTTCCCTCCTTGCTACTTTTTCCCTACCTTCTTTCCGGATGTCTTCCAACCTATTGTTCTTTCTAGTTGTTCTCCGCTTCCTTCCTTTTCGAGGACGAAAAGATTTGAGTGGGGGAGAGTGTAACAACCCTAGATTTTTGCATATTTTATTTTGACTTTATTTTTATTTTTAAATTATTTTAAACTTGTTTAGTTCAAATATTTCATTTTTAAATATGAATTTTGATTATTATATGAATTATAATTCCAAACTTGTATAAATGGAATATTTTCCTTAAAAGTGGATTTGTGGTCAAACTAGTCAAACTTTGACTTTTAATTTTTAAATATAAATATTTAAATTCTTGAATTTTATCTTTTATTATGAAAATAGATTTAATATCATGAATACTGCTTTTCATTTCGTTGAAAACGGATTTACATTGTGGAAGTTATACTGTTTTCAATTTTGTGTGTAATTTGCTGTATTTAACCAAATTGTTTATTTCAAATTATATAAATAATATTTTATTTGGTCATGTAATGTTCTAAATTATGTTTATATGGGTAAAATAACTTGGTATGTATATATTATGGTTTTAAAATATTTTTAAGTGAAGTATAAATTTTTCTAGAGTTATAGTAATTTATTTGAAATTTTCATGTCTTGTTTGCTATTTTAAAATAATTTCTTCAATTCTTTTGCTATTTTCTCTGAATTTAATTATTTATTTTACTTTGCAAATGTTTAAAAATAATTTTTATTTCAAATTTTATTTTAGAATATTTTTAAAATGAAGTTAATAATTTTCCAAAGTCAATAGTTATTTATTTGTAATTTTTGGACACCGTTTTGGATTTTTAAGCAATTTCTTGTTTTCTTTTTCCATTTTCTTTAAAATTATTATTTATTTTTATTTTATATTACTTTGTTTCGGTTTTAAAGTCAATTTAATGATTTTATTTTTGTTTTATTTGAATTTAAAGAAAAATAAATATGAACAGTTTTAAAAGCTTATTTACCTTAAGTCCTTTCACCTCCTTTGTCCTTTCATTTGCCATAACTCCTCAATTACTATCTTGGCTGTGCATTTTTGGTTTGTAGCAGTGAGTTTTCAGCCTCCATTCACCCAAAAACATTTTACCTTCTCATTCATTCATGGCTTCAAGAAAAATCTATGGGTAATGACTACTTTTTTACACTTTTCTTCTCATTTTTCATGTATTTTTGCCTTGTTTTCTTTGCTTCTTTGAACGGCCTCCACTCCATATCCACGGCCACCACCTCCTACACCTCTTCCCTGCCATTATCACCACCTACTCCTCAGGTCTGAACCATGGCCGCACAATCTATGAAGAGAAACTCCACAAAAACTATGTTAATTCCCTTAAAACCATGTTGTTTGACCACCACTTGTTCACCACTTCCATTTCCTCCACCACCATCACCTTAGGCCGCCACCTCCACCTCTGTCTAGACCCTTACTCACCCCTCCTACCTCTGGCCAGACCTGTAGCATGACATGGCCGAGCCATTTGACCATTAGCCGAGCCCAAAGTGTGAACACAAACCTTCTAATGTTGCCTAGCCTCTTGACATTCTTATGTTGTAACTTCCTCTACATGTTCTCGCTTACGCCGTGAATTTCCTAGCCCAAACCTGAGCCAAACTTGTTCAAACCTGAGCCAAACAACATCCCTAGGCCGTGCCAAATAGTACAGAAAGCAAGGCAAAAGACTTGGCATTCAAATCTCTTTTTATTCCAAAGTTATTCCATTTCAGAGTGTATTGAATTTATGTCTGTTTTGATGTTTGTTTTGGGTTGTAACACAAGACTTGTAACATTGGATCTCGCTCTCCACTCAAGTCCGTAGTCTTGTCATCGTGCTTTTGTTTCCGTTGTGTCATTGGTTTTGTTATCTCCAACATTTAGATGTGAGTAAATCTCACCAGACTAATATGTACTTATGTAGTTGATAAACTGATATCGCTTGAATCTGTAATGCATATCATCCTGTTATAACTGCTATATTATTATCACATGATGTTCATACCTTTTATTACACCTATTATATCATGTGTCACTGTTATTTCATGCTATTCAGTTATTTATATCAGTTATCACCATTGCAAGTTCCCAGTAGACTAAGATCACTATGGGTTGAAATGATACATACCCGAACGGATTTTAGAATAGGGGAAAATCGTTATGGGCTGAAATGATAGGCCTGAACAATTTTTATTTGCTTCATTCTTACTTGGGATTGTGGGTTTGAAATGATCAAACCCGGATTTTTCATTCCAAATTACGGATTGAAATGATATAGTATCCGTATCACCTTACCTAGGCTAAAAATGATATACAGACTCGTGGTTAAAATATGTTTTCTAAAAATTTTAAATTATTTTAGAAATGTAAATATTGTAATATTTTGATTTAAACTTAAATAAAAAATGATTTTTGTAAAGTATTATTAATTTTCTAAGAATTTATAAGTGAAATAAATAACTGGTAAAGTTAGAAATTTGAAATGTAAGTATGTTTGGAAATTCTAATTTGGTGATGAAATGGAATTTAAATTTAGTATGAAATATGATAAATTTAGGATATCTTGAATTTAAATGGATTTAAGATGATTTTATAATATATTAATGAATTTTGAATAAGTTAAAATGTTGAATGAATAAATGCTTAAGTTAAATTTTGGAATATAACTTAAATTGGAAATTTTGAATTTTGGGTAAAAGTGAAATTTTAATTAAGTAAAATAAATGGAAAAAGGGTTATATTTTGGAAATTTAACTAAATTGTTAAGTTAATAATTTAATGAAAGAAATGGAAATTAATACTTGAATTTAAATAAGAAATTATGTTAAAATTTGATTTTTTTGAATGAAATTTAACTTTATAAAAATCACAAAAATAAGAGTATTGAAATGATGATTTTAAAATGTGAAGTATATGATTTTATAAGTTAAATTGATTTATGTTAAAAGTTAATTGGTTGGGAAATGGTAATTAAAACTCTGAATTTGATTTGATAGCATCTTTGAAATGTAATGTAAAAGATATTACAGCATTTTGTAAATGCTGTAGTTGTTTTAAATGAACTAAAAAGTTAATTTGCAATAAAGACTATTATAGCACTTTGTAAGTGCTATAGTGGTTAAACTTAACATTAAAGTTTATTTGAAATAAAAGAAATCTATTACAGCGTTTAATGCTGTCTGTGTTAAATGAACTGTTTAAACCAAAAACTTTACGTAGCATTTTATAAGTGCTACGGAAACTGAAATTTTTTTGTTTAGATAAATAAATAAATCTTTGGAAAAAGATTAAATTTTGGAAATTTAATATTTAATTATTAAATATAATGAATTTACTTTAAGTGATTTAAATGGAGATATTAACTTGAAATATAGCTATTTTGAAATGTGAGTTGAAACGGTATTGATGTTAAATAAAAATGAATGTGATTTTAGAAAATATGATATTTGGATATTTGAATAGATTTGAAATGATATTTAATTTTGAGATGATATTTGATTTATAAGTAAAGATACTATTTTTGAAATTTTAACCATGGGATGTATTTAAAATAATATAGTTTAACTGATCCTTAAAGGATGGGCGGTCCCAAGCATCCTTTAAGTTATTGTGCATTACTGCTACAGTTCACTTGAGTTGGTTTATATTATATAAGTATATATTGTCCTGACTCGAGTGTTTTGTGTTTTACTTTACGCTCGGGTCAGCTTGAGTATTTACAGCTTAGCTTTGGATTTCATTCTGGAGCTAGGAATCGCTGGAGATTCCGCTTGTCTAATTATCTATTCCTTTTCAGTTCCAGTTGTTCTATTTCAGCTATGGTATTTTCTATGTATTGGAGATTTCTGTTGTATATGTTTTCAGACTGATATTATGTATTATGTTTTGAGAGTTTGTATATAGTAGCTTCATGAACTACTATGGTATATTATTTCCGCTGCGAGTTATTCTGATATTCTATGTCTGTGATTCTGTATTTGATTTTATTTGCTCCAAATTTTATTACAATCTGTTATTTTGAATTATTCAAGTCAGACATGTTGGGATTATTGTCGATTTGAATGGTCCGAAATAGTGGGTCGTTACAAAAAGTGTTTTGCGGTTTATTATTACCAATGTTTTAAATGACATTTATTTTAACCCAATTAAGTGTGGTTTTGAAAATGAAATCTTTCTTAAGATTTGAGAATATACTTATACCGTTGAGATAGGTATATGGGTACATTTTTTAGGTATTGGAAATGTAGTGCTTTGTGAATATACTTATACTGTTGATATAAGTATATGGAAAAGGTTTTTAAGTGTTGAAAGTGAAATGTTTTGTGATTATACTTATACAGTTGAGATAAGTATATCAATATTTTTCATGTATTGAAAAAAGTAGAGAGGGTTGAAGAATATATCTTCTGTAAAAGATATTTTAATACCTTTCTTTTAAAGGAGATTTTAATTAATGAAAGAATTAATTAAAGAGGCTTAATGGTTGCTTATGTGCTTAACTAGGGTTGGTTTCCATATGGAATTAAAAACTCTGGTTGGATTAATTGTTTATTTGATAGTTAAATAACCGACTATCAAATCTTGATCAAATATAACTCTGGAAATATCTAAAAGAAACATAGAAATTATATGGTACAATTATCTTCGATGATGCTATACTATACGTATACTCTCGTTGTGTTCTCCTAAGACAAATGATAAGGAAATCCACCCACTTAAATGGTTAGAAGGTGATCTCCGCTCTTATATATTGTCAGTTTATTTCTAAAAGAACTAGAGTTGAGTTTACCAGAATTCATCAATTGGTTTTGGTGTGATCGGTACGTGGGGGAGTGCTTATGTGATATGGCTCGAAACCATAATCACACCAAAACCCAATACATGTTCTATGCTATGGAAGAGGTTAGAGATTAGATCGAGATGCTGGAATCTATATGCAAACTCGAGATGTGGCTGAGATGCTCGAACACATTTAGTTGTTTGTGATCTATTCAGGATGTGAGAATCCATGTGTGATTCTGAGATCTGCTGAGATATTGGAATCAATATGTGGTTCCAAGATCTGTTCGAGTTGTGACTCATCTGCTGGAATGTCGGATGTAGCCTCACCAGCGGATATGACTAAAGCTAGAGATATGATGCATAAACCGGGGTTTAGCTAACCCAAAGGGTGCAGGCGACTATGCCCTAGAGATATCTACCGTCATGCATGCGGTGAGTGATTACTTGGCCTTAGTGGCCAACTATGTATTTCCTATGGTACATCAGCTAGGGATGTACGATGCTTCAAAATGATATCTCCGATCCTTGTGTAGGAAGACCGTCCTAGATGTTATGAGGGCACCTACATGGAATCCTACACAATTACTGAACGAGCCTTAACAGTTTTAATTGTATACCTATTATTGCTGTGTTGTACACTCACACACAACACAGTTATTCCTTATTTGTTCTGCACCTTTGACATTATTATAATATTATTGGTCCTCTAATAGAAATGGTTTGGTTACCATAAGATAAAAGCCCATCCGTGTTTATTTGCGGCATGGTCTTACGAGATACTTTTATTTTTGAAGGGTTTTATAAATATAAAAATCTATATGATTTGTGTTTCTCACGTTGGTTTACCATATTGATCTAGGCATTATTTCTTATAATGCACGGATCAGCCCGAGCATATTTCCATGCTTAGTTATGGATGCTTTGGAGCTTCAGGAAACGAGATAGAAGCCTCCAAGACGTATTCACGTTCTTTTATTTCCGATGCATTTCTTTTTCTTTATTTATTAGCTTCTGTAAGGACATGCTGTTACAACTATCCAGTCTGATGATAGGTTAGTTCACTCTCATTAATGTATGTATATTATATTTTTCTTTAGTAAAGATCATGTGTATATTATATATTGCTCGTCATGATGTTAGATTATGTCCTGTCTTTTATTTTCTTTCATCCCAACAATCTGCCTTTCCGACAGTCGGATGCTCGGCACCTAAAAACCGTGAATGTATTAGTGTCGACTTTTGAGGGTCGAAAAGGCTGGTCGTTACACTTATACCTCAAAATGAAAAAAAAAACTTTACCTCTAGTACATTATGCAAATTGTAGATTCTTTGGAATTTATGTGTTAGTAAACCAACGTTGTTATACAAAATGAATGAAGGAATGAAATTCATAATCATGTTGAACAAACAATAACCAAATGAACATCGATTTAAACATAGAACTTGGGAACAAAAAATTAGTTCAAATTTACGTATAACCAATTTTACAAAACAACCAAAGATTTTATAGTATCCATATCTTAATAAATCCAATAACCCTCTGCAAAAATAAGAATGAAATAATATTTAGAATCATGTAGGTTGAAACTAAGATAAGAAGAAAATAAAATTTTTGATACAAAACTTGAAGCAAAGATCTAAAATCGTAAATCTAGAATTTAAACAACAAATTCAACTTCAGATTAAATGAAAAATAGGTTAATAAAATAAAAACTAAACGTTTAAATCAAGCTCGAATGATCCAGTAGGGTAATGTTTTTTGCAGCGTTTAGATAAAATGTCCATGATAACAATACATTTGAACGCAATGTCTTGAAACATAGTCTCTGCAAAACGTGAATAAAATAATATAAAATTTTAGAAGAATGAAAAGCCAAAACTACCGATGAATTCATTCAAATTATAGTAAAACTAAAAAATTAAAGAGATGGAATAAAAATTGTTTATAATGAACTGTTAGTTTGACTTAGTTTGAGAATAGATTTTTCTTTAAATGTAGTACATGTATGGAAGTGGAAAAGGGAAAGAGATAACATTATGTGAAAGTGAAACGGGAGGGAAAAAATGAGATAAAAAAATATCTGAGGAATAAAAAAAGCTTATACTATAAAAATGGAGAAGAGGAAGGGAACTATTGTTAAAATATAAAGAAATTATTATAATGAATTTATCAAAATAAATACATGTGCATAAGTGTCTTTTGAGATTTTCTTTGTTACATAATTGATATAGGTACCACTAATTGCTAAGTTAATGCTGGTGTGGTTTATGGATAATGGAAACTTATTAGGAAGAAAAGAAAACATGTATCATAAATTAAGCATAACATACTATTTGGACTGAAATAAAATTGGAAAAAATGATTAGAATGTTATGGAGATCGAACCATTTATATAGTAGAATAGAAAAGAAAAAAAATCTATATGGTAGTAGATGGAAGACATGAATATACATGGAATAAATGGAATAAAGTGGTATGAAGGTTGTTAACCTACCTTTTAGCAAGGCAATACACAGGCGGATTTAACCCAACGGATTTCATGATCATCAATGCGGGAAGCCCGGAGAAAATGTTACTAGGCTCGGAGATCCGCTATAAACCAGACTATGGACGATGGTCAAGCGGATTCGGATTGGATCCCTAATTTTTATCCTAATCAAGGTGAAATTAGTATAAAGTGATAAGGAAGGCCTCATGAGGCTATATTTCAAATTTCAAGTCGATCGAAGTTTGTATGATCGAGTTACGAGCAAAAGAAGAGGGATCAGATCATATTCAGCTCAACAACACAACTCAATGATGATCGCTCCATAACTCGACAACCACAAGGCAGATTGAGGCAAAACTTTAGAAACAGGAAGAAGGGAACCTAAGGATTCTACTCTAGGGATCGTATGACATTTGGAGAGATTTGGAGGGATCGTCACTTATCCCGTTAATAGGGATCAACCCTCTCCCTTCTTAGGGATCGGCTAAACCCAACTTTATAGCAAAGATCGATCAATATCTCAATGTCTACAATCCAATTGACATGAAAATTAGAGGACAAGCAAATTACAACATGGAGAAGCTTCACTAGGGATTACATATCATTTAGAGCAAGTTGGAGGGATTGGTACCTATCCATTCATAGTGATCGGCTATAATCAGCCTTCATAACATATTGCAACAAAGATTGATCTATAACTCGAGTTTTACTAATCCAATTGGTGTGAAACTTGGAGGCTAAGCATAATACAACATGGAGAAGCTCCTTAGGGATCGCATGGCATTTGGAAGAGATTGGAGGAATCGGTACCTCTCCCTCTAGAGGGATCGGCAGAAATCAGAATTCAAGCAACACTACTTCACGTAAAATGCAATATCTCACAAACCGTACGTCGGAATTGCACGAAATTTAGGGAGCAGGTAGCAAACATCACGGGGCACCCCTCATAGGGATCACAGCCTATTTGGATGTACTAATAGGGATCGGTACCGATCCCTATTGTGGGCCCCAATGGGCCTGGAAATTTTTTGGTGGCCTCATCTTGGTCTCCCGAACCTTCTGTCAAAATTTCAACTTGATCCGTGCACGTCTTCCCTTATAAATATAGCATGTGTCGTAAGAAAAGGAGACTTCTTTTTGCATCTTTTTAACTTCAACCTAGGCTACACTCTGCTAATTTTGTTCTTGGATTTCAGATTGTAACTATAAACAAACTTCAGTATAATAAAAAGGATTATTTAGGAGTGGACGTAAGTTGGAGTTAGCCGAACCACTATAAATCTTATCTCTTTTACTTGCTTTCTGATTGTTTTAATTTTGTTCTTCATTTACTTCTCTTCATATTTCTGTGATTGGATTGGATATTGGTACTTTTACATAATTGGGTGTTGGTGGCCAATTTTGACGCCAACAAAGGTACACATTAATAAACCCACTTTCAAGTTTATAATATATATATAGAGAAATAAATGGAGTAGATAATATGTATATAAAACTAAATGTAATATTTTGATCTAACCAATGAATAGATGACCAAATTAATTATAGGATGCCACATGAAATGTCAGAGAAAAAGAACATAGCAGAGGATTGGTAATAAAGAGTCTTAACCCACTTTTCACAATATACAATAGATAGATAACTACTTCAATTAAGGAGATAACATGAAGAAATGGAAATGTTTAACAATTTATTGGTGAATTTATATTGGAATAGAGTAGTGTTGAGAAGGGGAAAATGAAGGGCAAAAATATGAAGAAAGAAACTGCTTAAATTAAGAGAATAATAAATAATAAATAAGTTCAATTGGACACGTAGCAGGCTATGAATTTTTCACAAAAGTGGAAACGAAAGGCGATATAGATTTGAACTCTTCTTTCATATAATACAAGTGCGAACTCCTACTATGCACACGGGTTTCACGATATAGTTTCGATAGTGTATTTTTTTGAATTTTAAGTTATATGAAGTTGAAAATACATGTTTATTAATTGTAAGTCTTTTGATTAGCTTTTTCTTGAACATTGCCAAAAATGTTCTTTGATAAATTTTCTTAACTAATCTCCAAGCATATAAAGAGAAAATTAATATTTTGAAGGAGAATGGTTTTATACAACGACCAATAACATGAATAATCAGTTGTTCAAACCTTAATAAATATTACACTACTAAGCATGCCTGCTTATTAATTTTCAAATTTAAGGGACATAAGTCAACATAATTTCATCATATGTTTAACATATAGATTTAAATATATACATAATATGGTTTGATAATAGTATACTAAACCTGGGATAGATAAAATGTATTTAAAGTGAAATAATGTTAAAATTAGGTTTAAAGAAACCACATTCCAACATTTGCAGTATTGCATTTTTTGGAATTACGCATAGTTATTAAACTAGAGAAAATATTATAGTAGATCTAAAAATTATATTTTTAATATAGATAATGTGATAGACATGACATTTATACTTAATATGCACATTATGTAATCAAATATTTGGTATAGCCCGATAATTTTTCCGTTTACTTCAAATATTACTACAAATATGATAAATAAAATAATATACGATAATAGGAATAATTCAAAGTAAATTAAAATCACTATTAAACAAAATATTTGTGGATCTAGAAAAAATATTTTACATGACAATTTATTTAAAATACAATTTGGATCAAATAGTCTAAAGAAACATAGTCAATAAAGCCAAGAAATAAAATAGATTACCATTTGTACTTATAAAATAGGCACCTAGATATGCATAGAAGCAAAATAATCCTTGATGTAGGAATTTTATATAGTACAATTTTATTTATAAAATGCATGAAATGCCTAAGTTAATTTTATTTTACTAATAACCAAAATCTATGGAATCTAGGGTTATTCAAAGATAAATTATGTTGTTTTTCATCAGGAGAAAAGATAAAACTTCAATATCAGTTATGTCCATGGCTAATCTCTAGTATTTTCATGTAAAATTTTCCTAATAATTGGCTGCATGGAAACATTTGTAAACCTCTCTTGCAACAAATTGACACCGCTTAATACCAAACTCTATATTCAAACTAATTTTCATTTCAATTCGACTCTTGTTTAATAATTCATCACCTTGTTTTTTTCAAACAATTAGCCTTCAATCATTTTTACTTGTCACATTGTATCTTAGTCCAAACAAGGTATCTTGGTCCAAACATTTAAATTCAAACACTTGGCATGAATTTTGATAGTAGTAGTAACTCAGCATCGATACTAATGTTTGTAATATTTTTTGTTTGCACAAAGAGATGTCAACCTAATATATTTTAACCTAATTCGTATGTTATGCATATAGGATAATGATTATCAACATGTTTTGTTATATATCGAATATATGCTACTTTATTTTAGGCATACAAGAATACGTACATTATAACGTTGCCAAAAGTGTTAACGGAATGAAATATTTTGTCCGTTTATTGGAAAAGAATATCCATAAATATTTTTTCTCATTTGTATACACTTTTGCAAAAACTGTGGAAGGAAAGAAATATATTTGCAAAATGTATGGTGTGTTTCTACTTTATTATTTCTAGTAGTCGAAATGCATTTGTTAAAGTTACAAAACAATCACATTACATGTTCTCTAACAGAGTCAGACTCACAATGCTTTTGAAATGTTGTTGTTAAAAAGAATTAATCAAGATTGATTGATTGATTACCAATTAATTATCTAATTAATTGGGATTAAAGAGAATTAATACATAACCATTTTATTCATTAAATGTAATTTCAATAAAGAGAATTAATTGTTGTTAATTCCTTAATTATTTTAAATTTATATTAAATGTTAGCAATCATAATTATTTAGTTAAATATATATTAATTCCTTTTATATGTTGCATGGGAAATATAATTTGATGTGGTTTGTACTATTTGAATTTGATTTACTTATAAATTTCAACCGTAGACATATATGAATAAATATGTGGGCAAATTCATTTTATTGTATATTATATATATGCACATATACTACTTGAAATTAAATTTTGACAGATAAATTAATAAACTTTTTGTACGCAAATTTCTAGTCTAAATTAGCTACTAACCATGTTTTAGTGTTCAATTCGTTTGTAAAACAGTCCTAGTGAAGTTTATATTTATTTCCAATTTTACAATATTAAATTTTAATCATGTCACCATGCTATATTATCAGCTTTCAATTAAAGTAAAAATAAAGTAATATTTTCAAAATTTCAAATTAATCGATTTACGCATTTTTTTACATATTCATAATTATTTTAAACTAAGCATATTTTCTAATAGTTTCAAAATATGAAGGATCATCATCTTTGATATTGTACATTTTGAAAAAGAGGCATCTCTAGCATACTAAATTTTAAAATTTATAAATCATTATTGAAACATATGATGACTATTTCTAAAAATATTTTAGCATTTACATGATTCTAATATATAAATATAAGAACAAATATCATGAGAATGCATTGATATTTAATTTTGTATGAACATGAGAGAATGCAAGTAAGTTAAGATAAGGATAACTATAATTTAAATTTTAATACAAACTAATTATAGAATTATTTACAATATGAATTTAATATTTTATTTTATCCCATGTTAAATTAGATAATTGATTGCAGGTTACTCATTGAACCAATTCTCTTTAATGATATTTAAATGAATTAATTTCGATCAATTTGGGAACTCTTAATTAAATATTAAAGGTGGAATAATATTCAACTCTTGATGAATCATAGTGTGAAGTCATCATTAACATCAATAATGAACTTAAAAACAAACATGTAAAGTTTCAATTTAACCTATAATTGCTTACAGTATTCAATTATGTTAATTATATATAATCCAATAGGAGTCCAATTTACCTCATTTACTTTTAAGATAAAGTTCAAATTAAATTACACATGCATTCTGTAATAAAATTAATTTTAGTAAATTAAATTTATTTTTTGATAGTTTTAAATTTTGCTAAAAGTAGAAAGTAATAAGTTTGGAAACTTGATGCATTAAAAGAACCAAACATAACGTTATTCTTAAAATGGAAGTACAAATAATTTTTATTTCACCAACTATTATTTTTCGAAATTTCGTACAAGTTAAAATATATATAACAAA
Organism: Allium fistulosum; assembly: GCA_030737815.1. NCBI lineage: Eukaryota > Viridiplantae > Streptophyta > Magnoliopsida > Asparagales > Amaryllidaceae > Allium > Allium fistulosum. The sequence goes on along the minus strand of CM060903.1, from coordinate 696,707,826 downwards.
TTCAACCTGAACCAATATAATAAAATAAATAAATAGTGATTTAAAATTCATTTCAATTTGTAAACAATCATTGGCATATAAATTATTAGGGTACTCTCGCATGTGTTAAGAAGGAACGACGTTTTAGAATTGGTATAGTCCCATATTGCTAAATAACTTGAAGAAATGGCGTGTATAAATATGGGTTGGTAGGCACATAATATTGGGGATTCCTTTTCTTACAATAAAGTGCGCCAACTCATATGCATACGACACGTGTTGGAGATGAGGAGCTTGGTCCAACCACCATTACACAACAATTAGTATCCGAGCTGAAGGTTACAAAATAGGCCATGCAAACAGACAATGCTCTCAATGTACTCCAAAGAAGATGCGAGTCAAGGGGAGATTGTGTTAGGGTTGTCTCGCATGTGTTAAGGAGGAATGACGGTTTGAAATTGGAATAGTCCCATATCACAAAATAACTTGAAGAAGTGGTGTATAAATATAGGTTTGTAGGCACGTAACATTAAGGATTCCTTTTGTTACAACAATGTATTCCAACTCATATGCATATGCCACGTGTTGGAGCAGGAGAATTTGGTCCAACTGTTGTTACATAACACAAATTTCACATACTAATAGGTCTAGAGCTACGTTCAGCTTGAGAATGAATATATATTTATTGTTATATACAACAAAAAGTGAAAGTAAACTCATATATTTACTATATTTACTTTGAATTCAAAATAGTAAAGAATTAATTCGATTAATTCTTATTATTTCTCTTTTGTTGTGTTGTAGTATTGTTTAATATGATTCATTCTAGTTGAAGTTAATTTACTTACAAACATTACGGATATCCATATCTTTAACCCATAATTATCCCTAAATATCTCTTAACTACAAAAGAAAGCAAAACTACTTAATTTCAAACCAACTTTATGGAAAATTATTGATAATCAGTTCACTACTCTAGAAGATCCCTAAGAAATCAATGATAACCCTGCATTAATTGAAAAATGCATGTCGCTTATAAGTATGTCATGGGAAATTAAATAACACCATTCGAAAATCTATTAAAGTCTAGGTTTGATAAAGTTGGTCAGTATAAAATTTTACAAAAAAAAATAAGTTTAGACTGTGTAGCAAAATATAAAACATTTAAATAAAAGAAGGTTTAAAAGTACTTATTTAGTATTTAAACTTCTAAAAATATTTCACAGTTGCGCACTATAGCTAGATCAAAAGTGCTACTTTTTTCTTATAAAATTATATGGGTATGATATGAAAAAGGAAGAACGTTACCTCTAATAGATAATGTAAAATCGAAGTTGATATCTATGAAGCAATAAACTAGATATTCCTTAAATAGTAAATGAATTAAACAAAATGCAAAATCATACCAAATAAAAGAAATCAAATAGAAGTCAATTATTATTTTACAAAACCTAAGAATAAAATAAAGTTTTCCACTTCTTTTGTAATATATTTTACTAATCAATAGGAGATTTTGTGGTATCCACATATTTATAGAATCAACAATTCTTTGTAAGACAAATTAAGAGAACTATAGTCATAATCCTACAAACTGTAAATTCAACCTCAAATTACAAAATTAGAACTAAAAACTAGAATTAAAAATTAGAAATAAAAAAAACTGCAAATTTAACATCAAATTAACTGAAAATAAATATATAAAAAAAGCATAAACTTTTAATCAAGCTTGATTAAACTGGTAGTCTATGTTTTTTTGGAGATTTTCAGATTAATTTGTATAAAAACTACAACATTAAAAGCAAGGGATATGAAAACAATTGCTTCATAATAAAATTAAAAGTAATTCAAGATGACTATGGAGTAGAAAAATATTAATGAATTCAATCTAAATCTAGTTAGGTTGAAAAAGTTAAAGTGATTGATTAAAAATTGTTTGGAAATAATTTTTAATTTGATTTAGATTGGAAATATAACCGTTTGAACCAAAATGGCACAAACACCCAGAAGTTAAAGTAGATAATAAAAATGAAGAATTAAATGAAAAATGAGCAACAGAGAACACACAACAATTTATAGTGGTTTGGCAAATCAAGGCCTACGTCCAGTTTATAATTTTATTGCTTATATTTTGACTTGGAGGCAAAAATTTTGGGTCGGTACAACTACGACACTTGGTTACAAGAATTGAAGATAAAGAAGAACACGTGCCAAAAGATCCTAAAAAATGAGCCTTACCCTCCAATTTATAGACGTAGGGGCCTAAAATCTTGTACAAAGTATCTCCAAGCCGTTCCCTACACCTTAGACCAATTCTCCCAAGAAGGTAGTTGCCACCTCGTCAGATTGTATGGGTCGGTACAACTCCAAGGTTAGGGGTCAGTATCAACATATAAGAAGTCAATATGACTGCCTTTAACTCTTCATCTTGACTTTTTTTGTGGTTTGCTTTGTGATTCTATGGTTATTTGCACCAATATTTGCTTGTTTCTGAGTCCAAATAATAGAGCTATGGGAGAACAAAGTTGCAGCTTCAAGTGTTCATGGAGATTGATGAAGAACTGCATTGGAACAACAAAACTACATTGGTAATAAGCTTTTGGCATCAAGTAGAACTAGTGGGCAGAAGTGACCACCATTGGGGAAGAAAATAGGGGTCGGTACCGACGCATAGGGTGGGTTCGGTACCGACCCATAACTTGGGTGGATTGTTGGTTGTCTTGGCTTAGGTTGTTCTGACATTGGCCTTGCAACTTTGTTTGTGCTTAGTTTTTGGACTCTTGGGCTATCTCTCTGGGCTTCTTGCCTTGATAATTCCAAGTTCTTCTCATCTAATATATTCGAATATTGCCTGGTCAAAAAGCTGGATAACACTTGCCCCCAAAAGTACAATCCTTTCAAACGTGATGTCCTTTGAATCGAGATAAGTTTGATTTGCTGCAAAGGACACCGCTCTGTGTTTCAAATGGTCATTACCTTCTTGTGAATCGTTTCTTTAAAATGTTATGTCCATGGTCATCCGTCGCGATGCTCTACCAGCATCCGGGATAATAAATCTAGAACATTTCCTTACAATCGATCATTCTAAGCTCGACGGTTTTAAACAGATTCCTTCCATGGCTTATTTAGGTTTGAGCTTGATTCCCGTTGACTCTAGTCATTGGGTTAGATATGTTCACGCATACACTTTCACGTGCATGTTCTCGAGAAAGTCTTGGGCATACACCTACATATACATATATTTACCTCTATATATATTATTTTATTTTAAAAAAATAGGACATGGTACTGACCCCTCTTAATGGGTGGGTACCGACTCAAGGCTTTGGAATTTTTTTCAATTCTTGCGAAGAGGTACGGGTCTATAGGGTATATCAGCCATTCCTCTTTACTTCCTTTATTTAGTTGCTCATTTCATTTTTTCCAACCCAAGTCTCCTTAGCTCCTTCCATTAAAACATTATTGGCCTCTAAATTGAACCCATGCCTTCATCTGAATCTAGGACCGCCTCCTACCTCTGCCTGCCGCTGACGTCGCTCAACTCGCTGCGATTGAACTTGATTCACCGACCTAAGCCCTTGACCACACCTTGCAACCGAATCTAATTCTAGACCTAACCTTGAACCACGTTAGGTAGGTGAGGCATGAATGAACGGTGGTTGGACGTGGATGGGAACAGATGTCGGGGGTTGTGGCCTGGAGTCGGAGGCAAGTGGACAACGCTTGGATTTGAGGGCCAAAAATTTACTCAAGGGTTAAGGATCGGTACGACTACGACCCTTAAGAGATTTTTGGGTTTTCAAGTTCCACTCGTGCTTGGATTTTGTCGACAAGCATTCCCGTTTGCCAAACGTCTCCTTTTAAGTCTCGACGCACATCTAGTGCATAGGTGTTGACGTAGAACTCGTTGGGACGGTCAGGATGATGGTCACTTCGAGTGATATTCGAAATTTAAAAACGAACTACTAAGTAATATCGGAAATTTAAACTATACGACATTGCACCGCACTAGGATTCACTTTAGCACAGAGGCACAACTTATAATTAATCTAATGTTGACTATCTGCCGATTTTTTTTATAGAAATGGATCAGAGACGTTCCAAACGTCTTGTTGCTCAAGCTACATCTACATCCACTTCTAGATATATTGAATCCGATGCCAAGTCAAGTTCAACCACGACTCATCATGCCCAACAAACTCCGACAAAGCATGCACAATGACAAGAAAATCCACAGACTGGACAACAAGTTCTAAAGAATCCAGTTGAGTCGGCAGATGGGCTAGAAGTAGATCCCGCACCTGACACTCTCGAGGGTGCCATAATTTGGAACGATCATGTTGATTATGTTGCCTCCAAAATTGATGAAGCATCTCTTTGGAGAATTTGTAACAAACATGGAATCATATTCGACGAGGTCCAGGTCCCATCTCGCGATCAAAGAGCTTATGATCCCCCGAAGGGTTATATTGCCTACAATAGATATATGTGCTTGGCGAACTACATCCCATCGTTCAATCAGTTTGTTCGTCGAGTTTTGAACTTCATGAGGCTTGCTCCAACACAGTTGCACCCAAACAGCTATGCCTTTTTTTCTCGACATATATATGGTCTTCTCTGAGCACTTACAACGAGCAACTTGTGATGAGGAGATTCAATATATATATATATATATACAGCTTCAAGAGCCAAAAAGAAAGTCCATCCTTAATCTACCTGGAATAGATTAAGGCTTGTAGAGTAGTCTTTGGCAGATGGAACAAGTTGAGCTATTTCAAAAATGAGTGGTTTTAAGTCCATTGTCCACCCAAGTTCGCACGAAGATGGCTATCCAGACGTAGGTTCCATTTTATATGCATTAAACGAATTTGTTTGATAATCTGCAGTCTTAACTCATACCTTGTTATATTATCCAGATATTCCGGTCAGACCCAGTAGCATGGAACTTTCAAATCTCGTTTATGCTCTTATGTTTGTTCCAGAAGAGAATCGAGACATCAAAACCTTCTACCCGACGACGGTCTTCTTGCTCATGGTTTGTTGGAAGCGAATCACAGTACTAGTATAGTCCCAGTGGTTGCTAGTGATGACGATGATGAAAATGATGATCACGAAAACTTGCCTGGAGGAGTCAATGTTGATCCAGATGTGCCTCCAGTCCTAAGTCTTGAGGCTGGAGTTGAAGAAAATGTTGAGCAAGCACAAGATCACGCAGAGGGGGGCGAGATAGTGGATGAAAGTGATAAGGCTGGCCAAGGTAACATCGACATGGGTCATGAGTCTCAGACTAAGCAATCCAAAGACGGTCAACAGTCTGCTTCGAGGAAGAGGCTAATAGTGAAGATTTCCAAGGCTTAAACTTCTACACAGCCTTTGATAGTCACAACCACAAAGAAGACGCCTTTTATTCCACCAACAGGCACATTTGCTGGATTAGGGTCAATTCTTGCTGAGTATGGCTCCTTCAATGTCGGTAACATTAGTTTGAAGGGTATCAACTCCCCTATTCGTTTCAATGAGGATACAATCCCTACCAGTGTGGGAGAGATCACTCCCATGAGCAAAGCTCCATCTCACAATCCATCGGGGGGACACTAAGACACTTACACATACATGCACTTCACGCTACTACACGACACTTGACTTGCCTCCTTGTTCGTTGGATCTAACTTCTTCTCATTTTATTTGCAGGGTCCATGGAGAAGAAGAAATACATATATTGATCTTTAGAAGAAAATGTATCCCAATCCCATAGGTATCGCCCGAGCTCGTATCATCAGGGGGTGGTCAAGATTTTGGATTAGGCTATCGATCTAGCCATGATAGGGACAACCGAGATAGGAGCAGCTATGATAGAGATCGCTCCTCACATGACTCTGCTTCCAAGCGTCGCTCTAGGTCTAGGTCACCTCCTTATAGATGTCTAGATAGGCCTTCGGATCCTCACGATGACCTCCCACCACGTGCTAATTCTCACGCTCCACCTTTAGTTTCTCTACCTACTCAGTAGATTACCTCTGCCCATCATAGTTGATCTTTTGAACGTGGGCACCAAAAGAGTGGTTCAGAGACCTCTCATCATAGACCTGGCAAAGAAACCGCTAAATATCTGATTGTCACTGAGGAGCAACAACTTTCCGCTAGCGCTAGAATGGCTGAACTGAAGGTTAAATTTCCAAATATCTGCTTTGATGGGCTTAAGTTTGTGCCTAACTTAAAAAGAATTCCACATGAAGTCTAAGATATGACCATCGCTTGCATGACCGACATCCACAATCAGTATACGAATGGTCAAAATTAGCTGAAAATATTTTAAGGTAAAGGTAGCTCGAAATCGAAAATCAAAAACTTATCGAAGCTAACAACAAGAGGATCATAGCCACTCTCGATGTAGAAGTCGAAAACTTAAGGAAATCTTAAGCCTTAGTAGAGAACAAAGCCGAGGATGCCATCAAGAAACTCGAAGAGGAGAGGACCGTGCATCGAGATGAGATGGAGAGAGCCTTCCATCGAAACCATGATTTGGTACTGGAGAGAGATGCTGCGAACATGACTGTAATCGAGCTGAAGACCAAACTTGACTACCAAACAAAAGAAAAAGAAAAAGCGCTCCAACGGGCTAAGACTTATTATGATAAGTTACTTAATATCAGGGAAGAAAGAAACATGGCGGTCGAGCACGCTAAAGTCATAGACGTGCTCGTCAAGAGGGAAATTGAGGCTGGAGGACATCGGGCAGAAGAGTGGGTGATGGAAAATTTTGACCCACTACTTATCATGTACAACGCTAACATGCTCAAATTCCATAACTTGGAGTTGTTCAAAGAAGACCCAGAATCCTCGCCCTTGCTTGAAAGAAAATTGTCGAAGAAGAAAAGGCTTATCTCAAGGGTGGTGAAGTGAATTTGGAGCAGCTCGAGAGAGAACTCCTAGTGGGAGATGAGCCTATAGTGTTAAAGGATGGTTAGCTTATTCTCAATTCAGAGCTAGTCGCAATAGTGCAAAAAGACTTGGGAGAAGGCTCCAGATTGACACCACATGATGTTACTGCTAGCCAAACACTCAGGTCCCAAACTGCCCCAAATTCATCTTCTGATCCCGGGTATAATCCAGAACATCTTCAGATGCCCAATCCCACTATTCTTTCTCCCATTCCTTAGGGGAATTCTGGTGACACCCGGTCTCGCATAGAACCCTAAATCGAAGAAAGCATCTCATAGACTTCTCCTGTATTTCAAAGAGTTAACGTGTCATCGATCGACATCGCTAATCTATCTTTTTATATCTCTCAAGTTTTAGGTCGGCCCCGAATCGCTCCTCTTCCTGATAAGGACTCTCAGGCGGGATAACAAGCATCTGCAATAGAATCAGTAACCATTACAACTTCAACAACTATTTCAACCATCCCAGTTGAAGAAACTCCCAGCCTTGATGAGCGAATGATTGATGCTTTGCTTGATGAGGGGAGTTGTGCGACTCAGGAAGCTTAGATCGATGAGGACATTGTTATAACCAGCGTTTTTAAGTCCCTGTCGGGTCACACCATGAGTCGACTTAAATGATAACATAGCTTCCCAAAGTGGCGAAGCTGGAGGAAACTAAGAAACATATTCTCCTTGCTACAGAGATTAAGCAGGAAAAGATTGAGGCCATTTCTCCTCTTTTATCGATCGCCTTGGCCGGGCAGACTATCTTCACTCCGGTCCATATTCTTTCACATGGTAGCACCCAAAGCACACCCGTGAGATCTTTGCAAAGCAGTCTTACCTCTTTTACTCTACTTGGAAACACTCAAAGTATGCCTGCTGGATTGTCATAGAGCACTCCATTCAAGGGTAAAGGAAGAGAGGGAAGAGTAAAGAAACAGCCGGAAGGATCCAGCGCGTCTTCTTCTATAAAGAATAAGGAAAAGAAAGAAAGAAAAAGCTCAAGAACTAATTGTCTGTACTCTTTGTGCCTTTTGCTTGTATAGCAATATTTAGGCTTTTTTCTAGTTCCCCTACTTTTGCTTTTTTCGGCCAGTGTTATGCGTATTCGACCAAAGTTTTTGTTATCTTGCTTAAGCATAAATAAACTGTACCTAGCTTTCCAAGTTTCATTTTGAATGTTAATAACAGAAACTTTTCTGTTTTGTCAAATCTTTATGTGAATTTGTCTAATAGGTTCTAGCAATGCACTTTCCATTCAATGTACTTATGATCCATTCCTTTTAGTGATTTTCGTCGGACTAAATCCTTAGCCCGCTTTGTAATTTACCTGCCTTTTGTCGCTCTTGCGAATGTAAAGTAATTTTCGAAGTGCAGAACTCTGGGCATTAGTTGAAGTTTTACCACTTAGGATAGTGGTTCGAGTATCCTTTTCCAAGATAACGATACTCGATTGCGTCGAACTCTGGGAGCTAATTCTAAATTAACTACTTAATAACATAGTTTGCACATTCTCATCCAGGATGTTTATTTCCAGTCGCGCCTAACTCCAAGCGTCGATTCAAAGTTCATAGGTAAAATCTGCGTTATGCTGGATATGGACCTTTTGTTTTTCCTATTCCGAGCAAAACATTGAGGAATGTACGGTCTTATCACATCCATTTCGGTTTATACTCACGTTCCCAATCCAAGGGCAAGAGTTGGGCAGTGAATGGTTGTATCACATTTGTTTTGATTAATACCCCTGCCCTCATGTCAAGGGGGCGAGTTAGCATAGGACTGTCATGTCATATCTGGTTTTGAGTTTATACTCCTGCCCCCAATCCAAGGACAAGAGTTGGATGGTATCTATCTCTAGATAGCGAGAAGAACTTCGAGGATTCGATCATGAACCGTAGAAGTTTTGGTTGACACCTAACTCCGGGTACCTATATACGTGCATTATTCACATCCGGATTCATTTGAGTTGGTCAAGTCACAACTCTTAAGTAATAGAAAGACAAGGTCTTGAACTTTAATAAGCCGTTTTATTCCATAAAAAAAGGGAAATGATGTAACTGTCTTATTACACGGATCTAGCCAATTATTTATGAACTTATTTCTAAGTGAAATAGTGTCGTAAGTGCTCGCTATTCCAAGCCCTCGGAAGCAAAATCCTGTCTATCGTCGCAAGTGTGAAAGTTCCATCTCTAACCTTCTTCTCTATTACATATGGACCTTTCTAGGTCGGGCCCAAGTTTCCAGGGCCAAGGAAAATTCATTTGAGAACCAGGTCACCAACTTTGAAGATCTGATTCCTGACCTTATTGTTGTAATATTGTGCGATTTGGTGTTAATGTGCGGCTGCCCTCAACTCAGCTATGCCGCGCTTCTCATCGATCATATCAAGAGACTCTAGTAGGAGTTGCTCATTAGTCTGTGGATTGTAGTGAATCACTTGATGATAAGGTACTTCCAGTTCAACCGGAATCATAGCCTCTAATCCGTAGGCTAGGGCGAGTGGAGAGTGGCTAATCGCTAACTTATGAGTTGTTCGATAAGCCCATAGCGCTAATAGAAGTTCATTGACCCACTTGTCCTTGGCCATTTCCAACCGCTTCTTAAGAATGGACTTGATAATCCTATTTATAGCTTTAACCTGTCCATTAGCCTGGGGATGTGCCACTGCAGCAAAGCTCTTCTCTATGCGATGCTGGTGGTAGAAATCTTTGAGCTCGATACTGTTAAATTGGGTCCCGTTATCGTTAACGATTGCCTGTGGAACTCCAAAACGACAAATGATATTTCGGACAATGAAATTGATTCTTTTCTTTGTGGTGATTGTGGCCAACGGCTCTGCCTCAGCCCATTTAGTGAAGTTGTCATCTGTGACGAAGACGTAATTCACGCCACCTTCAGGTATCGATAATACATTGATGATATTAATTCTCTAAACTGCAAATGGCCAAGGACTGAATATTTAAGCAATCTCCGTTAGTGGGGTTCTCAATATTTTAGCAAATCTCTTGCATTAGTCACACTTTTTGATGTAATCAGTTGTGTCTCGGTTGACGTTTGGCCAGAAGTATCCATATTGGAGGATCTTCTTCGCTAGGGTTTGCTCCTTAGTGTGTTCGCCACAGGCCCCTTCATGAACTTCTTTTAGAACTCGCTTGGCCACATCGCGGGTGATACACTGAAGCATAAGGATAGAAAAACCTTTCCTGTAAAGTACTCCCTCTTGCATGATATATCTCGAAGCTTGTCGAAGGTGCTTTCGTCATTCATTTCTTCTCTTCGGAAGGATTCCTCTTTGCAAATAATCTTTTATTGGAGTCATACATGGCTCCCTTTCGGGTTTAACCCTAAGATCCAATCGATATCCATCTAGTCGATGCTCGGAGTTGATAGTACTTCCACCAAGACCAGGCCCATGGGCTGCGCATCTCTGGAACTAGCCAACTTAGCTAGTGAGTCAGCCTTCTCATTTTCATCTCTAGGAATATGAGTGATTGTGTAATATTCGATGTCACTGAGCAGCTCAAGTACCCGGTTTAGATAAGGAGCTAGTCTTGCTCCTTTTGCTTGAAACTTATTCCGAACTTGGCAAACCACCAATTGGTAGGTAGAAAATGCGTAAATTCTTTAATCCCAGCTCTTTGGCAATCTTGAGTCCTACAATCAAGGCCCCATATTCAGCTTCATTGTTTGTTGTCGGAAAGTCGAGCTCTAAGGCGTAGCAGATCCGGTGTTCTTCGGGAGTGACAAGTACAACCCCAGCACCGGAACACCATTAATTAGATGAACCATCCATGTACCTCTTCTACCCAGTGTCTTTCTCACCGCTCTCTGGAGGATCATCTCGCGTAGTGAATTTAGCCGTGACATCGAATAAAGCTTGACCCTGGATTTCTCTACGAGGGTGATATGTTTTGTCATATTAGCTTAATTTAATGTTCCATTTCAACAGCCTTCCAGAAGTCTCAAGTTGTTGTAAGACTTGTCGAAAAGGCTGGCCGATGAGAACTTTGATCAGATGAGCTTGAAAGTAAGGGCGAAGCTTTCTCAAAGCGATCAATGGGAAATATGTGAGCTTCTCTAGCCTCAGGTAATTTCTTTCCAATCTCGTCAATCGCTTACCGATATAATAGTCGTCACTGGATGCGAGACTCTCGTACGAGTGCGGCAGTCAAAGCACGCACCAACACTGCCAGGTATATAAACAGGTCTTCATCATCCAACGGCTTCGAGAGGATGGGGGTCCCTCCAAGTGATCTAGCAGAGCTTGGAATGCGCATTTACATTCACGATTCCACTCAAAATTCCATTTTCCTTTCTTAACGACGTCAAAGAAAGGAATTTATTTATCCATAGCTTTGGAGATGAACCAACTCAGGGCGGTGACCTTCCCATTCAAGCTTTAGACTTCCTTGATCGTCTTCGAAGCCTCAATCTTTCTCATTGCCTCGATCTTTTTGATATTGGCTTCAATCCCATGGAAGTTCATAATGAAGCCCAAGAATTTCCCAGATGCAATGCCAAAATAGCATTTTAAGGGATTGAGCTTCATCCCGTATTTTCGGAGGATGCCAAACATCTCTACCAGATCATCAACGTGGTTCGCCGAACGCCATGATTTCACGAGCGTGTCATCCATATAAACTTCCATTGAACGTCCAATCTGATCTTTGAACATACGGTTTACGAGCCTCTGGTATGTTACTTCTGCATTCTTTAATCCAAAGGGCATGACCAGATAGCAATACAGCTCGATGTCGGTTATGAGCTGGTGTGTTTCTGATCTATTACGTGCATCGGGATTTGGTTGTATCTAGAGTACGCATCCATGAATGAAAGTAGCTTATGTCAAGCTGTCGAATCCACCAACCGACCGATCCTCGGGAGCATGAAGCTATCTTTTAGTCATGCCTTATTCAAATCAAAATAGTCGATGCAAGCCCTCCACTTTTCGTTCACTTTCCTCACCAAGATAGGATTAGATACCCACTCTGGGTATAAGGCATCACGAATGAAGCCATTGTCCTTCAGCTTATCCACCTCTTCTTTGAATGTAGCGGATCTCTCCGGACCCAGGCTGCTGCATTTCTGTTTCATAGAAACACATTTGGAATTTATATTTAATGCATGGCTAGCTATCTTGCGGCGAGATCCCACACATATTTGAGTGTGCCCAGGCAAACACATCCAGTTTGCATGAAAAAAACCAACCAACTCCTTCATCACTCTTGCATCGAGCTACGATCCGACCTTCAGGAACCAATTCGGATTATCCTAGCTGATTGAAACAACGATCGTTAACTCGGCAAGAGCTACTCTTCCACCTTCTGGCTCTTTGCGTTGGTCATGTCATTGTGGAACCAACTGGGCTGCATGAGCCAGGGCTCAGGCTGTAGTTGTTGTGCATCCAAAGCCTTGATGAAGAGGGTCCTCTCCATATTTTTTCCTTTCTCCTTTCACCTTGCCTCCTTTAGCTCGGCGACGCAGCATTCATGGCCAGTTAACTGATTTCCCTGGACAATTCGTACGCCGTTCTTTGTAGGAAACTTCATCATCAAGCACCAAGGAGCGATAGCCGCTCTGAATTTAGCCAGGATCGGTCGGCCTACAAATGCATTTTACGCTAAGTAAATATCCAATCCCAACAAAGGCACGACTCACATTCGCTTACGGTTGCCCTAGCCAAGTACCACCGGTAATTCAACATATCCTACTGCTTCGGTAGCCATCTTATTAAACCCCTGTATTCGAGATTTACAAGTTTTCATGTCCTTCCCTTCTAACATCATTTGATCATAAGCTCTTTTAAACCAGATATCGACTGAACTTCCATAGTCAACTAGCACCTTCCGAACAATTGCAATACCAATCATGGCTGTGATCACGAGCGGGTCGATCATTGGAGCTTCCACTCCATCAGCATCTCTATTTCGAAAAACAATGTCATCAGTCATCGTTCTGCATTGTTTAACTAGAGTCCCATCTTCAACAGTGAAGCAACTTTCACTCTCCACATGTTTTATTGCACCAACATATCCATCCATCTTAGCTAGACTCTTATCGGTTGGGTGTGACCCACCGATAATTGTATTAATCACCAACCATTTTTCTAGCCGCCTAAATGCATCAGCACCGGGCTTAACTTGCCCCCATCGGGAAGACGACCCAGGGGTGTTGGACTTTTCTTACCGGCCATCCTGCGGGGCTTTCACATATTGTTGTAATTTTTCTTGCGAATCAACTCCTCAATCATATCCTGCAAGTGACTGCACTCGTTGGTATTATGACCATGAGTTTCATGGAACCTACAGAACTTTCCTCACTTTCTATCTTTCTCAGTCGACTCTCTTGTAGTCGGGTTTCTATGCTCCATGTTTTGAGTTGCCAGATAGATATTCTCTATCGAATTGTTTAGTTCGGTATAGTTGTCATACTTAAGAGTCCTAATACGACTCCTGTTATCTGGCTTCTTCTTTTTAGCCCCTTCATCATTCCATTTCTGATTATTTCTTTGGTTAACAACACTCACACTACATTTTCAGAGCTTCCACCAGACTACTTTATATCAATATTGTTTTGTATCACTCTTTTGAATTTCCAGCACCAGTCCTTCGCGGATGCTTGCGTGCTTCCTCCAAACGTAAGTACTCATTGGCTTTTTTATAAAAAAGCATCCATTGTCAATAGGGGCTTCCTTCCTATCCATTCCACGAATTCCATATCGGGGTGAATCCCCCTAATCAACGCAATCAACACTATGTCATCCTTCGGATCTTAACTTTTGTCACAACTATGTGGAATTGATTCAAGAAATCCTTCAACGACTCTCCATCAGCTTGGAAGAGGTTTGACAAAGACATCATATGCTTTGGATGCGAAGTGTGTAAGCAGAACAGCTCCGTAAACTTTCCTAACAACTTAGCGAAAGATGATATGGACCTCAACGGAAGCCGAGTAAACCACATCGTAGCTACTCCTTCGAAGAAAATCAGAAAACAATGGAATTTCACAGCATCAAAAGCTTTAGCTGAATCCATGTGCCACTCATATATCATCAAATGCTGCCAAGGATCCGTCATTCCTCCGTACAACAGCATCATTAGCATTGCGAGTCTCCCGGGGTATATATTGTGTAGAATTTTCTTAGTAAACGGATTCCGATCGAGAGAGGTATCCTATTTAGCGTTGCTTCTGAAACGATTTTCGCTATCAAGTCTCCTGATCTTATCCTCCAGGTAGTCCGGGTCAATAGGTTCGACTGAACAGCTGTAATCGGGCTCCGCTCCGAGTGTTTGGCCTGGCGAGCGCTCTCGGTTTGGCTCTCGATACCTAAGCTCTCCAAACTCCAGGAGATCCATTTGTACAGCGGTCCCCCCTATTTGATTCACATGTCCAATATCATCAGCAACAAGACAATTTTCTAGATTCTGGTCATCATCAGCGCGGTCGGAAGTCAAATCTACGCCGCCTTCCGGATGGCGAGATCTGAGCCCACCATTAGAAGAGTCGACACTGACCCCTAACCTTGGGTCGGTGCCGATCCCTAAGTTTAAGCCTGGAGCTTGTCCTTTTCCTTAGTGAAATGTTCCAACTGTGTTATGAGTCCTCTTCTGCTTCCTTTCCCTCCATCTCTACTCGAATGATGAGGAACTCTCTGACTCTGAACTGGAATCTCTTCTGCACCTCCTGCAGCTATTCTGAGTTGGTTTATCCAGCAATCTCAAGCTCTGCTGCATCGTTTGATTCATCTCATTCTGACTAGCCTAGAATATGTCTTCCATCTGCTTCATTATTCTATCAATCTCCATTTTGGTCATGATGTCAGTTGGAGTCTAGATCTCAATTTGTCTTGGTTGTTGTGCAACTTCATCCATATGTTGAATATCCTAGTTCTCAACATCACTAGTAGCTCTAGTAGTGATAGTTTGTTCTTTCCATGATGGGGCCATTGTAAATAACTTCTCTTAGATTGTTGAAAATATGAATATTAGAATTAAAAGGTTAAAGAATTGGATCTATCCCTTGGACGTTAGAAATCCAATAATAGATGATGGATCTAAATTGCCCGAGAATCTCTTTTTCAATGAAAGCACCAAAATGTTTGAACCAAAAATGGCACAAACACCCAGAAGTTAAAGTGAAGAATAAAAAGTGAATAATTAAATGAAAAATGAGCAAGAAAGAACACATAACAATTTATAGTAGTTCAGCAAATCAAGACCTACGTCCACTTTATAATTTTACTGCTTATATTTTGACTTGGAGGCATAAGTACTTATAGGCCGGTACAACTACGATGCTTGGTTATAAGAATTAAAGAGAGAGAAGAACAAGAGCCAAAATATCCTGAAAAATGAGCCTTACCATCCTATTTATAGAGGTAGGGGCCTAAAATCTCGTACAAAATATCTCCAGGCCATTCTTCACGCTTTAGACCAATTCTCCCAAGAAGGTAGGAGCCACCTCATTAGTTTATATGGGTTGATACAACTACAAGGTTAGGGGTAGTATTGGCCCACAAGATGGCCAACATGACTGCCTTCAACTCTTCATCTTGGCTTGTCTTATGGTTAGCTTCATGATTTCATGGTTATTTGTATCAATATTAGCTTGTTTATGAGTCGAAATGATGAAGTTGTGGGAGAACAGAGTTGCAGCTTCAAGTGTTCGTGGATATTGATGGAGAACTGCATTGGACCATCACCACAACATTGGTAATCAGCTTTTGGCATCAAGTAGAACTAGTGGGCAGAAGTTGACCACCATTGGGGAAGAAAATAAGGGTCGGTACTGAACCATAGGGTGGGTTCAGTACTGACCCATACCTTGGGTGGATTGTTGGTTATCTTGGTTTGGGTTGTTCAGGCATTGGCCTTGCGAATTTGTTCGTTCTTGGTTTCTGGACTCTTTGACTATCTCTCTGGGCTTCCTGCCTTGATAATTCCAAGTTTAACTCGTCTAATCTTCTGAATATTGCCTGGTCAAAAAGCTGGATAATGATAACTATTTTGAACCATATCATACATATGAAGTTGAAAAATGGGAAGAGCCGATAGTGTGAGAAAATGAAATGGAAGTGAGAGAAGTAGAGGATGATAAATGTCTTGATATACGTAAGTAATGAAATAATGAATGCATGATTATTGTACATGGAAATAAGAATAAAAACAGCCTAAATTTTTTATATAAACGTAAGTAATGAAAAAATGAATGCATGATTATTGTACATGGAAAAAAGAACACAAACAACCTAATTTTTTATATAATTATATAACATAATAGATATATAGAACGTTCTTAGGTGGTGTAACACAATACAAAACAATTAAATAAAACAATATTTATAAAACACTTATTTGGAATCAAACTTTAAGAAAATTTCAAATTTGCCTACTGTATCTAGATTAAAAGTGATACGTTTTTATATAAATACTATATAAAAGTTTATTATTTAATATTCTTTTACTTTATATATATATATATATATAATATTTTCCTAAATTTATTATCTTATATAATTATACAGATTAAAATTAGAAAAGGATGAATGTTACAAAAATTGAGTTGATATTTATATAGTAATGAACAAATCGTTCCCTAAAAAATGAATTAAACAAAGTGCAAAATCATACCAAACAAAAAAATCAAATGAAAGTTGATAATTATACGAAGCTTGAGAATAAAGTAAAGTTTTCAACTTTAACTATAACAGATTTTACTAATCAATATGAGGTTTTGTGACATCAACATATTTATGAAATCAATAACTTTTTACAAGACAAACGAAAAGAACTATATTCAGAATCTTACAAACTAAATTTTTTACCTCAAATTAGAAAATAGAAGTTAGAGAAAAACTGCAAATTGAACATCAAACTAAATGAAAGACAAATAACAAAAAAAAGCTTATCTTTTAATCAAGCTCGATCAAACAAATACTTTAAGTGTTTTTTGGAGGTCTTCAGATTATTTTTCCATAAATTAATAACATTAAAAGTAATTGGTAGGAAAATAGTCGCTGTAAAATATGAATAAAATCATAAATAATTCAAGTTGAATATGAAATCTAAAACTATTAATGAATTTTATCAAATTCTTGTCAGAATAAAAATTAAAGATATTGACTAAAAATTGCTTGTAAGGAAACTTGATTTAGATTGGGATTAAAATTATTTTTAAATTGTAGAATGCATATGAAGCTGGAAAAGGGAAAGAGACAATATTGTGAGAAAATGAAATGGAAGTGAAAGAATTAGAAAATGATAAATGTCTGAGATCTAAATTGATATTTTTTAAAAAGGAATAATGGAAAGGTAATCTATAAAACATTAACAGCCCATTGGATTTCATTTAAGAAATAACAGCAATAAGAAAAAACAATGAAAAAGTATATGACAATTAACTAGTGGGATAACTGACAATACATGAGATTTTTGAGAAAATTGAAAATGAAGAGGCACGCAGATTTAAACTCGGCTTTCATATAAGATAATAGATAATAGATAGATAGATATGATCTGTCTAGTAATATTGCTAGTACTCTTGTTCCTGTTAAACCTATACTGCACCTTGTATTATTCCCTCTTCCAGCACAACTCATTCCGCCTCCGATACCCCTCTTCCAAACCCACATGCACCTTATCCAGGCCCAACAACCTGCAGTCATCCTCTTTGATTTATGGCCCAAACCACTTTACGCTAATTCGAACTAGGCATCTCCATTCTTCTTTACACAATCTCCTACCTCTCTTTTGATGGCCCATCAATTAATCCCCATGGCTCTTGAGTCATATAGCATGCTTTCTTGCTACGCATATGGGCCTACCAATAGGCCCATTTAGCTTCTCCATCAATGGGCTACAGGCCAGAATCTGTCTAGACACAAGCACGACCATTACCATGTCAGACTAAAACACTTCCGAGCTCTGCATCATTTTCTACATCGGCCTCTCCGACTCTGGTTTTGCACCAAGCTGCATAGTTAACCCTCGTACAGCTACAACTCCCTAACAGCTGCAGGAAGCCATTCGATTTCACCATCGTCTAAGGGTATTGAGTAGTCTGGCAAGATTCAGAAACATTCTTTTACTGATGGCCAGTGGTTTGATATTCAAAAGCACTCTAAAGAGATTAATGAGTTTGGCAGCTGTGATGAACTTCTTACCTCCTTGATTGGTTTATATGAACTGTCATTATAGCCAACTAATACATGCTTTATAATCTAGCATACACCGATAATGAGAATTTCCACAAAAGTAATATTATGTATTTATCCTTTTACTTATTCTAATTTGATTTGATTTGAATGTTTCGTTAACCTTCGAATATGATTACTAGGCATATAATTAAAATAAAAAATTATGATCCGACAAAACATCTTAATTTAATGGATTGAGAGTTACCATTAAAATTATAATACATCGATTTTCAATGTTTTTATAACAAATAGGTATCAGTGAGAAAAAACTTATAAACAAGCGTTATGCCAACATCTAAAATATAGAATCATCCAAAATCATTCAAAACCGATAGTAAAAAACTATCAAAAGGAGCTTCTAGTTTCTGTATTTCAATTTTTTTTTTCTAAATCTAGCTGAAGCAAATTTCTCACGTAATCCATATCCCCATTAATATTATTTCCACGACACAAGAAATAAAATCTCTTTTACTACATATGACATAGATTTTCTACTTCTTCTTTCTAACCGGGTTGTGCATTCCACCACTATCCATGTATGCTGACCTTACTTCTCCTAGATCCCCTTGTACTTCATCTAGTTTGAGTGGACAACCATTCGAAAAATCAACCACAAAAAAATTCAGTCGGTAATAATGATTAGGAAGATAAACAAGGGAGGAAGAAGATTTAGTTTGTTTTGAGCACCAAGATTGGTCCTTTTTTTGAAAGTTGATAAAAAAATGAATAGAAATTCAGCCTAATTGTATGAGCCTAAAAAAATAGTGGGCTGTTTACGTAACAAAAGTAGTTTAAACCCAATTTACTTTACAAATAAAAATAGAAACACAAACAGACTAAATACAATAATCATGAATTCTCTAACTAAATAATAGCATGGAGAACAAATTAATGAAGATTGTTGAAACTCTCTTCTCTTTCATTTCCGCAACTTTCCATCGCTCTTTTATAATTTCCATTTGTAATACCACGTTGTTTTACGAAATTAAATAATTAAATTCAAAAGGTAAAATCATAATTTCACATAAATGGAAAAATAGTAAATTTCTGTAGGAGATGTGTAACACCCCTAATTTTAATGATGACATTATTCAGGAGATTTAATTAGAATAAATTAAATAGAATAATGTAGATAAGGAGATTGAGGTTGATTAAAAAAAATTTAGTGGACGTGCTTATTTAACAAAATGAACTTATAAATGGTTAAGTAATTAAACATAAGGGCATTAGGGTAAATAGCCACCCATAAATCCCCCCTTATACTATTCTCCTTAGTTATACACGTTCATTTTATCTCAAACATAAATTTATAACCATAAGAAAGCAAGCCCGGCCATTAGGAAAAAAGAAGAGAAGAGAAAATCAAATTTAAGCTTAGGATTTAAGCCAGAAGAAATCAATCATCAAGTTCCTTGTCCAATCTA
This sequence comes from Allium fistulosum, assembly GCA_030737815.1. NCBI lineage: Eukaryota > Viridiplantae > Streptophyta > Magnoliopsida > Asparagales > Amaryllidaceae > Allium > Allium fistulosum. The sequence goes on along the minus strand of CM060903.1, from coordinate 696,688,306 downwards.
AGGTGAATAATAATTTCTACATCTCTATTTTGGTTTTATATTCATATGGTTTTGGATTTAAGGATAATTTTTTTTGATGATATATTGAATGATGATATGTTTGATTTATGATTTATATATGTTTAAACATGGTTGTTAAAGGAGATATATGCAGTTTTAGGGTAAAACTGAGATTAAATGATTTTGAAATGTTATGGGAAAATTTTATGTTATGGAAAACATGATTTTGGAGTTGGGTTTCAATTTTTATAATTTTCCAAGCCGTGGAGAATTGGTTATGAATTTTCAAAGGGAAATATGGTTATTTGGGTTTACAAATTTATTTTGGAAAATATATTAAGAATTTGGGTCTAAAATTTTGATATGTTAGATACCATGATTAAAGTGAATTTCTGAAATTTTTGGGGATTTTTACTAAGTGATTTAGAATGGAAATTAAATTATTTCGAAAGGAGGACCTAAACGATTTAATTGTTTTTATAAGAGGAATGGCTTATTTGTTAAATGTTAATTTGATTTTAGATCTGAGAAAATGCGACAAATATTATCCAAATTATTTAAAAGTTGTGAAAGCCAATCAAATGTTTACAAGTAGGCAAGTTTGTTACAAAAAGTTTACTTATTTTGGCAAAATTAGCTTTTACCTAGAAAAAGGTGGTTTCGCCTTCTTTGGCAAACCTTTCGACTTAGACCTATCGACCAAGACCTCTCAATTTCAATGACCAACAAGGTCGAAAGCAATTCACATGATATCATTTAAGTGGTATGTAGTGAATTGGACCAGGTCGGAAGGTATGATGTCGAAGGGTTGCTTTCGAAGGAGATGGACCCTTAGTTTACTTTGATTTGAAAAAAAATCACTTGCTAATTTTAAAAAGCTTCCGACAAGGTCGAAAGCTATGATTTCGAAAGGTTGGTTTTATAAAGAGCTTTCGACAAGGTCGAAAGCTATGCTAGCTTTCGCCAAGGTCGAAAGCTATGGTTTTGAAAGGATACTTTTTAAAGGACCTTTCGACACAGTCGAAAGCTATGTTTTTGAAAGGTTGTTTCAAAGAGGATTTTGAAAAAAAAGAGCTGCCGCCTTTATTTTTGTTTAAAGCTTTTGAAGGGGTCGAAAGCAGGGGCTTTCGACATTGTTGAAAGGTTTAATGTTTTTTATAAAAACAAGCCGCTTCCCAAACTTTTTCGAATGGGTCGAAAGCAGGAGCTTTCGACGTTGTTGAAAGGTTCAGTTGTTTCGCAGATGTTACAATGCTTTCGAAAGGTTTAATTTTCAATGGTTTCGAAAGGTTCTACTTATATTTAATGATACTTTAACAAGGTCGAAAGGTTTCAAAGGAAGTGTTTTAAAGTATTAAAAAGGCCGGAGCTTATTGTTTTGAAAGATATGATTTACGCTTTCGAAGGGGTCGAAAGCAAAGCATTCGAAAGGGTCAAAGGCTGAATCCTTCGCCGTTGTCAAAAGGTTTTAAAACCCTAACTCAAAATTTTAAAGGAAATCCCATGGCTTATATAAAGGAGTTTTGTAATGACTTTAAGTATGTAATTTTGAAGAAGTATTTCCTTGATAAAAATATAAGTTAAAGGGGTTAACTATGTTTTATATGAAATGTAATTCAAGAACCTTAAACCCACAAGAGTGGTATTGTTAAATTGTTGTTTCGCTTCTTCAAATATGAATATATTCACATGATAACCCATAACTGTATTTTGGGGAAAAGAGGGTAGATGAACCAGCTAGGATAACTCTAAAGTGAATATAAATTGCTTAAACTCCTGAATGAGTACAATTGCATCCAAGGAGTCTGGGTGACCAAAATTATAGAATTCTTACACTTAGTAGTTATTGGAGGTAACCAAAAGGTTCATAGTAAACCCATGAAAACTATGATTATGTAGTTATTGGAGGTAACCCACACGTTTATAGTAAACCAATGAAAACTATGTATTAAGGATAGTTAGCAGGGGCTAATTGGTTTGTAGTGAACCCATGAAAATTATATCCGGATTAAGAATTGACATCAGTCAATAAATTACTAGTAAAACCATGAAAACTAAAATAAGAAAGTGGCTAATGGAAGTATCAGCATGTTCCTAGTCAATCCATGAAAACTAGGATATGAAGTGAGTTACTGGATTAATCCATAGGTTCCTAGTCAACCCATGAAATCTAGGTTAAGGAGATTAGTTATTGGAATAACTAATAGGTTCAGGGTGAACCATGAATTGATTAAGTTAATTGGCAGGAGCCTATAGATTCTTAGTGACCCCATAAAAAATATGAAAAGAACTGGATGTTCATTAATTATATAAAGGTTATTAGTAAACCCATGAAAACTTAAAGGTTAATAGTGACCCTAGAAACTATAATTTTGACAGGGAGTTAGATTAAACTGGGGATGAGAAATCCTAATTGTTTTAAGTATACATATCATCATAATATTTTGAAAATGTATGTTTTAACCATTGTGGATGCAGGAGCAAAGAATATGGTTTTATAAAGGTTTTATGATACTAGTGAGGAGAAAACCCATTTCGCTAAGCGGCGTGGTCTCACTAGATATCTAAAAGGATTGAGATGTTAGATTATTATTTATACCAGGCTTTATGTCTTACTCAAAGTTTTTTTCCCCTTAAACTCTCGGGTACTCAATTGATTTTGAGTAGTTTGAGGTTTATAGTTTTCAGGTTCTCTTCTTAGACAAATAAAGCTTCCAGAGGCGTGTAGGAGGCAGATAGTTATTTAGACTTATCTTTTTCCGCTATGTATTTGGATGTAAAGGCAGATTTTTAGCCTTATTATATACTCTAATCAACCAAGTGGGCATCTTCTTATGTTGCTCTTGGCGTATGTGTAATAATTATATTTTGCTGAACGTAGTTAACGTTTGTGTAATGAATATGAAATGTTTTGAATGGAATATGGAAATATGTTTGTAAATTGTTAGAATTTTTCCATATTCTTGTGATCTATGTATCAATGAATCTAGCACCACCGTATTTGGTCACCGAAGAATAATAACTATGGATGATAGCATCCGTAGCCGTTAGTTTTGGGCCTCCAAGTACGGGGATGTTACAAGTTGGTATCAGAGCATAGGTTTATGAAACTTTAAAAGAAAAGTTAAACCTCAAAGCTTTTTGAAACATAATCCAATGAATTTATAAATATGATCGAGGTTTGTGTTAACGCTATAGTAACGTACTTGTATTTGATATATAGGTATATACCTAAGTACGTGTTCCTCTCTCTCTTAGACCGTTCTTCTATATCTTACTAAGGCTCGTATGCAGATTTAATTGAAAGAGGATATGGAGGTAGGAAACGGAAGAGGAAATCTAGGTGGACGAAGCACCATAACCAACGGAAATGCTCGACCTAATACTCGGAGAAATCAAGGTCGATAGGCTAATGCCAACCAAAATGCTGAGGCCAATGTTGGTGCTCAAAATCTACCAGTAGATGCGGGGATGGTGCATCAGTTATTGGATAATATTTTGCAAGCAGGAGCTGCTGGAAATATTGGAGGAACTAATCCTGTAGTTCCAGCTGGTTATAACCATGCCAAGCTAAGAAGAGACTATACCAGTCTAGGTGGGAAGCCGTTTGTTGGAACGGAGGATGTAGTGGAAGTTGAGAACTGGCTGTTGAACTGTGAAAGGATCTTTACAGAATTAGGCTTGGAGGATGGAGAGAAGAGAGGGCTAGCCTCTAGACAGTTGCAAGGGTTAGCGCTTCACTCGTGGAATAGTGTGACGGCCGGAGTTCCATAGGAAGAGATGACATGGGTTGATTTTAAAAGGAGGTTTGAGCAGAGGTTCTTGTCTGAGGTTGCCAAATTAACATTGATGAGGAAGTTCATGGATTTTGTCCAAGGAGAGATGCCTGTGATCGAGTATTCTGCCAGTTTGATGAGCTATCTCGATATGGTTATGCTTTGGCTGACACTAATGTCAGATGAAATGAGACATTCATTAGAGGATTAAGGCAAGAGCTAGGCAGAATAGCTATGACTTATATTAGAGAACCTTATCATGTGGTGGTGGAGATGGCCACCATGAGGAGATGCTTGATGTGTCAATTAGGGAGAAGCCGGTTGAGTCCAAAGGACTTTAGGGAAAGAAAAGGAAATTCTTTGAGAAGAAATGAGCCCAGAAAGGGGAAGCCGCTAAGAAGGCAAAGGTTGATTCGGTGTGCTATAAGTGTGATAAGAATGACCATTATGCCCACGAGTGTAGAACTGGTAAAGGAAAGAAGCCTGCAGAGAGGAAGAATGTGAAATGCTTCAACTATGACCAAGTTAGGCATTATAAGAACCAGTGTCCAGAGCCAGTCAGGGTGGACAGAGGGAAGGTGTTTGCTATTGGACCGCCGTCTTCTTCTAGACCTACTACAGTAGAGAAAGGGAAGACTGTGGTGGAAGGCACGCTTTTGATTTAGAGTATACCAGTTAGGGTACTTTTTGATACAAGTGCATTACATTTATTTATATCACAGTACTTGGTTGATAAGTTATGTATAGAACCCACATACCTTGTTACTTCCTTAAGGGTTGCAAATCAAATAGGAAGACATGCAACTCTTGGGATGAGATGCGACCAGTTAGAACTTGATTTGTTAGGTCATAAGTTTGCATGCAGTTTGTATGTCTTTGATTTCGTAGATTTCGGGACCATTTTGGGTATGAATTGTGTTATCCCGCCTTTTGGCAAGGCCGTGACACCAAAAAGTTGACTGGAAAACTAAAGATAGTTCGTCGTAAAAATTCGTTATACACTATTTCACCATGGATATCGATGAATTTTGTCCGAGTCCGGATCGGGCTACAATTGATAAGACATGTCAAGCAAGGCCAGATAAAACAACGTTCCAAATTTCGAGTCAATCCGAGTTTGTACGCCCAAGATATCATCGACGCAAGTGAAGGACATAGCCTTGAGTTCGTCTCCCAATGGTTCGAATCCCCTAGGGTCGAATCCATCAAATTCTCCTGATGACTTCGAATCCATGAAAGTGCTTTAACCTCCAACGTTCGAATCCATCAGCCACATAGTGATTCGAATCCATTTTCCCAGAGCCTTGCCTCGAATCCCTCCTCGAAATGCGATAGTTCGAATCCATGGAAACATAGCCTCACTTCGGCCCTCAGTTCGACTCCATCCAAATGCCCTTTGTTCGAATCCATCAGACTGGCTCCCTACTTCGAGTCCACAAAGGAAGTATTCTTCGAATCCACACGGTTGAGAAAGCTTCGAATCCACCATCTTCGAATCCGTCCAGTTAACACAGTTCCATACCCATCAGGCTACGATACAACCTGATCGATTCGAATAGCATTCCATTCGATCGATTCGAAGGAACATTCCTTCGAATCCCTCACTTCGAATCCATTAGGTTGAAGCGCCTGAAACCTAGGGATTTGGCCCAGAATACTCGAAGGAAGTGGAGGACTGACTCGAAGCGCACGCATGCAAAGAGAATCGATTCGAACGAATCAATAAGAACAGATCGATTTGAACGAATCGATTCGAAGGAAGCGATTCGAACGACTTCAGATGGCGGAAGACTCCAACTTGAATCGATCATATCTCAAGATCTACAAATCCAAACGACATGAAATTTTCACAGAAGCTTAAGCACATGATGAAGAGTGTCCACGCCAAATTTCAGCTTGATTGGATGATTTCCTGATCGATTCGAACCAAGGGTCGAATCGATCCCAAAGTGGGCCCGGATCTCCAGATTTCGGCCATGTGGGCCCCCTGACGTACCAGAACTGTTCTCCCCTCATTTTAGGCGAAATATCAGCCTCCTACACCTATAAATAGAGCCCCTAGTCATTCAGAAAAGAGGTCGGATAATTCTAAGTACTAAAGAGCGCCCAGATTCTGCCAGATTTACTCCAGAACACCACCACTACCTTAGATTGAGACTTAGCATATAATTTCAGTTGTACTACATTAGAAGAGATTGTAATCATCGAGTGAACATCAATAAAATCATCAACTTCAGAGTGGACGTAGGCAAGATCGCCGAACCACTATAAATCTTGCGTTTTTGTTCATTATTTCTGAATTGTGATACTCTGTTTGCTTAGATTTGAGATTTGTGTGTGAATATTGTTGATTTATATCCATACATTGGTGCTTTCACAACATTCGGGGTTTGTGACCAATTTTGGCGCAAACACTTTGGTGCTTTCACTGAGAGCTGAACTCAGGAGTTCTATCATTTGAAAGTTGAATCAGAAGGCTAAGAGATTTAGATCCGAAGAATCATGACGAGACAAACTAGTAAAAGGCAGAGACCAGAGCGAAGTCAGCACGAAGGGAGTCAAGAGGCTTCCTCAGGAGCAAACCAAGCATCGATCTTCATCACCAGGGATGAGATGGAGACAATGATGAAGAGACAGGAGGAGATGATCCAGAATTTGCTTCAACAAATTGGACAACTTGGAGCGCAAAATCAAGGAACAACCAGGGCCCAGAACGAAGCAGGACCATCCAACGCAGCGCCGGAGCTGGGGGGCACACACTTAGGACATGTTGATCCGAACACCGGAAGAGAGACAAGGACATTCGAGCAACCTGACAGCGATAGAGGGATGAACGCTCAATCAGGGGGGCAAACACCTGAAAGCTCACACGGACTCGGGGGGCAGGTCGAAGGTAGTGAACGAGGACTACAGCTTGGAGACAATGATAGATTGGCAGAGATGGTCAGGCGAGCCATGAGAGGAGGATTGGTAAATAGAGATCTTGAAGATGTGAACAGGAGTCCCTTTTCTCCTGCGATTAGGTTGGCTAGGAACCCACCAGAATTCAAACTGCCAACAGTAGAGAGGTATGATGGGAGGACGGACCCTGCGGTCCATCTAACGAGGTATATAAGGCACATGGAAGTGCTGGGAGCATCACAGGAAGTCATGGCCCGGTGCTTCCCATTGTATTTGACAGACATAGCAGCTTTATGGTTCAGACAGCTAGAGAGCGGCTCCATTGGGACATGGACCGATTTGATTGAGAAATTTATGAGGCAATTCAGAGTTCATATTTCGAGACCCAAGAATGTGATGAGTTTGGCAACGCTAAAACAGAAAGCTGGGGAGACTTTGAGGAATTTCCTGACGCGGTTCAATGCGGCAGCAGCATCGGTGTATCGGCCAGATCCATCCATGGTTATGATGGCAGCTGTGTCCGGAATAGCTGACGGCACAGAGTTCAAAAATTCATTAACTAAGGATCCGCCTATGGATCTAGGGGAATTCTATCACGAGGCATAAAAGTTTTTGCGATTGGAAGACGCTAATGCTGAAAGAGAAGAAGGAGAGGGAATAGAAGTTTATGCACTTAAAGACAAAAAGCCTCTCGAAAATGATTCAGGCAAGGATAAAGGAAAACGAAAGGCTGAGGACAATGGTGACAGGTCAAAGCGACTGCGGAGAGAGCCACGATTCACCACTTATTCAGAGCTGAATGAGAGTTTGGAGCGAATCTACCAAGATACACGAGAGCAAGTTCCCTACCGTAGGCCAATACGAAGGGATCCCACTGTTGACGAGAGGAAATCAGACAGATACTTCTTATTCCACGAACTGAATGGTCATAACACTAACGACTGTAGACATCTGAAGGATGAGGTGGAAGGGCACATCAGGAACGGTATGCTACTTCAGTATGTGAGGAGGCGAGCTCCAGCGGTGGAGCCAGAGCGACCACCGTCTACATCAGCCAGGGGTGCCCCCGAGCCAGGACATCGTATGATTATCAATTAGTTGAAATAACGATGGACAAGTTGTAAACCTCTCACCAACACGGGTAAGTCATTTACACATGTGCGAGATCACGAACGGTCCATAGGCATGTTGTGAATGACTACAAACCCTATCGTTTTGGGAGTTTACACTTTGACATCCTTGCTTTGCTTTTGTTTCATCTTGATTTGAATATTTGAACTTGACTTTGTTTAACATTTCTGCTAAAGACTTATTTTCAATGAAAAAATGCTACTTGTGATTTCATAACGGCTAAGCCACTTACACATGTACGGGATCACGAACGGTCCCTAGGCATGCTCTGAGATGGCGATAAACCGTTGCAAGAAACAATCCGGGGATTCACCCGAACGTGAAACCTGGTATTGATGATACTAAGTCCCTCCCCGGGCACACTCAATTCGCCTCGAACGGCATCCGACCACGAACGGTCACAATTCGATCGCGAACGATCACACTTCGCCACGAACGGCACCCGACCTCGAACGGTCACCATTAGCCTCGAACGGCACCCGACCACGAACGGTCACAGCTCGCCACGAACGGCACCCGACCACGAACGGTCACAAATCGCCACGAACGGCACCCGACCTCGAACGGTCACCATTAGCCTCGAACGGCACCCGACCTTGAACGGTCACCATTAGCCTTGAACGGCACCCGACCACGAACGGTCACACTTCATCTAGTATAACATTCGATCACGAACGATCACACTCTACCTCGTACGGCACCCGACCGCGAACGGTCACACTTCATCTAGTATAACATTCGATCATGAACGATCACACTCTGCCTCGTACGGCACTCGACCACGAACGGTCACAATTCACCTAACTGCGAATGGTCATAGTTCTCCTAGAACGACACACGATCACGAACGGTCGCAACTCGTCTAGAACGACATCCGACCGCAAACAGTCCCATTTCATTATTTTCCATGAACGGCAACTGACCTCGAACGGTCACATATCATCTCAAATGACATACGGTCGTAAACGATAGTCATTCATGGTCAGGAGAGACTATCAATTTCTTTACAGGTCATCAACAGGATACGAACATTCAGCTTATGGCATTACAAAACACACCTTCCTATCGCAAGGCATGTTTTGGGAGGCAAATGTTATCCCGCCTTTTGGCAAGGCCGTGACACCAAAAAGTTGACTGGAAAACTAAAGATAGTTCGTCGTAAAAATTCGTTATACACTATTTCACCATGGATATCGATGAATTTTGTCCGAGTCCGGATCGGGCTACAATTGATAAGACATGTCAAGCAAGGCTAGATAAAACAACGTTCCAAATTTCGAGTCAATCCGAGTTTGTACGCCCAAGATATCATCGACGCAAGTGAAGGACATAGCCTTGAGTTCGTCTCCCAATGGTTCGAATCCCCTAGGGTCGAATCCATCAAATTCTCCTGATGACTTCGAATCCATGAAAGTGCTTTAACCTCCAACGTTCGAATCCATCAGCCACGTAGTGATTCGAATCCATTTTCCCAGAGCCTTGCCTCGAATCCCTCCTCGAAATGCGATAGTTCGAATCCATGGAAACCTAGCCTCACTTCGGCCCTCAGTTCGACTCCATCCAAATGCCCTTTGTTCGAATCCATCAGACTGTCTCCCTACTTCGAGTCCACAAAGGAAGTATTCTTCGAATCCACACGGTTGAGAAAGCTTCGAATCCACCATCTTCGAATCCGTCCAGTTAACACAGTTCCATACCCATCAGGCTACGATACAACCTGATCGATTCGAATAGCATTCCATTCGATCGATTCGAAGGAACATTCCTTCGAATCCATTAGGTTGAAGCGCCTGAAACCTAGGGATTTGGCCCAGAATACTCGGAGGAAGTGGAGGACTGACTCGAAGCGCACGCATGCAAAGAGAATCGATTCGAACGAATCAATAAGAACAGATCGATTTGACGAATCGATTCGAAGGAAGCGATTCGAACGACTTCAGATGGCGGAAGACTCCAACTTGAATCGATCATATCTCAAGATCTACAAATCCAAACGACATGAAATTTTCACAGAAGCTTAAGCACATGATGAAGAGTGTCCACGCCAAATTTCAGCTTGATTGGATGATTTCCTGATCGATTCGAACCAAGGGTCGAATCGATCCCAAAGTGGGCCCGGATCTCCAGATTTCGGCCATGTGGGCCCCCTGACGTACCAGAACTGTTCTCCCCTCATTTTAGGCGAAATATCAGCCTCCTACACCTATAAATAGAGCCCCTAGTCATTCAGAAAAGAGGTCGGATAATTCTAAGTACTAAAGAGCGCCCAGATTCTGCCAGATTTACTCCAGAACACCACCACTACCTTAGATTGAGACTTAGCATATAATTTCAGTTGTACTACATTAGAAGAGATTGTAATCATCGAGTGAACATCAATAAAATCATCAACTTCAGAGTGGACGTAGGCAAGATCGCCGAACCACTATAAATCTTGCGTTTTGGTTCATTATTTCTGAATTGTGATACTCTGTTTTCTTAGATTTGAGATTTGTGTGTGAATATTGTTGATTTATATCCATACATTGGTGCTTTCACAACATTCGGGGTTTGTGACCAATTTTGGCGCAAACAAATTGGTTGGGTAAGTATGAGGCTATGATCTTTTGCCAGGATGGGGAAATATCATTGAGACACCCAAATAGTCATAACTGAATCATCTTCTTAGTGGAGAATTCCAGTAAGAGTGTTTGTGGTTTGTTAAGTGCTAAGAAGGTTGGAGATGAGCTTAGTCAGGTTCATGTAGCAAGAGAATTTGCAAATGTATTTGAGCCGGTCACTGGATTACCACCGAAACGAGCTATTGAGTTTCGGATAGATCTTGTACCAGGCGCTAAACCTGTCAGTAGATCACCTAGTAGGATGACACCAATAGAGATGATGGAATTGAAGGTGCAGCTAGTGGATCTTGAGGGAAGGAATTTTATTAGACCAAGCAGTTCGCATTGGGGAGCGGCTGCGGTGTTTGTGAAGAAACCAGATGGATCGTTAAGGATGTGCATCGACTATCGTAAGTTAAACAAAAGGACGATCAAGAATAGGTACCCTCTGCCGAGGATAGATGATCTGTTTGATCACTTAAGTGGAGCTAGAGTATTTTCCCAATTGGATTTGGCGACGGGGTTCCATCGGTTGTGAGTGGTGGAGGATAGCATTCCTTTGACGGCATTTCGGACTAGGTATGGTTTGTATGAGTGGTTGGTGATGCCATTTGGCTTGACAAATGCGCATGCTTTCTTTGTTGATTTGATAAACCGTGTTTTCCGAGAGCACTTGGACATGTTCATGTTGGTATTTATATATGACATTTTGGTATACTCAAAGGATGAAAGAGAGCATGAGATTGATCTTAGAGTGGTGCTGGAGATGCTGAGGTAGAATCAGCGAAAGGCAAAGTTTTCCAAGTGTTATTTCTGGAAGAAAGAGGTTAAGATTCTTGGTCATGTGGTTTCAGAGAAGGGATTGTCAGTCGATCCAGATAAGATCAAAGCTGTGAATAATTGGAAGAGACCAGAAATGGTGACCGAGATTAGAAGTTTTCTTGGACTTGCTGGCTATTATCGAAGATTCATCAAGGATTTCTCGTGGATAGCACAGTCTTTGACAAAGTTGACTAGGAAGGACATGAAGTTCGTTTGGTCTGACAAATGTGAGGAAGGGTTCCTTAAGTTAAATCATTTGTTAACCAATGCGCTAGTGTTAATAGTTCCAAATGGTAACCGAGGGTTGGTAGTTGTAACAACTCGCAAATTTTCGATAATTTAATTTGTTAATTTAATGAATCTTGTTATTTAATATTGGAAGAAATAAAAAGTTGTAATGTCATAATGAAATGAATACTAAAATGAAATGTTACAATGTTAATTAATGTAAATTTTTGATAAATTGAATGAAATTCCAATTAATTGAAATAATAAAAATCCTATACTTGGTTATAAATTGAATATAAGTGAATAAATGAAATATTGGATTAACCAAGGAAATAATAGATAGTTATTGGAAATTGAATGAAATTAGTATTATGAAAATAAATGGTAACATTGATTTGTAAGTAATAAAAGCTTATTAATGTGACTAAAGGTTAACCGTGACAAACTATTGTATGTTATCTATCTATTTAGCCTGTTAATTTAAATTGGAAATAAATTTCAATAAATGTAATTAAATATTATATTAATTTAAATTAAGTTAATATTTGGAAATAATGTTAATTTTATTCATAATATGATAATTGGGAATAAAAAGAATGGAAATCAAGATTTATTAATTTATTGGAATTCAAATTATAATAATTGGATTAATTGCAAATAAATAAAATTAAATATTTAAATATTACGTTAATAAAGATTAAGATGAAATTTGAGAATATTAATGTAATAGATCATGAACTAATGTAATTTCATCAATTTGATAATAATGGATTAAATAATAGGATGAAAGGTCAATTAAATGGAATTATTGAAAATTTAATTTATAATTTCTGAATTTAATGAAATTCAAATTAAACACTGGAATTGATGGATTAATCAACTTTAAATTGACATCTAAATTTGTTTAAAATTATTTCAAGTGATTAAGAAATCAAAAATGAAAGAAATTGTAAATTATTAAAATTTAACAGAAAAAGCGATTTAATTAATTAATTATTAATTTATTTAATTAATGTGAAAATAGCCATTTTTGCCACTGACTCGGATTTCAACGAAACCAGTTTCATCGGATCCGTAATAGTGAATTATTGTAGGATTTCAAGTTTCGTGACGATCGGACTTGTCGTTTGATCGTACGAGCTCGAAACGATTAGAAATCAATTTAATTAAAATCAATTGAAATCAATTTGAAATAAGCTAATTTTGGCATAACTTCTTCAAACGATGAAATTAGGACTTAAAACCTGTTCCATTGAGTTTAAAATATTTGAAAACATCTATTTTGATATATAGGATTTCTCATTTTCGTTCCGGAGACAGAACGGGCTTTTCGGGTCGTTTATCGTTCAAACCCAAATCAATCGTGTTCATTCGTTTTATTTTCTGATTTGCCTATAAATAGCCTGTTATAAACCCTAGAGGTCTTCCTATCTCTTATTTTTGTACGTACATTTCTCTGTGGCTCCTCATTTCCAATGGTGGAAACAAACCCCAATTCCCAAACCCTCAAATTCAATTTCAAAACCAAATCAAAAATATCAAACTCCTCAAACTATATCATATTATATACAGTTTTGAAGCTCTCGACGAGCACATCACAATTCTGTGATTCGTTTTTCAGTTCGAAACACCATTTGTCCATAAATCCGCATTTTGATTTCAGCCGCTCATTGTGGTCGGTGTGATTCAACGGTGGATCTGCGTCCTTAGGTCGATCGGGGAGCGGGGTTGGGAAGGGCTCGTCGAGCAGGTCGTGAGGATGCAACCGCTCGTCTCAAGATGGCTAGTTTTCGCCTGGAAGTGTTGTTGAAGTCATGGCGGCCGCGTTCACCTCTGGTGGACCGGGAGGGGCGACGCTGTAGTATAAGGGGAGGTTTGGCTTGGCGAAGGTGAGGAGGTGGTCAGATGGTCGTGATGTAGACTGTGGTGGCCGGCGTCGAGCAAATTGGAGTGGCGTCTGGGCTCACGTATTCGCGTTTGAGAGGAGCATTAGATTTCGTGCTGTGTACGAGGCAGTGACGTGGCATGTCCTGACTGGTTCGTTTGTTTTTTTTAATTTTAATTTTGATTTCAATCGTTCCAACGTGCATAACTTTCTCATACGATGCCTGATTTACGCGCGGTTTCTTTTGTTAGGATCGTATCGGAATTCTGGACATTTTAACGCTTGTTTGGATGGATTCTGAGACCATTCAAATTTTGGACCTAAATTGAATTCAAATTCGATTTAAATTCAAAGGTGAGTGTTTTTAACGCACTCACAACTTCTAAAATTTCTTATGTTAGTTAAATTAATTTTTGATATGATTACATATTTATTTATGACTGTTTGGTATATTTTAAATCATCATCTCAGTTAATTTGAATTTATTTAAATTAAATCGTTATTTAATTTATTATTGAATATAAGTTGCCAGTTAAATAGCTGTTATTGATTATCAGTTCTATATTGATATTTATTGATTGATTTGGATGATGTTTGTAATGGATGTTGATTGCTGATATTAGATGAATGGATGTTTTATTTTATATCGTTATAAACTGCAAATTCACTATGGTTGAAATGATACATACCCGAATGATCAATAGATTAAGGAAATTTCGTTATGGGTCAAAATGATAGACTTGAGCGATTTTATGGATTTTATTATTAATTCGGGATTGCGGTTTGAAATAATATATAACCGTAAAATTTTAAATTGCGGATTGAAATGATAAATATCCGTATCACTTGACCCTAGGGTAGAGAATTATATACGAACACCATATTGGTTTAATTAAATGATTCTAAAATCCTTAATTTTCGAATTTAATTAAATGATATTTTAAAATTAAATTTGATTTATGTAAATTGAAGTATTATTGGAAAAATCAAGTTTATGAGGAAATGTGAATTGGTTTAAAAGGAATTGCTTTAAGAAATTAATTGGAAGTTTAATGTTAAACTTTTAGGTATAAATGAAATTCTATCGAAATTAAGTTATTGAAGTTGTTTGAAAATAACTTTGAAATATTTTGAAATTTGAGCAATTCGAATTGATATTTGAAACTGAATTTGAAACGAGATGAAACTCCATAGTTTATTGAAACTTAATAATTGAAGGTTTGAAATTTGGTTTGTTGACTTGGAAATTTAAAATGGTCCAAATGTGTTGAAATGGAATGAATAGTTTAATTTGATATAAATTCAAATTCATGTTTTAATATGAACTGTTTTAAAAATATATTATTTCAAAATTTCTAATTATTAAGATTTCAAAGTATTAAACTTTTTTTACCTATATTAATTATATTAACTCATTCTAACCTATTTTAAACCATTTAATTTATTTAAACTAATTAACCTGTTTTAACTTATTTTAAATCTAATTAATCTATTTTAAATCTATTTAATCTATTTTAATTATATTTAATCTATTTTAAATCTATAGTAACTATTTATAACTATTTAAAACTATTTTCTTCTAAATTCCAAACTAAGTAAAATGGATGGGTTTATATTCAAATTCTCGATTTTTAAGTGAATATTGTTAATGATGTTATAACCTAAGTTGGGAACTAAAGAACATATTTGGTTTAATATGATATTTTGAAATGAGAGTCTAGCTTATTTTGGAAATATGACTTTTGAAAGGAAATATAATTTCGAACTATGATTTCGAAAGTAAGTAATGATTTCAGAAGTAAGTAATGATTTCGAAAGTATGTAATGATTTGAATTGAATAGGATATTTTGATATCAATTATGAAATGATTTTGGAAATGTAAAAGAACCATCCGGTGTGTAATAAGCGATTGGCTGTTAAAGAGACCGGGATCGGATATGGGCATACTCTCTGTTGATACCGAAAACCACTTTGACAACTGTGTACGCGGTGGAGATTCCAGAATGAAGTAGGATGGTGGCGACGATCCTAAAGGTATATATGTGGACCTAACTCCCAAGAGTTAGCATAAGGTGGCTAAAACAGGAGCAATAGATGGGCTAAGTGAGGTCATTCCTCCGATTGGGAACATTCCATCGATACTATATTCTGACTCTGCGATTTATTTGGTGGCCACCCTCGACTTTTTTTTGATTCGGGAGTGTGTTTCGAGGTGGGCGGTAGTAGCTGCTATGCGTTACCACCGGTCCGGAAGTGTAATTGGTATATCTACCTTGGCATTGCCTAGTTGTGCCATGTCACCTACCCTAGCGCACCTTCTACGAGTTTGGTTTGTACCATACCTATGGAGTGCCCTCTGACGGCACCCAGTACAGGTGGGATTACGGAACTGTATAGACTATGGGAATATATAAAATGTGTTAATGGGGATATGGGTAACGCCTTAACGCTATTTTAATACTTTACTTTACTGTAGACATATTATAATAGCGTATTGTACTACATAGTAGATAGTTTAACAAATCCTTAGGAGATGTGAATCCCAAACATCTCTTATGAGACTGCACTCACCTTAGACACTGGATAGGAGATGTCAAACCCCGTAAACATCTCCGACGCCGTTTACACTCATATTTATTTACCGTTGATTTAACTCACATAAGATCTTTTAGTTCTGACTCGAGTGTTTTGTCTTTTCAATTCGCTCGGGTCAGCCTGAGCATTTCAAGATTTAAAGACCTTATTTCTGGAGGACGAAGACGAAGATTTGTACTACTATTATTTACTATATTATTCTACTACATCATACTGTTCCGCTACATTATTATTTGTTTATCTCTGATATGTGTAACTCTGATTTTGTATTGTATAAGTATAATCAAATGTTTTGTATACAGCTTCATGAACTATTATTTGATTATTATATTTTGTCATTCCGCTGCGAGATTCTATTTTGTTTTTTTCTTCCTATGCTTTTTCTTATTCACCAATAACAATCTGCCCTTCTGCATGGTTTGAGTCAGCATGTGTGCCTGCTTAAAGCGTACAAAAAGGCAGGATGTTACAGTTGGTATCAGAACTTTGGTTTAGCGATAACCTTAGCTTTTTAGGGTCTAACTCTTTAAAAATAGGGTAGTAATACACTAGAATGAGTCATTGAGAGTATATATATGAGAGAGCGTATTTGTTGGTGTTATAAAATGTTTTATATTGTGTTAATTTGTTCCGTTTTGTATTTATATATTCTGGTCGGTACATAGGACGCTATGACATTGATAGGGGTTTCTAAATGCTTAATAGGACTCACGGACATAATATTGTTTTGAAATATAGGTGAATGAAATAATTTTGCCTATTATATAATTTGTATATAAAATAATAATTTTATAAATAATATAGTTGATTGCTAAATATGTTGGTTGTTAGGTAGTTGTAACAGCCCGCATATTTATCGATTTTATATTTAAATATTTTATTTAAATATTTTATCGTTAGTCGGATGTTAGTCCGAAAATCTACTTTTTGCAAACGGTCAAATTAGGACTCAAGACCACCTCCATTGAGTCCAAAATGACGTTTGCGATCTTTTTGAGTGTAAACTTCGATATGTTTGGAGATAGTGGAATTTTCGCCACTTTTTCACTTTGGCTTTGGTTTGGGGCTGAACCATTCACTAACTCAGCCCAACCCCTTCCTTCTCTTCATACTTCATTTCTATTTGCACAAACACTTCCAGCTTTATCAAAAATGGTGGAGGGAATGGGAAATTAAAATTCCAAACTCAAGTTCATTTGCAAATTCAACATCTAACTCCAAATTCAAAGTGAAGACATTGATTCAAGCTTGTGATTGATTCTTGCTTTGCTCTCAAGCTTCATCTTCATCAAATTCCGTGAAAAGGTGAGATTTTTAATCTCACATCTTGCCTATAACTGTCATTGGATTGTTGGGAATGATTCCCCATCACTTTAGCATGCATATGCATTTGGTTTGGATTGGATTGTTGAAAAACCCCAAATTTTAGTGTTTCTGGAGAAAAACTGGGCTTAGGTCGTTCTGCCTATGCCATCAACTGTTTTGCATAGCTCTCGGCCAACATAGGTCGCATCGGCACTTAGGTCGTCAGTCGCATTGGCTTTAGGTCGCGAGACATTAGGTCGTTTGACCCCATCTCTTTTAAGCCGCTCTGGCGTGCTGCCTTCAAATATAAGCTCGTTCTGGGCTTAGGTCGTACACTTCCTTAGGTCGCTAAGCCTTAGGTCGTTCTGCCTTGAATATTTAGGTCGCTCGCCTTAGTTCGCTTGACCATTAAAGCATCTAGTGAATTGTTAGGTCGTTCGCTTTAGGTTGCGAGTCTTTAGGTCGCGAGTCTCTTATTCCCTTAGGTCGCTCAACCTCACAAACACTTAGGTCGCGCCTTTCCTTTTCTCGACCTTGTTAGGTCGCACATCCACTAGGTCGTTCGACCTGTCCCCTTTAGGTCGCTCGCCTAATTTAGGTCGTTTGCACCATTAAGTCGTAGGTCGCAAGACCCCAGTACCTTTAGGTCGTTAGACCTTATTACAGTTAGGTCGCATGCCTAGCTCTTCCCTTAGGTCGCTTGACCTGTTATGTTTTAGGTCGCTGGCCCCTAGGTCGCTCACTTAGCCAGGTCGCCTCATTTGGTCGTGCTGTTCTTCGGCTAGGTCGCACGGCAGTCTACCCTTAGGTCGTTCGACCTATTTGACTTAAAGCCTTTGCACTTTAATTCGACCACGTTAGGTCGCATGTATATTCCTACATTGATGGTTTGGGATTGATTTCTTTGGACTTTTCTCACGTCTTCGAATGTGAATTTATGTGATTCGATTTGTTTCAACAATCGTTTTGTGACTTGTCACTCTAAAGACATAAAGGTTTCAATACTAGTAGTAAATATCAAAGCTCTTTCATCAAAACGATTTCAACTCTATTTTATTACAAAGCTCTTTTTCCTAAACCGTTTTCCAACCTATTAGTATATACAAGCCTTTACTTCACTCGGATGAGAGATCGAATTAAACGACTTAGTAAAACGAGTGGTATCAAACGCTTGCGTTCACTTCGTCAGTTAGCTCTTGGACTTGTTCGACTGAACCCTTTTGTGAAAATTTCCTAGTGAAGATCTACAGTTTGTTCGTAAATATTTAAGTTAAGCTAGTGGTTATGGGACATGAAGCTAAACTCATATATTTACTGGCTTAGTGTAATTGACACTTCTTCATGATCATGACGATCATTTTCGTGATTTAGACTAGCGATTGAGCGATGTCTCTTTGTCTGCGAGGGAGACTAGACCCCGCTTATGTGATGTTTCTACTCACATATATGGGGTAGCATCCCATGGTCTTCAGGCCGTTCATGTGTTAAAATTTAATGGATAGCTTCCATGAGATAGCTTCTCGTTCATGTGTTATACGCGTTTGTGAGTTTTCATGCTCCCGTTCATGTGATAGGCCTCCCCCTTTTTATGTGATTTCTGGATTTCGTGTGTTGATTTCTGGAATTTGTGCTTCACCAATTTTCATGATTTTCATTGATATGTTATCAGTTTTTGTGCATTGGTGAATTCATGTGTCATTGACTTGTTATGAATACAAGTTTAGGGTATGATACCCAATTTTATCTTTGAGAAGATTCTTGTGATATTGATTTATCTCTTGTTGATTTTCAATTACATACTTATAGTAGTATGCCACGATGGTTATTACATGTTCATGCCGTGTCTTTTACTTTACACCATATCATTTGATATTTATAGCTAGACTGATCCGTTTATTATTTTCTTATAAATAATACTCGGGTCAGACCGAGATGTTACAGGTGCTTCTGTTTGACTTCTCCTCTGGATTATTCTGACTTTTGGTTAACTACTTAGATCTGTAGTTTTTGGATGTACACATTTGAGATATAGACTCTATGTTGTGTACTTATTCTTTTGTATAGCACGTGTTGCTATTCTTTTGTATTATCGTGGATCTTTCCGACCACTACTTTGATGTACACTTTCATGTGTTATATATATATATATATTCATATCTTTTTCCGCCTTTGTGATATGGATGTTTGTGACTGATTTATGTTATGTTTATTTCTATGTTTGTTTCCGAAGATTGTATATAGCCACTGTGTGACAGCTTTGAGTTTGTATCGGTATGTCGGATTTCCTCCTTAAATGATGTACATGCTATACTATCTGACATATCGGTGCTCGCACAAAGAAGTTACATGGATGGTCGCTCCTCAACAGCCTTATTCTCCATGCTAGTTGATAGCACTACCTCGTAGTGTTTTTGGTTAGCGTGGGTATAGAGGTGGGGCGTCATAGCTTGGTGTCGGAGCCAAACTTCGGAACAATGTAGAATAACTTAACAAGGATCATCGTCCTAAGTCCTTCTTAGGAGTTGTACCTTAGGATTAATTCGAGTCTTCGTACCGATTCATCCTATTTTCTTTTGTGATTCCTTGTTCTATCTATCAAGATTGCTTGATATTTTATTCTAAGAATAACCTCTTCCTTCTTCTTCCTTTCTTTCTTAAAGAAGAAGAGATGGTTAATTCTGGCAGTCCTAGTGCTAGTCAATCCAATAATTCTTCTCTGGATGGCGTATTCATGTCTGCCCAACAACTTTTGGATCTTGCTAAGAATCAAAGGTTTATCTGTGCTTTGGGTAAGAACCCCAAAATGGTTTTACCTCTGAAACTTGAAGTTCCTTTCAATCAACTTGTGGATATCACTCTTCGACATGAAGAGGCTGGTAAAGGAATTGATAGTGATATTGGGATTCCCAAGAAGAGGCATATTAAGTTCAAAAGCCCTTATCCCGATAAGAAGGTAAAGCAAGAAACCTCGGTAGCTCCAATCCCTAAACATGGAGAATGCTACAACTGTGCTTCTAGGGACCACTATATAAATAAGTGTCCTAGACCTATCTCTTGCCGCTATTGTAAAAGTGCGGACCATTTTATGTCTTCCTGTTCCAAACTTCAAATAAAGAAGAAAGAGGAACAAGAAACTCTGGTAGTTGAGACTCCTACCACTAGTCGTAAACAATGTTACAATTGTGGTTCCACGGACCATTATGTAATTAAGTGCCCGAAACCCCTTTATTGCCGCTATTGCAAAGGCTCGGGTCATTACTTATTTACCTGTCTCAAACTTCAAAGTAGGAGAGAGGGAAAGCTGCCAGCCCCTAGCAACTCTTCTCTTGGCCAAGGTATTTCTTACTCAATCCTTGATTACACTTGTTTTGTAAATATCCTATTTGAGTTCTTTTTGATATGGGTTCATCTTATCCTTTTTATATCAAAAGAACTTGTTGATTCTTCTTCTTTAAAACATTTTGGGATTGACGACTTCTTTGAGGATTGCGAATCCGGATTAGCGGATCCGCAACACTCAATTTGTTTTTTTATTATTGTCGTCGAAATTATTTCATGTGATTTTTCTTTCCGAACTGGTTGGCATATTATGCGTTGTTTAGGTTTCGGAATTGATTTGCGTGAAAGGATTGGCTTAATCATTATGAGGCCCATATCCTATTTTTCCGAATGGACTAATTCATTTTCGACATTTTTTATCTGTTAAGCAGATTCATATTTTTCCTTTGTGAATTCGATTCCAAATTTATGGCATCATCTTATTCTTTAAGCTCACGTGTTGAGTAGAGAATTATTTCTCTCAATTGAGTAGTTCTGAATTTTCCAAAATCTTTGAGCTTGTCTTAGGATCATCACCTAAGCAATTTTTTAGAGGTGTTAAGGTCAATTCAGTTTGACCTTGCCCCCAGATTTAATTAGCTAGGAGTTGCGGGAGTAAGCATTTCGCTTACCACATTCTGCACTCGTTATGCTTCTTGTGAATGACTTATTATATCGTTCGGTTTATCCAGCTTATTTCATCCAATTTATTAATCGAGTATTCTATGAATATCTCAATAATTCCATTCTAGTATTTATTAATTTTGGATGAAAATAGAAATTTAAAATTTTGCAAATCTTTTTCATAAGATTTATTTATAAGTACAATTTGATTTTTAATTAAACAAGAAAAGAATATTCTCAAAACTTTTAAGAGATATTTTCATCATATAGAAGATGATTTTGTGTTGTATTGTCCATTTAGTGTTTTAAGAATTCTGGTCGATGCGCTTGATCAACGTTATCGATAGGGATTTACTAAACGCTTTGATGAGACAGTCAGACACAATAAATTGTCTTGTAAAATGTAAATTTTTCTATAAAGGTAATTGTGATTTTGAAAGTTTTAGCTTTTCGAGAAAGAAGATTAAATTCTTTCTTTTCAGTACTCTTATCCTTGTGATTCCCGAAGGGAACGAAAACTTTATCTTTTATACCAATGCTAATCGTATTGGTTTGGATGCCATTCTCTTGCAAAAGAGAGTGCGCAATCACTTGTGCTCCTAAATCCTAAAATCTGATCGAGGCTAGGTATGTCACTTATGATCTGGTACTCGCGGCTATTGATTTTGCTTTCCAAGTTTGGCATCATCATCCTGGGGAAGAAATTTGTTCTCCACCTTGATTATAAATTATTGGGATATCTATTTTCTCATAAGGAATTTAATTCGTGTCAACCACGTTGGCTCGAACCCCTTGTATCTTATGATCTTGATATCCTTTACACCCCGGAAAAGGAAACCGTGTTGCCAATACCGTTAGTCTTAAGCAACAGACAGTTATTTCTTTGATGATATCCGAATGGAATGATCTCGAGATTTCCTCCACTTGTGAGATTCAGGATCGTGAATTCTAATTCATGTTCATCTCTTGTTTTATGTAGCCCTGAGGCTCATCCTTCTCTTTTGGACTGCATTCTTGAAGCTCAAAGGCTAGATCCCGAATTGGCTCTTTTTAGCCATAGTTGTAGGGATAAAATTAATTTTTGAAAGTTGAAAGACTTCGATATTGATTTCATGGCGGCATTCGAAAATTTGGTAGACTTATCGTACCAAATATTAGTGATCTTCGTAAAAGATACTTTAGAAGATTCTCATCATTATGAATTTACCATTCATCCCGGTAGAAGTAAAATGTACGCCGAAGTGAGGCGGCTTTATTATTGGGAATGAATGAAATCTGTTATTGCTAACTTTGTTAAGTGTTGCATGACTTGCCAACTTCATAAAGGCATGGTGGGTTATTGCAACCTTTAGAAATTCCAATTTGGAAGTGGGATCAAATTTCCATGGATTTTAGTTATGGCCTTTCCCATTCTTGTTCAGGTCATGATAGCTTATGGGTAATAGTTGACAGACTTACTATATCCGCCCATTTTACTTCCGTTCGGTCTAACCGAACCGTTTCTCTTTTGGCCAAACTCTTATCAAGGAAATTGGTAAATTGCATGGTGTCCCTACTTCTATTGTTAGCAATCGCGATCCATTGTTTAATAGTGGATTTTGGGAAAGTCTTCGAGATTTTTAACACCGCTTATCGCCCCCAGTCCGATGGACAAACTGAGCGTGTGAATCAAACTCTCGAAGATCTTCTTTGTGCTTGTGTGCTTGATTTCGGTGGAAGTTGGGAAGATCATATTTCACTCGTTGAATTTTCCTATAATAATAGCTTCTAATCTAGTATGGGTATGGCACCTTTTGAGGCACTCTATGGAAGGCCATGCCAATCTCCTTCTTGTTGGCTTGAGGCCGGTGAGAAGCTGGTTTTAGGTCCAGATTTTATTTGTGTTTCACCTATTAACGGTGTCTTACGTTTCAGTCGATCAGGAAAGTTAGCGCCTCAATATATCGGGCCATTTCCAATCACTGGACATAGTGATTCCATAACGTATCGCCTTTTATTACCGGTTCAAATTTTCTGCTATTTGTGACATGTTTCACGTTTCTCGATTACGGAAATGCTTTTGAGATTCCGATTTTTATTCTTGAGTCTGGTGTTGTGGAAGAAACTGAAGTTTCACCTAATTTAACTTTTGAGCAGCATCCTATTCATATTATTGCTTCGGAAGTCAAACGTCTTCGAAAATAAAGATATTCTCTTTGTATAAGTTCTATGATTCTCAAATCCCAAGGATTTCTCTTGGGGAATCTAGAGTATTCATCAAGCGAACACATCCGGACCTACTTTCTCATGCTCTTTATGGTGAACTTCTTATTTCAAAATTCTTTTTGTGTTAATATGCTTTTATGGTTGTTACTTTTTATTTCCATCTTATATATTGCGAGGACGCAATTTCTTTAAGGAGGGGAGTCTGTAACAACCCGCATATTTATCGATTTTATATTTAAATATTTTATTTAAATATTTTATCGTTAGTCGGATGTTAGTCCGAAAAGCTACTTTTTGCATACGGTCAAATTAGGACTCGAGACCATCTCCATTGAGTCCAAAATGACGTTTGCGATCTTTTTGAGTGTAAACTTCGATATGTTTGGAGATAGTGGAATTTTCGCCACTTTTTCACTTTGGCTTTGGTTTGGGGCTAAACCATTCACTAACTCAGCCCAACCACTTCCTTCTCTTCATACTTTATTTCTATTTGCACAAACACTTCAAGCTTTATCAAAAATGGTGGAGGGAATGGGAAATTAAAATTCCAAACTCAAGTTCATTTGCAAATTCAACATCTAACTCCAAATTCAAAGTGAAGACATTGATTCAAGCTTGTGGTTGATTCTTGCTTTGCTCTCAAGCTTCATCTTCGTCAAATTTCGTGAAAAGGTGAGATTTTTAATCTCACATCTTGCCTATAACTGTCATTGGATTGTTGGGAATGATTCCCCATCACTTTAGCATGCATATTTGCATTTGGTTTGGATTGGATTGTTGAAAAACCCCAAATTTTAGTGTTTCTGGCGAAAAACTGGGCTTAGGTCGTTCTGCCTATGCCATCAACTGTTCTGCGTAGCTCTCGGCCAACATAGGTCGCATCGGCACTTAGGTCGTAGGTCGCATTGGCTTTAGGTCGCGAGACATTAGGTCATTTGACCCCATCTCTTTTAAGCCGCTCTGGTGTGTTGCCTTCAAATATAAGCTCGTTCTGGGCTTAGGTCGTACACTTCCTTAGGTCGCTAAGCCTTAGGTCGTTCTACCTTGAATATTTAGGCGCTCGCCTTAGTTCGCTTGACCATTAAAGCATCTAGTGAACTGTTAGCTCGTTCGCTTTAGGTCGCGAGTCTCTTATTCCCTTAGGTCGCTCGACCTCACAAACACTTAGGTCGTGCCTTTGCTTTTCTCGACCTTGTTAGGTCGCTCATCCACTAGGTCGTTCGACCTATCCCCTTTAGGTCGCTCACCTAATTTAGGTCGTTTGCACCATTAGGTCGTAGGTCGGAAGACCCCAGTACCTTTAGGTCGTTAGACCTTCTTTCTTTAGGTCGTTAGACCTTATTACAGTTAGGTCGCATGCCTAGCTCTTCCCTTAGGTCGCTTGACCTGTTATGTTTTAGGTCGCAGGCCCCTAGGTCGCTCACTTAGCCAGGTCGCCTCATTTGGTCGTGCTGTTCTTCGGCTAGGTCGCACGGCAGTCTACCCTTAGGTCGTTCGACCTATTTGACTTAAAGCCTTTGCACTTTAATTCGACCACGTTAAGTCGCAGGTATATTCCTATATTGATGGTTTGGGATTGATTTCTTTGAACTTTTCTCACGTCTTCGAATGTGAATTTATGTGATTCGATTTGTTTCAACAATCGTTTTGTGACTTGTCACTTTAAAGACATAAAGGTTTCAATACTAGTAGTAAATATCAAAGCTCTTTCATCAAAACGATTTCAACTCTATTTTATTACATAGCTCTTTTTCCTAAATCGTTTTCCAATCTATTAGTATATACAAGCCTTTACTTCACTCGGATGAGAAATCGAATTAAACGACTTAGTAAAACGAGTGGTATGAAACGCTTACGTTCACTTCGTCGGTTAGCTCTTGGACTTGTTCGACTGAACCCTTTTGTGACAATTTCCTAGTGAAGATCTACAGTTTGTTCGTAAATATTTAAGTTAAGCTAGGGTTATGGGACATGAAGCTAAACTCGTATATTTACTGGCTTAGTGTAATTGACACTTCTTCATGATCATGACGATCATTTTCGTGATTTAGACTAGCGATTGAGCAATGTCTCTTTGTCTGCGAGGGAGACTAGACCTCGCTTATGTGATGTTTCTACTCACATATATGGGGTAGCACCCCATGGTCTTCGGGCCGTTCATGTGTTAAAATTTAATGGATAGCTTCCAAGAGATAGCTTCTCGTTCATGTGTTATACGCGTTTGTGAGTTTTCATGCTCCCGTTCATGTGATAGGCCTCCCCCTTTTTATGTGATTTCTGGATTTCGTGTGTTGATTTCTGGAATTTGTGCTTCACCAATTTTCATGATTTTCATTGATATGTTATCAGTTTTTGTGCATTGGTGAATTCATGTGTCATTGACTTGTTATGAATACAAGTTTAGGGTATGATACCCAATTTTATCTTTGAGAAGATTCTTGTGATATTGATTTATCTCTTGTTGATTTTCAATTACATACTTATAGTAGTATGCCACGATGGTTATTACATGTTCATGCCGTGTCTTTTACTTTACACCATATCATCTGATATTTATAGCTAGACTGATCCGTTTATTATTTTGTTATAAATAATACTCGGGTCAGACCGAGATGTTACAGGTGCTTCTGCTTGACTTCTCCTCTGGATTATTCTGACTTTTGGCTAACTACTTAGATCTGTAGTTTTTGGATGTACACATTTGAGATATAGACTCTATGTTCTGTACTTATTCTTTTGTATAGCACGCGTGCTATTCTTTTGTATTATCGTGGATCTTTCCGACCACTACTCTGATGTACACTTTCATGTGTTATATATATATTCATATCTTTTTCCGCCTTTGTGATATGGATGTCTGTGACTGATTTATGTTATGTTTATTTCTATATTTGTTTTCGAAGATTATATATAGCCACTGTGTGACAGCTTTGAGTTTGTATCGGTATGTCGGATTTCCTCCTTAAATGATGTACATGCTATACTATCTGACATATCGGTGCTCGCACAAAGAAGTTACATGGATGGTCGCTCCTCAACAGCCTTATTCTCCATGCTAGTTGACAGCCCTACCTCGTAGTGTTCTTGGTTAGCGTGGGTATAGAGGTGGGGCGTCACAGTAGTGAAATTTATAAATATTGGTTGGAAATAAGATTTAAAAATGAAATAAATGAAATTTGAAAAATTTTGAACTTAAGTTCCGGGATTTTTGAAAATCTCTTTCGAATAATTTTGGAATACAAAAATAATATTATTTAGAGGTATTTTCTGATATAAATATTTCAATATAATTTGAAAGAATTGTTTAAATGAAATTTTGGAAAGAAATAAGTTCTGTACTCCCCTCTCTGTCGCCGGAAAATAATTTCGGTGATGAGTGCACGCATCATCGACATTCATTTTTGAGTTTCAATGTGGAAAGGCCATTATAGTAGTTTTACTACAGATCTATTTTGATAAACAAAAAAAATTAAGTTTAAATATGATTGGATAAAAGTTATGAGTATATATATGTAGATGTTATTTAAAATGATTTAAAAATGGAACCCGACGTTTAGCTCTTAAATTTTTATAAAATAGAGATTTTAATTATTGAAATGGAATAAAAAATTTAACTATTTAATAATTGAAACTTCTAAATGAAAATAAGAAATTATATGCTAAGTTATAACTGAAATATACAAGGAATTTGAAATTTTGTAACTTGTAGACGAAAAGAATATGAAAATAAGAAATGATAATTATTGAACCTCAAGTTAATTAAAATAAGTAAGATAAACTTGTGCAACTTTCTATTGCATTCTTAAAGACATATATATAACTTATCAATTATAAAAAGCTGAAATGTTAAAATAATATGTAATGGAAATTTTACAAGTAAAACTTATGTAATGGAAGTGTTCAATGAAATTTACTTTTATAAATAAGAAATTTGATATGAAAATAGTTATAAACTTGAGTTAAAATTGTAATACTACTGATTAAATGAAATAGAAAATGAGTACTGTAAGTAAAGGATTTTGAACTTAAGTTAATATTGAAACTATTTATAATTAAAGTAAATAATAAAATGAATGTAATGCAATAAAAGAAATTAACATGATATGAATAAATGAAAATGAATTTTTGTAAGTAATAAAGGAAAAATAAATGAAATAAACACTGAATGAATGAATGGGAATAAAATTTTGTAAGAGATAAATGTAAGTTAAAGAAATAATCCTTGTATGAATGAAAAGAAGAAAAAAAATGTAAATGTTGTGAAAGAAATTTAATAAGAATAACTCAAGTACATTGTAATTATTGTTTGTTTTGGTTTATGGGTTGTTTGGGCAAGGATACTTCTAATTGTTTGGATGTATAAATAATCTATTGAGTTTTATCTAAGACTGTTGAGTGTATGGTGCACTAAGTAGTTTATTTGTCATTCTAGGCGGTTAAAAATTTCTAAACCCGAACAAACCATTTGTTTGTTTGCTATGGATGGATAGTTGATTATATTGATTTCATATGATGATTGTATGTCGTGGTTGCCAGTGATTGTTGTTTATATTGATTTGTTTATTAGTGGTTGAAACAACTTTAAATATTTCATTTTATATAATTATTAACTCTTTTAGATTATATAACTGCTTTTGGTTTCATAAAAATAAGCATTATTTACCCGACAAATAGGTACGTTCTCGGATTACGGTTTTATAGCGATATTATATTATTTTTCCACTGTCGGGATATACTATTTTGAAAATTTTGATATATATTATTATTGTTGATATTATTATTTTCTCTCGAGGCTCTCCGTACAAAGGAGACTCTACCGAAATTTTCTGAAAATTTTGGACTTAGAAAATTTCATGAAATGTTTTCCAAACTTAATTAATTTGAGTAAAAAGGATTTAATTGCTATAAATTGATACATTTTATTTAAATTAGTTAATTTTGTAATTTATTTGTTTATAAATTTAATATTTTGAATAATATATATGGATTTCTAAATTCCTTCTTTTCCCTTCTTTTTCCTTTTCGGGTACGAAAATTTTTGAGTGGGGGAGAGTGTAACAACCCACAAATTTTCGATAATATAATTAGTTAATTTAATGAATCTTGTTATTTAATATTGGAAGAAATAAAAAGTTGTAATGTAATAATGAAATGAATACTAAAATGAAATGTAACAATGTTAATTAATGTAAATTTTTGATAAATTGAATGAAATTCCAATTAATTGAAATAATAAAAATGCTATACTTGGTTATAAATTGAATATAAGTGAATAAATGAAATATTGGATTAACCAAGGAAATAATATATAGTTAATGGAAATTGAATGAAATTAGTATTATGAAAATAAATGGTAACAATGATTTGTACGTAATAAAAGCTTATTAATGTGACTAAAGGTTAACTGTGGCAAACTATTGTATGTTATCTATCTATTTAGCCTGTTAATTTAAATTGGAAATAAATTTCAATAAATGTAATTAAATATTGTGTTAATGTAAATTAAGTTAATATTTGGAAATAATGTTAATTTTATTCATAATATGATAATTAGGAATAAAAAGAATGGAAATCAAGATTTATTAATTTATTGGAATTCAAATTATAATAATTGGATTAATTGCAAATAAATAAAATTAAATATTTAAATATTACGTTAATGGAGGTTAAGATGAAATTTGAGAATATTAATGTAATAGACCATGAACCAATGTAATTTCATCCATTTGATAATAATGGATTGAATAATAGGATGAAAGGTCAATTAAATGGAATTATTGACAATTTAATTTATAATTTCTGAATTTAATGAAATTGAAATTAAACACTGGAATTGATGGATTAATCAACTTTAAATTGACATCTAAATTTATTTAAAATTATTGTAAGTGATTAAGAAATCAAAAATGACAGAAATTGTAAATTATTAAAATTTAAACAGAAAAAGCGATTTAATTAATTAATTATTAATTTATTTAATTAATGTGAAAATAGCCATTTTGACCACTGACTCGGATTTCGACGAAACCAGTTTCAACGGATCCGTAACAGTGAATTATTGTAGGATTGTAAGTTTCGCAACGATTGGACTTGTCGTTTGATCGTACAGGCTCGAAACGCCTAAAAATCTATTTAATTAAAATCAATTGAAATCGATTTGAAATAAGCTGATTTTGGCATAACTTCTTCATACGATGAAATTAGGACTTGAAACATGTTCCATTGAGTTTAAAATATTTGAAAACATTTATTTTGATATATGGGATTTCCCATTTTCGTTCCGGAGACAGAACGGGCTTTTCGGGTCGTTTATCGTTCAAACCCAAATCAATCGTGTTCATTCGTTTTATTTTCTGATCTACCTATAAATAACTTGTTATAAACCCTAGTAGTCTTCCTATCTCTTATTTCTTTACGTACATTTCTCTGTGGCTCCTCCTTTCCAATGGCAGAAACAAACCCTAATTCCCAAACCCTCAAATTTAATTTAAAAACCAAATCAAAAATATCAAACTCCTCAAACTATATCATATTATATACAGTTTTGAAGCTCTCAACGAGTGCATCTCAATTCTGTGATTTGTTTTTCAATTTGAAACACCGTTTGTCCAGCAATCCGCATTTTGGTTTCGGTCGTTTATTGTGGTCGGTGTGATTCAACGGTGGATCTGCGTCCTTAGGTCGATCGGAGAGCGGGGTTGGGAAGGGCTCGTTGAGCAGGTCGTGGGGATGCAACTGCTCATCTCAAGATGGCCAGTTTTCGCCTGGAAGTGTCGTTGAAGTCGTGGCGGCCGCGTTCGCCTCTGGTGGACCGGGAGGGGCGGCGCTGCAGTATAGGGGGTGGTTTGGCTTGGCGAAGGTGAGGAGGTGGTCAGATGGTCGTGATATGGACTGTGGTGGCCGACGTCGAGCAAATTGGAGTGGCGGCTGGGCTCACGTATTCATTTTTGAGAGGAGCATTAGGGTTTTGTGCTGTGTACGAGGCAGTGACATGGCGTGTCCTGACTGGTTCGTTTGTTTTTTTTTGTTTTTTTAATTTTGATTTCAATCATTCCAACGTGCATAACTTTCTCATACGATGCCCGATTTACACGCGGTTTCTTTTGTTAGGATCATATCGGAATTCCAGACATATTGATGCTAGTTTGGACAGATTTTGAGACCGTTCAAATTTTTGACTTAAATTGAATTCAAATTCGATTTAAATTCAAAGGTGAGTGTTTTTAACCCACTCACAACTTCTAAAATTTCTTATGTTAGTTAAATTAATTTTTAATATGATTAGAAATTTATTAATGACTGTTTGGTATATTTTAAATCATCATCTCAGTTAATTTGAATTTATTTGAATTAAATCGTTATTTAATTTATTATTGAATATAAATTGCCAATTAAATACCTGTTATTGATTATCAGTTCTATATTGATATTTATTAATTGATTTGGATGATTTTTGTAATGGATGTTGATTGTTGATATTGGATGAATGGATGTTTTATTTTATATCATTATAAACTGCAAGTTCACTATGGGTTGAAATGATACATACCTGAATGATCAATAGATTAAGGAAAAATCGTTATGGGTCGAAATGATAGACTTGAGCGATTTTATGGATTTTATTATTAATTCAGGATTGCGGTTAGAAATGATATATAACCGTAAAATTTTAAATTGCGGATTGAAATGATAAATATCCGTATCACTTGACCCTAGGGTAGAGAATTGTATACGGACACCGGATTAGTTAAATTAAATGATTTTAAAATCCTTAATTTTCGAATTTAATTAAATGATATTTGGAAATTAAATTTGATTTATGTAAATTGAAGTATTATTGGAAAAATCAAGTTTATGATGAAATGTGAATTGGTTTAAAAGGAATTGCTTTAAGATATTAATTGGAAGTTTAATTTTAAACTTTTAAGTATAAATGAAATTCTATCGAAATTAAGTTACTGAAGTTGTTTGAAAATAACTTTGAAATATTTTGAAATTGGAGCAATTCGAATTGATATTTGAAACTGAATTTGAAATGAGACGAAATTCCATAGTTTATTGAAACTTAATAATTGAAGGTTTGAAATTTGGTTCGTTGGCTTGGACATTAAAAATGGTCCAAATGTGTTGAAATGGAATGAATAGTTTAATTTGATATAAATTCCAAATTCATGTTTTAATATAAACTGTTTTAAAAATATATTATTTCAAAATTTCTAATTATTAAGATTTCAAAGTATTAAACTTTTTTTTACCTATATTAATTATATTAACTCATTCTAACCTATTTTAAACCATTTAATTTATTTAAAATAATTAACCTGTTTTAACTTATTTTAAATCTAATTAATCTATTTTAAAGCTGTTTAATCTATTTTAATTATATTTAATCTATTTTAATTATATTTAATCTATTTTAAATCTATAGTAACTATTTATAACTATTTAAAACTATTTTCTTCTAAATTCCAAACTAAGCAAAATGGATGGGTTTATATTCAAATTCTCGATTTTTAAGTGAATATGGTTAATGATGTTATAACCTAAGTTGGGAATTAAAGAACATATTTGGTTTAATATGATATTTTGAAATGAGAGTCTAGCCTTTTTTGGAAATATGACTTTTGAAAGGAAATATAATTTTGAACTATGATTTCGGAAGTAAGTAATGATTTCGGAAGTAAGTAATGATTTTGAAAGTAAGTAATGATTTGAATTTAATATGATATTTTGATATCAATTACGAAAGGATTTTGGAAATGTAAAAGAACCATCCGGTGTGTAATAAGCGATTAGTTGTTAAATAGACCGGGATCGGATATCTGCATACTCTCTGTCGATACCGAAAACCACTTTGATAACTGTGTACACGGTGGAGATTCCAAAATGAAGTAGGATGGTGGCGACTATCCTAAAGGTATATATGAGGACCTAACTCCCGTGAGTTAGCATAAGGTGGCTAAAACAGGAGCAATCGACGGGCTAAGTGAGGTCATTCCTCCGATCGGTCACATTCCCTCGATACTATATTCTGAATTTGCGATTTATTTGGTGACCACCCTTGATTTTTTTTTTATTTGGGAGTGTGTTCCGAGGTGGGCGGTAGTAGCTGCTATGCGTTACCACCGGTCCGGAAGTGTAATTGGTATATCTACCCTGGCATTGCCTAGTTGTGCCGTGTCACCTTCCCTCGCGCACCTTCTATGAGTTTTGTTTGTACCATACCTATGGAGTGCCCTCTGACGGCACCTAGTACAGGTGGGATTACGGTACTGTATAGACTATGGGAATATATAAAATGTGTTTAGGGGGAGATGGGCAACGCCTTAACGCTATTTTAATACTTTACTTTACTATAGACATATTATAATAGCGTATTGTACTACATAGTAGATAGTTTAACGTATCCTTTGAAGATGTGAATCCCGAACATCTCCTAAGTTACTGCACTCACGTTAGACACTGGATAGGAGATGTCAAACCCTGTAAACATCTCCGACGCCGTTTACACTCTATTTATTTACCGTTGATTTAACGCACATAAGATCTTTTAGTTCTGACTCGAGTGTTTTGTCTTTTCAATTCGCTCAGGTCATCCTGAGCATTTCTGGATTTGAAGACCTTATTTCTGGAGGACGAAGACGAAGATTTGTACTACTATTATTTACTATATTATTCTACTCCATCATACTGTTCCGCTGCATTATTATTTGTTTATCTCTGATATGTGTAACTCTGATTTTGTATTGTATAAGTATAATCAAATGTTTTGTATACAGCTTCATGAACTGTTATTTGATTATTATATTTTGTCATTCCACTACGAGATTCTATTTTATTTTTTTCTTTCTATGCTTTTTCTTATTCACCCCAATAACAATCCGCCCTTCTTCATGGTTTAAGTCGGCATGTGTGCCTGCTTAAAGCGTACAAAAAGGCGGGATGTTACAGTAGTATACACTGATGCATGTGGGACTGGGTTTGGAAACGTATTGATGTAGAGGGGCAAGGTTATTGCTTATGTATCTAGGCAGCTTAGACCGCACGAAGTTAGATATCCTACTCATGACTTAGAGTTGGCAGCGGTAATTTTTGCCTTGAAGATTTGGTGGCATTATCTTTTAGGAGAAAGATTTGAGTTGTATACCGATCATAAGTCATTAAAGTATTTATTCTCTCAGAAGGAGTTGAATATGAGGCAGCGGAGTTGGCTGGAGTTTTTGGCTGCTTATGATTTCAGTATAGAGTATACTCCTAGGAAAGAAAATAAGGTAGCAGATGCTCTCAATACAAAACATCAGAATGTGGTGTCAGCAATGTTGGTAGAATGGAAGGATCTAGAAGCTTTAGCCAGTTGTGGTGTGCAGTTGAGATCTACTACTAGTTCTAGTCAGGGTACTGCCATGATATCTTGTTTAGAAGTACGACCAATGCGGATCAAGAAGATAACTTCTAAGCAAAGAGAAGACCTAGTTTTAGCGGAAAGGATTAGAAAGCTTGAAGTTGGAACCGAGGTCGATGATTTGAAAGATTTTAGTCTTGACCAAAGAGGATGGTTGAGAAGGATGGGACGATTATGCATTCCAAATGTGGAGAACATAAGAAAGGAAGTGCTAGAGGAGTGTCATCGATCGAGGTTTACGATTCATCTTGGAGGAACCAAGATGTATCAAGATATGAAAGGGAGCTTTTATTGGGACTGTCAACAAGTGAAGGCCGAACATCGGAATCAAAGGGGGTTACTTTAGCCTTTAGATATTCCATTCTGGAAATGGGATTCGATATCGATGGACTTTATAAACGGGTTTCCAAGGTCAAATAGAGGAAATGAAAGCATATGGGTTATAGTGGACAGGTTGAACAAGAGTTCCCATTTCATTCCGGTAAAGTCAACCAGAATGGCACCTGCTTTGGCTAAGTTATTCATGAAGAACATAGTTAGACTTCATGGGATTCCTAGTAGCATGGTCAGTGACAAAGATGCGTTATTCACTAGCGAATTTTGGAGGAGTCTACAAGAGGTATTAGGTACCAAGCTCAATATGAGTACAACAAATCACCCACAGACTGATGGGTAGACAAAGAGAGTTAATAAGGTACTCGAGGATTTATTAAGAGCTTGTGTATTAGACTTTGATGGTTCTTGGGAGATCACCTACATCTGATTGAGTTTTCCTATAATAATAGTTATCAGACTAGTATAGGAAAGGTGCCTTTTGAAGCTTTGTATGGAAGACCATGCAAATTGTCAGCATGTTGGTTGGAGATAGGAGACAGATTGGTCTTAGGTCCATATTTGGTTAGAGAGGTGTCAGAAAAGATTTAGTTAATCCAAGGACGGATGATGGAAGCTCAATCCAGGCAGAGGAGTTACGTAGATAAGAGGCGTAAAGACCTAGAGTTTTCAGTGGAAGATAGGGTTTTCATTAAATTATCACTAGTGAAGGGTGTGGTACGATTTGGGAAGTCAGGAAAGTTGGCCCCGAGGTATGTTGGTCCATTTCAAATTATAGAGAGGATTTGAAAGCTCGCATACAGAGTAGAGTTGCTGAGCAGTTTTGAAGGTGTCCATAATGTATTCCATGTGTCTCATCTTTGCAAGTTTGTGCATGATCTAGAGGCTACAATTCCTCAGATAGAGTTGAGGACTAGGTAGTGGAGCCTGATTTGACTTTTGTTAGACAACCAGTTTAGGTTGTAGCAAGAGATGAGAAGAGATTGAGGATCAAGACAGTCAAGTTGGTGAAAGTTCAGTGGAGCGACAACGAAAAAGACTGTACTTGGGAGACAGAGGATAAGATTCGAGAGGCTTATCCTGATCTGCTTTGATAGTATGTCTATATTAGATCTATATAGATTGGTTGCTAGTCAGACAGGCTGGTATGGTTGTTAGGAGATGTTACAGAGTATTGTTATGTTTGCTAGTTAGTCCTTACTGAATTTCGAGGGCGAAATTCTTTAAGGAGGGGAGTATGTAACACCCCTAATTTTAATGATAACATTATTCAGAAGATTAATTTGAATAAATTAAATAGAATAATGTAGATAAGGAGATTGAGGTTGATTAATAAAAATTTAGTGGCCATGCTTATTTAACAAAATGAACTTATAAATGGTTAAGTAAATAAACATAAGGGCATTAGGGTAAATAGCCACCCATAATTCCCCCCTTATACTATTCTCCTTAGTCATACACGTTCATTTTATCTCAAACAAAAATTTATAACCGTAAGAAAGCAAGGCCAGCCATTAGGAAGAAAGAAGAGAAGAGAAAATCAAATTTAAGCTTAGGACTCATGCTAGAAGAAATCAATCTCAATCAATCATCAATTTCCTTGTCCAATCTAAGGTGACTAATAATTTCTACATCTCTATTTTGGTTTTATATTCTTATAGTTTCGAATTTAAGGGTAAATCTGTTTTTGTGATATATTGAATGATGATATGCTTGATTTATGATTTATATATGTTTAAACATGGTTGTTAAAGGAGATATATGCAGTTTTAGGGTAAAACCGAGATTAAAAGATTTTGAAGTGCCATGGGAAAATTTTATGTTATGAAAAACATGATTTTGGAGTTAGGTTTCAATTTTTATAATTTTCCAAGCCGTGGAGAATTAGTTATGAATTTTCAAATGAAAATATGGTTATTTGGGTTTATAAATTTATTTCGGAAAATATATTAAGAATTTGGGTCTGAAATTTTGATATGTTAGATAACATGATTAAAGTGAATATCTGAAATTTTTGGGGATTTTTACAAAGTGATTTAGTATGGAAATTAAATTATTTCGAAAGGAGGACCTAAATGATTTAATTGTTTTTATAAAGGAAGAGCTTATTTGTTAAATGTTAATTGGATTTTAGATCTGAGAAAATGCAGCAAATATTATCCAAATAATTTAAAAGTTGTGAAAGCCAATCAAATGTTTACAAGTAGGCAAGTTTGTTACAAAAAGTTTACTAATTTTGGCAAAATCAGCTTTTACCCATAAAAAGGTATGGACCCTTAGTTTACTTTGATTTGAAAAAGAAAATCACTTGCCTGTTTTAAAAAGCTTTCGACAAGGTCGAGAGCTGTGTTTGCTTTCGACAAGGTCGAAAGCTATGATTTTGAAAGATTGGTTTTATAAAGAACTTCCGACAAGGTCGAAAGCTATACTAGCTTTCGACAGGGTTGAAAGCTATGGTTTTGAAAGGATAGTTTTTAAAGGAGCTTTCGACATAGTCGAAAGCTATGTTTTTGAAAGGTTGTTTGAAAGAGGATTTTGAAAAAAAGAGCTGTGGGCTTTATTTTTGTTTAAATCTTTCGAAGGGGTCAAAAGTAGGAGCTTTCGACATTGTCGAAAGGTTTAATAGTTTTTATAAAAACAAGCCGCTTCCTAAACCTTTCGAAGGGGTCAAAAGCAGGAGCTTTCGATGTTGTCGAAAGGTTCAATTGTTTCCCAGATGTTATAATGCTTTCGAAAGAATGGTTTCGACACCATCAAACTTCCCCAATATTTTATAAAATAAAGTGTGGTTTTGAAAGAGATACTTTCACCTATTTTCACTATGACCCAAAGTAATATCTTTAAGTACAAACCCAATGATTTCGAAAGGTTTGATTTTCAATGGTTTCGAAAGGTTCTATACTTATTTTATGATTCTTTAACAAGGTTGAAAGGTTTCGAAGGAAGTGTTTTAAATTATTAAAAAGACTAGAGCTTATTGTTTTAAAAGATATGATTTTTGCTTTTGAAGGGGTCGAAAGCAAAGATTTCGAAGGGGTCGAAGGCTAAAGCCTTCGATACTGTCGAAAGGTTTTAAAACCCTAACTCAAATTTTTAAAGGAAAACCCATAGCTTATATAAAGGAGTTTTGTAATGACTTTAAGTATGTGATTTTGAAGAAGTATTGCCTTGATAAAAATATAAGTTAAAGGGGTTAACTATGTTTTATATGAAATGTAATTCAAGGACCTTAAACCCACAGGAGTAGTATTGTTAAATTGTTGTTTTGCTTCTTCAAATATGAATATATTCACATGATAACCCATAACTGTATTTTGGGGAAAAGAGAGTAGAAGAACCGGCTAGGTTAAGTCTGAAGTGAATATAAATTGCTTAAACTCCTGAATGAGTAGAATTGCATCTAAGGAGTTAGGGTGACCAAAAATATAGGATGCTTACACTTAGTAGTTATTGGAGGTAACCAAAAGGTTCATAATAAACCCATGAAAACTATGATTATGTAGTTATTGGAGGTAACCAATAGGTTTATAGTAAACCCATGAAAAATATGTATTAAGGACAGTTAGCAGGGGCTAATTGGTTTGTAGTGAACTCATGAAAACTATATCCGGATTAAGAATAGACATCAGTCCATAGATTCCTAGTAAACCCATGAAAACTAGGATAAGGAAGTGGCTAATGGAAGTATTAGTAGGTTCCTAGTCAACCCATGAAAACTAAGATGTAAAGTGAGTTACTGGATGAATCCATAGGTTCCTAGTCAACCCATGAAAACTAGGTTAAGGTGATTAGTTTTTGGAATAACTAATAGGTTCAGGGGGACCTATGAATTAATTAAGTTAACTGGCAGGAGCCTATAGGTTCTTAGTGACCCCATGAAAACTATGAAAAGAACTGGATGTTCATTAATTATATACAGATTATTAGTAAACCCATGAAAACTAAAAGGTTAATAGTGACCCTAGAAACTATAATTTTGATAGGGAGTCAGATTAAACTGGGGATGGGAAATCCTAATTGTTTTAAGTATGCATATAATCATAATATTTTGAAAATGTATGTTTTAACCATTGTGGATGCAGGAGCACAGAATATGGTTTGAAAAAGGTTTTAGGATACTAGTGAGGGGAAAACCCGTTCCGCTAAGCAGCATGCTCTCACTGGATATCTAAAAGAATTGAGATGTTAGATTATTATTCATACCAGGCTTTATGTCTGACTCGAAGTTTTTGTTTTCCCCTTTAACTCTCGAGTACTCAATTGATTTTGAGTAGTTTGAGGTTTAGGGTTTTCAGGTTCTCCTCTTAGACGAATAAAGCTTCCGAGGGTGCATAGGAGGCAGATAGTTATTTAGAGTTATCATTTTCCACTGTGTATTTGGATGTAAAGGCAGATTTATTAGCCTTATTATACACTTTGATCAACCATGGGGGCATCTTCATATGTCGCTCTTGGCGTATGTGTAATAATTATAATATGCCGAACGTAGTTAACGTTTTGGGATTTTGTAATGAATATGAAATGTTTTGTAACAACCCTAGATTTTTGCAAATATTTTTAAATCATTTTTAAATAAATTTTATTTCAATATTTTATTTTTAAAACATTTTAGAAGTAAAGTTATAATTTTCCCAAGTTAATTGCATTTTTGTTTGAAATTTTTAATTCTAGTTGCAATATAATAAGTTATTTTCTTTATTTACTTTTATTTTCTTTTTTATTTTTCCTATGAATAATTATTTATTTTCATTTTCACTTTATTTTTTGTTTGTCTTTTATTTTATTTACTGATTTTTATTTGTTTATTTTGAATTAAAAAGAATTGGAAATTCAAAGAGGCAAAGTCTTTTCATTTGCTTGACTTTTCATTGCCTAGTCCTTTCACATGCTTTGGTCATTCAAAGCATCTATTGTAGCCGTGAGTTTTGTTTGTATTTCACGTGAAAAACTTCTCACTTCATCACAAATTTTTAGCCAATTCATTTCTGAAATTTTTAGGTAATGGCTTCTTCATTTTTTTACTTTTTCTCTTCACTTTTCCATTGTTTTTTTTCCATTGTTTTGCCTTGCTTTTCTCTTCATGTGCTCGGCCTATACCCTCCACCATCTCCACCGACCACCACATCACTTCTTCTTATCATCATCCACGACCTAACCACCATCTCCTCTGACCATAGATGGCCGTGACCTCCATATGAACATAACACCACAAAACTTTGCAAAACTCTCCAAAATTTGTCTAGCCGAGCCACTATTTCACCACCACCTTCATTTTTGACCACGGCCACCCTCTTAGCCACCACCACCAGCTAGTTAACCACCTCTGAACATCACCTTACCATCACCAGACCTGTACCTGACTTTGACCGAGCCCACTTGACCTTTGGCCGAGCCTAGATGGTGAACCAAACATCCCTTTTAGCCTTGCCTTTTGACCTTCCACCTTTTGTAACTCAAAAACTCTTCCCATTCCCTTGTAGCCCTGCACTTATGTCCCAAACCAGACCCTTTTCCACCTGAAACCATGTTGTGGACGAGCCAAAATAGTGTTGTGGCCGAGCATATGCGAGTTATGGTCAAGCAATATTGATTGAAAAGCTTGGTGATGTCTTTGTTAAATTCTATTTCCATTTTTGTTCCAATAAATTTTGTGTTGAATTTATATTTATATTTTTCCTTGTTTTGTTGTTGAATACAAGATTAATATCTTGGCTATCTCTCTCCACTCAAATCAAGTCGTGCTATCGTGCTTTCTAGATTTTTGTTTATGTGTTTGATTCGCTAACTCCAGCGTAAAAAGGTGAGTATTCACACATGACATTTATACTTATATAAATTGTGAAGTGACAACAAATGAATGTGTATAAACTATTAAATCATGGTATACCTTCCTGTGATGTAAATTATATGATGTTAAACTCTGTTATAAACTTGTCACATCATTTGCTATGTTATATTTTATTATACTGTTTATTTATTTCTGTTAATCACACTGCAAGTTCCCTATAGAATAGAATCACTATGGGTTGAAATGATACATACCCGAACGGACTTTAGAATAGGGAAAAATCGTTATGGGCTGAAATGATAAGCCTGAGCGATTTTTATTTATTTTTATTTACTTGGGATTACGGGTTTGAAATGATAGAACCTAGATTTTCTTTGTAAATTACGGATTGAAATGATATATTATCCGTACCACTTGACTTAGGTTAGAAAATATTATACAGACACGTGGTTATTATATATATTTTTATGGAAAATTTTAAGTATTTTAAAATGTAAAAATTTGATAATTTGATTTAAATTGAACTTAAAATGATTTAATAAAAGTGATAATGATTTTTCTATGTATTAAAAATGTTAAATAAATAAATAGAAAAATTGTGATTTAAACATAACTTAATTTGGAAATTTGTGATTTGATTTTTAATGGAAGTTTAAGTTAATTAAATAAAAAATGGAAATTAAGTTTTATTTGTGAAAATGGAAATTTAAATTTAAGTGTTAAAGTAAATTGTTAAAAATGAAAAGAATGGGAAAATGGTACACTTGAATTTAAAAAGTGAAATTTTGGAAAATTTGATTTTTATTGTAAAAAATTTCATTATAAAAAACCATAAGTTAAAGGTATTTAAATGAAAATTTTTGATGTGGAAAAATATGATTTTTATAAGTTAAAATGATTTAAATTGAAGTTTATTTGTGGCTGGAATTCTATTTAAAATCTGGAAATTCTTTTAGTATCACTTCAGAAATGCTATCGTTTTGAAAATGAACTAAAAACTGAACTAATAGAATCTCCAGCACTTTGTAAGTGCTGTAGTTGCAGAAGTGAACAAAAAGGAAAATTAACTAAGGGCTATGACAGCACTTTATAAGTGCTGTAGTTGTAGAAACTAAACTTGAACCTGAAACTAATGACAGAGCTATTATAGCACTTGCTATGTGCTATAGTTGGCTGAAATGAGATTTTTGAATATAATTGAACTACTGCAGCAGTTTTGTAAACGTTGTTTTTGCTGAATTGAATTTAAATCTTTTAAATTGAACCCTGAACTACTACAGCAGATTTTAAATGCTGTCTTTGCTGAAATGAATTGTTTTCAAATGTAACTTACCACAGCATTTTCTAAGTGCTGTGAAAGCTGAAAAATAAATGTTTTAAAGTATTTAAGTGAATAAATGAACTCAGAAAAAGGCTAAATTTTTGGGAATTGAATATTTGATTTAAAAGTATAATTATTTTACTTTTAATGGTTTAAATGAAGTATTTTGATTCGAAATATAACTATTTTTGAAATTTATAACCACGGGTTATAATAACGATTGGTTGTTAAAGAGACCGGGATCAGATATGGACATACTCTTTGTCGATACCGAAAACCACTTTAACAAATGTGTACACTGTGGAGTTTCCAGAATGAAGTAGGATGGTGGCGACGATCCTATTGTGGTATGAACGTGGACCCAACTCCCGTGAGTTGGCATGAGGTGGCTAAAACAGGAGCGATTGACGGGCCAATGATGTAGCACCTCTGATCGGACACACTTCTTCGATACCATTCTATTTCTTTTGTGATTGATTGGGTGCACCCCTTGATTTGGGAGTGTGGCTCGAGGTGGGCGGTAGTGGCTGCTATGTGTTTCCACCATCCCGGATGCATAATTGGTATATCTACCCTAGCATTGCCTAGTTGTGTCGTGTCACCTACCATATCGAGCTTTACTACGAGTTTCTATTTGTGTCGTACCTATGGAGTATCTTCTCATAGCCTTTCGAGGTATGCAGGTACTGTATATACTATTGGCACCATTATGTGTTAAGGGCTATATGGGTAACCCCTTAACGCTATTTAAAAGTATGTTTATTTTATGATTAGACATTATTATAATAGCGAATATTACTACATAGTAGATAATTTAACGGATCCTTAAAGAATGGGCGATCCCAAGCATTCTTTAAGTTACTTGTGCATTTTATTACAGTTCACTTGAGTTGGTTTACATTGTATAAGTATGTATGTCCTGACTCGAGTGTTTGTGTTTTATTTACGCTCGGGTCAGCCTGAGTATCAGCTTTGGATCTCACCTTCTGGAGCTAGGACTGTTGGAGATAATCTTTTATCTAGTTGCTATTTATTTCCGTTCAGTATTTCTATGTTAGCTTTGTATTAGAGACATATGTATTTGGGATTTCTACTATACTTGTTTCAGAACTGTATTTGTTTTCAGACTATGTATTTTGTATCTGTTTTTGAGACTTTGTATTGTAGTGGCTTCTTGAACCACTATTTATTTTATTTTCCACTGCGAGTTATTCTGATATTCTGTGTCTGTGATTCTGTGATTGGTTTTATTTGCTCCAAATTTTATTACAATCTATTATTTTGCATTATTAAAATCTAACATGTGTGGATTATTGTCGATTTGAATGGTCCAAAATAGTGGGTCATTACATTTGGTATCATAGCTTTGGTTTTTAGGCAAACCTTAGCCTATGGAGCAAAAACTCATTAGAGATAGGTAAAAATACCCTAGTATGAGTGAAATCAACCTCAAAATCATTTCTTTGTGAGAGAATGTATTTTCAAAGTATAAAATGATTTTAAAATGATTTTTCAAAGATTATTTTGATATAAAATTTTCTTGTTTTAAAAGCAAATTTTCTAAACTTCCTTCTTTTCGTATCTACCTTGTTAGAAATTTCTTTAATTAGGATATTCGTCCAAGTGATTTTATCTTGTCTTATCTTTATCTTTGTCTTCTCTTTACCTTTGTCCTAAAATTCATCCTGAATTGGCTCAAGAATCCGGGTTTGGGATCTTCATTTTCTCCTTCTCAGAGGCACCCTATCGACCTATCTACCATTACCTGCTTCAAGTGTGATCAGAAGGGACACTATGCTAATAGTTGCCCTACTTCAGTTGGTGCTGCTGTTCCTCCACCTCAGG
Organism: Allium fistulosum; assembly: GCA_030737815.1. Lineage (NCBI taxonomy): Eukaryota > Viridiplantae > Streptophyta > Magnoliopsida > Asparagales > Amaryllidaceae > Allium > Allium fistulosum. The sequence goes on along the minus strand of CM060903.1, from coordinate 696,645,226 downwards.
GTACCGGGAACAATCTCTGTCATGTCTGTCTTCAGCCTGGTCATTTCAAGAATGATTGTCCTTTGTATCAGAAGGGCAAGCCATCTGGTATTTTTGCTGTTACCTCTGCTTCTTCACCTTCTCCACTTGCTCCTGCTCCTAGTGATGATCAAGGTACTCTTCAGGGCACCTTTTCTTTATTTCATCATCCTGTTCGTGTTTTGTTTGATACTGGAGCTTCGCATAGTTTTATTTCTGTTAATTTGTGTGATAAGTTTAAGCATCTCCTTTCTCCTGTGTATGCTGTTGAATCCTTGTGTGTTAAATATCCTATTTGTGGTCCCGCAAACCTTAATAGGATTTGTAAGCAGGTGAGACTCTTCTATTCTGGCCATAAATTTTCTGGTGATTTCTATGTTCCTGGTTTCGATGCTTTTGATTTGTTTCTTGGAGGTGATTGGCTTAAGAGACATGATGCTCATATCTCTTGTAAATCCCGAATTGTTTCTCTTGAGGATGATCGGGGTAATTCTTTGGTTATTCAGTGTCGTATGCCTCATGATTATGCTGGCAGATTTATTTATTCTCTAGATTCTTCTCCTGTTGATCTTCAGTCGACTCATGTGGTCAAACTCTATCCCGATGTATTTGGTGAAGTAACTGCTTTACCTCCTAAGCAGGAAATTGATTTCCATATTGATCTTATTCCTGGAGCTCGACATGTAATTCTTCCTCCTAGAAGAATGGCACCCCGCGAGAAGGTTGAGTTGGGAAAGAAAATCGAGGACTTGTTCTCCAAAGGTCTGATCAGACCTAGCTATTCAGAATGGGGAGCAGCGGTGGTTTTCGTCACTAAGTCTGATGGTTCTCTCCGGATGCGTGTTGATTATAGGGAGCTGAACAAGCTCACTATGAAAAACAGATATTCAATGCCTCGCACCAATGATATGTTTGATCAGCTTTATGGTGCCACTGTTTTCTCTCAGCTTGATCTTGCCACAGGTTTCCACCAGCTCAGAGTTGCTGAGGAAAGTATTCCCAAGACTGCTTTCCATACTGAGAATGGGTTCTTTGAATGGTTAGTCATGCCTTTCGGTTTGACTAATGATCCTGCTTTCTTTGTTGATTTGATGAATCGTGTTTTTCGTGATGTGCTTAATAAATTTGTTCTAGTCTTTGTTGATGATATCCTTGTTTTCTCTAAGGCCAAGAAAGAGCATGAGTCACATTTGAAATCTGTTCTTGAGAATCTTAGAAATCATCAGTTGAAGGCTAAATTTTCTAAATGTCATTTCTAGAAGGATGAAGTCCGATTCCTCGGGCATATTGTTTCTGGTAATGGAGTTTCTGTTGATCCAGTCAAGATCGTTGCGATCAATGTAAGTCTTTCTTTCCTTCTCTTTCCTTGTTTCATTCAATTTATTCTATCTTTCCAGTTGTCCTTATTTATCCCTATTCTGTGCAAGATTGGGAAACTCCTAGGACTCCAACTGATATCCGTAGTTTTCTGGGCCTTGCCGGTTATTACCGGAGATTCATTGAGAATTTTGCTCGGATTGCTGCACCTCTCACCGCTTTGACTCGAAATAATGCTAAGTTTATTTGGAGTGATGAGTGTAAAGCTGCATTCAGTGAGTTAAAGCACAAGCTTACTTCCGCACCAGTTCTTACCGTTCCAAATGGAAATGAGGGATTAACGGTATACACTGATGCTTGTCGTGAAGGTTTGGGAGCTGGTCTGATGCAGGATGGTAAGGTCATTGCTTATGCTAGTCGTCAGTTGAAGACCCATGAAGCCAATTATGCTGCTCATGATCTAGAATTGCTTGCTGTTGTTTTTGCTTTGAAGCTTTGGAGGCATCATCTTTTGGGAGCTAAGTTTGAGCTTTTCACAGATCATCAGTCTTTGAGATATATTTTCACTCAGAAGGATTTGAATCAGAGACAAGTTAGGCGGTTAGAGTTTCTTGCTTCTTATGACCTCAACATCAACTATACCCCTGGGAAAGCTAATGTTGTGGCAGATGCTTTGAGTCGGAAGAAGGCTATGTTGTGTCAGCTGGTTGTTTCTTCTCCTCTTTTGGATCGTATCATGGCTAAGCAGGATGAGGATGAGATGCTTAGATTGATAAAAGAGAATGTTCGTAGCAGAGTTGGTGGTAGTAGTCTTGATGGTAGTGGAGCTCAGATCGATGATAGAGATATTTTAAGGATTAATAATAAGATTTGTGTCCCGAATGTTGATGGATTGAGACAGGAGTTACTTCGGGAGAATCATCGATCCAGACTTTCTATTCATCCGGGAGTGACCAAAATGTATCAGGATATGAAGAAGTTGTATTGGTGGAAGGGTATGAGGCGAGATATCTCCATTTTTGTTAGTAGGTGTGCGACTTGTCAGCAAATCAAGGCAGATCATCAGAAGACCCCTGGTTTGTTGCAGTCTCTTGAGATTCCCAATTGGAAGTGGGAACAGGTTTCTATGGATTTCATTAATGGATTACCGAGGACTAGGAGGGGTAATGAGAGTATCTGGGTTATGGTGGATAGATTAACCAAATCGGTTCATTTCATTCCGGTCAAGTCTACCCGTTCTGCTTCTAGTTTGTCTGAGATCTACATGAGGGAGATTGTTCGTCTCCATGGTGTTCCTCTCAGTATCATTTGTGATCGTGATCCTATCTTTACTAGTCAGTTTTGGAAGGCTTTTCAGGTATCTTTAGGTACTCATCTGAATCTGAGCACTGCATACCATCCACAGGCCGACGGTCAAACGGAAAGGGTGAATCAGATTCTAGAAGATCTTCTTCGTGCTTGTGTGCTTGATTATGGAGGATCTTGGGAAGATCATCTCCATCTTGTTGAATTTACCTATAACAATAGTTATCAGGTATAATCTAATCTTATGTTTTAAGTTTATCTTAATCCTTTATCTATCTCATTTCTATCTTTGAGTTCAGGATAGCATTAAGACGTCTCCGTTTGCTGCTCTTTACGGACGACCTTTTAGATCTCCATCTTGCTGGATTGAATCCGGTAATCGTTTGGTTCTTGGTCCTGAGATGATTTTGGAAGCTTCTGAGAGAGTTGAGGAGATTAGGAGGAAGATGAGGATTTCCCAAGATAGGCAGAAGAAGTATGCTGATAGGCGTAGGCAGAGTTTGGAGTTTGCTGTTGGTGATTTGGTTTTCCTTAAGGTCTCTCCCTTAAGGAATGTCATTCGATTTGGTCGTAGAGGGAAGCTTTCTCATAGGTTCATTGGTCCTTTCCACATTGTGGAAAGAGTTGGTTCCTCGGGTCAGCCTGAGTATTAGCTTTGGATCTCACCTTCTGGAGCTAGGACTGCTGGAGATCATCTTTTATCTAGTTGTTATTTATTTCCGTTCAGTATTTCTATGTCAGCTTTGTATTAGAGACATATGTATTTGGGATTTCTACTGTACTTGTTTCAGAACTATTTTTTTTTTCAGACTATGTATTTTGTATCTGTTTTTGAGACTTTGTATTGTAGTGGCTTCATGAACCACTATTTATTTTATTTTCCGCTGCGAGTTATTCTGATATTCTATATCTGTGATTCTGTGATTGGTTTTATTTGCTCAAAATTTTATTACAATCTGTTATTTTGCATTATTCAAGTCGACATGTGTGGATTATTGTCGATTTGAAAGGTCCAAAATAGTGGGTCGTTACATGTTTTGAATGGAATGTGGAAATATGTTTGTGAATTGTTTGAATTTTCCCTATTCTTGTGATCAGTGTATCAATGAATCTAGCACCGCCGTATTTGGTCGCCGAAGATTAATAACAATGGATAACTGCAGCATCCGTAGCCGTTAGTTTTAGGCCTCCAAGTAGGGGGATGTTACAAGATGGAATTAGATTTTGGAGCCTATTCCATTGCATCCTGAATGTCATTTACAGTCAGTAAACATACATAATTTGATGAACTTGGTTTAACGGACTATAAATTAAAAGAAGTTAAACACATTAGCATTTTCATAATGTATTAATTACGAGACTTAAGCCTAGATGTTATATTTTTCAACCTATAAATAGATTTATAACCTTATTCATTTTGCTCTAATAATAGTGTCTCCACTTATACAGCCTTAATCACTAAATCAATTCCGAATCCACCAAATCAAATCCAAATTAAACAAATTAATATATGGAATTGGTCATTGTAAAAAGAGCTATGCATATAAATCGAAGCCATCTAGAAATTTGTCATTTTCCAGACCGAGAATTTTTGGACAACGACGAAGGAGGAGGATTCACATCGGATTGGAAAAGATGCACGACTAGTCGATGAGTGAGATTTATCATATTTGCGTATATATTGATATGACGTAATAATCCACCTCTTATGATCTATACCAAATATAAAAATATAATTGGAAATTAAAAAGTGGTATATCATTTGCTGTGCTTTGAGATAGTCTATAATATGGTCCTAGTTGGGCAAGTTCGTTATATACGGTTCTTATTTGGCAATGCGATAGTCCAGGAAGCCGAGTCCTCAGTATAATTAGTCCTAGGAGTTGAGTCCTCAACATACGATAGTCCAAGGAGCTGAGTCCTCAATATATGATAGTTATTGAATTTTTAAGGAAAAGATTGATTATGATGAATAATTAGTTTTATTGCTAATTATTGATTCTACAAGCTCTCAATGCATGATTATATATAGCCTAATTCTACTAGACATTTCTTACTTCCTAAATTATAATTCTACTAGCCATTGCTTAATTTTACATTATAATTGCCTAATTACACCCTTATTACAGGCTAAGTACCAAGCCTAGCCGCCAATTATATAATGGATGCTGGCCTTTTATTTGTTTCCTATTTATAGCCTATGATGAAATATTCTGAGGCTTTCATCCCTATTTCTCCACAGCCTTTTATTTATTTTCTATTTACCGCCTATGATGAAATATTCTAACGGTATCATTCCTATTTCTCTACAATAGTCAGAGGAGATGAGTCCTCAATATACGATACAGTTCAAGGAGCCGAGTCCTCAATATACAATAGTTCAAGGAGCCGAGTCTTCAATATACAATAGTCCGAGGAGTTGAGTCATAAATATATGATAGAGTTCGAGGAGCTATGTCCTCAATATATGAAAGTCTGAGGAGCTAAGTCCTCAATATTCGATTTGGCATCACGACACGTTTAACGAGGCCGAATCCTTAGTATACGATTTGAGATAGCATGTTGAGATTATTGAGTCAAGTCATGGGGATGTCATTCGGCATGAGCTAGATTTTAGTGGCACCTTAGCATATGATGTTAGTATAGTAATATATTATCTTTAGCTGACTTATTGGGTGCAGGTGACATAGGTTAAGGTTTGGATTTAGAGCATAAGTGTTGTTTTGCTAGCTTTTTAGTATTATACACTAATATGATGCGTTTCACTCTCCAGACATATATCTGAACCCCCCATCATTTTCTTCTTTTTATCTATACTTTGATAGGTCGATAGAGAGGACTGATGGTGACCTGGAGGCATGATGGTGCGATGGAGACGCATATTCATTCATTAGCTATCTACTATTTTTATTGCATTTATTCCCAGACATTATATTATTTTATTTCCAGTATAAAAAGGTGTTTTGGTTGAAATATGTTTGATTCTATATTGTTATATTTGTCTAATATTGTATTATTGATTACTATAATATTTTATTCCTTTCAATATGAGTTTCAGAAAGTGTAGAATATTGTAGATAGCTTTGTGATTTGTTTTATGTTTTACCTAGAAACGAATTGTCATCTACGAGGTCTACAATGTCTACATTATTTTATACGTGAATCGAAGTGTCGTAGATGGCGGGTTGTTACATGTGGAATCAGAGCTTAAGTTGGGCGATTCCTATTTAATTAAGGCGTATGAGAGAGCGTACTTGTAATTTTTATTAGTTATATATATATAATTTTCATATGCCCCACCCCATATATTTTGACTAGTAAAGGTAGTTGTTGGCTTATCCCTTATAAAAGTAAACAACTACGAGTTAAATAAATGTTGATATATAAATAATTTAGGGTGATTGATAAATCCATCACATTTTTTATTTACTCATACAATATTGCTAAACGAGATTTATATGCCAAGTAAAAGTGTAGTGACCCGCAGTTCCGTACCCCTTGAGTTGATAATAATTTTTCCTCGCTCAACCCAAAGTGTACGAAAGAGCGAATAACTATGGTAAAGAAGAAGAAAAAGATAGAAGAAAATAGAAAACAATAACAGAGAATCTCACAATCGCAGCTGAACAAAATATAATATATAATAACAGATTTTTATTCAAAAGAATCTGTAACTGTTTATACTTACAATCATCAGAGTACAACAATCAATGCATCAATCTGGACAATTATATAACTTGTCCTTACACAGCAGAAATATAAGCCAAGTATGGAGATATGACTCTGTCATCCAGCTCGTCTCCTAAGCTCCATAACATCCTATACTGGATCTATAATACTCGATCTGACCTGAGTATTATAGTAAAATAACACCCGAGTCAGTCTGGAAAACGAGCGTGAGAAAACACACTCAATTTGAATTATTAGAGTTATCAAAATCCTTCGAAAATCAAAGGTATCTCGTAAGACCGCGTCACACATAAATACGACGAGTTTTTACCTTACGATAACCAAAACAATTTTATAGAAAATCCTCTGATATCTATATATAATGAGAATACCTCTATTTGAAGCTTTTGAAATGTCTAAATTACCCTTTTTATATTCTTAATCACGGCAGTGATATTTTCGTCATTTGTATCTACCACGTTCTTATCTACAGTCTTCAGTTGCAATATACATGTTTTCTCCCAAAAACTTCTGCGCAAAGGAAAAAAACAAATAAAATCTCCTCATTCAAAACCTAATATAATCCTTCAAACCACAACCAATTTCTATCCTCTGCTGACCCCTCAGTTTGATTCTTCTTCCGCAATGGTGAAGATACAAAAGACACAAAATCTGCAGCCTAAAAAATGTCTGAAATCGTGAAGAAACAAAGAGCAAATCGATTTGACCTGCAGGTTCAGATCTTTGATGAGGAGAAACTTAAATTATTCTCGGAACTGAGAGGTAACTTTGCTAATTTTTGCTACCGTTTGTCTATTGTTTAATCTACTATCTGTTTGGTTATTTTAAATTTAGTTTTTTGTGATTTGTTCTAAGATATGTTATATGAATTATTCTTTAAAATCGAGTAGGACTGATTAGGATTTATAAGTTCCTATTGCCATGCTCACCAGGGCCACGACGAGCTTATCAATCTTCTCTGAATTAGGGTCCATCATGATGAAAATACGAGTTAGTTAATAGTCTTCTACTGTAGGTGTTATTGTTTGGTTATCAACAAAATTTAACAATGTGTTCCATCATGATGTTTAATTTAGGATTCTGATTGCAATTTTGTTTCAGGATAGACATGTGCCTAAAAGGTTATAGTTGAATTAATTTTTTTTTTATATTATATATTTGTTAACAACGTTAGATCAATTAATGAGATATGTTATTATTACTCTTTGAGGCATATCGTTGAAATTATCCAGTGTTTCAAGGGATTCTTATAGGGAGACCACAGCTTTGAATAATGCTAGGTAATTTTTTCAATATTTTTAAAATTGTTATGGGAAGGACTTAAAAACTCATTCCCTCGGAACAAAAATAAACATAATTGCATAATTACCTCTTTATTGTCGATAGTTAAAATTTAAACTGCAGACCCGTGATGTATTTTGAACAAATTTCTACACAAACGTTTTTATGTAAATTACTGCAATATTATACTGACAATACTATAACGTTTCTATGTACGTATTCGGCAAACTCATACCGTTTTTCTTTCATAATTTGAATGGTACATTATCGAATTTGCTTATATGAGTGAAATATTAAATTGTTTGGGTTGGAGCTCTCCACCTCACGTCCTCCCCTTAAAAAAAATCTTAGCTGGAGTCCCTTAAAATAATCTTCTTTTATCCAAGAGCCCTTTTAACAATCTCATTTAGCATCTACTTGAACATCCATGCAAGTTTGTCAGATGGTGGTGTTTTATTTAACATTGTTTTTTTTATTTGTTTGTATGCTATTAAAAAATGATTAAAATTTAGTTTACTATGTAGATTAGCGCAAGTCTGAAAGCTAATTAGAACAAAATTGCACAATTCAGTCAATTATAAATCCATACTTCGTTTCCAGTTTCAATAACAAATAAACCACAATAAGTAACAATGTTGTAGATTCATTGAAATTATATACATGGAAGACTGAAATATCAATGCTTAGACCTTATAGTAATTATAATCTAACTGGACTAAAACTGAATCATATTTCAAAAAACTAAACAAGAGTTGCATTCATTACTCAATAACTATCATGGTACTTTTGTTTGTAAAATTCATGCTACGTTGTACTTTCAAGTGCATTGCATATAGATGACATCATCACAAATGTAGAAAGTTTTTTGTAATATCTGTAGCAATTATGAACGTTCATGATTTTCAGGAAAATTATATTAACATTGGATAGTTTCTATTTCACTGATAAACACTCTTATTAAATGTTTTAAGCAAAATTATAAAAGATGAACTTTACTACTGAATTACCATTTGTATATGAATTATGGTTGATGATTGTAGTGTTATATTAGTCTCGAGTATTTTTATTAAGGTCAATACATTTGACATATAATAATTTCTATTAGGATAGTTGAAATCTAATTGATGATCTTTTCTTTGAAAAACCATAGATTTGTTATGTTTTTTATGGATGATTCTTTTTACATCCTTAGTTTTCAATTCAAATTCTCACAAAAAAGTACTTAGTGATTGTTTTATGTTGCAAATACTTTGTATGTATTTATTCTCAGTGTCCATCAAATTGTTTTCTATGTTCCATGTAGATAATATATTATTCTCTCAACGTACAACATTTCATACTGCTTTGAAAAAGATGGTATAAATAATTTCGAGAAAAACCATCATGTACATCATTTTGACATATCCAAATAACACAAATAACTAATATGGTCAGTAATTAAATCGCCAAGTAGTCGCCTAAGAGAAATTTAAACATAATTCTTTTTTGTAATGTTTCATTTGTTTTTTTATTAAGCTCTCATGTTAGGTGTTAACTATTTAGGATTATGACCATGCAAATGATGTTAATAGAGTACAAAATCATGGGTGTAAACTCATATGGCAACATGGTATTGTTGAAATTGTGTTTAAGTTGCTCTTAGTAATATATTTTTCTACATACAAAGTAAAGAAAATTCAACAAGCTTTAGATTGCTCATAACTATTTTAATGAATTTGAAGTTAAGTCACATATACAAGATCGTTATCAGTTTGTCCTTTGTCGTTAATGAGCTTAGTAAGCTTATGCGAGTTGGCTTTTAATCGATTATGATATCATATTGTTTGCATTTAGGCCTTTGTACTTTTTTTATTGAATGTCTTCTTTTGCTGCTCACATCTATACGTTTGTACGTCATTTAGATTATTTTTAACCTTTTATGCAGGCATTAGTGCACAGAAAAGGTTTATTGTATCTGTTTCAACAAACAAACAACTTTATTCCATACAAAACTAAAGTCTTGGAGGAGAATCTATCTATATTATTATCCAAACATGGGTGGAAGTTTGAGAACCATGAAAAGTAACTAGGGCAGCTTCTGACATCATGACTAATTTGTGAGCAAAAGTAGTGCAACTTAATCAGGTAAGAAGGTTAGCTATGACTCACATATGTCTAAGTTACATATGTATAAGTTTCAAAGAATAGGTGCTTTTCAAGTAAAAAACTAAAGGTATGTTCTTCTTCATCTTAAAATGGTTGTGGAATAATTGATGTGATCAAAGATATCTTAACTGAAGACAAGTCTATAAAAGTTTTAACTTGCTTATTAAAAACCACTTGAAGGAAATAATATATAATTAAAATTGGTTTCTGGATTAACATTCTCATTGAGTTTTCCAAATGATTATTGACTAAAATGAATATCTTTGTTTTTGAATGTGTGTATGTGCCTATTTATATCTTATTATAATGAGATTGTCCTATTTCAAAGCTTCTGAAATAATTAAAATGCCCTGTAAAATTTGTGCTTTGAATAAAGACATTTTTGACAACCCCATGCTTCCATGCACTAAGGTACTTGAAAGAGATAACTTCCACCCTCCGGCATAAAATTTCTCATCCTTTTTATAATTATATCATTAACTTCGTCTTTGGATTGAAACCATGAATCAATCTAAAGTACTTGATGTTTTATTTGATTAAATTAGATAACAAAGCTCAAGTCACCACATCTCTGTAATCTGCAGTGGTTAATATATGTTGTTCTTCTCTTTCCTATTTTCAAAATTGTGTATATTTTATGAATAGTAACTTTGGAGTTTTGAAACAGGTTAGGCATGAGTTCTCTACCAATCGTCAATGCAAGTTCTATACCGATCGCCAGAGGAAAAAGATGATTTGGATCTTTGTCTACATTGCAAGTCAAGTTTTAATTGTATGTTTTGAGTATATTTTATCCATGATTTCAAAATTATTGCTTTATATAACGAAAGAAAATTTTGAAACTGGCTTCACAAAGTATGTTGAAGTTGACATGGAAGATTAATTTATGCCTGATAAGAAATTTTGATTATTCTACTCTCTATACATTATTGATACAAGTAATTATTGATCAAAGTGATGAGATGTAATATGCGGTGATATTTATATTTAGACATTCTCTTTCCTTTATTAGAAGCATAAACCATCATTTCATAGAAACATATTTTATTATACTTTCTTACCTCAACCATATATCCACGTGAACTGCAAGTTGTAGGACTGAATTTTCAACTAGACAAATAAATTCAATCTAATACATATAACTTTGAATTAAACTACCGGGTGCATTTACTAGGTTTGATCCGCTTGATGTATGTTATATATGTGACCATTAATTTTTCTTTGATTGTCCGTGCGTTTTACCTCTCACTAATTAAATAAATCAGGATGTATTTGTACTTTACGTAATCGCACAACATCATGGTGTATTTGTACTTTATGTAACCGCATAACATCATTTTCCACTGTATTACCGCATCTCACTTCCTTTTCAAATTCATTGCATTTTCTATCTTCTCTGTAACTTGGTTGAAATCCATTGAAGTACTAAAAAAGATATCAGTAATCAATCAATGAACAAATATAAAATCCATTGAAATTCTTACTTTTGATTCTCTTTTCGTAGTACTGTTCCTAACCATAATAAATTAAAATTTCTTCATCGGGAAATAGATAATGATCTATGCTATCAAAGTACGACTACAATATATGTAAGCGAAGAGGCCTTTATTTATTCATATAACCACTATTTCATAATAAATAAATTTGCTTTCGGTTTTCTTTGTACACGTCCAACGGACGTGCCTAACGTACTGGTTATAATAGTGTCTAAACACAAATACTTATTCAAATAGCCGAAATTGTTACATTAATTAAATTCCAGCATACTGGGTTCTACAAACAAAACCGTAAGCTTATATTGGAGAATGGATTCCAAACGAATGACTGGGCCACTAGGGTACCGCCCATCATAGTACACCTCTAGAACAATGTACCGAGGACCACGTCGGGATCCCCTACTCACTAGACCGGCCTATCCCTAACTTGAATAGACCGAATATGTTATCACCTCAGGTGTTCCCACCCTTACTATCGAGTGCTCCTTCCATGCACAACCATATCCATAAATAATAGGTTCCCGAGGACAGCTAGAAAAGTGATAACATACCTTAATTGGGTTCGACCCACTTAACCTTACTGCATCTCCCTTGTTTCGGTTATTCCTGGTTGATGAGGTTCGAGGCTAAGCGTTACCTTTCAAGAATAATTTTACTTAGAATGCTCATCGTCCTCCAATGACGATGTTTTGATAGAATTCGTCCATACAAGTTGTCCTGGTCTGGAAAAACCAAGTCACCGTCTTCATCATCTTCACAGTATTCATTTGTAACGTTCAAACCGGATCGAAGTGGTTTTCGGATAACTAAATCCGACCCTGGTCTCTTCGAAACGATTAATGGAATTTGCCAATATTGATAGTCGGTTATTTAACTATCAATAAAACATCCCTAAGCAATCATCTTGCAATTATTATAAATTTTCCCAAAATATTTATTTTCAAAATATCTTTAAAAGATATATCAATTCCTTCCAACATTTGAAACAATTTTCAAATACTTAAATCCGTAACAGGATAATTCCAAATATCTCAACACTTGGAAATACTCCCAAATTTCCATTTTCTATACTTAGGAAATATTTCTATTTCAAGTCATTTTTCCACTAAAAATATTTCCAAAATCCTCATTTCAATGCTTTGAATATTTCTTCTCGTTTCCAATTATAATTCATCCCTTTGAAAATATCTTCTACATTTAAAATCTCGAAGTTAGATATTTTCAAATCCTTCCCGTCCAATACTTAGGAATATTTATAAGTATATTTCCTAAGATCTTTTTATCTCTAAAATTTAGGAAAATAGTCTATTTATTTTTCCTATTTTTCAAACCCCTTATAAATTTTATTTGTAAATCCCTTAGTATTTCCAAAGTCAAATACACTTGCCTATATCTCCAAATGCCCATTTCTAACTTCTTTTAATGAATTCAAAATCTTCCCGAAGTTATCGCATCTAGACATCATAAATTTTATTAAGTCTCTAACATTCCATTTATAAGATTTCTCTTATAAAATCTCATCCTTTAATAAACTCCGTCTACACATCTCGAGAGAATTTATAAATAAATTTGCAATCATTTTAAACTATATATATATATATATATCGAGTATTTTCTTTAAAGAATAGTAATTTATTTAAAATATGTTTAAGTTATTATTTAAAATATTGAAAACACTTTTATAACATCTATAACTCATTTTTAGATGAACAATAAATTTCCAAAGCTGAATTTAAAAGTTAGAATTTATTAAATAAATACTTAACATTTGGAAAATATACTTACCAAAGTATTTCATTCTCAACTAGTTTAAAATTTTATAGTTTTAAATAATAAAATTTTCCATTTAAAAACAGAGTTAACTTCTTAGGATTTAAAAATATATTTTTGAAACTTCAATAACCAATTCAATTTATAAACTCTTCTCGAATCACATCATATCCTTCCATTCAGATCTTCTTAACTGTTTTTCACCTTTCAAAATAGTATCTGCTATTTTCTCACCCTATTTCCTTATTTTCATATAAATTCACCTGTAAATTTATATTTCCAATTTATCATCTGATATCAAATTCCTTTATTATAAACATCGTTTATGAATTTTATACCCCTTTGGTTTTACCTTTTTGTAAATCAAATCTTATTTATAAAATCCCATTATATAAATTCATTTCTTATCAATTCCACTTATACCTCCAATCTATTTTTAATATTGATTTTAACTCTTTTTCATATTTCAAAATACCATTTGCCAACTCCTTTATATAGTTAATTTTTTAAAGTCCTTATTTAAATCCATTTAAGAATAATTACGTACAATCCAAAATTAATATATATTATTCCCAATTCCTTTTATTAAAAATAAATTCAATTGCCAATATAAATATTTTTATATCAAAAATCCCCTTTAACTCCTTAAATTTGAAAAATATATTTATGGTATTTTAAAATATTAAAATTCAGGCCAGTGCTACAATAGCATCCACATAATTTTCAATCACTATAATAATCTATACTAAATTATTCTACACAATCCATATATCACTTTATATGAAATTAAATTCAACATTTTAAGGAATCCAGTTGGATCCCTCCAACCTGTTTCCCTTCATCCATAAATGTTAATACAACATAAAAATACCAATCCCACTTCGAGGGGGATATCACGGTATAAAGGGTCATCCGCTATTATGCGGGGCGCAGAGGGTCTCATCTGCTATAATGTGCGGGAATATAACTCCAAATACTAGTATATATATATACTACTATGTATATATATAATAAAATATCATTCAACAGATAAATTTTTTTAATTTCAACCAAGCATTCAATAGTTAATTTTAACTATTTAAAATTTAAATTTTGGTAATCCAAATGAGTAAGAATTTTCTCACCTTGATTTATTTGCAATGCGATTCAATTTTATTTTATTCAGTAGATTCCATAGCTACAAATCCCGTACGACTATTTCCAAGCGATTTAACCTCTTATAAAGAAGTTATAAATTTATTAACATTCGAATTAATATAAGATTCGATTAATCAAACCATTAATTTCTAATTAATTTAAATCAGCTAATGGGAATGTTAATTACCTTCATTAAAGGAATACGCTTCTTTTTCCCAATCGCTGAAACGCACGCACACCACCAACTGCGCATCTCACCAGCCCACGCAAACACGAGCACCTTCATCGACAACCACAGTCGATCTTGCCTGCCTACAACCATCGACCATCGACTTCACGACTACTGCCCATAGTCGAATGCGAGAACCATAACCCGCCTCGCATACTGCATCATCCACCGTCCATCGACTCCTCAACCTAGACTCGCGACCAAGTTCCGCTACTTCGAGCCTCCACTCGCACGTGCCGATCGCGGCCATCGATCCAACAGTCTTCAATTCGCGGCCTTGACAAAACTCCTATCACCCACCTCCATTCGCTCACGCGATTGCAATAGTCGAACGAGAGAACAAGGCCGCCTCCACCTGCGACATTGTCGACCTTCGTTCCCCTCCTCGTCTGCTCCAGACGACAACTTGAAGTCGCGTTGAGTCGATCGCCCTTCCCCTTACCCTTTTTTTAAAACGAATTCGATTTCGATCTCGTGAATACTAGCTGAAGCCTATAGAGGAAGCAGGATTTTGATTTGCCTCTTTTTTTTCTTTTTTTTTTGAATGAGGCAGAACGAAATTCGTTTTCATTTATATTTTTTTTCTTCTGATGATTGACTTGATTTTGAAAAGAAGAAAGGAAAGCAGTACGTACTTTAAGGATAATGGGTAGCATGTTTGGATAGGTAAAGGTCACGGTGAAGAGATAGAATAGCAGCTGAAAGGAAATTTGACTAGACATTATTTAATTAAAATTTTAAAATATCTTGATTTTCGTAACCTAAAATCTCAAACCCCTATCGAGACGTACCGCTAGGCGTATATAATGTTATACCCCTATTTCGAACACAATGGAAAAGGTTTCGAGTCCTAATTCGATCGTATGGAGAAGATAGCTTTTTTGACTCAATTATTATATTAAATTTCGATATTAATTTCAATGCGTTTCTATCCCTTATGACCGAACGATAACTCAAAACGCTACGAAATTTGAAATCCGATAATAATACGCTATTACGGATCCAATGGAACTGGTTTCGTCGAATTCAGAGACTGTGTCCCGGATTGCTATTTCAACGCGTCAATTAAATGGACGATTTCAAAAATTTCGAAATCGCTTGAATTTTCCAGTTTAAAAATCTTATTAACTAAATTAAAACTACAAATTCAATATTTAAACCATTTTAAATATTCAAAGTTAACCGTCGAAAAATCTAGGTCGTTACATTCCTCCCCCCTTAAAATAATTTTGTCTCCGAAATTGCTAAGGCAGGAAAATGCTTGAAGCCCATTAACTTGTTCAACCTACTTAGTTAAAACTCGACGTTGCACTTTTCTAATCTTTTATTATTTACTAAAACAGTTAGTTTTCAATTATAATTCCAATACCCTTTATTTCAATTATAATTCGAAATCAAATTGTCGTTAACAAAAAAATTTCAATTATTTTCAACAAATTTCTAACACTCTAAATTTCTAATTTTTTTTGGCAGAGTCTCCATTGTACGGAGGACCTTTTGCAATATGACAAGAGAGATAAATATATATAAATCAATCTACACGGTCGGAAAACAAAATATGTATATCAATATTTATATTTTGTAGTATTTAATCCGAAAACGTACCTTATTTAGCGTTTTTAAGCATTATTAAGCAAGCATTTACTTCGAAAGCAATTTCGCAACCCCAAATCTAGCCAAATAGTCCCTTTGTACCTGTACTTACTCAATTTTAAACACGTAAGTCCTAAAATATGAAATTCATCAACATTTCACTTATTTAAATAGTTAAAACACATAACTTCATAAGCGATGCATCCTAATCATAAGCATCTATAAGGTTCTGATGCTAATTTAATTACTTTCAATCAATCCATATTCTCTTCGAATGATTTACAACCAAATTTATTTTCATCCAATTCAATTTACATCAAACAAAACCGTATCCATTCCAAATTGATCCAAAAATCAATTTATTCACTTCATATTTATTCATAGAATTTTATTTACTTCCGTTTCGTCAAACGACAATTATGTCCATGCAAATTTGGCGCTATTTATTTAATAAAACAACCATCTCAGTTTATAGCTATTTTAAATTGATTTCAGATCAACTTATATTCAATTTTATTCCATTTCAAATTTATTCTCAATCAATTCACTTACACTTCATTCATATCCACATTCATTATATTCAAATCTATTTTGTTAAGTTTGGAGTCATCTCACGCTATTTATTAAATAACCATTTCACAATTTATTCGAGCCAAAGTTCCATCCAAAATATTTACTTAAGTTAATCCGTTATTTTTAATTTATTTCCACCTTATAACTTAAGTTTATTTCTATTTGCACATAAATTCCCTTTCAATTTAATTTGATTCTTATCCAATCAAATCCCATTTCATTTACTTAATTAATTTAATTAGTTCCTTCATTTATTCCACTTCATTTTTAATTCCTTATTCAAATTCATTTCAATGATATTCAAGGCTATATTCAATTTATTCATACTCAAATTGGATTTATTTGTAACTCAAGTCATTTCTATTTCAATCCAATTTCATTTTATTCGATCACACTTCCAATTATATTTAATTCACTTATAATTTAAGTCGAATTTTATTTATAACTCAAGTTTCATTTCCAAAATCCATTTTTAATTCACAATCCAATTTTAACTTAACCAAGTTAATTTTCACCTTCATATTCATTTAACTAATTAATTATCTAATTAGTTCACTTCAAATTTATAACTCAATAATCTGATATCTATCTCAAAAATCACTTCTTCTAATTTTCTTGAGTTCAAATTCCTTTTAAACCTAAGTTTGGACTTTATTTCTTCACTTTAAAATATTACACCATTTTTATTTTGGGTTCTCTATTTCACTTTTCAATTTTATAAGTTACACGACTTATTTTTCACATTTCTATCAATTCTATACTCGAATATATTCACATTTTATTTTTAACTCGTGATTATACATTTATTTATAGCCTAAATATATTTTTATTCCATTAATTTCAATTTTTATAAGCTATTCCAATTTATTTATTCACAATTCCAATTCTTCACTTGAATTTTATTTCATTATATATTTCAATTACTTTGCTTAAGTTAGCTCTCATTCATTAATACACTATATAAATTCAATTCAAATCCAGTCAATTAAATTTCTAAAATTTAATTTACTCAACTTAACTTAAGTTGAATTCCATTTCAACTTTCTCACTTTGAATTTTAATTCCAAATTTCAATTTCCACACTTCTTTCCTTATAACTATCATCTTCCACTGGATTTCAGAATTTTTTTAAATACCCGGTATTTATTTCAAATCACTTTGAAATCAAATATATATATACACTTTTGGGTTTAAAAAACCATCTCCTTCGAATTTCAAAATCAATCTGATTTTATCGAAAACGATCCCTTTCGGAATTTTTAAACAAAACTCGTTTTCTCCTAAAATCTCCTTATCAATTCACTATGGTAGCAATTCATCACTTAGAAACTCGAAAATGAACACCGATGATGTCGTGATCATCATCGGAGTTATTTTCTAGCGACCGAAGTGAGTTCAGTGCTATAACATCTTCAAGATCCATTTAAAACAATTTTCTATTTTCAAAAATACCTCCAAAATAATATTACTATTATTTATCTTCAAACACTTCAGAAAATGCTCCTAAAAATCTTCGGAATTTAAATTTTCCAAATTCTGGTTTGACTCCATTTTTAGTTTTAAATTATTTGTATACTTCATACTTATACAATATCTATTTGGTTATATAAACCATTTCAAATTTTATAATCCTTTTTTATTATAACATCCAAACACGTCCATTTATAATATGATAATTTGGGTAAAATTATTTCCTTTATATCAAAATATAATTTGGGTAAAATTATTTCATTTCCCCGCTTCAAAACCATACAGTGTCGAATTACACTATTTAAGTGTTTAGAAACTCCTATCGATTTAGTGGCGTCCCACTATTCGATCAGAATTTATATACCACTCAACAGATTAATCAACACAATATAAAACCATTTTTATTCACTAACAAATATACGCTCATATCTATTATTGCACTGAACTCATTCTAGAGTACTGCTGACTCTATCTCTAATGAGTAATCCCCCACCAGAGCCAAGGTTCTCGCTTACCCTTCGGCTCTGATACCAAATGTAGCAACCCGCCGTTCTGTACCCCTTGAGTTGATAATAATTCTTCTTCGCTCAACCCAAAGTGTACGAAAGAGCGAATAACTAGGGTAACGAAGAAGAAAAGGATAGAAGAAAATAGAAAACAATAACAGAGAATCTCACGATCGCAGCGGAACAAAATATAATATATAATAACATATTTTTATTCAAAATAATCTGTAACTGTTTTATACTTACAATCATCAGAGTACAACAATCAATACATCAATCTGGACAATTATATAACTTGTCCTTACACATCGGAAATATAAGCCAAGTACGGAGATACAACTCTGTCATCCAGCTCGTCTCCTGAGCTCCATAGCATCTTATACTGGATCAGTAATACTCGGTCTGACCCGAGTATTATAATAAAATAACACCCGAGTCAGTCTGGAAAACGAGCGTGAGAAAACACACTCAATTTGAATTATTAGAGTTATCAAAATCCTTTGAAAATCAAAGGTATCTCGTAAGACCGCGTCACACATAAACACGACGAGTTTTTACCTTACGATAACCAAAACAATTTTATAGAAAATCCACTGATATTATAATTGTGTCTAAACAGAAATACTTATTCAAATAGCCGAAATTGTTACATTAATTAAATTCCAGCATATTAGGCTCTACAAACAAAATAGTAAGCTCGTATTGGAGAATGGATTCCATACGAATGACTAGGCCACTGGGGTACCGCCCATCACAGTACACCTCTAGAACAATGTACCAAGGACCACGCCGGGATCCCCTGCTCACAAGACCGGCCTATCCCTAACCTGGATAGACCGAATATGTTATCACCCCGGGTGTTCCTACCCTTACTATTGAGCGCTCCTTCCATGCACAACCATATCCATAAATAAAAGGTTCCCGAGGACATCTAGAAAAGTGATAACATACCCTAATTGGGTGCAACCCACTTAGCCTTGCTGCATCTCCCTTGTTTCAGTCATTCCCAGTTGATGAGGTTCGAGGCTAAGCGTTACCTTTCAAGAACAATTTTACTTAGAATGCTCATCGTCCTCCAATGACGATGTTCTGATAGCATTCGTCCATACAAGTTGTCCTGGGTCTGGACAAACTGAATCACCGTCTTCATCATCTTCACGGTATTCATTCGTAACGTTCAAACCGGATCGAAGTGGTTTTCGGATAACTAAATCTGATCCCGATCTCTTCGAAATGATTAACGGAATTGACCAATATTGATAGTCGGTTATTTAACTATCAATAAAACATCCATAAACAATCATCTGGCCATTATTATAAATTTTCCTAAAATATTTATTTTCAAAATATTTTTAAAAGATATACCAGTTCCTTCCAACATTTGAAACAATTTTCAAATACTTAAATCCGTAACAGGATACTTCCAAATATCTCAACACTTAGAAATACTCCCAAATTTCCATTTTCTATACTTAGGAAATATTTCTATTTCAAATCATTTTTCCACTAAAAATATTTCCAAAATCCTCCTTTCAATGCTTAGAATATTTCTTCTCGTTTCCAATTATAATTCATCCCTTTGAAAATATCTTCTATATTTAAAATCTCGAAGTTAGATATTTTCAAATCCTTCCTGTCCAATACTTAGGAATATTTATAAGTATACTTCCTAAGATCTTTTTATCTCTAACATTTAGGAAAATAGTCTATTTGTTTTTCCTATTTCTCAAACCCCTATAAATTTTATTTGTACATCCCTGAATATTTCCAAAGTCGAATACACTTGCATATATCTCCAAATGCCCATTTCTAACTTCTTTTAATGAATTCAAAATCTTCCCGAAGTTATCGCATCTAGACATCGGAAATTTTCTTTAGTCTCTAACATTCCATTTATAAGATTTCTCTTATGAAATCTCATCCTTTAATAAACTCCGTCTACACATCTCGAGAGAATTTATAAATAAATTTGCAATCATTTCAAACTATATACATATATACATATATATATATATATATATATATATATATCGAGTATTTTCTTTAAAGAATAGTAATTTATTTAAAATATGTTTAATTTATTATTTAAAATATTGAAAACACTTTTATAACATCTATAACTCATTTTTAGATGAACAATAAATTTCCAAAGCTGAATTTAAAAGTTAGAATTTATTAAATAAATACTTAACATTTGGAGAATCTACTTACCGAAGTATTTCATTCTCAACTAGTTTAAAATTTTATAGTTTTAAATAATAAAATTTTCCTTTTAAAATCAGAGTTAACTTCTTAGGATTTAAAAATATATTTTTGAAACCTCAATAACCAATTCAATTTATAAACTCTTCTCGAATCACATCATATCCTTCCATTCGGATCTTCTTAATTGTTTTTCACCTTTCAAAATAGTATCTGCTATTTTCTCGCCCAATTTCCTTATTTCAATATAAATTCACCTGTAAATTTATATTTCCAATTTCATCTGATATCAAATTCCTTTATTATAAACATCGTTTATGAATTTTATACCCCTTTGGTTTTACCTTTTTGTAAAACAAATCTTATTTATAAAATCACATTATATAAATTCATTTCTTATCAATTCCACTTATACGTCCAATCTATTTTTAATATTGATTTCAACTCTTTTTCATATTTCAGAATACCATTTTCCAACTCCTTTATATAGTTAATTTTTTAAAGTCCTTATTTAAATCCATTCAAGAATAATTATGTACAATCCAAAATTAATATATATTATTCCCAATTCCTTTTCTTAAAAATAAATTCAATTTCCAATATAAATATTTTTATATCGAAAATCACCTTTAATTCCTTAAATTTTAAAAATATATTTATGGTATTTTAAAATATTAAAATTCAGGCCAGTGCTACAATAGAATCCAAATAATTTTCAATCACTATAATAATCTATACTAAATTATTCTATACAATCCATATATCACTATATATGACATTAAATTCAACATTTTGAGGAATCCAGTTGGATCCCTCCAACCTGTTTCCCTTCATCCACAAATGTTAATACAACATAAAAATACCAATCCCACTTTGAGGGGGATATCACGGTATATAGGGTCATCCGCTATTATGCGGGGCACATAGGGTCTCATCTGCTATAATGTGCGGGAATATCACTCCAAATACTAGTATATATATACTACTATATATATATAATAAAATATCATTCAACAGATAAAAATTTATAATTTCAACCAGGCATTCAATAGTTAATTTTAACTATTTAAAATTTAAATTTTGGTAATCCAAATGAGTGAGAATTTTCTAACCTTGATTTATTTGCAATCCGTTTCAATTTTATTTTATTCCGTAGATTCCATAGCTACAAATTCCGTACGACTGTTTCTAAGCGATTTAACCTCGTATAAAGAAGTTATAAATTTATTAACATTCGAATTTATATAAGATTCGATTAATCAAATAATTAATTTCTAATTAATTAATTTAAATCAGCTAATGGGAATGTTAATTACCTTCATTAACGGAATACGCTTCTTTTTCCCAATCGCTGAAACGCACGCACACCACTAACTGCGCATCTCACCAGCCCACGCACACACGAGCACCTACATCGACAACCACAGTTGATCTCGCCTGCCTACAACCATCGACCATCGACTTCACGACTGCTGTCCACAGTCAAATGCGAGAACCACAACCCGCCTCGCATACCAGTGTCGCGACCCTACCCTTACTTCATCGTCCACCGTCCATCGACTCCTCAACCAAGACTCACGACCTAGTTCCACCACTTCCAGCCTCCACTCGCACGTGCTGATCGCGGCCATCGATCCAACAGTCTTCAATTCGCTGCCTTGACAGAACTCCAGTCACCCACCTCCATTCGCTCACCCGATTGCAATAGTCGAACGCGAGAACAAAGCCGCCTCCACCTACGACATTGTCGACCTTCGTTCCCCTCCTCGTCTGCTCCAGATGACAACTCGAAGTCACGTTGAGTCGATCGCCCTTCCCCTTACCCTTTATTTTAAAACGAATTCGATTTCAATCTTGTGAATACTAGCTGAAGCCAATAAAAGAAGCGGGATTTTGATTTGCCCCCTTTTTTTCTTTTCTTTTTTGAATGAGGCAGAATGAAATTCGTTTTCGTTTATATTTTTTTTTCTTCTTCTAATGATCGATTTGATTTTGAAAAGAAAAAAGGAAAGCGGTACGTGCTTTAAGGATAACGGGTAGCATGTTTGAATAGGTAATGGTCACGGTGAAGAGATAGAATAGCAACTGAAAGGAAATCTGACCAGACATTATTTAATTAAAATTTTAAAATATCTTGATTTTCGTAACCTAAAATCTCGAACCCCTATCGAGACGTGCCGCTAGGCAATTATATTGTGTAACCCCTATTCCGAACACAATGGAAAAGGTTTCGAGCCCTAATTCGATCGTATGGAGAAGATAGCTTTTTGGACTCAATTATTATATTAATTTTCGATATTAATTTCAATGCGTTTCTATCCCGTATGACCGGACGATAACTCCAAACGCTACGAAATTTGAAATCTGATAATAATACGCTATTATGGATCCAATGGAACTGGTTTCGTCGAATTCCGAGACTGTGCCCCGGATTGCTATTTTAACGCGTCAATTAAATTGACGATTTCAAAATTTTTGAAATCGCTTGAATTTTCCATTTTTAAAATCTTATTAGCTAAATTAAAACTCTAAATTCAATATTTAAACCATTTTAAATATTCAAAATTAACCGTCTAAAAATCCGGATCGTTACAAAAAGTGGAGTAAATTATGAGATTAATAATGAATAAGAAGGAACGAGTTATCCTTAAATCTATAGGATATAATGTGATGTTTATATGGTGTAATGAGGGTACTTAACCTTTTTTTATTGTAGTTGGGCTTGTGTAAGTTATGAACTACTCTAATTAAAGTATTTAAATCAATTGAAATGCTTTCCCTAAAAAGTTAGAAATATTATTGTTTGAGATTTTTGGAAAAACAGAGAAGTTGAAGATTGTTTAATCGTTGAAATAATAACCCCTTATTTTAAACTTTAAACATGAAAAATTAATTAAGGAAAGTTTTATAAATATCTTAAAGTCTTTTTTTCGAAAAGAATCGTGCAAGATGCGCTGTTGTCATTATATTTTGGCATATGCTTTTCTTTTGATAAAGAAACATTTTAAAAGTAAATTTGCTAGTAAAGACATTTCATTTTGAATTTCCTTTATTTTGTAACTAATTTTGTCACACTTAAAAAAATTATTACATATTACGTTTGCTTTACAATTTTGTGCAAATTTTACAATTTATAAAGGTAAGGTTTAAATGTTGTATTTTACATTCTTATTTTCCTAAGTCAAATTTAAACCATTTTGGAAAGAATCTAAATTGAAGAATTATTATTTTGGATTTTTTTTAATTTTAATACATATGTATTTTAGAATAAAAATTAAATTTTTGTGACATAAAATCCTGAAAATATGCATAAATAAATCGCTTAAAATTTTGGAAATTATTTCCAAATAGGATATGAGTATGATTTGTAACCAAAAAAAGAATTGAAAAAGTATATTTTTATTTGTATACATGATGTAATATTTAAAGGTCTTGGAAATTGGCCAATTATAAAATAAAATGATATATACTTAAGTATATGAAAAAATGGTTATAAATTATATGAAATAAGGTTTTAAACATAAAGTATGAACATTTAAGAAAAATAACCAAAGCTATTACGAAATGAATTTTGAGTAATTAATATTGAATTAGTTAAACTATTAAGAATTGAGTTTGGAAGTTTAATACTTTTTTTAAGCATGGATATTTTTAGAATTACTGAAAGTAAATTACCTTTGGAAATTGAAGTTCTATAAAAATAAAAATTGGTGACTTATAAATAGATATGAAGTGATTAAATCGAAATAAATACGAGTTATGATTTCTTATGAAATAATGTAACACGAAATGTCTAAGGTAAAAAAAATTTAAAAATTATTTAAGTGGAATTCAAAGAATTTTTGAAAAAAAATGTGTTATGATTTTATTAAATATTTACTAAATTAACAAAGAATTTATAATTTTCAAATTTGTACAATTTGTGTGTAGAATAGATGCGAGATCAAGGATATTGATTTAAAAATTGAATTGAAAAGTTGTTGATATTTTCAGTTGAAATTCGTTTGGAGTTAGAAAATAATTATATAGCCTATAATGTTTGAATTGATTATGGTGAACAAACAAGGATAGTCAATATGCCATTGTGCTTAGGACTAGCTAGAAATGAACGTTATGGATTTACGATTTAGTGATTTATACTTAAAATTAATGAGGGCATTATTTTAGAACTTTGGAAAAAAATTGAAATCATAATGAAAAATCTATTTTGAATTGATAATTTACCATTATTTACAAAGTAGGGTGGAATTTAAACAAATAATAATATGATTTTTCGAAAATTATCTAAATTTTGAGCAAATAATAATATAATTGTTTTATGGAGTTTATGAAATATTATTATTATTAATTATACATATGTAATAAAAATAAGAGGTATTTTGAGAATAGTAATACTAAAAAAGAGATATTTTCCATGAATAAATTATTAGTACTTTTAATGTAAATAATAATAAACATAATTTTTGGAATTTAATATGGATATTGTTATTGTTGAATGATATATAATTCATAAAGTGGTTGTGAAAAACAAAACAATTTAAATAAGTATTATTGTTTTGATGTAAAATGATAATAATATTATTTTGAAGAATTTGATGGAAAATATTAGTTTTGGTTTAAATAATGATGTTAGAGAAATTAAAAGTAATATATTGGAAACAAATGATTATTGAAGTATATTATTGATTTGAAAAGTATATACTATTTGAGATAATAGAGAATTTATTTTATGATAAGCAATATTAAGATGATCTATACTTAAAAAGAAAATAATAAGTTTAAATTTATTATTATAAATTGTTGAGATACATGTGATTAAATGTTGTTTAAAATTAACATATACTTTTACATTAAGGACCGAGGTACGCTTATATAAGATGTAAAAATCATGAGAGCCTATGTAACGACCCGTATTTTTAAACATTTAAAAATATTAAATTAAACAAGATTTTTGAATAAAATTGTTAGGAATAAAAAAAATTAGGATTTTACTAATACAAATTAAATTATAATACAAGTTATGAGCTTAAGTAAAATTTCTATTAATGAAACATGTTTGCAATAATATAAGGATGATAACAAATGCTAGTGTGTATTTTAATAACATTGGTTTAAGTGAAATTAACAATTGTCTGAATGTAAATTTCCAATTGATTGGAATAATACATGTTAATAAAGAATAATAAATGTTACTTTATTAAATAAGAAATCATATGTTTATTTATTTGAAATATTTGGTAGTTGAAAGATTGATTGCAGAGACGAGAAACTATTATTTGGAAAGAAATGTATAATTCTTGTTTGTATCCAATATTATATAAATATGCTTAAGTTAGTATTAGATATGAAATAATTGTTCTATTTCTCATTACATTTATTTTGTCCATTTTGAAATTCACCTTTGTAAACAATTGAAATTAATGTAATTGAATAATTTCAATTAATGGTAGAGAGGACACCAAATTGTAAATTAATAGGTGTAATTAAACGTAGCTTATGTTTTGTGAAAATATAAGGAAAGTTGATTTAATGAAAAGAACATTTATATCAAATAAAAAGAATGTTTCATTTGTGAATGTAGGTTTAATTTCATTAAAATAAAGAATAGAATGATTGATTTAAAGAAAGAAATATATGTATATTTGAACTGTGTTTTAGCATACAGATGGATTACAAGAGTAGGAAAATAATTTATTTAAGTAAGTTATTTATTACTCTGCTGTAAAAACAACAAATTTACAAAGGTTTTTAAATGACTAAAGGAAACAATTATTCTATTTTTCATCCATTTAAGTTGTCTGTTTTGAAATTTAACTTTGTAAGTAATTGTAATTAATGTTATTGAAATATTTCAATTAGAAGGGAAGAAAACGTTGATTGTAATTAATTGATTTAACAAAAAAACGCACCTTTTGTGTTAAACAGAAAGGACGTTTTAATGGAAATAAAAGATCATTTTGGCAAAACCAAATTGAACGTTTTCATTTTTAAGGTAAGTAATTTTATTTATTATGAATACATAAAAAAACTAAATGCATACAAATTTGAATATTATTTGAGTTAATGAAGTTAATTAGATTACGTTTCACAAATTGAATTTCAAAAAGGTTGTGCGATGCACATGGTATCTTCATTTCTTTTGTTATTAATTGTTGCATGTACATTTTAAACTAGTTATCTCATTATTAATACTTGATCCATTCATTTCTCCTTCTGTTTAATAACCGAGCCTAAACTTTTAGGTTGTATTTAATTCTTGCCACCTCATTTTCGCAAATACAAAACTTCACTTCCTTTGGTTTGCAAACTTTTCCATTCCTACGTACATTTCTTTATGCATTATTAATGCCTGAAGCTTTCAAAATAAAACGTGACATTTATTTTTGTCTCTCCACCTTCATTTCCTAATTATTAAATAACCTGCAGCTTATTTCTTTTATTTGCAGTGTATATTTGTGTTCTTTTTTTTGGCTAAGTCTTATTGGGTTTGTTTTAGACTAATGGGCTCCTTAGTAAACCAAGAGACCCTAGGAACCCTAAGAGACTTTGGACCCTTCCTTTTCCCACCCATTGACCTTCTATTTCCTATCTGACTAAAACCAAGTACATACAGAAATTCCTCATTTGAGAAACTTTATGCATACTCCTCTTCTTCTTTTTCTTGCTCAAATCTACAGAAAACTCCAAACCCCAAAACTCCTAAATCTCCTAATCAAATTCCATCCTTCCTCCTTCAAAACCCTAACCTACCTCTCTCCTCTTGCCGCCAGCCACCTCCATCAGCACCCACAACCCATGGCAGTAATCCATGGCCAAAGCCTCACCATCCCTCTCCTCTTCTTTCTCTTTTTTCCCTTCTTTTTCCCTTCCCTTTTCCCCTCTTTCTTCCCCTTATTTCCATGGCTTATGTATTCCACTAAAATACTTCAAATCAAATAATTTTTTTTGAAACCGTGTATAATTTCAATGGCAACAACTCCTTTTTGAACCCTCCTTCCCATTCCGAATATTTCTATATCAAAACTTCATTTTTCAAGTCCTTTCTCGGGTCCAGTGTTGGCCGAAAATACCCCATATTTTATCAATCATATCTCCTTTAGGAAAGAACCAAATTATATGATTCTTTTATTCAAACCATTTATTTTTCCAATGATTCAACTTTCTTTTATATCAGTTCTTCAAATTCCTTAATTTGCTATGCCAAAAACTCAAATCTTTTCGAAGTATTTTTGAACTCAGATTTTCAACTCAGAAAACACCTCTGTTTGTTTTAACCATAACTTCCTAAAAACAGAAGAATTTTGAGTGATTCTTTTTTTGAAAGTGGAGAGAAAAGAATTTTAAACAAATTTCTAGTTAGTCACTTTTATAGATTCAGTAATATTCTAGTCCGAATATTTTCTTAAAGATGACCTAGTTTCAGGTTTGTCCGTAGTTTGGATCTTGGGTTGTTTGGAAGTTGGAAGTAGTTGAAACTTGTTTATTGATTCGTGTCCGTGTCTAAGCTTTGTTGGATATTCTTTGCATTTGGATCTTTGCTAGGAATCTCCTTAATGCTTCATTTTTATCATCACCTTCCTAGCCACAAAAGGTGAGCAAACACTCACAACTACTGGATTTTCTAATGTTAGTTAAATTGAATTTATGATGTGATTAGAAATTGATTGGTTGTTGTTTAGTATATTTTAAATTGTCATTCAAGTTAAATCTAACTTTATTGAATTTAATTGCCATTTAATTTAATATTGAAATTTAAACTGCCAGTTAAATACCTGTTAATGATAACTAGTAAATTGTTGGTTGTTATTAGTCGATTTCAATGATGATTGTGCTGTATGTTCAATTGTTGATATTTGGGTGATCAGATGGATGTTATTGGTTGACACTTTGGATGATTGGATGTTATTTATGTCTATATCTCTGTTATCCCTATGGGTTGAAATGATACAACCCGAACGATCTTATAGATTAGGGGAAAATCATTATAGGTTGAAATGATAAACCCGAGTGGTTTTCATTGATTTGGAAATGTTGATTTTTGATACTGGTTGAAATGACATATACCCATATAATTTCTTGAATTTGCATTTTTATTTGGAATTGAATTATTTGAAGGGTTTAAGTTAATTCAAACTTCGGATTGGTTTTAGTTAGATGATTAAGATTGATATTTTGAATTATTTGAAACCTTTTAAATAATTATATTCATGTTGTACACTTGATAGGAGATGAAAATCTCGTAACATCTATGAAACCATTGCACTAATATTTCTATTTTAATTATTTTTATCTGACTTACATAAGATCTTTTAGTTCTGACTCGGGTGTTTTGTCTTTTCTTTACGCTCAGCTTAGTCTGAGCTTTTCAGTGAATTGAAGACTATTTTCTGGAGGATGAAGATGAAGATTCAGTATATTATTGCTATTTATTATAATTATTCATCTGCATTATTTTTTTATTCCTGCTGTATAACTCTATTTGTATTGTAAAGTGTAATCAAATGTTATTTGTAAAACAGCTTCATGAACTGTTTATTTGATTACTATATTTTGTCAATCCACTGTGAGATTCTGTGTTTTGTTTTTCTATCTTTTCTTTTCTTTTCTTATTCACCCCATTAACAATCCTCCCTTTTGAATTGTTTGAATTAGACATGTGTGGTTTATTTTCGATTTAAACCGTCTAAAAAGGTGGGTTGTTATAGTTTGTATCAGAGTTATGGTTTAGACATACCTTAGCCTGTAGAGGTTAACTCATTAGAGATATGGTAGTAATACCCTAGAATGAGTTGTCTGAGTGTATACACGAGAGCGCGTATTTGTTAGTGTTATAAAAATGTTTTATATAAGTTTTGAAATGAATTTTTTTCCTAATATTATATGATATATATAAAGGAATTAATTTTTATAACTAATATATTATTTGTAATGTGTTTGGTTTATGAAATGGTATTGTTTACTTATTATCATTATTGTTGATTAGTTGAGTTTTTGTCAGTTTATAAGCATTGGCTAATTATTCTTGATTGAATTAATGGACTAAACACTAGTTTAATAATGGTGTATTAAAGAGAATAAAATGAATAATTAGGATATTTGTTTATGAAATTGAAATTTTGTTGTTTGTTGACCGGTAGTTTCAACTATAGAAATAAAATTGAATATTTGGATATTTTGGATAGTCGAAACTTCTGAATTAATATATAAGTTGAAATGTAGAAATTTTGTTGAATTACGTAGTTGAATTCGGTAACCTTAAATTGAAAGCAAGTGAAACAAGGTTAAATTTGTTATATCTATGTTTAGTAAATGAATAGAATTTGTTGTATACATTATTGGCATGTAATGTAATAATATACAAATGTGAACTATAAGCCTTGGGATGTTTAAATTGAAATTGTGATTAAGGAAATGTTGTAAATGAGATTAAATTGAAAAAAAAAGTTTATAAAATTAATTAAACTTGTGAAATGTGTCATAAATAAATTTGAAAAGAAAAGGTGAAAATAATTGGATAACCAAATATGAACTAAAAGAGAAATGATTATAAATAAAGTCACGACTTGTAGATTGTTTATGAAATAAATGAATGTTGCAATAAATGGTTATAATATAAGTTGTGATAACCTTAAACTCGAATAATGTCTTATACAAGAAGTTAAGCTTTTATAAATTGGTTATAAACTAAAGAAAATTTCTTATGAAATGGTTCGTAAATAAATGTGGTATTAAATGAGAAATATTACATGTGAAAGTGAATGTAATTTAAAATGAAGAGAATATAAGCAATGTTGTGAGAATGAATATGTTAATGTTTTATATTGAATAGAGAAATTCTGTGAAACAAATATTAAAGTATGAAGTGATACTTGTGTTAATCAACGAGACTAATAATGAATTTAATTGAAATGTAATTGTGATGAAACAAATTGGAATAATTACGTAAGTTGTATGTATATTGTTTTATTCGCAGAATTAATGTGATCCAGATTTGAGTACACAAGTTCTATGTGAATTACACCACTTCATGTTAGGTTTTTTCATTTGATTCTTGATGGCGAATATTTGATATGGATTTTTGGATTGATTCTAGAATTCTCTATCATAGTATATGGCTATGCAAGGAGAATGATGGTTTCTAGTTAAGAAACCTTTTCGAAGTCCGCACTAGGGAAGTCGAATGAAAAATACTAGTTCGAAAGTGAACTTGTGTAATTGAGCGAGCGATCGAATGTGATTTTGAGAAATGATGACATATGTACATCTTATGTTCTAATATTATTGATATGCTTTGATGCTAAAATTGAAAGTTGTTGGGTTGGATATCTTTGTAATTTAAGTTGTAAATTTTCTTGTATGCAAAACTACTATTAATTTAAAACTATTTTACAAAACTATTTTCTTTTATTTTTCTTATACAAACTATCTTATTCTATTTTATATACAAAACTATTTTACAAACTATTTTATTTACAAAACTGTTTTACAAACTATTTTATTTAAAAAACTATTTTACAAACTATTTATTTACAAAACTATTTTATTTACAAAAATATTTTACAAACTATTTTATTTACAAAACAATTTTATTTACAAAACTATTTTACAAACTATTTTATTTACAAACTATTTTATATACAAAACTATTTCACAAAACGATTTTATATACAAAACTATTCTAAATTCAAAACCTTTTATAAAGCAAAGATGTTCAATCACATATGGCATTTCATACAGCGAAATTGATTTTGGAAAAATTTTGATTCTTGTATAAGACGGACTTTATATAAGTACAAGGTGATTTTGAAATTTTTTGATTTTGGAAGGTATTCAATCTGAAGAGATAAATCTTATATATAACGGAATTTATATAAGAATGATTTAATATATTCGAGATTATTGATTTTGGAAAGTACTTTATCTGAAAATGAAATCTTATATATAATGGAATTTATATAAGTGCGATATTTGAAGCTATGATTTTGAAAGGGTACTATATATGGTATGTTATATTTTGAAGTAAGAGGTATAGGGAAGTACCTTCCACGAAGAAGTATAGTATGATATGCTTTGACCCAGATTGTAATGACCCGC
Organism: Allium fistulosum; assembly: GCA_030737815.1. Classification (NCBI taxonomy): domain Eukaryota; kingdom Viridiplantae; phylum Streptophyta; class Magnoliopsida; order Asparagales; family Amaryllidaceae; genus Allium; species Allium fistulosum. Next base: position 696,613,400 of record CM060903.1, on the reverse strand, counting down.
ATATTTTACGATTATATGTTTAAATGTTTTATTTAAATATAGCATCATTAGTTGAATTTAAAGTCCGAAATGTGACTTTCTGTAAACAATCGAATTTGGACTCGAGACCACTTCCATTGATTTTAAAACGAAGTTTACAACTTTTTTAAGTATAAACATCGATATGTTTGGAGTTGATTAGGATTTTGGAATTTTCATTTGGGCTTTGGGTTTGGTTCTAGCCCACAAATCCAACAAGATAACCCAAACTCCTCTACCAAATACCCTAACTCCACTCCTCTTCATGCATTCCTTTCATAATTTCCTAAAAATCTCAAGCAAAGGGGAAAAATGAGGGAAAAGAAAGGAAATTAAAATTCCTAAGCCCCAGTTCTCTTAGGAAATTCAAATTCAAGTTCTAAAATCAAGGAGAACCTTAGGTAAGCATCCTCTTCATCTTCTCCATCTCAATCCCTCTTCAATTCTTGATTTTTCCTATAACCTAACTTAGGAAAAACTTTACATTTGATAATAGATTGAAGATTCTAGAGGTGCAGTGAAGATGAATTGATCTTTCCTTGTTTTTGAGCTTCTCAATTGTTGTTTTTGAGTTTAAAGGTGAGTTCTTGAACTCATGTCTATGTCTATAACTTTCATTGTTGTTAGGTATGAATTCCTAACATCTATTTCATGTTCAATTGCTTTTGATTTGAATTGGTTTGGCGAATTTCCTAATTTTGGTATTTTGAAGTCAAAATCTTTAAAGATCCTATCTTGGATGTTTGGACATGTTATTTGGGGTGTATCAAAGAGCCTATAGGGCTGGGTTGTTGTTTGGCATAAGTCCCTAGCCTCCACCGCTCGTCCGATTGCATTTGAATTGATTTGGCCACCATTGGCCTAGACAAATTCTGCCTAGGCCCAGGCATCCAGACGTTTGGTTGAAAAATCTAGACGTCTGGTAGGTGCTTCTGGGAAAAAAGGTTTTAAAGTGAAAAGATAAAACGAAATTCCATAGCCCAGGACCAGACATCTGGAAGGCTTCAGAAAATAAAAAGAAAAAGGAGAAAAAGGATAAAATTTCCAAAACTCCGGGTCAGACGTCTGGCCAAACCAACCAGACGTCTGATCCTGTGAAATTTTGCCTATTTACCTATTTTTAAGTGTATTTCCAATTTTTACCGATTTTTGTTGATCCGATTAGTTGTTGTCATTTATTATCGACTTTTATGACTTCTTTTCTGGATTTTTGGGAATATCTAATTGATGGATTTGATATCGATTTTCATGGTTTTAATTCACGTCGTCGAATGTGGATTTTTGGTGATAGATTGTTTTTACAATCATTTCCGTGATTTATCACTTTAAAATACAAACGGTTTCTATACCAGTAGTAAATACTCAAACTCTTTCACAAAAATGATTTCAACATTACTTTTAATATAAAGCTCGTTTTTAAAATTGTTTTCCAATCCATCAGTATATACAAACCTTTACCTCATTCGTATGAGAAATTCAATTAAACGACTTAGCAAAACAAGTGGTATGAAACACTTGCGTTTACTTCGTCGGTTGATTCTTGGACTTGTTCGATTGAAATCTCATGATAATTTTCGAGTGGAAATCTACAATTTGTTTGTAAATATTTAAGTTAAGTCAGTGGTTATGGGACATGAAGCTAAACTCATTTATTTAATAGCTTGATGTAATTTACATTTATTGACCAATGACGATCATTTTGAGGTTTAGACTAGCGATATGCAATGTCTCTTTGTCCGCGTGGGGGACTGTACCCCGTTCTGTTGAGCTTCATCTCGTTTTTATGGCTAGCGACCTATGGGTTTTTTAACCGTTTTGTGGAGTTCGGTTCATCGGGCGTATCATTTTACTACGTTGTTGTTCCGGCTTATTTGAGTTTCGGGTTCTTCGGGCGTATCGTTGTACTACGTCATTGCACCGGCTCTATGGGTTAGCGACCCATGGGATAGCGTCTCATTTATGATACACGTGTTGGTGAGTTTTCAGGCTCCCGTTTATGATAGGCCTCCCCCTTTTATTTTTTCTGGATTTCTAATTGATGATTTCTGGAATTTGTGTTTCACCAATTTTTGCGATTTGCATTGATATGTTTTGTTAATATTTGAGGTTTGGTGAATAAGCTAATGAATATGATATTCTTTTTGGGTATTTGAGAAAACTTGAGATATTGTATGATTTTCATTGTTATTAAATATATACTTGTCATAGCATGGTATTATTATTATCATATGTTTTTGTCATATCTCTTATCCTATCTCATCTTACATGATATTTATAGCTAGACTGATCTGTTTATTATTTTTCTTCTTAAATAATACTCGGGTCAGACCGAGGTGTTTCAGGTGCTTCCTCTTGACCTCTTAGTAGGGACTAACTTCTGATTTTTGGCTAACTACTTTAGCTCAGTAGTTTTTGTTTTTATACATTAGAGATAGAGACCGCTTGATGTATACATATTCTTTTGTCTAGCACTTTACCTATTCTTTTGTGATGTAGTGGATCTTGTATGACCACTACTTGATGTTCACTTCTATGTGTTATATTCATATCTGTTTCTGCCTTAGTGATATGAATATCTGTGACTGATTTTGTGTTATGCTTATTTTATATTTGTTTCCCGAAGGCCACATAGCCACTATGTAGTACCTTTGAGTTTGTACTTAATATGTCAGATTTCCTCTTGAGATGAAATGCATGACCTTTTATCTGGCATATCGGTACTCGCATAAATCAATTACACATATGGTCGCTCCTCAACAGCCTTATTCTTCGTGCTAGTCGATGGCATTACCCCGTAATGTTCTTGGCTAGTGTGAGTATAGAGGTGGGGCGTCACAGCTTGGTATCGGAGCCAAACTTCGAAACAATATAGAATATTATGACAAGAATCGTTGTCCTAAGTCTCTCTTAGGAATCGTGCCTTAGGATTTAATCCGAGTCTTAGGACCTGTTCTATCCTATTTTCTTTTATGTTGCTTTGTTTTACCAATCAAGCTTATTTGTATTCATTCTGAGAATAACCTTTTTTCTCTTCGTTTTTCTTTCTTAAAGAAGAAGAGATGGTTAGACCTGGTAGTCCTAGCGCTGGTCAATCCAATAGTCCTCCTCTGGATGGCTTATTCATGTCTGCCCAACAACTTTTGGATCTTGTAAAGAATCAAAGGTTTGTCTGTGCTTTGAATAAGAACCCCAAAAAGGTTTTACCTCTGAAACTAGAAGTGCCTTTCGATCAGCTTGTAGATATCACTCTTCGACTTGAAGAGGCTCATTGTGATCATTCTGATAGATCCATTAGCTACCTATAGTTTTGGATTATGCATTTACTGGGTATGTCGATCCACTTGAGTAGAAAAGAAAAATTATATTACATTTATCGACGTATTCAGTAGATGTTTAAGACAAAATTATAGATAGTCGCCCTTAACCAGCCCAATTCTCCGCTTTAGTAGACAGAATTACTTGTTAATTCTCTTTACTAAGGTGGGTCTCGGGGTGGGGCGTTACAGTTTGGTATCGATAAAGGAAGTGATAGTGATGTTGGAGATGCCAAGAAGAGCCTTGATAACAACAAGAAGAGGCATATTAAGTTCAAAAGCCCTAATCCCAAGAAGAAAGGGAAGCAGGCAACTTCGGTAGCAAAGACTCCTACCCCTAATCATGGCGAATGCTAGAATTGTGGATCTAAGGACCACTATGCAAATAAGTGTCCGAAGACCCTTACTTGTCACCATTGCAAAAGTTCGGGTCATCCTAAATCTTCATGTCCCAAACTTCAAAGCAAGAAAGAGGGAAAGCTGAATGTTGTGCAAGCTCCTAGTAACCCTTCTCTTGGTCAAGGTATTTCTCATTCAATCCTTGATGGCATTATTTTGTTATGTGATTATCCTATTCGAATTCTTTTTGATACGGGTACATCTCATTCTTTTATATCAAAAGAACTTGTTGATACCTTTTCTTTAAATATTATGGGCTTGATGACTTCACTAAGAATTGCGAATCCAGTTGGTGGATCCGCAACACTCAGTTTACTTTGTAAAAATGTCGAGATTATTTTATGTGATTATGCTTTCCGATCCGATTTGCATGTTATGCGCTACTTAGGTTTCAGAATTGATTTTAGGAAAGGATTAGCTTAATCGTTATGAAGCCCATATCCTATATCCCGAGAGGACTATCCATCTTCGACATCCTTAATCAGTTAAGCAGATTTCTATTATCCTTAATGATTTCGATTTCGATTTCGATTCCAATTCGGTGGCATCATTTTATTCTTTAAACCCACATGATGAGGAAGATGTTATTTCCCTCATTCAAGTAGTTCGTTAATTTCCCGATATCTTTGAGCCTGTCTTAGGATTACCACCTAAGCGAATAATTGAGTTCAGAATTAATTTATTCCCTGGAGTTCTTCCTATTACTCGTCCTCCTTATCGTATGTTTGCACAAAAAATGGACAAACACCTCAAAGTTGTATGATTTAGTAGATCTTATGTTGTTCTTAGTGATTTGAGTGATTTATGCAAATATATGAAAAGCAGGGGCTAAACTGTAAAAAGACACGCAGATTTATAGTGGTTCAGCCAGAATGTACCTACGTCCACTTTATATGTTATTTCTCTTCTCTTGTTATGATTACAAGTACAAAGCTTTGATACAAGTAAAAGAAAGTTGTTTGAAAGTTCTCCCCGTGCTTGAGCTTTCAAACTTGTCCCCCATTGTTGTACCCCTGCCCCTCTATTTATAGAATGAGGTTGGGAGCAGGGGTCTTGGATGTATATAGCTGCTGGCGGGCCTGGGCTGATGTGATCTGGCCTGGCACGTCTTGGTCCGGTAGCATTTGGTCCGGTGGTAGGAGATGAATTGGTTCGGCGAAGCTTGGAGGTGGGTTGGTTCGGCATTGGTTTGAAGGAGGTTGGTTCGGCATTGGTTTGAAGGAGGTTGGTTCGGCATTGGCTTGAAGGAAGTTGGTTCGGCATTGGTTTGAAGGAGGTTGGTTCGGCATTGGCTTGAAGGAAGTTGGTTCGGCATTGGTTTGAAGGAAGTTGGTTCGGCATTGTTTGAAGGAGGTTGGCTCGGCATCGTTTGAAGGAAGTTGGTTCGGCATTGGTTTGAAGGAGGTTGGTTCGGCATTGGCTTGAAGGAAGTTGGTTCGGCATTGGTTTGAAGGAAGTTGGTTCGGCATTGTTTGAAGGAGGTTGGCTCGGCATCGTTTGAAGGAAGTTGGTTCGGCATTGGTTTGAAGGAAGTTGGTTCGGCATTGTTTGAAGGAGGTTGGCTCGGCATCGTTTGAAGGAAGTTGGTTCGGCATTGTTTGAAGGAGGTTGGCTCGGCATCGTTTGAAGGCCGGATGGAATTTAGGCGAGCGTGAATGAATTAAGCTTCTTGCTCTTGAGCTCTTCTGGGTGAGAACACGCCCAACATTTACCCCCCAAAGTGGGGCATATGCCGGCATGGGCCGTGCTTTGTTTTTTTTTTTTTAAAACTAGCGATGTTAGCTTGGATGCTCTCGCCGAATCGACCGGTCTGGTCGTCTATGCTCGCCTATAAATAAGGGCTAAGGGCTTTCGTACCTTCTACCGAACGAGACAAATTTAAACAACTGAATCAGTTTTTATCCTACTGCCGAATCGCTTTAGCCTGCCGAATCAGGTATTTGACTTCCATTCGCCGAATGAACTTGAGTGATGTGAACGCCGAATGAACTTGAGTGATGTGAATGCCGAATGAACTTGAGTGATGTGAATGCCGAATGAATTTGCATACGTGAATGCCGAATGAACTTGAGTGATGTGAATGCCGAATGAGCTTGAGTGACTTGCTTGTTTATATCCTCTGTTCTAACAACCTGTCTTTTCTATGTTGCAGATAATGTCTCGCAAAGCAGAAACTCGATCGGATAAAAAGAAGTCCCAGGGCGAAGGAGGATCTTCCGCAGTGCCCCCTGCTCAGCTAGGACCGGAACGTCACAGATCTACCCCGAGATCATTAGTGGATGGGTACGGCCCTCAGGAGCTCCTAAACTCCCCGCCTGATTGCTTTCCCAACTCCCTTAAGAAAGAGCAACTTGATGTCATCTCCCGTTCTTTCGGAATTGATAGGGCGCGAATGCTGTTGCCAGGGAGAGAAGTTATGCCATACGACCCTCTTGAAGGGTACTTTGCCTACAGCAGATACCACTGCATGTGTGGTGCCATTCCTCCTCTTAACGCTTGGGTGGCCAGCTTCCTCACATATCTAAAGGTGGCCCCATTCCAGCTTCAACCCAACTCCTATGCTATATTGGTGAGCCTCTTCGTCATTTTCCAGAGGAAGTATGGTCGTGCTCCTTCCAACCGGGAGATCCGGTACTTATATAATCTGAGGGGCTATAAGAAGGGGTCCCCATACATCAGCTTGGAGTCAGCTGTAACCTTCAAGACGGTCTTGGATCTGTATTCCAAATTCAGCATGTTCAAGAAGGAGTGGTTCTTCGTCAGGGACGACTCTGTTTCTATCCGGCGTTTTACTTCTGGATGTAAGTCGATGCTTTATTTATAATTTACATTCTGGCTGCGATGCTTCTTCTCATACATTTTCATTTTTGCTAGCGACAGGTGGCTTTGCAGTTGTGGAGACTGATCGCCTGGTTCAGACGGCGGCTGAGATAGAAGCTATTCTTGGGAGATATAGATCATCTGCCTACCTGATCAGAAACACGACCCTTCTGGAGTATAACTTAATCCTTCCACAGCAGTTGGTAGTCAAGCTGAGGGAAACGGCGGAGGAGAGGGCGGCTGCTCAGGCTAATGGAGGTGTCACGGTAGAGAGTAGCAAGAGGAAACCTTTCACAAAACCTCCAGCCGTCGGAGGTAAGAAACTTAAGAAGTCGGATGGTCCCTCCCCCAGCAATTGTCCACTTACCCAGGGGGAGGAAGACGTAGAGGAGGAGAGAGGTGAGGGTGGAAGTGACCGGGAAGGTGGCGACGGTGGTGATGGCATCGGGGCCTTGCTTCCTGGGCAGGCAGGCGAGATTCAGGAGTGGATGGATGATGCATTCCACCAAGCTTTTGAGGGGCTGGACGAGGAAACGGCTTTGACAGAGAAATCTGGGAAAGCTGACAAGGCTGGGACTGGTGCAAGCGAGCCTCCTCAGACTATTCCAGCCAAGGTGGCTCTGACGACTCAAGGTGAACTTTTGACTCCTGCAGGCTCCATTTATGATAGGGACTTAGGAATATTTTACGATCCGCTCCCGTCCTGGAATGAAATCCAGGACTTATTGCAGTATCCTACTCCTCCCCAGGGTTTGTATAACAAATGTGTTTCCTTTCCTCTTTTAACTTTTACCTTGCTGTGTTTCTCGAATTATGGGTCAATGTAAGCTTGTGACATTTTTTCTTCGTATCAGGAGCAGGTAAAACGGCCAAGGCCTCAGATCTTCGGCACAGGCTTGAACAGTACAAGCTTTCCAAAGCTTCCGCCAAACCAAAGCCTTTGGCCCACCGTTCCGGGGATGTAGTCGGCTACCGTCCTCTTCTCGGGGTTATTGACGAGGGCATTCAAAAGAGAAAGAGTGGCCATCCCTTATCCGAATCTTCACTTGGTCCTCAGCCTCCAGTTCAGCCACTTCATGATATCACGGAGGAGGATACTGAGTTCGTACTTTCTCCGCACCCGTCTGAAAATCCTACCGTCACTCAGATTGATCGTCCTGACTTGGCTAGGAATCCATTTGTGGGTCATCCTGACCTGGATCCAAGTTCCCATGATATTACTTTTGACGAGGATACCGGTGAGCACCTTCTTCCCCGCAATCCCATGGTACGGGTGCTTGATGAGGCTAAGTCCTTAGATCTCGATTTACTTACCACTCGGATAGTTACCATAGGAGACGAGGCCAAGGCTAATATTGATCGGGTGGCGGAGGAGACTAGGAAGCTGATGGGGCATCATGCCCGGCTGGTTAAGGCTAGAGAGGAGATTGGGAGTGCCAATATCCGACTGCGATTGATGGTTTCGGACCAGGCCAAACAGCTTGCTGATCAGGCCATTCAGATTTCTCAGCATGAGGCTGCCGCCGGGCGGTTGAGGAAGACTATGGAGGAGGCTAGTAAGGCGGAATTACGGAAGATGGAGGCTGCTTGCAAGGAGCAGATTAATATGGCTATCTCGACAGTGGATGAGGTTCGGAGGGCGGATCTTGAGCAGGTAGAGGAGCTGTCGGGGAAGCTTGAAGCCGCGGAGCTTACTCAGGTCAGGCTAAAGGAGGAGATGGAGGTGATGAGGAGGTCCCTTCAGGCTGATTGCTCGCGATACCGACTGGAAAGGGATGCTGCCATTGCAAGGCTATCGGTTTCCGAGGTCCGTATGAGGGAGTTTGAGGACAATGAGGGGATGATGGACGACATGCTGCAGGACATGTACTTTCGCACTTGGAAGCAGGGCAGCTTATCTTGGATGGACGACTACCCCCGGGTTATGGCTAGGATTTACCTCAGGGCTCTAGAGGAGGCCAAGGCTGAGGCGGATAAGGAGGGTGGAGCGGCTTTTAGGATGGATGTGGTCACCGCTTAGTTCACCAAGGAGGAGAGGGTAGCGGTGAAAGAGGGGATGCGGTTGTTCGCGGTTGAGGAGGCCGGTGTGGAAGTAGTGGACGACGACCAAGACGACCAAGACGACCAAGAGGAAGTTGCTGGTAACCTTTACTCCACTAGTTTCTTCTTTTTCTAACTATGTTGCTCATCACTAATGAATTTCTTTTTACCACCGGACCGGTGGGCAACAGGACAAAGACAAGACTCCAACGCAGCCGGCTCCCTGATTAGACCTGGAAAATTCTTTTTGTAGACTCGACATGGCTGTATACGTTAGTCTTAAAACAGTAGAGTAACTTTTAAGTTGTAATTCTTGCTACTTGTAATAAATAGCTCTATTCTTGATGTGTAATTCTTCAACTTAAGCTGATTTTATCGTATGAGAAATATAGCTATGTATATTCTTGTAATTGAATTGTGTTTGATGTCAGGTTCTGGTTTTAAAACATAATTTCATGACTTGCAATATTAGCGTGTGGTGTGAACAAATTATAGTCATGCATTTGTACACAAAAGAAGAAAATACCGCCTTTCATGTTTTAACCGCAGATGGCAGTTTTGAATATCTTGTATGACCGAGCATGGAACGCAGTCGAATGCCCTGCCATCCAATCGTGAGTCCCTACACCCATTGGCGAGTATCTCTTACTCTGCATCCTGTACTTTAGGGACTGTTATAGAGGATAGGAGAAAAGCTTTTTAAGTAAAATTGAAATATGTGAAAAAGTAAAACTTCCAATCACGGAAGGCCTTCGATGTGCTTAAGTTCGTGGCAAACGGGTTTTGTAGTCACTTTCCCTAGCTATGGGTCTTGGAGACATTTATCACCCATCTTACGCCTCCGCGGGGAGTTAATTCTTTTTTTACCACAGCCGCACTTAAGACACATCGGAGCCGAGATCGCGCACAGTAACTACCCGGCCCATTATGGCCCGTAATCGTGGGTATTATTCGATTTACCGTGGCCGGCTAGCGTGGGTGCCGATCGTCAACTGTGAACTGCCCCTGGCTGGCCACACCTTATGTTGGGGCTTATAGTCGGTTCACAGTTGCCGGCGAGCCTAACGCCGTAATGAGCTGCCTCGGCTATAGTCGGCCTTCTCGGTGGCTTATAATCGGCTCATTACAGTTGGCTTTAAGGGCCGTCGCGAGCAATGAGTTAACCCGCAGCAGAGGGATGCTGGAGCAAAAGTGTCTCATTGACGAGGGCATAGATTCGCATAGTACCTGTTAGGTTTTGCCCAGGTGAAGTTGCGCCGTGGAGTGCTTTGAGTGGAAATGCTATACGCATAGGATTTTGTTCAACAGAAAAGGATAAAGTTAACAAGTAGCCAAGATATAAAGGAACAAGTTAAAAAAGAGATAAGGTTTTTTAGAGTGGTTCGGCATGAAAAGGCCTACATCCACTGATTCTCTTTGTTAATTCACTTCATATGGGCAGTACAAGTTAAGAAAAGTATCGACGGAGGTGCTGGATGTTCCATGCCCTCTGGAACACCTCTCCGTCCACTGTTGACAAAATATAAGCTCCATTGTGGAGATCTTTATGAATTACATATGGTCCATCCCAGATTGGGTCTAGTGCTCCGGGGCGAGGAAAGATCCGCTTGAGGACAAGATCCCCTTCTTGTAAGGTACGATGCTTGACTTTGGAGTTGTATTGTGCTGCCACTTTCTGCTTGTGGGCTGCTGTTTTAAGGACTGCATCATTTCTTCTCTCCTCAACTAGATCCAAAGACATGTGGAGGAGTTCTTCATTCTCTTCCGGGTTATAGTGGATCCTACGGTGGGAAGGAACAATGGTTTCAACTGGGAGCATAGCCTCCGATCTGTATGCCAAAGAGAAAGGAGTGTGCCCCGTTGATGTTCTGAAAGATGTACGGTAGGCCCACAGTGACGTAGGGAGTTCATCCACCCAAGCGCCCTTTGACTTTTCGAGCTTCTTTTTGATCAGAGTTTTCAGAATTTTGTTGACTGCTTCGACTTGTCCGTTTGCCTGGGGATATGCTATGGATGAGAAGCTTTTATGAATTCCGTGCTCTTGGCACCAGTTGGTGAATTCCTCGCTGTCAAACTAAAGTCCATTGTCTGATATGATTTTGAGTGGGACTCCATACCTGCATAGAACATTTTTGATCAAGAAGTTAATAACTTTTGCTAAAGATACTTTATTCAGAGGTTCCGCTTCCACCCATTTGGTGAAATAATCAACTGCCACTATAGCATATTTGGCCCCGCCTCGGCCCATCGGTAGCTCGCCAATTAAGTCAATTCCCCATATTGCGAAGGGCCAAGGGCTGGTCATTTGAGTAATCTCAGTTGTTGGTAGCCGCGGAATCTTAGCAAATTTTTGGCATCTGTCACACTTTTTGACGAAATCTAAGGCGTCCTTGCTTAAGGTGGGCCAGAAATATCCGTATCGGAGTATCTTTTTTGCTAATGTTTGCCCTCCGGTGTGATCTCCGCAGCTCCCCTGATGGATGTTGGATAAGATTTCCTTGGCTTCCCTCCCAGCGACACACCTTAATAACGGGTTAGAGAATCCGCGCCGATAGAGGATGTCTTCTTGTATTGTGTAGCGGGATGCTCTCCTCAAGATTTTCTTGACTTCGTTACGCCCGTTGGGTAGTGTGCCACTTTGTAGGTAGTCTCGGATGGGAGTCATCCAAGTTGCTTCTTCGGTTGCAGCTATCAGATTCACTTGCTCAAAACTTGGGGCCAGTTGCTTTGAGATGGTTACTGCCCCGAAGATGGTGATGTCTCTCACACTTGCTTGCTTTGCCAATTCGTCGGCCTCTTGGTTCTCTTCCCGAGGGATGTGTTTGACTAAGTAGTGGTCCATTCGGCTGAGAAGTAACTTGGTCTTCTTTAGATATGCTATGAGTCGTTCTTCTCGAGCTTGGAATTCTCCTAGTATTTGATTAACAATAAGTTGAGAATCGCTATGAAGACACAAAGAATTGGCTCCGATTTCTATGGCAATTTCTAGTCCAGCTATCACTGCTTCATATTCTGCATCGTTGTTGGTGGCAGCGAACTCCAACCTTATAGCATAGTGCAGTTTGTTTCCCCTGGGAGTGATTATTACCACACCTGCCCCCGAGCCTTGTTCGTTTGATGCACCATCCACAAAGAGATTCCACTTGATATCTTCTGCTATTTCCAATTTCTCCTTATCTTCGTTGGTAGTGAATTCTGCGATGAAATCAGCCATGGCTTGTGACTTGATGGCGGTGCGGGGGTGATAGGTGATATCATACTGACTTAGTTCAATGCACCATTTAAGTAGTCGCCCAGAAGTGTCGGGACGATGGAGTACCTGCCTCAGTGGTTGATCAGTCAGAACTTTGATGGAATGGGACTGGAAGTAGTGACGCAGCTTTCGTGATGTAATTAGTAAACAGTATGCTAGCTTCTCAAGTTTAGGATATCTGACTTTTGCCCCAGTAAACCTTTTGCTGACGAAATAAACTGGCCGCTGCGTGCGGTTGTCTTCCCTTACCAAGGCTGCGCTTAGGGCGTGAGATGACACAGCAAGGTATAGGTATAATTCTTCGCCTTCGCTTGGAGTCGAGAGTACCGGTGGTTTCTGGAGGTGTTCGATTAGGTTAAGGAAAGCGGTTAAGCATTCGTCGGTCCATTCGAACTTTCCTTTATCTTTCTTTAGGGCTTCGAAAAAGGGGACGCACTTGTCCGTCGCCTTGGAGATGAATCGGCTTAGAGCGGCCACTTTTCCATTCAAACTTTGCATTTCCTTCCGAGTGGAAGGTATCTTGATATCCCTTAATGCTCGGACTTGTTCGGGGTTTGCTTCTATCCCTCTGACATGAACGATGAATCCTAAGAACTTTCCTAATGACACTCCGAAGGAGCATTTTAGTGGATTCAACTTCATCCCATATTGTCGAAGTACTTGAAACATCTTGCCTAGGTGGCTTACGTGATCTTTGGCTTTCCTTGACTTTACCAGAATGTCATCCACATATACTTCCATAGTTTTTCCTATTAGCCCTGCAAACATCTTGTTGACGAGGCGCTGGTAGGTGGCTCCTGCATTTTTAAGTCCAAAAGGCATTACCTTATAGCAGTATAAACCCCGGTCGGTGATGTAACTAGTGTGGTCTTGGTCGGGAGCATGCATAGGAATTTGGTTATATCCTGAGTATGCATCCATAAAAGATAGGAGCTCGTGCCCGGCTGTGCTGTCTACAAGTTGGTCGATTCTGGGAAGTGGGAAGCAATCCTTTGGGCAGGCGTCGTTTAGGTTGGAAAAGTCGATGCAGGTTTGCCACTTCCCATTAGCCTTCTTTACCAGTACCGGGTTGGCGATCCATTCCGGGTAGATAGCTTCTCGTATGAAGTCATTGGCGAGTAGATTCTTTACTTCTTCATCGAGGGCTGCTGATCGTTCTGCCCCCATACTTCTCTTTCTTTGTTTTACGGGCGCCTTGGTAGGATCAATGTTTAATACGTGGCATGCTATGTCGGGGGAGATTCCGGTCATGTCAGCGTGTGACCATGCGAATACATCCAAGTTGTGGCGGAGAAAATCGATGAGTTTTTCCTTCAATTCGGCTTTTAGTTGGGACCCAATTTTCAGTAGTCTACTTGAGTCGTGCTTGTCTACAGACATAAACTCCATAGCCTCTGCAGGCTCGGCGGTGGCCTCCTCCTCTTTGTCCTTAGGGTCTAATTCATTGAAAGGGTCGCTGGTATATCGAAGAGGAGGGGCTTTCTTTAGTTGCTATGCTTCTAGACTTTTCGTGCAGAGGGCAATCTCTACACCCTTCCCTTTATCCTTCCTGTGGTTGTTGCGAAGTTCAGTTACATAGCAGTCTCGACCAACGTCCTGGTCTCCTTCCACTTCCCCTACTCCATTGTCTGTTGGAAATTTCATCTTTAGGCACCATGGGGCTAGGACAATTTGGAAGTCAGACAAGGCTGGTCTTCCTAAGAAGGCGTTGTAGGCCGAAAGGTTTTCTATTAGCACGAATGTCTGCTTCCGTACAATGGAGCGGGGATGGCTCCCAATCTCAACAAAGAGGTCCAGTTGCCCGAGGGGCATCTTAGCATCCCCAGTGAAACCGTGTAGTGGTTTATCGCAGGGAGATACATCCTTCATTGATAGCTTCATTTTGTCGAATGCGTGTTTGAACAGGATGTTTACTGAGCTTCCAGTGTCTACCAGGATTCGGTAAACTTCGGCGGGACCAAGTCGGGCGGAGATGACCATGGGATCCATGTGAGGGTACTGCCTTCCTTCTAGGTCATGCTTACCGAATGTGATGTCATCACTTTCTTTCCGCTTCGGGTGGCGTTCTCCTATAACCGAATTGACATAGTCTTTATTGTCTCTAAGCGACTTTCCGTGTCTTTCCATCTCTTTCCAGCTTCTGTCTGCGATGTGCGGCCCTCTTGAGATGGTATGGACCACTATCTTTTCTTGACTAGAGCTGCTAGCGTTGCGGTTTCCTCTGTCGGCCCCCGGTGAGGGTAGCCTTGGGTTTTCATTGGCAGGAGCTGGGGTCCTGTCATGACCTTTTACATAACGTTCCAGTTTCTTTTTTCTGATGTGTTCCTCAATCAGATCTCGGAGATGATGGCATTCGTTGGTATCATGCCCGTGAGATTCGTGGAAGCGGCAGAACTTTCCAGACTTCTGTGCGTTATCTGATTCCTTCTTGTACGGTGGGCGTTTGTATCTAACTTCGCCTTGGGTGGCAAGAAAGATATTTTCGACGGTCTCGTTCAAAGGAGTGTAAGTGTCGAATCTTGGTCCTGGCCGATATAGGCGCTTTTCTCCCTTCTTGCCCCCAGCATTGTCTCTGGAATCATTTCTTCGAACGTCCCTTGCCACAGCAGGGGCGTTGCCATGGGTTGTCTTATTTTGCTGTCCTGACTGCCCCTCAACGGCAGCATCCTCAAGCCTCATGTATTTCCCGGCTTCATGGAAGAAATCAGGTAAAGTAGCTGGTTTTTCTTTTGTCAACCTTCTAGCAAATTTAGTGTCCGGATGCACACCACTGTAGAGGGCCATTAGGATAAGCTTCTCATCGGCATCTTGGACTACGGCTGCTGCAGCGTTGAATCTGGTTAGGTATTGCTGCAGCTTCTCTCCAGGTTTCTGTTTGACGCTGGATAAGCAATAAGCGTCCTTAGGTTGCTCCACATGAATGCAGAACTGACTGATAAATTTTTCTTTCAACATCTCCCACGAGCTGATGGATCCCTGGGGTAGATGACAGAACCAGGAGGTAGCAAGATCTGCTAAGAAGAGCGGAAAGCATTTGCACAATACTTCCTCTGTCGCCCCACTCATGAGCATATGTTGCGTGTACCTCTGTAAGTGTACAACGGGGTCGGAGGTTCCTTTGTAGGGTTCCATTGTTGGCATCTTCCATTCTCGGGGGGTGATAGCAATTTCGATATTGCGGGCGAAAGGGCTGGTTACCCTAGGGCCTATCCCTCGATCTCTTTGCTCCCGTTGGACACACTCTCTGAATAAGCGTGCCATCCTTTCATCAGAATTTGGAGCAGATAGAAATGAGTTTGGTTCTGTTCTGTGGGATTGATTCCGTCCAGATGACCTGTAGGGATGGTATCGTCTATCGTTCCTCATATTTTCCAGTGGCTGCCTTTGATCCTCTGGGAGCATGCTAGGGTCAGCTACAGTTTGCCCTTGCCTTGATCTTCCCCTGCCGGGTTCTGATCTAAGCACTTCCTCGGGTCTAACTTCGGGCTGGACTCTAGCTCGGCCCCGTTCACTGGCATTTCCGTGGTTAGGTAGTATGACAGGCTCAGCTACAGTTGACCTTCGTCCGGTACCTCCCCCATTGGGTTCGGTGCCAAACGTTTCCTCAGGCCTAACTTCGGGCTGTGCTCGGTCTCGGCTCCTACCATGGCTACTTCTGCCGTTAGCTCCTTCGAAGAAGGAAGATCTTTGTTGTCTCTGAGATCCTCCAGACTAGGACTCGCCCCATGATTCAGTGTTGCGGTTGGATTCTTCAGCGTCCCTTAAGCGTGACATGAGATGGTCCACCAAGGCTTCCTGCTGGGATGTGAAGCGGTTAGTTACTTCAACCACAACTCTGTCCAAATCTGCCCTAGTAATTGCTGCAGGCTGTTCTGTGGCAGGAATGGTTGGGTTAGCCTGTCCTTCATTTGTTACCGCTGCTGGAGGAGGACGATTTACTTGATCCGTGACAGCTGGATCTGAAAGACTGCTGGATGCGATGTTTTTTCCTTTGTTAACATCTTTTCTCTGTTTGGGAGGCATGTTTTCTAAGTGGCGGACGATGCTGTTAGGAAAGCTTTGTTAAGTGGATGAAGCTGAAGCTTCGAGCTTCTAGCCCTCTCAGCGAAAGCACCAAAAATGTTTGCACAAAAAATGGACAAACACTTCAAAGTTGTATGATTTAGTAGATCTTATGTTGTTCTTAGTGATTTGAGTGATTTATGCAAATATATGAAAAGCAGGGGCTAAACTGTAAAAAGACACGCAGATTTATAGTGGTTCAGCCAGAATGTGCCTACGTCCACTTTATATGTTATTTCTCTTCTCTTGTTATGATTACAAGTACAAAGCTTTGATACAAGTAAAAGAAAGTTGTTTGAAAGTTCTCCCCGTGCTTGAGCTCTCAAACTTGTCCCCCATTGTTGTACCCCTGCCCCTCTATTTATAGAATGAGGTTGGGAGCTGGGGTCTTGGATGTATATAGCTGCTGGCGGGCCTGGGCTGATGTGATCTGGCCTGGCACGTCTTGGTTCGATAGCATTTGGTCCGGTGGTAGGAGATGAATTGGTTCGGCGAAGCTTGGAGGTGGGTTGGTTCGGCATTGGTTTGAAGGAGGTTGGTTCGGCATTGGTTTGAAGGAGGTTGGTTCGGCATTGGCTTGAAGGAAGTTGGTTCGGCATTGGTTTGAAGGAGGTTGGTTCGGCATTGGCTTGAAGGAAGTTGGTTCGGCATTGGTTTGAAGGAAGTTGGTTCGGCATTGTTTGAAGGAGGTTGGCTCGGCATCGTTTGAAGGAAGTTGGTTCGGCATTGGTTTGAAGGAGGTTGGTTCGGCATTGGCTTGAAGGAAGTTGGTTCGGCATTGGTTTGAAGGAAGTTGGTTCGGCATTGTTTGAAGGAGGTTGGCTCGGCATCGTTTGAAGGAAGTTGGCTCGGCATTGGTTTGAAGGAAGTTGGTTCGGCATTGTTTGAAGGAGGTTGGCTCGGCATCGTTCGAAGGCCGGATGGAATTTAGGCGAGCGTGAATGAATTAAGCTTCTTGCTCTTGAGCTCTTCTGGGTGAGAACACGCCCAACATCGTACGTCCAATAGGGAAAATGTGGAGATGCGTAAATAATTATCCGAATTGGAAGCAAAACAGTTTATTCGTTCTAGTTCCTCTCCTTGGGGAGCTTCAGCTACCTTTGTAAAGAAATCTGATGGTACTCTTAGGCTTTGCATCAATTACCGCAAGCTTAACGAGTTGACCATTAAAAATAAGTATCCATTGCCCAGGATCGATGATATATTCGATCAACTGAGTGGTGCTAAGGTCTTTTCTCAGCTCGACCTTACCACCGGTTTTCATCAACTACGATTTACGGATGATAGCGTTCCACTTACCGCATTCCACACTCGTTATGATTCTTATGAGTGGTTCGTTATGTCATTCGGTTTGACGAACCCTCCATCTTATTTCATCCATCTTATGAATCGAGTATTCTGCGAATATCCCGATGAGTCCGTTTTGTATTCATTGATTATGGGTGAAAACAACAATTTAAAATTGCAAATCTTTCTAATAAGATATATTTATAATTATAATTGGATTTTGTTCTTAAAACGAGCAAAGAATATTCGTAAAACTTTTAAGAGACATGTTTATCATATAGAAGATGATTTTGTGTTGTATTGCCCATTGAGTGCTTTAAGAATTATGGTCGATGCGCCTGATCAACGTTATTGATAGGAATCTCCTAAATGCTATGATGAGACAGTCAGACACAGTAAATTGACTTGTAATAAGTAATTTTTTCTAAAAAGATGATTACATAAAGTTAATTATAATTTTGAATGTCTTAGCTTTTCGGGAAAGAGGATCATGAAATAAATGATTTAGCATAGAAGTTGCTTTTCAGGAATTAAAAGAACTCCTTTCCGATGCTCCTATTCTTGTGATTCCTAAAGGGAACCAAGACTTCACTGTTTGTACTGATGCTAGTCGTATGGGTTTGGGTGCCGTTCTCATGCAAAGGGAACGTGTTATCGCTTATGCTTCTAAACAATTAAAGCCTGCCGAGACTAGATATGCCACTCATGATTTAGAGCTCGCGGCCATTGTTTTCGCTCTTAGAATTTGGCGTCATTATCTTTTGGGAGAGAAATTTTTCTCTACACCGATCATAAACCTTTAAAGTATTTATTCTCTCAAAAGGAACTTAATTTGCATCAACAACGTTGGCTCGAATTCCTTGCATCTTATGATCTTGATATTCTTTATACTCCTGGAAAGGGAAACCGTGTTGCTGATGCCCTTAGTTGTAAGCAACAAGCGGTTGTTTCCATGATGATATCCAAATGGAATGATCTCGAGACTTTTTCCACTTGTGAGATTCGAGATCGTGAATCCAAATTGTGATCATCTCTTGTTTTTATGTAGCCTTGAGGCTCCTCCTTCTCTTTTAGACTGCATCCTTGAAGCTCAAATGCACAATCCCGAATTGGCTCATCTTAGCCAAAGTTGTAGGGATAAAAATAATATTGGTTGTCTGAAAGACTTTGAAATTGATGCTCGTGGAAGCATTCGAAAATTTGGTAGACTTATTGTGCCTAAATTAGTGATCTCCGTAAGGACATTTTAAAAGATTCTCATCGTTCTAAATTTACCATTCATCCCAATAGTAGTAAAATGTACGCTAACATAAAGCAACTTTATTATTGGGATGGAACGAAATTTGATATTGCTAACTTCAGTAGGTGTTGCATGACTTGCCAACTCATTAAGGCCGAGCATCAAAGGCCCGGTGGGTTATTGCAACCTTTAGACATTCCCGTTTGGAAGTGGGACCAAATTTCAATGGACTTTATTGACGGTCTTCCTCGATCTCGTTCGGGTCATGACAGTCTATGGGTGATTGTAGATAGACTTACAAAATCCCCCATTTTCTTCCCGTTCGGTCCAACCAGACCGTACCCCTTTTGGCCAAACTCTATGTCAAAGAAATTGTTAAATTGTATTGAGTTCTTACTTCTATTGTTAGCGATCGTGATCCATTATTTACTAGTGGATTTTGGAAGGGTCTTCAAAAAGCTTTGGGAATGAAGCTTAATTTTAGCACCACTTATCATCCTCAGTCCGATGGACAAACATAGCATGTGAATCAAACTCTTGAAGATCTCCTTCGTGCATGTGTTCTTGATTTTGGTGGAAGTTGGGAAGATCATATTTCTCTTGCTGAGTTTTCTTACAATAATAGCTTCCAATCTAGTATTGGTATGGCACCTTTTGAGGTACTCTACGGAAGGCCATGCTGATCTCCTTTCTGTTTGCTTGATGCCGGTGAGAAGCTGCTTTTAGGTCCAGATTTGATTCGTGATGCCATAAAAAAGATTGACCTTATTCGTCATAGAATGAAAGAAGCTCAAAGTAGACAAGAAAATCCTATGCTGATAACCAAAGGAGGAATTTAGAATTTTCTGTGGGAGATTTGGTGTTCATTCGTGTTTCACCTATAAAGGGTGTTGTGCGTTTCAATCGATCGGGAAAATTAGCACCTCGATATATTGGCCCATTTCCCATCACTGAACGCATTGGTTCCATGGCTTATCGCCTTTTATTACCGGCTCAATTTTATGCTATTCATGACGTATTCCACGTTTCTCAACTATGGAAATGCTTTAGAGATTTCGATTCTATTCTTGAGCCCGGTGTTATTGAAGAAATTAAAGTTTCACCTAATTTGAATTATGAGCAACATCCTATTCGTATCATTGCTACGGAGGTTAAATGCCTTCGAAATAAAGATGTTCCACTTGTGAAAGTTCAATGGTCCTCAAATCCTAAGGATTGCTCTTGGGAATCCAGAGAATTCATTGAGCGAACACATCTGGACTTACTCTCTCGTGCTTCTTAAGGTGAACTTCTCATTTCAAAATTTTCTTTTGTGTTATTATGCCTTAGAGTGGTTGTTAATCTTTATTTTCTTCTTAAGTATTGCGAGGACGCAATTTCTTTAAGGAGGGGAGTCTTTAACAACCCGCATATTTTATAATTATATATATATATATTTTATTTAAATATAGCATCATTAGTTGAATTTAAAGTCCAAAATGTGACTATTTGTAAACAGTCGAATTTGGACTCGGGACCACTTCCATTGATTTTAAAACGAAGTTTATAACTTGTTTAAGTATAAACATCGATATGTTTGGAGTTGATTAGGATTTTGGTATTTTCATTTGGGCTTTGGGTTTGGTTCTAGCCCACCAACCCAACAAGATAACCCAAACTCCTCTACCAAATACCCTAACTCCACTCCTCTTCATTCATTCCTTTCATAATTTCCTAACTGTTTCCTGGAGATTTGACCAGGCAACTAGTGCTCGGCATCAGGTAGCACCCGACAACAAGAAAGTGTCCGGCATCCAGGAGTGTTCGGCGAAGCACTTGGCATCCAGGAGTGGTCGGCAAAGCACTTGGCATCCAGGAGTGTTCGGCGAAGCACTTGGCATCCAGGAGTGGTCGGCGAAGCACTTGGCATCCAGGAGTGTTCGGCGAAGCGCACGACATCCAGTGGGACTCGGCATCCATAGCGTTCGGCATCCGTAATGCTCGGCGACCAGGAGACTCGGCGTCAAGTAGTGTTCGGCGTCAACTGGCACTCGGCGACAACCAATGCTCAACATCCGTAGCGTTCGGCATCATTAGAACTCGGTGATAGGAGAACTCGGCAACAAGAGCGTTCGGCGTCCTTTGGTACTCGGCGTAGTACTCGGCAACAGGAGTACTCGGCACTCCTTGGTACTCGGCGTAGTTCTCGGCAACGAGAGTACTTGGCATCCAGAAGACATTCAGTATGCACAACTACTCAAGGTGACAATGTCGTTCGGCCAGCGTGCACTTTTCGTTCAAGAGCTTCGGATAGAGACACGTTCAGCCTCAACTGACAATCATCCTGCATTTCCCACATTCGGCATAGAAGGACTGTTCGGCATCAGAGCGTTCGGCATACCAGGATCGGCATGCAGCGACCACTGTACTGGGGCCAGAGTGTTCGGCCATCCAGCCCATTTAGGAAGTCCAGCCCATATTTGCCTATAAATAGAGGGGCAGGGTCATAGTGAAAAGGATCCTTTTTTGGGGAAAGAACACTGGGAGACTCTGCCATTTTCGAGACTCATCTTCTCTACTTAAACAACTTCATGCAAGCATTTGATTCACGAATTGTATTTGTAATCAACTATAAAGAAGATCAATAAAGTTTAACCTCAAAGTGGACGTAGGCAATTACGCTGAACCACTATAAATTTGGTGTTCTTACTTTCTGCAGTTAGATTAACATTGTCTTCTCTGTTTAATTTACTTTCATCACTCATATCTCTACACAATCTTTCTCTACGAGGTTAGTGACCAATTTTGGTGCTAACACTTTGATGATTTCACTGAGAATTGAATTCTTAGACCTCAAGGATCTGCTTTGAAGCTACTGGATTGAACAAATCCCCCAAAGAAGATCCGACTCACTAATAGGACATCCGTTGATTCTACTCAGAGTTCATACCGATAACTCTACAATGGCAAGACCACGTACCAGGTCAGCTTCTCATAATGCGGATGCCCACGAAACTGCTAGTGTGCAACAAGCAGGACCTAGCAATCAACCAGCGATTCCGAGTGCAGGAATTGCCGCTCAAGAACAGACTCCAGTTGTCACCAGAATAGAGTTCAATGACTTGATGAGAGAACTCAGGGAAAGCAGGAGACAACTAGGAGAGCAGATGCAAGCTAACGCCAACCTGATGGCACAACTCACTCAACAGCAGCAACAGAATGCTGGGGGCAATCCCGCTCCTTACTCTTCATCTGACAGCTCAACTTCCTCTGATGAACCTCCCAGGCGCAGACGCCGCAAGACTGACGCTGCACGAACAGAAGCTGCTGTTCAAACAACTGGAGACCGTGACCAAGCAAGAGCTGGAAACTTCAGGACCGGGGTACAGACGGAGGATAGAGGCCCGGATCATCAAAATGCTAACGATGTCGAACCTCAAGACGCACGATTGGCAGACCGCCAGGAGAGGAGGCATCAGCATGGACAGGCGCGTAGAACAGACACTAACCTTCCGCCTTCCATACAGACACCAGATCTGACAGCCATGATCAGGCAGTTGATGAAGGAAAATCAGGGGTTATCGAATGATGATTGGGGAGTGTCAAGAAGTCATACTCCGTTCACGGATGTTGTGTTGCAAGCGGCGTACCCCAGGAAGTTTAGTATGCCTACTATCCCTGCGTATGAAGGGAGGACTGACCCCAGACAGCATGTCATGAGGTACGAATGGATGATGGATTCAGCTAGAGCGAACGATGCCACCAAGTGTAGGTGCTTTCCGATTACTCTATCTGGGATCGCTACTATGTGGTTCAACCGACTTCCTCCGCGATCCGTATCAAATTTCGAGGAGTTGGCAAAGAAGTTTATTGAGCAGTTCAGGATACACACTACGTGCCCAAAGGACGTGATGTCTCTGTCAAGTGTAATCCAAAATCCCGGGGAGTCGTTGAAGGAATATTTACAAATATTCCACGTAGCAGCAACTGAAGTCAGTAATCCCAATGACCATGCAATTCTGATGGCTGTAATGAGAGGTGTGGATCCAGACTCTGAGTTTGGAGACTGGCTGGCAGGAAAACCTCCGGCTACACTAGAGCGTTTCTACTCAAAGGCACACCCGTTCATAAGAAGAGATGAAGCTAGGTGGGTACGACGAGATAAGGCGCCAGGACCTGTCCAAGAGTCAATAAAGAGCAACATTGCTGTGAAGCAATCTGGAGACAGCTCGGGAAAGGTCCAAGTCAATGTCCAGAACAAGCCTGGGCAACCCAAGGAGTCCGGAGGAAGGAGTCAAGGGAAGAAGAGAGAAGCGGGAAAGTGGAAGTCGAGAATTCCAAGCTACAGCGAGTATACTCCGCTGAACGCGCCACTTGAGAACATCTACCTATCCACCTGCAATACTTTTCAATACAGAAAGCCACGTCCGAAAGAATCGACCGAGGAACAAAAACGAACCGGGAAATATTGTCGCTTCCATGAGACTTATGGGCACAATACGGAGGAGTGCAGACACCTACACGACGCTATTGAGAAGTTGATCAGGCAGAAGAAATTGCAAGAATTTGTGAAGGATCCTCAGGAAGGAGGATAGGGAACGTCCAACCCAGGTCTTGCACCAGCTCCGTGTCATCCCGAGGAGCCTGCCCGAACCGTAGGTAGACTAGTTATAAATACAATTATCGGCGGACCTCACCCCGCGGATAAGAATTGGCAAGAGATGGAGCGATATGCAAGTTCCCTGAAGCATGCAGATTTTGAGTGCTGTTCGAACATGGAGGACGGGGCCCCTGCTAAGCAGCAGCGCGTAATGACAGACGATATTGTGTTCAGAAGTAGAGACGCTGATCAGATAAAGGCTCCGACCATCGACCCCATGGTCATATCTGCAACGATCGGACCAGCATATGTAAAAAGAATTCCGATTGATTGCGGGAGTTCTGTCAACATAATCTTCAAGAAGGCTTACGACCAGATGAAAATGGAAACAAAAGACCTGAAACCGTCCAAGGCTCGTATACACGGCTTTAACGGCGCGGAAACCGACGACGTGGGGTACGTTGAGTTACCAGTTGAACTGGGACAAGGCAAGCGTCGGAGGGTGCGAATTCTACCCTTCGTAGTTTTGGATGTGGATTCCCCATATAACGTTTTCTTGGGACGGCCGGCCCTGGCTGAGTTTAGGGCAGCGTTAGCCCCGTGGTGTTTAACTTTGAAGTTCCCAACGGACAAAGGAGTAGGTATTGTTCATGGCGACCAAGCAGCTGGTCGTTCCTGTTATGTGGCTGAGCTCCGAGAAGCCCATCGGAGGGAGAAGGGAAAGGTTGCGGACAATCCCGTCCGCATCCTTAATGCGGATAATTGACAAGTAGTGCCCAAGCCCTGGCTCGGGCATAGTTCTCGGATCTTCGGAGATATAGATCCGAGAGACGACGATGAGAAACCCAGGGAAGAGAAGGCGGCACCGGCTGAATTAACAATTGACATCTCAGTTAGCCATGACGACCCTTCGCGAATTCTGAAAATCGGATCACAGCTTGGTCCCGCGATGACTGAAGACCTTAGCGACTTCCTCCGGGCGAATCTTGATGTTTTCGCCTGGACGCATTCTGATATGTGTGGGATTTCCCCCACCATCACGAGTCATATGTTGAACATAGACCCGAAATACGTTCCAGTTAAACAGAAAAGGAGAGGAATGGATCCGGAGAGGTCCGCCGCTCTTGGAAAGGAGGTGGACAAACTCAAAGCAAATGGGTTCGTCCGCGACGCCCTCTACCCGGAATGGGTATCCAACCCCGTGCTGGTAAAAAAGGCGAATGGGAAATGGAGGACTTGTGTAGATTATTCTGACTTGAACAAAGCATGCCCTAAGGACAGTTTCCCGTTGCCTAGGATCGATCAGTTGGTCGATTCCACTGCAGGACACGAGCTGTTATCATTCATGGATGCATACTCCGGGTACAACCAAATCCCGATGCATGTTCCAGACCAAGAACACACCAGTTTCGTTACGAATGTCGGGCTTTATTGCTATGTAGTGATGCCCTTCGGATTGAAGAATGCAGGAGCTACTTACCAGCGTTTAGTGAATCGAATGTTCAAGGACCAGCTGGGTAGAACGATGGAAGTCTACGTGGATGACATGCCCGTGAAGTCACGACGGTCAAACGACCACATTCGAGACTTGGCTGAAATGTTCGACATACTCAGGTTTTATGGGTTGAAGATCAACCCTCTGAAGTGTTCCTTTAGCGTTGCATCAGGAAAGTCTTTGGGATTCATCGTCAATGCTAGGGGAATTGAAGCCAACCCAGAAAAGATTCAAGCTATTCGAGATGTGCAAGCGCCCAGGACTATAAAACAAGTACAGAGCTTGAATGGAAAAGTAGTTGCGCTGAGTCGATTTATATCCAGGGCAACTGACAAGTGCATCCCATTCTTTGATATAATAAAGAAAGGGAAGAGAAATTTTGAATGGACGGCTAGTTGTGAGGAAGCATTCCAGAATCTGGTGAGGCATCTGGAGAGTCCACCAATGCTGTCAAAACCAGTTGACCATGAAATGTTATATGTATACTTGGCTGTATCCCCACATGCGATAAGTGCAGCTTTGGTTCATGAGGAGGATCGAGTCCAGAAGCCGGTGTACTATGTTAGCAAGCGTTTAACAGGGGCAGAGAGGAATTACCCTAAGATCGAGAAATTGGCTTATTGCTTGGTGATTGCATCACGTAAGCTGCGCCCATACTTTCAAGCACATTCAATCGGCGTTTATACCGATCAACCCCTGAGGCAAGTACTCCAACGGCCGGAAACTTCTGGAAGGTTGCTAAGATGGAACATCGAGTTGAGCCAATTCGATATCGCATACTTACCGTGGAGAGCCATCCGAGGGCAAGCATTAGCAGATTTCATCGCTGAGTTTACCATACCCATCAAACCGGATGACGACGACATCATTCCCACCGTTCGATGGAAATTATACACTGACGGTGCATCAAACGACCGTTGCTCCGGCGCGGGCGTAGTTCTTATAACTCCGGAAAACCGATCAATCTGTTATGCCCTAAAGCTCGACTTCCCGGCTACAAATAACGAAGCCGAATATGAAGCACTGATCGCTGGCTTGAAGCTCATCAGAGAACTCGGGATCGAATCAGTCGAAATCTTTTATGACTCACAGTTGGTGGTTTACCAAGTACGGGGGGACTACCAAGCAAAGGGACGAAAGCTTGCTCCGTATCTCGTTCAGGTCCAAGAACTATTATCAAATCTTGAGCGTTATGACAATTCACATATCCCGCGCGAACAGAACAAAGAAGCCGACTTATTGGCTAAGTTTGCGAGTACCGGCGACGCGCATCAAATGGGATTGTATCCCGTCGAAGTCTTGCATGCCCCGAGCATAGACGAGATGAAAGTCGATCGCGTGTTGGAAACAGAAATCGAAAAGGAATCATGGATAACCCCATTCAAACTGTACCTAATGACCGGAGCTTTACCAGAAAAAAGAAGCGAAAGACGGCAGTCCTTCGAAAGGCCGCGCGATATGTAATGCAGGATGGGTCAATGTATCGAAAAGGATTCTCAGTCCCATTATTACGATGCATTGCTCATGATGAGACAAAGCGGGTCTTGAGAGAGGTTCACAAAGGGGAATGTGGCGACCATACTGGGGGGCAAACGCTAGCAAGGAAGATCCTCCGCTATGGATATTACTGGCCAACCGTGAACCGGGACGCCGCAGACTACGCGAGAAAGTGTGACAAGTGTCAAAGATATGCGAAAATCTCGAGGACTCCATCAACGGAACTAACACAAATGGTTAGTCCCTGGCCGTTTGCAATTTGGGGAATCGACATAATCGGTTCTTTGCCTATATCCAGAGGTGGCGTGAAATACGCGATAGTTGCAGTCGACTATTTCACGAAATGGGCTGAGGCAGAACCTTTGGCCACAATCACCTCTAAGAAAGTCGTTAACTTTGTTGTACGAAACATTATATGCCGCTTTGGCCTTCCTCGCACCATCATCACGGACAACGGGACGCAATTTGAAAGTAGAGAGTTCAAAGAGTTCTGTTTAAAGTATGGCATCGAGAAAACGTTCGCCGCCGTTGCACACCCGAAGGCTAACGGACAAGTCGAGGCCGTTAACAAAATAATCAAGTCCATACTGAAGAAGCGTCTGGAGAAGGTTGGAGGCAAGTGAGTAGATGAACTCCCGACAGCATTATGGGCGTATAGAACTCCCCACAAGTCCGCGACCGGCCACACTCCATTCGCCTTGGCATATGGCTCTGAAGCCGTTATACCCGTGGAACTTGAAGTTCCATCGCACCGAGTGACATACTATGATCCCAAGACGAACCAAAACCTCTTGTTGGAATCACTGGACTGCATCGACGAAAAGCGTGAAGAAGCTGAATTAAGGGCAGCAGCGCACAGACATCGAGTCAAGCGTTACTACGACGGCAGAGTCCGCCCAAGAATCTTTGATGTGGGTGATCTCGTTCTGAAACGAGTCTTCCCAGTACCATCACGCATGAATCCCAGCTGGGAAGGTCCGTACGCCATTGAACGGAAGCTTGGAGAAGGAACATTCAAGCTAGCGACCGTTGATGGCACAACACTCCCCCGAGCATGGAACAATGAACATTTGCGGCACTATTACATTTAGCATGTTTTCCTTCTTGTTTTAGGCACTGTTATTTCCATTCAGTCATAACTTAGTTTCCTTTCAAAAGTTGTAATCAAACAGTTTGGTTGATTTTCATTAATAAAGGCTTGAAGTCGTATTTTCTATGAATCACTAACGTTTCTATATCTCATAATTGGGTTGCAAATTACATTATCCTGTACGACGCACAGACTCGTGTAAACGACTTCAAATCTCTGAATCCCCAGAGTGCGGAGCGGAGTACTCTAAGTCCCAGGAGCACAGACTAGAGTATAAACGATTCCAAATCTCTAAATCCCCAGAGCGCGGAGCGGAGTACTCTAAGTCCCCGGAGCGCAGACTAGAGTATAAACGACTTCAAATCTCCGAATCCCCAGAGCGCGGAGCGGAGTACTCTAAGTCCCCGGAGCGCGGACTAGAGTATAAACGACTTCAAATCTCCGAATCCCCAGAGCGCGGAGCGGAGTACTCTAAGTCCCCGGAGCGCGGACTAGAGTACAAACGATTTCAAATCTCCGAATCCCCAGAGCGCGGAGCGGAGTACTCTAAGTCCCCGGAGCGCGGACTAGAGTATAAATGACTTCAAATCTCCGAATCCCCAGAGCGCGGAGCGGAGTACTCTAAGTCCCCGGAGCGCGGACTAGAGAACAAACGATTCCAAATCTCCGAATCCCCAGAGCGCGGAGCGGAGTACTCTAAGTCCCCGGAGCACGGACCAGAGTATAAACGACTTCAAATCTCCGAATCCCCAGAGTGCGGAGCGGAGTACTCTAAGTCCCCGGAGCACGGACTAGAGTATAAATGATTCCAAATCTCCGAATCCCCAGAGCGCGGAGCGGAGTACTCTAAGTCCCCGGAGCGCGGACCAGAGTATAAACGACTTCAAATCTCCGAATCCCCAGAGTGCGGAGCGGAGTACTCTAAGTCCCCAGAGCGCGGACTAGAGTATAAACGATTTCAAATCTCCGAATCCCCATAGCGCGGATCGGAGTACTCTAAGTCCCCAGAGCACGGACTGGAGTATAAACGATTTCGAACCTCCGAATCCCCAGAGCGCGGATCGGAGTACTCTAAGTCCCCAAAGCGCGGACTAGAGTATAAACGATTTAGAACCTCCCAATCCCCTGAACGCGGATCAACTCACTCTAAATCCCTGGAGCGCAGATTTAGAAAAAAGGTCCAAGTACTCGAAAATGTGGAATAAGGAATATGCCACGTCCGGAAATGTTTGAACAACATGAAAATGGACAGGGAGATAAGGCAACTCATAAGAACTTGAGTTATGGCTGCAATTAGTCATCAAACCAAAGAAAAGAAAGAGAATCATTCAAACAAAAAAGAAACTAAAAACTTTATTCGATAAGTCCAAAATGGGGTTACATGATCACTCCTACAAAATTCAGACCTGTCTATACAAACTACAAGCTATGGAAGATAAAAGCAATTACGAGACTTAAGCAAGAAACTCGTTGAACGAGTGTATCGATTATTTCTTCGATTTCTTTTTCTTGTCTTCTTTTGCTGTTTCCGACGATTCCTCTCCCTCACGCTTTTTCTTGGACTTCTTGCTTACTAAGGAAGCGGAGTCGGGAGTAGGAGACGGAACTTCCAGTGGTTTGGACCTGCCCGGGAGAATGATTTTCAAAGGTCTGTTCCGAGGATCGGTGAGTTCCAGGATTTCAGGTTCAATCTTGACCTCGACCTTTTTCTTCTCCTCTGCGGCGAGGCGGTACTTCATGCTTGTCTGTGAAGTATGCTCAGAGGCGCCGGTGATTTCAATTTCATCATCCCCTTCGGCAGGAGATGAAGTGTCGAGCTTATCATCATCCAGCGCCCCGATCACCTGAGCATCGGGACCAGGGAGTACTCCCGCGTGGACAGCATCGCTTGTTTTCCCTGCCTCCTCCTTGGCGTCATCGCTCCTCGGAGTTTGCTCGGCGTCATAACAACCTGCACGAAAACATAAAGAATGAGCGTTAGAACGAGTAGCCACTGCTGAAAAAAGACGGGATCTTTCAACTTCTAGAGAAAGAAGAATTTCCTACCAGGTTCCGGTTGGCTATCGGTGGCGCGTGGGGTTTCACGCTCCAGGATAGATGATAGCACATGAGCACCGAGCCCGGGGGCTTCGGGGTCATAACCAACATGCTGCTCGAATGGATCAAGTGTCGGCCGACCGGCCGATAGAGCAGCGGATTGAGCAGTAGTATGAAGAGCAGTAATATTGGCCTCAGACGGGCCAACTTCATCATTTTTCTCTTTCAGAAGGGGAGAGCCTTTGTTGTAAAGTGCCAATGCTGCAGATAAATCCGATGGCTCCTTCCCCCTAAGGAACTCTTCCACCAAGGCCTCCTCATCAACCTCTTCGGAGCCCGACTCGATCTTCCTGATCCTTATCAAAGTTTCCCAGGCCTCAGCTAGGGACTCAAGGTAGCCGTCGCCTAAGAATGTTAAGTCGCGATGCATAAGGACACGGGCTCCATATTCAGCAATCAACGGGTCAAACATGTTTTTGACCTCTTCCCTGCCGGCTTCCGCGGCCGCCTCGAGGCGAGAATCAATCTCCTCCACAGCCTCTCTTTTGCCCTCCTCACGGGCCTCATCCTTCATTTTCTCAACCCCAGCGAGTTCGTCATCGAGCTTTGTTTTCAGGAGTCGGGTAGCAACGATCTCATCACAGTATCGTTGTGATTCTTCTTGAGCAGCTACCTTATCCTCCTTCTCCTTGGAGAGTAATTCTTTCAGCTCTTTGACTTGGGTGGCAAGCGCGTCCCTTTCCTTTTGGATAGAGTCTTTTTCTAGGGCGAGGGCACCGCTGCGCTGGACTGCTTCGTCAAGCTCTTTTTTGCGAGCCGCCTCTAAACGAGTAACTGCCTCAGCAGTATCTTTTGCGCTTTGTTCAGCGGCTTCCAGCTTTGACTTATACGAAGCAAGCTCTTCGTCTTGGAGTTTGATGATTTTCTTATCGCTACCAGCCTCCAGATTCAGACGATCAATCTCGTGTTGACGCTCAACGGATACTTCCGAGATCTTCTCCACCAAGTGCACAAATGCATCATGTTGAACATAAACGTCGTTATTGCAGGCAATGGCACTCTGCTTCACATGCCCGGGAATGTGATGAATGGCCGGGAGGAACTTCGGACCATCGAAGCAAATTTTTGGAAACTTGGCCTTAAGATCGACCATCTTTTCCGCAACAGTTGGGTCCACCGCAGGAGTAGGAGGAGGAGGCTTTGAGAATTCCGCTCTTTTCCGTTGCTCTCGAACTTGCCTTGTACTCGATGAACTGGAGTGTTGTTCTCGAGGAGCATCAGATTGATAACCCTTTTCTAAAGACTTTTCTCTATCCGGCTCAGTTGGAGGAGGAAGATCGCGGGGCTGGGAAGATTGAGAGTGTGCCTTCTTGCGGTGAGACGACTCACGAGGACGATTGTCCCTATCTTCATAATCGCCTCTGTCCCTGCGTCTGCCTGAACCAGAATCCCGTCCAGAGTGATGAAATACAGAAGAGCCCTGAAGGCGATCGAGACTGTGAGAACGCCCTATATCACCTGCAAAGAATGGAGATAACAACGAGTTAAGGAAAATTCACGAGATAAGAAAAAAGACTTGAAGTATATTATGGAATGCGCATGTGCGTGTGTGTCCTAGTGTTCCCCCTGACGGACCCGTTCATTTATCTTTGCTAATCGGAGTGGTGTCTCCTTGGGCCGGGAGTTGAACTCCTGCATTGCCTCTCGCGGGCGAAGAAAATTTGAGAGCTTCAGGATCATCGAACCCGTAATTAAGTAAATCATCGAGAATGGACAGGTTGGACAGACCCCTCAGAGAACTTTCCAGATGCTGTGAGGAAGCCTCTTTCTCAGGCGGGATAGGCGTAACTTTTGAAGTGCCACCAACTTTCTCTTTTTGAACTATATATTTTAACTTCTTCTTTCCCTTCGAAGGGGAGGATGACGTCTCAATATCCTGAACTTCGATTGCCGGATTCCAAGCGGGACCCACGTTCTCGCCTTGAGTCTCAGGAACATCATCTTCTCTACGCTCACCTTCTCCGTGCGTATCGGGAGTGCGGCGCGACGACGATCCGGCCTGTTTTTTCCCTTTACCAGACGGAGGTCTGGGAATGGTGACACCTTCTGGAAGGCTAATCCGACGACTAGGGGCTAGCAAGCCAAACCCCGACAGTGATTCATTTGAAATGATAGTCCGGATGTCTCGATCCTCAGCAGGAAGAGCTCTAATGGCTTCAACAGCCTCAGAATATCCTCGGCCTTCCGGACGCGGGTTGATACCTGAAAAGATGAAATGAAGAGTTAGGAAAAGCATGACTCCGATTAAATACGAATAGTGACTCAGCAGAGAGACTTACTGCCTTCAACCCATCTCCTAGCGAAACCAGAAGGGCAGCGCACATAGAACCATTCCTGTTTGTACAGGGCGAATTTACTACATGCCCCTGTCAAGATCCGACATTTGTGGTATGGCTCGAGGAACATAAAGGAAGGACTGTCTTTCCGTCTCTTGAACATATAAATGTATCTGATATCACCGGCGGTTGGAGGTCTGGAGAAGACAGCCATGAAAAGTAAGTAAGTCCCATATAAAAATGCATGCCCGTTAGGGTGCAGCTGCGACGGAGCTATGTCTATATACTGCAGTACATCCCGGAGAAATAAATTGAATGGAGGCACGCTGCCCATCCAACACATGAACTTGTTGCAGGTAGTGTACCCGACTGGGGGCAGATGAGGACGATCGTGTCTCGAAGGAACTAACACGTCGGCAAAAGGAATCCCATGAATGGAGCATATCCGTCGCAGAGCAGCTTCGTTGATCTTCGAGGCTTGTGAATCGATCGGATTGTCTAGTAGGATGGTTGCCTCCAGAGCATCAGGTGCCAAGTTATGAGCAGGAGAAGTCGACGGATTAGAAGTATCAGCGGCTCCTTGCCTTGATGACGGCCCAGGCCTGTCGGATATGGTGGTAGAGCTAGATTTTCTTGACATCCCCAATAAATAACGAACCTGGCTAAGTGCTTGAGAAAACTATACTTAAAAAACGTTGAACGTTAGAATTAGCAACACGAGTTTTCCCCCCACGTGGTGTGTGAATTAGTGCAAGCAATTGTGTACAAGCGATAAGAATCTAAAGATTTCAAAGATATAAAAATGAGCTTCGAAATCGTTGCCTTCGAAGACCGTCATCGCTGACCGTCTCAAAGAGCCCGCCTGGTGGTGATTACAGTTCCAGATTCAGAAAACATATGATTTATAAAGTAACCGGCCTAAGTGTAGTTTGACATTTATACTGTTCGGCATTTGAATGTTGTTCGGCAATTGTATTGTTCATCCTAAGTATAGGTCAGCATGTATGTTTGTTCGACATGCCACAGTGTTCGGCTAAAGGCCTTATTCGGCTGAGTCTGTGTTCGGCTAAAGGCCTCGTTCGGTTTAGTCATTGTCCAGTTAAAAGTCCTGTTCGGCATTCAGATTGTTCGGCCTAGGTATAGTGTTCGGCTTTGTTTTGCTCGGTCTGGGTTTTGTTCAGCTAAGTTATTGTTCGACATTTTAGTAAGTGTTCGGCTTTGGTTCGTTCGGCTAAGTTGTTGTTCGGCGTTCTAGCGAGTGTTTGGCCTTAGTTTATTCAGACGAAATACTATTCGGCAGCCTCTATCATTCGGCGCATGACAACATACGCCGAACCATAGCTATGCCATCCAACACCCTTACCACCTCCAACATTTTCCTTTTCCTTCTTTTTTGACTTTGGTTCGGCGCGATGGAGCTAAAGCCACATGTGCAAACACCACAAATCCTTCCTCCACGCCTCGCATTATCGTTCGACAATGAGGGCAACCTACTCGAAAGCTTTTTACATGACAAACTTGACCATCTCATTTGAAACCTATTCGAGTTATACGAGGAGCAGTACCTAGATTGCAGTTAGGAGCTTAGGAAGAAATGTTCAAGTTGTAAATCTATTCGGCTAGAGAAAATTGCAAATCTTGGAAGAGTGACAGAAATGAAAAGGTAAAGGAGAAGGGACGGGAAGGACCTGGTTATATAGAGGGAGGTAGAAGTTGAAAAGGCTATACCCGGTAGAACCGGTCAATAACAGAGTGTTCGGCATCAAAACGAAGTGTCGTTCGGCACATGAGGGCTGTCCGGCTTCGAAAGTATCGTTCGGCGTCCAAACCACGCTCGTCACGCACCTCCGTCATAGGCATTCTCCAGAAGGCATCATCAAGGGAAATTGAACCAGATTCAAAGCGCATCACGTTCGGTCACATGATACACTTTGGGGGGCAAGTGTTTCCTGGAGATTTGACCAGGCAACTAGTGCTCGGCATCAGGTAGCACCCGGCAACAAGAAAGTGTCCGGCATCCAGGAGTGTTCGGCGAAGCACTTGGCATCCAAGAGTGGTCGGCGAAGCACTTGGCATCCAGGAGTGTTCGGCGAAGCACTTGGCATCCAGGAGTGGTCGGCGAAGCACTTGGCATCCAGAGTGTTCGGCGAAGCGCACGGCATCCAGTGGGACTCGGCATCCATAGCGTTCGGCATCCGTAATGCTCGGCGACCAAGAGACTCGGCATGAAGTAGTGTTCGGCGTCAACTGGCACTCGGCGACAACCAATGCTCAGCATCCCTAGCGTTCGGCATCATTAGAACTCGGTGATAGGAGAACTCAGCAACAAGAGCGTTCGGCGTCCCTTGGTACTCGGCGTAGTACTCGGCAACAGGAGTACTCAGCACTCCTTGGTACTCGGCGTAGTACTCGGCAACGAGAGTACTTGGCATCCAGAGGACATTCAGTATGCACAACTACTCAAGGTGAAAATGTCGTTCGGCCAGCGTGCACTTTTCGTTCAAGAGCTTCGGATAGAGACACGTTCGGCCTCAACTGACAATCATCCTGCACTTCCCACACATCCAGCGTATCGTTCGGCATAGAAGGACTGCTCGGCATCAGAGCATTCGGCATACCAGGATCGGCATGCAGCGACCATTGTACTGGGGCCAGAGTGTTCGGCCATCCAGCCCATTTAGGAAGTCCAGCCCATATTTGCCTATAAATAGAGGGGCAGGGTCACAGTGAAAAGGATCCTTTTTTGGGGAAAGAACACTGGGGAGACTCTGCCATTTTCGAGACTCATCTTCTCTACTTAAACAACTTCATGCAAGCATTTGATTCACGAATTGTATTTGTAATCAACTATAAAGAAGATCAATAAAGTTTAACCTCAAAGTGGACGTAGGCAATTACGCTGAACCACTATAAATTTGGTGTTCTTACTTTCTGCAGTTAGATTAACATTGTCTTCTCTGTTTAATTTACTTTCATCACTCATATCTCTACAAAATCTTTCTCTACGAGGTTAGTGACCAATTTTGGTGCTAACACTAACACTCTCAAGCAAAAGGAAAAAATGGGGGAAAACAAAGGAAATTAAAATTCTTAAGCCCTAGTTCTCTTAGGAAATTCAAATTCAAGTTCTAAAATCAAGGAGAACCTTAGGTAAGCATCCTCTTCATCTTCTCCATCTCAATCCCTCTTCAATTCTTGATTTTTCCTATAACCTAACTTAGGAAAAACTTTACATTTGATAATAGATTGAAGATTCTAGAGGTGTAGTGAAGAGGAATTGATCTTTCCTTGTTTTAGAGCTTCTCAATTGTTGTTTTTGAGTTTAAAGGTGAGTTCTTGAACTCACATCTATGTCTATAGCTTTCATTGTTGTTAGGTATGAATTCCTAACATCTATTTCATGTTCAATTGCTTTTGATTTGAATTGGTTTGGCGAATTTCCCAATTTTGGTATTTTGAAGTCAAAATCTTTCAAGATCCTATCTTGGATGTTTGGACATGTTATTTGGGGTGTATCGAAGAGCCTATAGGGCTGGGTTGTCGTTTGGCATAAATCCCTAGCCTCCATTGCTCGTCTGATCGCATCCGAATGGATTTGGCCATCATTGGCCTAGGCAAATTCTGCCTAGGCCCAACCATCCAGACGTCTGGCAGACGTCTGGTAGAAAAATCCAGACGTCTGGTAGGGGCTTCTGGAAAAAAAATTTTAAAATGAAAAGGTAAAACAAAATTCCAGAGCCCAGGACCAGACGTCTGGTAAAACCCAACCAGACGTTTGGAAGGCTTTAGAAAATAAAAGGAAAAAGGAGAAAAAGGATAAAATTTCCAGAACTCCGGGTCAGACGTCTGGCCAAACCAACCAGACGTCTGATCCTGTGAAATTTGCTTATTTACCGATTTTTGAGTGGATTTCCAATTTTTATCGATTTTTGTTAATCCGATTAATTGTTGTCATTTATTATCGACTTTGATGACTTCTTTTCTGGATTTTTGGGAATATCCAATTGATGGATTTGATATCAATTTTCATGGTTTTAATTTACGTCGTCGAATGTGGATTTTTGGTGATAGATTGTTTTTACAATCATTTTTGTGATTTGTCACTTTAAATTACAAAGGGTTTCTATACTAGTAGTAAATACTCAAACTCTTTCACAAAAATGATTTCAACATTACTTTTAATACAAAGCTCGTTTTTAAAACTGTTTTCCAATCTATTAGTATATACAAACCTTTACCTCAATCGTATGAAAAGTCCAATTAAACGACTTAGCAAAACAAGTGGTATGAAACGCTTGCGTTTACTTCGTCGGTTAATTCTTGGACTTGTTCGATTAAAATCTTGTGAAAATTTTCGAGTGGAAATCTACAATTTGTTCGCAAATATTTAAGTTAAGCCAGTCGTTACGGGACATGAAGCTAAACTCATTTATTTACTAGCTTGATGTAATATACACTTATTGATCAATGACAATCATTTGAGGTTTAGACTAGCGATATGCGATGTCTCTTTGTCCGCGTGGGGGACTGTACCCCGTTTTGTTGAGCTTCGTCTCATTTTTATGGGCTAGCAACCTAAGGGTTTTTTTAACCATTTTGTGGAGTTCGTTTCATCGGGCGTATCGTTGTACTACGTCGCTGTTCCGGCTTATTTGAGTTTCAGGTTCTTCGGGCGTATCATTGTACTACGTCGTTGCATCGGCTCTATTGGTTAGCAACCCATGGGATAGCTTCTCGTTTATGATACACTTGGTCGTGAGTTTTCAGGCTCCCGTTCATGATAGGCCTCCCCCTTTTATGTTTTCTGATTTCTAATTGATGATTTCTGGAATTTGTGTTTCACCAATTTTTGTGATTTGCATTGATATGTTTTGTTAATATTTGAGGTTTGGTGAATAAGCTAAAGAATATGATATTCTTTTTGGGTATTTGAGAAAACTTGAGATATTGTATGATTTTTATTGTTATTAAATATATACTTGTCGCGGCATGGTATTATTGTTATCATATGTTTTTTTCATATCTCTTATCCGATCTCATCTTACATGATATTTATAGCTAGACTGATCCGTTTATTATTTTTCTTCTTAAATAATACTCGGGTCAGACCGAGGTGTTTCAGGTGCTTCCTCTTGACTTCTTAGCAGGGACTAGCTTCTGACTTTTGGCTAACTACTTTAGCTTAGTAGTTTTTGTTTTTATACATTCGAGATAGAGACTACTTGATGTATACATATTCTTTTGTCTAGCACTTGTACCTATTCTTTTGTGCTGTAGTGGATCTTGTAAGACCACTACTTTGATGTTCACTTTTATGTGTTATATTAATATCTGTTTCTGCCTTAGTGATATGAATATCTGTGATAGATTTTGTATTATGCTTATTTTATATTTGTTTCCCAAGGCTACATAGCCAATGTGTAGTAGCTTTGAGTTTGTAGTTGATATGTCAGATTTCCTCTTGAAATGAAATGCATGACCTTCTATCTGGCATATTGGTACTCACACAAATCAATTACACAGATGGTCGCTCCTCAATAGCCTTATTCTTCATGCTAGTCGATGGCATTACCCCGTAATGTTCTTGGCTAGTGTGAGTATAGAGGTACGGCGTCACACAGATGGACTTGGGGAATCCAGGAATGGATTCGACCGACAAACCCGAATAACTTGGGTGAATTCAGAAATGGATTCGAACCGATATGGTTGTCCGGACTTAAACTCATGAGTTCCTCGATTTTTTTTCCAGGGTATATGGTTCTTTAGTTTACCCAATGGTGGCGCTTTCGATCCTGGAATCTATTATTTATGGATCTTCCGGGAAGGAAGTGCATCCATTGCGTAAATCATTGAATCAGTAGTTACCACTGCAGCAGGGGTCGATGTTCCCTTGTTTACGAAATGGCTACGATATTTTTGTAGAATCCGGAAGGTGGAAGGATCTTCTGGAAATTTTTGTGTCCATTGCATAAATAGTGGATCAGCAGCGGGCCACTGCTATCGTAACATCGTCGTTTCACATCAGATTTTGAGCGGTATTCTCATACCTGTTTTTAAGAATTTTTCAATAGGTGTTGAAACAGGTCTACTAAGTACTTGGAGATTTCTAGTCTCGTGCTTGATCAACGTACGATCAAAGTCTACAAGAACGAGGATAAACTTGTTAAAACATCGAGTTATAAAAGTATTTCGATATGGTATTATATAAAAGATATTTTGGCCATTTTTTTTTCATTTCTAAATACTTTAAAATGTTGTTTATTTATGTACAACATGGTTTAATAGTAAATTATTAGTGTTGTAAATATTGTGAGAAGTTATTAATTAAATAAAACATATTTAGAGTTAATGATTATTGACTTATTAATGATGTTTAAAAGAATTTTGAGATTTAAAACTAATAAAATTTATAAATAATGGATTTGGTTTTCAATAACTTCTTTTTAAATATAAGTAATGATGTATATAATTGTTTTCAAATAGTTTACATATATTTATAAAAATGTTATTTAAATATTTTAAATGCTATTTATAAATGAAGCAAGAAATTTTACAGATGAATTTTTCCGTAAACTATTAAAGTATTATAGATGATTGATTTGAAAATGAAGTTTCAAATGAATATTTCAAGCAAAATTTATATAGGTTTCTTTGAATGTATAATTTAAAGATATTATATAAATGGAAAAAAATTGATATGCGAGGTTTATTTTTAGTAATATACTTGATAAATAAATTTGAATCTCTATTTTGGAAGTATGGTTTGAAATATTTACTTGATTTCGAAGTACTAATAGTAAATTTATAGGTTTATTTACTATTTGAATTATGTATTAAACCATAATAAATGTTTTTCCATGATTTGAATATTCATTTTAAAACAAGTGTGTAAAATTAATTATGAAGACATGAAATTTTATACTTTGATTTGGATATTTAATGTAAGATTTGAGTATGCTATTAGTTTCAATTTAATAATCTAGAGTTTATACTTATTTTAAAATAATGAGTCTAATAAATTATCGAATTTAAGGAACTTTATTTTTTTTAAATGCTTATCATAATGTTTTGATATAAACTTCTAACATTGTTTATACTTTTTGAAAAATCCTTGCAAAATGCTATGAGGATGTTTTAAATATATCTTATATTCTTACTAAGTGAATGAGGTGAAATGTTTTAATTGAATTTTTAGATATATTGAAATATTTCTTTTCTCTTTAAGGGAGAATACCAAAAACTTAAATTTTTATTCTATAACAGAATTAAGTTATAAACTTAGGTAAGACAGTAGGAGCTTAAGTAATATTTTATGAAATGATTCATTGATGACTTATATCTTTAATGAAAAACAAATTATGTAAGTGATTGATCTTTATATAAATAAATGAATGGAGAGGTAAATGATGAGAGAGAACAAAAACAGTAGAATAAACTTAAGTAAATTTAAAATTCTTATTGTTTGGCCGATGGGAAGTTTGGGAAATATTCTTCTATTTGTTTGAGGTTGTATGAATAATCCATTAAGTAATTATCTAAGGCTGTTGCGCATAAAGTACACCTATTAGTTTATTTAACACCCTTGTACGATTAAAAGTTCTAAACCAGAACAAACCATTAGTTTTGGTTGCTATGGATGTGTGATGGATTCTTTGTTGCCTATGATGGTTGTATAGTTTTGTTTGCATATGACTGTGATATATTGTATGTTGTTTGTGCTATTGATTTGAAACAACTGAAATATTATTCTTTCACATAATTTTAACTCTTCGGATTATATAAGTGAAATACAGGTTATGGAAGCAATAGCTACTGCTTTTGGTTTCATAAATAAAGTTTGTTTTCCTGACAAATAGGTTCGTTTTCGAATTAAGGTTTTATAGCGATATTATATTGTTTTCTCATGGTTTGGGATGTTTTATTATTAAAATATGATATTTATATATATTGTAATTATTGATATCATTATTTTTCGGACGTATCCGCGCAAAGGAGACTCTGCCAAAAAAAATTCAAAAATTTAAGACTTAGAAAATATTTGTAGAATTTGAGTTATTTTCAAATTTTATTAAACTTAAATATGTATTGACTGTTTTAAATAAAATATAACAAATTTTTGGATTCCTTCTTGTTTCTTTTCGGGGACGAAAAGTTTTGAGTGGGGGAGATTGTAACGACCCGTATTTTTAAACATTTAAAAATATTAAATTAAACAAGATTTTTGAATAAAATTGTTAGGAATAAAAAAAATTGAGATTTTACTAATACAAGTTATGAGCTTAAGTAAAATTTCTATTAATGAAACATGTTTGCAATAATGTAAGGATGATAACAAATGCTAGTGTGTATTTTAATAACATTGGTTTGAGTGAAATTAACAATTGTCTGAATGTAAATTTCCAATTGATTAGAATAATAAATGTTAATAAAGAATAATAAATGTTAGTTTATTAAAGAAGAAATCATATGTTTATTTATTTGAAATGTTTGGTAGCTGAAAGATTGATTGCAGAGACGAGAAACTATTATTTGAAAAGAAATGTATAATCATGTTTGTATCCAATAGTGTATAAATATGTTTAAGTTACTATTAGATAGGAAATAATTGTTCTATTTCTCATTACATTTATTTTTTCCATTTTTAAATTCACCTTTGTAAACAATTGAAATTAATGTAATTGAATAATTTTAATTAATGGTAGAGAGGACACCAAATTGTAAATTAATAGGTGTAATTAAACGTAGCTTATGTTTTGTGAAAATATAAGGAAAGTTGATTTAATGAAAAGAACAATTATATCAAATAAAATGAATGTTTTATTTGTGAATATAGGTTTAATTTCATTAAAATAAAGAATAGAATGATTGATTTAAAGGAAGAAATATATGTATATTTGAACTGTGTTTTAGCATACAGATGGATTACAAGAGTAGGAAAATAATTTATTTAAGTAAGTTATTTATTACTCTGCTGTATAAACAACAAATTTATAAAGGTGTTTAAATGACTAAAGGAAACAATTATTCTATTTTTCAGCCATTTTAGTTGTCTGTTTTGAAATTTAACTTTGTAAGTAATTGCAATTAACGTTATTGAAATATTTTAATTAGAAGGGAAGAAAACATTGATTGCAATTAATAGATTTAATAAAAGAAATGCACCTTTTGTGTTAAACAGAAAGGATGTTTTAATGGAAATAAAAGATCATTTTGGCAAAACCAAATTGAATGTTTTCATTTTTAAGGTAAGTAATTGTATTCATTATGCATAGATAAAAAAACTAAATGTGCACAAATTCGAATATTATTTGAGTTAATGAAGTTAATTTAGTTACGTTTCACAAATTGAATTTCAAAACGGTTGTGTGATGTACATGGTCCCTTCATTTCTTTTGTTATTAATTGTTGCATGTACATTTTAAAATAGTTATCTCATTATTAATACTTGATCTGTTCATTTCTCCTTCTATTTAATAACCGAGCCTAGACTTTTAGGTTGTATTTAATTCTTGCCACCTCATTTTCGCGTATACAAAATTTAACTTTCCTTTGGTTTGCAAACTTTTCCATTCCTACGTACATTTCTTTTTGCATTATTAATGCATGAAACTTTCAAAATAAATTGTGACATTTATTTTTTTATCTCCACCTTCATTTCCTAATTATTAAATAACCTCCAGCTTATTTCTTTCATTTGCAGTGTATATTTATGTTCTTTTTTTTGGCTAAGTCTTATTGGGTTTGTTTTAGACTAATGGGCTCCTTAGTAAACCAAGAGACCCTAGGAACCCTATGAGACTTTGGACCCTTCCTTTTCCCACCCATAGACCTTCTATTTCCTATCTGACAAAAACCAAGTACATATAGAAATTCCTCATTTGAGAAACTTTCTGCGTACTCTTCTTCTTCTTCTTGCTCAAATCTACGGAAAACTTCAAACCCCAAAACTCCTAAATCTCCTAATCAAATTCCATTCTTCCTCCTTTAAAACCCTAGCCCACCTCTCTCCTCTAGCCTCCAGCCACCTCCATCACCACCCACAACCTACAGCAGTAACCCATGGCCAAAGCTCCACCATCCCTCTCCTCTTTTTTCTCCTTTTTCCCTTCTTTTTCCCTTCCCTTTTTCCCTCTTTCTTCCCCTTACTTCCATGGCTTCTGTATTCCACTAAACTACTTCAAATAAAATAATTTTTTTTTGAAACCGTGTATAATTTCAATGGAAACAACTTTGTTGTTGAACTCTTCTTCCCATTCCGAATATTTCTATATCAAAATCTCCATTTTTCAGGCCCTTACTCGGGTCCAATGTTGGCCGAAAATATCCCATATTTAATCAATCATATATCCTTCTGGAAAGAACCAAATTATATGATTCTTTTTCAAAACCATTTATTTTCCAGTGACTTCAACTTTCTTTTATTTCAGTTCTTCAAATTCCTTAATTTGCTATGCCAAAAACTGAAATCTTTTCGAAGTATTTTTGAACTCAGATTTTCAACTCAGAAAACACCTCTGTTTGTTTTGACCATAACTTCCTCAAAACAAAAGCTTTTTTAGTGATTCTTTTTTTTAAGTGGAGAGAAAAGAAATTTCAATAACTTTCTAGTTAGTCACTTTTACAAATTCAGTAATATTCCGGTCCGAATATTTTCTTAAAGATGACCTAGTTTCAGGTTTG
The DNA here is from genome assembly GCA_030737815.1 of Allium fistulosum. Classification (NCBI taxonomy): domain Eukaryota; kingdom Viridiplantae; phylum Streptophyta; class Magnoliopsida; order Asparagales; family Amaryllidaceae; genus Allium; species Allium fistulosum. The sequence goes on along the minus strand of CM060903.1, from coordinate 696,571,253 downwards.
TCCGTAGTTTGGATCTCGGGTTGTTTGGAAGTTGGAAGTAGTTGAAACTTGTTTATTGATTCGTGTTCGTGTCTAAGCTTTGTTGGATTTTCTTTGCATTTGGATCTTTTCTAGGAATCTCCTTATTGCTTCATTTTTATCATCACCTTCGTAGCCACAAAAGGTGAGCAAACACTCACAACTACTAGATTTTCTTATGTTAGTTAAATTGAATTTGTGATGTGATTAGAAATTGATTGGTTGTTGTTTAGTATATTTTAAATTGTCATTCAAGTTAACTCTGACTTTATTGAATTTAATTGCCATTTAAATTAATATTGAAATTTAAATTGCCAGTTAAATACTTGTTAATGATAACCAGTAAATTATTGGTTGTTATTGGTTGATTTCAATGATGATTGTGCTGTATGTTCAATTGTTGATATTTGGGTAATTAAATGGATGTTATTGGTTAACACTTAGGATGATTGGATGTTATTTATGTCTATATCTCTGTTATCCCTATGGGTTGAAATGATACATACCTGAACGATTTTATAGATTAGGGGAAAATCGTTATAGGTTGAAATGATAAACCCAGGCGGTTTTCATGGATTTGAAAATGTTGATTTTTGATACTGGTTGAAATGACATATACCCATATAATTTCTTGAATTTGGATTTTTATTTGGAATTGAATTATTTGAAGGGTTTAAGTTAATTCAAACTTCAGATTTGTTTTAATTAAATGATTAAGATTGATATTTCGAATTATTTGAAACCTTTTAAATAATTATATTCACGTTGTAAACTTGATAGAAGATGAAAATCCCGTAACATCTATGAAACCATTGCACTAATATTTCTATTTTACTTATTTTGATCTGACTTACATAAGATCTTTTAGTTCTGACTCGAGTATTTTGTCTTTTCATTACGCTCGGGTAAGTCAGAGCTTTTCCATGAACTGAAGACTATTTTCTGGAGGACGAAGACGAAGATTCGGTATATTATTGCTATTTATTATAATTATTCCACTACATTATTTTTTTATTCCTGCTGTATAACTCTGATTTGTATTGTAAAGTGTAATCAAATGTTATTTGTAAAACAGCATCATGAACTATTTATTTGATTATCATATTTTGTCAATCCGCTGCGAGATTTTGTGTTTTGTTTTTCTTTCTTTTCTTTTATTTTCTTATTTACCCTATTAACAATCCTCCCTTTTGAATGGTTTGGATTAGACATGTGTGGTTTATTTTCGATTTAAATTGTCCAAAAAGGTGGGTCGTTGTAGCGTAGATTTGTAAAAGTTTCCTAAATAGTTGAATAATTGAATATTGGTTGTATGATAGTGTCGTCGATAAAGGATGATTAGTCTTGTCTATGTAAAGTGTTTTAGGAATACGACAATGTACATAAGGGTATACTAGCTATATATGTTAGTTTATAGGACTTTACAAGTATGTGGGGTTAATACCATTTTTGAAGTATCTAGTTTTCTATGATTTTAAGACATGAAGTAAGTGTCTTAACTTGCACGTACTAAGATACGAAGGCAATTTTAAGGAATGCGAGATTTGGTGATTTTGAAGAAAATGGGCTAAGAGGTAAGATTAGTTATTTTCCTTGGATTGAACGAACTATTAAATTTTTTGAAATAGCAACCATTTCTGTATAACTTATTTTCAGTGTCCGATGTACGTGAAAATAAGTGAAAAATGCACAGCCTAATCTATGAGTTTGCTATATTAATATTGTGTTCACCGACATTAAGACATCATTCATTTGTGATGTCTATAAATTAAATGGTGATGGAGTATGGGGTTCGCCTATGAATCCTAAATGTTAGTCCACTTAAAGGAAAGACACCATCCGTTATTATGTTGTCGTGCCTATGAACATAAAGAGGGAGTTCAGTGAGGTATGCCAAAGGATACGAAGAGGGTTTTCATTGGTTGAGGACAAAGAAGCAAGTGACAAAGCACGTAGCAAGGTATTTGACGATGGAGATATGCCAGTAGTGCAATGTATTTAATTTAAGTCGTACTTAGACGTTAATTTATAGGATTAGAGATGCTTCAATGATAAGTAAAGAAATGGAAACTTCATAGGATGGGCATGCATTTAGAGTTTGCTGTGGGTAGTTAGGTAGGTAAAGGACTTATTATCGAAATATGTTATGTGGGAAAGTTAGCACCGTGGACCGTCCTAAAACTCTGGTACCCTATATACCTGAAAAAAGCGATGCGGGGGTACCCGGCTGATGCAGATTGGTAGCCAAGGGTTAAAAGATATAAAATCCAACATAGAACCTGTAGAACATCTCACAGTGCATAGATAAAATATAATATAACAACATAGATGTAAAATAGGCGAGACAGCGATATAATCAAATGAACCATAAATAAGAACAAAAGAGTGCATCAGGTTCACAGATTGTACAAAAACTGAAATGTAGAGTTTATGCATCCCATAAATCCAAAATAAACTCTAAAAACTATCTCTAATAATATAAGTACTGACAGCTCCATAGTACCAAACAATGGAATATAAGCAATAGTAAACTCCAGGTATATATATATACATATATACATATATATATATATATATGTGTGTATGTATGAAACCGTTGCCTTCTGCTCATACTTCGTACAGCTCCATGTGCTGTTCAGACCTGTTATCCCTAATCTACTCATTTAACGGTACCCAAGGTATAAGAAGCAAAACATAAAATCTCAAGTCATACAACAGTCTGATGTGAGCGATACGTCATCTCAAAAATACTATAAAATCATATAGTAAATATGGACATAAGGTATGTAGAACCATACCTGACTTGTCCCAACATCCAAAGAATTAGCACATAACAATCTATATATGCTAGTTTACTATGAAAGTCATATAAACGTACTACAATCGAAGTACAATGTTCAATGTTTAGGTATACAATCCAAAATACCTACATCATGTGATACCCTATAGTGACAAACAACCATGGAAAACATAGCATTCATCAAACAATCCTCACCATCACTCGTGTGCGTTGGGTATATAATAACTCGTATAGCACAATCGCAAACCAGGAACACATCATTGTAATGACCCGTAAATTTCGATAATTAAATTTATTGATTTAATAAGATTTTATGATTTAATATTTGAAGAAATTAAAATTTTAAGAATTAATAATAAGAAAAACTAACTAGAATGAAGTTTAATAATGTAAAATTATGTAATAGATGACTATTCAAATGTAATCTCAAGTAATTGTAATAATTGTAAGTTATAATTGATTTTAAATTTAAAATAAGGAATAAATTTAAATGTTATATTGATTGATGAAATAATGTGTGTATTAATTGATAATTGGATTAAAAGAGTAATTGATAATTTAAATGTTGTATTAATTAATGAAATGGTATGTAATAAATTATAATTGAATAAAAATTAGTGTTGTGCAAATAATTATAACATTTGTGTAGACAATCAACTTATAAATGTGATTAAATTAAGCTAAAGGTGACTATTGTTATTTGTTACCTATTTGTTTAACTTGTTGAAATCAAATTAGAAATAAATTGCATTAAATGTAATTAAATGTTACGTTAATGTGAATTAAGGCAATATCTGTAGAATATTGAGGTAATAAAATATAAACTAGTGTTAGTTTTACCCATTTGATAATAAATGATTGAATAAAAGATTGAAACCAAATTTAATCAATTTATTGGAATTAAAATATAATTAATTGGATTTAATTACAGTTGAAATTGAACACTGTAATTAGCGAGATATTTAACACTGAATTGATATGTAATTTTTTTTAAATTATTGTAAATGTCTAAGTAATCAAAAATGATAAAAATTGTTAGTTATTAAATTTGAAATTAAAAAGGTAACTTAATCAATTCAATATTAATTTAATTAATGTGAAAATAGCAATTTTGACCACTGTCTCGGATTTCGACGAAACTAGTTTCATCGGATCCGTAACAGTAAATTATTATAGGATTTCAAGTTTTGTAGCGATCGGACTTGTCGTTTGATCATACGGACTCGAAACGCATAGAAATCGATTTAATTAAATTTAATTGAAATCAATTTGAAATAAGCTGATTTTAAAGCTAACTTCTTCGTACGATGGAATCAGGACTTGAAACCTATTCCATTGGATTTAGAAATATTGAAAACATCTATTTTGATATATGGGATGATCCACTTTCGTTTCGGAGGCAGAATAGGCTTTTTGGGTTGCTATTCGTCATTCGTACAAATTGGATATGTGTTTATTTTCTTATCGGGCTTTGTTAATATAAGTAGTCTTGTTTCCCAAACCCTAGTAGTGATTTTTCTTATTTTTGTATGTACATCAACTTCTGTCTATCTCCTTCTTCTCAATGGCAGAAACAAATTTCAAATACAAACCATAAATCCAATTTCCAATTCAATTTCAAAATAAAACTCCTCCAAACCCTATCATATTATATACCGATTTGAAGCTCTCGACGAGCGTAATTCACTGGTATGATTCGTTTTTGCAATCGAATCACCGTTTGAGCAGAAATTGAGGATGAACCTTAGCCGTTCACATTAGGGTTTCAATTGTTTAACGGTGGATCTTCGCCATGGCGACGTTCGGAGGGCATGGGCTCGAAGAGGAGGTTGAGCAGTCACGATCGGTGGTCTTCGTTCACCTTAAAGTGGTCAAAAATCGCCATGGTGGGCCAAAGAACATAGGCAGCGGCGATGGTGGAGGGCTTTACCGGAGGTGGCCGCAAGGGGGGGCTAGGTTCGGCCGAAGGTGCTCGTGACAATGGCGCAACCTGATCTTGCCGTAGGGCATCATGGGTGGTGCAAAAATCAAGGATTAGGGTGGCGGCTGGGTAGGGTTTTGCTCGAAGTCGAGGTACCTGAGTGTCGAATGCGTGAAGAGGGAGGAAGCATCTTGCTGACGTGGCTGTAACGTATGGTTTCTTTTTTTTATTTAATTTAAACTTTAAAATTTACTCGTTCTAATGATGATATCTTTTGCGCATGAGATCGGATTTACGCATGGTTTTTTTCATTAGGATCGTATCGAAATTCTAGACATTATGGAACTAGTTTGGACGAATTCTGAGACTGTTCAAATTTAGGCCTTATTTTGGATTTCAAATCGATTTGAAATCAAAGGAGAGTGTTTTAACCCACTCACAACTACTAAATTGTCTTATGTTAGTTAAATTAAATTTATGATGTGATTAGAAATTGATTGGTTGATGTTTGATATATTCAAATTGTCATTCCAGTTAAATATGACTTTTATTGCATTTAATCGTCATATAATTTAATATTGAATTTTCAAATTCTAGTTAATACGTATTATTGATAATTAGTAAATTGTTATTATTTATTGGTTGATTTGGATGATGATTGTGATGGATGTTTGATTGTTGATATTGGATGACTGGATGTTATATTTTTATATTGTTATAACACCCTATGGGTTGAAATGATACATACCCGAACGATCTATAGATTAGGAAAAATCGTAATGGGTTGAAATGTGATAGACTCAAGCGATTTTATGGATTTTATTTTAATTCGGGATTGCGGGTTGAAATGATATATACCTGTAAATTTAAATATTTGTGGATTGAAATGATAAATATCCTTATCACCTTACCATATGGTAGAAAATTATATACGGACACCGGGTGGTTAAATTACATGATTTTAAATCTTTAAATTTTGAATTTAGCTAAATGATATTTTGAAATAGAATTTGATTTATATAAACTGAATTGTTTAAAAGATTAAATTTGAAATTCTAGAATTGTATTAAGTAAATTGCTTAGAGGGTTTAAATTGGAATTCTAATGTTGAATTTGAAGTATAAACGAAATTTATCAAAATTGAATTATTGAAGACGTTTGAAATTGTAACTTTGAAATCTAGTGAAATTGGAATAGCTTAAATTGATACTTCAAGATTTGAAAATGGGTTTTGATTTGAAATCTGAATATGGTCCAGATTTGTTAAAATGGAAAAAATAGTTAAATTTGATGTTAATTTCAATTTTATTATTTTAATATAAACTATTGAAAATGTTATTTTAAATTCTAATAAGTAAGATTTTCAAACTATTAAACTAAGCTAATCTATTTTAAAATATTTTAAACCATTTAATCAATTTAAACTATTTTAATTTATTTTAATCAATTTTAATCTATTTAATCTAATTTAATCTAATTTATCCTATTTTAAACTAATTTACCCATTTTAATCTATTTTAAATTTATTTAATCTATTTTAAATCTATTTAATCTATTTTAAATCTATTTAATCTATTTTAAATCTATTTAATCTATTTTAAATCTAATTAATCTATTTTGAATCTATCTAATCTATTTTAATTCTACTAAAACTATTTTAAATCTATTTAAACTATTTTAATCCACTTTTTATATTATTTTAAAGTATTTCAAACTATTTAAATTATATTTTCAAACTATATTAAACTATTTGTAACTATCTATACTATTTTCGAAATTCTAAATTGTAAAGTGGAAGTGGTTATATTTAAATCCCTGATTTAAAAGCAAATATGATTAATTGATGTAATAACCTAAGTTGCGATTTAAATAACATATTTTGAGTAAATATGATGATTTTGAAATGAGGGTTTAACCTATTTTGAAATTATGATTTCGAAAGTGATTTGGTTTGAATTGAATATGATATCTTGATATCAATATGAAATGGTTTTGGAAATGTAAAAGAACCATCCGGTGTGTAATAAGCGCATGGTTGTTAAAGAGACCGGGATCAGATATTGTCATACTCTCTACCAATACCGAAACCACTTTAACAACTGTGCACGTGGTGGAGATTCCAGAAATGAAGTAGGATGGTTTGGCGAACGATTCTGTATGAGGTATTTACATAGCCCTGACTCCCGTAAGTTAGATTAGATGTGACTAAAACTGGAGCTATACCTGGGCAAAGTGAGACCATTCCTCCGCTCGGACATGCTTCCTCGACACCATATTATGACTTTGTGATTGATTTGGTGGCCACCCTCGATTTTGATTATGGGAGTGTGTTTCGAGGTGGGCGGTAGTAGCTGCTATGCGTTACCACCGGCTCGGTTCTACAAAACGGTAGAGTCCTACCCTGGCATTGCCTCGAGTGCCGTGTTCACATGCCATATCGCGCCTTCTACGAGTTTGTTTTGTACCATAACTATGGAGTGCCCTCTAGGTAAACCTCACGGAGGAGCTTACAGTACTGTATAGACTATGGGAATATATAAAATGTGTTAAGGGGGATATGGGTAACACCATAACGCTATTGTAATACTTTACATTACTGTAGACACTATTATAATAACGTATTGTACTATGTATGTAAATAGTTTAACAGATCCTTAGGAGATGGAAATACCGAACGTCTCTTAAGTTATTGCACTCACGTTGACACTGGATAGAAGATGTCAAATCCCGTTAACATCTCCGACGCCGTTACACTCGTATTTATTTACTGTTGATTTAACTTACATAAGATCTTCTAGTTCGGACTTGAGTGTTTTGTCTTTTCAATTCGCTCGGGTCAGTCTGAGCTTTCAGTGTATCGAAGACTACTTTCTAGAGGACGAAGACGAAGATTTAGTGCTATTGCTATTTATTATATTCATACCACTGTATCATTTTGTTCCGCTACATTATTTAATTATTACTGCTGTATATACTCTGATTTTGTATTGTAAAAGTATAATCAAATGTTATTTGTAAAACATCTTCATGAACTGTTTATTTGATTAATATATTTTGCCATTCCACTGTGAGATTCTGTGTTTCGTTTTCTTTCTTTCTCTGCTTTTTCTTATTTACCCCATAACAATCTTCCCTTTTTAATGGTTTGAGTCTGACGTGTGTGGTTTATCATCGATTTAAACCGTCCAAAAAGGCAAGTCGTTACAATCATTGTCCCGACTCCATTGGTGCTAGAATCCATGCCACTTCGTATGGCTAGGAACAAGGCCCATATCGCCAAACCCAGGGTAATCTACTATCGCAAAATTCGGACACATCGCAAATCCTAATGGGCATTCCTACATACCCCTTCTTTATGAGCGCACTAGAAGCCTCCGAGTTATCAGTGACCCCTTTGCACACGTCTTCATAATGGAACTCAATTGTTATTTCACCCTGGCTATCTCCGTAGTAGGACACCATCACAAATCCCAATCGCAAGTCCCCATTGTTAGACTTGCCCTTGTGGATCGCCGCCACGACACCCCTTGTTAAGTCGTCATCGTACAAAGGTTCCCAAGTCATCGTCATTGTCAAAGGTGCCATCATGTCGAAGCACCATGCCATCGCCTTGCTAATCGTCATACAAGATCCAAGGTCATCCTAGGTTATTTGGAGTTGCCAACTTCACCCCCACATCACCCCCAACAGCCACAGAACACGCCACGAAGAAATCCCGGAAGTATTGCTGTGCCACGATGAAAATCCACAACTTTCATTCCCAGTTCGGCCCTCAAATAGAGAAAGTTCTGTTCAGCCCCCAGACATAGCAAGTTCTGTTCGACCCCCAGAAAGAGCAAACCATGTTTGTTACAATCCTTTTCAATCCCCCCTGAACATCAAATCCTGTTCGGCTATAACCTGTTCGACCCTCCGAACAGCAAATCCTGCACGGCTATAACCCAGTCAGCCCTTGAACAGCAAATCCTGCTTGGTTAGAACCCTGTTCCATCCTCAAATCACAAATCCTGTTCGGCTATAACCAAATTCGGCCCTAGAGCAAGTTTTTTTCGGCTCCAAGACAGGGCAAGTTCTCTTCGGCCTCCAGACATAAAATCTGCAATTTCTCCAAACTCCAATTTCAAGCTGATTTTATTGCTACATTCTGTTTTTTGACCCGTGTTTCTTTGATAAGCATCGCTATAGCTCCTAACTAACTCGAGCCTATCCATCGAAGTCTGGTTTCACGGTTCCTACCTCTAGTTCGCTCCGATGAGCGTTCCAACCATACAAGCATTTACACAAGCACAACACGCACAAATCACATCTAATCTTCCAAAGGTCCATACACACATCAAACCATAGCAAATCATTATGTAATTACATCTCTAATGTAGCCTATCACATAAAAAGGCAACCATACTTCAAACAACATGATTAAAGTGCTTTAAACATTTTAAAATTCGTTTTGCTACAATTTTGACATTGAAAACGGTTTTAAAACTTTATTTTTACTTCAAAACTGGGTTTAAAACATATCAAAACCTATAGATACTTATATAACAAGGTGAGAAATGACGAATCACTCAACAAACGCCCAAAGATGTAGATTTGCACACAAACCGAGGCAAATCTAAAAATCCCAGCTCATATCTAATTTCCTTCCTAAAGATGGAGATTCCAAACTCCTTGATGAATTACCTTGCTTATCTATGGTTTGGATGAGAGATTGAAGAAGTTGGGAGAACAAAGGAACAATAGAGGTTGAGAGCTTGAATGAGAAGTGATAGAGAAAGTAATTTGTGGGAGGGTGGCACTCCTAGTTATGGGCAAAACCCCAAGCTCCCCCAGAAGCTCTGGACCATCCCCCGAACCAAGCACGTCGAACCGAGCACGCGTAACCAAGGCAACTCCTCTCCAATCCCCGAACATTCCCAGCACTGACCAGAGTGAAATCTTCAAACAGACATATCTCCTAGCTAGAAGGTCCAAATTGCTATTGTGACCACTCAATGGAAAGAGAAACCATCATCTCATTCCAATGGTAGTGGTCTCGATTACTAATTCAGCTTCTATAAAAAGTTATAGCTGATACTAGTATTCCAGGGGTAAATTTTTTGAGAAAAAACTGTAAATATAAGAAATGTCCCTAATAGGCATTTCCCAAAATCATAGAGTCATACAACCACATATGAATTAAAAATAATATTTTATGGTCCTTCAATATGTAAAATACGGGTCGTTACACTCTTCCCCCCTTTTGGAATTTTGCCTTCGAAATCTCTAATGCAAACAAGGAAAAAAATCAAAATAGCTAATCAGCATGCCTATCATCCACGAGGAAATATATCAAACATCAGACATGCACACAAAAGCAACAAACGATATCTACGCCTACCCTAGCATGTAGGATACTAAACTACCCTATATGATATTGAAAGTGAAAGTAAATGCGGTAAACAGATGTCTCACCACGTAAAGAGCTCCGGATAAGCGGTCATTATGCTCTCCTCGGTCTCCCAAGTACAATCGCCTTCGGTGTCACCCCACTGAACCTTCACTAGCTCTACCGTCTTCCTCTTAAGCTGCTTCGTATCTTGTCCGACGGTACGAACAGGCCTACGAGGTCTCGATGCTTCTGCTTTAATCTTGATATCATCAAACTGATTCGGTTGAACTACTACGCCTGAATCATGCACAAACTTCCTCAAGTGAGATACGTGGAACACATTGTGCACGCCTGCCATCTTTTGGGGCAAGACAACTCTATATGCTAGATTACCGATCCTCTCACGTATCGAAAAAGGACCGACGAATCACGGTGCCAATTTCCTCTTAGTACTGAATCGTATAACACTCCTTAATGGAGAAATTTTGAATAACACCATATCATCGATGGTGAACTCTAAATCACATTTGCTTCTATCAACGTAGCTCTTCTGCCTATCCTGAGCAGCCTTCATTCGTTGTTGAATGATCTTGGTCTTCTCCAAAGTTTCCCTAACCATATCTGGCCCAAGTACAAGTTTTTCACCCGCTTCCCACCAACAAGAAGGTGCATTGCATGGTTGGCCATATAACGCCTCAAATGGTGCCATACTGATGCTGGACTGATAACTGTTGTTGTATGTGAACTCTACTAAATGCAAATGATCATTCCACGAGCTGCCAATATCGAGAATGCAAGCTCGCAAGAGATGCTCCAGAATATGATTCACCCTCTCGGTCTTCCTATCTATTTCTGGGTGATAAGATGTACTGAGATGCAGCTCTATCCCTAAAGCCTCTTGTAAGCTCTTCCAAAACCTTCTAGGAACAAAGGGTCTTGATCGCTCACAATGCTCTTTGGCGCACCGTGGAATCGTCTGACCCACTTCACATACAACTGGACCAATTTGGATGCCGTTCTACTTGACTTCTCGGGTATGAACTGTGCACTCTTCGTCAATCTATCAACTATGAGCCAAATACTATCGTACCCTTCTTTGGTCCTCGATAATCCATCGATGAAATCCACCGAAACATGTTCCCACTTCCACTACGGAATCTCGAGCGGTTGCAGCAAACCATTCGGCTTCTTCTACTCTACCTTTACTAACTGATAGTTCATGCACTTCAAAATAAATGTACCAACATCCTTCTTCATCCCTTCCCTATAAAACGTCTGTCTCATATCGTAGTATATTTTATTGCCACTGGGATGTATAGTCAATCTCGAATGATGGCACTCGCGGAGTACCTCTTCCCTCAATCCATCGACATCATGAACAAATAATCTCCCATCCTTATGGAACCAACCATCACGGTCGAGCTCGTACTACTTCATCTCCTCAGGCACTCCCCCTTCCTCTATCTTCTCCATAACCTCCGCTAGTCTAGCGTCTCGCCTCTGACTAGTGTCGATCCATTCAATAAAGTTAGGTATGATTGATAGGCTGGCTAATACTTTCGGCTCTAGCTCACATCGAGGCCTAAAATTATAGCCAGCCATAAACTCCAACTACTACCATTATAAGAACATCGCTCCCAAACTAGCATGTCTCCTACTTAAGGCATCAACGACTGCATTCCCCTACCGGGTGTATAGGAAGTTCCAAAGTCGTGAGAGGCCAGGAACCCTAACCATCGTTGTTGGCGAAGGTTAAGATCCTTCTGAGAGAATAGATACTTCAACGACTTGTTGTCCGTATACAACTCGAACCTCTCCCTAAGAAAATAATGCTTCCATATCTTTAAAGCAAATACTATCGCCACCGACTCCAAATCATGAGTTAGATACTTCCTCTCATGCAATTTCAACTATAGACTAGCATAGGCGACAACCCAACCCCTCTGCATCAACATCGCACCAAGTCCAATACCACATCGTCTGTGTATACTATCAGCTCCCCATTCCCGCTCGAAATGTCTAATAATGGTTCGCTCTTCAACCTCTCCTTCGGACTCATGAACGCATGCTCGCACCTCGCATCCTAGTTAAAAGTCTGATTCATCTTCGTCAAGTTGATTAATTATGCTACTACCTTAGAGAAGTCCTGAATAAAACGTCTATTGTATCCCGCCAGTCCAAGGAAACTTCTCACGTCCGTAGCGGTCTTGGGTCGATCCTAATCTCGCACTGCTGCCACCTTTACAGGCTCTACATCAATGCCCTGGTCAGATACTACATGACCTAAAATTCACACTTCCCTCCTCTAGAGGTGACACTTCAAAATTTTGCCTTCAATCGGTGTCTCCTCAACACCTTGAGCACAATCCGCAAGTGCTCCCTGTGTTCTTCCTCTATCCTCGAATAAACAAGGATATTTTCTATGAACACAAGTACAAACTTATTTAGCTGATCTCTGAAAACGCGGTTTATAAGATCAACAAAGTATGCAGGTTCGTTGGTTAGCTCAAACATTATAACCAACTACTCATAGAATCCAGATGGCTTACGGAACGCTGTAATCAATACACTTCCTTGACACTCTTAGTTGACGAAATCCCATCACAAGGTCCAACTAAGAGAACACCCTTGTACCATGGAGCTGATCGAAAAAGTCATCAATATGTAGGAGTGGATACTTGTTCTTCTTCGTCATCTTATTCAGCTCATGGTAATCTACATAACCTCAGAGAGCCATCGACCTTAGTGGCGAATACTAAAGGTGCGCCAAACTCGGATATGCTCCTATGAATAAACCCTCGGCTTAATAGGTCATTCACTTGCACCTCCAACTCCTTCTGCTCTCTGGGTGTCATATGCCTCAAAGGCATAACCATTGGTCCGACGTCCTTTACCAAATCTATATGGAACTCTATCTCCTTGTGTGGTGGTATCCGGTCACCTCCTTGATTATGTCCGGATACTCTCTCCCTATAGGAACAGATGACAACTCGTTGTGCCGGATCTTGAGCGAATATAGAAAGCTAACCATCACCTCATCATTAAGCAGACAACTTATCTCCAACCTTTGCCCATCGTCCATCCTATTGTCACCAATGGCCTCTCGCGATCCACCACTACACCGTACCTCTACGGCCAGTCCATTCTCCGAATAACCCCGAACCTCACTGTTACAACCCAAAATTTAAGCTATAGTAAGTAATTAATGAATTGATTAAATAATAAAATAACTTTGTAAATTTATAAGAATTGGACCACGTGAGTTGCACCATTGTGTCCGTGGTATTTTTCTAGTCAATTTCCACATATAGATTGTCAAAATCGGAGCTAGAACGAAGAAGTTACGGAATAAACAAGAAACGAGAAAACAAAAGAATATATATATATATATATATATAAAGGCAAGGTCAACCCTAGAGTCGACCCTCACCATGGCTAGGTCGACCTATAGGTCAACCATAGCAAGTGGTAGGTCGACAACAAGGTCGACCCGCGTGCATTCTTTTGCTGGCTTCATCCAGTTCGATTTCAACAAGTCATTTTGCTATTTTTACTCCATCTCGTGCGTCCGTGCTTCCATCCGACGGTTCCCATAGAGCCTAAGACATGGTTGCACCGGATTTAATCTCCAAATCCAATGGTTTGAGATCCACAAGTGACACTATAAATAAGACCCTAGGCCTAGCTATTTTTCTCATTCAGATTTTCTCTATTTGGGTTCATTGCCTGAGGCTGGACCCTAAAAGGAATATTTTCTTGAGGAGAAGATCTTTTTAATTAAAATATAAACCCTCAAGTGGATCCGAAAAGGCCAAAGGAAAGAGCTAAGGACCACAGGTAAGTGTTTTAGTAATTATTTTAGATTTTTAAGTAATTTAAAATAATAGGGTTTCCAATAGTTGTAGTTTTTCTACAATTTTAGGATAACCTTTACGCAAGTTTATTTACAGTTTATTTTTAAGTAAATTTTAGACTTGTTGTCTAGTCTATTTTCTTTTAGCTATTCTATTTCAGTTATTTGCAATTATTTACTGTTATTTATAGCTTTTCCAATTATTTACAGTTATTTACGGTATTTACAATTATTTACGTTTTATTTACATCTATTCTACGTTGAGATTTATTCTGTAAATGTCAGTTTCTTTTTAATTCCCTTTTTACACGAATGGAATAAATAGAAGAAAATAATTCGTTAATATGGACTAAAATATAAGAACACTGAATTTACAGAAAATGAGATGTAAAATAAGAAGAACTGTAATAAATTGGACTTAGGCTGAAATAGGCAAATTTAAGACATTTACAAGCATAGTTATAACATGTAATTATAACTAAAAAGAGAAAATAGAAGAAATAGCAGAAGTAGCTTATTTTTAAACTTAGGTCTTGGGTTAAGTAAATAAGCAAAGTTATAACACACAGGTTAGAGACAAAACAGAAAAGGCTTATTTTAAAGACTTATACTAAGTTAATAAGCAAAGATAGAAGTAGGACCCATACCGGTAGCATTTCCCTTGGGACACGCTTATGCTGTTTAGGGTAGATAAGTGGTCAATAATTAGAAGTTCAAATCAGGGTATTTGGACAAGGGGCACAACTAGATTTTGTTTGTTAGGACCCGTATCGGCAGCATTCCCCTTTTGTCAGGAACTGGTGGTCTCACAACACACGGAGGTGAGGCTAGGCACGCTTATGCTATTTAGGGTAAATAACAGGTCCAAAGAGGGAGCAACAGGTAGCGGGAGGCTAACGGTGGTCGAGCGTGCGGCCTCGGTGCAGGGAGATAATTCGTCATTGAGTTCCAAGCGCTAAATAGGTGTCTTTTGCTGTGGGACCCACGAGATGGGACTAGCCCGTAGCAGGCTCAACAGAGATTGAAGGCCGATCAAATGGTAGAATTAGGACTTCAACCTAATTAAACTAGGATTGGGAATTCAACCTAATCAAAGCAGTTTTAGAAAAGTGAAAACAATCCAATCGAACTATCTAAGCAAAGCAAACAGTTAAACCGTATTTTATTCCAGCTTTATCTTTTCCTTTATTTCATTTTATACTAGAACTGTTGCAAAGCCTATTATCTTTACCTTGCTTAAAAATACTAGTACTTACTTTCATTCACCAGACTTTAAGTCTGAGCCACTCCTCTATTTCCTCTTTTCCCCCATAGGCCAATAGAGGCAGGGACAGTAGGTTTTAGATTTTCTTAGAGATTCAGTTGCAGAGTCTTTCTTCATGTATTCTTCTTCTTCTTCTTTTCATTTTTATTTTCATGTACTGGCACTTGTTGAGAGGGATGGTTTTATGTATGTACTCTGATACTGTGACTAAGATGATGTTTTCCATAAGACATATGTATTTGGTATTTTGAGACTTATGGTTGTGACTTATTTTATGAAGTTTGATTTTTAATAAGTTACTGTTTTTAAATGTTTCCGCTGTTTTATTTATTTTGTCTTGTGCATATTAGTCTCTGTAAGTTTTCAGTTATACCTAAAACGCACCATATTCTTTAGTGTGCCATTTTTGGGTATATTAAGGGGTGTGGGGTGTTTAACTTGGTATCAGAGCCGGGTTACAGGATTCCTAAAAATTTGTTTTGAAAAGTAAAGTATTTTTCAAAAATAACTTGTTTTAAAAGTATTTTTCAAAAAGAAACTCTTAGAAAAAGTTTTCAAGTATATAAGAGAGTTTTAATAAAAATCCCCTCAAAGTCCAGTTCAATCTTCCTTCGATTCTTTTGAGCCTAAATTCTCTTTGTCTTTGCATAGAATGACGGATGCCCCTAATCTTCCTAGGGGTGTCCAAGTTCCAAGCTGGTTTCGTAGATACCTTCAAGCTATGACTCCAGAGGTGCAAGGGCAAGCGCCCAATCCAACACCAGTGGGTGGAAATCCCATCAATCCATGCGCAGCAGCCAATTTCTCTAAGTTATGTAAGGACTTCGGCAATTTAGGAGGCGAGACATTTTTCGGTACAGAGGATTTTGTGGAGGCGAGAGCTTGGTTAAGGAGTACAGAGAGATTATTTGGGCTATTGGGACTGGAGGATCAGTAGAGAGTTCAGCTTGCATCTTGGCAGCTGAAAGGAGAGGCTTCTTATTGGTAGGAGGTTGTTGAGTTGGAAGGAAGAGATGTTGGATGGTTCGGACTCTGAGAGTGGTTTGTGTGGAAGTATTTGTAACAAGCAGAAGAGAGTACGCAGTTGGAAAGGTTTATTAGCTTGAAGCAAGGAAGTCTTTCAATAAAGGAGTATGTCAACCAATTTAATGAGTTGTCACAGTTTGGGATGGAATTAGTGAATACACCGCACAAGAAGGCCATGAAGTTTGCGAAGGGATTGAATCAACCCCTTCAAGGGTTGTTATTGGCTCACGTACCGATGGGAGCTACCTATGAGTCACCGGTAGAGATGGCGCTTATGTCTAATGCAACGAAGGAAGGAGAGTCTAAGGAGGTCCCTAAGACGGAATGTTCTAAGAAGAAATGGTCAAAGAACAATAAAGATAAGAAGAAAGGAGAAGGCCCTCAGAAACAGATTAAGAAAGGAGGGAAGTGCAATAGTTGTGGGATGGTTAGTCATTACGCAAAAGACTATAAGATGGCAGGGATGAAGGGAAAGTGTTATAATTGTGGACAACCCGGTCACATTAGTAGATTTTGTCCTCAGATGATGGGGCAGGGAGCGGGTGCACCGGCAGCACAAATTCAAGCATTAGATGCAGCACCTTCCAGTAGTGGACCAGATAGAGGTAGGAAAGTCACCGTGGAAGGTTTGATTTTTATTTCTGATTTTCCCATTTGGACCCTTTTCGATTCTGGAGCATCACACTATTTCATCTCAAGTTCTTTGGTTGATTGTTTGCACTTAGATATTTCTTTAGTAGTGGACCCCATAGTTGTTTCAAACCCCATAGGAGGACCGCTACATTTATCTATGATTTGTAGGGGTTTGAAATTTTTTATCCTAGATTGTGATGCCTATGTATTGGGATTTTTGGGGTATGGGATGATTTTGGGGATGGATTGGCTATCCACATATGGAGTGATATTGGACTGCGAGAGGAGAGTCGTTAGACTAGAGACATGCGACGGTAGGACTCTCGAGGTTTCTTGCGACCCATAGGGTCAGTCATGTTGAGCTTCCTTTATTCTCTCAATTCATCATCAGTGGAGTTAGATTCACTTCCGGTCGTCAGAGATTTCCTGGACGTCTTTAAGGAGGTTAGGGGACTACCCACTAAGAGAGAGATCGACTTCAGAATTTATTTGAATGACAATGCTAAGCCAGTGGCATTACCCGTAAGACACATAGCACCTTGGGATAGGAAGGAGTTGAGAAAGAAGATTCGTGAGCTATTGGAGAAAGGCTTCATCAGAAGGAGCATATCTGAGTGGGGAGCGCTGGTCGTCTTCGCTACTAAGGCGGATGGTTCCCTTCGACTTTGCATAGACTATAGAGAGTTGAATAAGCTCACGAAGAAGAACCGTTATCCACTACCTAGGATATATGATCTTTTCGACGAGTTAGTTGGCTCTTCAGTATTTTCTCAGCTTCATTTAGCCACTCACTAGATTTCATCAGCTTAGGGTCGCTGACGATAGCATTGATAAGACGGCATTTAGGACACCCAATGGATTCATTGAGTGGTTGGTTATGCCTTTTGGGCTAACCAATGCCCTGGCCTATTTTGTGGATTTGATGAGCCGTATATTTAGAGATGTCCTAGATAAGTTCGTAGTAGTGTTTGTGGATGACATTTTGGTGTTTTCCAAGAGTATGGAGGAGCATGCTGTTCATCTAGAGGAGGTTCTTCATACACTTCGTGTCCATCAGTTGAGGGCAAAGTTCTTGAAGTGTCACTTTTGGCAAGGGGAGGTACGTTTCTTGGGGCACGTAGTCTCAAAAGAGGGTTTAGCTGTTGATCCCGCTAAAGTAATTGCAGTGCAAGATTGGAAGGCCCCCAAGAACGTTACCGAAGTTAAATGCTTCCTAGGATTGGCTGGCTATTATAGGAAGTTCATCATAGATTTTGCCAAGATTTCAGCACCACTTACTCGCCTTACTAAGAAGAATAAAGCATTCGTGTGGGACGTGGATTGTGAGGATTCCTTCACGATGCTAAAGAGAGCCCGTACTAGTGCACCATTGTTAGTTTCACCTGATGGAGCTAAGCCTTTTGCAGTATACACTAATGCATATGGGATAGGTCTAGGAGATGTGTTGATGCAAGAAGGGAGGGTGGTATGTTATGGGAGTAGAGAGTTGAGGACGCATGAGAAGAACTGCCCTACCTATGATTTGGAGTTAGCTGCTATAGTTTTTGCACTCAAGTCTTGGTGGCATTACTTGCTAGGAGAGAGGTTTGAGCTTTTCACAGACCATAAGTCATTGAAGTACCTATTCTCACAAAAGGATTTGAACTTGAGGCAGCAGCGATGGTTGGAGTTTTTGGCATCGTACGACTTTGAGATGGCTTATACCCCTGGCAAGGGAAACGTGGTTGCAGATGCGTTGAGTAGGAGGAAAGAAACCATTAGTCCTATGTTCGTGGAGTAGAAGAGCCTATAGATTATTTCCACCATTGATTTTAAGCCCTCTATGGACATTATCCTAGGATTGTTGGCAGCACTTGAGGTTAAGCCTGCCCTCATAGATCAGATTGGCTCGAGGTAGCAAGAGGATTTGGAGCTTATGGATATTTTAGAGAGGATTGGCAGAGGAGAGATCTCTAGACATCTCCAATGCTATTCCATAGATAGCAAAGGGTGGCTAAGGAGAGATGGAAGACTTTGTGTCCCCCACACTAGTGATTTGTTGAGAGAAGTTCTAGAGGAAGCACACCATTCTCGAATGACTATTCATCCGGGTGGTGATACGATGTATAGGGACATGAAGAGAATGTTTTATTGGAGTGGCATGAAAAAGGATGTGGCGGAGTTTGTAGCTATGTGTCTTGTGTGCCAAAGAGTTAAGTCCGGTGGATTACATCAGACATTGGATGTACCCGAATGGAAGTGGGACAGTATTTCAATGGATTTCATAGATGGTTTACTTCAGTCTAGGAAAGGGAATTCTAGCATTTGGGTGATTGTAGATCGATTGACTAGGAGCGCCCACTTCATTCCGGTCAAGAGTAAGAGGACGACATCTTATTTGGCATCCTTATATGTTCGTGAGATAGTTCAACTTCATGGGGTTCCCTCTAGCATAGTGAGCGATAGAGACCCTATTTTTACTAGCGAGTTTTGGAGAAGCTTGCAAGAGGCTGTAGGGACGCAACTTAGATTGAGTACGGCCTATCACCCTCAGACGGATGGCTAAATGGAGAGAGTTAATAGAGTGCTTGAGGATTTGTTGAGGATGTGCATTCTTGATTTTGGAGGAACTTGGGAGGAGCATCTTCCTTTGGTGGAGTTCGCATATAATAATAGTTTTCAAGCTAGCATTGGGATGGCACCTTTCGAATCTCTTTATGGGGGACCTTGCAAGTCACCTTCATGTTGGGTGGAGTCTACAGAGAAATTGCTACTTGGTCCTGAGATGGTTAGGGAGACTTCAGAAAAGGTTGATTTGATTAGAAGGAGGATGAAAACAGACCAAGATAGACATAAATCTTATGTAGACAAGCGGAGAAAGGACATTGAGTTTGCGGTAGGAGACTTAGTTTTCATTAAAGTATCACCGCTAAGGAAGGTGGTGAGGTTTGGATCGAGTGGGAAACTAGCTCCCAGATTCATAGGACCGTTCCCCATTGTAGAGAGAGCAGGGAAGATGGTGTATCGAGTAAAGCTACCGGAGAGGCTCGTGGGAGTACACGATGTTTTTCATGTTTCGCACTTGAGAAAGTGCTTACATGACTCAGCAGAGATTGTGGAGCCTAGTCAACTGGAGGAGGTTGAAATGGAGAGAGAAGCATCGGTTCGTCGTATTCCTACCAAGATCATTGGACGTGACATCAAGAAGCTTAGGAATAAAGAAGTCTCGTTAGTGAAGGTGCATTGGGGAGATGATGTTGAAGACGCTACGTAGGAAGCTGAAGAGAAGATTCGTACCTCTTCTCTGCATCTCTTTGATAGTAAGTTTTAGAATTTCCTGTATCCACCTTTAGTTTTGAATAGGTTCTTTCCATTATTATCCTTTGGGAGGGTAGAACTTAGGATTTAACCTATGGATGGTAGGATTTGATGTAAACATGTTATTAGAACATGTTATGTATGATGGATACTAGTGGATGCAAGTGGTTGCTAGTGGATGCTAATGGACACATATACTTAGACTAGGCACTATTATCTCTTAGGGATCGGCCTAACTAGGACACTAGGGCATATGTATATGGATGTGTGCGCATTTGCATTTTTATTTTTATTTTATTCCATGGTTGCTATAAATGGATGATTATCACATGATTGTTGCATTTGGATAATGACTGTAGCACACATATAGAATTACCAGTTATCATTAGGGAATTTGCATTCATTTTGATACATGACACGGATAAAGTTGCATAAAAGGAGGTCAACTGAATCAGTAGACCGCCTAATCTTTTGCAACAGTTAGGGACATTGACACTACACTAATTGCATATGTATCATAAATCGCATTAGAAATTTTTTAAGGACAATGGATGTAATGTATGATGGTTGAGTAGTTGGTTATAGAACTTGGATGAAAACATTTATTTCATTCTTCTATCCTTATAGATTTTGGGGACGAAATCCATTAAGGAGGGGAGAATGTAACAACCTGAAATTTAAGCTATAGTAATTAATTAATGAATTAATTAAATAATAAAATAACTTTATGAAATTATTAGAATTGTATCACGGAAGTTGGACCATTGTGTCTGTGGTAATTTTTTGGTCAGTTTCCATATATAGATTGTCAAAATCGAAGCTAGAACGAAGAAGTTACGGAATAAACAAGAAATGAGAAAACAAAAGAATATATATATATAAAGCAAGGTCGACCCTCACCATGGCTAGGTCAACCTATAAGTCGACCCTAGCAAATGGTAGGTCGACATCCAGGTCGACCCACGTGCATTCTTTTGCTGGATTCGTCCAGTTCGATTTCAACACGTCATTTTGCTATTTTTACTCCATCTCGTGCGTCCGTACTTCCATCCATTGGTTCCCATCGAGCTTATGACGTGGTTGCACCAGATTTAATCTCCAAATCCAACGGTTTGAGATCCACAAGTAACACTATAAATAAGATCCTAGGCCTAGCTATTTTTTTCATTCATATTTTCTCCATCTGGGTTTATTGCCTGAGGCTGGACCCTAAAGGAATTTTTAGTTAAAATATTTTATACCCCACAAGTGGATCCGAAAAGGCCAAAGGAAAGAGCTAAGGACCACAGGTGAGTGTTTTAGTAATTATTTTAGATTTTTAAGTAATTTAAAATAATAGGGTTTCCAATAGTTGTAGTTTTTCTACAATTTTAGGATAACCTTTACGCAAGTTTATTTACAGTTTATTTTTAAGTAAATTTTAGACTTGTTGTCTAGTCTATTTTCTTTTAGCTATTCTATTTCAGTTATTTGCAATTATTTACTGTTATTTATAGCTTTTCCAATTATTTACAGTTATTTACGATATTTACAATTATTTACGTTTTATTTACATCTATTCTACGTTGAGATTTATTCTGTAAATGTCAGTTTCTTTTTAATTCCCTTTTTACGCGAATGGAATAAATAGAAGAAAATAATTCGTTAATATGGACTAAAATATAAGAACACTGAATTTACAGAAAATGAGATGTAAAATAAGAAGAACAGTAATAAATTGGACTTAGGCTGAAATAGGCAAATTTAAGACATTTACAAGCATAGTTATAACATGTAATTATAACTAAAAGAGAAAATAGAAGAAATAGCAGAAGTAGCTTATTTTTAAACTTAGGTCTTGGGTTAAGTAAATAAGCAAAGTTATAACACACAGGTTAGAGACAAAACAGAAAAGGCTTATTTTAAAGACTTATACTAAGTTAATAAGCAAAGATAGAAGTAGGACTCATACCGGCAGCATTTCCCTTGTGACACGCTTATGCTGTTTAGGGTAGATAAGTGGTCAATAATTAGAAGTTCAAATCAGGGTATTTGGACAAGGGGCACAACTAAATTTTGTTTGTTAGGACCCGTATCGGCAGCATTCCCCTTTTGTCAGGAACTTGTGGTCTCACAACACACGGAGGTGAGGCTGGGCACGCTTATGCTATTTAGGGTAAATAACAGGTCCAAAGAGGGAGCAACAGGTAGCGGGAGGCTAACGGTGGTCGAGCGTGCGACCTCGGTGCAGGGAGATAAGTCATCATTGAGTTCCAAGCGCTAAATAGGTGTCTTTTGCTGTGGGACCCACGAGATGGGACTAGCCCGTAGCAGGCACAACAGAGATAGAAGGCCGATCAAATGGTAGAATTAGGACTTCAACCTAATTAAACTAGGATTGGGAATTCAACCTAATCAAAGCAGTTTTAGAAAAGTGAAAACAATCCAATCGAACTATCTAAGCAAAGCAAACAGTTAAACCGTATTTTATTCCAGCTTTATCTTTTCCTTTATTTCATTTTATACTAGAACTGTTGCAAAGCCTATTATCTTTACCTTGCTTAAAAATACTAGTACTTACTTTCATTCACCAGACTTTAAGTCTGAGCCACTCCTCTATTTCCTCTTTTCCCCCATAGGCCAATAGAGGCAGGGACAGTAGGTTTTAGATTTTCTTAGAGATTCAGTTGCAGAGTCTTTCTTCATGTATTCTTCTTCTTCTTCTTTTCATTTTTATTTTCATGTACTGGCACTTGTTGAGAGGGATGGTTTTATGTATGTACTCTGATACTGTGACTAAGATGATGTTTTCCATAAGACATATGTATTTGGTATTTTGAGACTTATTTGGTTGTGACTTATTTTATGAAGTTTGATTTTTAATAAGTTACTGTTTTTAAATGTTTCCGCTGTTTTATTTATTTTGTCTTGTGCATATTAGTCTCTGTAAGTTTTCAGCTATACCTAAAACGCACCATATTCTTTAGTGTGCCATTTTTGGGTATATTAAGGGGTGTGGGGTGTTTAACTTGGTATTAGAGCCGGGTTACAGGATTCCTAAAAATTTGTTTTGAAAAGTAAAGTATTTTTCAAAAATAACTTGTTTTAAAAGTATTTTCAAAAAGAAACTCTTAGAAAAAGTTTTCAAGTACATAAGAGAGTTTTAATAAAAATCCCCTCAAAGTCCAGTTCAATCTTCCTTCGATTCTTTTGAGCCTAAGTTCTCTTTGTCTTTGCATAGAATGGTGGATGCCCCTAATCTTCCTGGGGGTGTCCAAGTTCCAAGCTGGTTTCGTAGATACCTTCAAGCTATGACTCCAGAGGTGCAAGGGCAAGTGCCCAATCCAACACCAGTGGGTGGAAATCCCATCAATCCATGCGCAGCAGCCAATTTCTCTAAGTTATGTAAGGACTTCGGCAATTTAGGAGGCGAGACATTTTTCGGTACAGAGGATTTTGTGGAGGCGAGAGCTTGGTTAAGGAGTACAGAGAGTATATTTTGGCTATTGGGACTGGAGGATCAGCAGAGAGTTCAGCTTGCATCTTGGCAGCTGAAAGGAGAGGCTTCTTATTGGTAGGAGGTTGTTGAGTTAGAAGGAAGAGATGTTGGATGGTTTGGACTCTGAGAGAGGTTTGTGTGGAAGTATTTGTAACAAGCAGAAGAGAGTACGCAGTTGGAAAGGTTTATTAGCTTGAAGCAAGAAAGTCTTTCAATAAAGGAGTATGTCAACCAATTTAATGAGTTGTCATAGTTTGGGATGGAGTTAGTGAATACACCGCACAAGAAGGCCATGAAGTTTGCGAAGGGATTGAATCTGCCCCTTCAAGGGTTGTTATTGACTCACGTACCGATGGGAGCTACCTATGAGTCACTGGTGGAGATGGCGCTTATGTCTAATGCAACGAAGGAAGGAGAGTCTAATGAGGTCCCTAAGACGGAATGTTCTAAGAAGAAATGGTCAAAGAACAATAAAGATAAGAAGAAAGGAGAAGGCCCTCAGAAACAGATTAAGAAAGGAGGGAAGTGCAATAGTTGTGGGATGGTTAGTCATTACGCAAAAGACTATAAGATGGCAGGGATGAAGGGAAAGTGTTATAATTGTGGACAACCCGGTCACATTAGTAGATTTTGTCCTCAGATGATGGGGCAGGGAGTGGGTGCACCGGCAGCACAAATTCAAGCATTAGATGCAGCACCTTCCAGTAGTGGACCAGATAGAGGTAGGAAAGTCACCGTGGAAGGTTTGATTTCTATTTCTGATTTTCCCATTCGGACACTTTTCGATTCTGGAGCATCACACTATTTCATCTCAAGTTCTTTGGTTGATTGTTTGCACTTAGATATTTCTTTAGTAGTGGACCCCATAGTTGTTTCAAACCCCATAGGAGGACCGCTACATTTATCTATGATTTGTAGGGGTTTGAAATTTTTTATCCTAGATTGTGATGCCTATGTATTGGGATTTTTGGGGTATGGGATGATTTTGGGGATGGATTGGCAATCCACATATGGAGTGATATTGGACTGCGAGAGGAGAGTCGTTGAACTAGAGACATGCGACGGTAGGACTCTCGAGGTTTCTTGCGACCCATAGGGTCAGTCATGTTGAGCTTCCTTTATTCTCTCAATTCGTCATCAACGGAGTTAGATTCACTTCCGGTCGTCAGAGATTTCTTGGACGTCTTTAAGGAGGTTAGGGGACTACCCACTAAGAGAGAGATCGACTTTAGAATTTATTTGAATGACAATGCTAAGCCAGTGGCATTACCCGTAAGACACATGGCACCTTGGGAGAGGAAGGAGTTGAGAAAGCAGATTCGTGAGCTATTGGAGAAAGGCTTCATTAGAAGGAGCATATCTGAGTGGGGAGCGCTGGTCGTCTTCGCTACTAAGGCGGATGGTTCCCTTCGACTTTGCATAGACTATAGAGAGTTGAATAAGCTCACGAAGAAGAACCGTTATCCACTACCTAGGATATATGATCTTTTCGACGAGTTAGTTGGCTCTTCAGTATTTTCTCAGCTTCATTTAGCCACTCACTGGATTTCATCAGCTTAGGGTCGCTGACGATAGCATTGATAAGACGACATTTAGGACACCCAATGGATTCATTGAGTGGTTGGTTATGCCTTTTGGGCTAACCAATGCCCTGGCCTATTTTGTGGATTTGATGAGCCGTATATTTAGAGATGTCCTAGATAAGTTCGTAGTAGTGTTTGTGGATGACATTTTGGTGTTTCCAAGAGTATGGAGGAGCATGCTGTTCATCTAGAGGAGGTTCTTCGTACACTTCGTGTCCATCAGTTGAGGGAAATGTTCTTGAAGTGTCACTTTTGGCAAGGGGAGGTACGTTTCTTGGGGCACGTAGTCTCAAAAGAGGGTTTAGCTATTGATCCCGCTAAAGTAATTGCAGTGCAAGATTGGAAGGCCCCCAAGAACGTTACCGAAGTTAAATGCTTCCTAGGATTGGCTGGCTATTATAGGAAGTTCATCATAGATTTTGCCAAGATTTCAGCACCACTTACTCGCCTTACTAAGAAGAATAAAGCATTCGTGTGGGACGTGGATTGTGAGGATTCCTTCACGATGTTAAAGAGGGCCCTTACTAGTGCACCATTGTTAGTTTCACCTGATGGAGCTAAGCCTTTTGCAGTATACACTAATGCATATGGGACAGGTCTAGGAGATGTGTTGATGCAAGAAGGGAGGGTGGTATGTTATGGGAGTAGAGAGTTGAGGACGCATGAGAAGAACTGCCCTACCTATGATTTGGAGTTAGCTGCTATAGTTTTTGCACTCAAGTCTTGGCGGCATTACTTGCTAGGAGAGAGGTTTGAGCTTTTCACAGACCATAAGTCATTGAAGTACCTATTCTCACAAAAGGATTTGAACTTGAGGCAGCAGCGATGGATGGAGTTTTTGGCATCGTACGACTTTGAGATGGCTTATACCCCTGGCAAGGGAAACGTGGTTGCAGATGCGTTGAGTAGGAAGAAAGAAACCATTAGTCCTATGTTCGTGAAGTAGAAGAGCCTATAGATTATTTCCACCATTGATTTTAAGCCCTCTATGGACATTATCCTAGGATTGTTGGCAGCACTTGAGGTTAAGCCTGCCCTCATAGATCAAATTGGCTCGAGGTAGCAAGAGGATTTGGAGCTTATGGATATTTTAGAGAGGATTGGCAGAGGAGAGATCTCTAGACATCTCCAATGCTATTCCATAGATAGCAAAGGGTGGCTAAGGAGAGATGGAAGACTTTGTGTCCCCCACACTAGTGATTTGTTGAGA
Source organism: Allium fistulosum (assembly GCA_030737815.1). Classification (NCBI taxonomy): domain Eukaryota; kingdom Viridiplantae; phylum Streptophyta; class Magnoliopsida; order Asparagales; family Amaryllidaceae; genus Allium; species Allium fistulosum. Next base: position 696,544,802 of record CM060903.1, on the reverse strand, counting down.
GAAGTTCTAGAGGAAGCACACCATTCTCGAATGACTATTCATCCGGGTGGTGATACGATGTATAGGGACATGAAGAGAATGTTTTATTGGAGTGGCATGAAAAAGGATGTGGCGGAGTTTGTAGCTATGTGTCTTGTGTGCCAAAGAGTTAAGTTCGGTGGATTACATCAGCCATTGGATGTACCCGAATGGAAGTGGGATAGTATTTCAATGGATTTCATAGATGGTTTACTTCAGTCTAGGAAAGGGAATTCTAGCATTTGGGTGATTGTAGATTGATTGACTAGGAGCGCCCACTTCATTCCGGTCAAGAGTAAGAGGACGACATCTTATTTGGCATCCTTATATGTTCGTGAGATAGTTCAACTTCATGGGGTTCCCTCTAGCATAGTGAGCGATAGAGACCCTATTTTTACTAGCGAGTTTTGGAGAAGCTTGCAAGAGGCTGTAGGGACGCAGCTTAGATTGAGTACGGCCTATCACCCTCAGACGGATGGCTAAATGGAGAGAGTTAATAGAGTGCTTGAGGATTTTTTGAGGATGTGCATTCTTGATTTTGGAGGTACTTGGGAGGAGCATCTTCCTTTGGTGGAGTTCGCATATAATAATAGTTTTCAAGCTAGCATTGGGATGGCACCTTTCGAAGCTCTTTTTAGGGGACCTTGCAAGTCACCTTCATGTTGGGTGGAGTCTACAGAGAAATTGCTACTTGGTCCTGAGATGGTTAGGGAGACTTCAGAAAAGGTTGATTTGATTAGAAGGAGGATGAAAACAGACCAAGGTAGACATAAATCTTATGTAGACAAGCGGAGAAAGGACATTGAGTTTGAGGTAGGAGACATAGTTTTCATTAAAGTATCACCGCTAAGGAAGGTGGTGAGGTTTGGATCGAGTGGGAAACTAGCTCCCAGATTCATAGGACCGTTCCCCATTGTAAAGAGAGCAGGGAAGATGGCGTATCGAGTAAAGCTACCGGAGAGGCTCGTGGGAGTACACGATGTTTTTCATGTTTCGCACTTGAGAAAGTGCTTACATGACTCAGCAGAGATTGTGGAGCCTAGTCAACTGGAGGAGGTTGAAATGGAGAGAGAAGCATCGGTTCGTCGTATTCCTACCAAGATCATTGGACGTGACATCAAGAAGCTTAGGAATAAAGAAGTCCCATTAGTGAAGGTGCATTGGGGAGATGATGTTGAAGACGCTACGTAGGAAGCTGAAGAGAAGATTCGTACCTCTTCTCTGCATCTCTTTGATAGTAAGTTTTAGAATTTCCTGTATCCATCTTTAGTTTTGAATAGGTTCTTTCCTTTATTATCCTTTGGGAGGGTAGAACTTAGGATTTAACCTATGGATGGTAGGATTTGATGTAAACATGTTATTAGAACATGTTATGTATGATGGATACTAGTGGATGCAATTGGTTGCTAGTGGATGCTAATGGACGCATATACTTAGACTAGGCACTATTATCTCTTAGGGATCGGCCTAACTAGGACACTAGGGCATATGTATATGGATGTGTGCGCATTTGCATTTTTATTTTTATTTTATTCCATGGTTGCTATAAATGGATGATTATCACATGATTGTTGCATTTGGATAATGACTGTAGCACACATATAGAATTACCAGTTATCATTAGGGAATTTGCATTCATTTTGATACATGACACGGACAAAGTTGCATAAAAGGAGGTCAACTGAATCAGTAGACCGCCTAATCTTTTGCATCAGTTAGGGACATTGACACTACACTAATTGCATATGTATCATAAATCGCATTAGAAAAATTTAAGGACAATGGATGTAATGTATGATGGTTGAGTAGTTGGTTATAGAACTTGGATGAAAACATTTATTTCATTCTTCTATCCTTATAGATTTTGGGGACGAAATCCCTTAAGGAGGGGAGAATGTAACAACCTGAAATTTAAGCTATAGTAATTAATTAATGAATTAATTAAATAATAAAATAACTTTGTGAAATTATTAGAATTGTATCACGGAAGTTGCACCATTGTGTCTGTGGTAATTTTTTGGTCAGTTTCCATATATAGATTGTCAAAATCGAAGCTAGAACGAAGAAGTTACGGAATAAACAAGAAATGAGAAAACAAAAGAATATATATATATAAAAGCAAGGTCGACCCTCACCATGGCTAGGTCAACCTATAAGTCGACCCTAGCAAATGGTAGGTCGACATCCAGGTCGACCCACGTGCATTCTTTTGCTGGATTCGTCCAGTTCGATTTCAACACGTCATTTTGCTATTTTTACTCCATCTCGTGCGTCCTTACTTCCATCCATTGGTTCCCATCGAGCTTATGACGTGGTTGCACCAGATTTAATCTCCAAATCCAACGGTTTGAGATCCACAAGTAACACTATAAATAAGATCCTAGGCCTAGCTATTTTTCTCATTCATATTTTCTCCATCTAGGTTTATTGCCTGAGGCTGGACCCTAAAGGAATTTTTAGTTAAAATATTTTATACCCCACAAGTGGATCCGGGAGGACCAAAGAAAAGAACTAAGGACCACAGCCGAGTGTTTAAGTAATTATTTTATATTTTTAAGTAATTTAAAATAATAGGGTTTCCAATAGTTGTAGTTTTTCTACAATTTTGGGATAAACTTTATGCAAGTTTATTTACAGTTTATTTTTAAGTAAATTTTAGACTTGTTTTCCAGTCTATTTTCTTTTTAGCTATTCTATTTCAGTTATTTGCAATTATTTACAGTTATTTTCGGTATTTACAATTATTTACTGTTATTTACGTTTTATTTACATCTATTATACGTTGGGATTTATTATGTAAATGTCAGTTTCTTTTTAATCCCCTTTTTATGAGAATGGAATAAATAGAAGAAAATAATTCGTTAATATGAACTAAAATATAAGAACATTGAATTTACAGAAAATGAGATGTAAAATAAGAAGAACTGTAATAAATTGGACTTAGACTGAAATAGGCAAATTTAAGACATTTGCAAGCATAGTTATAACATGTAATTATACCTAAAAAGAGAAAATAGAAGAAATAGCAGAAGTAGCTTATTTTTAAACTTAGGCCTTGGGTTAAGTAAATAAGCAAAGTCATAACACACAGGTTATAATTAGAGACAAAACAGAAAAGACTTATATTAAAGACTTATACTAAGTTAAAAAGCAAAGATAGAAGTAGGACCCGTACCGGCAGCATTTCCCTTGGGACACGCTTATGCTGTTTAGGGTAGGTAAGTGGTCAATAATTAGAAGTTCAAATCAGGGGATTTGGACAAGGGGCGCAACTAGATTTTGTTTGTTAGGACCCATATCGGCAGCATTCCCCTTCAGTCAGGAACTGGTGGTCTCACAACACACGGAGGTGAGGCTGGGCATGCTTATGCTGTTTAGGGTAAATAAGAGGTCCAAAGAGGGAGCAACAGGTAGCGCGAGCCTAACGGTGGTCGAGGGTGCGGCCTCGGTGCAGAGAGATAAGTCGCTATTGAGTACCAAGTGCTAAACAGGTGTCTTTTGCTTTGGGACCCACAGGATGGGACTAGCCCATAGTAGGCACAACAGAGATAGAAGGTCGATCAAATGGTAGAATTAGGAATTCGGCCTAATTAAACTAGGATTGGGATTTCAGCCTAATCAAAGCAGTTTTAGAGAAGTGCAAACAATCCAATCGAACTATCTAAGCAAAGCAAGCAGTTAAACTGTATTTTATTCCAGCTTTATCTTTTCCTTTATTTCCTTTTATACTAGAACTGTTGCAATGCTTATTATCTTTACCTTGCTTACGAATACTAGTAATTACTTTCATTCACCAGACTTTTTGTCTGACCCACTCCTCTATTTCCCCTTTTCCCTTATAGGCCAGTAGAGGCAGGGACAGTAGATTTCGTGTTTTCTTGGAGATTCAGCTGCAAAGTCTTTCTTCATGTATTCTTCTTCTTCTTCTTTTCAGTTTTATTTTCATGTACTGGCACTTGTTGAGAGGGATGGTTTTATGTACGTAGTTTGATATTGTGACTAAGATGATGTTTTCCATAAGACATATGCATTTGGTATTTTGAGACTTATTTTGGTTATGACTTATTTTATGAAGTTTGATTTTTAATAAGTTATTGTTTTTAAATATTTCTGCTGTTTTATTTATTTTGTCTTGTGAATCTTAGTCTCTATAAGTTTTTAGCTATACCTAAAACGCACCATATTCTTTAGTGTGCCTTTTTTGGGTATATTAAGGGGTGTGGGGTGTTTCACCCACAAAACTCAAAACAAAGCAATCACAAGCAAACAAATATCAATGACTCTGAAACACCCCACACCCCTCAATATAGCCATAAGGACCCATTAAAAAGGCGTGGTGCGTTGTAGGTATAAATAAAACTAACAGAGACTAAGATTCACAAGACAAAATAGGTAAAAACGGTGGAAACTAAAATAATAACTTATTTAAAATAAGACTTTCATAATTGCTTCATAAATAAGTCAAATACCAAATACAACATCCATATCTCAAAACCCATCATGTCTTATGAAATAAAAATTCATAGTCTCAAAAATCAGAGTACATAATATCCCTTATAATAAGCCAGTACATAGAAAGAACAAAAGCTGGAAAGAAATACATAGTAGAGAACTCCTCCAAGAAACCGCCAAGAAACAGTAATCTACTGACTTCTCCCTTGATTGCCTTTGGGGGGGAAATGGGAAAATAGAGGAGTGGGTCAGACTAAAAGTCTGGTGAATGATAGTAATTACTAGAGCCTTTAAGCAAGATAAAAGTAATAGACTCTACAACAGTTCTAGTATAAATAAGGATAACAAAGGAAATAGGAAAGAAATAGATTGGAAATAAGTACGATTAAATATTGCTCAATTTATAAGATAGGTTAGCTTTGACTGCTTGCACTTGTCCTTGATTTCTGCTTTGATTAGGCTGAATTCCTAATCCTATAATTAGAATGTAACCCTAATTCTACCCTTTTTGATCGACCTACTACTCCATAGACCTTACTACGGACAAGCCATTATATAACTCCCTACACGGCAGCGAATGGTATCTACGAAAGATGCACAGAGCAACCATTGTGGATCCGGACGACATATATAGCTCCGTACACAGAAGGTAATGGCGTCTACGAAAGACACTCATACTAAGCGATTGGAACTCAATGCTATTACTGAGCACCCGAATGGAAGTCGCACGTGTAACTGCCACCATGCCCATGCTACCTTTTGCTCCACTATTAGGTCTTCTTATTACCTCAAACTTCCAGTATAAGCGTGCTCCTCATCTCACTTCAGGCTAATGTGAGATCACCATGTGTCCATAGAAAATAGGGGAAATGTTGTTGCTACTGGCTCTTCATCCAAACAATATCTAGTTGCGTCTCTTATCCAAATCCCTCGTGAGTTGGACTTCTAATTGACCAATTACTACCATTTATAGAATAAGCGTACCCTCGTCTCACTTCAGGCTAATGTGGGACCACCGTTTTGTCTAATAGGGAATGTTATTTGGTAGTGGTCCTACTTTCATCTTTGCTTATTAACTTAGGTAAATTATTTAAATAAGCCTTTACACTTTTCTCTACCATCTGTTCTTATTAATTTATCCTAAGTCTTAAGATAAGCCTTATTCTGTTCTTTTTCTTATTATAACCCATGTTATAATCATGCTTATTACATAACCCAAGGTCTAAGTGTGAAAATAAGCTTCTTTCATCTTTTACTCTATTTAGTTATGATTCTAAGTTATAACTATGCCAATTATCTTTAATTAGTCCAATTGTAATTATAATTAGGCGTAATTTCAATCCAATTCCATTATTTATTACAGTCTTTATAATTTACATCTTATTTTCTTCATTCAATATTCTTACTTATATAATCCATATTCATGTTTAATTTATTCTAATCCATACGCGAAGAAAAGGGGGATGAAGAGAAAAGACGCTTGCATAAAATCCAAAATGTCGAAAATAAAAAATAAATAACAGTAAATAAACTTAAATACTGTAAATAAACTGTAAATCAATAAAAAACTATGCTTAACAGTAGAAAATTATAATTAACAGAAATAAACTAAAATTACTGAAAAGAATAGCTGAAAGGAAATAGACTGAAAATAATTCTTAAAACTGTAAATAAAACTGCTAAAAAGGTTATTCCGAAAATCGTAGTAAAACTACAACTATTGGAAACCCTATTATTTTAAATTACCTAAAGAAATCTTAAAATAATTACAATCACTCACCTCCGGTCCTAAGCTCTTCCTTCGGTCTTCCCGGATCCACTTGGAGTTGTAAAATAATTTAATTTATAATGATTTTCTCCTTGAAAAAATTATTCCGTTTAAGGTCCTTCCAAGAAAGGTGAACCCAATTGGAGAAAACCTAGAATGAGAAAAAGTGTTAGGTCTAAGGGTCTATTTATAGGGGTAGAAGTGGACCTCGGACCGTTGCATTTGGTGGTTGAATAGGATGCAACCACGTCATAGGCTGAATAGGAGCCATCGGATGCAAAACTGGAAGGACCAGATTGAAATAAAGGATGAAAATGACATGCAAAAGATTCGTTGGAACATACTGGAATGAAGGAACGATTCTTCGTTCCTTCACCTAAGGCGGGTCGACCGACCCCTTTTCTAGGTCGACCGGCCGGTCGACCTGGCCATATATATATATATATATATATATTCGTTTTCTTGTTTGTCTCATATCTTGCGCATATTAGCTCGGTTTCTGCCATTCTATATATGGAAATTGACCAGAAAATTACCACGAACAATATGGTGCAACTCCCATGGCTCAATTCTAATAATTTCATGAAGTTATTTTATTATTTAATTAATTAATAAATTAATTATTACGGGTTAAATGTTGGGTTGTTACAGACTCGATAATGACAAGTTTTGACAAACCATGCAAAGGCTAGTCGATCCTCCAATGGGGTTTGTGAAAATCAAAGGTTGATCAACTATCTTGGGTTTCAATCCCAAACTATCTACGAACTCACTAGATATAATGGAATATGAAGCCTCGATATTAATTAAAACACACAAAGAGTATCGTAAATAGAAAGCATACCCTGTATAACGACGCCCTTCCCCTTCACTGATGGAGCCCTCGATGAAGCTGGAGCATCATTCAAAGCATAAGAAGACACAAGCCGCTTATTTCTCAGCAGTTCTGGGAAATCCTTCTTGATATGTCCCAGCTTGTTGCAATTGTAGCACTTCTTGCTCTCCGCCTTACATTCTTTGGAATAATAGCCCTTCTCTTCACAATTATAGTAATCAGGCTCCCACTTGCCTTTTTTCTGGCCACTCTTCCGAAACTGCTTCATTTTCTTACTGTCCCACTTTCGCTTACCTCCCTCGCCAGTTAGCGACTTTGGCTCATCCTTGGAGGCAACAACTGACTTAGGCTTAGGATACAGACTCTCATGTCTAAGAGCCTTCTCCACTAGCCTTTCAAATGTCTCATCAATATAACTCATGAGCTTTTCCCCAAGATAATCAATATAGCTCATAAGCCTTTGTCTACATATTCAAAAATATTTTTTAAAGAATTTTCATTTTGGTTATTCGCTTTTATGAAAACCTCGAGTCATCTACGTAGATGAGATGAGTGATGCTCTGTTTCACTCTATTTATTGGAAAAATATTTTTCTTTAAGAATTCAATTTCCATCTATATAGTGAAAAATTCCATGGTGATAGTGAATAAAGCCCACTGGTTTATCCTAAATTGGAATAGAAAATGAAAGAGTATCTATACATTCAAAGGTACAATCATAAAGTTCTCAGGAAATCGCATCGTCTTCATCATTGAAACAATGAATTTTCTACTTATTTTATCATAAGCTTTATGTATATCTATTTTCATACATATTCGATTTCTTTAAGAAGAATTGAAGTTTCTGACCATTTCATGTGCTAAAATTGAGTATTCTTGAACCAATCTACTTAACATGTAAGCATTCTGATTTTACGAAATTAAAAAAGGTAAAAATTAGTTTAATTCTTTCATAAAATAGTAGAAATGGTTTTATAAATTAAGCTACAACATGAAATAGCTTTCTCTTTAATTATGTGATAGCTCTCTATCTTTGAAGTATAATAGATTCATTCTTAGAAGTGCAATAACTTCTTTCCTAGACATGTGATCGTTCTTATTCTTTAGAAGTGCAATAGCTCGTTTGCCTTAAACATGTGATAGCTTTATTTCTATACTTGCTATAGCTCCATTTCTACACTTTCGACAACTCCATTTCTATATTTTTGACAACTTTAATTCCATACTTTTGATTGATTCATTTCTATATTTTTGATAGCTACAACTCTATACTTACGAAAGCTTCAATTTTATACTTGTGTTAGCTTAAATCCTATGCTTAGAATAGCTTCAATTCTATACTTGTGACAGCTCCAACTCTATACTTGTTACAACCCTAATTCTATACTTGCAATAGCTTCAATCTGATACTTTTGATAGCTTTGCTTTTACACTTGCATTAACTTCATCTTTCATTAAACATGCTACCCCTAGTTTCGATTACAGGGTTTGGGTATAACAACCAAAATGATTGTGTAAACTTTTTTGTAAGTTGATTTTGAGAAACAACTACATTGCATGTTGCACATCGTTCAAGTTGAATTTGGATATATATATATATATATATATATATATATATTCATATAGGCATCAAAATTCCTTATATGTCCTTTTGGTTGCTTATATTATCTTTTATTTTAGTTGTTAGATTCCCATGTCATCAAATATATAAATTTTCCCATATAAAATTATTTGTGACAAAAGCGAGGACATCTCTGGTGTAACTTTGAGCAAAAGTGCATACATTCCTAAAATCCCTTTGTCATTGTGTTGAAGGTTCATTTTGTCGAAGAAGAATCCACATTTTTGAGCTATATTTCGAATGCCATGTTAATCTAAATTCTAATCGGGGTCCTCATAATGATGATGCTATGGATCATTCAACTAACATTTCTCCTTTTGTTTTTCACAAACGGAGACATCCATTTGGTAAAATGGAAGGATGGAGGTTATAAACACTTAAAGAGTTTGTTATAGCTAGAAAAGTAGCGCTTCTCGATTATGAACAATTACCAAATCTTATTACGTATGTAAAAAATATATTTTTATATCAAACTATGTTATATATCATAATTAAATTTATCTTAAACAATATTTTAAAAATCATTTTCAACAAAAATCCAAGGGTTCGGCCCAATAAATGATTTGAGGCTTGGTTTCAGAAATATGCAAGCATGATCATTAGATAAATTTAATTTAAAGTGGTACTTATTGCATGTATGATGTGTATTAATTCAATTCAATACGTTCATGATAATGGAACCACTGATAACTTTTATAAAATCCTTGCATTTGGTCTATTGAAAAAATACAAAAAATCTAGTCTTATATCTAAACGACTTTAAATTTCAGACAATAGAGTTTAGAGCGAATAAAACAACTTACAAAAGCAGGGTATGCGTTAAAGGTGATGATTTACAAGATTATTATGGAGTGATATAGGAATAATTGAACTCACTTATTTGGTGGTGTCGGAGCTTAATTTTTTCGTTCATTTTAGATTGTTTAATACTACTCTAGGTGTAGGAGTATGCCATATACATAAAGATTATCCACTTGTTGAGGTAAACCAAAATATACGATATAAAAAAAATAACCCATTTGTTTAATGTTGCAAGCAACTTAAATTTATTATATGTCTTATCCTACCATGAATGACAGCAAGACAGACTGGTAGACTATTGATAGGATAATACTGAGATGGTCATTCAATGGAAACATGATCATAACCGACGATTAGTAACAAACCATGTCGAGAAGCAATAAATTAGAAATTATATAATAAAAATTTAATTCATTAAATATGTTTTAATATAATAAATGTGGAATTATAAGAATAATTTGGGTATTAGATGGTAAATATTTTTATAAAATAGAAAGAATTTTAAAAGTGATAAATATTAATTTTATAATTAAATTATTTATTTTGAAATTTTAAAGATAAATTCGTAATTTTAATTTAAATGGTTAAATAAATTTTTAAAGAAATAAAATTTGAAATAAACTCGTTTAGAATTTTTTTTCTTATAGGAAGAATTTTAATTTTAATTGTTATCCATAAAATTTCAATGCCGAAAGTAATGTTATAAGCGACATCGTCATAAAGAAATCAATGCCATTAGGACCAATGTCAAAAGAATAGTGTTACTACTGATATTATTCTCGAGAACATATGACATGTGATATGCTTGCGGCGCCAGTAATCAACGTTGGGAATATGAAGATGGATTAGCATCGAAGGAATTCGATGCTACACTTCATCGATAAAAGGACGTGAACAACGTCAACTAAGTCAATACCATGAGCAATCGACGTTGCACTTCATCGTTGTCATATCCTATCTATGCAACTATTCACTTGTAAAGAAATGGATATCACATGTCACCAATACTGCATGAACCAATGTCGCCATCCACTTGATAAGTGATGTCATGTACCATTATCGTCGAAAGAAATTTATGGCCGATGTTGCTCCAATAATGCTTCTCGAAGTTAGTAACGTCGTCACCAACGTTAGCACTATTCCATATCGCTATTCATCTATCATGTTAAATAATGATGTCATGTCTCTATGATGTTTCTTTATTTCCAATGTCGCCGCTCCTTAGAGTCGTACTCCAGATGGAATCACCCATCATTAAGGTCGCCAATGATCATAGACGTTATTCTACAATGTTGATTGCGAACATCATCAATATCTACAGAGGCTACACATGCGATGTTGATGGTAAATGTCGTCAATGTCTATAGAAGCCGTCAATGCTGTAAATCCAAAAGTCATATGCATCATTGATGATGCCGAAGCCCAGGAATGCCGACGCCAAGCTGGTGTACCGCTCATCTACCCCTACAAATATGGACCTAGGGGCACTTTGGAAGTGGTGATTATTTTTCTTCTCTCCGTTCTAAAATCAAAGAATTGTAACCCTAAATCAAATTGGGAAAAATTATCAATTGATTGTAAATCTCATGATTTTCTGATAAGGAACACAAACAATGTCGAACATGACCTATTAGACTATGAACAATGATAAGCATAGCCTATTTTGCCTATGGATAACATCGAACATAACTTGATTTATCTATTAACGTGAGTATGCACTTTGAACGGTAATGATATGGACACATAAATAATAAAACATTTTAGTCCCAAAGCTCAATGTGATTATCTCCATAGGGCTTCGGATTAAACAAGAGATTATATGCATAATTACTATTTAGCCTATCTCATATGAATATAAGACTTCGAATATAAAAACGAATCACCTAGTCTATTAACACACTTAATGGACTATTGCACGAATTTGCTACTTGTCTTCTCTATCTTCTTTGGATATATGACATGAAATTTTGAGTATTTTATTCCGAAAAGCCATAGGAATTCTCGAATATATATTCGAAGTGACCTTAATGGCTCTCGAATATTCAAATCCAAGTGATCTTAAGAGATCTCGAATACTATATTCTAAGAAAACATATGGATTTTTCAGATATCTTACCTTAAAAGCCTATCGGCATCATAAATCCATGCCTTAATGATATCATCTTGCTCCTAGTCACTAATGATGAGTTTGTCCTTGATAGCACTATTTGGTCAACATTGATTAAGTCATGCTCGAATCAAGGATTAATTCATCATGATTAGCATCATGGGTGTTATACCAGTATTTGGTCTAACTTTTTTGGCTCTAGAAGGAGGGCTGGAACCTCCGACCATATTTAACTCTATCCTCAAGCTAATGAAGTGAATTTTTGTTTCAGGAAAATGAGATCAAGATGGCTTAGTCCTTTAAATGAAGAAGGCATACCAACGAAAGCATTGGAAGAAAAAATAGTTTCCAACTTCAAATTGGGAAATATGGAGCCTAGATAGCCGTTAGAACCGGCATAACCTACTAGTAGCAAAGCCAAAATAAAAAGCCTAGCAACAAGTATCTATGATGGAAGAACTTTTAGAAGGAATCCTTGCTCAAAAATCTTCGAAAACCACCAAGCATACGGAGGAAGATTAAAGAGTTAGTAAGAAGGAACTTGGATGCTTCTTTGCTTACAAACAAAAGTAACGGCAAACTTACTGTACTTTCATAAAGAAGAAAAGGTGACCAATAGGCTAAAGCAACCGAGCGCTCTCCAAAGTCATTGGCGGATAACAAGGTCAAAGCAAATTGTCAAGGAAGGTTGGAGGAAAAGTCCAATGAACAACCTGGAAGTTCTTTCTCCAAGAGGTACAGACCTAATAGGAGTAACTACCATAGTGATGAAGCCTACTTGAGGGTCGTTGAAACACCCCACACCCCTTAGTATATCCAAAAGGACACACTAAAAAAGGTGGTGCGTTATAGGTATAGCTAAAACTTATAGAAAATAAAATTCACAAGACAAAATAGATAAAAACAGTGGAAACAATTAAAACAATAATTTACCAAAAATCAAACTTCATAAGATATAGTTATAAAACCAAATACATAAGATGTCTCAAAATGCCAATACATTTCTTAAGAAAATCATAACCTCAGTCTCATAAAAATCAGAGTATAAAACTATCCCTAAAAAATTACCAGTACATCAAATAAGCTAAAAACTAAAAATGAAGAAAAGGAATACATGAGAAAATCTCCGCCACTGAATTCTCCAAGTGTCCGTAGTCTACCGCCCTTGCCCTTGCTGGCCTATGGGGGAAAAGGGGAAAATAGAGGAGTTGGTCAGACTAAAAGTCTGGTGAATGATAGTAATTACTAGTATTCTTAAGCAAGGTAAAGATAATAGAATTTGCAACAGTTCTAGTATAAAAGGAAATAAAGAAATAGGAGGAGAGGTAAAGCTGGAAATAAATATGATTTAACTATTAGATAAATTCGATTGGATAACTTCGATTGTTTGCACTTGTCTTAGATAACTGCTTTGATTAGGCTGAATTCCCAATCCTACTTTAATTAGGCTGAAGTCCTAATTCTACCCTTTGATCGGCCTTCTACAAATGTGTCTACTGAGAGCTAGAAACCAGTGCCTACGAAAGGCATCAACTAAGCTCTTGGAACTCAATAGCGAATTATATCCCCTGCACCGAGGCTGCACGCTCGACCACCGTTAGGTTCACACTATCTGTTGCTCCCTCTTTTGACCTTTTATTTACCCTAGACAGCATAAGCGTGCCCTCATCTCACTTCAGGCTATAGTGAGGCACCTGTGTCCATAGAAAATAGGGAATGCTGTTGGTACTGGTCCCTATCAAACAAAATCTAATTGCGCCTCTTGTCCAAATCTCCATGTTTTGGACTTTTAATTATTGACCTTTTATCTACCCTAAACAGCATAAGTGTGCCCTCATCTCACTTCAGGCTATTGTGAGACACCTGTGTCCATAGAAAATAGGGAATGCTCAAAGTCTCAAAATAAGCCTTTTTCTATTCTGTTTCTAATTATAACCTATGTTATAATATTGCTTATTAACTTAACCCAAGGTCTAAGTATAAAAATAAGCCACTTTCTCTTTTTAGTCTTCTTAATCATAATATTACATCATATTTAGGCTTAAATTAAGTCCAAGTCCAATTTATTACTGTCTTCACATTTTACATCTTATTTTCTGTAATTTCAGTGTTCTTATTATTTAGTCCATATTTTCGTTTTAATCTATTCTATTCCATTCGTGTAAAAAGGAAAAATAGAAAGAAACTAACAATTATAGAAGAAAATCCCAAACGCAGAAAAGATGTAAATAAAACGTAAATAATGGTAAATTATAAATATTTTAAATAACTGTAAATAAATGGAAAAGCTATAATTAACAGTAATTAACTACAAATAACTGAAGAGAATAGCTAAAAGGAAATAGACTGGAAAATAAATCTAAAACTGAAAATAAACTGGTAAAAAGGTTATTCCAAAATTGTAGAAAAACTACAACTATTGGAAACCCTATTATTTTAAATTACTTAAAAATACAAAATAATTACTAATCACTCACTTGTGGTCCTTAGCTCTTCCCTTAGTCTTCCCGGATCCACTTGAGGGTATTAAATATTTTAATTTAAAATGATCTCCTCGGAAAATTATTTTTTTTAGGGTCCTACCTGAGAAGGTGAACCCAAATGGAGAAAATCTAGAATGAGAAAAATAACTAGGCCTAGGTTCTTATTTATAGTGGCGCTTATGGATCTTAGACCGTTGGATTTGGAGATTGAATTTGGTGCAACCACGTCATAGGCTGGATAGGATCCGTCGGATGGAAGCACGGACGCACCGGATGAGAGGAAATAACACAAAATGACGTGTTCGAAGCTTACAGGAACGAAGAATTAAGGCAGGTCGTTCATTCAACAAGGCGGGTCGACCAAGGTGTCGACCGCCCCCCCTTGCCAGGTCGACATGCTGGTCGACCTAGGCAATGGGTTGGTCGACCTAGGTGTCGACCTAGCCCTATATAATTTTTTTTTCTTCTTTTCTAATTTCTTGTTTAATTCGTATCTTCTTCGTTCTAGCTCAGATTCTGACATTCTAAATATGGAAATTGACCAGAAAATTACCACGGACACAATGGTGCAACTCCCATGGCTCAATTTTGATAATTTCACAAAGTTATTTTATCATTTAATTAATTTGTTAATTAATTATTATAGCTTAATTTTCGGGTTGTTACAGACATGGCAAAAAAATGGCAAAAAGATGCTTAGTCTCAAGGACAAAAGAGCTCTCGATGACTGAGTCAATAATAACCATCGGGAAGCTCCCTACACAGATGAAGTCATGTCCACAAAAATTCATTCTCATGTCAAGATTCAATTCATTAATTATAATGGAACAACCGATCTAGATGATCACTTAATGGCTTTAGAAAGTCAAATAGATCTATACAATGCATATGGAGCTATGCGTTGGAGGTTCTCCCCTACTACATTTCAAGGAGCAGCAACTAAATAGTACATGAAGTACCGAGAGAAGACTATCTATTCCTGGAAACAATTTTCCTATGGATACTTGGTTCAATTCTATATTTGTAAAGATCCCACTATTGAATACACCATGCTGGCTAATATTAAGTAGAGACTAGGGGAGTTATTCGGTGATTCTTAAAAGTTACAATATAATGGCCCTAAAAGCAAAAGATATGATCGATAGAGATAAGCTAGTGGTAGTACATTCGAGGATGATTGAGCAAACCCCATTCTGGCGAGAACTTTATATACATGGATGCAAAGATTTAAAAGATCTCCACTTTCAAGCTGAAAAATTCATATGTATGGGTGAAATGTATCATGCGAGGAAGAAAGCACAACTGAAGAAGGAAGCAGGAAAAACAGGTTATGGCCGCGACAATAAGAAGCAAAAATGGGAGGAGACCCCATGTACCAATCATGTTGCTTTGAACAAGCCAATATCGTATATATTCACCGCAATGAAAGAAAATAAAAATATTCCAGATTCCTACAAAGCCAGAACCAACCCTGAACCAAGAAGAGGGGAAGATTACTGTGCCTACCATAAGGCAAATGAACATAAAACAAATGAGTGTAGAGTACCGGTAGGCATAATTCAGTGTATGATTTGCTCTGGACACCTGAAGGAGTTTGTTACGGACAATCAAAAAGCTGTTCATTTAGAAAATGGCAACCAAAGGCTACCAAACAACGCTGCAAATCTAGTAAAAGGCGATATTCAGGTAGATTTCATTCCATCCCTCAATAGAATTGACGTTATTCATGGAGGCTCACACCAAACTAGAAGTAGCAAAGGGGCTAGGAATCGCCATATCAGAGAAGCAAGGGATGGAATTTTCTCTATTTAGGAGGAGTCGTCACTCAAAATTCCAAGGTTCTAAATCCAAATGCATAACTTGACCATCACTTCGTAAGAGCTAAGAGGAATTCGTCATCTGCATAATGATCCGATTATGATCACTGTGCAATTTGGACTTTTTGTGATTACTAAAATTTTGGTGGGTAATGGAAGTGCAGTCAATGTGATCTTTAAACATGCATTTGACCAAATGGAAATTCCGAAGGAAAAACTAGAGCTGGGCTTTGAACCTATTTTTGGGTTCAATAATAAAGGATCAACTCCTGGTGGGCAAACAAGACTTCTCGAGCAAATGGGTGTTTCACTGTGCTCTCGGACCTTTGAAACTTTCTTTGTCATCATGGATCAACCTTCTTATTATATTGTCTTCTTTGGAAGGCCGGTCTTAGATGAAGTTGATGCTTTTGTTTAATCGAAGTATCTGATGGTAAGGTTCCTAACCAAAAGCGGATGGTGAACCATAAGAGGAGAACAATTTAGTGTTCGTGAGATGTACTTTGCCACTATTGAGCAATATAAACGAGACTATCTTTCTTGTTATAATTTGGAGGAAAATGAATCAATCAAAGCTGATACTAAAAAGCCTTTGGATGATGATTCCTCAAACACATCACCCAAAGTAAAAACAAAGCTTGTCGAGAAAGCTAAGCATGCATCGAGAAAATTTGATGTCCATATAAAGAAAAGAAAGTGGAAGGAAGCAAACTTAGTGGAAGACGAGATAAAAGGCGAAGAAATTATCACAGAATTAGATTATAGAGGTGAGCAAGAAAGATTGAAACAAAAAGATGACCTTAAGGAGGTATGCTTAGATCTAATCGATACAACAAAGTTGGTTAAGACTAGGAATGATCTAATAGCAAACTTAAAGGAAAGCTAATTCAGTTCCTTCAATCCAACAAAGATGTATTTGCTTGGACCCACTCAAATATGGTTGGAATAGATCCGACCATCATGTACCATCCTTTGAATATAGACCCAAATGTCGCACTAATTCGATCGAAGAAAAGGCAGTTTGATAAAGTTTGATCTAATGCTTTGGTAGTAGACTTCAAAAGATTGCTCGAAAATGGATTTTTCAAAGAAGTGCTTTATCCAAAATGGTTAGCTAATCTGGTACTGGTCAAGAAATCTAATGGAAAGTGGAGTACGTGTGTTGACTACACTGATTTGAATAAAGCATGTCCAAAAGATTACTATTCCCTCCAGAAAATAGACCAGTTAGTCGACACAACAAGCGGACACCAACTCTTATCTTTCATGGATGCTTATTCTGGATACAATCAAAATCCAATGTTCAAACTAGATGAGAAGAACACCAGTTTTAAAATAGATTGGGGAACGTATTGCTACAAAGTAACGCCCTTCGGGTTAAAGGATGCCGGAGCAACATATCAGAGATCGGTGAATGGAATGTTCAGAACAAATTTGCCGAAACATAGAAGTTTATGTGGACGATATGTGGGTTAAGTCCCAAGAAAGAAGCAATCATCTAAAAGATCTTGAGGAAATGTTCGACATACTTCGAAGATATCAAATGAAGCTTAACCCACAAAAATGTTTTTTGGAATTCAGTCCGGCAAATTCTTAGGGTACATTTTCAATGCTAGAGAAATCAAAGCTAACTCTGACCAAATTCTAGCTATCAAAGATATGGCAGAATCTAAGACAAGTAAAGATGTAATGAGCCTGAATGTAAGAGTGACAGCACTAAATAGAATTATTTCCAAGGCCACCAACAAATGCATCCCGTTCTTCGATGTGATCAAAAAGAAGAACTTCGAATGGAGTAAAGATTGTCAAAATGCTTTTTAGGAGTCGAAAAATCATTTGGAGGAACCGCCTATTTTGTCTAGCCCCATAGAGGTGGGACATATTTATCTCCATATGGCAGTTTTCGAACACGTAGTTTTTTCACTCCTAATTAGGGAAGAGAAGAGAATCCAACTTCTAGTGCACTATACAAGTAGAAGTTTAAGGATGTAGAGACACGATATCCAGTCATTGAAAAACTGGTATATTGTGTAACACTCCGTCATTTTGCATTAGTTATTTAATTAGTTAGTTAGTTAATTAATTAAGCTCCAAAAATGGAATTTGTGTAAACGATGGAATTTGACTATGAGCACCATTACGTTCATGGCGAAATTCTGAGTAACTTTCATATTTAGTGTTTTGCGATCGGAGTCCAAATGAAGAAGTCACGGATGAAAAATGAATTTAGAACGGAAATAATCCAAGTATAATTAATAAACGTTTATAATTATTCACTCAGGCCCACAGGCCAACCGTTTACTGCAACCGGTCGATATGTAGCAGTCTACCGATGCATATGAAGTGATCGACCAGTAGGGTAACTACGGGCGCAATAAACCTAGGCCACAACGGCCCGGATTTAATATTTTAAATCGAATGGTTGAGGTTGATTTTTACGCCTATAAATTCAGGCCTAACCCTCCCTTCTCTTCTCATATTTTCTCGAGGCACTAGCGAAGCTCTACCACTTCTTATTCTCCACTTTCTTTCTAAATTATAAAAATAATATATTTATATCTATATTCATACAAATTGAAGAAGAATAGAAATTAAATAAAAAGGAGAAGAGAAGAGAGATGAATTTAAGGTTCTACTTTAGATCTGGAGATTTGGATCGCTTTCAAAAGGTGAGCGGGAAATTTTATATATTGTTTATGAATTTAAATCTATTCCATTGGCATACGTTTGATTTTGATGCCTAAGTCAATTTTATTTGTGAATTGTCAGCTTAAACTAGTATAGAAAACTATTGCCTACATATTCTTGGTTTAGACTTAATTTGAAATATGTTTACACCCATGTCTGGAAACCTATCCCAAAGATTTTAGAATTTGAATGTTGTATATATTTTTTTAGATCTGTACTTGGGTGTAAAATATGATTTTTATATTATTGCCCAATTTGTGTTAAGTTGTAGATTTTTCATAGTTTAATTTGTGGGAAGAACATCCGTTAGATTTTTATATTTATTTTTACTTTTTCCACTTTTGATTCAAAAAGGTGACGCTTGATTTAACAAGGAATAAAACAAAAAAGGGAAGAGATGTGTAAAGTACAAATTTATTCTCCGTAGTTTACACTATTTATTCCAAATAAAAAGAAATTATCCATTCCTTGTAATTTCAAATGTAGTAAATCCTTCCTTTTGTACTAAAATTAATTTATGGAAATCATAGCAGAAAATCTTCCTAAGGAATTTAATTCTAGCAAATTAAATATGGAAAACATATTCTAGTTACATATCTATAACTATGGATAAGAATAAGTAGTTTATACGTATTTATTGCGTTAATAAAGGAGAATAGCGTTTATTCGTGCGTTATTTATGCGTAACGTTCGTTAGTTATTATTATATTTAGGAAAGCGAATAGGTAGAATTTAGAAATGTAGTAATTACTATTGATGGGCAATAAATTAGGAATTACCAATAATTAATAGGAAATAAAGGATTGTAACCCTAATCAATGGGCAATTAATGGGAAATAATGGATAGGGTTAGATTAGAGATTACAATTGGTTAATTAAAGACTGTAACTCTAGTTAATGGGAAATTATTGGAGATGAATTAGGGGTTACAATTAATAAGGACAAATGGATCAAAAGGGATTGATAAAAATTGAATAGATATAAAAGGTTAGTAATTTGAAATTAGTAATCATACATAAATGTCTTAGGAAATGTTTGTTAGGATTTTATGGGCAAATTGACATTTATATGCATAAAAAGGGGATTTATGGGTAGATAAGTATTTTAGGTAAATCTTATTACCTTAAATAAAAAAGGGAATTAGTAAGCTAAGTCCAACATCTACCTAAGATAATATAAGTAAAGACTTAGGATGGTTAATTGGACTTAGTGGGTTAGTGATGCGAGGTCGGTAGAGTTCACTCGACGGAAGACTGCTCTTCACTTCGAGGCTACCATCGGTCGGGTGAACTTACTACTGATGTGAGGTATCACTAAACTTAGAACTATTGACAAGATGAGAGATTGGACTTGCTTTCTTAATTGAAAAGTATTATATGGTCCAAATTTGGAATTAGGAGTGGTGAGGGATATCTCCATAAGGGTTCTGTTCTGGTTTGAGGTATTAAGTGGCTTTAGGGTCCGCCTCTCTCCCAAAAAGAAGTATTAAGTAAACTAGTGAGATTCCAAATAAATAAGGATGTCTCTAAAAAGCTTTACTTCGATATTGAGGTATTAAGTAGCTATATTAGGTCCCGCCTCCTTGCTGAAAGAAGTAACCTAATGAGATTCCATATTTATAATTAAGAGTGATAGTGCATATCTCGGGAAGGGTTTGCTTCGAGTTTGAGGTATTAAGTGACTGATCTAAGAGTTCGCCTCTCTCTAAAAAGAAGTATTAAGTAACCTAGTGAGATTCCAAGCGATGTCAGCGCCTCGCTCTAAAAAGAAGTATTAAGTAACCTAGTGAGGTTCCAAGTGATGTCAGTGCCTCTCTCTAAAAAGAAGTATTAAGTAACCTAGTGAGATTCCAAGCGATGTCAGCTAGGTAGTACCTGTGAGGAGTCCGTCTTGGGGTTAGGTATTAAATGACAAACACCTACCTACAAATAGGTGTTAAATGGTCAGACGTTTGCCTAGTCCTCATCAATAAGGATTAAGTGGCTTGGGTACAGTCTCTCATACTGCTAAGGCCGTAATAATGATAGTACCTGTAAGTTGTCCGCCTGGGGATAGGTATTAAGTGATGAGGACCTGCCTATAATATAGGTATTAAATGGTTAGATGTCCGCCTAGTCCTTTTAACGGTATTAAGTGGCTTGGGTACTGTCTCTTACATGGCTACGATTTTATTGGCGATAGACGTGGTAATAGTTGGACATTAAATGTTGGAAGCCTTAAATAGTGGTTAGAAGTCTTTATAGCTAGGACCCACCGACCATTGACAACATTGTTAGAAAACCGCCTTGGGAATAGGTCTTAAATGATGGGGTCTACCTTGATTGAGATATTAAATGGAAGAGTCTACCTATTTCTCTTTTAAAAGTATTTTGTGAAGATTATAGAATCCCGCTTCATATTTAGAAGTATTAAGTGGCAAATCGGTTTGGAAGTATTGGGTGGTTGATAAGGCTTCATCGGTACTTTGTACCTTGGGAAGTGGTAGGTAAGTAATCGTGTGTGCAATGCAAGGTTAGATTAGAATTGGTAACCTTAATGGACATAACAATTAAATGGAAATCAATCGGTATAAATTTATATTATGGAAAGTTTATAGATTTTCCAGTCACCAGAACTTGTTGGCATGTTCAGGGTTACGTGATAAGGGGTTCTCGCATTGTGAATGGTGGCGAAGATTTTTCTCTTCCCCTACACGTCCCGCCAATGTGGGTTGGTTAACAGTTGAGAGGATGGCCGTAAAACAAGGAAGTCCGGGGTTACCATTTGTAGCCACACCCTTTAAGGGGTGACCTTTGGTTGTTACATTTGGTATTAGAGCCTAGGATAGTAGATCAGAGCAATTAGGATAAATTGAAAGAACGTATTCACACTTTCATATCTGGTAATATTATATTTTTACGCTAGATTCTAAGAGTTCCGACTATAGAAGTAGTTGTAGTTTCACTCCGAGGGAATGGGCAAAGCAATTATGGGTTGGAAACATCTTAGAGTAAAGATTTTCAAGCCAACTCCGAAGTACCTCACGAAGTGCTGGCAATGCATAAAGCGCTATTGATGAAGAGCATGAGTACGACATATGGCAAAATCCCGAAGACTGGAGGTGTTCAACTTGATGGTTAGGATTCTAGCAATCTTGTGATTTTGGATTTTGATGATGAATTCTAGTCGGAGGCATACATTTATTTCAGATGAGCGGGAAATTTGAGTATGTATGTCGCAATTGTCCGAAGGCAAGTTTTTGCTAGGGTGCATTCATTGATCACCTCTTTGATGGCAAACCGAATTTTTATTTGAATAATTAATGTCAATTCCTTGGTTTAAAACATGTGAGTGAATTTTTATAAGTATATTTTGGGAATGCCTTAGATTTTGGAAAAAGGATTTTCAAAGGATTTTTTTCCCAATTCCCAATGAGTTATTTTGGAAATTTTGTTTTGGGAAGATTTTGAAATTTTAATTGTCAAAGAAACACGTATACCATTAAATTGGTCATGTTAAGAAATTTTTAGTTTATAAAAGATTAATTTTTGAAATCCTTAAATATATATATATATATATATATATATCAGTAAAGGCTTTATTTTGATTTTGGGTAAGGAAATAGTTTTTCAATTTGGGAAATTTGTATTTTAAAAAGTGTTTTCGGAAACCCTGAAATATTTACATATATAAGTCTGATTTTTAAGGGAAGTTTTGGTCTGAAATAGTTTCCATTATTTAGAAACAAGTATAAAGGAGCATATATTTAGCTCAGTGGCTTTTTTGTTTAAAAATCGAGGTTTTTAATTTTCTCTCCTTAACGTACAGACAAAATGGGAATGACATTCAATTTTAGTTGGGTATGTAGTTTGAATTGTTGTTGTTCTTAATAGCTCTTGGAAGAAATATTTCCATGTGAAGTAGGCAAGGAATAGCAGCTGGAGTAATTTCGGGTTTTTGAAATTATTGTTGGTCACAATAGTTTTGTTGGGACTACTGTGAATTGTTGGAGTATGGTTTGGGACTAGGCGGTAGGCTTTGACACCACCATGATGAGGATAGGAATTTTTTGGATCGTGTCGAATCGAAGGAGACGGCATGAAACGATTATTATTATTTAATCCGACCTTAATTTGGTCTAAGTTCAATTAACACCAAAAGCCCGTCTAGTAGTTGACCACATAGCGTTAAACCTAGAGCAGGTCTACTAGTTAATGAGTTTTGGAACAACTTAAACCTAGACAGGGACTATACAAGCCACGTATGAATTTCCCCAGTTGCATTCTTTCGTTCCTCCTTCCTCAACAAGCCGAACCCAATATCCATCCTTCCCCTCCTCCAAGTAGCAGCCTCTCTCTTCCGTTCTTCCCCTAGACGACGTCGTTTTTCCCTAGGAGCAGGAGCCTTGCCTCCCATTCGTGTTGGTTTTGCACGTTAGATCACACCCCACCACTACTCCAGATCTAAACCCTATTTCCTTCTGTCGACCACTTCTTAGCCCAAGACACCTTTTCGTGATTCCGGTTTTTCCTCACACAATTATGGTCTTAACATTTAAGAGGCCACATGGCTGTACCGAAATGAGCAGAAGGTTTCGCCACTGTTGGACTGGAAGAGCTATTCGTCGTGGTAGAATTTGCAACGATCCTCTGCTTTGAGACCTTTGAGCGAGAATGTTACTCATGCTGCATCTGCCATTTCGATGGAGGTAATGGTTTGATTCATTCGGAAATGAAGGGTGTCTTGATTGAGCCGACTAATGATGATTTCACCGAGATTTTAGAGGCTTCCACAAAGGATGCGGACTTGAATGATTTTGAAGTGATCGACTTAAAGATTTTGTAGCAGATCTTTTCCCAGGATGTCGGTGTTTGGAAGATAGATAATCTACGTACGACTGCCCATCTAATTATGTGCATCATTCGGCACAATGTCATCCCTCAAACGGGAAGTTATGAGTGGATTTATCCTAAGGTGCGGAAATACACATATGCTAGTGTTAGCAATATCACCGTCAATTGGACTCGCACCCTTTTGATTCAATTTGTTGATTAAGGATTAACACTCCACATAGTCACTTTCCATATTTTCATCTATCCACTCTCGTCTTTAGGTAATACGGGATAACCTCCGTGAAGAGGCAGTTTAGTAGAACGTTTCTTCTACCATCATTAGATCCTTTCTTAGGATGATGGCAATTCCGAAGTCGGCATCAACACCAGCAGCGTCAACAGCGTGAGATTGCGTACAAAACCACCATGCTATGACCATTCAAGGGTCACAACAATGGATCGAGCTCCAACCATGGAGCAAGGCATCTCGTTGTCTGTAGATATTATTTTAGGCTTTATGGTGTTGTTATCTTTTCCCTTCCAGCATTTGTTCTTTTCTTTTGGATTGTTCGGGTTGTAACTGTTAATTGTCTCTGGTAAAAGGCATGCGCGATATTATGAGTTTCTATTTACTATGTTATTGTTTTTAATTATGTAAACCACTCCTAAATATGCATAATAAAGAAGCAGTATAAATATGGGAATCTCATAAAGATACTTGACTAACAGCATAATGCAATCTAAGAATGGAAGTTTAGAATAGTTGGGAAATTTTAGCGAAGGACATGATAAAGTTGTTTTGGTATCACGGGTCATTACTCGTGTTCTTAAGAGCTAATTTTTTTGAATAATAGATGTGTTGGTATTTGTAACGATCGAGATTTTTCGACCCTCGAAAATCAACACTAATACAACCTTGGTATTCACGTGCCGCAAATCCAAGTGCCGGAAAGCCAGATTGTTAGGGGAAAAAGAAAATAAAGATAGAACAGAATCTGACACGAATGGAATAACATATATTATTTCGATATATAATCTTTACAGCAGAAACTTTTGAATACAATATCAAGGTCTAACCTGGATTCAGCCTGGACAGTTATAAATCCTCTGTCCTTAAAAATGCTGAAAAACAAAAACAAATGCAATAGATGCAGATGATAATAGAATACGTCCATATGCAGATGAAGATCTCCAGCTCTCCTCTGGAAACTCCAAGCATTTTCAACTAAACCTGAAACTACTCGGATTTGACCCAAGTATTAAAAATACCCATATAAGGCTTGATAAACCAGCATGAGATACTCGATTTATAAATTGATGCCAGTTAAAAACCTTTGAAAAGAAGGGTATCTCATAAGACAACGCTCACACATAAGCACGCACGATTTTTTACCTTATGATAACCAAATCACTTTTATTCCAAAATAATTTGATATTATTTCTAATGACATTCCATTGAAAACACTTTTCAAATAATATATCAAAGATAGCCGAAATTGTTACATTGATTAAATTTGATGGCTTACTAGCTACTTTTTAAAAGTAGGTTCTACAATCAAAACTGTAAAGGCAACGTATTGGAATTGGATTCAGACTCAAAAATCCACGTATAACAGTCCTAGTTCACACCAGTGGCTTTACATGATCTCCGTCAGCCTCCGAACTATACTACTCTACTACCATGGAACAGAGTACTGCTTAGTGGCTTTACACGATCTCCATCAGCCTCCATACATTTCCATTCATACAATATGGAAACAAGTGCCAACAGGGAACTTCCCTCAATAATAGCTCGAAATATGTCCCTCAGACCATATACTATCCTGTATCATTCCTGGGATGTGAGGCTCGTGAGGCTACGCTCCACAAAGCCACGCTTTGATCATCACAGGTTCCACTTTGAATGCCACATTGCCATTTCTTCAATCACCATTGACTTTCACGAACATACAACCTCTGAGCTCGTACGTCTTAGAGAAGGGTGTTAAGCTAAGAGAAGTTGCCTTCTCCGCCACCAAACAGATGTAGGTTTGTAAAAGTCAACGTTGTGATCTCAGAAATGCAATGCTAGACATTCGTCCATACAAGTTTGTTCTAGGATTCAACGAAACCGAAGGCACTCCTCCTACCACATCCTGTCGGAATTATCCCTAGGATTAGTAGCGATTAGTCCTTGTAATCGAAGATTTTCATAACAGAGCACTACTGCCACCATAAATATATGATGTGGTAAATTTCACCCTGAGGGACTAGTGGCAAGCAGTCCTTCATCATGAAGATCCTCGTCTTCAAAAATCATCATTGTGTCTTCACTTCCGAACGTATACATTGGTTCGAAGTGGTTTTCGGAAAGGAGTTACCCAAATCCGACCCCGGTTTTTCCGAACCAATCGTCGATTAAAATGATGTTAAGTTCGTATATGATTATCAATAATTAGTCAATTTAATTCATCTTTTTATTCATTCATAGATATTTCTTAGAGATATAACCATTGAATCATTTCTTTATCTTTTTCAGTGTATATGGAATCATTAAGCTTCATTTATCAAATAATTTGGTTGATTTTAAAACCTTTTAATCTTGAAATAATTCCAAATCGTTTCACTTTTTATTTAGGAAAACATTTCCAAACCATTTCTATGAAATCCAAGTTATTTAAATTTAGAAAATTATATATTTATATTTTGGGAAATTTTGATCTGAGTAAAACAAATTCACTATCACATCCTTCAAGCCAGTCCGAATAGCCAAGGAGAGCAGGAAACTGGTTTTCAAACTCAAGCCTAAAAACTATCTCTCTAACACCCATAAGGCGGTCAAGTTATTTGATCGACTCTAAATCATTTAACAAACTCTACCAACTTTTAATTATTTATTTAACCACTTCATAAATCCTTCAAATTTCCTTTAAAATACTTTTTTAATCATTTAAAAACATTTACCAAAAGATTTGGAAATGAATCGTTAAGTTTAAAACCATATTTCAAAAGTTATTGAGAAGTGCTTAAGAAAAGTGCTGCAGAAAGTGTTTTTTAAGCTATATTGATCAAAACAATTTTTTATCATTTGGAAATTAGTTTTTATATATCAAATCACTTTTAAAACATTTTAAAAGATTAATAAGATTTATTCCATATTTTTAACCATTTTAAAAATATTTAATTAAAACATCTGCGACTTTGGCCACCGAACTGCCAAAGCACGATTTTCTTGAAAACTTGATTTGCTCATATTTCAAAATTTACTAAACAAAATCTTGATCCTTTTCTTTTATTTGAAAATAATAGTCATAAGAGTTCGGAAAATTCTTATTACAAAGAAATCCGACTCCAATTCCATCCTATAGTAGGATTTAACTTTTACGACACGAAATCACGAACTACCGTTACGCGACGCGCTTATTTTTGACTCCAAATTCATTGTTTGAAAAAACTTCTCCAATTTGAATTTTAATGTTTATAAAACATTAATAAACAATTTTTGAACATTTAAACCAATATTTTCCATATTAAATCTCTTTTAAATCATTTCATAATATTATATTATTATAATATTCATTTTCAACATTTTTATATTTTCCAAACCATTAAGAGGCTAAATAACTTCATATACACATCCATATGGATTTATTTTTCATTAATTAATCATGGTTAATTACTTAACCATTTTTATTATGATTTCTCATAATTTATCACAACCAAGTTGTCAACCATATCAACATCCATATAATCAACCAAGTTATCAAACATTCATACAACTCATTAAGAGATTAAATGGTCATATTATCAAACTTAAAAATAATTATAGAGATTATTTATAATTTAATAAACGTTGAGTACTCACCTTTATCAAACCAAATCTTCCTACCAATATTTAAGTCACCACAACACTTCATTAAATCATATAAACTTCATCTTAACATCACCAAAAAACTTTACTTCTCTTCCAAGTGCTCGGCCATCTTCACCTCCACTTACTTTACTCTCGGCCATGCCCTCATCATCACCTCATGCTTATGCCATTACCTCCAACCACCTTCCAATGCTCACGGCCATGCCTCCCTACCTCCATAGTGCTCACGGCCAAGCGCCATTAAAGAAGAGAAGAGAAAGAAGTAGATTAAGAAGATGTTAGAGAGTAATTAGCAGATTGGTGCTTAAGCACTCCTCTATATTAACCCTCCTATCTCTCTTAAATAGGAGAAGCCATTAAAGAGCATTAAGGAGCTCAAGAATGATGAAGAAGAATAAGAATGAATATGTGAAGAACGAAGGAGGATACGAGTGGGTATTTATAGGGAAAAATGGTAGAAAATATCTAAAAGTGAATGGACAAAACTACCCTTAGCCCACTCCCCTCCTATCACATCACAATACACGTTGGTACCCCCCTTCATGTGCCTCCATCACTTCATTCACTTCCAAGCATGTGTATTTGATTTTTGGATGACTTAAGGGTTAAGTTTTGTAAAATATCTTAGATATTTTTAAATTTATTGATATATAAATGTATAAATGTGTAATGTATACATACATGTATATATGTATATGTGAGGATGTGTATTTATGTGTTATATATGTGTACATGACATATAAACAAGGTTGTCAACGACTTTCGAACAACTTCTGTTCGTTAAACCGTTGAAAATCAAGAAACCGATTCCAGTCGCATTTTTACTTATAATTTAAGTTACATATATATGTGAACCAAATTTGAAAATAAATTTAAAATCATTATTAATTAATTAAATTGATCTCATTTGAATTATAAAATCATATAAATCAGTATTAGCAATTATTTACAAAAATTGCTATTATACTGATAAAGCGATATAAATTTTCTCATATTTTCAAACTGATTATATATCTTTATAAAACTATTATAAATGATTTATTATCATTTTATAACCATTTAAAATGAATTATTATCATTTAAAAACAATTATTTGAATAAGTATAATAATTATTTAATCATTAAATCTAAATTTAAAATCAAAAATCAATTATTAAATATAAGGGCATCACTGAGAATGTCATACATGCTTTTAATTTCCAAAAATAAAATAAATAATTTTATTTCATATTCTTACTCAATTATAAAAATAAGTGTATGTATCCAGCTCTGTGCGCCGTTTTATTATTATAGAGCTGTTTATCGATAAAACGGTTTTGACCATATTATCGATATATTTCCAAAGGAAATATTTTTGTAAATACTTATTACCATTATTATTTATTATTCAAAACATCTCTATGTTTTTAAAAGCTTATATTTGGATATTTTAAAAATAAATAAAATTTATCAAGATGATAAATTTGCGAGTCCTTACAGACTTTCCCCCTTAAGAAAATTTCATCCCCGAAATTACGCCAAAACAAAACCCAAAGGTATTTGCCCAAAATATTTTTTTTAAACTTACATTCGTATGATGTACACAGATCATCCGATTTGATATACCATTCGAATTCACAACTTTACTTCGGAACTGGTATTGATCCCCCGATCCTCTAGCGCGGACTTTGATCAGGCTTTCTGATCGGAACTTTCAGTATTCTTTGCATAGCTCTCAACTATGATAGAAAATGTAAGTATCCCAACACAAAACCTCATCAATGTTCGTCATCAAGAATCGAGTGATAAATCTTTTTCGGACTGGTGTAAACACCTCCAAGTTCCGTACTCGAATCTTAGATCAGAATTATGAGACGGAATGATCTACTTACAACTTATTTAGCTTTTTCAAATCTTCACGAATCTTTTATTTTCATTTAAATACCTTTATAAACCCTTTCTTTAAAATATTTATTCCTAAAACTATTTCTATCTCTTTTCCAAAAGAAATCGATTATCTTTTATTTGGAATAATGCCATTATAATTCTTATTTCAAAATTCCTTTGAAAATTATTTGTTAATAGATCTCATTATAAATTTAATTCCAAACTTATTTTATATTACATAAATTTCCCTTTTATACTTTTTCAAAACATTAGGATATGAATTCTCAAACCCATCTTTCTCAAACATCATTTTATTTTTGCTAATTACACTTTATTTTATAAAATATACTTTTATAAAATATATTCTTAAATAATTTCTTCATACACACTTTTTATAAAGACATTTCTTTATATTATGTAATCTTTTTATTTCAAAATATCTTATTAAATTTGATCTGATATAAGATAGAAGAAGTGCTCCGAGAGGATAATCCAAAGAGAAGTTTATTAATTAACATCATATTTATACATCCATTCCTAGCTGTATTACAAACTTATAGGGATAACTTCTTAGGGAATACAGCCTATCATACATCACCATCTTATATATAGATACTTGAACTACTATATATACTATTCTTGGATCCCTTTTGAGGTAGATAGTACTTTATCTTTGAGGCCTTAAGTCAGCCACCTTCATTTTTGGACGGTCTTTCATTAAGTGTTTACCTTGGTAGCAGCAAATGCATGTCCAGGGACATTCTTTGGCCATATGTCCTAATCCTTTGCAACGGTAGCAACCCTTTACCTTTCCTGACCGAATTCTGGGTTTCTTCTTCGTTTTAGGGGACCCATGTAGAAAATGTCCTTTCCTTTTACACTTGTAACTGAATATATCAACCCTAAAAGATTTTTATTTCTTATTTTTCTCTGCTTTCCTATTATCCCTTTCATTTTCTTTCATATTCTTACACAGAACTGCATAATGCCATTCTTTACCGCATCTGTAACAGTATATGCCAACATAAGATCCTAGTTTTAATTTCTCTTCTGCTTCTTTTGCTGCACATGCTCTTCATGCTTGCTTCGGAGTCATCCTAAAATCTTTCCTCGAAAAATAAGACATCCTGACCTAAGTGATATACCAAGATATCATTAGAAGGTTCATATAATTTATTTCTTGACTTAAAAACTTTTATCCAAATAACTTAATTCAACTTGTTTGGATATTGAACTTCCCTTGATCATATAATGACAAGGAGAGAAATTTGCGAAGTGTTCGGTACCGTTCGTCCAAGCCAACATATGATCGATACTTGAAAGATTATTCCCATCATCACCAAACAGATCAAGACCTTATTCTTGGAACTTTCCAAAGTGATAACATCTTATAAATTTTCTAAATTATACTTTTGTAAATATAAAATATACTTCATTTAAAACGGTGTGTTGATATGCCTTGTTTAAGTGTTTAAAAATCCCTATCGATAACGGTGATCAAGCACATCGACCAGAATCTGTATACAACTCAACAGATAAATCAACACAAAACATTTTTATATCAAATAACAAATACGTTCTCATATGTATAATACTCTTAAAACTCATTCTAGGGTGTTATTAACCCAATCTCTAATGAGTCACTCATTCTAGGGTATTACTAACCCTATCTATAATGAGTTTTACCCCACCAAAGCCTAGGTGTTCGCTCAACCTAAGCTCTGATACCAAATGTAACGACCGGGATTTTTCAACACTACAACAGAAATGACTTTTGGTAGCGTTGAAAAAACGCTACCATAACTTATGGTAGCGTTTTAGAGAACGCTGCTATACGACATGCAACTAAAAGTCTAAAACTTTTTGTTGCGTTGTAGTAAACGCTACCAAAATCCAGTTTTAAATGCAACTATAGGTATTTTCTGTAGGATTTAAAAAACGCTACCAAAAGTCACTTTTAAATGCAGCTATTGGTTTTTTCTGTAGGGTTAAAAAAACGCTACCATAAGTCTTCATTTTTTGGTTGCATTTTTTGGTTATATGCTTTTTTTTGATTTTCAGTAGCATATTTTAAATGCTACTATTTACGGTTGATGGTTTATACCATTTCCAGCAATCGCTTATATACTATTCATATTAAAACGAACGATCAATCGCATAATTTTCATATATTCAAACAAACAATTAAATCACATAATTAGCATATACAAACAATCAATCATATGATCATCATATTCAAATAATTGCAAAAACATGCTAATCTCACAATCAAATATAATATCCATAATCAATTCGATAGTAGTTTTTCAACAAAATAAGTCACATACTACAAGCATTCACAGACAAGTTTCCACAAATGGTACTAACAAAATACGACAACATATATAACAATTAAATTCATGTTCGTTGCTTGATTACCAATAGTTCTTTGTTGTCGACAGTCTTCGCTTCGAAATAGCTAATTACCTACAAACGAGTTTAACAATCAAATATATATATATATATATATATGTAACATAGCAACAAACGCTGCTAAGTAAAACAATGCAGTCTACATTCTCTCATATGCCAGATAAACATGTAAGCTCATAAAATCTAGTCTACAAACTCAAATAATTTGTTAATGTTAAAAAAAGTTGTATTCAAAACAATATTACTTGTCACTTTTAATTTTTTGTTACTTGGGCATGTAGAATAGCAGTAATAGACATCACTTTCTTAAGATATGTGCTGACACTCTATGTTTGAACAACATGTAAGCTAATTGGTTATTGTCAATGTACAATAGCTTCGTTTTAACACAAGAATAAGATAGTAATTTTATTTATGTTATTAAAACATGTAGGGGAGTTCATGAACAGCGGTCATAGGAAGTAAGCATGGGAATAAAAACAAAATCACTCATAAAAATTAACATAAATGATACTATGGTCCTAGATGCTCACCAGGAAAGAATTTCAAATTTAGGTGACATGCCTATGCATGAAAACACTGGTGCCTTTACGCTAGGGATGGGTACAGGGTAATCTGAAACATGAAAGTTGTTCAAGAGGACTGAGCATTATCCTCAATTTGCTATGCAGCTAACTAAAAACTGGCATGATATAATTCTTTGTTATTAAATAAGGAGTAAATATGTCCAATTTAACGTTACTACCTATGTCCCGTCAAGAATCCAGATTCATTATGGATTTTGCATGCTTTTGGCAGCAAACTCACATGTGATTAGAAATTTAAATAGCCTAAATTGCATAAACTGGTAATTTTCCATATCTAATATAACGCTAAACACTTCATAGAACACACTATCTGACCATGCTAAACTTATCATCATCCAAAGTACAAACTTTTCACGATTTTATTGAATTAGCATTTCAAAAATCAAACCGATAAAAAAGTTATATTGCATTGCACCTCGATGTTGAGAATAGTTCTCTAAAAAAAACGAAGAAGTCCATAATGGGAAGAAACTGGCCTCTATATGCAGAGTAAAAAAATTCCAGAGGTTCGGGTATACTGAAATTTGTTATGAAAAAACAGTACAGGTTTCAGTAACACATGAAGCCTTGCATACAACTACACATACATATCAGTAAAACAACTTGTTCATGAATTTATATACGTAGTTTCAAGTATTAAAAAAAGATTTGTGACGTTAAACTCACCTATTTGCTGCTTGGTACTGTCGCTCACTCCACCCTGATCAACCTCGCATCACTAGCTATTGTAAATGCTAGACAGTGGCACAACTAAACTGATTTTTCTTGTTGAACTGACTTTTGTGTTTCTCTGTTTTCATTTGTAAATTTATAAATATATA
The DNA here is from genome assembly GCA_030737815.1 of Allium fistulosum. Taxonomy (NCBI): domain Eukaryota; kingdom Viridiplantae; phylum Streptophyta; class Magnoliopsida; order Asparagales; family Amaryllidaceae; genus Allium; species Allium fistulosum. Next base: position 696,511,863 of record CM060903.1, on the reverse strand, counting down.
AACATAGGCACTGCTCTTTCACTTGGCTTTAATGGCATGATTGCATGTAGAAGTATTCTTGCAAAGCATGCTCCAAAACCACCACCATCGCTTGAAGCAACAGCGACAATTTCACTACAGCAACAAATCAAAAAACTCACGGCTGAAGGTAAATACATCACGAGTTGCCCATTCAAAGTGCTGCAAAAGAAGGAGACGATGATTAACACGAAGCAATTTAGCTAGTAAAACAATCCATAACAGAAAATATCATTCATTAAAATGGAGATAGTGTGGATAAATAAATAATTATAATTGTCAGGCATCAAATTCAGTTTTTGAAACAACTAGCTCAAAAGAATAGTGACTGTAGACCATATTAAGTTTGATAACTTCTGCAATTGTAAGTCGATAAGCTTTGAGTTGTCATGAAACTTTTGAAATTTAAGCCTGACCTTGTTTGTTTTCCTTTGTTTGGGAGTTGCTGGAAAAAATAAATGTTCAACGCCTCTAGTTTGGTGCAGTTTTTCTAGTTGTGCAAGTGACTTCACCATTTTCTGCATATGTTGAAATAAAATAACATTATAAGCATGCAGACATTTGTAACTTGTCCATCTAACAATATGAGACGTTTCTATGAATTACCATAAGCTCCAGTCTTCAGATACAAATATATTTGAAAATACAAAAATATCAGAAATTGATATGAGTATGGATACAGATTTTAACTTTTGGATTTGAATACAGGCTTGCACTATCTATCTCTGCTCACATACATTAACAGGCCCATCTCAGAACACAGTGTTTGGACAAAGTAGGCTATGTTTATAGTTGTACTAACAATTTGTAACTTAAATATTTGCAAACTCAAGGATTTACGTCACAACTATTGCCTATTAGGGCTGCCTCGATTTAATTACATGTCTATAACATGCTTATGAACTGAAACTATCATATTAAATCTATTCAACCATCGCAACATATTACATGCCTTTTTCTCCTTTTTTTAATTTATTTATTTTGTGGAGCAGCTATTAATACATTGCGATAAATAAATATACAAACTGAGAAATATTTTTAATGACTTGTTTGTTTCTTTTAACAGCATTGGCCTTTTAAAATCGTGAATTATAATTTGACATAAAACAGTGTACAAAAACACCATTGACAACTGATATGTCATGACTTTATATGGGGAAATACACCAAAGGAAAAACTTGGGCATGATATTGTTGTTGTGTTCACTTTGTAGTAGTTTAAATTTCTAATTAAGAACTTAGTTAACTACAATTAGATGCTTATTGTACTATATTTCATTATTCAGTAGTCATGCCTTCACTGAAGGAAAAAAACTTAAAAAAAATTTCATGATCAAATTATTGTTTTTCTAGTGTCCTAACTTTTATTTCCATTCAAAATCTAAAACTCCCATTAAGTTTCTACAACTTAAATACCAAGAAATAGCAATTGATCCCCTAATTCATCTCCAACTATTACTTCGGCTATTGAGTTATTGCCTAGATTAATAATCCAACAAAACACTCAAATCACCTCTAGAATTAAAAAATAAAATATATCCACTAGTTGTTAGGCGATACCTAACAAGATAACAAAAAGTAAATAAAAATTACCAGTGGAAGTAATGGGAACTCGAGGAACAGAAACTTTGCTACAAGATTTGGTTGGATAAATAAAGCTGGAAGTAACTGCTGCTGATAGATCAACCGAAGAGCCACTCTTTCCTATGATCGAAGAAAGGAGGGAAGAAACCTTGTTCATCTTCGACAATTATAATATCAATTAAGTTCATAACAGACAATTATTATTGCTAAAATATGATTGGCCTATGAGATACACTTACATACTAAAGCTTAGTTGCTTATGAAGGGTCTGAAAACCATTACTCTGTTCCAAAAACGAAACTATTGCAAAATTGTTTACTAAAAAAACATGAAGAATTGAGATGGATTGGTTGTCTATTGTAAAAATAAGAAAGGTATACAAACTAGTTTTATTTCTATCAGTGAATGGGGTTATTATAGTTTTCAAAGTTAAGCACATTGTATATGAATAAATATACATTGGTTATTTATTGTAGAAACCTGAGAACTAGTATGTACTGCACTCAAATATAATATCTTTGGTTTCTAAAATTCAGTAAAAAAATAAAAATAGAACATCCGAGTCAATTTTTTTACCAAAATTCATTATTTAACAAAATTTAATTGAATATACAAATCCTCCACCTTGTTGCTTTTCTCAATGTCATTTCACTACTATTGTCATTTTCACCTTATATCCACCTCAATCTAGCAGTGGATGGTATGGATAACATATAACATTTATATAACATAAGTGAAAAGAAAGCCCTGTCACTAAGCACAAAAGTATAAACTAATAAAAGAATATAAACTAAAATTTCGTTTTTAGTAGTCAATATAACCAACCCCATTAATTAGTAATATCTAAAAATTATTGTGTTCCAATCCACTTCTATTAGATACACTAGGTGTTTACAGTGCTAATCATGTAATATCTAATTTTTTCAGTAGTTAATATAACCAACCTCATTAGAGTTTTATTCAAGAGCAGTTAAAGTCACTAATAATTGTTTGTAATGACAAGAGTTTACTATATTACAATTGAGTTTACTATATCATGCCAAATTTTCAATTACTCACTGTTCTTCTGAAGATACATGCACTATATCACAATGGACATTTTATTTAAAGAGATTCTGATTAATGATACTTAAGAGTTGAAGATGTCATTACAATCCCTTTGCAAATATGAATGTATTGATGGAACAAGCCATACTTGAAGTGCAAACTTGTTAACAAAGAAATTGCATTGAAGCAATCAGAAATGTAACCGCTATTTGGATAAACAAAAAAAGAATTACCATTTGAGAACTTCGAAAAGAACATTCTCACTGGCAGCTTCAGCTAGCTTATGTATGTACTAGTGCTTCAACCTGTTTTAACCAGTGTTATCAATGCTACTTTATGGTCATATTAGAACCAATCAACAAGCTAAGAAAACATTATCAAATAAAGAGAAACTATTATGAGAAAAATATTACCAATGCAATCAACCCTTTAGCATAAGAGCTCATAGTTTTCTCCATGTTGGTTTTAAAGCTCCATCTTAAGAAATTTTCTACATTAAGAAATTTTCTACTAAAACCTTCCAGTTAGGAAGTGACCTGGTCATGGGATGGAAAAATAATTATACATTGAAGTTGCATTAGGAATTGTGTAGAACTAATAAAAAGAATTAATAGAAAAAGAAAGATAAATTATTCTTCACCTCATCTCTAGATGTCCTATTTCATAAAGTAACAGTATTCCACACGTTCCTTTTCTTAAACACCGCAGACCAGCAGCGCCTTTTATTTATACAAATAAGGAAATTATGAAATAAGAAAAGAGGAATTTGAATCATTAGAAATGAATTAAAAAAGCACAGCATTCAACAATGTATATACTATCAAAATCACAAAACTGAAAAGTTACAAATCAGAAACTAAATAGCAATAACATATCAGTTTAACCAAAGGTGTATTAACCAGAAAAAGTTTTATTCAAAATAATATATATGATATATTTAACTAAGACTAGACAATAACCGTGTAGCTAATTTCATCACAAAGTGGACATTTATTTATCTTCTCTCATTTAAATTCTCCAAAAGTATCATTCTCAGAGGTGAAAATGTCCATGCAACCTCCTCTTGATCATTTCCAAAAATGGAAACAACATTCGGTTTAATATAGAAACGCTCATTTTTGATATATTTAGCAATACCTACGAAAAATAGTAATACTTTTTAGTAATTAGACATTTGGACAGCGTACCAACTGGATGAAAACAAACTTTTATATATGTCTTCAAAACAAAGGGTACATGTGGTAGATACATTGACGACATTAATGATAAAATGCATGCAGCCATTCCTTTGATGAAATGACATAATAATTTTTAGTACTTGAACAATTGGACAACTAGACCTCACCTGACCAGAATGTTAAAAGTTCAATACTAGTACATTAAGTTAAGAATAGATTGCTAAATACCGATGCTTTATTTCCTTACATGAACCCATTATTGGGAAATGTGTGACTAGGTGATCCTCTCAAAATAAACAGCAGTAGGTAACAATAGAGCTAGGTTACTAGATGTATTAATAACTTATAACCAAAAACGAACTGCCAAATTATCTAATATACAATGTAAATCATACTTCCCAAGTTTCACAGGTGTTTATTCCTGAAATATGGGAATAATTCGTCCAATTATACAAAGATAAAAAAAATATACGTAGTGACATGACGATATGGACAATATTAAGACAATCCCATAGGCAAGACAAACCTGTAGCAATGGAAACCAACTCCAATTCAACGCCACCAACCCATCTAACAGCGGAAAAATTTTGACGACGCAATAAATGATTGGTTCCTCATCAAAACCCCATTAACAGAAAACTGACCAAATGATAGTTGTAAAAACTCCAAAATAATACTCCAATCAGATCGAATCACTGTCACAATCCCTGGACTATAAAACCTCAAAGTGGTTGGTGTGGAATAATCCCACCTTCACAATCCCTTAAATGCTATCTCCAGACCTCGAAACCCGCAACCACCCAGATCCGATTCACATCCAACTTGCAACCTGTGACCAATTGCTGCACCCAATTTTGAAGCGATCGTCGAATTTGGAAACTGCTATCTCCAAATTCAACTACTATCAAGTGGGGTGGATCGACGAGAGTTGGTCGTGAATGTATTCGCCGTTGTATTGAGAGCAACGACGAGATTATGAATTCCTGAGTGGTGGAGAGGGATATGATTAACCCTAGGTTTTCTTTTTAAGTAAAGAGATGGCACGATGAGAGGAAAAGAAGAGAAGACGTTTGTGTGACATGCGTTTTTTCTTCTGAAATTATTGGCGGGTTGGGCGGCTATGGCGGTAAGCAAAAGAAATTTAATGAAATCGGCTATATTGGTTGCACTTGTGAAGTAAACGCTGCCAATAGGTGCTACTGAAACTAGATTTTCTTGTAGTGCAACCCTCGAAAATTAACACTAATACAACCTTGGTTCACGTGCCGTAAATCAAAGTGACGAAAATTCCGATTGTTAGGGGAAAAAGAAAATAAAGATAGAACAGAATCTCACATGAATGGAATAACATATATTATTTCAATATATAATCTTTACAACGGAAAATTTTGAATACAATATCAGAGTCTAACCTGGATTCAACTTGGACAGTTATAAATCCTCTGTCCTTACAAATGCTGAAAATTAAAAACAAATGCAATAGATGCAGCGGATAGTAGAATACGTCCATACATAGATGAAGATCTCCAGCTCTCCTTTGGAAACTCCAAGATTCATCAACTAAACCTGAAACTACTTGGATCTAACCCGAGTATTAAAAATACCCGGATCAGGCTTGATAAACCAGCATGAGATACTTGATTTATAAATTGATGCCAGTTAAAAACCTCTGAAAAGAAGGGTATCTCATAAGACCATGCCCACACATAAACATGGACGGGGTTTTTCTTATGATAACCAAATCAATTTTATTCCAAAATAATTTGATATTATTTCTAATGACATACCATTGAAAACACTTTTCAAATAATATATCAAAGATAGCCGAAATTGTTACATTGATTAAATTCGACGGCTTACTAGCTACTTTTTAAAAGTAGGTTCTACAATCAAAACCGTAAAGGCAACGTATTATAATTAGAATTCCAACATGATAGGGAACTAGTGACCATTCAAACCCAAACAATCCACGTATAACAGTCCTAGTTCACACCAGTGGCTTCACATGATCTCCGTCAGCCTTCGATCTATTTTGCTATACTACCATGGAACAGAGTATTGCTTAGTGGCTTTACACGACCTCCATCAGCCTCCATACCTTTCCATTCATAAAATATGGCCACAAGTTCCTATAGTGAACTTCCCTCAATAATAGCCCAAAATATGTCCCTCGGACCACATAGTATCCCGTATCATTCCTGGGATGTGAGGCTCGTGAGGCTACGCTCCATAAAGCCACGCTTTGCTTTTCGCAAAGCCACGCTTTAATCATCACAAGTTCCACTTTGAATGCCACATTGCCGTTCCTTCAATCACTATTGACTTTCATGAACATACAACCTCCGAGCTCGTACATCTCAAAGAAGGGGTTAAGTTAAGAGAAGTTTCCTTCTCCGCCACCAAACAGATGTATGTTAGTACAAGTCAACTTTGCGAAAATTATTACGGAAAGTGATTTCTAAGCTATATTGATCAAAACGACTTTTTATCATTTGAAAATTAGTTTTTATAACTCAAATCACTTTTAAAACATTTTCAAAAATTAATAAGATTTATTCCATATTTTTAATCATTTTAAAAATATTTATTTAAAACATCTACGACTTTGGCCACCGAACTGCAAAAGCTCGATTTTCATGAAAACTATATTTGCTCATATTTTAAATTTTACTAAACAAAATCTTGATCCTTTTCTTTTATTTGAACGAAATAGTCATAAGAGTTACGAAAATTCTTATTGCAAAGAAATCCGACTCCAATTCCATCCTATAGAAGGATTTAATTTTTACGGTGCGAAATCGCGAACTACTGTTACGTGACGCGCTTATTTTTTACTCCAAATTCAATGTTTGACAAAACTTCTTCAATTTGAATTTTAATGTTTATAAAACATTTATAAACCATTTTCAAACATTTAAACCAATATTTTCCATATTAAATCTCTTTTAAATCATTTCATAATATTATATTATTATAATATTCATTTTCAACCTTTTTATATTTTCAAAACCATTAAGAGGCTAAATAACTTCGTATACACATCCATATGGATTTATTTTTCATTAATTAATCATGTTTAATTACTTAACCATTTTATTATGATTTCTCATAATTTATCACAACCAAGTTGTCAACCATATCAACATCCATATAATCAACCATATAACCAACCAAGTTATCAAACATTCATACAAATCATTAAGGGATCAAATGGTCATATTATCAAACTTAAAAATAGTTATAGCGATTATTTATTATTTAATAAACATTAAGTACTCATCTTTATCAAACCCAATCTTCCTAGCAACCTTTAAATTACCACAACACTTCATTAAATCATTTAAACTTCATCTTAACATCACCAAACAACTCTACTTCTCTTCCAAGTGCTCGACCATTTTCACATCCACTTGCTTTGCTCTCGGCCATGCCCTCATCATCACCTCTTGCTTATGCCATTACCTCCAACCACCTTCCAATGCTCACGGCCATGCCTCCCCACCTCCATATTGCTCACGGCCAAACGCCATTAAAGAAGAGAAGAGAAAGAAGTAGATTAATAAGATGTTAGAGAGTAATTAGCGGATTGGTGCTTAAGCACTCCTCTATTTTTAACCCTCCTATCTCTCTTAAGTAGGAGAAGCCATTAAAAAGCATTAAGGAGCTCAAGAATGATGAAGAAGAATAAGAATGAATATGTGAAAAATGAAGGAGGATACGAGTGGGTATTTATAGGGGAAAATTGGTAGAAAATATCTAAAAGTGAATGGACAAAACTACCCTTAGCCCACTCCCCTCCTATCACATCACAATACACGTTAGTAACCCCCCCTCCATGTGCCTCCATCACTTCATTCAATTCCTAGCATGCGTATTTGACTTTTGGACGACTTAAGGATTAAGTTTTGTATAATATCTTAAATATTTTTTACTTTATTTGTATATAAATGTATAAATGTGGAATGTATACATACATGTATATATGTATATGTTAGGGTGTGTATTTATGTGTTATATATGTGTACATGACATATAAATAAGGTTGCAATGACTTTCGAACAACTTCCGTTCGTTAATCCGTTAAAAATTGAGAAACAGATTTCTGGTCGCATTTTTACTTATAATTTAAATTACATATATATGTGAACGAAATTTGAAAATAAATTTATAATCATTATTAATTAATTAAAATGATCTCATTTGAACTATAAAATCATAAAAATCAGTATTACCAATTATTTACAAAAATTGTTATTATACCGATAAAGCGATATTAATTTTCTCATATCTTCAAACTGATTATATATCTTTATAAAACTATTATAAATGATTTATTATCACTTTATAACCATTTAAAATGAGTTATTATCATTTAAAAACAATTATTTGAATAAGTATAATAATTATTTAATCATTAAATCTCAATTTAAAATCAAAAATCAATTATTAAATATAAGGGCATCACTGAGGATGTCATACATACTTTTAATTTCCAAAAATAAAATAAATAATTTTATTTCATATTCTTGTTCAATTATAAAAATAAGTGTATGTATCCAACTCCGTGCGCGACGTTTTATGATTATAAAGCTGTTTATCGATAAAACAAATTTTGACCATTTTGTCGATATATTTCCGAAGAAAATATTTTTGTAAATACTTATTACTATTATTATTTATTGTTAAAAACATCTCTATGTTTTTAAAAGCTTATATTTGGATATTTTAAAAATAAATAAAATTTATCAAGCTGATAAATTTGCGGGTCGTTACAGTATTTTTCCTTTATGTAAAATGTCAAGGTTTATGAGTAAATGTTAGTTGTAGATTTCAGAATTTGGTTTATGCGTTTAGTGCATAACAGACTTCCAACTACGCTGAAATTGTGTCTTGGTTTATGTAAATTTTTAAGAAGGAAAATATTTTGAAAAGTTTCCCCTCGATTTGAAAATTTCTCTTTAAAAAAAAGGATTTTTTTATGTTATTTGTCTTTGTCTCTTAAGTTATTTTTAGAGTTTTTGTCCAAAATTTGATTACAAGGAAAAATGTACGTCTAAATATTTTAGGACTTTATTTTGACATACAAATTTGAAAAGTGAGAAAGATTTTTGTGAAATCTTTGATTTTGAAGGCCACATGTTAAGCGTAGGGAAGGAAAATAGAGTTACAATTTGAGAATTTAGTGGTGCATTCTGATCGACGATATGATAAATGCAAGCGATAACAAGGAAAAAGCTGTTTAAGTGTTGGAATTTCTATTTCCGTACCTTGTCGACGACGCGCGTGAGTCTATTTTCAGACTTAATTCTATTTTTAGAGCTTGAAATAAGCCTCCTTATGTGTTTTGTATGTGGAAAATTTGGAGTAAATCCGGGACAACGAGGAAATTTTCACTGTACTACGGGAATAAGAAGATTATAGTGTGGTAAGAATGCTAAATTCTCCACCTAAATTCCTTTTTTGGCATGGGAGTAAAGTTTAGGAAGTGATTTTTCGATGAACTAGATATTGGATGGTTGGAGGTGGATGCAAAATTGGTTGCTTCATACTTCTATTCGTAGGAGTATGGCTGTTTTGGTTGAAAAGATTCTATTCAAAAAGCCGCATACATATAGAATTGGCAGGATATATGTAAGTTGTTTGCATCATGTTTCCAAAAATATTTCCAAAAGAAATGCATTCATATAGGAGGATCCAATTTAGAATCATTCTGCATACATATTTTCTGTGTAGTGATACAGTAATACATTATGCACTTATGCACGTTTGGTTGCAAAATTGGTTGTACACTCATTGGTTGTATAGTTTAGGATAATTAGGAGCCAAATCCATGACTTAGTCATTGGTGAAATTTAGGGGATGAAACTCTTTTTAAGGGGGGAGAATGTAACATCTCATAATTTTTAGTTAATTAGTTAGTTAATTAGGCTCCAAAAATGGAATTTGTGCAAACGATGAAATTTAACCATGAAACTTGCACCATTGCGTTCGTGCAAAATTCTAGGTCACTTTCATATTTGGAGTTTTGCGATCGGAGTCCAAACGAAGAAGTTACAGACGAAAAACGAATTCGGAACAAAAATAATTTGAGTATAATTAATTAGCGTTTATAATTATTCGTCCGGGCCCACATGCCGACAGTTTACTGCAATCGGTCGACATGTAGTGGTCGATCGGTGCATATGAGGTGGTCGACCGGTTGGGTAAACGCAGGCGCAATAAATAGAGGCCACAACAACCCGGATTTAATATTTAAATCGAAAGATTGAGGTTGATTCTTACGCCTATAAATTCAGGCCTAACCCTCACTTCTTTTCTTATATTTTTCTCGAGGTAGTAGTAAAGCTCTGCCATTTCTTATTCTCCACTTTCTTTCTTAATTATAAAAATAATATATTTATATCTATATTCATACCAATTGGAGAAGAATAGAAATCTAATAAAAAGAAGAAGAGAAGAGAATCAGCTATACGCATATTTGAGGTAATTTATATATTTATATATATTTGTATCTATTTTCTCTCCCAATCCCAAATCTCTTCTTAGATCTATAACTCTTTTCTACATATTTCTTGGATTAAAAAGGATTTGGAGATGAATTTACGGTTCTACTTCAGATCCGGAGATTTGGATCACTTTTAAAAGGTGAGTGAGAAATTTTATATATTGTTTATGATTTTAAATCTATCATGTTGGCATATGTTTGACTTTTATGCCTAAGTCAATTTTATTTATGAATTGTAGGCTTATATTAGTATAGAAACTATTGCCTGCAGGTTCTTGTTTTAGACTTAATTTGAAATATGTTTACACCTAGACCTGGAAATCAGTCTCAAAGATTTTAAAATATAAATGTAGTATAATTTTATTCCAGATCTGTACTTGGATGTAAAATAGGATTTTTAGATTATTCCCTAATTTGTGTAAAGTTGTAGATTTTTCATAGTTTAATTTATGGGAAGAACGTCCATTTGATTTTTATAAATTTGTATACTTTTTCCACTATTGATTCAAAAAGGCGACACTTGATTTAACAAGGAATAGAACAAAAAGGGAAGAGATGTGTAAAGTACAAATTTATTCTCCATAGTTTACACTGTTTATTCCAAATAAAAAGAAATACCCATTCCTTGTAATTTCAAATGTAGTAAATCTTCCCTTTTGTTTTAAAACCAATTTATGGAAATCATAGCGGAAAATCTTAATTCTAATAAATTAAATATGGAAAACATATTCTAGTTACATATTTATGACTATAGATAAGAATTAGTAGTTTATATGTATTTATTGCGTTAATAAAGGAGAACAGCGTTTATTCGTGCGTTATTTATGCATAACATCCGTTAGTTATTATTATATTTAAGAAAGCGAATAGGTAGAATTTGAAAATGTAGCAATTCCTATTACTGGGCAATAAATTAGGAATTGCTAATAATTAATAGGAAATAAAGAATTATATCCTTAATCAATGGGCAATTAATGGGAAATAATGGATAGGATTAAATTAGGGGTTACAATTAGTAAATTAAAGAGTATAACTCCAATTAATGAGCAATTAATGGAAATGAGTTAGGAGTTACAATTAATAAGGACAAATGGATAAAAGGAATTGATAAAAATGGAATAGATATAAAAGGTTACAAATTTGAAATTAGTAATCATACATAAATGTCTTAGGAAATGACCGTTAGGATTTTATTGACAAATTGACATTTGTGAGGATAAAAAGGGGATTTATGGGTAGATAAGTATTTAAGGTAAATCTTATTCCCTTAAATAAAAAGGGAATTGTTAAGCTAAGTTCAATGTCTATCTAAGGTTATATAACTAAAGACTTAGGATGGTTAATTGTTCTTAGTGAGTTAGTGATGCGAGGTCGGTAGAGTTCACTCGACGGAAGACTACCCTTCACTTCGAGGTTATCAGTAGTCGGGTGCACTTACTACTGATGTGAGATATCACTAATCTTAGGACCCATGACGACATGAGAGATTGGGCCTGCTTTCTTAATTTAAAAGTATTAAATGGTCCAAATTTGGAATTAGGATCGGTAAGGGATATCTCCATAGGGGTTCGCTTCTAGTTTGAGGTATTAAGTGGTTGTGGGGTCCGCCTCTCTCCTAAAAAGAATTATTAAGTAACCTAGTGAGATTCCAACCAAATAAGGATACCTCTAAAAGGGTTTACTTCAGTGTTGAGGTATTAAGTGGCTATTTTAGGGCCCGCCTCCCTACCAAAAGAAGTAACCTAATGAGATTCCATATTTATAATTAAGATGATAGTGGATATCTCGGGAAGGGTTCGCTTTGGGTTTGAGGTATTAAGTGACTGATCTAAGGGTTCACCTCTCTCCTAAAAAGAAATATTAAGTAACCTAGTGAGATTCCAAGCGATGTCAGCTAGATAGTACCAGTGAGGAGTCCAACTTGGGGTTAGGTATTACATGACAAAGGCTTAGCTATAAACAGGTGTTAAATGGTTAGGGGTCTGCCTAGTCCTTATTAATGAGGTATTAAGTGGCTTGGGTACAATATCTCACATTGCTAAGACCATAATAATGATAGTACCAGTGAGGAGTCTGCCTGAAGATAGGTATCAAGTGACGAGGACCTGCCTAGAATATAGGTATTAAATGGTTAGAAGTTCGCCTAGTCCTTTTAACAGTATTAAGTGACTTGGGTACTGCCTCTTGCATGGCTATAACTTTATTGGAGATAGACGCAGTAATAGTTGGAAATTGCATGTTGAAAGCCTTAAATAGTGGTAGAGGTCTTTGTAGCTAGGACCCATCGACCATTGACAACATTGTTAGAAAACCACCTTAGGAATAGGTCTTAAATGACGGGGTCTACCTTGATTGAGGTCTTTACTAGCAGAGTCTGCCTATTTCTCTTTTAAAAGTATTTTGTGATGATTATAAAAGGCTGCTTCGTATTTAGAAGTATTAAGTGGCAAATGGGTCTGGAATTATTGGGTGGTTGATAAGGCATCATCAACATTTTGTACCTTAGGAAGGGATAGGTAAGTAATCGTGTTGCAATGCAAGGTTGGATTAGAATTGCTAACCTTAATGGACATAACAATTAAATGGAAATCAATCGGTATAAATTTATGTTATTAACAGTTTATAGATTTTCTAGTCACCAAAACAATTTTCTGACCCCTCCTCTTTACAACCCAGATGATAGATTAAAAAGAACAGGACAATTGATCTGGATTTTTCTAGTTGTTGGAGAAGTCTTCATTTCTCTCATGCTCGATACTGATGTGACAATCTGCTATCCAAGTAATACCATTAATTCCAAGGCAGTAGTCATAGTAAGTATCCTTATCCTCTTATTGTTTCCACTGTAAGTTTAGAATTCTATCAATCTATGATAATGCTCATGCTTATTTACAGGTACCAAATCCAACGATCTGTGCTTCGATGGACTTGGGTTTCGATTTTTGTTGAAATTTAGACCCATTAAGGTACAGGTTGCTACATATTGCCTAATGCTCACATCGCGAAAGTTAAGAGCTTGTTTTTAGGCACATCCAATTAAGGTTCTAACCAATTTTCCGCTCAAACAAGTTTTCGGTAAACACGAAGCTTCGGGAAGGCTAGTAAAATGGGGATAGATCTTAGCCAATATGATATTGAATTTCTACTTTGAATAGCAATCAATGGACAAGAGCTAGCAGATTTGACCAATGAGTGCATATGATTTATTAAAGAGTAATCAGAGAAGGAAAAAGATTTAAAGCCTAAGTGGCAGCTGTTCATGGACGAAGCCTCAAACAAACATACGGCTGAAGCGAGATATGTAATTATTGCCACCGATGGGCACCGTTTGCTTCATGCAATGAAGTTAGGGTTTCCACCTACTAATAATGTAGCGGAATAAGAATCAATGATAGCAGGACTCACCCTAGCTATCCAATTGAAAATTCCTAGAATTAAGATTATTAATGATTCACAATTAATGGTGAATCAGTAAAACCAATGATACCGGACGAAGGATACCGAACTTGTGCTATATGTCAAAATGATACTGAAGTGCTGACCCAATTTGGAGATTTCTCAATACACCAAGTGCCGAGAGGCAAGACCTCCCAAGTCGATTCTTTAGCTAAGTTAGCTAGCTCACGAGGGGCGTCGGAAGCCCGAATCATGCTAGTAGGCTACCAATCGAATCCTAGTATAGAGGAGAAGAGCTCCAATCAAGAGAATGTGTCCTTAGAATTGATCAGGTTTGAAGCCTTGACATACAAAGAAAAAGAAGATGAAACTAAGATTCTTCAAGAAGAGTCTCCTTATACAGAAACTAATGATCAATATAAGAATAATTGGATGACGCCTAACATTGAATATATGACAAAAGAAAACCTACCACCAGATAAAAAGGAGGCAAGAAGAATAAAACGCCAGGCTCCAACCTTCATTATGGAAAATGGAATACTTTATAAGAAAGGTTATTCACTCCCTTACTTGAGATGTGCTAGTCCAGAAACGGAAGTGAAATTGTTAAATGAAGCCTACGAAGGAATTTGTGGAGATCACTCTAATGGAGTGAAGTTAGATAAGAAAGTTATGAGACAGGGTTTCTATTGGCCTCTGATGACTAACCATGCTAACAATTATGTAAAAACTGTGAAAAATGTCAAAGGTTCTCTAAAATCCCACGTCTGCCATCAAGCGAATTGACTTCAATCTCAAGCCAATGGCCTTACGATGTATAGGGGATTGACCTAATTAAGCAATTTCCTATATCCTAGGGAGGAGCTAAATATTCGGTGGTTGCTATTGATAACTTCACAAAATGGATAGAAGTAGAGCTGCTTTCGAATATCACATCGGGAAAAGTTCTCAAGTTAGTAATTAAGAATATCGTTGCCAGATTTAGAATTCCATACAGAATAATATCCAACAATGGAACTCAATTCAGAAGTGAAGAATTTACTCGATTATGTAATAAGAATGGAATCATCAAGAGGTTTTCCTCTGTTGCTCATCCCAAAGAAAACATAGCCATTGAAGCTGCCAACAAAACTATAAAGACCATCCTAAAGAAATGGTTGGACAAAGCAAAAGAATATTGGGTAAAGGATTTACCTCTCGTTCTATAGGCATATAGAACCTCTACTGAAACTGCAATAGGGCATACCCCATATACCCTAACATATGGGTGTGAAGCCATGATCCCAATTGAAATTGAAGTACTTTCACATCGAAGGATTGCATATGATTTGATCTGAATCAAGAATTAAAGAGAGAATCCATGGATTTAATCAATGAGTTAAGAGATGAAGCAGCCATACAGATAGCTATATACCGATGGAGAATATCCAAGTATTATAACTCTAAAGTAAGAGGAAGATCTTTTAAGAAAGGACATATAGTGCTCCGAAGAGTTATGGCAAAAACTAAGAATCCGACGGATGAACCGTTTGGACCGAATTGGAATGACCCCTAATCATACACAAGGTAGTCTCACCTGGGACCTATAAACTATGACGACCTGATGGCAACATAATAGCAAGAACATGGAATGTTGAACATTTGCGACCATATTTCCCAACAATGGATGAATAAAGAAGTTAAAACAAGCGTATCCACATAGTTGAGGAGTCAGAATCTCCTAAAATAAAAGGGAATGCCTAAACCACTACCTAAGACGGTAGTAAAGGGCAAAAGCCTTTGTCTCCCGCCAATATGGCCTAGACAAAGAACCTCCTAGAGGGAGTTTAGTGTAAGCCTTTTTTTTCGTCCGAAAGAGCCTAACCATAGCATTTGCCAGCCTTAAGTGTCATCATCAAGGCCTCAGTGAAGCGTCTTCTAGAGAGAGATCGGGTAAGTCTCTGGTTCTGCTTAGCATAGCTACCCAAAGCACTGGACCATCCTTTAGTACTACCATTAAGGCCTTACTGAAGCGCTTCCTAGAGGGAGGTTAGATAAGTATTTAGTTCTGAGTAAAAAAAGATACCAAACGCATCGGACCACAGACCTAAGTCATCAACTGAAATGATGATAAGGTGTACGATCCAAGTTGAGATTATCACCCAAAGAGCGGCGCAAAGAAAAGGGACTCAGACGTCCAAAACCCAAATAGTGGTGCAAAAAGAATAAGACTTAGACATACAAAGCCCGAAGAGTTGCATGAAGAAAGGAGACTTAGATGTCTAAGGCCCAAAGAGAGGCAAAAGGAACCCGGTCAAGGATGAACCGTTTGTATTCCAAAACAAAATCAAGAAAATCATCTAGAGGAAGATTTATTGAATATGAACTATTGTACTTCTAAGTATAGAGGCTAAGATTCTCTGCAAAAGAAAGTATTGATGCCAGATAAAAATTTCTTATTTTCTATTATTATTGCCAGACAAGGATTTCTGGTCTTTTATTATTATTGCCAGATGGATTTCTAGTTTTCTATTTTTATTTCCAAATTAGCATTTCTGGTCTTCTACTATTATTGCTAGATGGAATTTTTGGTCTTTCATAGTTATCAGATGGAATTTTGGGCATCTATTATTATCAGATGGGATTTCTGATCTTCCATTACAATTAGATGGATTTTCGGTCTTCTATTATTACTGTAAGGTTTTCTGGTCTACCATTCGGATTACTATTAATTGATGGGTTTTCTAGTTTTCCATATTGCCGGACCATTTTCTAGTCTTCTATTTAGATGGATTTTCTGATCATCTTTTCAGATAACTTTCTAAGCTACTTATTTAGACATTATTGCTGCCAGATGGTTTTCTGGTCTTTTACTCATTGCCAGAGGAAATTTCTGATGCTCCATCCTATGATATCACTGAATAATTTTCTGGGCTTCCGTTTGAAATCCTATTGTCATTTATTGATCTCTTATAGCAAAATAATAATCTTAACTCATACAGATAATGTAGACAATATATACCTATTTATAACTCAATCAAATCCAAAAGAAGATTACTTGAAATCGAGTTTAAAGTTAATAACGAAGGTTATCATTCACTTTATGTTTTAAAAGAGAACGGGATTGTAAGGGAAATCTCACAAGGAATCAAGAAAACAAAGAAATTCTTGATTTTACAATAAAGTGTAAAAAGCTTCTTCTATACAAGGGGTGGGGGGCAAATGTTATCCACATAATTTCAATACCGAAAGTAATGCTATAAGTAATGGCGTCACAAAGAAATCAATGTCGCTAGGACCAATGTCGAAAGAATAGTGGTACTACTAATATTATTCTCGAGAACATGTGACAAGCGATATGCTTGTGGCACCCGTAATCAACATCGGGAATATGAAGATGGATTAACATCGAAGGAATTTGATGCCTCACTTCGTCGATAAAAGGACGTGAACAACGTCAACCAAGTCAATACCATGAGCACTCGACTTCGCACTTCATTGGCGTCATATCATATCTATGCCATAATTCACTTGTAAAGCAATGGATATCACATGTCACCAGTACTGCATGAACCAATGCCCACTTAATAAATGATGTCATGCACCATTGTCGTCGAAAGAAATTTGTAGCCGATGCTACTCCAATAATGTTGCTCAAAGTTAATAACGTCGCCACCGATGTCACTACTATTCCATATCGCTATTCATCTATGATGTTAAATAATGATGTCACGTGTCTATGATGTTGCTTCAAGTCCAACCTCGCCACTCCTTAAAGTCATCTTCCAGATAGAACCACCCATCATTAAGGTCGCCAATGATCAAAGCCGTTATTCTACAATGTTAATAGCAAACGTCATTAATGTCTACAGAGGTTACACATGCAATGTTGATGGTGAACGCCGTCAATGTCCATAGAAGCCATCGGTGTCGTAAATCCTTAGTGTCGTGTATCTTCATCAAAAGAGAAAAGCCGAAGCTTCCATCTGCACCTAAAAATGCCATAAGTCATTATGCATCATCGACGACGCCGAAGCCTAGGAATGCCGATGCCAAGCTGGTGTACCGCTCATCTACCCATATAAATATGGACATGGGGGCACTTTGGAAGTGGTGATAAATTTCGTTCTCTCCCTTCTAAACTCAAAGCATTCTAACCCTAAATCAAATTGGGGAAAATTATCACTGATTGTAAATCTCATGATTTTATGATAAGGAACACATACAATGTTGAACAAGGCCTATTAGACTATAAACGATGACAACCATAACCTATCTTGCCTATGGATAATATCAAACATAACTTAATTTGCCTATTAATGTGATTATGCACTTTGAACGTTATTGATATGGACATGCATATAATAAAACTCCTTAGTCCTAAAGATTAACACGATTATCTTTGTAGGGCTTCGGATTAAACAAGAGATTATATGCATAATTACTATTTTTCCTATCTCATATGAAAATTGAACTTCGAATATAAGGACCAATAACCCAGTCTACTAACACGCTTAATGGACTATTGCATGAATTTTCTACCTGACTTCTGTAACACCCCTAATTTTTAATAATAACATTATTCAGGAGATTTAATTAGAATAAATTAAATAGAATAATTTAGATAAGGAGATTGAGGTAGATTAATGAATATGTAGTGGCTAAGCTTATTAAATTGAATGAACTTACAAATGGTTAAGTGCTAACTTAATAAACTTAGGGGCATTAGGGTAAATAGCCGCCCATACTTTCCCCTTATACTATTTTCCCCTTAACCTTACATGTTCATTTTATCATAAACAAAATTATAACCGTAAGAAGAAGAGCAAGGCCGGTCATTAGGAAGAAAGAAAAGAAGAGAAAATCAAAGTAAAGTTTAGGATTCAAGTTAGAAGGAATCAATCTCAATCAATCTTCAATTTCCTTCTCCAATCTAAGGTGAATAATAATCACTACATCTCTATTTTGGTTTTAAAATCATATAGGTTCGGATTTAAGGGTAAATCTATTTTTATGATATATTGATTGATAATATGCTTGATTCGTGATTTATTTGATTTAAACAAGATTGTTTAAAGGAGTTATATACAGATTTAGGTCAAAACCGAGAACTTATGATGTTTAAATGCTATGGGAAAATTTTATGTTATGAGAAACATGATTTTGGAGTTGTGTTTCAATTTCGTGAATTTTCCAAGCTATGGAAAGATTATTATGAATTTTCAAAGGAAAATATAGTTATTTGGATTTATAAATTTATTTTGGAAAATATATAAAGAATTTGGATCTAAAATTTTGATATGTTAGATAACATGATTAAAGTGAATTTCTAGAATTTTTGGAGATTTTTACTAAGTGATCTATTATGGAAATTAAATTATTTTAAAGGGCTTATGTGTTAAATGTTGTTTGGTTTTAGATTTGAGAAAATGCAGCAAATTTTAGTAAAATAATTTGAAAGTTTAATGTAACCAATCATGTGTTTACAAGTGGGCAAGTTAGTTACAAAAAGTTTACTTTATTTGGTAAAAACAGCCCTTTTGCCTAGAATAGGGGTTCTGCCTTCTTTAGAAGGACCCTTCGACTCAGACTAGCCGCCACCAACCTAGTCAAAACTTTCTAGGTCGAAACCAGTAAACCAAACACATGGTATCATTTAAATGGTACGTAGTGGACTGGAGAAAGGCGGAAGGTAGGGTGTCGAAAGGTAGCTTTCGAAGGGGTTGGTTCTTTTGTTTTATTTTGTTTTAAAAGAAAAGCGCTTGCCTGCTTATAAATGAGTTTCAAAGTAGTCGAAACCAATGGTTTCGATAGAATATTTCAAAGAGGCTTTCGAAAGAGAGCTGCCGCTTATGTTTTAAAGAAGTAGCTTTCGAAGGGGTTACTTAGATTTTGTTCAAAGCTATTAGAAGTGGTAGTTTCGACCAAGTCGAAACCCTTCTGTGAATAGATGGCCTTTCGATGGCATTGTAGACATCAATGTTGTCGAAAGGATCAGTTGTTTTTATAAATACAAGCCACTTCCTAATGCTTTCGAAAGGGGTTAGGGGTTTCGAAGGAAATGGTTTTGGAAGGGGTTTCGAAGCTAACCTTCAATTGTTTTACCCAGATGTTTTAATGCATTCGAAAGGATGGTTTCGACACCATCAAGCTTCCCCAAATATAATGTTTAAGTATAAACCCATTGCTTTCGATAGCGGGTCTTTCAATGGTTTCGAAGGAGTGCTTTCAAATGGGTTCAAAGCTATACTTTTATACTTAAGTGATAATACTTTAACTTAGTCGAAAGGTTTCGAAAGGGTTGTTTTAAAAGTATTCGAAAGGCAGGAGCTTGATGTTTTAAAGTTAGCTTTTAATGCTTTCGAAGGAGATCATACTATGAGGACGAAAGCAATATTTCGAAGGATTCGAAAGGTTTTAAGACCCAAACTCAAATTTTTAAAAGATAAACCCATGGCTTAAATAAAGGAGTTTTGAAAGGACTTTAAGTAAATAAATTTGAAGAAGTATTGCCTTGATAAAAATATAAGTTAAAGGGATTTACTATGTTTTATATGAAATGCATTTCAAGGACCTTAAACCCATAGGAGTGGTATTGTTAAATTGTTATGTTTGCTTCTTCAAATATGAAGGTATTGACATGCAAACCCATAACTGTATTTTGGGGATAAAAAGGGATAGAAGAACCAGCTAGGTTAACCCAGTAGTGAATATAAATTGATTAAACTCGTGAATGAGTAGAATTGCATCTAGGGAGTCAGGGAGACCAAAAATATAGGATGCTTAAACTTTGAAGATGTCCAGGAGATAGGTTCATAGTAAAACCATGAAAACTATGATAAGGTAGTTATTAGAGGTAACCAATAGGTTCATAGTAAGTCCATGAAATCTATGTATTAAGGACAGTTGGCAGGGGCTAATTGGTTTGTAGTGAACCCATGAAAACTATATCCGGATTAACAAATGACATCAGTCGGTAGGTTCCTAGTCAACCCATGAAAACTAGGATAAGAAAGAAGTTAATGAAAGCATCAGTAGGTTCCTAGTCAACCTAAGAAAACTACGATGAGATGTGAGTTACTGGATAAATCTATAGGTTCCTTGTCAACCCATGAAAACTAGGATAAGGGGATTAGTTATTGGAATGACTAATAGGTTCAGGGGGACCCATGAATTAATTAAGTTAATTGGCAAGAGCTTATAGGTTCTTAGTGATCCTATGAAAACTAAGAATTAGGACATGAGGTTTATGTGTAATGAAAAAGGTTATTATTAAACCCATGAAAACTAATAGGTTAATATTGACCCTAAAACTATGATTTATGACAAGGTGTCAACTTAAACTTGGATGGAAAATCCTAAATGTTTTTATATATGCATATAATCATAAGATTTTGAAATGTATGTTTTTAGCCATTGTGGATGCAGGAGCACAGTATATGGTTTATAAAGGTTTTAGGATACTAGTGAGAGGAAAACCCGTTCCGCTAAGCATTATGGTCTCACTACATATTTAAAAGGATTGAGATGTTATATTATTATTTATACCAAGCTTTATGTCTGACTCGAAGTTTTTGTTTTCCTCTTAAACTCTCGGTTACACAATTAATTTTGAGTAGTTTGAGGTTTAAGATTTTCAGTTTCTCTTCTTAGAAGAATAAAGCTTCCGAAGGCATGTAGGAGGCAGTTAGTTATTTAGAGTTATTTTTCCACTGTGTATTTGGATGTAAAGCCGATTTATTGGCCTTATTATATACTCTGATCTACCAAGGGGGCATCTTCATATGTCGCTCTTGGCGTATGTGTAATAACTATATTTTGTTGAATGTGGTTAATGTTTTGGGGTTATGTAATGAACATGAAATGTTTTGAACAGAATATGGAAATATGTTTTTGAATTGTTTAAATTTTTTCCATATTCTTGTGATCTGTGTATCAATGAATCTAGCATCGCCGTATTTGGTCGTCGAGGATTAATAACTATGGATGACTGCAGCATCCGTAGCCATTATTTTTGGGCCTCCAAATAGGGGGATGTTACAAGTTGGTATCAGATCATAGGTTTATGTAAATTTAAAAGAAAAGTAAAATCTAAAAGCTTTGAAACATAATCCAACGAATTTGAAAATATGGTCTGGGTTTGGGTTAACGCTATAGTAACGTACTTGCATTTGATATATTGGTATATATCTAAGCATGTATTCCCCTCTCTCTTAGACCGTTCTTCTATATCTTACTAAGGCTCGTATGCAGATTTAGGAGAAAGAAGATATGGGGGTAGGAAATGGAAGGGGAAATCTAGGTGGAGGAAGCACCACAACCAACGAAAACGCTCGACCTAATACTAGGAGGAATCAAGGTCGACTGGCTAATGCTAATCCAAATGATGAGGCCAATGTAGGTGTTGGAAATCTGCCAGTAGATGCGGGGATGGTGTATCAGTTGTTAGCAAATCTTTTGCAAGCAGGAGCTGCTCGTAATGTTGGAGGAGCTACTGTGGCTTCAGTTGGATATAGTTATGCTAGGCTGAGCAGGGATTACACTAGTCTGGGTGGAAAGCCGTTTATGGGAACGGAGGATGTTGTTGAGGTTGAGAATTGGCTTTTGATCTGTGAGAGGATTTTTACTGATTTAGGCTTGGATGATGGAGAAAAGAGAAGACTAGCCACTAGATAGTTGCAAGGGTTAGCGCTTCACTAGTGGAATAGTATGATAGCCATAGTTTCGAACGAAGAGCTGACATGGGCTAAGTTTAGAAGAAGGTTTGAGCAGAGGTTCTTATATGAGGTTGCCAAGTCATCATTGATGAGGAAGTTCATGGATCTTTTTTAGGGAGAGATGTCAGTGATCGAATATGCTGCTAAGTTTGATGAGCTGTCTCGATATGGTTATGCTTTGGTTGACACTGATGTCAAAAGGAATGAGAGATTTATTCGAGCATTGGGGCCAGAGCTAGGTAGGATGACTATGACTCATGTCAGAGAGCCTTATCATGTGGTGGTAGAGCTGGTCATCCGCCATGAGGAGGTGCTTGTTGTGTCAGTTACAGAGAAGCCGGTTGAATCCCCGGGTCCTCAGGGAAAAAAAGGAAATTCTTTAAGAAGAAGGGAGCCCAGAAAATGGAGGCTGCTAAGAAGACAAAGGCGGATTTGGTGTGCTATAAGTGTGATAAGAAGGGCCATTGTGCTCATGAGTGTTTGACGGACAAGAGAAAGAAGCATGTAGAGAAGAAAAATGTGAAATGCTTCAACTACAACCAAGTTGGGCATTATAAGAACCAATGTCCAGAGCCAGTCAGGGCGGACAGAGGGAAGGTGTTTTCTATTGGGCCATCATCTTCTTCTAGCCCTACTGTAGCAGAGAAAGGAAAAATTATGATGGAAGGTACGCTTTTGATTCATAGTATACCAGTTAGGGTATTATTTGATATCGGTGCATCACATTCATTTATATCACAGTATTTGGTTGATAGGTTATGCATAGAACCCACATACCTTGTTACTTCCTTAAGGGTTGCGAATCCAATAGGAGGGTATACAACTCTAGGGATGAGATGTGACCGGTTAGAACTTGATTTTGTTAGGTCATAGGTTTTCATGCAGTCTGTATGTTTTTGATTTCGTAGATTTCGAAATCATTTTTGGTATGGATTGGTTGGCTAGGTATGAGGCTAGGATATTTTGCCAAGATAGGGAAATATCGTTGAGGCACCTAGATAGTCATAACCGAATCATCTTCTCAGTGGAGAATTCCAGTAAGAGTGTTTGTGCTTTTTTAAGTGCCATGGAAGTTGGAGTAGAGTTAGGTCAAGTTTGGGAGGCGGGGGAATTTGTAGATGTCTTTGTGCCAGTCACAGGACTACCATGGAAACAAGCTGTTGAGCTTCGGATAGATCTTGTACCGGGAGATGAACCTGTCAGTAGACCACCTAGCAGGATGACACTGACAGAGATGAAGGAATTGAATGTGCAGCTAGTGGATCTAGAGGGAAGGAACTTTATTAGACCAAGAGTTCGCCTTGAGGAGCGACCGCGGTTTTCATGAAGAAGCCAGATGGGTCGTTAAGGACGTGCATCGAATATCGTAAGTTAAATGAAAGGACGATCAAGAATAGATACCCTCTACCGAGGCTAGATGATATGTTTGATCAGTTGAGTGAAGCCAGAGTGTTCTCCCAATTGGATTTGGCGATGGGGTTCCATTAGTTGAGAGTGGCGGAGGATAGTATTCCTTTGACATCATTTTGGACTAGGTATGGTTCGTATGAGTGGTTGGTCATGCCATTTGGATTGACAAATGCACCTGCTTTCTTCGTAGACTTGATGAACCGGGTTTTCCGAGAGCACTTGGATAGGTTCGCGTTGGTATTCATAGATGGCATTTTGGTGTACTCAAAAGATGAAAGAGAGCATGAGATTCATATTAGAGTGGTGCTAGAGACGCCGAGGCAGAATCAGCTGAAGGCGAAGTTTTCCAAGTGTCATCTTTGGTAGAAAGGGGTTAAGTTTCTTGGTCATGTGGTTTCAGAGGAAGGATTGTCAGTCGATCCAGTTAAGATCGAAGCTGTGAACAATTGGAAAAGACCAGAGATGGTAACCGAGATAAGGAGTTTTCTCGGACTTGCTGGCTATTACCGGAGATTCATCAAGGATTTCTTGCGGATAGCAGCGCCTTTGAGTAAGCTTACCAGGAAGGAAGTGAAGTTTGTTTGGTCCAACAAATGTGAGGAAGCATTCCTTAAGTTAAAACATTTGTTGACCAATGCTCCAGTGTTAGTAATTCCAGATGGTAACTAAGGGTTGGTGGTATACACAGATGCATGTTGAACCGGATTGGGAGCAGTATTGATGGAGAAGGGAAAAGTTATTGCTTACGCATCCAGACAGCTTAGACCGCATGAAGTTAGATATCCTACTCATGACTTAGAGTTAGCTGCGGTGATATTTGCCTTGAAGACTTGGAGGCATTATCTCTTGGGAGAGATATTTGAGTTGTTTATCGATCATAGTCATTAAAGTATTTATTCTCTTAGAAGGAGTTGAATATGAGGTAGCAGAGGTGGCTGGAATTTTTGGTTGCTTATGATTTCGGTATATAGTATACTCCTGGAAAAGAAAATAAGGTAGCTGATGCTCTCAGTAGAAAACATCAGAATGTGGTGTTAGCAATGTTGGCAGAATAGAAGGATCTAGAAGCCTTGGCCAGTTGTGGTGTGCAGTTGAGACTAATGCTAGTTCTAGTCAGGGTACTTCCATGTTGTCTTGTTTAGAAGTTCGACCAGTGCTGATCGAGAGGATAGCTTCTAAGCAGAGAGAAGATCCCGATTTAACTGAGAGGATAAGAAGGCTTTAGGTAGGATCAGAGATCAATGATCTAAAGGACTTTAGTCTTGACCAAAGAGGATGGTTGAGAAAGAAGGGACGATTATGCATTCCGAATAAAGAGAACTTAAGGATGGAAATTCTGGAAGAGTGTCATCGATCGAAGTTCACGATTCATCCTAGAGGGACCAAGATGTATCAAGACATGAAGAGGAGCTTCTATTGGGAAGGCATGAAGATAGATGTTGGCTTGTGGGTTAGGCAGTGTGTTAACTATCAACAAGTGAAGGCCGAACATCAGAAGCCAAGCGGATTACTTCAGCCTCAAGATATTCCAGTTTGGAAATGGGATTCGATATCAATGGATTTTATTGATGGGTTGCCAAGGTCAATGAGAGGAAATAAAAGTATATGGGTTATTGTGGATAGATTGACCAAGAGTGCCCATTTCATTCCAGTAAAGTCGACCGGGACGGCATCAGTTTTGGCTAAGTTGTTCATGAAGAACATAGTTAGACTTCATGGAATTCCTATTAGCATAGTCAGTGACAGAGATGAATTGTTCACTAGTGAATTTTGGAGGAGTCTACAAGAGGTATTAGGTACCGAGATCAAGATGAGTACAGCATATCACCCAAAGACGGATGGGCAGATAGAGAGAGTCAATAAGGTACTCGAGGATTTATTGAGAGCTTGTGTATTGGACTTTGGTGGATCGTGGGAAGATCACTTACATTCGATTGAGTTTTCCTATAATAATAGTTATCAGACTAGTATAGGAATGGCGTCTTTTGAAGCTTTGTATGGAATGCCATGCAAATCGCCAGCATGTTGGTTAGAGACAGGAGACAGATTGGTCTTAGGTCCAGATTTGGTTAGAGAGGCGTCATAGAAGATTGAGTTAATCCGAAAACGGATGAAGGAGCTCAATCTAGGCAAAAGATTTACGCAGATAAGAGGCATAAAGACCTAGAGTTTTCAGTGGGAGATATGGTTTTCATTAAAGTATCACCGATGAAGGGTGTGGTACGATTTGGAAAGTCGGGAAAGTTGGCCCCGAGATACGTTGGACCATTCCATATTATAGAAAGTATTGAAAAGCTCGTGTACAGAGCAGAGTTGCCGAGCAGTTTAGCAGGTGTCAGTAATGTGTTCCATGTATCTCATCTTTGCAAGTATGTGCATGATCTAGAGACTATTATTCCTCAGACGGAGTTGGAGGACATGGTAGTAGTGCCTGATTTGACCTTTGTTAGACAACCAGTTCGGGTTGTAGCGAGAGATCAGAAAAGATTGAGGACTAAGATAGTCAAGTTGGTGAAAGTTTAGTGGAGCGACAACGAGAAGGACTGTACTTGGGAGACAAAGGACAAAATTCGAGATGCTTATCCTGATCTGCTCTGACGGTATGTCTATATTAGATTTATATAGATTAGTTGCTAGTCGGGTAGGCTAGTATGGGTGTTAGGAGTTGTTACAGATGATTGCTATGTTTGCTAGTTAGTCCTTATTGAATTTCGAGGACGAAATTCTTTAAGGAGGGGAGCCTGTAACACCCCTAATTTTTAATAATAACATTATTAAGGAGATTTAATTAGAATAAATTAAATAGAATAATGTAGATAAGGAGATTGAGGGTGATTAATGAATATGTAGTGGCCGAGCTGATTAAATTGAATGAACTTACAAATGGTTAATTGTTAACTTAATAAAATTTAGGGTATTAGGGTAAATAGCCACCCATACTTTCCCCTAATACTATTTTCCCCTTAACCTTACACGTTCATTTCATCACAAATAAAATTATAATTGTAAGAAGAAGAGCAAGGCCGATCATTAGGAAGAAACAAAAGAAGAGAAAATCAAAGTAAAGCTTAGGATTCAAGCTAGAAGGAATCAATCTCAATCAATCTTCAATTTCCTTCTCCAATCCAAGGTGAATAATAATCACTACATCTCAATTTTGGTTTTAAAATCATATGGGTTCGGATTTAAGGGTAAATATGTTTTTATGATGTAAAGACCGGGCGATTTTCGACCCTGAAAATCCACACTAATACGTTCACTGTATAGAGTGTTGAGCAATCGAGTGCCGGAAATACCCGATTGTTAGGGTTAAGAAGAAAAGAGACACAAGAAGAAACAGAAATAACAGCACAAAATCTCACAATCGCGGCGGAACAAAATATAGTATACAATAATAGCTTTTATAAAAAAGAAACTATATCAATTATCATCCATACAAATTATCAGAGTACAACCATCATCATATAAATCTGGACAGTTACAATAACTTATCCTCAAATGCTGAATATACAGCCTACACTACACAGCAGAATATAATCAAATACGTGCAATACGTCTCTGTCATCCAGCTCGTCTCCTGAGCTCCAAAGCAACCTAACCTGAATCTGTAATACTTGGTCTGACCCGAGCATTACAATAAAGTAACACTCGAGTCAGGCTGGAAACCAACGTAAGTAAAACACACTTAATTTGAACTACTAAAGTTATCAAATTCTTTGAAAAACCAAGGTAACTCGTAAGACCACGTCATATATAACATGACGGGTTTTTATCGTACGACAACCAAAACACTTTTCAGGAAATTCAGTAATATTATAATAATGTCTAAGTACAATTAATTATTAAAAATTGTCAAATTTGTTAAATTAATCCTATTCCAACATTTAGGACTCTATAATCAAAATTGTAGGGGTTAGAAATGATTATTAAATCGAAGTGGTTCCAGATAACACTGATATCCGATCTCGATCTCTTCGAATCTGCTAGATAAACCTTAAATGTCCAAGTCGTTCCAAATAAATTATATACATTCAGAGTGTCAATATACACATATGGGAATTTATTTCATATGTTTATTTCAAATAAAACGTGCTAACGTTTTATTCCAATATTTCAATTTGTTTGACTCCATAAGGGTACAGACAAGAACGATTGAAATAAGCATTCAAGAGCAATAAAGCCAAACATAGATCGTTAACTTAATTTATCGATTAATCATTAATATCAAAACAATTCACAATCGGGATTTAATTAACTTTTATTAACTGAATCCGCTTATATTTTTAATCCAAATTAATTATAATTTAAAGAAATTACCAATAATTTATTTATTAGTTAATTAGGATTAAACAACCAAATTAATAATTAATTTTAATAATTAACATAAGATTACGTCAAAATAAGAATTTAATTAATAACTCATTAAATTATTATAATTAAATTTAAAATTACGGAAAATTAGTAACGTTAACTTAGATTTAAAATTATTGGGTGATAGGATTACAATACATAAATTTTCACATTGATTGGATTTTAAATAAAAGGGGGAATATGTTTTTAAATTTGAGATTTCTTTTAACATAAAGCTTTCCAATTTCTTTTTCTAAAAAAATGAAGAAGTTCCAACCCAATACAAACCTATCGGCCCAAACAAATCAAGGCCGATACTTCCTCCTCCTTTTTCTTCCCTTTCCCCCTGCTTCTCCTCTTCCTTTTCTTTGTTTTCTTTTTTTCTTTTCGAACAACCCAAATGTGCACGACACCGTGCACATGCACATGACCACCGACGCCCCCCATCTTGGCCTCCGACCATCTTCCCTAGTCACTCACGACTCTCTCACCCCACCCAGTCCATTCGAACACGAAGACGCGCCTGTGACGACTCGAGTTTTGCCCGCTCGAAAATCAACATTCGTACTTCACATTGTACTAGAATGCCGCAGATTCGACCGTTCAAATCCGATTCGCCGGAGCTATATAACAATTAAGTAAAACAACACAGCGGAAAAAAAGAATAATACAATGATATATAATATCTGATACAACAGAGTGATACAATGAATATCAATATACATCAGAGATATGATACAAGAAATAGCAGCGGAAAAGAAAAGATAACGACAGCAGCGGAACAATATCAATAGAAGTGATAACTCCAAAATGATCTTCAGACAAGAATGAATCCACAACTCCAAGATAAGCAACTCCGATGAATGAACTAGCTCCAGATATCTACTAAACCTGAATATCTGAAAAGAAACCCAACTCTAGACTGCTCGTGTGGAAAATTATGAGCACCCAGAGTTTAGGAAAGGAACAATAAACTCCGGATCAGTCATGGGACTGGTGTGAGCAACAAAAACAGTTTATCTTTAAACAATCAACAAAAGAATTTTAAACATAGAAATCCGCAATGCTTTTGGAAAATGAAACTACCATAAGACCTCCCGCCACACACACAATGCAAACGCAGAATTGGAGGAGATTTCTTCTTATGATAGTCAAAGATGCTTACTACGCAAAATCAATTGGATATTATTATTAGTGCATAGTGCAGAAAACATTTCGAAAGTATAATATTAATCTTAGCCAGCATAGACATTTCGAACTATGCCTACTATAGCTACCATCTAAACAGTGGGGCGCCACCATAAGTAAATGGCAGGTTCTACAACTAATACTGTACAAGTTCCGTATTGGGAAATGGATTTCCAACAAATGGTTAGGCTAAGGAACTTCCTTCCGCCGCATGGGATCGCCTCTGGCTGGACGTCCCGAGAGACAAACTGCTCTCTGCCAAACAAAGCCGGGTTACCCCTGTAACAGGTAACTCACGAATATGCCACCTCCCGGTCCTTTGGGACCTTTATCCGAGCGCTCGATATCCAACATCACACATCATAAAGAAAGTGTATCCACATGAGTAAGTATCTGGGCTCCATACCATGATACCACCCCTTTTCAGAAGGAAATGACATACCCTAAAGGGCGCGACCCTCATAACCTTGCCGCAACATTCCTGTTTCGACCATTTCCGGGTTGTGAGGTCCTGACGAAGTCTCGTCCACAAAGCTACGCTTTTTCAAAAAGCCACGCTTTGGGTCAACAGATGATCAACCTATGATCACAAAGATAAATGATCAAACAATTGATCATATCACAAATGATCAAACACTGATCATCACACAGCAACACTTAGCATGCCACATTACCAAATTGGGATATATCGCTGATAAATTTCAACTACATAACCTCTGAGCTCGTACGTCTCAGAGAAGGGTGTTAAGCTAAGAGAATAAATTCTCCGCCACCAACAGAAATGTATTTGAAAGAAATCGGCTTTATATCTCAAAGTGTAATGTCAGACATACAATCCATACAAGTCTGTTCCGGGTTCGAACAGAACCGAAGGCACTTCTCACGAAGCCCTTGCAAATCCGGATAATTTCCAATCACGTCCGGACTTCCCGTCACTAAGGGTGATAAAACCTCTATATCGGGGATCAGCCGATGCAGAGTAACTCGACGGTAATCCTTCCGTTTTCAAAAATATCCGGTCTTCAACACCGGTCTTCAAATGCTATCCATATACGACGTATCACCTATTCGGAATGGGTTATACGACCCAAAGGTCCTCTCCCGGCTAAACCGAATAGTGAGCGTAATATTTAAAAACATAGGGATATGGGATTTCAATTAAGTCACAACTTATTACCCAAAATCTTTCTTTTCAAATGGTTTAACAAATTACCATTTTAAATCTTTTAAACAAAAAGATTCAATCTTTACGGTTTAAACAGTTTCCACACTTTAATCTTTTAAACAAAAGATTTCATTCACAGATTTTCCAAATTAATTTCCATTTCAATTTTATTAACTCGTTAAACCTTTAAATCAAGATTTAACTTATAGCTTTCAAAACAATCCCATTTCAAATGATTTAAACCAATCATTATTTTAAATCTATTAAAGATAAAAGATTCAAATCATAGTTTTCAAAAACAATCCATTCATAACTTGGAAAACCACTTTTCAATTCAATCTTGAAATTCCTTTAATTAAACTGGAATTTCATTTCTTATCTGAAAGCTTTTATTCTTTTGAAAACAAATAGTTTCATTTCAGAAAATTTGATTTATTCATACGAGTTGAAATCCTTGGGTTAAATCCAAATTCTCAAAATTATACTTTTAAATGGTTTAAATTCAAATAAACACATTTATAACATTTTCAATCTCTAGTTTCAAATCATAGAATTCAATTTCAAACTTGAATTCAAATTTAAATCAAATTATTTAAATTTTCAAAACTCGATTAAGTTATTCAAAATAACTTTTATCTTTGAAATTCCATTTCAAAAGTTTTTCACTTTAAACCCAAATTTCCAATTTTCAAAATAAATTGAAATTAAAATTTCAATTTCAAAAACATCAAATTTAAATTATCTGTGACTTACCGATCTCCACGTGAAATCCATATTTGTGTGTGTAAGAGTGTA
The DNA here is from genome assembly GCA_030737815.1 of Allium fistulosum. Lineage (NCBI taxonomy): Eukaryota > Viridiplantae > Streptophyta > Magnoliopsida > Asparagales > Amaryllidaceae > Allium > Allium fistulosum. The sequence continues at coordinate 696,480,532 of CM060903.1, read as the reverse complement.
GTCCAGGGGTTGAACACAATAGTGCAACACAATGAATCATCACATATCAAAATACAGAGATATAGTTGATAAGCGATATAACTATAACGCTCATCTTTATTCACAGATCACAGATATATATCATAGATAAGTAAATTACAGATCACAACATAAACCAGGGTATATCACACAACATCATATATCAGGGATATCAAACAATCAAGTCATTCAATAGAATCCAAATATTTATAAGTAAGGTCAATTCATTGTCTGATTAATTCAAACCACATAAATTTCTTATAATTAAATTTCAAATCCTGATTCATTAATATTAATTAATTGCAAAACATTAATTATTTATCCTTTAATTATTTGTTAATCAACCTTAATTAATAAAAAAAATCATCCTTTAATCATTAAATAATTAATCTTCAATTATTTAATTATCCTCCAACAAATAAATTAATCTTTAATCATTACTTGATTAATCTTTAATTAAGTAATTATTATTAACTTAAAAGTTTATAATCCTTGAATCTTAAGATAACCCATTTATCTTAATTAATTTCAAAATCATCATTTAAATCTTATTTTTAACAAATTAACAAAGTCATATAAATTTAACTTAAACCCTTAAGGTTAATTGGCAATCGAAATCATTATTTAAGATAAACCGCTTATCTTTAAAATCTTATTAAATAACCTTGAAAATTGAATTTATTTTTTAACGTACTTTAAAAACTTGTTCCTGCTTTGTTTTAAAAATCTTTTAACATAGTTGTTAGGGTAAAACCCATCAATTAAAACATACTCGAGTAAATTAAACAAAAACCCGAGCTAACTTCAATTCTTCCCCGAGTAACCTCCCAAGACCCCTCGCGTTACATCTCATCTTCGAGTAAACCCGCCTGGAAATGCGAGAACAACCCGAGCCCTTAAACAAAATTTCCCGAGTAAAACTTCGAGTATCTTCATTCCTCAAAAACTTCGAGACCAACTCTCATCTTTCTCGAGCACGTCTTCGAGTTCGTCATGAAGTTTCCCCGAGAAAATCACGAGATAACTCGAGCTCCTGTACTTCATCTTCCCCAACATCTCAATACCTGATACGCAATATCCACGCGTGCACGGTGCACACAAATCTGGCCATCGCCGATCATTACCACGATCCTCAACATGTCATCTATGACCAACTCGAACCACCAGACCAACCATCACCACGAGATCATCAGAGGACTCGAAAACGAGTTATCAACCCATTCCTGGAAACAACACAGACCACAAGAACCCATCGCCTGACCACAATCGATCACCAGCAACCTCGCCGACCTGTCCCCTGCATTCGCCACAGCCTCCACTTCCTGCACCCCCTGGTGCGATCGCCAGGATCGAAATATCGAAGACGAAAATAACTCGCGACTACCACGTACGAAACGCAGGCTTAAACCCTAAATTTGATTCGATTCAACAAATCTCGAAATAGAAAATTTTTCTGGCATTTTTCCTGTGATTATTGATCGTTCCAGCACCTTCATACCAAATTTCGCCAAACATCATCACGCCGATCACCAGATTTTGCCCAAAATACCATTTCCGTTCAACTCACGATTTTCCACAATTTAACAAACTAAAAATCTTGATTTTATTCTTAAAATTTATGGCTTATGAAGACAAACGGGATCAAGTAATCAAAACTCAAATTTTAATCAACTAAATTTTTGACAAGATTTGATTTTTACTGTGCTTTTTTTACCTTTTCTAGTAAACCCATTCATTTTATTACTTAAAAGTATTTTTAAAATTTTGGCCTTGATAATTCAAATACTTTTTGTCTAAATATCAAAGTCTATAGGTGAATGATTTAAGAGATTTTGATTTCCTTCTTTGTTCTTAGCCTGTAAACACTTAGAACAGGTATATATGCCTGTATATGTATAATTTGAATTCTTATATATACACTCACACCCATGCAGATATATTCACTCAATCATACAAGCAAAATTTCATCACAACTTCAAGTACAAAACCAAACATCAAGAGATATAACAGGTTCAAATGGTTTGCTCACCTTATTTTTGAAGAACATAGGAGAAAGAACAGAGAACTACTTTGAACCAGGCTTTGAATTGTTAGCTAAAACTTGCCTCCTTGCTTTGAAACTTAAAACTGAAGCTTTTAAAAACTTGAGACTTTAAACTGAAAACATTTGCATTGCTAGATTTCTTTTTAACTGAAGAAGCTTTGAACTGGAACTTGAAAAACTCTGATTTTCTTTTAAAAACTGAAATGTCTTGCTTTGACTTTTGAAAAAAAGGATAACAGGCTTGTTGTTTTTTTTCTTAGCATTGTTTAAATGAAAGAAATGGAAAGGGAAACTTTGATATAAAGAAGACAATGCAGAGGCTAAGTTGTATTTGTACAAGGTGATATAATTTTGTTTGTACAAGAGGCAGGGATATTTGTTTCAAATTGTTGGCTGAAATCTTGCTTTGCTTATTTTACTCGGCTGATGCATACTATATGGTGTACTAGAGGCAATGGCATTAAATGCCTTGGTACTTTATGCCTCCTATATTTACTTGTTTTGTACATTATGTCTCCATACTTACCTTATTCTATCCTTTTTGTTTCGGCTGAAGTGATCTCGTATGTGTTGGAGGTGATATTATGTACATAGATATTATTATTATTTTCCCCTTTATTTATTTAGTACTTGTTCTTACCTGGTTACTTTGTCTATGTTCTTTTCACTTGCCTTTGTTTATTCAGTTAAGCTCTTATACTTGAATATATATATTTGTTTACAACTCTATTATTTTACTTTCTAAGTGTTCATATGTGAATGTATTTTATTTTACTTTGTTTAATCATTTCGTTTACTTACTTACTTATATATATATATATATATATATATATATATATGTTTGTTTAACTTGATTTATTGCTATTTATCTTATATTTCTAACTTAAGTATTAATCTATAACACATATTTCATTCTATACACATATTTTCTATTTGCATCGGAGAAACTCGCAATCCATTTATCATTTTATTTCACAAATTTTATTCAAAAATAAATTTAATTATCGATTTAAAATAGATTAAAATTCGGGGTGGTTACAGACTTCCCCCCTTAAAAGAATTTCGTCCTCGAAATTACCAAGGAGACAAAAAGATAGATGAAGAATATTTCATCGAATCAATTGAACATCTATTCTGCATTTGGCTTACCAAATCAGAATATCAATAACAGATACAAGAACGAATCTGTCTTAACACTTCACAAAATACTCGAGTTATCCATATTTACGAAATATGCAGTGACATCGGTTAGTTTGAAGTGATAACTAACCATTCGTAGAATATACTGGGACCCAAAGAATAGATAGATATATGGATACGATTTCAAAATTTTCAGTTTAGAAATTAAAGCATATCTATCAACCATAGCAATCAAAGCAAACAATACATCCATACAAACAATTTTGGTTTAGTTGGAGTTTATGTCCCATTTCTAATATGTCGAATTCCTTCCTGGATCTACCAGAAATTATCGAAGAATTGAGAAAAGATGCTGAACAAAAGAGATTGATAGAGAAAAGATTGCTTCCTTATTGTTACAGGGTATTGACCATTTATAGTCGTATTCCCCTGTCCCCTATCTCGTCCTCTTCTTTCACTCATACTCACTATCAGTGGATAGCAAGAGAATTTACTGAGGCATTCGGATGGATATCTAAGGATACTCATTCTAGAGTTTACTTCACTCTATCTCTAATGAGCTACTTAATATGTTATACTCCTGAGCTAAAGTTCAACCTTAGCTCTGATACCACATGTGACGGCTCGGGTTTTGCCCGCTCGAAAATCAACATTCGTACTTCACATTGTACTAGAATGCCGCAGATTCGACCGTTCAAATCCGATTCGCCGGAGCTATAACACAATTAAGTAAAACAACACAGCGGAAAAAAAGAATAATACATTGATATATAATATCTGATACAACAGAGTGATACAATGAATATCAATATACATCAGAGATATGATACAAGAAATAGCAGCGGAAAAGAAAAGATAACGACAGCAGCGGAACAATATCAATAGAAGTGATAACTCCAAAATGATCTTCAGACAAGAATGAATCCACAACTCCAAGATAAGCAACTCCGATGAATGAACTAGCTCCAGATAATCTACTAAACCTGAATATCTGAAAAGAAACCCAACTCTAGACTGCTCGTGTGGAAAATTATGAGCACCCAGAGTTTAGGAAAGGAACAATAAACTCCGGATCAGTCATGGGACTGGTGTGAGCAACAAAAACAGTTTATCTTTAAACAATCAACAAAAGAATTTTAAACATAGAAATCCGCAATGCTTTTGGAAAATGAAACTACCATAAGACCTCCCGCCACACACACAATGCAAACGCAGAATTGGAGGAGATTTCTTCTTATGATAGTCAAAGATGCTTACTACGCAAAATCAATTGGATATTATTATTAGTGCATAGTGCAGAAAACATTTCGAAAGTATAATATTAATCTTAGCCAGCATAGACATTTCGAACTATGCCTACTATAGCTACCATCTAAACAGTGGGGCGCCACCATAAGTAAATGGCAGGTTCTACAACTAATACCGTACAAGTTCCGTATTGGGAAATGGATTTCCAACAAATGGTCAGGCTAAGGAACTTCCTTCCGCCGCATGGGATCGCCTCTGGCTGGACGTCCCGAGAGACAAACTGCTCTCTGCCAAACAAAGCCGGGTTACCCCTGTAACAGGTAACTCACGAATATGCCACCTCCCGGTCCTTTGGGACCTTTATCCGAGCGCTCGATATCCAACATCACACATCATAAAGAAAGTGTATCCACATGAGTAAGTATCTGGGCTCCATACCATGATACCACCCCTTTCCAGAAGGAAATGACATACCCTAAAGGGCGCGACCCTCATAACCTTGCCGCAACATTCATGTTTCGACCATTTCCGGGTTGTGAGGTCCTGACGAAGTCTCGTCCACAAAGCTACGCTTTTTCAAAAAGCCACGCTTTGGGTCAACAGATGATTAACCTATGATCACAAAGATAAATGATCAAACAATTGATCATATCACAAATGATCAAACACTGATCATCACACAGCAACACTCAGCATGCCACATTACCAAATTGGGATATATCGCTGATAAATTTCAACTACATAACCTCTGAGCTCGTACGTCTCAGAGAAGGGTGTTAAGCTAAGAGAATAAATTCTCCGCCACCAACAGAAATGTATTTGAAAGAAATCGGCTTTATATCTCAAAGTGTAATGTCAGACATACAATCCATACAAGTCTGTTCCGGGTTCGAACAGAACCGAAGGCACTTCTCACGAAGCCCTTGCAAATCCGGATAATTTCCAATCACGTCCGGACTTCCCGTCACTAAGGGTGATAAAACCTCTATATCGGGGATCAGCCGATGCAGAGTAACTCGACGGTAATCCTTCCGTTTTCAAAAATATCCGGTCTTCAACACCGGTCTTCAAATGCTATCCATATACGACGTATCACCTATTCGGAATGGGTTATACGACCCAAAGGTCCTCTCCCGGCTAAACCGAATAGTGAGCGTAATATTTAAAAACATAGGGATATGGGATTTCAATCAAGTCACAACTTATTACCCAAAATCTTTCTTTTCAAATGGTTTAACAAATTACCATTTTAAATCTTTTAAACAAAAAGATTCAATCTTTACGGTTTAAACAGTTTCCACACTTTAATCTTTTAAACAAAAGATTTCATTCACAGATTTTCCAAATTAATTTCCATTTCAATTTTATTAACTCGTTAAACCTTTAAATCAAGATTTAACTTATAGCTTTCAAAACAATCCCATTTCAAATGATTTAAACCAATCATTATTTTAAATCTATTAAAGATAAAAGATTCAAATCATAGTTTTCAAAAACAATCCATTCATAACTTGGAAAACCACTTTTCAATTCAATCTTGAAATTCCTTTAATTAAACTGGAATTTCATTTCTTATCTGAAAGCTTTTATTCTTTTGAAAACAAATAGTTTCATTTCAGAAAATTTGATTTATTCATACGAGTTGAAATCCTTGGGTTAAATCCAAATTCTCAAAATTATACTTTTAAATGGTTTAAATTCAAATAAACACATTTATAACATTTTCAATCTCTAGTTTCAAATCATAGAATTCAATTTCAAACTTGAATTCAAATTTAAATCAAATTATTTAAATTTTCAAAACTCGATTAAGTTATTCAAAATAACTTTTATCTTTGAAATTCCATTTCAAAAGTTTTTCACTTTAAACCCAAATTTCCAATTTTCAAAATAAATTGAAATTAAAATTTCAATTTCAAAAACATCAAATTTAAATTATCTGTGACTTACCGATCTCCACGTGAAATCCATATTTGTGTGTGTAAGAGTGTAGTCCAGGGGTTGAACACAATAGTGCAACACAATGAATCATCACATATCAAAATACAGAGATATAGTTGATAAGCGATATAACTATAACGCTCATCTTTATTCACAGATCACAGATATATATCACAGATAAGTAAATTACAGATCACAACATAAATCAGGGTATATCACACAACATCATATATCAGGGATATCAAACAATCAAGTCATTCAATAGAATCCAAATATTTATAAGTAAGGTCAATTCATTGTCTGATTAATTCAAACCACATAAATTTCTTATAATTAAATTTCAAATCCTGATTCATTAATATTAATTAATTGCAAAACATTAATTATTTATCCTTTAATTATTTGTTAATCAACCTTAATTAATAAAAAAAAATCATCCTTTAATCATTAAATAATTAATCTTCAATTATTTAATTATCCTCCAACAAATAAATTAATCTTTAATCATTACTTGATTAATCTTTAATTAAGTAATTATTATTAACTTAAAAGTTTATAATCCTTGAATCTTAAGATAACCCATTTATCTTAATTAATTTCAAAATCATCATTTAAATCTTATTTTTAACAAATTAACAAAGTCATATAAATTTAACTTAAACCCTTAAGGTTAATTGGCAATCGAAATCATTATTTAAGATAAACCGCTTATCTTTAAAATCTTATTAAATAACCTTGAAAATTGAATTTATTTTTTAACGTACTTTAAAAACTTGTTCCTGCTTTGTTTTAAAAATCTGTTAACATAGTTGTTAGGGTAAAACCCATCAATTAAAACATACTCGAGTAAATTAAACAAAAACCCGAGCTAACTTCAATTCTTCCCCGAGTAACCTCCCAAGACCCCTCGCGTTACATCTCATCTTCGAGTAAACCCGCCTGGAAATGCGAGAACAACCCGAGCCCTTAAACAAAATTTCCCGAGTAAAACTTCGAGTATCTTCATTCCTCAAAAACTTCGAGACCAACTCTCATCATTCTCGAGCACGTCTTCGAGTTCGTCATGAAGTTTCCCCGAGTAAATCACGAGATAACTCGAGCTCCTGTACTTCATCTTCCCCAACATCTCAATACCTGATACGCAATATCCACGCGTGCACGGTGCACACAAATCTGGCCATCGCCGATCATTACCACGATCCTCAACATGTCATCTACGACCAACTCGAACCACCAGACCAACCATCACCACGAGATCATCAGAGGACTCGAAAACGAGTTATCAACCCATTCCTGGAAACAACACAGACCACAAGAACCCATCGCCTGACCACAATCGATCACCAGCAACCTCGCCGACCTGTCCCCTGCATTCGCCACAGCCTCCACTTCCTGCACCCCCTGGTGCGATCGCCAGGATCGAAATATCGAAGACGAAAATAACTCGCGACTACCACGTACGAAACGCAGGCTTAAACCCTAAATTTGATTCGATTCAACAAATCTCGAAATAGAAAATTTTTCTGGCATTTTTCCTGTGATTATTGATCGTTCCAGCACCTTCATACCAAATTTCGCCAAACATCATCACGCCGATCACCAGATTTTGCCCAAAATACCATTTCCGTTCAACTCACGATTTTCCACAATTTAACAAACTAAAAATCTTGATTTTATTCTTAAAATTTATGGCTTATGAAGACAAACGGGATCAAGTAATCAAAACTCAAATTTTAATCAACTAAATTTTTGACAAGATTTGATTTTTACTGTGCTTTTTTTACCTTTTCCAGTAAACCCATTCATTTTATTACTTAAAAGTATTTTTAAAATTTTGGCCTTGATAATTCAAATACTTTTTGTCTAAATATCAAAGTCTATAGGTGAATGATTTAAGAGATTTTGATTTCCTTCTTTGTTCTTAGCCTGTAAACACTTAGAACAGGTATATATGCCTGTATATGTATAATTTGAATTCTTATATATACACTCACACCCATGCAGATATATTCACTCAATCATACAAGCAAAATTTCATCACAACTTCAAGTACAAAACCAAACATCAAGAGATATAACAGGTTCAAATGGTTTGCTCACCTTATTTTTGAAGAACATAGGAGAAAGAACAGAGAACTACTTTGAACCAGGCTTTGAATTGTTAGCTAAAACTTGCCTCCTTGCTTTGAAACTTAAAACTGAAGCTTTTAAAAACTTGAGACTTCAAACTGAAAACATTTGCATTGCTAGATTTCTTTTTAACTGAAGAAGCTTTGAACTGGAACTTGAAAAACTCTGATTTTCTTTTAAAAACTGAAATGTCTTGCTTTGACTTTTGAAAAAAAGGATAACAGGCTTGTTGTTTTTTTTTCTTAGCATTGTTTAAATGAATGAAATGGAAAGGGAAACTTTGATATAAAGAAGACAATGCAGAGGCTAAGTTGTATTTGTACAAGGTGATATAATTTTGTTTGTACAAGAGGCAGGGATATTTGTTTCAAATTGTTGGCTGAAATCTTGCTTTGCTTATTTTACTCGGCTGATGCATACTATATGGTGTACTAGAGGCAATGGCATTAAATGCCTTGGTACTTTATGCCTCCTATATTTACTTGTTTTGTACATTATGTCTCCATACTTACCTTATTCTATCCTTTTTGTTTCGGCTGAAGTGATCTCGTATGTGTTGGAGGTGATATTATGTACATAGATATTATTATTATTTTCCTCTTTATTTATTTAGTACTTGTTCTTACCTGGTTACTTTGTCTATGTTCTTTTCACTTGCCTTTGTTTATTCAGTTAAGCTCCTATACTTGAATATATATATTTGTTTACAACTCTATTATTTTACTTTCTAAGTGTTCATATGTGAATGTATTTTATTTACTTTGTTTAATCATTTCGTTTACTTACTTACTTATATATATATGTTTGTTTAACTTGATTTATTGCTATTTATCTTATATTTCTAACTTAAGTATTAATCTATAATACATATTTCATTCTATACACATATTTTCTATTTGCATCGGAGAAACTCGCAATCCATTTATCATTTTATTTCACAAATTTTATTCAAAAATAAATTTAATTATCGATTTAAAATAGATTAAAATTCGGGGTCGTTACAGTGCCCCTGTTCAAAATCGAACACCAGCTCCCAAACACTCGAATAAGCTGTCCCACTTCGACTGCCTCGCCACGCCACTGTGTACCACCATCAACCACCAAACTTTGCCTGAAGCTTCGCCGTCACCTACTCCTCCTTTTCCCCACATACCACACTCCTCCCTATGCACCTCGCTGCCGCCGTTCACCCAAAACCGAACCATAAGGAAACGAGCCCTAAAACCCTAAAACCACCTCGCTTACCCCACACGAGCCATTAAAAATCACTGCGCCATTTTTCCTTTATATTCCATCACCCAACGCTCCCCTATACCCAACGTCGTGCCTCGAAATCACGCACGTCGTCGAAATTTGACGAAAGTTCAAATTTTGTTCATCTTCAAGATTATCCGTCCACGCTTTACTAAAAATTTTCAAACCACCTCTAAAAATCATATTTTCCAATAACAAACACATCCATAAGATCCATTCGATAAATTATAATAGTTGGATTTTCGGCCATATTGAACCACCTTCTGTTATATGTTGTTCTCTCCCTCTTCGCTCGATGAAAATGGATGAAATCAGTTTTTAAATTGTTCTATACTAAAAAATAAACCTCTTTTGTTTTGGAATCAAATTTTAAAACTTAATAGATAATGAGATATTGATTTTTTAAAAGTTAAATGACTTAACTGTTTTGGCACTGAACATGAACATAGAGGCTTGTATGGAAGATATATAGGGTTTTAGTGGAATAGATCATGTTGAATACAAACATACATATACATATGAACATAACATACACATACACATTTAGCATATCAATGATTTACTCAAAGTCAGCAGTTGTATAGATCTAGGAAATATCCAGTTAGCAAGAGTAAGGAGTTTTACTCACTGTTATAAAGAATTGAGCTGCTACTTTCTTTAAGTCTTTCTTCCTTCTGGCTTTAACCACTTAACTTATTTTTATTTCATGGCAGAGATTCATTTTCCTCTTTTTTTTAAATATATAAGTGAACTAACAACCAGCATAGCTCTAAATATATAGAAGAAGGAAGGGGAACAGTGAGGCAAAAAGGTGCTTGTAGCTTGTACAGGTTTTCACTTTCACACCTTTATCCTATTATTATTTTCATTTTTATTTTGGTGGCTAATGTGAATTCAATTTGGGCTGATTTGATTTTGTAAGATGATTTGATTTCCTATGTACATGATTTGATTTTATCTTTTGAGTGCTTGATTTAATGTTGACATGAAGATTCCTATGTACATATATATATATATATATATTCATATATATATATATATATATATATTTACATGTACACTAGTTTGACCATATATGTTTCATGCTTACCTATTTTCATGTTCACTTATTTTTATAATATATATATATATATATATCTTCACATATATAAATTTATTTGTTATCATAAAGTTTGTGCTCCTTTGTATATATTTTTTTACACATTTATTTACATTTTACACATTCACTATTTAATATAACATACATACATATACATATACTTATGTATATTTTGTCATCATGTATATATTTGCACATTATTCCCTATTTACATATACATTACTTCATATGGACATATATATACATATATGTATACATATATACTTATATATATTTTTAAACATCATAAAGCTTATATATATATTTATATATATACCTATATGGATATTCCATCTTAAATTTTAATGGTGGAGTTTATATTCATATATCAATGAAATTTATCATATCCAGAAATTTATAATTTAAAATTAAACATAGTTTCAATCAGTATATAGATTCAGATATTTTAAATATCGAAAACTCATCTATTCGACTTATAAAAATTAATATTCCAAAATTAAAATTAGTTATTTGCCTAATATCCGATGGCTAAAAATCTGGGTCGTTACATTCCTTCTCCCTTAAAACTTTTTGTCCTTGAAAAGGAACGAAGCGAGAATTTGAATTTTGATGTATATTATTAAATAATCATCTTTAAACATTTTACCCTCTGTACTCTTTTATTCTACAATTTAAGATACATACAGTTTAAATTACATAGTATTACCAAACTAGTTTTATATTAAAATATTTTCATAACTCGATGTCTTAACAAGTCCATCCTTGTTCTTACAGAAATTTAGTCGTATGTTGATCAGGCGTAGGACTGAAAATCTATAAGTACTTAGTAGACCCTGTTATCCCGCCTTTTGGCCAGGCCGAGATATCAAGGAATTGACTGAAAACCGAGGATCGCTAATCCCGAATGCCGAGTAAGCACAGGTTCACTATGGATGTTGATGAATTTTGTCCGAGTCCAGATCAAGCTACAATCGACAAGACACGACAAGCAAAGTTGTGAAAGCCAATGTCCCAAGTTTCAAGTCAATTGGAGTCTGTTTGCTCAAAATATGATTGATACGAGTCAAGAAGGCAAGTTGTTTGAATCGGTCGGAACGCACAACTTCGCATCTATCTTAAAGCCTTGGTTCGAATCGATCTCGTTCGAATCCATCTTAGAGCCTTGGTTCTTATCGATCGACTATTGCCTGCTTCGCATCCATCAACTACAGCACAGAAGTCCACTTCGTATCCACCCAAAGGTGGTTCTATTCGTATCCCCCGTGTTCGTATCGATCCAAGCAGCAATACTACGTATCCATCGTCGTCAATTATTTCGTATCCATGGAAGGATTGTCATTTCGTATCGATCGTGCCATTTACTTCGAATCGGTCAATCTATTCACGTACTTCGCATCGACCAGCCAATGATCGATACGAAGGACACCTTGCAGATCGATGCGAATGTCAACCTTTTTAGTCGATAAGAACCAATAATCGGTAATCGATACGAACAGGGCTAGTTTTGATCGATACGAACAGAAGACTTCACGGTTGACACGAACTGAGGAACTTCCATCAATGCGAACTGTGCATCCTCCACCGATGCGAATGAGGCAACGTCATCGATACAAGCTAGGCGAGAATGTGGGAACGACTCGGTCGACTCGGCGCCAGGAGTGGATCGATCCAAAAATCAAGCACCACGTCATCTCCTGAGCACGTGCCCCTTATCGATTCGAAATAATCGATTCGAAGGCATCGATTCGAACAGAGCAGTCTACATGAAAACGCAATCTTGCATCGATCATATCTCACAATCCACAAGTTCAAATGCTATGAAATTTTCACAGGAGCTTATGTACAACCTAAGGAAGCTTCATGCCAAGTTTCGACTCGATTGGAACAAGTCCCAATCGATACGAAATTCGTTCATATCGATCACGGATCTAGCCGAAACTTCATGAGATCGATCACGTGGGCCCACCCACGTGCCGGAAGAAGTCTCCCGAGATCTGAGCGAGATATTTTCCTCCTACGCCTATAAATAGCACCCCAGAGCCTACAGAAAAAGGATCTTTTGGCTCTTTGACGTCCAGACTCTGCCGGAAACACCTTTGCACTTCAAGGCTGCTGCTATACTCGGATTTCACTACTGTAATCTGTTGTTATCCGCTGTAATCAATTGTAATCATCAAAGAAATATCAAAAAAATATCAATTTCATAGTGTACGTAGGCAATACGCCGAACCACTCTAAATTTCTGTGTTTCTGCGTAACTTTATTATTTGTTTTTGGAGTATTTGTTAGATAACCCTCGTTTTCCATTTCCATTCTTCATTATATCTCTTCAAATACTTCTGAAGAGTGTTGTGCCCAATTTTGGTACAAACAGACCCGTTTCAACACCTAGTGAAAATACTTGAAAACTTTTTCAAAAATGATATGGAAAGTATCACCCCCTCTTTACCACCATGGATCGCAGTTAACCCGATGATTGCGTCGCCATCCCGGCGAAATCATAAGAAAACCGTAGGCATCAACACCCCTCGACTTACGCCATGGGAACACCATAGTCCGCAGCTACACAAAGGTTGTGTTGCTATCACAGCAAAACCGTAAGTAGTCTATAGGCTATCTCTGCCCCTCGAATTATGCTATCAAACGAAATTAAACCACATAGATCGCAGCTACACAAAGGTTGCGTCACTATCCCAGTGAAACCCAACGTAGAATGTAGGCAATAGCTGCCTCTCGAATTACGCTATGGAACCAAACCACATAGATCGCAACCTACCGATGTTATGTCGCTCTCACAGCGAAATCAAACATAGATCGTAGGCAATCACCGCCTCTCGAATTACGCTATGGAACTACGATAGATTGCAGTTACACAAAGGTTACGTTGCTGTCACAGCAAAACCAATGTAACTGTAGGTTTAATACCCCTCGATTTACGCTACCCAACAAATGATCACCAGGAACTCATGAGTTTTGTCCGGACGTCCTCTAGGATTCCAATTCTCATTGAACCCTCATTGTGGATAACTAGGCAGAAATACCCAGTGGATCTCCTACTCTATGTTTCGACTTTCGTGGGGGTGCCTTTCCATATTTTGGTTTCAAAACATATCATACTATATATATAGTACCTTTCAAATCATACACTTCATATGTATTCCATGTAAAATTTATCTATATAAAATCGATATCTTCTAATTCGGTTTACCCAATTTCCAATGTCAACTATTTGACCAAAATCAAATGTCTTTAAAAATCAATGGGTTCCAAAACTATTTCAGTTTCATTCACATATACATATAAGATCATTCCTTTCAACTCGAATAATTTTCGGATCAATAATTTCTGAGTCCACCTTATACTTATATAAACTCTATTTAGTATTTCAAATATCTTTCAAAGACTATTTCTTCCTGGTTATAAATTCAACAAGGGGAGTTTGAATATATAACTAATATATATAAACTTATTTATGCCAAATCAAATTTACAAGTTCGATTACTTTTCAAAGTTATTTGTAACATTTTACTTACTAAGTAAATTTCAGTTATAGTAACTACTCAATCTTCATTTTAAAATCATCATATTTACTCAAAATACACTATTTCACTTCAAAATCATTTTTGCCTTAATATCTTGATTTCGGTTCCAATTCAAAATTGCTTCGAATTTCCATTTGGGTTATAACTTCAACTTTACCTAATTTGTATTTAAATCCACGATTTAAATATAAACAATTTCCACTCTAACCAGTTTGAATTTAGAAAATAGTTCGAATAGTTTTAAAATAGTTAAATAGTTAATATAAGATAGTTTGATTTTTTAAAATGGTTTGTATAGTAAAATAACTTGGAAAATCAAAATAATTTGATTATTTAAGAAGATAGATTTTAAACAGTTTATATCAAAATAATTTGTTTGAAAATAGTTCCAAAGTCAAACTATTTCAATTCTCAATCTTCCAATTCAAACCAATTTCCATTTTCATTTAAATCGATTCAATGCCGATTTCAATTCGAATTAACTTTGATTCCAATTTTAATTCAAATTAATTCCAATTTTGATTCCAAATTAATTCGATTTCGATTTCAATTCCAATTAATTCAATTCCAATTTCAATTAATTTCAATTCAGTTCTCCACTTTAAACCATTTCAATTTACATAAATTCGAGTTCGATTTTCCAAAATATCGATTTAAATCACTTAAATCAAATTAACCTTCAATATTTTTTGGCTCGGAATTGAATTATTTTTAAAGGTTCGAGTAAATGTTCAAATCTTTTTTAAACAAATCATTTTTTTCGAAATACAATTGATTTCCTAATGATAACTTCAAAATTTCAAACCCGATTCTTTAAACAATTCTGGTTGGCAAGTTCATTTTTAACATTTCAAACTCAAGTTCAAAATGATCCCATTTCCATAAATTCGATTTCATTTCTTAAAATAAAAATAATTTAAATAGTTTCATATCAAGGTTTTATTTCTATTTAATTTCAGGGATGAATATATATCATTTCAATCCAAAATAAATGTCATATGTATGTATCGTTTCAACCTATTTCTTAATTTATTCGAAATAATTTGATTTACAGTTTTATATACTATAAATAATATACAGGATGATAGCAGGATATATCAAAATAAATAAACATCCAAATCATCTAAACATCAATCAATAGCATCCATTACAAATTTCCAGAATTCGAAACCCGTTTTATTTCAAAAATCATTTTGAAATCATTTATACATACATAACTTCTTTCTCAAAAAAATTTCAAATTTTATACCTTTTCTTTTACAATTTAACCTATTTAACTTCCATAAGTTAAATTTAAATTTCACCTTGAAATTTCCAATTGCAGGTTATAAGTTCAAAACTTATTTAACTTGGCCTGAGTAAATTTCCAATTCGCTTAAACTTGCTCGATTTAAATTTTTACCTTCCAAATTTAAATTTCTTATTAATATCGTCTCTCACTTATAAGTTCAAAAGCTTACCTTTCTTTTGGGTTATACTTCTCATTTCAAGGGGGGTTCCAGAATTCAACACCCAGTATTTATTTTAAATTACCTTTGAAATCATATATATGTATATATATATATATAGACACACACACACACACATCCCATTTACATACCAAATCACACTTTTAAATTTTAACCAACTTTTGTTTTTATCCAAAACAAATTCTTCAAAACCTCAAAAACAACCCTAGTTTAAAACAAAAATTTTGTATATAAAAAATATTCTAATAATATTACTTATTATTCCTTCAAAATACTTTGAAACAAATTTCAAAAATTTTCCCGGGACTTAGATTCAAAACTTCACAATTCAGATCCATTTTAAATTATAAGTCATATTTATAAATTATGCTTATACAATTCCACTTCCTTAAAACATTTCACAATGTTTTATCATTGACTATTTTGTAATAAACATCCTTTATTAAGACACAACAGCCAATTTATGATAATAATCAATTTTATCATACCTAGAAACCAAACACACCATATATTCCATAATAATTTCCTGAAAAATATTATTTAAAATATAATCAGGGTAAACCTATTTTTATTTCAAAACACTTTAAGAAACTCTTCCGAAATTTCTGAGATATAAATTCTAGTTTAAATCTACCTTTAGCTTAATTTATTTGCATAATTCATTCTTACCCAAATTTCTATTTGGTTATATATATAACCACTTGAATTTTATAATTTTATTTGATTATAATAACGACAATCAATCACCTAATATGCTATAATAATTCAGAAAAATTATTTCTTTTTATATCAAAATATAGTCTTACATAAAAATTATTTTAAAATCATTTTAAAAATCATTATATAAGAAAATAAAAAGTATGCCCTCATATATAATACACTCAACTCATTCTAGGGTACTACTGACCCTATCTTTAATGAGTAGTCCACACCAGAGCCAAGGTTCTCACTTAACCTTCAGCTCTGATACTAGGTGTAACAACCGGGCATTTTCGACCCCGAAAATCAACACTAAAACGTTCACTGTATAGAGTGCCGAGCAATCGAGTGCCGGAAATACCCGACTGTTAAGGTTAAGAAGAAAAGAGATAGAAGAAGAAACTGAAATAACAGCACAGAATCTCACAATCGCAGCAGAACAAAATATAGTATACAATAACAACTTTTATACAAAAGAATATGTATCAGTTATCATCCATACAAATTATCAGAGTACAATCATCAACATATAAATCTGGACAGTTACAATAACTTGACCTCAAATGCCAAATATACAGCCTACACTGCGCAACAGAATATAATCAAATACGTGCACTACGTCTCTGCCATACAACTCGTCTCCTGAGCTCCAAAGCAACCTAACCTGAATTTGTAATACTCGGTCTGACCCGAGCATTACAATAAAGTAACACCCGAGACAGGCTGGAAACCAGTGTGAGTAAAACATACTAAATTTGAACTACTAAAGTTATCAAATTCTTTGAAAAACCAAGGTAACTTGTAAGACCACATCACATATAACACGACGGGTTTTTATCTTACGACAACCAAAACACTTTTCAGGAAATCCGGTTATATTATAATAATGTCTAAGTACAATTACTTATTAAAAATGGTCAAATTTGTTAAATTAATCGATTCCAACATTTAGGACTTTATAATCAAAATTTTAGGGGTTCGAAATGATTATTAAATCGAAGTGGTTTCGGATAACACTGATATCCGATCATGGTCTCTTCGAATCTGCTAGATAAACCTTAAATGTCCAAGTCATTTCAAATAAATTATATACATTCGTAGTGTCAATATACACATATGGGAATTTATTTCATATGTTTATTTCAAATAAAACGTGCTAACGTTTATTCCAATATTTCAATTTGTTTGACTCCTTCAGGGTACATACAAGAACGATTGAAATAAGCATTCAAGAGCAATAAAGCCAAACATAGATCGTTAACTTAATTTATCGATTAATCATTAATATCAAAACAATTCACAATCAGGATTTAATTAACTTTAATTAACCGAATCCACTTATATTTTTAATCCAAATTAATTATAATTTAAAGAAATTACCAACAATTTATTTATTAGTTAATTAGGATTAAACAACCAAATTAATAATTAATTTTAATAATTAACATAAGATTACGTCAAAATAAGAACTTAATTAATTACTCATTAAATTATTATAATTAAATTTAAAATTACGGAAAATTAGTAACGTTAACTTAGATTTAAAATTATTGGGTGATAGGATTACAATACATAAATTTTCACATTGATTGGATTTTAAATAAAACGGGGAATATGTTTTTAAATTTGAGATTTCTTTTAACATAAAGCTTTCCAATTTCTTTTTTTAAAAAAATAAAGAAGTTTCTGCCCAATACAAACCTATCAGCCCAAACAAATCAAGGCCGATACTTCCTCCTCCTTTTTCTTCCCTTTCCCTCTACTTCTCCTCTTCCTTTTCTTTCTTTTCTTTTTTTCTTTTCGAACAACCCAAATGTACACGACACCGTGCACATGCACACGACCACCGACACCCCATCTTGGCCTCCGACCATCTTCCCTAGTCACTCACGACTCTCTCACCCCACCCAGGCCATTCGAATATGAAGACGCACCCCTGTTCAAAATCGAACACCTGCTCCCAAACACTCGAATAAGCTGTCCCACTTCGACTGCCTTGCCACGCCACTGTGTACCACCATCAACCACCAAACTTTGCCTGAAGCTTCGCCGTCACCTACTCCTCCTTTTCCCCCCATACCACACTACTCACTATGCACCTCGCCGCCGTCGTTCAGCCAAAACCGAACCACAAGGAAACGAGCCCTAAAACCACCTCATCTACCCCACACGAGCCACTAAAAATCACTGCGCCATTTTTCCTTGATAGTCCATCACCCAACGCTCCCCCACACCCAACGTCGTGCCTCGAAATCACGCACGTCGCCGAAATTTGACGAAAGTTCAAATTCTGTTCATCTTCAAAATTCTCCGTCCACGCTTCGCTAAATTTTTTCAAACCACCTCTAAAAATCATATTTTCCAATAACAAACACATCCATAAGATCCATTCGATAAATTATAATAGTTGGATTTTCGGCCATATTGAACCACCTTCTGTTATATGTTGTTCTCTCCCTCTTTGCTCGATGAAAATGGATGAAATCAGTTTTTAAAATGTTCTATACTCGAAAATAAACCTCTTTTGTTTTGGAATCAAATTTTAAAACTTAATAGATAATGAGATATTGATTTTTTAAAAGTTAAATGACTTAACTGTTTTGGCACTGAACATGAACAGAGAGGCTTGTATGGAAGATATATAGAGTTTTATTTGAATAGATCATGTTGAATACAAACATACATATACATATGAACATAACATACACATACACATTTAGCATATCAATGATTCACTCAAAGTCAGCAGTTGTATAAATCTAGGAAATATCCAGTTAGCAAGAATAAGGAGCTTTACTCACTGTTATAAAGAAATGAACTGCTACTTTCTTTAAGTCTTTCTTCCTTTAGGCTTTAACCACTTAACTTATTTTTATTTCATGGCAGAGATTCATTTTCCTCTTCTTCTTTTTTTAAATGTATACATGAACTAACAACCAGCATAGCTCTAAATATATAGAAGAAGGAAGGGTAACAATGAGGCAAAAAGGTGGCTGTAGCTTGTACAGGTTTTCACTTTCACACCTTTATCCTTTTTTTTTCATTTTTATTTTGGTGGCTGATGTGAATTCAATTTGGGCTGATTTGATTTTGTAAGATGATTTGGTTTCCTATGTACATGATTTGATTTTATCTTTTGAGTGCTTGATTTAATGTTGACATGAATATTCCTATGTATATATATATATATATTTACATGTACACTTGTTTGACCATATATGTTTCCTCTAGAGCATATACGAGCATATTTATGGGATACACAGATGGATTCAAATGGTATCACATTTGGAACTCGGTTGATCGAAAGATTGTACATTCTAGACATGTTACATTTGATGAGTCCGCAATGTTCAAACCTAAGGAAGATTTACCCACCACATTAGGTTCAGACTCTGATAGGCCTAAGAAGACAGAAGAAGTTTCTACATTTTAGCTTGGTAGTAGAGTTAGAGCTGCAGATAAGATATATGAACATGTACTTGATAAAACATCATGGGATAGTCCATAGACCCCTTCTAGCGGTGTTGGTGATGAACATGAAGCTGGAGGAAGTTCAATTCAAGGTGGAGCTAGAAGAAGTTTAGGTGATGTTTTACATACTTAAGCTAGTCCTAGAACTATTGGGCCACCCGTTAGGTATGGGAATTGGAAATATGCAAATTTGAGCCTTAATGATTAGTTTGACTATGCCCTGCATGTGGTTTATAATGAGTTATTTGACCTTAAAGAAGCCATGAAGTCAAATCATAGCTCAAACTAGATCTACACTACAGAAGATGAGTTAGAGTCGTTAGAGAATAACAAGACTTAGAATTTGGTACCATTTCACCAAGGAAGCCGAGTCACAGGCTAGCTATAAGTGGATATTCAAGTTGAAGGATAATGGAAGGTACAAGACTAGATTAGTTGTAAAAGGGTTTTCACAAAGAAAGAGAATGGAGTATGATGAGAATTTTGCTTCTATAGCGAGACATACCTTCATTCGGATTTTGCTTGCCATAGTTACTACTCATGACTTGAAGTTGAAGCAACTTGATGTGAAGATAGCTTTCTTGCATGGTGACTTCGAGGAGACCATTTACATGAAGTATCCAGACAAATGTGTTGTAAGTAGGAAAGAATATTAGGTTTGTTAGTTGAAGAAGTACCTTTATAGACTTAGGTAGTTGCCTAGACAATTGTACAAGAGGTTTGATTCTTTTATACTTTAATTTGGTTCTGGTCAATTTATCAAAGATGCATGTGTTTATTTTAAGCATTTAAAGAATAATAATTTGTTGTATTTTCCCTTGTATGTAGATGATACGTCAGTTGTTTCTAAGGATAAGGTTGAAATCATAAATTGAAGTTTAAATTAAAAGTGTAATTCGAGATGAAAGACTTTGGGGAAGTGATGATGACTTTGGGTATGGAAATCCAAATTTATAGAAAGTTTTGACTTTTGAGGCTCGCTCAAAAAGAATACATCCATAAGGTGCCTGCTTAGTTTAGCATTGACGGAGCAAAGACAATCAATACACCCATGTCTTTCCACATGCAGCTTTTTAGTGAAGGCCCTCCGACCTTAGAGAAGGACAATACCGGCATGGATAAGGTGCCCTATATGAGGGCAGTTGGTAGCTTGACGTATGTTATGGTATGCATTATGCCTTACATTGCACAAGTTGTTGGTTTGGTCAGTAAATATATGGAAAATCCAAGAAGGATTCGTTAGGAGGCAGTGAAGTATATTTTCAGATATCTTAGAGGAACTCCGGACTATACGATATTTTTGGGGTAGAGATAGAGAATTTAGTTTGGCCAGATTTTGTGATTTCGACTATGCCAATGATAGAGATCGAAGAAAGTCAACCTTATGTTATTTGTTCACACTTGGAGGGCTAACTAATACTTGGAAAGCGGGGCAACAAACAGTGGTTGCTTTGTCTATTACAGAGGTAGAGCCAATAGTTGCTATTGAAGCAGCTAAGGAAACACTCTACTTAAAGTGGTTGATGTGTGATTTAGGCTTCATATATGATGGAGTTTCAGTAAGTTACTATAGTAAAAGTGTAATTCACTTAGCTAAAAATATGGCTTTCGACTCAAGAATGAAGCATATAGAGGTGAGAGAGTCTTTTCTACTCTCCATGAATGAAGAGAAGTTAGTTCGTCTTCAAAAGGATCGCATGGAGGAGAATGTAGAAGATATGTTTACCAAATCCTTGTCTGCTCAATATTTAAGGATTGCTTGAACTTGATTTACTTATTAAGGTGCTAGGTGCCAATGGGGAGAGTGGGTTGGTAGATAAAGACATTTGTTTTGATAGCGATATTGGAAATTGATAGGTCCTACTTACATGAAGAGGATACTTTCAACACTTTGTTCGTATTGGAACTACGCCAACTCGTAGCGAAGAAAAAAGGAAAATTTCAAAAATTTCCTATTTTAGATCTTTAGGGCATATGAAGTCTTAAGGTTTTATTAGATGTAAATCTAATATATTTTTTAATAAAATTATATTTTATATGACATTATTTTATAATTTAGTTAAGTGTGGAATGTGAAAGGGTATGGATATATCAAATATATTTATTTTAATTATATGTCAGAATAATTAAATAATGATAAGGTGCAACCAATAGATGACAAGATATGTGTACATGCAGGTAATAATAAGTTGAATGGTTATCACATAGGAGTTAAAAAGGGAAATAAATGAAGGATGACAAGAATAATTAATACAATTTCCCTTTTGATAGACTTAATTAATGCAGCATATAAATGACAATCAATAGGTATCATAATATAAGAGTAAAAATAGTTAACAATAAATTGTATGTATATATATGCCAAATAATTAAATAATGACAAGGTATACATGTAGGTAAGAATAAGTTGAACGGTTATCACATAGGATTTATAAAAAAGGAAATAAATAAAAGATGATAAGGATGATTGATACAATTTCCCTTTTGATAGACTTAATTAATCAACGTATAAATGACAATCAATAGGTATCATAATATATGAATATAAACAGTCAACAATAAATTATATGTATATATTATTGCCTCATTTAAATTTAAAGGAAAAGAAATTATTTGGTACTATGACAATTTAAAAATAGAAAAAAATTTATATGAACACATACATGTAGATTTAATTATGTATATATGAGATTCATTCTAAACTTATTAATAATACAGATTAAGTAGTTATTGCATTCAATTTTAAAACTTTGATTTGTTGTCAAAATCCTTTTATTCATATGTAAAGGTCTAATGCATTACAAGTGTAAATAATATATACATATATATAAACATTCAAATCAAAAATTGCACTTTGTTATGAAAGATTAAAACATAGATCCATAATTAAAACATTGTACTAATTTTACATAAATTTCAGTTTTAACTTTAAAATATAATTTAACCAATCAAGATGAACATGCAAATTTTCAGATCTAAAGAATTGAACTTTAAATTGAATGTTAAAAACAAAGATCTAAAATAAAACATTGTAATTCAACGTATATAGATTTAGTTTTAATTTAACAAAATAAAGAAAAACAATTAGTTAATTTTAACATGAAAACTTTCAAATCTAAAGGACTACACTTTAATTTGAATGTTTAAAATATAGATCTACACTTAAATATTGTTAAAATCATACACAAATTTCAATTTTTATTTAACAAAATAAAAATCCAATCATATCATTCAACAAACAGTTCAATCTTCATAAACAATTTTAATTACACGAGATAATGATACATACATACAAATTATGACAATCAAATTTAATTTCATCAAACATTGCATCAAAATCATTATCTATATAGAAAAGGACATACCTTATTGCCGAAGTCTTAAAGCACGCCTTGAAAAATGGTATTCTACTATTGAAACCTTTTCGAAATCAAAAAGGTGCTGATTCTTGAATTGATCACCTTCAACTATCAAATAGTAAATGGATCTTGAATTTTATTTGAGAGTTTTTTCATTGGAGAGGGGATTAATTTTATGCCATTAAAATGATGAAGAAGGAGGCAAAAAAAAGTAAGATCTATTTAGGTTTGGAGAGTTTATATATGTGGACAGAAAAGAAAGAAAGGTGGATCTAATCCTATATCTCTGTAATGACCCGCCCACTCGACCCCTAAATGTCGACATTAAAAAATCCACGGTATTTGTGTGCTGAGCATCCAAGTGCCGAAAGGACAAATTATTAAGATGAAATAAAAGGAAATAGAAATAGAACAAGTAAGAAGAGAACACAATATTAGAATCTCACTAGCAAAATGGAAATATATAATGTCAAAGGATCGGTACAAATGGTTACTCCAATACAGAAATTTTGGAGTTACAAAACCTAAGTACTATTATCAGTCTGGGTAGTTATAACAACCCGTCCTCACAAATGCTGATTTATACAATAGTAATGCAACGGAACTAAAAATACTACATGTAACATCCCGGTATTTTCAACCATTCGCATCAGCACATGTCGGACTTGAATTGCCCAAAATATCAGATTGTTAATTTATATTTGGCAAAACTCAGCATAAACAGTAAATAAATAAATCATAGAATCATAGACACAGAGTAATATAACAATAAGCAGTGGAAACAAATGAATAGTAGTTCATGAAGCTACTATATAAATATATAACAGAGTTAAAACAAGATACAACAGAAGTCTCGAATACATAGAAGTCTCAATACAATAGTCAAATACAAGATAAGAATATATCACAGGGGTCAACTGAATAACTGCAAGCTGAATAGATAGATGGATCTCCAATCGAAGCTCCAACTCCAAAGGCGAGTCTCAAATGCTATGACACTCAGTCTGACCCGAGCATAAAGCAAAACACAAAACACTCGAGTCATGATTAACATTCTTATATCAATAAATCCAACTCAAGTGAAATATCAACTGAAATACAAGTAACTCAAAGGATGTTTGGGATAACCATCCTCTAAGGATCCGTGGAACTATCTACTATGTAGTAATATACGCTATTATAATAATGTATGAAGTAAAGTAAACTATTAAAATAGCGTTAAGGCGTTACCCATATCCCCCTTAACACATTTCATAATGCCAATAGTCTATACAGTACCGTAACTCCTCGTAAACTGGGGCCGCCAGAGGATACCCCATATGTACGACATAAAACAAATTCGTAGAAGGCGCGGTAGGGTAGGTGACTCGGCACAACTAGGCAATGCCAGGGTAGTGAAATGACCCACTAAATTTTTTTTTTTTAAAAAACATTCAGTGGCCATTTAATCAAGAAAATATTTAATTCAATTTTTCTTCTATCCAGGACCTTTCTGCCAATAAATATTGGTTTAATCATTTTATCTTAAACTTATATATATAAAGATATATAAGTCATCTTCTACCTAAATCAGAGTATAAAATTTTGAAGGTAGAAACCTGTTGAGTATTGCTTAAAAATACTCTCTACATAGCAAAGGTGATTCTTTTTCAAAACTAGGTTTTTCTCAATTTTTAGATTAATGCATTACTATTGATTCTATGTCTCAAGGCTCCTATTTTCACATATATGCTTCTGATTTCCTTACTGGGTAACTTTGCCTTTACTTGTGCATGTTTCTGTGCAGGTGTGTTCAAACTCAGGCTATAATAAAGTGGATCCTAAGAGAACACAAGCAACATCTAGGCGTAATGGAAACGCGCCTAACTTATACATGAGAAGTCACAAGTTCGAGTGCCATGCTGGTCAGTTCAACCCAATTTTTTTCTTCTTTTTTTCTGTGAGCAAAACTGTCTGAACCTACCCTATACTTGGCTATGAAACAGGTCTAAAAGCTTAATTAAACTCACTTGGGTGTTGACTTAAGCCAGGCTCGAGAAAATGGCCATGTTAGCCTTATTCTGGTTTGCACTACCCTGATACAAAGTGTCTGCTCTAAGATTTTCTTCCCAAAGCAACTTATACCCTTTTATCAGATTTTTATTTTTGACTTGCACAAGGATTCTCTTATGCCAGATCTTTATATATGTATATAACTACAAATTCTTTCAATCTCAGATTTTCTATCATTTTAGCCTAACAGTTCTTGAAATTTGAAATTCATTTTCTTAACAAAGCATTTTGCAAAACAAAATACATAAGTTCTAACTGATACATATAAATTCAACACTTACAAAACAGCAAATAACATTACATTGGTTTTTCTAAGCAACTTAAACAAATAGCTTAACATAGTTCCACATGAATATCTAATTTAGCTTCAGCAAAGACTTTTAAAAACATAGCATCCAAATCCTA
Organism: Allium fistulosum; assembly: GCA_030737815.1. Lineage (NCBI taxonomy): Eukaryota > Viridiplantae > Streptophyta > Magnoliopsida > Asparagales > Amaryllidaceae > Allium > Allium fistulosum. Next base: position 696,454,662 of record CM060903.1, on the reverse strand, counting down.
AGCAGTTTAACATCCAAAGCCTGATCAAAGCAATCCCTATTTCCCTGCAAAATCACCATGAACTGCCCCATATAAATATGAGACACCCAATGGTGCATGAACACAAAAGGGTCAGACTATTTGTCTGGTGTGAATAATCTAACTGAAAACATGATTTATTTCAATTCCATTTATATTCCTGTACTTTGCAAGGATAAGAAACTCCATATCTTCTGTATGCATGTTTTTGTGAAGCATGTGCATTCATATTAGTGCCAAACAGGTTATATATGATCACAATGTTTTAGTTCATAGTAAACAACCACAAGATTCACCAATTAAAGCATCAAAACAACCAAATACAAACTTCAAACCAGTTATCATCTCCTTTTCAACTTTACTGGCCATCAGGGATTTTGCCCAGACCTCTACTGAATCTATTCCTAGGATTCATTATCAAATTTATCAGGGACTTTAGCTACTTTCTTCCTTTTAAACACACACTGCCTGGGACCTTTCTCTGTTAACCCAGCACACTCAGGCCCCTGGGTATAAATATACCATGTGTGAACTTGCAATATTCCCATTGCCAAGCTATACTTTGGTAGCCCTAAGATCCCAAGTCCTTAGTTACATTACTAAGTGTTTTAATATTTTTCATAGCAGTGCTAATCCCTTCTGCATCTCACTTCTTAATCAGAGAAACATAAATGATGCAAGCAACATATATTCATCCAGAGTTTGGTAAGTTAAATTCTCAGAAACAATCATTTTATCACAAAAGAGTGAGGTGACTTTTTAGCACATTATTTTGCCTATGGGTTTCACTGGATCAAGATGTAAGCATATGGTTCTGAGTAATTTTCCAGATATATATATATATTCTTCCCTACCTCTGGTTCAATCAGATTCATGATCTGGCTAAACCACAAGTATATTTGATTTGGGTATTTCATAAAACATAGAAGCTCAGCACATGTACAACATTGCACTTCTACATTTTCTTTTGTTTTAATTAATATGAGGCATAAGCAACAACACAATGTCACAGCCCATATTTCTTTCTGCCTTTAGACCATATACCCACTACTTGAATCCGGGGATTTTACAAACAACTTTAAAAAGAAAACTTATCAAAGAAGCCACCCAATCTCAAAGTTAACCCATATCTCAAACAAACATTTTAGTTTATAAATACATGACTCTTATTTTTCCTGGGTAAATCAGATAAAGGTTTTACCCTTAAACAAATCATTCACAAGCCAAAGTCATCCAATCATAAAACATAACTTGTAAGAGAAAATTAGTTTAAACTGGCTGCCTCAATATTCAGGTCTTAATGCCAAAGTTTTTCAGTGAGATTACTCACTTTAATCCTTCTTCTTCCTATGCCTTATGAACCCCTTTTTAGTCTTCTGCCTTCTCCTATTTTCTCTGGTTTTATACTTTGTATATTTTCTTTTTAAGAGGTAGAGCCAACATAAAACCTTACCACATCAGGTCTTCTTATATGAATTCTGACTGCTACTAGGGTTTTAGGAAATTACCAAATGCCAATTTTACCCTACCAACTATGATCTGCCTCTTGTTCTAACATTTTAGAGAAAATGGGTAATTAGTCATGGTATATTTTCCAGAAAATATACCTCATTGCCCCGGTCATGTTATTTGCATGACTTCCTATTATTATTGTTATTATTTTCTTTATAAAAGAAATTACTGAGAATAGATAAAGTGCTTGTTTAGGGACTCATGCCATTTTCATGCAATTTCTGTTTCTTTCCAGAGATTGATTGACTATATACATGTATAACTTATGTATACCTAAGCCTTTTAATTTTTTTTCTTTCTTTAAATAATTTTAAGTTTATTTCAGCCTAGCTTTTCCTATTTTCTTTGTACTCTATTTTATTTAAAGACAAAATTCTATCTTTATGCATATGTATTTCTAAATCAGTTACTTTATTTTTATCTATTAATTTCTGTCAAATTTTGTTACACAGAAATCTGTGTGCATGTTTGTGCACTGCCTTGTGCACATGTGCATGGTTTATACTTGGTATCTGCAAATCAATTTCCTATTCCTATTTTTTTTTAATGCAATTTCAAATAAATACAAACTAAATTAAATCATGAAATTACTCACAAAAATCAGGGTTATCACATATACCCCTCCTTTTAGGAATTGTGTCCCACAATTCTTTCATACTTAACTTAAGTATCATTTCTTCAGAAAAAGTGAAATTTTTTTTTCTGATTTCAAAACCATTTTCAAACTAATCACCTATTAAGCACTACGCATATCAACACAAGATAAAAATCACAATGCATATTCAACCAACACATTCAGTAGTATGTACATATATATAGATTTTACCTTTCTTTCAATCAAACAGCTGGGGATAATCATTTCTGATTTTATCCTCCACTTCCCATGTGCAATCATTTGGGTCTAGACTCCATTGTACTTTTACCAGTTTAATTTCTTTGTTTCTCAATTTCTTAGTTTCTCTAGAAACTATGCCCACTGGTTCTTTTTCATAGATCATCCTAGGATCAATCTGCACATCTTTAGAGGATTCTAATATTGCTTCCTTATCATGAACCCATCTCCTTAGTTGAGACACATGAAAGACATCATGCATTGCTCTCATTTCTTCTGGCAATTCTAATTTATAGGCTACTGTCCCTATTCTTTCTAGAATTTTATATGGTCCTATATATCTAGGAATCAACTTTCCTTGTTTCCCAAACCTTAGAACCTTTTTCATGGGTGATATCTTGATGAACACATAATCCCCAACATCATATTGTACTGCTTTTCTCCTTTGATCTGCATATTTCTTTTGCCTATCTTGGGCAGAAGTAATTCTTTTTCTGATCAAGGCTACCTTTTCAGAAGTCTCCTTCACATTTTCTGGTCCTAAGACCACTTTTTCTCCAGACTCATGCCAACTTGAAGGTGACAAACATGGCCTTCCATAGAGAGCTTCAAAGGGGGCCATGCCTATACTACTGTGATGGGTGTTATTGTATGCAAACTCAGCTAGATATATGTAATCTTCCCAGCTTCCTCCCCAATCCAATACACATGCTCTCAACATGTCTTCAAGCAATTTGTTCACAATTTCTGTTTGGCCATCAGATTGAGGATGGTATGCTGTACTTAAGCATAAATCAGTCCCCATTGCCTTGTGAAAGCTCTGCCAAAATCTTGAAGTGAAGATAGTATCTCTATCACTTACTATAGTCTTTGGTATACCATGCAGTCTGACTACTTCTTTAACAAACAACTGGGCTAGGGTATTAGCATTTCTTTCTGATTTCACTGGTATAAAGTGGGCTGACTTGGTTAACCTATCAACCACTACCCAAATACTATCATTTCCCCTCCTAGTTCTAGGCAAACCATCAATAAAATCCATTGATATGTCTTCCCATTTCCACTGTGGTATTTGTAAAGGTTGAAGCATTCCTGAGGGTTTTTGATACTCAGCCTTCACCTGTTGGCAAACCATACATTTTGATACATAGGTTGCCACTGCACTCTTCATACCACTCCACCAATAATCTCTCTTGAGGTTGTGATACATTCTTGTGCTTCCTGGGTGTATAGTATATTTACTTTTGTGGTAAGCATCCAAAATTTCTTGCTTCAACTCATCCATTGCTGGAACACATATCCTTTCTCCTTTCTTCAGATGGCCCTGATCATCCAACTGAAAACCTTCTACTGTCTCACCATTTAATATTTGTGTCTTCTTTCCAAATAAAAATGGATCTTGGTTTTGTAGCATTGCAACTTTATTTTTCAATTCTGATCCCAGAGTAATAAAACTTAATTTTCCCATCTCTACCTTCCCACTGCATAAGCTCATGTTTTCTAGGTTATCACTTTTTATCTCTGAATCAATTAATAATGATAAAGTGTTAAACTCTTCTATCATTAATTTAGCCACTTTAGCATGTTGTCTACTTAGGGCATCTGCTACCTTATTAGCCTTACCTGGTGTGTATAATATTTCAAAATCATATGAGGCTAAGAGTTCAATCCATCTTTGCTGTCTCATGTTTAATTCTTTTTGTGAAAACAAATATTTGAGGGATTTATGGTCTGTATATACTTCAAATTTTGCTCCTAACAAATAGTGTCTCCATAGTTTAAGGGCATACACTATAGCAGCCAATTCAAGGTCATGAGTAGCATACCTCACTTCACTTGATTTCAACTGCCTAGAAGCATAAGCTATTACCTGATGTTGTTGCATCAATACTGCTCCAAGCCCTTGTCCACTTGCATCAGTATATACCACCAAGTTTTCATTTCCCTCAGGTACTTTAAGAATTGGAGCTTGTACCAGTGCCTCTTTTAATTTCCCAAAGGCATTTTCACATTCCTCAGTCCAATTGAATGCTTGATTCTTCCTAGTCAATCTGGTTAATGGAATTGAGATTTTTGCAAAATCTTTTATAAACCTCCTATAGTAACCAGCCATTCCCATGAATGATCTGACTTCAGTGACATTAGTAGGCCTTTTCCAAGCTTGCACTGCAATGACTTTATTGGAGTCCACAGCTATTCCTTCTTCTGATAATATGGCCTAGAAAGTTCACTTCATTCTGCCAAAAAGTGCATTTTGAAAACTTTGCTTTCAAGTCTTCCTGTCTCAATTTCTCAAATACCAAATGCAAATGGTTTTCATGCTCTCTAACTGACTTAGAATAAATTAATATATCATCAATAAATATTAATACAAACTTATCCAAGTATTCTCTAAAAATCCTATTCATCAAATCAACAAAATAGGAAGGAGCATTTGTTAAGCCAAATGGCATTACCAAAAATTCATAAAGCCCATATCTGGTGTTAAAAGCTGTATACTTGATGCTTTCCTCTTCTACTTTCATCTGATGAAAGCCTGAAGCTAAATCAAGTCTAGAAAATATTTTTGCACCACTCAATTGATCAAAGAGATCATCAATTCTTGGTAAGGGATATTTATTTTTAACTGTGACCTTATTTAATTCCCTATAATCAATACATAATCTCATAGATCCATCATGCTTCTTAACAAAGACTACTGGTGCCCCCCATGATGAGCTACTGGGTCTAATAAAACCTTTTTCTTCTAGTTCAACTAATTGCTTTTTCAATTCCATCAATTCCTTAGGCCCCATTCTGGTTGGTCTTTTAACCACTGGGCTAGCTCCTGGAATTATTCTTATTGAAAATTCAACTGGCCTGTGATTAGGAACTCCTCTTACTTCCCCAAACACATCATCATATAGATTAACTATGGGAATCTCTTCTAATGCAGGCATGGGTTTTTCATTTGACAATGCAGAAAGGTTGGCTATACTTCTGTTTTTGTTTGCCTCACATAGAACAGTTATTCTTTGTCCATCAGAAACCTTCAATGATATGGTGGATGTCTCCATATTTATGATAGCCTTATATCTACTCAACCAATCAACTCCTAAAATAATTCCTATGTCTGGATATTGCAACACATATAGGTTTGACTCAAACACATGTCCTCCTATATTTAATCCCAGTTGCATGCACATCATACCCATAACACATGAACTACCTATAGGGCTTTTAATTAGTAGTGGTTTATCAACAATCATACAATTCAATTTTAATTGTTGTGCAATATCATGAGAGATCAATGAATGGGTAGCCCCAGTATCATATACTACTGTTAAAGGTATTGAATGGATAAGCAAAGTACCTTCAACTTGGCCATGCCTTTCAACGTTTGATCCCTCAGCTGCCTTGCCTTTCCCTTCCAAAGCCCCTAATTTTCCTTGCTTAAAATCTGGGCAGTTCCTTTTTATATGACCTTCCTTCCCACAATGGTGACAATTGAAGGATGCTGGTCTAGGATTGGTGCACCTATTTTTCATGTGCCCTTCTTGTCCACAGTTGTAACAAGTGATCTTCTTCTTAACTTCAGCAGTTCTAGCTTCTTCTGGTTTCTTGGTGGAAGTTATGTCTGTTTTCTTTTTATCATAAGGGTGGAATTTACCCTTTCCCTTCTTGTTCTGACTATTTTTGAATGCTCTGAAATTTTCTCTAGCTTTATCATGTTGTTCAATGCTCAGAGTCAAATCCAAAACTTGATCAAAAGTTCTATCCTTATATGGTAGCATGGCTCTACTAAGGCTAGAGTTCAACCCTTGGATATATCTGCCATTCTTAGCTTCCTCAGTGGTGATGAGCACTGCACCATACTTTGCCAATGATTCAAACTTCTGAGTGTACTCAGTGACACTCATAGTCCCTTGCCTCAATTTGATGAATTCCTCCAGTAAAGACTCCTTAGCTGATGCAGGGATAAATCTGCCTTCCAACATTGCTTTAAACTGATCCCATGTCACTTCTCCTTCAGGTCTTCCAACTATGATAACTTCCCACCAATCCAAAGCTGCTCCTCTCAATTGCCTGGATGCAATTTGCCTCTTCCTTTGGTCTTCAACTTGCATGTCTGCAAAGATTCTTTCCAGAATTCTAAGCCAATTTTGAACCCCCATAACTCCTTCTGTGCCATCAAAGGTTTTGCCTCCAAGATTAGTAAAAGTCTTGAGTAGTTTGGAAAGTTCCTCATGTGGATTTTCCTGCCTGTTACCTACTCCATCTCTTATGGCCCTCATGAATTCTTGCACATTCACCATGGGTGGTTCACTTGTTCCTACATTTTGATGTCTGGGTCCTACCATAGCTCTATGGATATAACACTTAGGTTAGTCTGTTTTGCCTAATGCTCTATAAATTAATTCATTTTAATTTATAACTTATTCTGTCATAATAAGTATCAATAGTGTAAATATATATATAAAGCAAAACATCCAAAGAAGTAAACACTCTATACATTCAATGCAAACAAATTCATACAAAAATTTTTTGCTATGTTATTTAACAACATAGCTCTGATACCAAATGAAATGACCCACTAAAATTTTTTTTTTTTTTAAAACATTCAGTGGCCATTTAATCAAGAAAATATTTAATTCAATTTTTCTTCTATCCAGGACCTTTCTGCCAATAAATATTGGTTTAATCATTTTATCTTAAACTTATATATATAAAGATATATAAGTCATCTTCTACCTAAATCAGAGTATAAAATTTTGAAGGTAGAAACCTGTTGAGTATTGCTTAAAAATACTCTCTACATAGCAAAGGTGATTCTTTTTCAAAACTAGGTTTTTCTCAATTTTTAGATTAATGCATTACTATTGATTCTATGTCTCAAGGCTCCTATTTTCACATATATGCTTCTGATTTCCTTACTGGGTAACTTTGCCTTTACTTGTGCATGTGTGTGCATGTTTCTGTGCAGGTGTGTTCAAACTCAGGCTATAATAAAGTGGATCCTAAGAGAACACAAGCAACATCTAGGCGTAATGGAAACGCGCCTAACTTATACATGAGAAGTCACAAGTTCGAGTGCCATGCTGGTCAGTTCAACCCAATTTTTTTCTTTTTTTTTTCTGTGAGCAAAACTGTCTGAACCTACCCTATACTTGGCTATGAAACAGGTCTAAAAGCTTAATTAAACTCACTTGGGTGTTGACTTAAGCCAGGCTCGAGAAAATGGCCATGTTAGCCTTATTCTGGTTTGCACTACCCTGATACAAAGTGTCTGCTCTAAGATTTTCTTCCCAAAGCAACTTATACCCTTTTATCAGATTTTTATTTTTGACTTGCACAAGGATTCTCTTATGCCAGATCTTTATATATGTATATAACTACAAATTCTTTCAATCTCAGATTTTCTATCATTTTAGCCTAACAGTTCTTGAAATTTGAAATTCATTTTCTTAACAAAGCATTTTGCAAAACAAAATACATAAGTTCTAACTGATACATATAAATTCAACACTTACAAAACAACAAATAACATTACATTGGTTTTTCTAAGCAACTTAAACAAATAGCTTAACATAGTTCCACATGAATATCTAATTTAGCTTCAGCAAAGACTTTTAAAAACATAGCATCCAAATCCTAAGCAGTTTAACATCCAAAGCCTGATCAAAGCAATCCCTATTTCCCTGCAAAATCACCATGAACTGCCCCATATAAATATGAGACACCCAATGGTGCATGAACACAAAAGGGTCAGACTATTTGTCTGGTGTGAATAATCTAACTGAAAACATGATTTATTTCAATTCCATTTATATTCCTGTACTTTGCAAGGATAAGAAACTCCATATCTTCTGTGTGCATGTTTTTGTGAAGCATGTGCATTCATATTAGTGCCAAACAGGTTATATATGATCACAATGTTTTAGTTCATAGTAAACAACCACAAGATTCACCAATTAAAGCATCAAAACAACCAAATACAAACTTCAAACCAGTTATCATCTCCTTTTCAACTTTACTGGCCATCAGGGATTTTGCCCAGACCTCTACTGAATCTATTCCTAGGATTCATTATCAAATTTATCAGGGACTTTAGCTACTTTCTTCCTTTTAAACACACACTGCCTGGGACCTTTCTCTGTTAACCCAGCACACTCAGGCCCCTGGGTATAAATATACCATGTGTGAACTTGCAATATTCCCATTGCCAAGCTATACTTTGGTAGCCCTAAGATCCCAAGTCCTTAGTTACATTACTAAGTGTTTTAATATTTTTCATAGCAGTGCTAATCCCTTCTGCATCTCACTTCTTAATCAGAGAAACATAAATGATGCAAGCAACATATATTCATCCAGAGTTTGGTAAGTTAAATTCTCAGAAACAATCATTTTATCACAAAAGAGTGAGGTGACTTTTTAGCACATTATTTTGCCTATGGGTTTCACTGGATCAAGATGTAAGCATATGGTTCTGAGTAATTTTCCAGATATATATATATATTCTTCCCTACCTCTGGTTCAATCAGATTCATGATCTGGCTAAACCACAAGTATATTTGATTTGGGTATTTCATAAAACATAGAAGCTCAGCACATGTACAACATTGCACTTCTACATTTTCTTTTGTTTTAATTAATATGAGGCATAAGCAACAACACAATGTCACAGCCCATATTTCTTTCTGCCTTTAGACCATATACCCACTACTTGAATCCGGGGATTTTACAAACAACTTTAAAAAGAAAACTTATCAAAGAAACCACCCAATCTCAAAGTTAACCCATATCTCAAACAAACATTTTAGTTTATAAATACATGACTCTTATTTTTCCTGGGTAAATCAGATAAAGGTTTTACCCTTAAACAAATCATTCACAAGCCAAAGTCATCCAATCATAAAACATAACTTGTAAGAGAAAATTAGTTTAAACTGGCTGCCTCAATATTCAGGTCTTAATGCCAAAGTTTTTCAGTGAGATTACTCACTTTAATCCTTCTTCTTCCTATGCCTTATGAACCCCTTTTTAGTCTTCTACCTTCTCCTATTTTCTCTGGTTTTATACTTTGTATATTTTCTTTTTAAGAGGTAGAGCCAACATAAAACCTTACCACATCAGGTCTTCTTATATGAATTCTGACTGCTACTAGGGTTTTAGGAAATTACCAAATGCCAATTTTACCCTACCAACTATGATCTGCCTCTTGTTCTAACATTTTAGAGAAAATGGGTAATTAGTCATGGTATATTTTCCAGAAAATATACCTCATTGCCCCGGTCATGTTATTTGCATGACTTCCTATTATTATTGTTATTATTTTCTTTATAAAAGAAATTACTGAGAATAGATAAAGTGCTTGTTTAGGGACTCATGCCATTTTCATGCAATTTCTGTTTCTTTCCAGAGATTGATTGACTATATACATGTATAACTTATGTATACCTAAGCCTTTTAATTTTTTTTCTTTCTTTAAATAATTTTAAGTTTATTTCAGCCTAGCTTTTCCTATTTTCTTTGTACTCTATTTTATTTAAAGACAAAATTCTATCTTTATGCATATGTATTTCTAAATCAGTTACTTTATTTTTATCTATTAATTTCTGTCAAATTTTGTTACACAGAAATCTGTGTGCATGTTTGTGCACTGCCTTGTGCACATGTGCATGGTTTATACTTGGTATCTGCAAATCAATTTCCTATTCCTATTTTTTTTTAATGCAATTTCAAATAAATACAAACTAAATTAAATCATGAAATTACTCACAAAAATCAGGGTTATCACAGGTAGATATACCAATTACACTTCCGGACTGTTGGTAGCGCATAGCCGCAGCTACCGCCCAACTCGATCCACACTCCCGAATCAAAGGTGCGCACCAAATCAATCACAAAGTAATAGAATGGCTAACGATGAAGTGTGTCTGATTGGAGGAGCTACCTCATTTGGCCCGTCAATTGCTCCTGTTTTAGCCACCTTATGCTAACTCACGGGAGTTAGGTTTATGTATGTATACCTTTATGATCGTCGCCACAATCCTACTTCATTCTAGAATCTCCACAACGTACACAGTTGTTAAAGTGGTTTTCGGTATCGACAGAGAGTATGACAATAACCGATCCCGATCTCTTTAACAACCCAACGTTGTTATAACACCACAGTCATTTCAAAATAGTTTATACTACAAAAACAAAATATCATTTCCATTTCAAATATATTCACTTCCAAAATCATAGTACTTTCAAAGTTATAACACTTTCGAAACCAAACATTTGAAATTATAACACTTTGGAAATCACAACATTTTGATATCATAACACTTTGGAAATCACAACATTTTGAAATCATAGCACTTTGGAAATCATAACACTTTCCTTTAAATAGTTTAGATATTAATAATAGTATATATAATAAAATAGTTTATAAAATAAAATAGTTTATATAAAATAGTTATAAGTCAAAATAGTTTATAATAAAATAGTTAGTATATTAAAATAGTTAGTATATTAAAATAGTTTATATTAAAATAATTTATATTGAAAATGATTTATATTAAAATAGTTTATATTAAAATAATTGATAAAGTAAAATATAAAATAGTTTTAGATATAGTTTAAAAATACTTTATATAATAAAATAGCTTCCTCAAATTTCACAAATCGATTCAAATCAACCCGAATTCCAAAATTCAATTTTAATTCAATCTCAATTCATAAATTTCAACTCAATTTAGTTTCTTAATAATCCATTTCAAATTATATCGATTTCAAATACAGATTTGAACCACAAAATAAACCATTTCGATTTCAATATATTTCAAAGCTTTATATATTCAATATTTCAAAACTAAATTTGCTAATTTCATATATATCTTAATTTAACTTCATTATTATTTAGTTTTGAAATATTCACTTAATAAATCCAATATCATTTAAATAAAACCTCAAATTACAAATAAATTAAATATTTCCTTCAATTTATTTAAAGTTGAAATATTCATTTATTCACCTTAAACCAAAATCAAGTTATAAAATCATATCCTTTAAAATCTCAAATTCCATAAGTTTCAAATCGATTTTTAATTAAATACAGTTCTTAATTAAATACAATTTCAAATAAATTCAAATTTATCACTCCAATCTTAACTTATAAAACCATTATAAAATCTATTTTAAAATATAATTTTAAATAAATGCATAAACGTCTCATAAAATTTATTTATATATCAAATTTATTTTTATATTCTAAAAATAGTAAAATTATAAATATATTCATAAAATTTATAATTCCAAAATTAACTTATAACTATACAATTTTCACAACATATAAATTTTAAAATAAAATACATTTATATATAATATCTTAAAACAATATTTATTAAACCGTATATTTCTTTCCAAAACCGTAGAAATCGTTTCAAAATATTCATATATAGACCAACGGTGTCTGTATATAATTTTCTATCCTATGGTCAAGTGATACGGATATTTATCATTTCAATCCGTAATTTAAATATATACGGGTATATATCATTTCAACCCGCAATCCCAAATTCAATTCAAATGAAAATCGCTTGGGTTTATCATTTCAACCCATAACGATTTTCTCCTATTCTACATATCGTTCGGGTATGTATCATTTCAACCCATAGGGAATTCTATACTAACAGGGAACTTGCAGAGTGATAACAGATATGATAATAATATAACATGCATATATCATCAATATAAATAACAGATAATGGTGTCAGATGTCACAGGTGAACAGATACAGATAATAGCATATATATAGCAATGTAAATAACTAACAGTAGCATATTTCAATTGAAATCAAATTTAATAAATATAAGAACGTTAATCGTGAGTGATTGCTCATCTTTCGAGGCTAGAGAATACAGAAGATGATACGGATATGCACACTGATACGGACACGACCAACCTGGACATTGGCGAGACAAGAGTAAGGCACGATGACTGGATTGATGTAGACAAATGGTATAAGTGAACTAATATATATAACTATATGTACTGAAAAATCATATTCTCAATTTAAACACATTTTAAATTTTAAATATATATATATATATATATATATATATCAAACTCATTGTTTTAAATCAAACACATATATCGATATATTTTGAAATAAATACTTATATTTATACTAAAAAATGCAGAATGCTTTCATATATATAGTCTTTAAACTTAAATTTTATACTTCAAATCTGAAATACCCAGAATATTTGAAGTTATTGTAAAACATATATATATACATATAATACTTCACAACAATTACTTTAACATAGCTTGATATCGAATTATGTAAAACTTTAAATACATTTACACATATCTACATATATATAAGACACGACAGCCCTATGCACTTTAGAAACATATGTATATTATATCCACCCAATCATACTTTAAAAGCACTATAATTATAATATATATAGAAACAAGATGGTTCAAAAACAAACGAACAGACTCTGACATAAGAGCAAACAGTAGAAAGATGTACTAAAAGCAAGACATAACTTATATAAAAGCAAGACATATATACTAACAATGTAAACAAAACCTTTTATATCGACTTTGAAAAATCAAAATACATGAAATAAAACCTTTATAATTTATATTTTAAGATCAATGCTCATATCAAAATCAATATAACACTTTATTATGATATATATTTAAAATCTAGTAGATTGTGTATAAACTAATATTATAAAATATATATTGTAACACATATTTCATTTACAACTTATATATATACACGAACAACACATTCAACTATGCAAAATAAACTTTATAACATATTATATAAATATAAACTTATAGATATAAACTATTATACACCCATATATATATATATATATATATTATATATAAAATCAATATAAACCGGCTCTATATCTATAACTCATATAAAACATATTATATATCTACCTGAAAGAAGAAAAGAAGATGGAGTATTCGGTGGTGAGGAGTCGTAGGCCGGGTTTGGTTTGTTCGAGGTGGGAAGTCGGAGGCGCAGAGGTGGCTGAGGCGGCCGTGGGAGGTCGGGACGAGGCTGATCTGGGCAGAGTGAGGTGCGACGCATGCTTGGTTGCCTGGCTTCGTGTGCCAGGCATGGTGGAGGGAAGGAATAGTATGGCCTCGGCCATTAGGTAGGTTAAAGGCAGGTTGATGGATAACGGTGGTGGTGGGTTGCATTTTGGCACGCATGAATGGGATAGAGAGAGGGTGAGGTGAAGGAGAGGAGAAATAATGTGAGCAGGTAAGATGATCTCCCAGGAAAAATAAACAATGGAAGCCTATATATTTTATTAAGAACAGAATGAACAGAGACTAGAAGAGCAAAGGATGCAAACGAAGCAGTAGGAAATAAAAAGTCACCGATTGGATTTTGAAGTGGTGGGATATTAACAATCAAGTATGCTTAATTCAATGAATATAATATCAGCTGGCTATTGGGTTATGCACGGTGAGCAAATGAATGGTCACGAGAAGTTTAAAATCTAAATTTTGGAACCGATACGGTTAACCGTTTCACGGTTTCCGCTGTGCACCGAACTTCAAAACACAGAATTGAATATACTACGGAGATCAGCACAATGAGACGATCAAAATGGTATACAGATATTAGTGGTACGATCATCCGATCAAAAATCGATATCGGTACGGAAATGCTGCTAAAACGTCAGAAATAAGATGAACGGAGCAATATAAGTCCAAATTTGACGAAACGAAATATGACGTCTCACTCAGAAGAAGATTTACAAATTTATTATGTAAAAATATTCAGGTTTGAAAAATATTTTATTATCATCAAATATTAACTGATTTGAATTTAAATAAAATTTCACAATAAAATAAACTTCAATATTATCAGATGAAAATTTACCATTTGCTATGTTTAATTAGACGTATTCCAAATATTAAATTTTTATTTCCAAATTCAATTATTTTAAAAATTCACAAAAATTCAATTAAATACGTTATTAAAACCATTAAAAATTTCAGGTCGTTACACTACAATAGGTGAAACTTCTAACTCGTCCTCTTGAGCTTCAAAGAACGCCAACGAAAACCTGCCTTTCTTAGACTACTTGAAAGAGCATGCGAGAAATTTAGGGAAAACAAAAAACCAAGCATCAGACATAAGTTTGGTATGAGAAACTCAAGAAATATACGATCAACATATAACAGTTCTTTCGAGACCACGTGGAACGCCATAATGGTTATCCCCTCAAAAGAACCACCATCTATTAGGTGATATAATAGATAATGTCTAGGGTGTAGAATTTAAATATTTTAACATAGCTATAATGGTTACATTGGTTATATTCAACAGCATATTAGAGGGTACAATCAAAACCGATAAGGAACATTCGCATAATGAAATTTCCACGGAGATCTCTTCAAAGAAGCCAAATCCGAACTCCATGCACAAGGATCAAAAATTACCTTTCGAGGATCGTATATCTCTAGATAAAATATACCATAAGGAAAACACATGTAACGAACCACCTTTTTGTTAGGAACTGAGATGTTGGTTTTGATGACAACAACCTTTTTAACTTATCTTATTATAAAATATATACTTACACTATTGTCTAGATAGATATGTATATGCAGGATATATATATATATATATATATATATATATATATATATGCAGGTATTGATTACTGAAGACTGATCAGTATAAAGACTCAAGACTCAAGATTGAAGACTCTAGAGTATCAAGATCAAGATTTTAAGATATGCGTCTAGTTTATTGTTAAAACTTCATGATAGCACGAAAATCTTCATTCCAAATTTCATTTGGGATGGAACCCATTTCTACCTTCTTAGTGGCTCACAAACCCACGACAAGTAGCTTACAAACCTACGACAAGTGGCTTACAAACCCACGAACATCCTGGTTTTGTACAAGTTCTTGAGTCCTGATGTGATGAGATATTCTGCAGGAAGAAGCTTGCAAAACTACTTCAAAATGGTTTTTCAAAACGATTTTCAAAACTGCTTTTCAAAATATTTTAGCCTTCAAATGATTTTCAAATAGATGATTTAGCCTTAAAATATTCTTTGTTTTTGTGTTTTAAAACATAGTAAAATTAGTTTATTTTACTCCAGAGTCATTTCATTTTGTTTTCATTTCAATATCATTTTCAAAACAAATTTTATATTATTTTTAACATAGGGATGTCAACATCATGGGATACCCCATGTCGACATGGTGGCCGTTGAATTCAAAAGTTTCAATTTTCGAAAGAAGTGTCTATTCATTTAAATCTCTTCATGAATGGTTATGACTATTGGTGCTCTATAAATAGCTTTCACGAACGAATTTTTTAACTAACTATTTTTCATATTTTCTTCACTCCTTCTCAACAAATCCATATTCTAAAATATTCATATTTTTAAGTTCGTGCCGAAATTCTGCCGAAATCTCAAGTGAATCAAATTAGAATCTCATTCTTGTTTGATTCTCTGCCCTCTCTCGAAGATTAAAGTGCTATTCAGAGTTATAGGATCAATTTGTAATCAAAAGTTTATCGAGTCTCTTTATAAGGTGTGGTTGTGCCTGGAAATCAATTGGGTAATCTTGTGGCCCGTAAATCAAGAGAGTTTGCCCCGGACTCGTGAGACAGGAGGGTACCTCAAGGCCTTTAGAAACTGAGGATTGTAATCTCGACTTTGGTATAATAAAAATCTTTATGAGGGTAACTCCGAACCAGTATAAAATCTAGTGTGTTCTTTCCTTTTATTGCTTTTTATTTACTTTCTGCATCTGTGCTTGATTCTGTGATTGTTCTGTGATTAAGTTCTGCATTTGTTTGTGTCATAATTTTAATTTAGTCCATATAAGTCTTAGAATCCATTAAACACTATTCACCCCCTCTAGTGTTAAATTAGCCTTAAGATCCTTAATCCGCACTACCTTTCACTTTTTCGAAAGACGAGTCATTATAGGTTGAAGAAATGAGAAAGATAAGAAGAAGACTAATCAAACACCGAATCTTATCATGCAGGGGAACAACATATAATAGAAAATTTTGTATATTACATAGTCATAGCCAAAATATTACATCAAAGTTCAATAATACAAGTTCCAAACTAGGACAAATTACAACTGCTTGTCAACAAAATACTTAGACCATACATACATACACAGCGGAATAATTTATACTAATAATAGCTATCCATGAAGCCACCTACTCCAGCTCCACCAACATGCTTTCGAAAGAAACCTGGATCACTTGACTACTCATAAAAACTGAGTACCCAAGAGTTTAGGGAAAAGAAAAATAAACTCTAGGTCAGACATGGGTCTGGTGTGAGTATACTCAAATAACAATATTTTTATTTGAAAACTCCTTTGAAAAACAAAAGGTATCGTAAGACCACGCCGCACATAAACACGGACGGGTTTTTAGCTAACGATAACCAAAAACACTTTCTATTTTAAAACTAGTTATATTATGATAATGCCTAAGGGTTTAAAATTAATATGGGACATAGCTGAAATCCTTGCATCTTGCATTCCAACATATTTAGGTATACAACTAAAACCATAAAGGCACGTATTGGAGACTGGATTTCATACAATGACAAGGCTACTGGGGAACTGCCTGCCACAGTACACCTCTAGATTAGCGTTCCGAAATCATACCGAACGATCCCTGCCAACACAGGACTGGCCTATCCATTATTGGATAGTACCGAATATGATCACCCCTTGGTTGGGATCAGCAACCATTTGGGACTATAGTATATCTGAGTAGGGACACGTTCTAGATGGAAAAGATCATACCCTAATGGGTGCGACCCATATGGCCCTGCTGCATATTTACCGTATTAGTCAATTCTGGTTGATGAGGCCTGAGGCTATGTCATCACCTTTCACAAAGAGCAGTTCTCTATTGGAATGCTAACATTGCCTTCCCATTGTTGACACAATGTAAGCATTTATCCATACAAGTCGTTCAGGAGATGAACAAACCGAAGGCACTACATCCACTACACCCATTTTAGAATCACTCTCAGGGTTAATGGCAAGATAGCCCTTGCACTTCAAGTATTGAATCTTGATCATGACTTCGATAGATTCAATTCGAACACTTTACGTTGGTTCGAAGTGGTTTTCAAGTAACTATTCGTCATCCAATCCAGGTCTCTTCAAACCAACATTCGATAATTTTAAATGGTTAAGTTATTTAACAGCGAACAACTTCACTATCGGGTGTAAGATTTACATATGGGCATACACTCCATATACTTAAGTTATCATGACCCACTTATCGAAATTAACCTCCTTATGTTAATCACATTACTGATATTCAGCATTTGTGCTAAACAGAAGCCAACTTACTTTCCATAAAATGTGTCAATGTTTTATAATCACTACTTTAATTCATTTGGTTACTTAATGGTCGAGACGATTAGATCCTTTGATTTAAAATCACTTAACTTGAAAAGAAGGTTGAAATAAAACATAACCAATTAAGTTTTAAAAATAGTTTTGAAAAGATTAAAGTATATTTAATTGGCTTAAACTCTAATTATATCTTAATTAAATCAAGAGTAATTCGTAATTAAACTTTAATTAACTTGATGAACTTAGTTAAGTCCTAATTAACTTCTTAATGCATCTTAGTTAAGGTTTAAACAATTCATTATTAGTTAAACCCTAATTAATTAAAAGTCAATTAAATAATCACTTATTAAATAATAATTAATTTAAGTTAATTAAATAATTATTAATCATTAAATTACTTCTTAATTTCATCAATCACTAACTAAAACTTTATATAACTAATGAACTTCTTAGGAGTGCCACAGAGTGGTACTGCTTTGAGCCTCAAAGAGGGGGAGGCTCTAAAGTTGATCCTGTAAGGAGTCCAGACAAACTAGTTCCTGAGGATTATTGGGTAGCGAAAGTCGAGGGCGCTGATGCTTACAGGGGCATTTGGGTTATGTTGTGACGATAGTGTAATTCGATGTCGCTGCGATCTACTTTGTGTGGACCATAGCGAAAATCGTGTGGAGGATGAGTGCCAACAGTCTACACTTGATTTTGCCGGGATGGCAATGTAACATCGATAGGCTGCGATCTATGGTCGAGTGGAGGAGTTTCATTCTTTTGGCAGCGAAATTCGAGAGCGCTGATGCCTACGGTTATATGGGTTTTTGCTGTGATAGCAACGTAAAGCCCGAGTATAACTGCGATCTATAGCGGGTTCCATGGTGTAATCGAGGGGCGCGGAGGCCTACAGTTATCTATGGATTTTGCCGGGATGGCAGCGTAACCATCGGGTTAACTACGACCATGGATGGGGGTGTTGATTTCCAGATCATTCTCACCAAACATATTTCCTCTATTTTCAAAAATGTTTCGATATTTTCAATAAAATTATTTTCCAAGTATTTTCACTGGGTGTTAAAACGGGTTTACCAAGTACTTATAGATTTTCAATCCTACGCCTGATCAACGTATGACCGAATTTATGTGAGAACAAGGATGGACTTGTCGAAACATCGAGTTATAAAAGTATTTTTATAAAAAACTATTTTTGTAATATTATATAGATTTTTAAAGTATTTTAAAAATGAACAAAGAAAATTTATCTGATTTTAAGCATTTTAATAATTCATTTCGTTCCTTTTCAAGGACGAAAAGTTCTAAAGGGGGAGGAATGCGACGTCCCGGATTTTTAACGTCTGTTAATTGGATAATTAACTAGTTTAAATTATCAGAATATTAATTTTTGATGGGTTGAGCAAATGAATTTCTGATAATTGAAATATTGGATATATAAATGGCTTAAAAACTATAATAAATCTTTGGCTTATAAATCTCTGGATATGATGAACCGTATAGCAGAAAAATTAAATTATATATGTATATTATAAAACTCTGACATTTAAATTACGATAAAATATCCTTATATATATGTATAAATAAAAATATACAACCTTGTGATGTTGAAAATATATACATATATAAGTATATACATATAAAAGAATATAAATGTATGTATATACCTATGTGGAATGAAATATAGGAAAAGTTTGTATGAATGTGAATATATATATAAGATAAAGCAAGG
This sequence comes from Allium fistulosum, assembly GCA_030737815.1. Lineage (NCBI taxonomy): Eukaryota > Viridiplantae > Streptophyta > Magnoliopsida > Asparagales > Amaryllidaceae > Allium > Allium fistulosum. The sequence continues at coordinate 696,435,192 of CM060903.1, read as the reverse complement.
TGTATATGAGAATATGTATATAAAATGACAATATATACAAAAAGCAATGTGTATGAATGTACATACATGTGTATATATGCTCATATGAAATGAAATATAGGAAAGTATATAAATATGCAAGAAAAGAGAATATATATATATATATATGTACATACCTATCAATGGATAAGGATGAAAACATTAAATGCTATCAATTCAAAGCCCACAAGAGAGTCATTTCGAAATGTAAAATCTATCTTAAATTAAAGTAAGCTTTACCTTATTCACTTTTGATCTATAAATATATTTGATGTAATCTTGGTAATAATGTTTAAAAATAAAATAATTTACATATTCAATTGTAAAGGGAATATTTGGTAGTTAAGTTTAAAAATAGAAATAAATATCTCAAATAAATTTATGGTTATGTAAAAATATAAGATGAACACATAAGATAATTCTAAAAATATAACAACTTTATAGAAAGCATAGGGTAGAAAGAAAATCAGGCAAGTAATATATATATATACTATAGCAATATGTATATGCAAAGAAATAAGTCAAAACAAGACAAAAATACATACAAGATTGTACCTACAAAATAAAAAGAAATAGTATTTGTAAACATGATAAGGAACCAAGGCATTTAATGCTATCATTTCAAATTTGCTAGAAAAATCATTTCAGCCTCCTTATGAAAAAAAAAATCTCTGACCATTGTTGTACAAATAAAAATATCAGTCTGCATATTTGTTTCTTATATATCAATCCCTCCACTCCATTTCGTTCATCAAAACTTAGCATTTCAGAAAATAAGCAGGCATTTCATCTTACAACTAAAGCTTAATTTCAACTCAACTAAACAACAACTAAATCAACTAAACAAAGCAAGCAAAGAGATTTAAGAAGATCAGGCTTGTAGTTTTTCAAAATCTTCTCTTTGTTCAAACTTGTTTTCAGGTGAGTAAACCTTTATAAAAATCAGGGTTTTGATATGTTGTTTGAAATCATGCCTGAAAAAAATTCAAAACTGCTTGCATGTGTATCAAGTCTATGTATATATGTAGGAATGTATCTGTGTATGTCTGAGAATAGACATGCATCTCTGTTCCAAGTTTATAAAAAGTTAAACCTATTCAAAAAAAATCGAATCCTTCTTCTCTGATCATTGTTAGAACTTAGGATCTAAACAAGTTTTGTTTGTTTAAACCTGATTTTAGTTTTAGAATTAAATTTAAGTAAATTAGATTGATGCTTTCTTTGGAAATTGGAAAGAACAGGCAAAACCAAAGTAAAACTGAAATTTCATCCATCATGATATATGTTTTCAAATATATTATCTGAAATGTTTTCGAAAACAACGATTTTTGAAAGTGGAATCACGATTTTTAAGTTAATAAACATGGAGATATCTTGAGTTGATGGTTTTGGGGTTTTCTGGTGTTTCTCGGCGATCAAAGTGAAATGGAGGATGGGGATTGCTACTGGAGGTAGCTGAGTGATGTTCGAGAATGGGAAAAATGATCAGAAAATTATCTGATCATCGTGGAGGAAGGACGAGACCAATTTAGGGTTTAAAACCCATATTTGATCATGATCAGAATTGGTGTTGTTGCATCATCGTCGATGGACCGGAACTGTTCGCACCAGTGGGATTCGAAGCGTGGAGGTTCGACGTTGTTCTGGCCGGCGTTGCGTGACCTCTGATGATCAGAGGTGGAAGAACGTGGTGATTAATTGGGGCTCGATTTATTCCAGTTTTGGGTTGTATAGCTAAATCGTGATTTCACCGTCGTTCAAGGATTCTGGGTAATCATGAGGCTCGAGGAGTTCATTGCCGATGTGTGGAAGGTGGCGAAATCGACCAGAGTTCGTCAGAGCTCTGGTGCACGTGCACAGTGTTTGGTTTGTGTCAGTAGATAAGAGTTGAGGAAGAAAGGTTTTAACTCGAAGCAGAGGTCGGGGGGAATGTGTGACTGGCTCGAGTTTGATTCGAGTGATATTTAGTTATACCGGATATTAAGAAAGAAAGATAAAAACTTAACCAAAATTCTAAGTTTTAAAAATAAGGTTTGGGGTTTGACTCGGGGAAAGACTCGAAGTAATCTGGCTTTTGTCTCGGGAAGTACACGGGAAGAACTCGGGTACTATGATTTCCAGGTTTTTTAAAAACTTTAACAATCTAAGTTAAATTGATTTCTAAATTTAATCTTTATCAAATATTGATTGTTTGTGAAGTTAAAATGTGTAGTTAAAGGTTTTGAAAGTAAAATATTTTAAATTAGTTAAGTTTAGAAATGTTTTAAACTTATATTTTTAAAAGTTTATTTTAAGTAAAACTTGACAAAGTAATTAAAGAAGTTAATCAAAGGTTTTGGGTTTTGAATAATTATATTGGAATGATTATTCAAAATATTTTTAAATGTTTCAAATAGAATTTGATGATGTGATTAAGTTTGTGATTAAGATAAGTGGTTTATCTTAAGCAAATTAAGGCCTTGAGTAATTAAGAGATAATTACTTATTGTAAGTAATTTAAGGATAGTTAAGTAATTAATTAAGATAAATGGTTTATCTTAAAGTAAATTAAGGCCTTGGATAATTAATGATTAATTAAGTTAATGAAGTAATTAAAGGGAAATTAATTAATTAACGATTAAGGATTAATTAATAATTAAGAGTTAGTTAATTAATGAGTGTGATTAAGTAAAGGATAATTAATCAATGTAAGTGATTATAGGATAATTAATTTAAGTAATTAATTAAGGATAAATGTAATTAATGTGAATGGGTGAAGGTTAATTAATTTGTGTTATTAATTAAAGGCTAATTACTTAATGTAATTAAAGAGGAAAATTAAGGGATGATTAATTAATGGTTTGTAATTAATTAATGTTAAGTAAGCAGGATTAAAAGTGATTAAAGGAATTAATTCAATTTAATTTATTTAAATTAATTGGAATGGTGTGACTAATTAATCTTGCTTATGAATGATTGAATGATATTAAATTCCTTGGATTATTGATATTTCTGATATGAAATGTTTTGTAATATGATTGGGTTGAACAGTGATAATGTGGTTATCTATCGAGATGAATTGCTGTATAAGTGACATCCTGTGTTTTAAGTTTGAATTGTATTTCATTTGAATAACTTGGGTTAAGATGACATGGGACTCGAAGAGACCGGGGTCGGGTATCAGTAAATACCCAAAACCACTTCGATTTGAAATCTTCTATAATTCTTTATAGATTGGATATGTGTAACCAATAGGCTGGAATGAAATAATTTAAGTGAACTGGATCATTGAAACTAAGTAAGGGTACTTAGAGGTTGATTTGTGAACTAAGTATTGAAGATAACAAGTTAAGAACTCGTAGTAAGGTACGAGTTACCCGGGTTTTAAATATGTTTTGTGCATTAGAATTTCATGTTATATGGGTTTACTCACGCTGGTTTCCAGCCTGACCGGGGTGTTACTTTGATGTAATGCTCATGTCAGACCGAGTATTACAGATTTTCAGGTAAGGACGTTCTGGAGCTCAGCAGACGAGCTGGATGGCAGGAACGTATGGAGTGTATTCCGCTGAGTATATTATTGTTGTATATCTGGGACAAGTGGTTATACTGTCCAGCTTTTGTGAATGATTGTAACTCTGATATATAGAATGTAATTGCCTGATACAGCTTTCTTTGTATAAAGGATATTATTTGATATTATATTTTGATCCGCTGCGAATGTGAGAATCTGTTTTTTGTTTTCTGTTTCTTCTTCTATCTCTTTCTTCTTTTCCTAACCATCTGGGATTTTCGCGATCGAAAATTCCGGGTCGTTACAATAACAATACATCCATGACACGTACACAACAACTATCCTAACATCCATCCAGGATAAGCTTCCTTTACGAGATCCACAGTTTCCCAAGTGCAATCTCTGGGATCATCGCTCCACTAAATCTTAACCGGCCGCATCACTTTGTTGCGCAATTTCTTCTCATCTTGATCCACAATACTGACTGGATGCTTAACTATCATCGGGTTTGGTTCTATTTCCAAGTCATCCTGAACTGACGTTTCCACCACTGAAGATGGATCATGCACACTTTTCCTCAAATGGGACACATGGAACACATTGTGAACACCTGACAACTTTTCAGGCAACTCAACTCTATAAGAGAGTGGTCCAATCCTTTCCATGATCTTGAATGGTCCAATGTATCTCGGTGCCAGCTTTCCAGCTTTTCCAAATCGAACGACTCCTTTTTTGGGAGTTATCTTCATATACACAGCATCGTCGATTTCGAATTCCAAATCCTTCCTTCTCTCATCAACATAACTCTTATGGAGATCCTGAGCTTCCTTCATCCTTCTAATCATTTCAACTTTCTCCATCGCCTCTCGAATCATATCTGGACAAAGCACTAAACAATCTCCAGATTATACCCAACACACAGGCGATTCGCACGGTCTCCCGTACAGAGCTTCTTAAGGCGCCATTCCAATGCTAGCTTGATAGCTGTTGTTATAAGAGAATTCAACCAAGTGAATATGATCCTCCCATTATCCTCCGAAATCAAGAATACATGCTCTCAGCATATCTTCCAAAATGCGATTAACTCTTTTAGTTTGGCCATCTGTTTGAGGATGGTAGATAGTACTTAGACTTAACTCTGTTCCCAAAGCTGTTTGCAGAGCTCCCCAGAATTGGCTCGTGAAGGTAGGATCTCGATCACTTACTATGCTTATTGGAACTCCATGTAGATGAACTATTTCCCTCATATAAATTTATGTCCATGAAGTTGTTGTTCTAGTTGGCTTGACCGGAATAAAATGTGCACTCTTTGTTAACAGGTCCACAATGACCCACACTCCTTCGTTTCCTTTCCTGATTCTGGGTAAACCATCTATGAAATCCATTGATATCATCTCCCATTTCCACTTAGGGATCTCCAAAGGTTGAAGTATTCTGGTCATTTTCTGATGACCTCCATTAATTTGTTGGCAACTCACACATCTGCTCACAAAGGTGGAGATATCCTTCTTCATTCCTGGCCACCAAAAGACTATCCTCATGTTCTTATATATCTTATGAACTGCAGGGTGAATACTCAATCTAGATTTGTGACATTCCGACAACACTTCCTGTCTCGGTCCATTTATATCCGGAACGCATAATCTTCCCTTGATTCTTAAAACACCTTGGTGATCCATCTCAAAATCTGTACATCGACCTTCCTTGACTCCTCGAATTAACTTTTCCATAGCACCATCCTTCCTTTGTTTCTCCATTATCCTTAGCTGAAGAGTCGGGGTAACTTCAAAAAGAGACAAAATTGCATTCCTTCTTAAGGCGTCCGCGACTACATTAGCTTTTCCTGGCATATAAAGAATGTCCAAGTCGTATGCCGCCAAGAACTCTAACCATCTTTTCTGTCTGAGATTCAAGTCTTTTTGGGTGAAAAGATACTTCAGGGACTTATGGTTAGTGTAGAGCTCAAACTTTTCACTTAATCGAGGAAGAATAAAATTCTACTTACTAGAATATCTAAAGAAAGAAGAAAGAAAGAAATCAAGAAGAAAGGAAAGAATTTTACCCAACAAATAATGTCTCCATATTTTCAATGCGAAGACCATAGCTAATAACTCTAAGTCCTGCATAGCATAGTTCTTTTCATGTGGCTTCAACTACTTGCTAGCATACGCAATCACTCTTTCATTCTGCATCAGAAGAGCCCTCAATCCAACTCCACATGCATCGGTAAACACCATAAACCCACTATTTCCATGAGGGACAGCCAGAACTAGCGCACCGGTCAGTCTATGCTTCAGTTCTCTAAGTGCTTCCACACATTTTGGAGTCCATTCAAACTTTTCACCTTTCTTAGTCAACTTAGTCAAATGTGAGGAGATTTTAGAATAATCCTGAATGAATCTTCTATAGTAACCGCCCAATCCTAAGAAACTGCAAACTTCGGTAGGAGTCCAAGGTCGCTTCAATTCCTATATTGCTTCCACCTATATCGGGTCTACTGAGATACCATCTCCCGATACAATATGCCCTAAAAATCTTACCTCTGATTGCCAAAAATGGCATTTAGAAAACTTTGCTTTCAAAACATGCCTCCTCAGGGTTTCTAAAACTACTTCCAAATGATACCTATGTTCCTCTTCCGATTTGGAGTAAATTAAAATGTCATCGATAAAAACAAGCATGAACTTATTTAGAACCTCTCGAAAAACACAATTCATAAGATCCACGAAATATGCGGGTGCATTGGTCAGCCCAAAAGGCATAACCAACCATTCAAAGAAAAAGTTTGAGACCCTAAAGGTAGTTAAGGGTATACTATCCTAGCAACCCTTAATTGGTGAAATCTGATAGCTAGATCCATTTGGGAAAATACCGTAGCTTTATGAAGTTGGTCAAATAAGTCATCGATACAGGGCAAGGGATATGTATTTCTAATAGTCAGCTTATTTAACTCTCTGTAGTCCACACACAGTTTTAAAGATCCATCCAACTTAGCCGCAAAGACTACTGCTGATCCTCATCTTGATTGACTAGGTCTAATCAATCCCCTCTCTAACAAGCCCTGGGTTTGCTTTACTAACTCCTCTCTTTCCCACGGAGCCATTCTTCTCTTAGGTTGAACTGTGGGTCTTGCATTAGGAACTAGAGCAGTATAGAATTCTATCTCCCTATGTGGGGGTAAATTCCTAACTTCTTCAAACACATCGGGAAAATTCTTAACAACCTCTATGGATCCTAACCCTTCTTGAGATGCTTCCAAGATATACAGGAAACTACATATATGAATACCTGGGTCCTCACAAGGTACTTTAGCAATATTCCCTAATTTGGTTACTAATGTTACCGTTCTTTCTCTATAGTCTAAGATAGCCCCATATATTGATAACCAGTCCATACCGAGAATGAGGCCAAATCCCTAAAAATCTAAGATATGTAGATCACAAGTAAAATGATGGGAAAGATAAGAAATTGGCATATCTTCACACACTAGGTTCAAATGGGTTACACCTCCTATAGGATTAGATACGCAAATAGGGTTTTCTACAATATTTGGGATAAAATAAAATTTCTTTACGGCTCCCAAAGAGATTAAACCATGGGAGGCACCGGTATCAAACAAAACACGAACAAAAATACCATTAATTAATAGGATACCTTCAAGAATGCCCTTTCCCTTCACATCTCGTGAGGTTGATGGCTCGTCCTTAACCGCATACACTTTAGCCTGTTGCACCTTCTTCTTGAGTGGGCAATCCTTTATCATATTTCCAGGCTGGTGACAGTTGAAGCATAACGTCTTCTAGACCATTGGAGAGATAGGTCATGTTAGCTGCTTAGAAGTTTCAGAGTCTTTACATAATTTTGCAATATGACCCTTCTTCTTACAGATATAACAAGTGGTATTCTTAAACTTGTTCCCCTTATTCCCTCCTGGATTTCCTTTTCCTTTACCCTGCTGTGACGACCCGACTTTTTCTCCATAGAAAGTCGTATCATCATGAAGAAAGAAAGGGATAGAAGAAGAAAGGATAGAAAAGAAGAAACAACAACACAAAAGAATCTCACAGCGGAAATGAATGAAATATAATATATCACATAGAATATTACATAGTATCATATACATCGGAGTACACAACTTATACATCACAGAATAGACAGTTATAAACTTCTGTCTATTATACAACACAAGTACATCAGTACAATACAGACTAATACAAACACAGCGGAATCATCATATATCTACACGGTGAAGCCTCCTGCTCCAAATCTCCTCCAGAATTCGTCAAAGCTAACCTGAATCCCTCGACTACTCAATATAATATTGAGTACCCAAGAGTTTAATAAAACAGAAAATAAACACTTGGGTCAGACATGGGTCTAGTGTGAGTAAACGGTTAGATTGCTTAACTTTGAAAACTTTTGAAAACAAAGGTATCACGTAAGACTCCCCACAAATAAACATGGGTAAGTTTTTACCTTACGCTAACTAAAACGTTTGATAGGAAATCCAGTTATATTATAATAGGGTCTAGGGTTTTCAAGTAAAATACAGAAATAGCTGAAATGCTTACATCTCACATTCCAACATAGTTGGGCACAACTAAATCGTATGGCACTTATTGGAGTTTGGATTCCATACAATGGCAGGGCTACTAGGGTACCGCCCATCACAGTACGTGGCCTAGATCACCGTACCGAGGAGTACGCCCGCTCCCCTGCAACACAAAGCCGGAACCATCCCTTACTGGATAATCCCGAACAAGACAATCCCGTAGTTGGCGCGACCAACCACACACTAAGCCGAATAAAAGAAAAGGGACCTCTAGACAGGGATCTATCTTGCTCTCAGTGGGTGCTACCCACGAAACCTTGCCGCACCTCCCCTGTTTTAGCCATTCCCGGTTGATGAGGCTTGAGGTTACGATTACCTTTAATCAGAACATATCACTTAGAATGCTCATCGTCCGCCTGACGATGTGCTGAAAGCATTCAATCCATACAAGTTTGTTCCGGGTTCGAACGAAACCGAAGGCATTATCTCGTTACACTCGTTTTGGAATCACCCTCAGAGTTAACGACAATAACCCTTGCACTCTGAATCTTCATCTTCACTTGAGATTCACGACCTATCGTAAATTTGGATCGATGTGGTATTCGGGTCTCCAGACCTGGAATTCCGGTATACGGAAACCCGATCCCGGTCTCATCGAAATCCAAAACGTATCTTTTAAGGCCAAGTTGTTTAAAGGTTTAAACAATTCAACTTATCTATATTCATACAGATAGATAATTCACAAGTCACAATTGATAATCACATTATCAAATAAACAAATGATCCATAACAAAATAGGTAATCCATATCAACATCACAATAGGTAATCTATATTACCATCATAATGCAACCAAGCATTTATACCACACAACATTACTTATCTCATTTCTGAGATTACATCCATTCAGATAATCAATGTCATCCATTTATATAAGCAATGATTTACTTAATCACAACATAATTAATTTAAAATGAATTAAATTAACTATCTCTATCTTTAATTAATTTAAAGTGAATTAAATTAATTACTTCATCTCTTAATTAATTTAAAATAAATTAAATTAATTACTTCATTATAAACCTTACTTATATAATCATTAATTAATTATAAATTAATTAATTAATCTTCCTCTAAATTTCCACTTTAATTAATCACCCTGATTAATTATACTTTAATTACATTTAAGTAATTATCCTTAATTAATTTTCCAAATTAATTATCCTTAATCCAATACAGTAATTAACTTTTAATTACTTCATTAATTAATTAATTAATTACTTCATCTCTTAATTAATTACAATTAATCACTTATCATTTGATTAATTAATCTTAATTAATCAACTCTTAATCACGTCATTAATTATAAACTAATGATCCCTAATTACACCTTTAATTAATTATTAATTACATTAAGTAATTAACCTTTAATTAAACCATAATTTATTAATCACCTTTGATTAAACTTAACCAGTAATTAACTCTAATTAATTATCTTCCTTAATTAATTATTTTTAATTAATTACCTTAACAAATAATTAATTACCTTATAATTAATCTTAATCCTTTAATTAACTTAATTAAATAATTTATTTAATTAATAACACTAAGTAATTAACCTTAATCACTTCTTATTTAATTACTTTCATAAAATAATTATCCTCTAATTATTTTATTAAATAACTTTCCTTTTACTTAATTACATTCAGTAATTATTCCTTAATCACTTCATCAAGTAATTATACTTAACTTAATTTATAAGTGATTATCTTAAGTAATCACAAATTAATTAATTTAACTTAATCATTTAAATTTAATTAAATGATTCTTAACTTATTATATTAAAGATTCTTAATTAAGAAACTACTATCTTAATTTAAATCAATTATTTACCAATAACACTTTATAATTAAAATAATTTAATTTTCTAAATTTCCTTTTCAATTTAACTATCTTTAATTAAATCAACATTCTAAATACTTAAGAAAATTCCTATTTTAATTGATTACTAAACACATTTTAACTTGAACCTTTAAATCTTTAAAACTTTCCCAAGTTATTAAATATAATTAAATACAAATTTATTTCAAAATCTACTTATTTTATTTTAAAACTCAATATTATAAAATATATAAACTTGTTTAAACTCAGAAAATATTACAAAACAAAATTTCTTTTGTTTAAAACTTAAAAACATTTCTTTTACCAAATGCCTTAAAACTGCTTTTATCAAAACCGAGTAAAACACCTAGAAACTCGAAGAAACTCACGAGTTCAATCCCATTCTACCCTACTTCGAGTCAAACCCAGATATCCCCGAATGAAACCCGAGTAACCCCTTTCTTCCCTAAAACAAAACTTCCAGATGCACACAGTCGTCCTCGTGCACGTGCACGCCTACGCTGATCGACGATGAACCCAACACCTGCCTCCGACAAGTCGATATCAACCTCGTCTTCACGTACGACCACCCAGATATTCTCGATTCGAACGAGAATCGTTTTCGATCTTTAAACCCATCAGTCTGTAACGTACCTCATCAGAATTCGACCACCTTCGACGATCCTTGCCTCGAGAAGCTCCACCACCTTCACTGAAGCTCCGCCATGTCTTCCACTACCTACGTCACACCTTGCCACTGACTCCGATCACGTCACGACACCACAGCCAACAAATTTCCGACATCGACAAAAACTGGGTATTAAACCCTACTCCTACCAAAAACCAACGCCTCGGCCAACAAGAAAATTCACCACCATTTTTACAATGACCTACATCCTTCCATCCTCCTCTGGCCACAATCCCGAGGTCCATGACCTCCGCGATCACCAGAATTGGCCCAAACTAACATTTCCGGTCATCTCTCCCATACTCAACAATTTCTAAACTAAAAATCGTGATATAGCTATTAAAATTCATAGTTTCCTATCACGATTTCAACCATATAATTAAATCTTAAAATTTAATTCATTAAGTTTTGACCCAATTTACATTTCACTGTTGTTTGTAAAATTTCGAGTCAGATAATTTATATAAATTTCATAACTTATTTTTAATAGTAATATTGTATGATTTCACACATCTTTCATTTACAAATCAAAAACTACCAGAGACTAATTGATGAGATATTGGTTTTTATAAGAAATCAAAACTGTTAACACTATACAGAAACTATATTACAACTATACAGTCATTCAAACATCCCTATTCAAACATGCATTCATTTAATTCAAGTATTTCAGATAATAACATGATATTCATTCACAAAAATAAGATGAAACCAGGGTTTAAAAAGGGTTTTTAAAAATAAGTTTACTCACTGTTATTTTAAACAGAGACATATGTAAACTACAGACATTCAAAAATGTATAATTCAAGCATGCATCCAATTTTAATTCCAGTATTCAGATAACATGAAGATGTTCATTCACAAGAACAAGTAGAAATCCAAGATTTAAAACTGTTTTTAAAACTTAGGTTTACTCACCTGTATCAAAGAGCAGAGAACAGAAAACAGAAGACAGGGTTGTTTCCAGGCTTTGCATGTTGATTTTTGAACTTGATTTCTTTTTCTTAGTTGAATTTGAATCTTGTTGTTTGATCTTTGATTACTTGCTTGATTTCCTTCTTCTGAACTTCAAGTTGTTTGAAGATTTTAAACTGCTATTTGAATTTTTCCTTGATCTTTCTTTTGATTAGCAATTCCAGATTTACTTCTTCCTTCAATTTAGATTTCCAGGTTTTCATTCTTCTTTTGCTTTTAGATTTCCAGTCTTTTATCTTTCTTTAAATTTTGGATTTAGTTTTAATCGAATAATGAGAAGAAGGATGTTGAACTGAAAAATGAATACAGATTCTTCTTCTTCCATATAAATTTTATTATTTTAAAGCTTTAATTAAAATATAGCCACTTGTCTTTTAAGTATTAATTTGCTTACACCTATGCTTACATTTTTACAAATGTCACTAAACCACCTTAATATGCTTACAAGTATTAATTCTTATTTTAATTAATTTATTTAAGTCATTTATATGTATTTAAGAAATATTTATATGTATATAATGTATTTATCCTTTGATAATATAAGCTTTAAGATTTTTAATAAATATACAAATGTGAAAACTATTATTTAAGTAACTTATACTTTGATCAAATATTTATAACATATTTATATATGCTTGAAAAACTTATTTTAACTATATTTTTTTTTTAAAATCAATTTAATTATAAATAAAGATTATTAAATTGATATTGCCAAATTTCCGGGATATCACACCTGCTTACTCCAGTTTGGGTTGAACTTCCTTTTTTTTGAATTGTTGCTGCCGACATTGTCATTTGTTGCTGCTGGAGTAGGCTTCTTCTTGTCCAAGAGTTCATACCTTAATGCCATGTCTATCAAGTCCACAAATGAGCCCCTAACATGGCCAGTCATCCTTTCATGAAAATTCTACCTCATTCCCAAAATGAACATCTAATTTTTTCTTTATCAGGGTGTTGATTAATTCCAGTCCAAAACAAGATAGTACGTTGAACTTCCTCTCATATTCTGCCATAGATGAATCTCCCTGCTTCAAGTCCAAGAAATTTCTGCATATCCGAGTCTTACCAGCTGTAGGTAGGAACTGATCTTCAAATGCTTCCTTAAAACGAGCCCAAGTAAACTCCTCTTCGGGAACATTGGTTGTGAGCGAGTCCCACCAAGTTGTGGCTCCTTCCTGCAATTGCCATGATGCTAAAAATCTCTTATGTTCATCTGATAAATCCAGACCTTTGAAAATCTTTTCACAAGTGTGCAACCAAGCTTGAACTTCTACGATAGGCTCGGTTCCCTTAAACAGTTTCCCTCCCAGATTTGTATAATCCTTACATAAAGTTTCCAAATTCAGCCTTGGCTGCCCTGGTAGACTCTTCGACAGTTCCAACCCTTCCAGTCTGAGTCCGACCATTGGTGGTCATAGTGCTGCTAGTTCCTCTACCTCGTCTACCTCTAGTGCTCATTTCTTACTACTTGGGCATTGCAAGATACTTCTTAGAATACCTTAACGAGATAAATTCCAAAAAGGAGAGCACTAATCAAACAATCAAAGCTGATCTACCTATCAGGGATATATATTTATATACACGAGTAAAATTACAAATATGCTCTCTCGGAGTTGACCCTAACGCAAAGATAACTAGGGGTTCGCTTAACCTAATGCCTTGATACCAAATGTAACGAACCGCCTTTTTTGCATTCGAAAGACGAGTCATTATAGGTTGAAGAAATGAGAAAGATAAGAAGAAAACTAATCAAACACCGAATCTTATCACGTAGGGGAACAACATATAATAGAAAATGTAGTATATTACATAATCATAGCCAAAATATTACATCAGAGTTCAATAATACAAGTTCCACACTAGGACAAATTACAACTGATTGTCCATAAAATACTTAGACCATGCATACATACATAGTGGAATAATTTATACTAATAATAGCTATCCATAAAGCCACCTGCTCCAGCTCTTCCAACATGCTTTCGAGAGAAACTTGGATCACTTGACTACTCATAAAAATTGAGTACCCAAGAGTTTAGGGAAAAGAAAAATAAACTCTGGGTCAAACATGGTTCCGGTGTAAGTAAACTCAAATAACAATATTTTTATTTGAAAACTCCGTTGAAAATCAAAAGGTATCGTAAGACCACGTCGCACATAAGCACGGCGGGTTTTTACCTAACAATAACCAGAAACACTTTCTATTTCAAATCAAGTTATATTATGATAATGCCTAAGGGTTTAAAATAAATATGGACCATAGCTGAAATGCTTGCATCTTACATTCCAACATATTTAAGTATACAACTAAAACCATAAAGGCACGTATTGGAGACTGGATTACATACAATGACAAGGCTACTAGGGTACCGCCTACCATAGCACACCTCTAGATTCATATGGCCCTATTGCATATCCTTTGTTTTAGTCATTTTCGGTTGATGAGGCCTGAGGCTATGTCATTACCTTTCACAAATAGCACTTCTCTCTTGGAATGCTAACCTTTCCTTCCCATTGTTGACACAATGTCAGCATTTATCCATACAAGTCGTTCAGGAGATGAACGAATCGAAGGCACTACTTCCACTACACCTATTTTGGAATCACCCTCGGGGTTAATGGCAAGATAGCCCTTGCACTTCAAGTCTTGAATCTTGATCATGACTTCGATAGATTCAATTCGAATGCTTTACGTTGGTTCGAAGTGGTTTTCGGATAACTATTCGTCAACCGATCCCAGTCTCTTCAAACCAACGTTCGATAATTTTAAATGGTCAAGTTATTTGATAGTGAACAACTTTACTATCAGATGTAAGATTTACATATGGGCATACACTTCATATACTTAAGTTATCATGACCCACTTATCGAAATTAACCTCCTTGTGTTTATCAAGTTACTAATATTCGGCATTTGTGCTAAACACAAGCCAACTTACTTTCCATAAAACGTGTCAACCTTTTATAATCACTACTTTAATTCATTTGGTTACTTAATGGTCCAGACGATGAGATCCTTTGATTTAAAATCACTTAACTTGAAAAGAAGGTTTATTTAAAACATAACCAATTAAGTTTTAAAAATAGTTTTGAAAAGATTAAAGTATATTTAATTGGCTAAAACCCTAATTATATCTTAATTAAATCAAGATTAATTCGTAATTAAACTTTAATTAACTTGATGAACTTAGTTAAGTCCTAATTAACTTCTTAATGCATCTTAGTTAAGGTTTAAACAATTCATTATTAGTTAAACCCAAATTAATTAAAAGTCAATTAAATAATCACTTATTAAATAATAATTAATTAAATTAATTAAATAATAATTAATCATTAAATTACTTCTTAACTTCATGAATCACTAATTAAAACTTTATTAATCACTATTTAGTTATTAACCTTCTTTAAGTGTTACTTAACCCTTAATTACTTACTTAATTATCAATTAAGTACTAATTATTTTTAATTAATTTATTAAATAATAAAATATTAATTTAACTAAACTTAATCTCTTTTTATATTACTAATTTAGTTTGAAAAACTTTTGTAAAACCTTTCCAAAAGAAAACGTTTAAAATGAAAAATGAAAATTTTATCGAACTGCGTCCATAGCGAAAAACTTGCTTGATTCTTTTCTATTTCGTGTTTTGAAACATTGCTTTTAAAGTTTTTGAGACATAGAAACAAAGATAGAAACTTTGAAACAATTTCCAAACTTTTATACGAGAAAACATAGCTTTGATTTCGAATCGGATCTCACGTCCGTTGCAACACACAAAGTTGTTAACTTTGACGCAACAGAACATACTTTGGTTCTTGGGTCACAATCATACATCCAAACTACCATACTTTTTAACATCACAATGAAACACATATAAAAATATATGTTTACATGCTTACTAACTTGACAATACTGCATTCAAATATCAAATTCAACATCAAACACCAACATCCATCAAATCAAAATCAACCAACATAATAACCATTCAATTTACACATCATATCATCATCACAATAACGCTACATAGTAAAATCAAAAAACTTTTCCAAAATAAAGTAGTTTACTCATCGAGACTCCGCAAATACAAAGCGAACTTCGACTAGACTTTAGAAACAACACACGAGCTTCGAAATGTGAAGATTTTCCTTGAGTTTTGAGCTTCAAATGGCTCGGGCTGATGGTGTGGGGCTCGACCTAGTTGTTTGGGGTGGGTGTGGGCTTGGTTTCTTGAAGAATAAATTGAATAAATGAATATTGGAAAGTTTAAACTAGATTCGGAAGAGTTTTAAAGTGAAAAGTTAGGATTTTTAAATACTTAGAAAGGATTTGGAAGCCATGGAAAATTTTAGATAGGAAGTTTTAGAAAATGAAGTAGAGAATATAAATAAAAAATGTGTGTGTATGGGTGTGTATTTATAGGTAAAGAAAAGTGGGGAAATTACCATTTTATCCTTAGTTTAAAATATCATAACATGTCATCATTTTGACATGTCACATCATTACCTTCCTCCCTCTTATATGTCTCATCTCCCCCCTCTCTAGTCACATCCCTTAAGCCATATTGGGTAATGATGATGATACTTAAGGAAATGATAAGAGATAATGATATGATTTAGTATACATATAAGTTATTATTTTAAAACCATGTCTTGTCACATCACTTGCTAAACATAATTAACATAAGATAATATACTATTAGTGTATTATTATTATTTGGTTAATTAACTCTTACATATGTAAACGTTCCTGACAACTTTCCGATGTTGAAAGGTCGAAATTTCGGAAAACATTCTTCGATCACATTTTCCATTTTTCTACGAACTGTTTAATTTGGTAAACATATTTTGAAAACAATTTTTCCATCATTATTAATTAATTAAAATGAGTTCATTTATCAATAAAAATCCATTTATTAACTATATAAATTATATATATATATATATATATTTACCTAGTTAAAGTGACCAAACCCTAGGTCGTTACCACACAAAAGCGCACACCCGAATATAAACATGAACCACGTGGTACCAAATATCATCAACCCCTAATACCAACATCAATAAGCATACTCTAGATTTGGAGTTGATAATATGCTATCGTGGGGTCAGCCAAATCCTATATCGAGTAGACAACTCTATCTTTAGCCATTTCCGATGTCGATGAAACGTTCGGCTCTTTCACGTGAGTCTTCATCACTCGAACGGAACAAGAATCCCCAAATGGATTCCCACATCTCGAATAGATCTCGAAACCACATAAGGATTCCAGTATCTTGAACAGTTCCAGTTCCAAGAGATAGAACATGTATCTCCGGCTTGAAGTAGTTTTTGGTAAGTAAAACAATTACCGATCTTGGTCTCTTCAAGACTGAATCGACGAATTTGATCAGTCAATGATAATGAGAGCGATCACATATGGAAACCAAGTCTCGTAATTTAACGACCAATCTTTCTGAACCCCAGAAGTTGACACTAACACATCTACGGTATTAACATGCCGAACAACTAAGTGCTGGAAAGACAGATTGTTAAGGGATAGAAAGGAGATAGAAGATAGAAGAACTAGGAACAAACACGGAATCTCACAATGCAACGGAATAATATATAATATAATCAAGTCTTTACAAAATCTAAGGAACTCTTTTTTATATACATATACATATCTGAGTTGGACAGTTATAACACTTGTCCTTACAACAGCAAACAAACTACACATAATACATACACAACAGAAGATATTCAAAATACGAGAGTACGTCATGGGCCTCCAACTCGACTCTACACCTCTAAAGTATCTACATCTAACCTGGCAAACATGCTCAGTCTGACCCAAGCATTACATGGAATAACGCCCGGGTCAGTCTAGTAAACCAGTGTGAGTAAAACTCGATAATAAGTTGTTGGAACTGGACCAGCCCATAGTAGAAGTTATGGGTGAATTTCAAAGTTTTCCCCTATTAGATCTTTATTGGGCCTATGAAGTCAAAATGAATTAAAGCATTTCTAAATTTCATTTAAATAAAATCATTTATTTTATTTAAATTCTAATATATTAAGATATGAAATTAATTTTATTTGATTTAGTTTATACATAAATGTATCAAATACATATATTTGTGAGTGCATGTGTAACATAATAATCCGTGAAAAGTATAATATGCCCATATGTAGATGTTGAGATTTACATCGCAACTGACATATTAGCTCATTTTGTATGTCATGTATGTTGTCCAAATATGTGCATGTATTTGTGTTACAAAATACACACACATATATGTATGTGTAAATATATTATATATAATATATGAACATAAAACATTTATATATAGATATATATATAGATAAATAAATATATATATATATATAGACAGAGAGAGAACAATTATTAAAATTTATTTCTAATTCAAAATTAACTTAGTCTTGCAAACATAATAATTTTAGTATTTTAGTTTGTATATATTATGAATAAAATAATGTTTTCATCCATAAATAATTAACATAAAATAATCTATTGATGAAAATTCAAATTTTACAATTTTTGAAAATCTAGGATCAAAAAATAGAGCTTAAAAAAAATTTGGAGATTTTTCAAAGTTGAAATATTTAAAAAAAAAGACAAATACATTGATTTCGGTAATAATTATTTAATATAAAATAATATATTACTAAAAATTCAAATTTTAAAATTTCAGAAATTCTAGGATCATGAATGAAAGGTTACGAAAAATTTTGAACAATTTTTCAATTAAATTATTATTTTTAATAAATCATGAGCAGTTTTTCCGAAATAATATTAATCATTAAAAATAATAAACTTTAATGAAAAATTCCTAAATATTTTCTATATGTTTATGAAATGTATAATATTTAAAAAAAATTGAATTTTTAATGTAATAATTATTTTATATATAAAAACAATTCAAAAATTCAATAAATGTTAATTTAAAATTATGAATATATGTATGATAATTAATTTTCAAATTTGTAAATTCATATTATATATAAATAAGTGTACTAAAATTTTAAATCATATATATATCTTATATATACATATATGCTATTATGAGAGAGAAATATACACTAAAATATATATATGAATTTATTAATAAATATATATATAACAATTATTAATGATAAAAATTGATTTTGTACAGTAAACAACATTTGTCTATACATAAATCAAATAGTATAACAAACAAATTATGCACATAACGAAACTGATTTGTGACAACTACATCTACTTACAAAAGTCTCACCTAACTAAACATATAGTAGCAATATATTTAAATAGATATGAAATTGCTTATTATAGGATCATAGAATATAATTTAATTATTGTAATACGAATTAAAATTACCAATTTAATAATGCCTTTGAATCCACGTTGAAGCAATGACATCCCTTCCTTTTACTGTTCTTGATTAGTCAGATTGCAAGTCCGAAATCACCGACCTCTAACTATCGAATAGTATTATTTTAATTTTAAATATATTTGATAATTTTGGAGTGGATTGAGAGCTATGTTTTAACCAGCAATGAAGAAGGTAATAGAGGCCAAAAAGATTAGTCATTATTTTTGGAGATACATACATACATACATACACATATATATATATATATAGGGTTGTATTAGAGAGAAATGAGGAAAACCTTTTTACCCATTCTCACTTGATCTCAACCCATTATCTCCAAGCCATTTCCCCATTTTTACCCACCCGTAGACCTTCCCATAACCTAAATTTTTCAGCCCTAATGATGGGCCTTAAACCCATCTAAGCCCAAGCCAAAATACTATGCAATTAAATCTAATTTAATCGCTTGTCGATATTGTATATCGATCAATATATTTATAACTGTTATAAATATATATAACATTATTTGTTTCTCAAATCATATTCAAAATTTATAATTAATATTTCATAAATATTAATTAATTTATAACAATTATAAAATAATTAAATCGTTCAGTATTAAGGGAATTCATCATTTCGACTGTGTAATTCTTGGATGTAAATATAGTCAGCGATTAACATAGAACTATTCTAATGTTAACGTTCACACGTTTCTTAGCAGGTGGTGTGCCATTATGGCCAAATTTATCGCTTACTCATTTTTGGTAAAATCCAATTTTAGTTTAATAAGCGTTACCCGGTTGTGACATTTGGTAATGGTCAAAATTCCAACCTCATCCACATTCAACTTTATAGTCAAAATACAAAGTCCTTGGTTCAATAATAACAATTATTATTAACCGAAATTCTCTGGCCAAAGACTTTGACTTTGAGTTGACTTGAGTTGACTGTGATACTAACCGCATATAACTGAGGGGACGAATCCTCTCTTGAATAGTGCTTCACTTCCAATACTTCCACTCGACCCAACTATAGTCGCTCGATGGACGCCAAGCCATGATTTGGCTATAATCAAAGTTGAGCTTTCATATTGAAGATCCACGGTATTCTCAAGTCGAGAGAACTATGTAAGTCAGTCACATCGATATTTTCTGTTTGACCTTAGTTATATTAACCAACAGAAAACTATCTAGTTAGTTGTTTCATAATTATCCAATAACTATTAGTATGTAACCCCTAGGTGCCCCTAGCAGTCATGAGTAATACACTGCCCAACATTTGGAGAGTGTAATTCTGTTTGACCTTAGTTATATTAACCAACAGAAAACTATCTAGTGAGTTGTTTCATAATTATCCAATAACTATTAGTATGTAACCCCTAGGTGCCCCTAGCAGTCATGAGTAATACACTGCCCAACATTTGGAGAGTGTAACGTACTCCAGTCTCAATGGATACATCGATATCCAGTCTCGATGCATCTTGACTAGGAACATTTAAAATGGTATATTTGTTTTGTTATGATAAATTACTCACGGTTACAACACTTTGTAACTACTATCCCAAAATATACCATTTATGGGTTTTTTATTAAATATACTTTTAATTAAGTTAATTAATTAATATAATCACATTATACTAAGTGTATAATAGGAAGAAAATACCTTTTTTTGAATAAGATTGGTCAACGAGTTAGATATATGTAGAAAATTATGTAATTACCCCTAGGGCATACCCTTAACTCTATCAATCTTCCACTTGCACTTGGGGTCAATTGTGGAATCTAATTCCAACTTCTCCAATCAGTTTTCTCAAAACCAATTAGGTCAGTCCCTTAGTGAATGGGTAAGCTATTATGTTTTAATTATCTACTTTGTCGATTAACTCTCTCTGACACTGATAAACTGCTTTTATCTTGTGGAACAATTTGAAGTATGTCTTTCGACTTTTAGTGAGCTTTAAATTCGATCATGACCAATTTCATGACATTGTTATCATATAACAATATTATGGAATTCTCAACATTTAGAATCACCTTTGGCTCATTTATAAATTAGTGCATTTATATCTATATACATTGGTTTATTATAGCGCTATTCAAGTTAATGTTCTCAATATTTCATTGAATCGACCACAATCACCTTTATTTTGAAACATTTTCAAATTAAAGATTTAACTTGAATTTTATCATTGACATGTTATACTCAATATCACTTATAAAAGTTTTTGTCCAAACGTTCCATCATAACGAGTTCGTTGTTTCTATTAACAATTCTCTTATATTTCATAAATACACGAGAACACCTCAAACAACCATTTAGTGATATCAATTTGGATTTTATATTTTCTCCATGTATCAAATACATAAACAAAACACAAATCATACACAACATAACCTGTATGATAATTCCTATTGGTAATGCATAAGGAATCCAACTTACATGTTCCCCTTTTAATAGGGTGCTCTTGTATATCATTTTGGGACAATCCCTTTATCTTTTATACTCACCATAAAAGACTTCATTTATAATCCAAAATTGAGTATTAAAACAACTAAAGTTGATTTTAATACAAGCATATTGTTAAAATCAACAACGTGTTGTTTACTTATAGTTTAGAAATATCAATGTACCTTTTAACGTTCTTTCTTATGAACACACGCTTCCTCTGCACTTTGATTAAAAATCAAACTATTTGATATTTCTATCAAAATACTTATTCAATTTTAATGCTTATAAAATGATATATTCGTATCATTTCTTGGATCATATCCAAAAACTCACAAACACAATATCGCTACCACTGACTTTGAGGCATTTTTGGTTAATATGTGTAAACGGCTTACGCTAAATCATTATTTAGAATTTTCTATTTCAATACATAAGTACCAAACACTAAGTCTTATCGAGCGATAATTCTATGAGTAAATCTGAATTAACTTGAGCATGTTGAATACCAAATATGTTATGCTAATTTCAACAATTGAAATTTGCGATATTATTCTTATCAACATTGCTCATTTATTTCCAACCACATTAGTCTTTCCAATAAAGACACAATCTTGGTCGATGGATCACAACTCTTTGGTTACGACCACCAAAATCATATTTTAATAGCGTACTTGGAATTCTTTCAGATATGCGCATCATACCATATAGAGTCAACAATCTTAGTGGTTTAATTAAACAACCGAGGGTAATGTAAATTTTCGACGTTAATAAGAAACTCATAGTTTCTATTCAATGTACGAGAATACTTATTAATGCTATTTGTTCATTTAGGTTAGTTAATTTCACTTCATTTCATATAATCAGTTCTATCTATGGATCGGATCTAATTCCATTTAACTACCAAAAATTTCTCAAAGAAATTCCTTCACGGTGATGTTGATATATCTTGAAACAACAATTGTTTCTTAGTGCAGATAGAATAGGGATTCATAAATGCTTTATGAACCTTTTTGTTTATAAGACTGATTTTAGTTTACAAAAATTATGTTCAAAACATAAATATGTCATTTGATGACAGACCTTTCCAAAAAACTATTGGAGATTCATACAAGATCCCTCATTAACAATTATTACGTGCAATATTTCGATTCACACAACCTGCCAACTCCTTGGCCTAGGATATGTTGGGATTTCTTACAAACCCTTATCTTGTATGATTTTGTAAACTATTGTTTAGATGAAATAATATCAACCTTGTGTACTAATGTAATGACCTGCCTTTTTGGGCATTTTAAGCAGACACACACGTTGGACTTAAACATACAAAAGGGAAGAATGTTATTGGGGTAAATAAGAAAAAGCAAAGAAAAAAAACAAAACAGAATCTCGTAGCGGAATGAAAAAAATATAATAATCAAATAACAGTTCATGAAGCTTTTTACAAAACATTTGGTTATACTTATACAACACAGAATCAGAGTTACATACAACAGAGATAAATAACAAATGCAACGGAACAGTATGGTGCAGTAGGCATAATATAATAAACAATAGTACAAATCTTCGTCTTCGTCCTCCAGAAATAAGATCTTCATCCCTGAAATGCTAAGGCTGACTAGAGTGATTTGAAAAGACAAAACACTCGAGTCAGAACTAAAAGATCTTATGTAAGTTAAATCAACAGAAACAAAATATGAATGGAACGGCGTCAGAGATGTTTACGGGGTTTGACATCTCCTATCCAGTGTTTAACGTGAGTGCAGTAACTTAAGAGATGTTCGGGATTCCCATCTCCTAAGGATCCATTAAACTATCTATCATGTAGTACAATACACCATTATAATATGTCTACAGTAAAGTAAAAGTATTAAAATAGCGTTAAGGCGTTACCCATATCCTCCTTAACACATTTTATATATTCCCGTAGTCTATACAGTACCGTAACTCCCCCCGTAAACTGGAGGGCTATCAGAGGGCACTCCATATGTATGGTACAAAACAAACTCGTAGAAGGCACTCTAGGGCATGTGGACACGACACTCGAGGCAATGCCAGGGTAGATATACCAATTGCGTATCCGGACTGGTGGTAATGCATAGTAGCTACTACCGCCCACCTCGGAACACACACCCAAATCAAAATCAAGGGTGGCCACCAAATCATCACAAAGTCATAATATGGTATCGAAGAAATGTGTCCGATCGGAGGAATGACCTCACTTGGCCCGACGTGGCTCCTGTTTTAGTCACATCTAGGCTGACTCACGGGAGTCAGGGTCACGTCATACCTCATACAGAAATCGTTCACCAAACCAACCTACTTCATTTTTGGAATCTCCACCGCGTACACAGTTGTTAAAGTGGTTTTCGGTATTGGCAGAGAGTATGACAATATCTGATCCCGGTCTCTTTAACAACCAAACGCTTGTTTCACACCGGATGGTTCTTTTACATTTCAAAAGTCAATTCACAATTTATATCCAAAATATCATATTCTCAAAACCATATCACTTTCGAAATTTTATTCACTTCCAAATCAAATCATTTTCGAAATCGTATTTCCTTTCAAAAACCATAATTTCAAAATAGTTAAAACCCTCATTTCAAAACATCATATTTACTCAAAGTATGTTATGGAAATCCCAATTTAGGTTATAACACCATTTAACCGTATTCGTTTGTAAATCAAGGATTTTGAATATATACACTTCCACTTTACTTAGTCTGAAATTTAGAAAATAGTTTAAATGGTTATAATTAGTTAAATAATTATAATTTGTTAACTTTTAAATAGTTAAAATACTCTAAATAGTTTAATATAGATTAAAAATATTTTTCTTGATTTAAGATAGTTAAATAGATTTTTAAATAGATTATATAGCTTTAAAATAGATTAATTAGATTTAAAATAAGTTAAATGGGTTAATTAGTTTTAAAATAAATTAATTGGTTTAAAATAGGTTAAAATGATTTAATTGAGTTAATATAAGTTAAAGTAGTTTGATAAATTTGAAAATATTAATAATTAGAAATAAAAAACAATATATTTTCAAACAGTTTAAAATAAAATATGAATTTGGAATTAATATCAATTTAAACTATTCATTTCATTTTAACACATCTGAACCATTTCAATTTACAAATCAACAAACCCAATTGCAAATCTTTCAATTCAAATTTTAAATAAACTATTAAATTCAATATCGATTTCAATCCATGTTAGAACCATCAATTTAAATTATTCCAATTTCAATACATTTCAGAGTTATATTTCAAACAACCCAAATCGCTCAATTCTGACAAATTTCACTTATATCTCAATTCGGCTTTAAAATTTCAAATTAAATTTCTTCAAGCAATTCCTTTAAACCAATTCTCATTTCAGCATAAAACCTGATTTTTAATAATAATTCAATTTATATAAATCAAATGTTATTTCGAAATATCATTTAATTAAATTCAAAAATTAAGAATTTTAAAATCATTTAGTTTAACCCATCCGGTATCCGTATATAATTCTCTACCCTAGGGTCAAGTGATACGGATATTTATCATTTCAATCCACAATTAAAAATTTTACGGTTATATATCATTTCAAACCGCAATCCCGAATTTACTAAAATCCATAAAATCGCTCGAGTCTATCATTTCAACCCATAACGATTTTTCCCTAATCTATAGATCATTCGGGTATGTATCATTTAAACCCATAGTGAATTTGCAGTTTATAACGATATAAAATACAACATCCATTCATCCAATATCAAAAATCAAACATTCATCACAATCATCATCCAAATCAATCAATAAACATCAATAGAGAACTGATAATCAATAACAGGTACTTAACTGGCAATTTAAATTCAATAATAAATTAAATAACGATTTAATTCAAATAAATTCAAATTTACTGAGATGACGATTTAAAATATACTAAACAGCCATGAATAAATTTCCAATCACATCATAAATTTAATTGAACAAACATAAGAAATTTTAGAAGTTGTAAGTGGGTCAAATCACTCACCTTTGAATTTCAAATCAATTTGAAATTCAAATAAAGGCCCAAATTCAAACGATCTCAGAATTCATCCAAACCTGCGTCAAAATGTCTGAAATTTTGATACGATCCCAGCGGAACAAACCGCACGTGAATCGGACCTCGTATGTAAAAGTTACGAGGGTTAGAGCGTTTTAAAATTTAATTTAAATTTAATTAACGGAAAAACAAGACAAGTCAATTACCGAGGCCACGTCACTGAAGCTATTACATCATGCGTTCGTTCCTCCATCAGCAACCTTAATCGTGCTCGCCCAAAACTACGCCGCCATGACCTTCGCTCGCCGTCGCATCGTCCACGCCGTCCCTGGCACGCGCAACCACGCCTCACATTAAATTAACATTCTTCAATTATCAGTTTAATCTACATTAACTGCACTAATTAAGTGAATTAATTTCAATTGATTTCAAATTAAATTTAACGAACTGAATAAATAGGTAACATATAATAAGTTGTCACCATTAACCTTTCATCACATTTATATGTTTATTATTTACAAACAAATATTATAATTACTTACATAACACTGGTTCCATTCAATTACCATTAACAATATATTATTTCATTAGTTAATTAAATATTTACATTTGTTTTCTTTTATTCAATTTATAACCAAGTTTAACATTTACATTATTTCAATTGATTGGAGTTTCATTCAAGTTGCTAATAATTAACTTAAATTAACATTATTACCTTTTATCTTGGTTATTACTTCATTAATAAATCCTAAATTTTATTTCTTCCAATATTAAATCATAGAATCTAATTAAATTAACCATGTTTAATTAACGAAAATTTACGGGTCGTTACAACTAATCTTAAGTACATGACCTTACAGAAAGAAACTAACTCAACTTCACTCACAACTAATCGTAAATTGTACAATAATGTCTGATTACTCCTTATCGATCCATCATTATGTATCATATGGAGGAGTGACTTTTGAGATTGAATCTATATTTATTTTTTATGTACATTTGGAACTCTTTCCAATATACTCACTTATTCAACTAAATCAAATCATTTTATTCTATTGCATGTTATTTTATTTACTTTTCTTTTATATTCTATGATTTTATCATAAACTTACTACAAGTGTATCAAATACACATGTTCATGTCGGTAATAAATCATCGATGAATATAACAAAATATGTAGAACCCTTTTGGTATTAATAGACTTGTGATTGCATACATCAATATTTATTAATTCAAAGAGTTCATCAACTCTTATGATGCTCCCACTGAATGGGTGCATAGCCATTAATTGTTTGAGATATAATTAACATGTATCATATGATTCATAATCATATAGTAAAATTATTTCTCAAAACTACGGCTCAGTCTATAATTCCAAAACAACTGTAATAATATTAGACATATATGTATTTTTGTTGCATCACTTTTACTGTGAAAACAAATTCCATAATATAGTTCTATTTCATAATGAATATTCATAATACTCATGTTGAAATATAGTTATATCTATTTTTCAGTTAATACCAAAAATAAACATTATTTCAAAGATAATGTTCGGTACATTTAACGAAAATTATTTTCGTAATTTGATGCAATCATTAGGTGCTATATGGCATGCTCCCACTATTTCCGCCATTACTATAATAGCGTACTTAATTTAGGGGTCCATCATTCACTTAATATTGTTAATATTTTTTACTTATTTCATATGCTGCAACTAGTTTACAGTGGAGAGTTCTTTGACCAAATATCTTGAACTCAAGAAATAAATGTTATAGAAAACAATTTTCTATATGAAAATACATTTTGGAAAAAAAATCATATTTCATATTCCAATATTAAGTATCAATTAGTATTACAATTCTTGTTTCCAATATTTATCTATGAAGCAGAAGTGACTATTCATTCTCTTCATTCCAACTTTACCATAATTTACATCTATTCTTATACATTCGTTTTTCTTTCAAATGGTCAAACTATTCAAAAGAAAACCATACTACAATATCATAAAAAACCTTTTACAAAAGCGCATTCGATTATTCTTAACATATAAGACATCAAATATGTTACACTTTATGTAAACTGATCAAGATGGCATTTCAACGATCGAGTTCTTAGATGTATCTCGTAGTTTATGGTCTTGTGTTACATTAACACAATGTGATCCTTTTGAAATCATTCAAATTGAACTAACTTCATTGAAATATTGTACCCCACAAACTATGACTGTTCACCATATAACATTTATATGTGAAAGTACATGGATCAAATATCCATAGTCTTGAATTGCATTTAGAGCTCAAAAACACATAAAATGCAATACATGGTCAAAACCAAATAAACATATAAGTGACCAACTTATGAATGTATTAAGTAGTTGAAATTAGGCAATTGCATGGGTATAGAAACATTATATAACATGCAATTAGAATTATTAGTAAGTAAATATTATATTTCTATTTATCAACTTTCAGTTTAGTTTGTTTATATATGTTAATTGACAAACGTTTTATCAATCATATTAAATGCACAAATTTATCATTGTAGATAATTATAACATTATTTAGCATATGTTCTTACAATATTAGAAAGGTTAAATGTTACCATTTCATTTTTTTAATGAGGCTCCCACTACTCTTTTATGTTTCTCCAAACCCTAAGATGAAACATAGAAGTCTTACAACTTCACTAGTGGGTGTTAGGACTCGTTTATTTTGGTATTCTGACCTTGAGTTTGCTCAAAAATCATAGCCCCACAAACGATGGATAACTCCTTATCGGTTGTATCATATACAACTCCTAACCCATTTTTCCTTGTTCTAATCTCATTTTGACCTTGAGTTTGCTCAACAAATCGAAAGAGATTATTCACTCATACCCACCATATCGTGATGGCCTAAGTATAGTATATGTACCTTGAGTTTGCTCAACAAATACATATAGTTATCTTACCTCATTTGTTCAATATATTAATAATACTATGCATAACATCCCTAGCTTGAGTTTGCTCAACAACTAAGGAGTATGTAAGTAATTTATTAATATATATGGTAGAGGACAACATTATATTGAAGATTCATAATGATATCGACTTATAGAATAATATATTTCTTATGAAATACCCCAGCGATTCAAGTGTTAGACACATCAGAAATCATGGTATATGTACATTTACATATGTATTTATTTCTCAAGTCTATTTGGGTTTCTTTAATGTTCCGCATTTAGTTTATACACATATCATATAAGTTTTATTGTTATATAACTTTTATATTTCATATTACTTATATGATAGTCTTACATATAATATATCATTAATTAAATCTTATATAATTAATTTTAATCAATTAACTCTTTAATTAATTTTAAATTAGTATTCCAATAAAACTTTTATATTGGACATATCTACTATAACATTTATAGTGTATACTATAACATTTATAGGGTAACACACACATATCATACATATGTGTATTTTATTTAATTAATTAACCTTTAATTAATTTATTCAATTAAACAATTTTTATTAAAATTTATTAATTTCAAAATTTATCTTGTATACATACATGTATACTTATGTTATCTTAAACATTTTAAAATAACATAACATATATCAACATATATAATACGTGCATACATGCATTAATTAATTAACATAATTAATTCATTTTATGAATCTTCTTAATAAATTTAAAATTTGAAATTATTATATAAATATTTTCAAACATTTTAAAAATATCCTTATCCTTTCAAACATTTTGAAAACTTATGTAGTATTATAATTTTTATAATTAACATGTTTTATTTTAAATTTAACTATTAAATTTAAAATATTTAACATTAATTTTCAAAACGATTTTGAAAATTAGCCCAAGGCCCAAATTAAGTTGGGACTTTTCTATTAGGGGCAACCTTTGGGCTTACTTCACCTTTCGAGCCAGGCCGGTAACCAAGGTAGGACAGGGTACTTGATTACCCAATTCCAATCCTAGACATTACCTTTCTAGACATCGTACTAAGTGGGAAAGCTTAATTAGTTAGCCCTAATATGACTAATTTAGACCGCATAGGCTATTGGACTCCGATACCATTGTTGGAACTGGACCAACCCGCAACGGAAGTTATGGGTGAATTTCAAAATTTTACCATATTGGATCTTTATTAGGCCTATGAAGTCTAACTGAATTAGAACATTTCTAAATTTCATTTAAATAAAATCATTTATTTTATTTAAATTCAAATATATTAAGATATGAAATTAATTTTATTTGATTTAGTTTATATATAAATGTATCATATACATATATGCGTGAGTGCATGTGTAAGATAATAATCCGTGAAAGGTATAATATGCTCATATGTAGATGTTGGGATTTACATCGCAATAGACATATTAGCTCATTTTGTATGTCATGTATGTTGTCCAAATATGTGCATGTATATGTGTTACAAAATATATATCTACACACACACACATATACATGTATAAATATATTATATATAATATATGAACATAAAACATTTATATATAGATAAATATATATATAGAAAGAGAGAGAACAATTATTAAAATTTATTTATAATTCAAAATTAACTTAGTCTTGCAAACATAATAATTTTAGTATTTAAATTTGTATATATTATGAATAAAATAATGTTTTCATCCATAAATAATTAACATAAAATAATCTATTGATGAAAATTCAAATTTTACAATTTTTAAAAATCTAGGATCATAAAATAGAGCTTAAAAAAATCCGAAGATTTTGCAAAGTTAACATATTTTTTTTAAAACAAATACATTGATTTCGGCAATAATTATTTAATATAAAATAATATATTAATAAAAATTCAAATTTTAAAATTTTAGAAATTCTAGGATTATGAATGAAAGGTTATGAAAATATTTGAAGAATTGTTCAATTAAATTATTATTTTTAATAAATCATAAACAGTTTTTCCGAAATGATATTAATCATTAAAAATAATAAACTTTATTGAAAATTCCTAAATTTTTTCTATATGTTTTTGAAATGATATAATATTTTTTTAAATATAAAATTGAATTTTTAATGTAATAATTATTTTATATATAATAAACAATTCGAAAATGCAATAAATATTAATTTAAAAATATGAATATATGTATGATAATTAATTTTTGAATTTGTAAATTCATATTATATATAAATAAGTGTACTAAAATTTTAAATCATATATATCTTATATATGCATATATGCTATTATGAGAGAGAAATATACACTAAAATATATATATTTATGAATTCATTAATAAATATATATAAAACAATTATTAATGAAAAAAATTGATTTTGTACAGTAAACAACATTTGTCTATACATAAATCAAATAGTATAACAAACAAATTATGCACATAACGAAACTGATTTGTGACAACTACATCTACTTATAAAAATCACACCTAACTAAACATATAGTAGCAATATATTTAAACAGATATGAAATTGCTCATTATAGGATCATAGAATATAATTTAATTACTGTAATATGAATTAAAATTACCAATTTAATGATGCCTTTGAATCCACATTGAAGAAATGACTTCCCTTCCTTTTACTGTTCTTGATTCGTCAGATTGCAAGTTCGTAATCACCGACCTCTAACTATCGAATAGTATTATTTTAATTTGAAATATATTTGAGAATTTTGGAGTGGATTGAGAACGATGTTTTAACCAGTAATGTAGAAGGTAATAGCGGCCAAAAAGATTAGACATTATTTTTAGAGATACATACATACATATATATATATATATATATATATAGGGTTGTATTAGAGAGAAACGAGGAAAACCTTTTTACCCATTCTCACTTGATTTCAACCCATTATCTCCAAGCCAATTCCCTATGTTTTAGCCACCCCTAGACCGTCCCAAAACCAAAATTTTGTAGCCCTAATGATGGGCCTTAAACCTATCTAAGCCCAAGCCAAAATACTATGCAATTAAATCTAAATTAATTACTTGTCGATATTGTATATCGATCGATATATTTATAACTGTTATAAATATATATATAATTATTTATTTCTCAAATCATTTTCAAATTTTCTAATTAATATTTCATAAATATTAATTAATTTAATTAATATATAACAATTATAAACTAAATAATCGTTCGGTCTTAAGGGAATTCATCATTTCGGCTGTGTAACTCTTGGGTGTAAATTTGGTCAGCGATTAACATCGAACTATTCTAATATTAACGTTCACACGTCACTTAGCAGGCGATGTGACATTATTGCCAAATTTATCGCTTACTCATTTTCGGTAAAATCCAATTTGAGTTTAATAAGCGTTACCCAGTTGTGACATTTGTTTACACCAATTCTCTTCGTCAAAACTATATCACTTTGGACTTATGGAATTTGGCAATGGTCAAAATTCCAACCTCATCCACATTCAACTTTATAGTCCAAATACAAAGTCCTTGGTTCAATAATAACAATTATTATTAATTGAAATGCTCTGGCCAGAGACTTTGACTTTGAGTTGACTTGAGTTGACTGTGATACTAACCACATATAACTGAGGAGACGGATCCTCTCTTGAATAGTACTTCACTTCCAATACTTTCACTCGACCCAACTATAGTCACTCGATGGACGTCTTGCCATGATTTGGCTATAATCAAAGCAGAACTCTTATATTGAAGATCCATAGTATTCTCAAGTTGAGAGAACTGTGTAAATCAGTCACATCGATATTTTCTGTTTGACCTTAGTTATATTAACCAACAGAAAACTATCGAGTGAGTCATTCCATAGTTAACCAATAACTATTAGTACGTAACCCCTAGGTGTCCCTAGTAGTCATGAGTAATACACTGCCCAACATTTGGAGAGGGTTACTTACTCCAGTCTCAACGGATACATCGATATCCAGTCTCGATGCATCCGGACTAGGAACATTTAAAATGGTATATTTGTTTCGTTGTGATAAATTACTCGCGGTTACAAAAAAAATTAACTACTATCACAAAATATATCATTTATGGATTTTTCTATTAAATATACTTTTAATTAAGTTAATTAATTAATATAATCACATTTTATCAAGTATATAATAGGAAGAAAATACCTTTTATTTCAAACAAGATTGGTCAACGAGTTAGATATATGTAACAAATTACATAATTACCCCTAGTGCATACCCCTAACTCTATCACAAGTACCAACCGAACTGATTTCTACATTTGAAAACCTTTCAAACAAAGGGTATCTCGTAAGACCACACCGCACATAAAAACGGATGGGTTTTTACCTTACGATGACCAAAACATTTTATATCGAATCCAGTGATATTATCATAGTGTCTAGGTTTAAAGTAAATAGATAAAATAGCTGAAATGCTTGCATCTCACATTCCAACATACTAGGCTCTACAATCGAAAACATAAGGCACGTCTTGGAGAATGGATTCCAACTAATGACTGGGCTACTGGGGTACCGCCCGCCACAGTACACCTCTAGAAAAATATACCGAGGTCGTACCTAACGACCTTGCCAACACAGAACCGACCTACCCCTTACTGGATAGTATCGAATGTATCATCACCCCGGTTGCTTTGCAACCTTTAACCGAGCGCTCCCACGTACACAAATTCATTGATGATTGTGTATGTATCTAGAAGGGTGATGATATACCCTAATGGGTGCGACCCACATAGCCCCAATGCATATCCCCTTTTTTAGTCATTCCCGGTTGATGAGGCTTGAGGCTGCGTTTTACCTTTCTGAATAGCAGTCCCTCTTGGAATGCTAACACTGCCCTCCCGGTAGTAATGTAGTGCCAACATTCATCTATACAAGTTGTCTAGGATAAGGACAAACCGAAGGCACTACTTCTACTATATCTATTTTGGAATCATCCTCAGGATTAGTAGCAAGCAGCCCTTGTACTTCAATGGCTCCGTCTTCGATCCCATGCTTCAAGATGTCATCATTTCAAAACGCTTGAGTTGGATCGAAGTGGTTTATGGATAACATATCCGATCCCAGTCTCTTCGAAACAACTTTCGATATTTTCCGGTAAACTCAACCCCGGTTCTTTAGGAAATAAACAGAAAAATGACAAGAGCGGAGTTCGCCTACTAACCATTTGTGGATGGATTTCCTTATCATTCATCCTAGAAGAACGAAACGATTTTATACGTATAGTATAGCGCTTTCGACGGTAACTGTACCATATAATTCTCGTGTTTCTCCTAGATATTTCCAAAGTTATGTTTTGGGTCCACCTTCGATAGTTGGTTATTTAACTGTCAAATAAACAAACATCCAACCATGGTTTAATTTCCATATGGGATCCACTAAGCCTTTATTAATTCTCTTTAATTGATAAAACCACTGTATAAAATCTGATCACAATATCTTTTCAAAACACCATTCTCAAACCCCTTACATTTCCTTTATACTTGGAAACATTTATATACTTATCTCAATGATATAAGTATATTACCAAAACATTTTACTTTTCATGCCTTGTAACAAAATCATATACTTATCTTATCAGTATAAGTATATTTACAAACTTTTCAAAGTTTTCGTCTTTCCAAATCCCATATTAAATGACCAAACATTTCTTCCAAATAAAACATTCCGCTTATCCTTTATCAAAAATTCTCTTTTTAAAAGCTCATCTCATATTTCAATTAACTTACAGCTTTCAAAATAAAGTTATAACCCACTTTTAAAAACCTTTAAGTTAATTTATAAACCTCTTTCCAAATCTCTGAAATGATTTATAAACCTTTTTCCCTATTTTTACAACTCTTTATATAAACCTTCTATACTCCTTTATAAAATATCCTTTATAAATATCATTTATAAAACATCATTTGTAAAACACCTTAATAACACTTTTCGTTAGAAAAACCTCTTTCTATAAACAAGTTATCCTTTATAAATACCTTTATAAGAATTATATAACTTGAAAAACCATTTATAAACCCTTAATCTCAAATTGATTAAAGAATAAAAGTAAATTCAAACCATACCTTATAAATTCCAAATGAGGCTTAGTAGTCCCGATGATACTAATTTAAGTTACCATTTAAATTCAATTCGATTCCTAAGTCACTTAACAATTATTTACATAAGCTACCATATTTATAAATACAGTTCATATCCAATCAGGGAATAACACGTCAATATAACCAATTGGCATATACAAGTCCAAATAACATAACAATAGGACGATGATTTTATCCTGCTAAATATATGTACAAACAATTCAATCAATTTATAGTATAATGAAGATTTATTTAGCTTAACACATGTCCACACAATCAAATCACTTACACTATAGCAGAATGGTGTTTTGTTCTACTAACGGATGTCATTTAATTCTCCTAATCATATGGGTTACTTAAGGGTCCGGACAAGAGATCCTTTGATTTGGAATCGGTTTGCTTTAAAAAGAAAATTTATTTAAAACACATTCATTTCAGTTTTAAATTACCTTTGAAAAGATTTAAATAGATTTAATCACCTTAAATCTTAATTAAATCTTAATTAAACCTAATTAAATCAAGATTAAATCATAACTAAATTTTAACTAGTCTTAATGAACTTGATTAAGTACTAATTTACTTCCTAATGCAACTTGGTTAAGGTTAAACCAAATTTTTTAAGACTTAAACCCAAATTAATTAAATATTAATTAAATAATCCATTAATTACTTAATAATTAATTAACCATTAATCTTAATTAAATAATTATTAATCACTTAATTACTTCTTAACCATATAAACATTAATTAATACTTTATTAATTAATTAACAGTCATTAACTTAACTTAAATGATGATTAACCTTTAATCACCTTCTTAATTACCAATTTAGTGCTAATTACCTTTTAATTAATTAATTAAATTACAAACTTAATTACTTTTTAATATTACTAATTATGTTTGAAAACATTTGTAAACTAATTTCAAAATAAAACAAATTTGAAATTGAAATTCTAACTTTTGCAGAACTACATCCATAGCGACTGTCACTATGAGTGCAGTTTGCTCTAACCCACCTTTAAGCGAAGGAACTTTACTAAAACCATACTATTTCATGATTGAAACATACCTTAGTAAATTTTCACACTTTAAAACCAATTACTTAAACTTTAACCAAAACCTAAACTATAAACCCTTGAAACGAGTTTGATTTCAAATTCGACCTCAAATCCATTGTGACTACATACAAAGTTTCAACTTTTTTTTCAACCCATCATGATTATAGTCAAGTTCATCATCAACCCTTTTTATTCACACATCACATTCATACAACAAATTATATACATATACCAATATATATACAATTACTAACTATTCAATAACACATCCATTCGAATGCTAACCCTAACCCATAAATTTGCACTTATCATCACATTCAAACATGCCAAGATCCAACATATATATAACATACATATAGCTAAGGATCAACACAACATATAAAGGAAAGTTCTTTCCAAAAGATTAGGAATTTACTCACCGAAAGCTATCCAAACTCTCGCTAAATTAGAGTATGACATATCACTTCCATTCCTAAGCAACAAGATGGAGTCTTGAACCCTGAATGCACTAGGTAGGCCTGGCCTTGAGGGGAAGAGGAAGCATGACTTGTTTTGGTAAGGTGGGGCGACTTCGGATAAACATCAAATTCTCAATAATAAACCCGAAAATAGGTAATTTTGCAACTGATTTTTGGGCTAACTACTCATGGAACTTTAAAAAGGACTCAAAGAAAAAGTTATTTAAATTTATTTTCTCTATCATTTCAAAAAAAGAATCATCCATTTTCGATTTTTTTCGAAGAAGTTATGATCAAAAGAAGAAGGGTAATTTTCGGACTTGAAATTCTAGGTGAAAAATTGCTTTGCAAAGATTGGATATTTTGACATAGCTATGGTAGAAATATAAACAAATGGTCAACTAGAATGTTGTTGTAATTAAAATTTCACACAGTTTCAAAAAAGTAAAAGCTTAATTTGATTTCGAAATGAGGAAGAAAAGGTTGGTGGAAAGAGGAGAAAAAATGGAGAAACGTATAGACTATTTATAGGCAAAATTTCACACCTAATCACTTTGTCAAGTCACATCACAAATCATTTATAATATATATATGTATATATATATAATTATGTTTAGTCACATCACTCTTTTATATATATATATAAATATTTATGTTTAGTCACATCACTTTCTTATATATATATAATTATTATGTTTAGTCACATCACTTTCTTTTATATATATATATAATTATGTTGTTTAGTCACATCACTTTCTTTATATATATATATATAATTATTATGTTTAGTTACATCACTTTATATATATATAAGTTTAATTATTAATTAACAAAGATTTGACAAGAGATAATTATGCGTAATGATTACAAATCTAAGATGTGACAATACCTAATATATATATTTATATAAAATATTTATTATTTTTAAACTATGTCTTGTCCATCACTTACTAATCCAAATTAACATAATATAATTTATTTCTAAGCGTATTATTATCTAGTTAATTAACTCTTATATATATGAACATATAGTGCACAAAGGCGAACAACATTCCCAATAACTTTCCGGTGTCGAAAGGTCGAAATTTCGTAAAACGTTCTTCGGTCATATTTTCCGAACTATTTAATTTGGTAAACAAATTTTGAAAACGATTTTATCATCATTATTAATTAATTAAAATGAGTTTACTTTCATTATAAAACCTATATATTGAATATTTATGTTACCTGGGTGTTTGACCAGGCAACTAGGTCGTTCGGCATTTCAGAGTTCGTCCGGCATTCAGTGGTCGACCGACATTGCAGCCTCAGCCCGTAGAAGTCTCGCTCGGCACTCCTGCCTCGATCAGCATTCAAAGGTTATTCGGCATTCAGCCTCGCTCGACATTCAGCCTCGCTCGACATTCCAGCCTCGACCGGCATTCAGCCTCGTTCGGCATCCAGCCTCGACCGACATTCCAGCCTCGACCGGCATTCCAGCCTCGTTCGGCATTCAGCCTCGACCGGCATTCCAGCCTCGACCAGCATTCAGCCTCGACCGGCATTCAGCTTCGTTCGGCATTCATCCTCGCTCGACATTCAGCCTCGTTCGGCATTCAGCCTCGTTCGGCATTCGAAGGTCGTCCGGCATCAGAAGTATCATTTGGCAGAAGTCTCGGTCGGCATGGAGCCTCGCTCGGCAGAAGCCTCGCTCGGCATTTGCCGTTCGGCATTCATGGTTCGGCACACAGGAGTTACTTGCTTTGGGCCGAGGTATCTTGCAACTAGGCCCACCAGGGAAGTCCAATCCATCTTCGTCTATAAATAGAGAGGCAGGGGCATAGTGAAATGGACCTTTTTTCAAGAACACTGGGAGACTCTGTCGCTTTCAAGACTGGTTCTTTTTACTTAGCAACTGTATTCGAGTAGTTGGTGTACGGATTGTATCTGTAATCAGTTATCAAGTAAAGCAATAAAAGATTAACCTCAAAGTGGACGTAGGCAGTTACGCTGAACCACTATAAATCCGGTGTTCTCGTCTTTGCATTTAATTTAGCATATTGTTCTCTGTTTAAATTCACTTTCTTCATTTATCTCTCTAAACAAACTTTATCAACGAGGTTAGTGACCAATTTTGGTGCTAACACTTTGGTGCTTTCACTGAGAGTCGAATTCTCAGGCCATAAGGATCTGCTTTGAAGCTACTGGATTGAATAAATCCCCCGAAGGAGATCCGAGTCATTCATAAGACGTCCGTTGATTCTACTCAGAGTTCTTACCAATAACTCTACGATGGGAAGACCACGTACCAGATCATCCTCCCATAATGCGGACGCCCATGAGACTGCTAGCGTACAACAAGCAGGGCCTAGCAATCAGCAAGCAAATCTGGGTGCAGGGACTACCGCCTAGGACCAAATGCAAGTTGTCACCAGAATAGAGTTCAACGACTTGATGAGAGAGCTTAGGGAAAGCAGGAGAGAACTTGGAGAGAAGATGCAAGCTAACGCCAACCTTATGGCACAGCTCACTCAACAACAGCATCAGAATGCTGGGGGCAGTCCAGCTCCTTACTCTTCATCTGACAGCTCGACTTCGTCCGATGAACCTCCCAAGCGTAGACGCCGCAAGACTAAAACTACGCAGGTAGGTGCTGCTGCTCGAACAACTGGGGACCATTTACACCTCGGAGACCGTGACCAAGCAGGAACTGGAAACTTAGGAGCTGGAGTGCAGGTGGAGGCTGGACGCCCAGCTCACCAAGATGCCAATGATGCCGAACCTCAAGATGCACGTTTGGCAGATCGCCAACAGAGGAGGCATCAGCCTGATCAATCCCGTATGACAGATTCCAACCTTCCACCTTCCATACAAACCCCAGACCTGGCAGCTATGATCAGAAAGTTGATGAAAGAGAATCAAGGCTTATCAAACGATGATTGGCGAGTGTCCAGAAGTCATACTCCATTCACAGACGTTGTTCTACAGGCTGAGTACCCCAGGAAGTTCAACATGCCAACTATCCCGGCTTATGAAGGAAAGACTGATCCCAGGCAGCATGTGATGAGGTACGAATGGATGATGGATTCAGCTAGAGCGAATGATGCAACCAAGTGCAGATGCTTTCCAATAACTCTATTTGGGATCGCTACCATGTGGTTCACCTGACTTCCTCCGCGGTCCGTATCCAGTTTCGAGGAGTTGGCGAAGAAATTTATAGAACAATTCAGAATACATACTACTTGTCCAAAGGACGTGATGTCTCTATCAAGTGTGATCCAAGCTCCTGGGGAGTCGTTGAAGGAGTATTTGCAGAGATTCCATGTTGCGGCTACTGAAGTCAGTAATCCCAATGATCATGCAATTCTTATGGCTGTAATGCGAGGTGTGGATCCGGATTCAGAATTTGGAGATTGGCTGGCAGGAAAACCTCCGACTACGCTAGAGCGTTTTTACTCATAGGCACATCAGTTCATAAGAAGAGAGGAAGCCAGGTGGATAAGGCGAGACAAGGCACCGGGGCCTGTTCAGGAGTCCGTGAAAAGCAACATTACTGTGAAGCAATCCGGAGATAACTCGGGGAAAGTTCAGGTCAATGTCGAGAATAAGCCCGGGCAATCTAAGGAATTCGAAGGAAGAAACCCGAGGAGGAAGAGAGAAGTGGGGAAATGGAAGCCGAGAATTCCAACCTACAACGAGTACACCCCACTGAATGCATCTCTTGAAAATATTTACCTATCAACTTGCAATACCTTTCAGTATAGAAAGCCACGCCCAAAGGAGTCAACCGAAGAACAAAAGCGGATCGGGAAGTATTGCCGCTTTCATGAGACTTATGGGCACAATACTGAAGAGTGCAGACACCTACACGACGCTATAGAGAAGTTGATTAGGCAGAAAAAGCTAAAGGAGTTTGTAAAGAATCCATAAGAAGGTGGACAGGGGACGTCCAATCCCGGTCGTGCACCCGCTCCACGTCACCCCGAGGAGCCTGCTCGGACCGTGGGCAGACTAGTCATAAACACGATCATCGGCGGACCTCACCCTGCAGATAAGAACTGGCAAGAAATGGAGCGGTATGCTAATTCTCTGAGGCATGCAGACTTTGAGTGTTGTTCCAACATAGAGGATGGGACCCCTGCTAAACAGCTACGCGTGATGACAGACGATATAGTATTCAGGAGCAGAGATGCTGACCAAGTGGAGGCTCCTACCATTGACCCGATGGTCATATCTGCGACAATCGGGCCAGCTATTGTGAAAATAATTTTGATTGATTGTGGAAGTTCTATCAATATCATCTTCAAGAAGGCTTATGACCATATGAAGATGGAGACGAAGGATTTGAAGCCATCTAAAGCTCGTATACATTGCTTTAATGTCGCAGCGATCGATGCAGTGGGGTATGTTGAGTTGCCAGTTGAACTGGGACAAGGTGAGCGTAGGAGGGTGCGAATCCTACCTTTCATAGTTTTGGATGTAGATTCTCCATACAATGTGTTTTTGGGCCGACCGGCCCTGGCTAAGTTTAGGGCAGCATTGGCCCCGTGGTGTTTGACTTTGAAGTTCCCGTGTGACAAAGGAGTAGGTGTTGTTCATGGCGACCAGGCGACCGGTCGTGCATGTTATGTGGCTGAGCTCCGAGAGGCCCAGTAGAGGGAGAAAGGAAAGGTTGCGGACAATCCCGTCCGCATCCAGCATACTGACAATTGACAAGTAATGCCCGAGCCCTGGCTCGGGCATGATTCTCGGATCTTCAGAGACATAGATCCGAGAGACGGCGATGAGGAACCCAGGGAAGAAAAAGCAGCACCGGTTGAACTAACGATTGACATTTCAGTCAGCCAAGACGATCCATCACGTGTGCTGAAGATCGGATCACAACTCAGCCCCTCGATGACCGAAGACCATAGTGATTTCCTCCGAGCGAATCTCGATGTTTTCGCTTGGTCGCATTCCGACATGTGTGGGATTTCTCCCGCTATTACGAGTCATATGTTGAACATAGACCCGAAGTACGTCCCAGTTAAGCAAAATAGGAGAGGAATGGACCCGAAGAGGTCCACTGCTCTCAGAAAGGAGGTGGACAAGCTCAAAACGAATGGGTTCGTCTGCAACGCCCTCTACCCTGAATAGGTATCAAACCCCGTGCTGGTAAAAAAGGCAAATGGGAAGTGGAGAACTTGCGTGGATTATTCCGGTTTAAATAAAGCGTGCCCTAAGGATAGTTTCCCATTACCTAGAATTGATCAGTTGGTCGACTCCACTACAGGACACGAGTTGTTGTCGTTCATGGATGCGTACTCAGGATACAATCAAATCCCGATGCACATTCCGGACCAGGAGCACACTAGTTTCGTCACAAATGTTGGGCTATATGGTTATGTAGTAATGCCTTTTGGATTGAAAAACGTGGGAGAGACCTATCAACGTTTGGTGAATCGAATGTTCAAAGATCAGATTGGTAAAACGATGGAAGTCTATGTGGATGACATGCTCGTGAAGTCACGACAGTCAAACAACCACATTCGAGACTTAGCAGAGATGTTCGGTATACTCAGATATTATGGGATGAAGATCAACCCTCTGAAGTGTTCCTTCGGCGTTGCGTCGGGGAAGTTTTTAGGATTCATTGTTAATGCCAGGGGAATTGAAGCTAACCCGGAAAAGATTCAAGCTATTCGAGATGTACAAGTGCCCAGAACTATAAAACCGGTACAAAGCTTGAATGGAAAGGTGGTTGCGCTGAATCGATTTATATCCAGAGCCACAAACAAGTGCATTCCATTCTTCGATATAATAAAGAAAGGAAAGAGGAATTTCGAATGGACAGCCAGCTGTGAGGAAGCGTTCCGAGAACTGGTAAGGCATTTGGAGAGTCCTCCAGTGCTGTCGAAACCAGTAGACCATGAGATGTTGTACGTATACTTCGCCGTATCCCCGCATGCTATAAGTGCGGCTTTGGTCCATGAGGAGGACCGAGTTCAAAAGTCGGTGTATTACGTTAGTAAACGTTTAACGGGGGCCGAGAGGAATTATCCTAAAATTGAGAAATTGGCCTATTGCTTGGTGATTGCATCACGCAAGCTGCGTCCATACTTTCAAGCACACTCAGTCGGTATTTATACCGATCAGCCCTTGCGACAGGTACTCCAACGACCAGAAACTTCTGGAAGGATGTTAAAATGGAATATCGAATTGAGTCAGTTCGATATTACCTACCTGCCGCAAAGAGCCATACAAGGACAAGCATTAGCAGATTTCATCGCTGAGTTTACTGTGCCAGACGAACCAAATGGTCACAGTGTCATTCCTCCCATTCAATGGAAATTGTACACCGATGGGGCATCAAACGACCGTTTCTCTGGGGCTGGTGTAGTCCTTGTGACTCCAAAAAATCGGTCGATTTGTTACGCTTTGAAGCTCAATTTCCCGGCTACGAATAATGAAGCAGAATATGAAGCATTGATTGCTGGTTTAAAGCTCGTTGGAGAACTCGGGGTAAAATCAGTTGAAATCTTTTGTGACTCGCAGCTGGTGGTGTACCAAGTGCGAGGAGACTACCAAGCAAGGGGACAAAAGCTTGCTCCATACCTTGCTCTAATTCAGGAACTATTGGCGAACTTCAAACATTATGACATTTCGCATGTCCCGCGCGAACATAACATGGAAGCCGACTCGTTGGCCAAATTCGCAAGCACTGGCGATGCACAGCAAATGGGATTAGTTCCCGTCGAAACCTTACATGCTCCAAGCATAGATGTGATGGAAGTCGATTTTGCGTTGGAAACAGAAATCGAGAAGGAGTCGTGGATAACTCCATTCAAACAATACCTGCTAAACGGGACTCTGCCCGAAAAAAGAAGCGAAAGGCGATAGGTCATTCACAAAGCCGCGCGATATGTGATGCAGGGAGAAGTAATGTATCGGAGGGGGTTCTCGGTTCCCTTACTATGGTGCATCGTCCGTAATGAAACAAAGCGAGTCTTGGAGGAAGTTCACAAAGGAGAATGTGGCGATCATACCGGGGGGCAGACACTAGCAAAAACGATTCTCCGTTATGGATAATATTGGCCAACTGTGAATCGAGATGCTGCAGACTATGTAAGAAAATGTGACAAGTGTCAAAGATACGCGACGGAACTCATGCAAATGGTTAGTCCATGGCCGTTTGCAATATGGGGAATCGACATAATCGGTTCTTTTCCTATATCCAAAGGTGGTGCAAAATACGCAATAGTTACGGTCGACTACTTCACGAAATGGGCCGAGGCAGAGCCTTTGGCCACAATCACCTCCAAGAAGGTCATTAATTTCGTTGTACGAAACATTATATGCCGCTTTGGC
The DNA here is from genome assembly GCA_030737815.1 of Allium fistulosum. Classification (NCBI taxonomy): domain Eukaryota; kingdom Viridiplantae; phylum Streptophyta; class Magnoliopsida; order Asparagales; family Amaryllidaceae; genus Allium; species Allium fistulosum. The sequence goes on along the minus strand of CM060903.1, from coordinate 696,391,855 downwards.
CTCTCACGAACCATCATTACAGACAACGGAACTCAGTTTGAAAGTAGAGAATTCAAAGATTTCTGTTTAAAGTACGGCATTAAGAAAAAGTTCGCCGCCATTGCTCATCCGAAGGCTAACGGACAAGTTGAGGCCGTGAACAAAATAATCAAGTCCATATTGAAGAAGCGTTTGGAAAAGGCTGGAGGCAAGTGGGTAGATGAACTCCCAACAGCACTATGGGCTTATAGAACTACCCACAAGTCTGCGACTGGCCACACCCCATTCGCATTGGCATACGGCTCGAAAGCTGTTATACCCGTAGAGCTAGAAGTTCCATCGCATCGAGTGACATATTATGATCCTAAGATGAATCAGGATCTCTTGTTGGAATCACTGGACTGCGTTGATGAAAAAGTGAAGAAGCTGAACTAAGGGCGGCAGCGTATAGGCACCGAGTCAAGCGATATTACAACGAAAAATTCCACCCAAGAATCTTTGATGTGGGTGATCTCGTTTTGAAACGAGTTTTCTCGGTACCATCATGTATGAATCCCAACTGGGAAGGTCCATATGTCGTTGAACGGAAGCTTGAAGAAGGAACTTTCAAGCTAGCGACCGTTGATGGCGTGACACTCCCGCGAGCATGGAACAGTGAACATTTGCGACGTTATTATATTTAGCCTGTTTCTTTCATGTTTTAGGTGCAATTATTTCCCATATGTTTTTATTCCATTGATTCTTAGTTCCCTTTTTGGCATGTAATCGGAAGATTAAGTTTGTTTTCATTAATAAAGGCTTGAAGTCATCCTTTCTATGAATTATTGATGTTTCTAAACCTTATAGTCTGGTAACGAACAACTGAAGTTGCATTATTCTACTTGACGTACGAACTCGCATAAACGACTTGAATCTCCGAGTCCCCTGAGTGCGGACCGAAGTACTCTAACTCCCCGGAGCGCGGACTAGAGTATAAACGACTTAAATCTCCAAGTCCCCTAAGTGCAGACCGAAGTACTCTAAGTCCCCGGAGTGCGGACTATAGTATAAACGACTTGAATCTCCGAGTCCCCTGAGTGCGGACCGGAATACTCTAAGTCCCCGGAGCGCGGACTTGAGTATAAAAGACTTGAATCCCCAAGTCCCCTGAGTGCGGACCGGAGTACTCAAAGTCCCCGGAGCGCGGACTAGAGTATAAACGACTTGAATCTCCGAGTCCCCTGAGTGCGGACCGGAGTACTCTAAGTCCCCGGAGTGCGGACTAGAGTATTAACGTATTGAATCTCCGAGTCCGCTGAGTGCGGAACGTAGTACTCTAAGTCCCCGGAGTGCGGACTAGAGTATTAACGACTTGAATCTCCGAGTCCCCTGATTGCGGACCGGAGTACTCTAATTCCCCGGAGCGCGGACTATAGTATAAACGACTTGAATCTCCGAATCCTCGGAGCACGGACCGGAGTACTCTAAGTCCCTGGAGCGCGGACTAGAGTATAAACGACTTGAATCTTCGAGTCCCCTGAATGCGGACTGGAGTACTCTAAGTCCTCGGAGTGCGGACTAGAGTATTAACAACTTGAATCTCTGAATCCCCTGATTGCGGACCGGAGTACTCTAAGTCCCTGGAGCGCGGACTAGAGTATAAACGACTTGAATCTCCGAATCCCCGGAGCGCGGACCGGAGTACTCTAAGTCCCCAGAGCGCGGACTAGAGTATAAACGACTTGAATCTCCGAGTCCCCTGAATGCGGACTGGAGTACTCTGAGTCCCCAGAGTGCGGACTAGAGTATAAACGACTTGAATCTCCGAGTCCCCTGAATGCGGACCGGAGTACTCTGAGTCCCTAGAGTGTGGACTAGAGTATAAACGACTTGAATCTCCGAGTCCCCTGAATGCGGACTGGATTACTCTAAGTCCCCAGAACGTGGATTAAAAGATATTCTAAGTACCAAAAACATGAAACAAGAGATGTCTAATTCCAAAGAATATCCGAGCAATGTGAGAGTGGATTGGGAATTCATGTAACTCACGAGAATTTGAGTTTCGTCCACAATTATACAGAAAGCTAACAGTAGGATTCATTTGAAAGGCAAAGAAACTAAACTTATTCACTAATCCAAAATGGGGTTATACAACCAATCCTCCAAAACTCCTAGTCAAAAGTCTGTCTACGTTGACTACAAAAATAAATAAGTAAAAAGTAGTTACATGACCTAAGCTAAACCTCGTTGAACGAGTATAGTGGCTACTTCTTCGACTTCTTTAGTTTATTGTCCTCCTTTGCTTTCTCGGATGACTCCTCTCCCTCATGCTTTCTCTTGGACGTTTTGCTCGCCAAAGAAGCGGAGTCAGGAGTGGGAGGAGGAACATCCAGTAGTTTGGATTTGCCGGGAAGAATGACTTTCAAATGCCTGTTCAGCGGGTCGTTAAGTTCTATTACTTGAGACTCGACCTTGATCTCAACTTTCTTCCTCTTCTCTTCCACGAGTTGCTCCTTCATACTCACCTTCGAAGTGTGTTCTGAAGCGCCCGTGATTTCAATTTCATAACTCCCTTCAACGGGGGATGAAGTTTCAGACTTATCATCATCTAGCGCCCCGATCACTTGAGCATCAGGACCGGGGGATACTCCCGCGTGAGTAGCGTCGCTCGCTTTCCCCACATCCTCCTTGGCGTCATTGCTCCTCGGAGTCGGTTCAGGATCGAGGTGGCCTGCGTATAAACACAAAGGACAAACGTTAGAATACAATAACCTCTCGCCGACAGCGACGGTTCATCGAACTTTAAGAAAAAGAGTTATGTACCGGTTTTTTGCTGACTTTCGGCCGTCCGAGGGGTCTCACCCTCTAAAATGGGAGATAGCACGTGAATGCCAAGACCCGGGTCTTCCGGATCATAGCCGGCATGTTGTTCGAACGGATCAAGTACTGGCCGATTGACCGATTAAGTAGGAGGAGGAGCTGAAGGCCCGGTTCCAAACGAACTAGCTATGTCATTTTTCTCCTTTGATGGAGGAGAGCCTTTACTAAAGAGAGCCATAGCTGCAGACAAGTCTGATGGCTCGTTCCCCCTGAGAAACTCTTTCACTAAAGCATCCTCGTCGACCTCCTCGGTGCCCGATTCCACCTTTCTGATCTTTATTAAAGTCTCCCAAGCAGCGGCTAAAGATTCAAGGTAGCCCTCGCCTAAGAAAGTCAAGTTTCGGTGCATGAGGACTCGGGCATTGTATTCGGCGATCGGCGGGTCGAACATACACTTGACCTCTTCTCTGCCGGCCTCTGCAGCCGCTTCCAGGCGGGAGTCGATCTCCGCGGAAGCTATTCTCTTGCACTCCTCGCGGGCTTCGTCCTTCATCATCTCGACCTTAGAAAGCTCGTCGTCGAGCTTTGCCTTCAAGAGTCGTGTAGCAACAATCTCGTTGCAATATCATTGAGACTCCTCTTGAGCAGCTATCTTCTCTTCCTTCTCCTTAGAGAATAGCTCTTTCAACTCTTTGACTTGCAGGGCGAGTGCATCCCTTTCTTTCTGAATAGAATCTTTTTCTAAAGCCAGGGCCCCACTGCGTTGGACCGCTTCGTCAAGTTCCTTTTTATGAGTCATCTCTAGACGAGTGACGGCTTCGTCAGTGTCTTTGGCACTTTGTTCGGCGGCCTCAAGCTTGGACTTGTACGAAGCGAGCTCTTCATCCTGGTTTTTGATAATGTCTTTGTCAAAGATAGCTTCAAGCGATCGATTTCCTGTTGACGCTCAACGGAGATTTCTGAGACTTTTTCGACTAAATGAACAAACGCGTCATGTTGAACATAGACGTCATTGTTGCAAGCAATGGCACTCTGCTTAACATGCCCCGGAATGTGATGAATTGCTGGAAGGAACTTCAGACCGTCGAAGCAGATTTTGGGAAATTTAGCTTTAAGCTCGGCCAGCTTCTCCGATATCGTTGGGTCTGCCGCAAGAACAGGGGGAGGAGGTTTTGAAAGTTCTGTTCTCTTACGATGTTCCCGAAATTGCCGTGTGCTTGATGAACCAGAATGTTGATCTCGGGAAACATCGGGTTGAGACCACTTCTGCGAAGATTTTTCTCTACCTTGCTCTGTTTGAGGAGGAGGATCGCGAGAGTATGAAGACTGGCTGTGTGATTTCTTTCGATAAGTCGACTCTTGGGGATGGTTGTCTCGGTCTCTGGAGTTGTCTCTGTCCCGGCGCTTGCCGGAGCTTGAACCCGGCCAGAATGGTGAAAGATGGATGAGCCGTGAAGACGATCGAATCTGTGGGAGCGTCCCATGTCACCTGCATAGAATGAGAATGACGACAAGTTAGAAAAGGTCAGGGTGACGGCTAAGATTGAAGTGCAGGGTGAAGTGCGTGTGTCCGTGTGTGTCCTAGTGTTTTTCCCCCGACGGACCAGTTTCTTTACTAATTGGAGTTTTATCTCCCTGGACTTGGGCTTGAACTCCCGTATCGCCTCTAGTGGGCGAATGAAGCTTGAGGGCCTCTGCATCGTCGAAACCGTAGTTGAGTAAATCGTCAGGAATGGTAAGGTTCGACAGGCCCTTCAGAGAACTTTCTAAGTGTTGCGAGAAAGTTTCTTTTTCCTTTGGAATAATAGTGACTGTAGAAGTTCCGCCCACTGTTTTCTTCATCAGTTTGTTCATCAATTTCTTCTTCCTCTTCGAAGGGGAAGACGACGTTTCAATGTCATGAACTTCGACTATCGGGCCCCGAGACGGGCTAATATTCTCGCCCTGTACTTCGGGCGTTTCTGCTTCTTTAATCTCCCTCTCCCTTGGTGTGTCAGGGGCATTGCGTGTTGAAGGCCCAGCCTGCCTTTTTCCCTTGCCTGTAGCAGGTTTGGATAGAGTGACGCCTGGGGGAAGGCTTATTCGGCAACCTTCTGCCAGTAGCCTAAATCTCGCAAGTGACTCATTTGAAATGAGGGATTTGATGTCCCGATCTTCCGCGGGGAGAACTCGGATAGTTGCCACTGCTTCAGAGTATCCGGAGCCTTCGGAACATGGAGTGATACCTGAAAAGGTGGATAAAGAGTAAGAAAAGACACAGATTCCGCCAAATTCAAGTGTTGATTTAAGAAACGAACTTACTTCCTTCCACCCATCTCCTAGCGAAACCGGAATTACAACAGACATAGAACCACTCTTGCTTGTACTGGGCGAATTTGCTCCATGCCCCAGTCAGGATTTGGGATTTACAATATGGCTCCAGAAATACGAAAGACGGGCTATCCGACCGTCTCTTGAAGCGATAAATATAACGGATATCGCCTGGAGTCGGAAGCCTGGAGAAGACACTCATAAAGAGGATGCAAGTCCCATATAAGAAAGCATGACCGTTCGGAGGCAGTTGTGAAGGAGCGATCTCGATATATTGCAATAAGTCATGAAGGAAGGAGTTGAAGGGTGGAACGCTGCCGACCCAACACATAAACTTATTGCAAGCTGTGTACCCGGCTGGGGGCAAATGCGGACGATCACTCCCCGAAGGAACTAACATGGCATCGAAAGGGATTCCATGGATAGAGCATATCCGACGGAGTGTAGTCTCGTTAATCCTTGAAGCCTGTGAATCGACTGGGTCGTCTAATAAAATAGCTGCCTCTAGAGCGTCAGGAGCTAAGTCGACGGATGTTATCGCGGCGCTCGGTAAGTTTTGAGCAGGGGTAGTTGATAGATTCGAAGTATCTACAACTTCTCGTCGAGAGGATGGCCCAGGTCTGTTTGAGATCGTAGGAGAGCTAGATTTTCTAGACATCTCAAGTGAAGATCAAATCCAACAAAGCACCTGTTTGAACTATACTTGAAAAACAATTAACATTAGACTTAACTATGTAAGTATTCCCTCCGTGTGGTGTGTGAACTAGTGTGATCATCCAAATATAAGTGCTGATAAATTAAAAGTCGTAGAGTTGATGATATAAAGTTGAGCTTTGAAATGTCGTCTTCAAAGACCGTCATCGCTGACCATCTCCGAAAATCTACCCTATCATGTTTTTCAATTTTGGACTCGGACATTGGCACTATATGTTAAAGGCGATTATCTGTTTTTATCGATTTGAATTCAGGCTTATAATTGTTGAAACCGGGGAGTCATCAGTCCGGATTAGTTTGATATGCTGGTTTGTTTAAGTCCCTGTCCTTGTTCTTTGTCATATGAATAGGCATGGGGAATAAGTGAGTTCAACAAGGGTTATGTTCAAGTTGGAATGATTTCGACTGTCGTTGTCTATTCATCAAAGGCCAGGACCGAGCGACACTTGAAACACATGACCTAAATGCCGCTCGGCATCGACCTCGTTCGGCCTAAATGCCGCTCGGCATCGACCTCGTCCAGCCTAAATGCCGCTCGGCAGCGATCTCGCTCGGCCTAAAATGTCGTTCGGCTTAAATATTGCTCAGCATCACCACTGCTCAGCCGAAATGTCGTCCGGCCTAAGTCCACCGTTCGACATTCTCTGGGCCAACATATGAACCAGATACCCCGAATCGCTTACTTCCAACCTCCCTGACTTCTCTCCTGTATTTCCTCTTCATCGTTCGGCATGAACGATTCATGCCGAGCCGTGATCATACCGAGCCGCATCGCTCGGCGTCTGAGTCCAGCCTCGACCTCACACCTTTACTCCCACACTTCAATTCACACGCCACCAGCGTCCAGACATCTCTAACCTAGCCGGATCTCACCGGGCTAGCACCTTCTTAAGACTTCCACTACGTTTAATCCTAGGGCCTGTTTAAACTTCAAACCCAACTTCCTAATCTACGAGACTTCCGTTACTTATAGATTGAGGAAAAGTTATAATCCGAGTCTCATCCAAAGTCTCTAATCGAAGAGATTCGGGTATGCGAAGTTTTCATACCCAAAAGAAGGAAAAGGAATCTGACGAGATACTTGAATTGGAAGTGGAGATCTGTTCGGGCTCGCTGTGGAAAGCAATCGGGACGTAACCAAGGAGACTTGGGGATTAAAGGAGTTGGAAAGGTGTTGGCGAGGGATTGGAAAGGCTCGAGTTTGTAAGTACGGTGGTGTAGAAATGAGAGTAAAAGGGAGAAGGTGAAGAAATATCAGCTTTTATAGAGGAAGGAAGCTGAACATGCTCCAACCAGTAGAACCGGTCAAGGCAAGGTCGTTCGGCATCCAAGTGTCATTCGGCATCTAATGTCGTTCGGCATCAAGGCCTTGTTCGGCGTCTAATACCGTTCGGCATTAGCTATGTCGTTCGGCATTTATATATATTGTTCAGCATCGACTATGTCGTTCGGCATTTGTATGTCGTTCGGCATCGGCATGCCGCTTGGCATACATTGCCTCAATCGGTATTCAAGAGAAAGTACTATCGAGAAGACTATGCCAAAGCTCGGAGAAAAGGCTCATGGTTCAAAGCGCATCACGTTCGATCACATGACACACTTTGGGGGGCAAGTGTTACCTGGGTGTTTAACCAGGCAACTAGGTCGTTCGACATTTCAGAGTTCGTCCGGCATTCAGTGGTCGACCGACATTGCAGCCTCGGCCGGTAGAAGTCTCGCTCGGCACTCCTGCCTCGATCGGGGTTCAAAGGTCGTTCGGCATTCAGCCTCGCTCAGCATTCCAGCCTCGACCGGCATTCTAGCCTCGACCGACATTAAGCCTCATTCGGCATTCAGCCTCGACCGGCATTCAGCCTCGTTCGGCATTCAGCCTCGTCCGGCATTCAGCCTCGATCGGCATTCCAGCCTCGACCGGCATTCAGCCTCGTTCGGCATTCAGCCTCGACCGGCATTCAGCCTCGTTCGGCATTCAGCCTCGCTCGGCATTCAGCCTCGTTCGGCATTCAAAGGTCGTCCGACATCAGAAGTATCGTTTGGCAGAAGTCTCGGCCGGCATGGAGCTTCGCTCGGCAGAAGCCTCGCTCGGCATTTGCCGTTCGGCATTCATTGTTCGGCATACAGGAGTTACTTTCTTTGGGCCGAGATATCTTGCAACTAGGCCCACCATGGAAGTCCAACCCATCTTCGTCTATAAATAGAGAGGCAGGGGCATAGTGAAATGGACCTTTTTTCGAGAACACTAGGGAGACTCTGTCGCTTTCAAGACTGGTTCTTTTTACTTAGCAACTATATTCGAGTAGTTGGTGTATGGATTGTATCTGTAATCAGTTATCCAGTAAAGCAATAAAAGATTAACCTCAAAGTGGACGTAGGCAGTTACGCCGAACTACTATAAATCCGGTGTTCTCGTCTTTGCATTCAATTTAGCATATTGTTCTCTGTTTAAATTCACTTTCTTCATTTATCTCTCTACACAAACTTTCTCAACGAGGTTAGTGACCAATTTTGGTGCTAACACTTTGGTGCTTTCACTGAGAGTCGAATTCTCAGGCCATAAGGATCTGCTTTGAAGCTACTGGATTGAATAAATCCCCCGAAGGAGATCCGAGTCATTCGTAAGACGTCCGTTGATTCTACTCAGAGTTATTACCAATAACTCTACTCAGAGTTCTTCATTTATCTCTCTACACAAACTTTCTCAACGAGGTTAGTGACCAATTTTGGTGCTAACAATTTAAAATTAATTAAATATTCACTAATCAAAGCAATGAAATTCCAGGTCGTTACACGTATACTCATCACGTTTCCGATATTTGCATCTCACATTATCCCTCGATTAAGATTAAAGCCGGTAGTTTAGAGGTCCATTTCTCATATCCCTATATGAACATACATCTTCCCATAGATAGACAAGCCTACTTTATTAGTTTTTAGTGCTAAGTATACGATTAAATGTTTTCCATAAACGAGTAAACATACAAAGCACGATCAAGTCATATAAAGCACGATCAAGTCGCATAAGCGACTTCTAATCCCCCTTTTGTTTAATTAATCTTTTATTAATTAAAACCTCTTACATTAGTAAAACTTCTTTTATCTAATAAAATATTGTTTATCAATTTCTACTATTGATTTGTACTCTTTCAATACTTCAAAACGTATTCACATACTTATCTCAAATGATATAAGTATATTAACAAATCATTAACAAGATTCCTTACTTTAAACCTTTGCATTTTCTATCTTTTTCCAAAAGATTCCATACTTTTAATTTTCTTTAAAATATCCATTTTGATGCTTTAAGCACTTTCACAAATCCATTTAAACGTTTTAAGAATAATGTTACTTAAACATTGTCACTACAAACTCAAAACCATTTCACTTATGTTTATCTTTAAAAAATTCTTTTAAAGATCTATTTACATTCATAAGTATAATCAAAAGGTTTAAAGACTATTGTAATTAATGCATTATCGCAAAAACCTAAAACCATTTCAATACTTATATCATCTTTAAAACATTTCTTTAAAGATCCAAGATTATATTTGGTTAAGTTTGATAATCGAATAATCGATTATCTAGTTAAAACAATTGCTTATACAAATCAATGTTCGTATACTTAACTCGTTTTCGACATTTCAACTTAACTACTCCTCGTCCAAGAGTGAAGCCAGGTAAGTTAGAGCACTGGTTGCATCAAAGCCTTGACTAGACACTTCATTCTTGAATCTCACAAATAGACAAGCATACTCGTCAGAATTTAGTGTTAAGTATAGTATTAATGATTTCCATAAACAAGTAACAAACAACATGTTCAACCCGTTTCCGAATTTACCGACTTAACTATTCGTCGTTCAAGAGGGAGGCCTGGTAGGTTAGAGCTCTATCGTTCTGTCCCCACTTGACATCAATCTTAACTCCCAGAAATAGATAAACCTACTTCGTCGGCTTTTACCGTTAAGCAAAATTAATAACCTTTCTAAATAAGTAAGTAAACAACAAGATTAACACATTTCTGACATTTCAACTTAACTATTCCTCGTTCAAGAGGGAAGCCCGATAGGCTAGAGCTCTATTGCTCCGTCCATACTTGACATCAATCTTATCTCTCAGAAATTAGAGAAGTCTACCTCGTCGGCTTTTAGTATTAAGCCCAATAAATAACCTTTTTCAAAACTTATACATACTTTAAAAATACTTGTAAATAGGTTTTAAATAATATGACAAATATTACTTGAAAATAACTAATTTATAATTTGATGAAAAATCAACAAAAACATATTTTACATTTTGCGACACATTACTTCCAAAATTCGTAAATAATCATTAAAACTGTATTTAAACTTCTAATCTTTTTTTCATACTCAAATACATTTTATTAGAACTTCCATAAAAATATTTTATAAAGAAAAGAATTTAGAAAACATTTAAATCATGAAAAACAAGTCAAACCGTCACATTTTGAACACTTAAAACCATAAGCGATTTACTACAATATTTATAAATGCTGTTAAAAGTCCTTGTTAAAACAACATTAAAAAGCACCATCTTTGCGACTAGTTTTAACCACTTAAACAAATGATTTAAGACATGAAATTTTTATAGTAAGTACTACCCTTATGGAGTTTAAAAACCATGGAAAGAAAACCCTAAGAATATCTTCCCATTTATTTATAAAATTCCCAAAACAAGGGATTCAAAAGTGCACTTATAACGACTATTCTCGCTTCAACCACTTTCAAGCTTACTTTAATTTAACACACAAGTTAAAAAACCATTTAAAAATCAAGTCAAGGCAATGCCACATGTTTAAGAGGGAAATAAAAGCGATGTTATATAATATAAAGTTATCATTTGCTTTCAAAAGCGAGGGGCCCAAAGTTTATAACTTTACTTGGTTATTGTCACTTGTACTTTATAATTTGCACAGAACATAAACACGCGCGCGCGCGTGCACACACACACACACAATATACTCAAACAAAGTAGTGGGATAACTCACTTTGATCAAAGTTAACAACCAAACCAAAGCATAAGAACCAAGACAACCCTTCCTACCATAACCTCATCATCAAAGCACACCTTTGCATCCAAAATCCCAAAACCATGCCTTCCCACCCATCATTCCTCACGACCAAGATAGGTTCCCCTCTCTACTTCATCATTCTTCAACTTCTTAGATGTTAAACCATATTTTAATGATATTATAAGGTTTTTGGGAAAGTTTGGTTGTGACTGGAGTTGGTTTGAATAATATTTGAGAAAGTTATAGAGCAAAAGAAGGAGAAGGAAACCATTAAAAAGCTTAGTATTCATTTGTGAATTTGCGATTAATTCCTAAGGATATGCCCCTCCTTATACAGGATCAAAATGGTGTTATATAATCTTGCATTCACTACCCCACCATGCCATGGAAGCCTTACCTCCCATCATTTCTCCTTTAAGTCACTTCTCTTTTATGCAAATTACACGTGTACCCTTACCATGATAATATCTCTTATCCTAAAGGAAGGTTCTAGAATGTTCTATGCTTTATGAAGAGGAGTGTGGGCTAATTAGTTGCTAATATGTTCATTTGATCATTAGACAAGTGCACAAGAGTTTAAGCAATTCATATCGATTGAAAAGTTGTTTACCGATAAATCGATTTTCAATCACATTATCGATATTTTTTCAAAATATTAATTTTTTGTAAACATTTCTCCAAAACAAGTTTACCATCATTACTTATGATTTAAAAGGGGGTCAAAAAGCTGATTAAATCATTTTAATAACATTTAATCCAAGAATCAAATATTTAAATAATTCGGATATTTAATACAAAGTGTTCGAAATATCGGGTCGTTACATTCTCCCCCACTTAGAATATTTCATCCTCGAAATTCCAAAATGAGCAATAAAAGAAACAATAGCAATACGTAATACAATTCAAAATCACTTAGCAAACAAAACTCATTATTTGCTCAAGTTCAAAATCCTCTCATCGCACAAGGATGATAAACGACCTACTAAGTGTACCATATGCTTAACAGCTTAGGTAATTACTTAGTCGACGATTCATAATACCTCATAGAAAATCCAAGATTTATCACCTAAACTCTCCATAAGTCAACAAAACTTAGCATTCAAATATAGCAAATCCCACACGATGTACACGGATCATCCATATGCAATATCAAATCTGATCGCTTGCTCGATCGCATAAATTTCACTTTCCAACTAGTACATATTACTTGACCGTAACGACCCACTATTTCGAATCATTCAAACCGACAATAATCCACACATGTCAGACTTGAATTGCTCCAAATAATAAATTGTTAATTTATAATCGGTGAAACTTAGCATATACAGTAAATAAATCAATCACAGAATCACAGAAACAGAGTTATACAATAATAAGCAGCGGAACAAGTAACTAGTAGTTCATGAAGCTACTACTGAAATAACAACGTCCAACACAGAATACAACAGAAATCTCAATACATAGAAGTTTCTAACATAAAAGCAAATGACAAGTCTGGAACATACAACTGAAAATAATAAAAATAAACTAAAAGCTGAAATAGATAAGGTAAGTCTTCCAAGCCAACTCCAAGCTCCGAAAGATGAGTTTCAAAACTGTGACACTCAGGATGAACCGAGCATGAAGCAAAACACAAACACTCGAGTCAGGATTAACATTCTTATGTAAGTAAATCAAACTCAAGTGAAATGTCAAGTGGAATGCAACATAACTCAAAGGATGTTGGGATTCCATCCTTTAAGGATCCGATAAACTATCTACATACATAGTACAATACGCTACATATATATGTCTACCGTAAAGTAAAATATTAAAATAGCGTTAAGGCGTTACCAATATCCCCCTTAACACATTTTATATAATGTTGTAGTCTATACAGTACTGTAAACTCCACCAAGTAGGTGGGCTATCAGGGAGCACTCCATAGGTATGACACAAACCAAACTCGTAGTGTGTGCAATAAGGCATGTGACAAGGTACGCGAGGCAATGCCCAGGGTAGGATTCTACGGTTTTGCAGATCCGGATTGGTGGTGACGCATAGCAGCTACTACCGCCCACCTCGAGACACACTCTAAATCAAAGGTGTGTACACCAAAATCAAATCACAAAAGCAATAGATATGGTTTCGAAGAAATGTGCCCGATAGGACGTGCGACCTCACTTGGCCCGGCGTGGCTCCTGTTTTAGCCACATCAAACTGACTCTCGGGAGTCAGGGCTACGTAAATACCTCATACAGAATCGTTCACCAAACCATCCTACTTTGTTCTGGAACCTCCACCACGTACACGGTTGTTAAAGTGGTTTTTGGTATTGGCAGAGAGTATGACAATATCTGATCCCGGTCTCATTAACAACCAAACGCTTATTTCACACCGTGGTCATTTTAAAATCACTTTATAAATTTCTAAACAAAATCTCAAATCACCAATTTAAATCAAAATTAAATATTCAAATTTAATTTTATTTAAATTCGAAAGTATTCATTTAATCACTTTTAAACCAAGCTATAACCCATAATTTAAAATTTCCAAACCAAAAAGTTCCAAATAAGTCCTTATTTAAATTCAATTATTAATCAGTTTAAGTTACAAGTAAATTCTAATTTTTCCTTTCCAACTTCTTAATTTATTATAGTTATAAAAATCTAATTTAAATATAAATATAAAATAAACCATTTTTAAAAATATTATATATATTAAACTAAAATTAATTTTATACAGTTTAAAATAAATTGAACCTTTTAATTATCTATTTAAAATCTTATTTTATGTATTTTAAATAATAAAATTATATAAAATAAAATTTTTATAAATTACCTTTAAACTAAACTTATAAATTTAAATTTTCCAAAATCAAAAATTTCAAAATTCTAAATTTTATAATATTAAAATAAAATGTTTATTATATTTAAACATCAAAAATCATATATTTCCTTTCAAAACCTTGGAAATCATTTTCAAAAATAGACCAACGGTGTCCGTATATAATTTTCTATTCTATGGTCAAGTGATACGGATATTTATCATTTCAATCCATAATAATTTAAATTTACGGGATTATATCGTTAAACCCGCAATCCCACAATTTCAATAATCAAATGAAAACCGCTTGGGTCTATCATTTAAACCCATAACGGTTTTCCTTAATCTACAGTCTGTTCGGGTATGTATCTTTCAACCCATAGTGATATCTAAAACTAAGGAAACTTGTAGAGTGAGAACAATAACAATTTAAATAAAATAGTTAGTTAACATGTAATGGCATCAATTTACATAAGTGATCAATTTAAAATGTCAACATATCATATTTAACAGTTAAATAACTAACAATTCTAATTTAACAGCACATTTAAATTGTTATTTCATATGAAATCGATTTACTAAGCATAAGAACATTAATCGTGAGTGATTGCTCACCTTTCGTGGCTAGAGAACGATGGAATTTGAAAAGCAACTGACACAGATACGAACACGGATACGGCATGATACTTCAATTAGCTACGACAAGCAAAACAGATTTTAGCACGATAATTCGATGAAAAACAAATATATATACATATGCAATACATATATACATTTGTTTTATAGATTTTAGAAAGAACAATCATATATACAACACATATATTTCTGTTGACAAATTCAAAAGTGAGCTATAAACATCTGTCGACGGTATATATATATATATATATGTATGTATGTATGTATGTATTGTATATAACATGTACAGGTACAGATTTCAAAACATATACATTCTGCCAATATAAATGTGTGCAGCATATATATATTCTATCACTAGTACATTTACAACAGTAGTGAGCTGTCATATATCCACCTTTGGTTAGAGCAGAATCAAAACAAAGCACCAAGTGACAAAAGTACACCGCATATATACTTTCAAACATATATATATATATATATATATATATATGCACTGCATATATATTTCAAAAGAACAAAGAAGCAAATTTCACGCAAGCTGCTGCTTCGGGCCAAAAAGGAAAAAACACGGGTTCGGCTTCGGTCTGGCGTGGGTAAGGTCAGGGGAAGGACGGTGACTGGGTTGCTTCGGGTCGAAGGGGTGTTTGCTTTGGGTTTTCTGCGTCTGGGCGTGGGTGGACTTCGGGTTTGGATGGCTTGAGTGGTGGCGATGGGTCAGGTCGAGGCGATGGTGGCGCTGGGTGGCTTCGGTGAAGGCGCAGGCTGAGGGAATGGGGATGCAATGTGGGTCGAGGCGGTGGTGCTTCATCTTGGATCTGGCGGTCTGTGGCGTGCTTGGGGTCAGAGTGGTGGTTGCTTCGGGTCAGGTGATGGGTTGGCATGGGGCGGCTTCGGGTCAGAGCGGAAAGAGGGGCTTGGATCTAGCGATGTGGGCTTAGGGTTACGCTTCGAGTCTAAAGCAGGGGAGGCACGGGTCTTGCTCGGTTTCAGGCATAGGGACACCGGTGTTTTTTCCACAAAGCGATTCTGTGTGCTCGGCCAAAAATTTTTTAAAAATTTTTTAAGGAGAAGAAGAACGTGATTTCATGAACGAAAGTGAAAAAGTTTACCTTTTTAAAAAATTTCAGAATGAACAAATGAGGTCAAAATGAAAAGGCACACAAATATATATATATATGATAATCAATAAAATATGAATTGTCAAACGTTATGTTTTAGACTTTATTAAAATAGTGACTAATGGTTTTACTCTGCTGAAATTTGGAAAGGCATGGGAAAATCAAAGAGACACAAATACGCTACTGATACGACAGACTGTTTTGTCGCTTTCGTCGCATACCGGACACCGAATTACAGGACTGAATATACTTTGGAGATCAGCACGACGAGGCGAATAAAATGGCACATAGATATCAGCGATACAACCAAGTTATAAAAACTCAACATTTCGCTGCTGAAAATGCTGCTGAAACGCCGAAAATAAGATAAACGGAGCTATAGCAGTCCAAATTTGATGAAATGAATTATGACATCTCATTCAGAAAATGATTTACATTTTTATCATAGAAAAATATTCAGTTTTTGAAAGTATTAAATTTTCAACAAATAAACGGATAAAATTCAAAAATTGAAATTTCACAAATGAACTAACTTTCAATTTTTTTCAATAAAATTTTACCTTTTGCTATATTTAAATAGAGGCATTTCAAATATTAAGAAATTTTATTGTTTAAATTCCAAGAAAATTTTAGTTAATTAAGTTATTAAACCGTTAAAATTCCCAACAAGTCGTTACATTGACTGTGCGGACTCCGATCAGGTTTCTTGATTAGAAATCTTCATTCTCCTTATATAGTCATATATATGATAGAACACTTTGGGATCATATCAAGAATTTGTATCAAGTATTCGTCGTTAAGAATCTAGTGGAAGATCCTTGTTCGGATTGGTGAAAATCATCTCAAAATCATGTGCTCAGATACTGGATCAAGAACAGTCATGCGAATAAATGATCTATGCAAAACTTACGAACTTATCCTATTGGTTTCTTAACTATGCCAATAACTTTTAAATCGCATCCTTTTATCCAAATAGTATGTCATTCAATACTAAAATTATTTATGAACCATTTCATAAAACATACTTAAAGCTTATATGGTTATAACTTAAAGTTCATATACGTATAATACTCCATGACATCCTAAGAGTATATACAAAATATCAATTTTACTTAACAAGTATGTTCAACAAATTTAAAACACAAAATATCAAATTCATTTTACTTAACAAGTATGTTCCACAAATTTAAAACACAAAACATCAAATTCTAGTGTGTATAAACTCATCTTTATATTTTCACAAAACACTTAGTTTTAAATTCTATACGATGCGGAAGTTATCGACTGTCTAAAATCGTCGAAAATCTCGTTTCATTTTAACAAATGAAATCTACCAAACAATATATCATAATATGATGCAAATACCACATAATCCTAATGCATAGGCTACATGTGACCATAAAATAACTTAACAAATTTCAATAATTTATAAAACACGCTTTACCCAAGAAGGGAAAACATGAAAAGTCCTAACATTTATTTCGGGTTATGCCAATACCACTCGGGCACCCTACATAGTATATACAAAACTTTTCTACATAAAAAGTTCGTATCAAATTTCTTTCTAAAGAAAAACTTTAGAACTAAACACCAGGTTTTATTTCAAATCATATGGAAATAATTATATATACATATATCTTTTGTACAACAAATCATACTTTCAGAATCAAATTAGAATCTATTCTACTAAAACAACCTCGTAGTATCCCCCACTTAGAAACCAGAAAATGAACGCTGATGATGTTGAAGTCATCACCAGAATTATTTTCAAGCCATAGAAGTGAGTCAGTACATCTAATTCATGCCTTTCGGACTTAACCAAAATCATTTCAAAATGATATCAAATACTTTATAAATATTACTAAGTACCATGACCTCAATTTCATAAATCAATTTCCTGAATATATACTTTTAAATATTACTGCTATTATTTTTCACAAAATCTAGAAAAACATTTTCAAAGGCATAGCGATTTAAGTTCTCAAATTATCAGTTAAACTCTTCTGGTTTATAAATCATGTTTTATAAACCAAACTTATATAAAATCACTTTCTTATATAAATTCTTTTCACAAATGTTTATTTCCAAAATATCTTATTTTTTAAGATTAAAATAAACATCTTTTACTAAATTCAACTTTTATACAACATTATCACTCAACGCCTTATAGTCAAATCATGAAACTCAATTAACAAGATGTTTGTTTCAGTGCATCTATACTTATTGTCTACCCAACCTATGCAGTAAAAAGGTAAAACTGCTCATAATCTGGTCGAGCACAAATCAACAATCAACAAATGATAATCAATACCTATAAATTGGTTGAGCACGACTACACAAATTAGTGAGGGGTAAAGAATGAACATCATTAACCCCTACATTAATTAAACTACTTTCACAATTCACATATATAAGTTACCTTATATAAGATCTTTAATTTTCACAGTTATAATTACCATTTAGGTATACGTTTATAACAATTACAAATGCGCTCCCATATGTATAATAAACTCAATTCATGCTAAGGCATTCCATTACCCTATCTCTTAATAATTATATCCAGCAAAGTCAAGGTTCTTGCTTAACCTTCAGCTCTGATACCAGCTATAACGACCCGCCCTCTTGGCCCCCAAATGTCGACACTAATACATCCATGGTATTCGTGTATCAAGCATCCAAGTGCCGGAAGGACAAATTGCTGTTGTGAAATAAAAAAAATAGAACAAGAAAGAAGATAACACAACATCAGAATCTCACTAGTAGAACAGTAATATATAATATCAAAGGAACAATACAAAAGGTTACTCAGATAAAGAAATTTCGGAGTTACAAAACATATACTATCATTAACCTAGACAGTTGTAAAAACCTATCCCCACAAATGTTGATATATACAATAGTAACGCAACAGAAATAAGAATACTACGGTAGGTGAAACATCCAGCTCATCTTTTCGAGCTCCAAAGAACACAAACAAAAACCTTCCTTTCTCAGACTACTCAAAAGTGCACGTGAGGAATTTAGGGAAATCAAAAACCAAGCATCGGACATAAGTCTGGTATGAGAAAATCAAGAAATATGCGATCAACATATAATAGTACTTTTGAGACAGTATGGAATGCCATAACGGTTATCCCCTTAAAAGAACCACCATGTAATAAGTATATAAGGTGATATAATAGATAATGTATATGGTGTAGAATTTAAATATTATAACATAGTTGGAATGGTTACATTTGTTACATTCAACGGCATATTAGAGGGTACAATCAAAATCGATAAGGAACGTTCGCATAATGGAATTTCCACGGAGATCTCTTCGGAGAAGCCGAATCCGAACTCCCTGCACAAGGATTAGAAATTACTTTTCGAACGTCGTATATCTCTAGATGAAATATACCATAAGGAAAACACAAAGGCCCACACCCGAACAAAAACATTAACCACGTGGTACCAAATATCAGCAACCCCTAGTACCAACATCGATAAGCATACTCTAGGTTTAGAGTTGATAATACCCTATCGTGGGTTAGCCAAACCCCATATCGTGTAGCCCACTATACCTTTAGCCATTTCCGATGTCAAGGTCACGTTCGACGTCTTTCACACGAGTGTTCATCACTCGAACGGAACAAGAATCCCCAAATAGATTCCCACATCTCAAACAGATCTCGAAACCACACATGGATTCCAACATCTTGAACAGATCCACTTCCAAGAGATAAAACACGTATATAATCCTTAAAGTGGTTTTCAGTAAGTAAAACTCTTACAGATCCTGGTCTCTTCAAGACTGAATTGACGAATTTGGTCATTCAATGATAATGAGAGTGATCACATATGGAAACCAAGTCTCATATACTTAGCACGTTTCCAATATTTTCATCTCACATTATCTCTTGATCAAGAGTGAAGCCGGTAGGTTAGAGCATTATTGCTCATATCCCTACATGAACATCAGTCTTAATTCTTATAGATAGACAAGCCTACTTCATCGGATTTTATTGCTAAGTATATGACTAAATGTTTTCCATAAACGATTAAACATACAAAGCACGACCAAGTCATACAAAGCACGACCAAGTCATACAAAGCACGATCAAGTCACATAAGCGACTTCTAGTCCCTTTTTGTTTAATTAATCTTTTATCAATTAAAACCTCTTTCATTAGTAAAACTTCTTTTTTCTAATAAAACATTTTTTTATCAATTTCTACTATTCACTTATACTCTTTCAATACTTCAAAAAGTATTCATATACTTATCTTAATTGATATGAGTATATTCACAAATCATTAACAAGATTCCTTACTTTAAACCTTTGCTTTTTCTATCTTTTTCCAAAAGATTCTATACTTATAATTTCATTTAAAATATCCATTTTAAAGCTCTAAGCACTTTTACAAATTTATTCAAAAGGATTTAAGAATAATGTTACTTAAACATTGTCACCACAAACTCAAAACCATTTCATTTATGCTTACCTCTGAAATATTCTTTTAATGACCTATTTACATTCATAAGTATAATCAAATTGGTTAAAGAATATTGTAATTAACACATTGTCACAACCAACCCAAAACCATTTCCATTTGTTGATGCTTTATAATATTTCGTAATCCTTGATGGCATTATAATATTTCGTGAATTTCCTATTCGAGTTCTCTTTGATACGGGTGCATCTCACTCTTTTATATCAAAAGAACTTGTTGATGCTTTGTCTTTAAATGTTATTGCCTTGATGACTTCATTGAGAATTGCGAATCTGGTCGGTGGGTCCGCAACACTCAGTTTACTTTGTAAAGATGTCGAGATTATTTTGTGTGATTATTCTTTCGGAGCCTATTTGCATGTTATGCACTACTTAGGCTTCGGAATGATTTTGGGAATGGATTGGCTTAACCGTTATGAAGCCCATATCCTATGTCCTGAGCGGACTATATATCTTCGACATCCTCAATCTGTTAAGCAGATTTCTCTTGTTCTTAAAGATTCAGATTCCAATTCGGGAGCGTCCTTGTATTCACTAAATCCTCATGATGACGATAACAATGATGAGGAAGATGTCATTTCCCTTATTCGCATTGTTCGTGAATTTCTCGACATATTTGAGCCCATTTTAGGATTACCACCTAAGCGAGCAATTGAGTTCAGAATTAATCTAATCCCTGGAGCTCTGCCTATTACTCGTCCTCCTTATTGTATGTCCAATAAAGAAAATGAGGAGATGCGTAAACAATTATCTGAATTGGAAGCGAAGCAATTTATTCAATCTAGTTCCTCTCCATGGGGAGCTTCAGCTATTTTTGTGAAGAAATCTGATGGTACACTTAGGCTTTGCATTGACTACCGCAAGCTTAACAATCTCACCATCAAGAATAAATATCCCTTGCCTCGGATTGATGATTTATTCGATCAACTTAGTGGTGCTAAAGTCTTTTCACAGTTAGACTTAGCTACCGATTTTCATCATCTCCGTATTGCAGAGGATAGCATTCCTTTAACATCATTCCGTACTCTTTATGGATCTTATGAATGGCTTGTTATACCATTTGGTTTGACGAATGCTCCAGCTTATTTCGTTGACCTTATGAATCGAGTTTTCAAAGACTTCCTCGATCGATTTGTTCTCATCTTTATCGATGATATTCTTGTTTATTCTAAAACCGAGGAAGAGCATGAAAATCATCATCGGATTGTGTTGGAAACTCTTAGGAGCAATCAACTGAAAGCAAAATTTTCTAAATGCCACTTTTGGCAATCTCGTGTGAAATTTTTGGGGCATATTATTTCTGAATCCAGAATTTCCATGGATCCTTCAAAGATTGAAGCGATTCAGAACTGGAAGAGATCGGAGAGTGTGATGGAAATTCGTAGCTTTCTCGGATTGGCGGGCTATTACCGTCGGTTCATAAAAGACTTTTCTAAGATTTCCGTACCTCTTACTAATTTGACAAAGAAGGGAGTTAAATACGTTTGGTCTAACAAATGTGAAGCTGCTTTTCAGAAACTAAAAGAACTCCTTTTCGATGCTCATATTCTTGTGAATCCCGATGGGAACCAAGACTTTATTGTTTATACCGATGCTAGTCGTGTTGGTTTGGGAGCCGTTCTCATGCAAAGGGAACGTGTTATTGCTTATGCTTCTAGGTAATTAAAGCCTACCGAGACTAGATATGCCACTCATGATTTAGAGCTCGCAGCTATTGTTTTCGCCCTTAGAATATGGCGTCATTATCTTTTGGGAGAGAAATTTGTTCTCTACACCGATCATAAATCTTTGAAGTATTTATTTTCCCAAAAGGAACTTAATATGCGTCAACAACGTTGGCTCGAGTTCCTTGCATCTTATGATCTTGATATTCTCTATACTCCCGGAAAAGGAAATCTTGTTGCCGATGCCCTTAGTCGTAAGCAACAAGCGGTTGTTTCCATGATGATATTCGAATGGAATGATCTCGAGACTTTATCTACTTGTGAGATTCGAGATCGTGAATCCAATTCATGTTCATCTCTTGTTTTATGTGGCCTTGAGTCTCATCCTTCTCTTTTAGACCGCATTCTTGAAGCTCAAAAGCATGATCCTGAATTAGTTCCTCTTAGCAAAAGTTGTAGGGATAAAATTGATATTGAAGGTTTGAAAGATTTTGATATTGATGCTTGTGGCGGTATTCGAAAAATTGGTAGACTTATCGTGCCAAATATTGGTGATCTTCGTAAAGATATTTTAGAAGATTCTCATCATTCTAAATTTACCATTCATCCTGGTAGTAGTAAAATGTACGCGGATATGAAGCGACTTTATTATTGGGACGGAATGAAATCTGACATTGCTAACTTTATTAAGCGTTGCATGATTTGCCAACTCGTTAAAGCCGAGCATTAAAGGCCTGGTGGGTTATTGCAACCATTGGAAATTCCAATATGGAAGTGGGATCAAATTTCCATGGACTTTATTGGCGGTCTTCCCCATTCTCGTTCGGGCCATGATAGCCTATGGGTGATAGTAGATAGACTTACAAAATCCGCCCATTTTCTTCCCGTTCGGTCCAACCAGACCGTACCTATTTTGGCTAAACTCTTTGTCAAGGAAATTGTTAAATTGCATGGAGTTCCTACTTCTATTGTTAGCGATCGTGATCCATTGTTTACTAGTGGATTTTGGAAAGGTCTTCAAAAAGCTTTGGGAACAAAGCTTAATTTTAGCACCGCTTATCATCCTCGGTCCGACGGACAAACCGAGCGTGTGAATCAAACTCTTGAAGATCTTCATCGTGCATGTGTTCTTGATTTTGGTGGAAGTTGGGAAGATCATATTTCTCTTGTTGAGTTTTCCTATAACAATAGCTTCCAATCTAGTATTGGTGTGGCACCTTTCGAGGCACTTTATGGAAGGCCATGCCGATCTTTTTTGTGTTGGCTTGAAGCCGGTGAGAAGCTGGTTTTAGGTCCAGATTTTATTCGGGATGCTACAGAAAAGATTGACCTTATTGATCATAGGATGAAAGAAGCTCAAAGTAGGGAAAAATCCTATGCCGATAATCGAAGAAGGAAATTAGAATTTTCTGTGGGAGATTTTGTGTTCATTCGTGTTTCACCTATGAAGGGTGTTGTGCATTTCAGTCGATCGGGAAAGTTAGCACCTTGATATATTGGCCCCTTTCCCATCACCAAACGCATTGGTTCCGTTGCTTATCGTCTTTTATTACCGGCTCAATTTTCTGCTATTCATGACGTATTCCACGTCTCTCTATTACTGAAATGCCTTCGAGATTCTGATTCTATTCTTGAGCCCGGTGTTATTGAAGAAATTGAAGTTTCGCCTAATTTGACTTGTGAGCAACATCCTATTTGTATCATTGCTTCGGAGGTTAAACGCCTTCGAAATAAAGATGTTCCTCTTGTGAAAGTTCAATGGTCCTCAAATCCTAAGGATTGCTCTTGGGAGTCCAGAGAATTCATCGAGCGAACACATCCGGACTTGCTCTCTCGTGCTCCTTAAGGTGAACTTCTTATTTCAAATTTCCTCTTTTTGTGTTGATATGCTTTTATAGTTGTTACTTCATATTTATTTCTTAAAGATTGCGAGGACGCAATTTCTTTAAGGAGGGGGAGTCTGTAACAACCCGCATATTTTACGATTGTATATTTAAATGTTTTATTTAAATATAGCATCGTTAATCGGATTAAAGTCCGAAAAGCTACTTTTTGTAAACAGTCAAATTGGGACTCGAGACCACTTCCATTGAGTCCAAAATGGAGTTTACAACTTTTTTGAGTATAAACATCGATATGTTTGGAGTTGGGTGAATTTTGCTATTTTCTATTTTTGGGCTTTGGGTTTGGGTTTCAGCCCACTAACCCAACTGAATGCCCTAACTCCACTCAACTTCCTTCATTCATTTTCATTTCCTAACACTCTCAAGCTTAAGAGAAAAATAGGGGAAAGAATGGGAAATTAGAATTCCAAACCCTAGTTTTAATTAGGAAATGCAAATTCTTTCTCCAACATCAAAGAGAAGCTAAGGTAAGCATCATCTTCTTCTTCTCCATTCCAATCTCTCTTCAGTTCTCAGAAACTCCTAACCCTAACTTAGGAAAAACTTCACCTTTGATAATAGATTGAGGATTCTAGAGGTGTGTTGAAGAGGAATTGTTCTTGCCTTGTTTTAAAAGCTTCTCATTCATTGTTTTTGGGTTTAAAGGTGAGTTCTTTAACTCACATCTAAGTCTATAGCTATCGTTGTTGTTAGGTATGAATTCCTAACATTTGTGCATATTCATTTGCTTTTGATTTGAATTGATTTAGCGAATTTTCCAAATTTTGGTGTTTTGGTCCAATTTTATGAAAATCCTTCTATGGATATTTGGACATTGATATTCGGGGTGTATCGAAGATCCTTTAAGGCCGGGTTGTCGCTTGGCGTAAATCCTTAGTCCCCGTTGCTCGTCCGATCGCTTCCGTACGTTTTGGCCACTTTGGCCTAGGCAAATTGTTGCCCAGACCAGGTGACAAAGTCCAGACGTCTGGTTTGGACCTGGAACAAAATTGTACACATGCAAAATATAGGAAAAAAGTCAGAGACTATTTCCATACGTCTGAAATTCAAAATCAGTCGTATGGATGAGTCTCAGACGTCTGACTTGAAGTTTCAGACGTTTGAGGGTTCTCTGGAAAATTTCCAGAGAAAGAAACCAGACATCTGGATTCAAAACCAAACGTCTGGACATGGCTCAGACGTCTGTTTTGATAATTCCAGACGTCTGAGTGGTTTTCTGAACTATTTCCAGTAAACAAATCCAGACGTCTGGATTCCAAACCAGACGTCTGGAAATGTTCATTTTTGCCTATTTAGGCTGTTTTGTGTGGATTTCCTATTTTAATCGATTTTAGTTGATCCGAATAGTTGTTATCACTTATTATTGACTTTGATGACTTCTTTCCTTGGATTTTTGGGAATATCCATTTGATGGATTTGATATTGATTTCTATGGTTTTGATTCACGTTTTCGAATGTGAATCTTTGGTGATTGATTGTTTCTACAATCATTTTTGTGATTTGTCACTTCTAAATACAAAGGTTTCTATACTAGTAGTAAATATTCAAACTCTTTCATCAAAACGATTTCGACACTATTATAAATATAAACCTCTCTTTTAAAACCGTTTTCCAATCTATTATTATATACAAACCTTTACCTCATTCGTATGAGAAATCTAATTAAACGGCTTAGTAAAACAAGTGGTATGAAACGCTTGTGTTTACTTCGTCGGTTAATTCTTGGACTTGTTCGATTAAACTCTTGTGACAATTTTCGAGTGGAAATCTACAATTTGTTCGTAAATATTTAAGTTAAGCCAGTTGTTATGGGACATGAAGCTAAACTCATTTATTTACTAGCTTAGTGTGGTTCACACTTTTTATTGATCGATGATGATCATTTTGTGATTTAGACTAGCGATGTGCGATGTCTATTTGTTTGTGTGGGGACTAAAAACCCCGTTTGTGGAACTTCGGTTCAATTTGGCGGGGTAGCGACCCGTGGTCTTCAGGCCGTTTGTGGAGCTTCGGCTCAAAATTGATGGTTAGCGACCATGGAATAGCGTTCCGTTTGTGATACACATGTTGGTGAGTTTTCATGCTCCCGTTTGTGATAGACCTCCCCCTTTGTGATTTCTGGATTTCTGATTGATGATTTCTAGAATTTGTGTTTCACCAATTTTCGTGGATTGAATTGATAAGTTTTATCAATATTGGTGTTTGGTGAATAATTTAAAGAATATGACATTCTTTTGGTGTTTGAGAATATTTGAGATATTGTATGATTTTCGTTGTTATTTGATGTATACTTGTCATAGTATGGCATTATTGTTATCATACGTTTTCGTGATATCTCTTATCCTATCTCATTTAATCTGGTATTTATAGCAAGACTGGTCCGTTTATTATTTTCTTCTTAAATAATACTCGGGTCAAACCGAGGTATTTCAGGTGCTCCTGCTTGACTTCTTATCAGGGATTATCATCTGATTTTTGGCTAACTACTTTAGATTAGTTGTTTTTGTTATTATACATTTGAGATATAGACTCCTTGATGTATAATTATTCTTTTGTCTAGCACTTGTATCTATTCTTTTGTGATGTAGTGGATCTTGTTTGACCACTACTTTGATGTACACTTTTATGTGTTATATTCATATCTGATTCCACCTTTGTGTTATGAATATCTGTGACTGATTGGTGTTATGTTTATTTCTATATTTGTTTCCGAAGTCCACATAGCCACTGTGTGGTAGCTTTGAGTTTGTATTTAATATGTCAGGTTTCCTCTACAAATGAAATGTAAGTTATATTATCTGACATATCGGTACTCGCACAAAGCTATTACACAGATGGTCGCTCCTCAACAGCCTTATTCTTCGTGCTAGTCGACGGCATTACCCCGTAGTGTCCTTGGCTAGCGTGAGTATAGAGGTGGGGTGTCACATTGAATTTTGAAATTTGATTTGAAAATTGAATTTAGGGTTTTGGAATTGGGAATTAGGGTTTGAGATGACAGTCGTTTGAGAAGGAACTGATGAGATAGAAGTATGAAAATGAGAAACTGCTAGGGTTTATAACAGCCTATATATAGGCAGATAGATTAGAACAAATGGATAGATTGAATTGGGTCGAAACGATAATAACGAGGTGAAAAGCCAGTTTCGTCCCCGAAACGAAAGTAGGTCATCCCATATATCAAAATATATGTTTTCGATAATTTTAAACTCAATGGAACTAGTTTCAAACCTTAATTCCATTGTATACAAAAGTTAGCTTTTAAAATCAAATTATATTCACTTAAATTCCATTAATCGATTTCTACGCGTTTCGAGCTCGCACGATCAAACGATAAGCCCGATCGCTACGAAACTTGAAATCCTACAATAGTTCACTGTTACGGATCCGATGAAACTGCTTTTGCTGACATCCAAGACCGTAGCCAAAATGGTAATTTTTACACGTTAATTAAATAAATTATTATTAAATTGATTCAATCACCTTTAGATTAAAATTTAAAAGTTAACGATTTTATCATTCTTGATTTCATAGAAATAAATAATCTATTAAAATAAATTTTTCATGTTAAATCCACTATTTAAATATTACACTAAATTCAATGTTCAATTGCAATTGTAATAAAATTCCAGTTAATTATATTTTAAATTCCAATAAATTTTTTTATTTTGATTTACACTCTTTTTATTAAATCAACCAATACCATATGAAATTATTAACCTAAAGTTTACATTTTATTACATTCATATTCTACGGTTATCATCTTAACTCATATTAACTGTAATATTTAATTTTATTAATTTTACATTGATTTCATATTCTATAATAAACCTATTCCAATTTATAACATATAATTTCAACATTGAATCCAACATTTAATTTATTCCGTATTTATAATTATAACCAAATTAACTTTACAATTATTTCAATTGATTGAAATTACATTATAATAGTTGTCAATAACATTCAAACAACATTATTAAATCATATTCTAATTATTTTTCTCATTAATAAATCATAAATTTTAATTTCTCACAATATTAAATTTCAAAATCTTATTTAATTTGATAGTTTTAATTATCAAAAATACGGGTCATTATAGTTTACATCTTTTATATTATTTAAAATATTCCCATTTGCATCAATCAGTTTTCCAATATCATTTTTTTCTTCCTACTAGACATTCCAGCATAAAAAAATTTACTAGCTTCATCTCCATTAGTCAGCCGGTCAACTTTTGCTTTCTGCCTTAAGTCAACAGATTGCACTTAAAGGGAGGAAATTAGCTTATTTTGAGCCAAAAAGAAATTGTTGACAATATTACTGTCTGAGCTGTTATTTAGCGGAAGATGGATCATAAAACTAATTTAACACTAGAAGGGGGGTGAATAGTGTTTTCTAATTTTTGTAAATCCTTTTGGATTATTTTAAGATTATAGTAAAATAACGCAGTTAACAATCAGAGATTCAAACATGGATATAAATGAAGTAAAAATAAAAAGGAAAGAACACATTAGGATTTTATACTGGTTCGGAGTTACCCTACATCCAGTCCTGAACAGTTCCTTATACATATTTCTTTTCAAATAGCAAAGTCAATACAATCTCGATTTCAAGGCAACGAGACACACCTTCCAGACTTTTCGAGCTCTGAGTATACTCACTTGATTTACAAGGGCCATAAGCGCACTCACTTGAATATTTGGGTCACCAAGCATACCCAATTGGTTTACACGAGCTACAATCAACCCCACCAATATATGAGTATGATTTGATAGAGTTATACAGACATGGATCATTGATCTTGAATACAAATGATCCTATAACCTCTTGAATAGCAATTTGATCTTGTTTGGGTGAGAGAGATGAGAGAGATCAGTGACTAGTAAATAGAGAATCAAATCAGTGGAGTTGAATTTGATTCTAATTGAACTTGAGAAGAAATTGAGTAGAATTTCTTTTAGAAAACAAGAGAGTGAAAGAGGAGAGAAAATATGAGAAAGTAGTTAAAGAAAATTCGTTGGTTTAACCCCTATTTATGGAGAAACAACAGAATGTCCATTCGTGAAGAAATACGATGAAAAGACACTTCAATTCAAATTTAAATTTTGAAAAAAATCGTTCCATATGTCTGATTGAGTTAAGGGTATGCCCTAGGGGCAATTGTGTAATTTGTTACATATATCTAACTCGATGCCCAATCTTGTTTGAAATAAAGGTGTTTTCTTTCTATTATATACTTGATATAATGTGCTTATATTAATTAATTAATTTAATTAAAAGTATATTTGATAATAAAAAAAATACATAAATGGTATGTTTTGTGATAGTAGTTACAAAGTGTTGTAAGCATGAGTAATTTATCACAATGAAACAAATATATCATTTTAAATGTTCCTAGTCAAGATGCATCGAGACTGGATATCGATGTATCCATTAAGACTAGAGTACGTAACGCTCTCCAAATATTGGGCGGTGTATTACTCATGATTGTTGGGGGCACTCATTCAGTAGTTTTCTGTTGGTTAATATAACTAAGGTCAAATAGAAAATATTGATGTGACTAATTTACACAGTTCTTTCAACTTGAAAATACTATGAATCTTCAATATGAAAGCTCCGCTTTGATTATAGTCAAATCATGGCATAGCGTCCATCGAGTGACTATAGTTGGGTCGAGTGGAAGTGTTGGAAGTGAAGCACTATTCAAGAGTGGATTCGTCTCCTCCGTTATATGGGATTAGTATCATAGTCAACTCAAGTCAACCCAAAGTCAAAATCTCGGGCCAGAGTAGTTTGGTTGATAATAATTATTATTGTTGAACCGAAGACTTTGTGTTTGGATTATAAAGTTAAATGTGGACGATGTTGTAATTTTGACCATTACCAAATTCAGCAAGTCCAAAGTGATATAGTTTTGACAAAGAGAATTGATGTAAATAATTGTCACAACTAGGTAACGCTTATTAAATTAAAATGAGATTTTTCCAAAAATGAGTTAGTGATAAATTTGGCCATAATATCACACCACCTGCTAAGTGAAGTGTGAACGTTAACATTCGAATAGTTCGACGTTAATAGTTGACCTAATTTACACCCTAGAGTCACACAACCGAAACGATAAATTTTCTTTAGACCAAACAATTTGATTAGTTTATAATTGTTATAAATAATTAAATTAATTAATATTTATGAAATATTAATTATGAATTTTGAATGTGATTTGAGAAATAAAATTGTTGCATATATTTATAGAAGTTATGAATATATTGATCGATATGAGATATTGATAACAAAATATGTTAAATATGATTCTACATATTTAATTTGGGTTAAATGGGCTCACAATCCATGAGATTTGGAGAGAATAGGCATTAGTTTGGAGAAAGATAGGAGGTGGCTACAACATGTGTGATTAGGTCTTGAGATGTGTGGTTGAGATCATTGTTTGCTCTCTTGTCTTATCCATATAAAAGCCAATCTCAAAGCCCTAATTACAAACTGATTCATTTTTGAGCCGCCACTTTCTTCTTACTCTTCCTTTTTTTTAATGGCAGCAAGTTTCCTCTAAAATCAACCCTAAAATTCTAAAATCCAATTCAAATTAAAAATACTAATTTGTAGTAGAAGGTCTCCAATCTAGGATTAGCAACCTGACGGATTGTGAATTGTGCTTAGAAGAGCAAGCATTGTTCAACGTGGACCCAAAGTCTTCATTAGGAGGTGCACTTTTATTTATTATCATTGTTTTGAAGTTTATCGTATAAAAGTTGATTTACATTCAAATCTTTTGTTTGTATTTGGATATGTTTATTGTTTAGATTATGTGAGATTTTTGTGGGTACGTGTGTTTGTTACAATTAGATTGGTTATCTGCTTGTTATAATATTTTGTTTATTGATTTATTGTTGAATTAATTTTCTGAAAAAAAAGGTTTTAGTTTTTATTTATATTAATATATACATACATACATACATACATACATACATACATACATATATATATATAGATTAAATGTGAACAGATCTGTAAATTATGAATATGTATAATTGTATGTGTTTATATACCATATATATTTAATTTTAAAATTTTCTTATGATGATTTGTACCTATTATGAATCAAAAAGTATAAAAATATTTTATTAAATATATATATATATACATATTTTATTATCACTTAATGATTTTGTGAGTTGTTTATTATGAATAAAATAATTAATGGTCCAAAATTTCAATTCTATATTTTTATATTTGGTGAACCATGTAATAGGATTACAGTAAAATTTTCAGAATTTTTAAACTTAATTTGTTATTTTTAAAAATTAGTTTACTTTTGGCCTGCAGTCAATTATTTAATTAAAAATATAATTTCAACTGAGAAAATTATAGAAATTTTTTTAAAGGCTTATCTTTGTATTTGGAACCTTCATAAATAGTGTCAGATTTTTATAACTTAATTTATTAATTTTATGAATTAATTTATTTTTAAAATGCAATTAATTATTTAATTAAAAATATATTTTCAGCTGGTGAAATTCCAAAAAATATTCCTAAGCCCAAAATATGTCTTAGGTAGCTATAGAAATTTTTTTAGAATTTTCAACTTGATTTTCTATTTTTAAGAATTTATTTGGTTACGAGCTATTATCAATTATTTAATAATAAATATTATTTTAATTGTAAAAAATTCCATAAATTATTCTTAAGGCCAAAATTTGTTTTCAGATTTTCAAAAATTTTAAAAACTTGTATTATTATCATATAATTATTTTACATTAATTTCTTATGGGAGAAACTATTTTATTCAATATATATATATATATTAGTAAATTTTGACATATTATACATGCTGCATATATTTGGACAAATTACACTACACACAAAATGAGCTAATATGTCCATTGCAATGTAAATCACATCATCTATATAAGGGCACATTATACCCTTCACGGATTATGATGTTACACATGTGCGCGCGCACACCCCCCCCACACACACACACATATATATATATACATATACATATATATATATCTGTATGTATGTATGTATGTATATGTATATAATATATATATATATGTATGTATGCATGTATACTTGTATAAATGAATAAAATTAAATTAAATAAATCTCAAACTATAAATTGTACATTTAGAATACATATGGACATAGTAATAATATTGTCATGAAAAAATTATTAATAACGACATTTAATGGATCAATCAATTCAAATTAAAGAGATAAAATGAAAGGTTTCTCTCTCCATTTAATACAATTAACGCTCTCAATTAATTCTTGTTGTAGAGAAAGAAATAAAAGGTTTCATTCCTAATACATTAATACTTATAAATAAATGTTAGGCGTATTTGATACACTATTCATTTAAAATTAAATTTATTTAAACTTTCCTTTTACTATTTTAAATAGAATACAAGATTTTTTTTAAACCAAATTTAGAAAAGATCTAAATGAAATTTAGACTTCGTAGGTCGATTAAAGATCCAAAATAGTAAAAAAAAAATTAGAATTCACCCATTTCTTCCACTGTAGGCTACCCAGTTCCTTCAATGTCGACATATAGGGTGAGGGTATGTCAACATATCCCTTTACATTTGGAAAACTTACCTTTTTAAAAAATATTTTGAAAATGTTATACGTTGTAAAATATTTTTATACTTTGTAAACTTATTTAAACATAGTCTATACATATTTTAATCATATCAAAACTTAATAAAACTTTATAAAATTATTTTGAAATATTTTAAAATATATAAAGGATTTAATATGAATTTCTTTTGAGATAATAATATATATGAGGTATGAGTGAATATATTTAAAATCAAAGTTATAAATATTATAATATACTTATAAATATTTAGAAATCATAAAATCAAAACTATAACAAAGTATAATAGATTAAAAGTATATTTAAAATAAAAACTAATTAAAAACTTAATTTTTCAACATATAATTATCTTATAAAATCAAAATCAAAATAATTTCAAGGTTATTTTGAGAGATCATTTTGTAAACAAGAATTCTTTTAAAATCATTTTTGAAGTTTAGAATATTTAAAAACAATTTGAAAAGGAATACAGAAAGATCAAAGAAGTGCTATCAGGGTTTTAATAATAATCTATAACTCTATAACTTATCTGGATATCTTGAGTTCTTCAATACTCATGAGACTTCAATCTCCAACTCTTGAATCTCTATATCAGCCTCTTGAATCTTCACTTGATATTGTACGGTCTTCTTAATTAATACATATATAATATCCTGTACTATATACTATATATAACTTGATAAAAACATTAGTATCTACATTTTGTATATTGTCATATGTTATTGTCATCAAAACAAATGCCTAAGGTACTAACAATCTCCCCCTTTTTGATGATGACAACCATGTATATAAATATATTATAACTCCCTCTAAGTTATAAAACTCCTCCTTGATCTATGCCTAGATTTTATATATTCCTCCTCCTTTGTCATCAACAAAAATCTACCAAAAAAACTCACCCTAACTAAGGCACTACATAATATATATATATATATATATATATATATATATATATATATAACTGAGATATAAAAGCAATTAGAAAAGGCAATAATAGAAATATAAGAGTGATAACATAAATAACTTGTATTAATCACATTAATCGATACATTTGATAAGTTAGATGAAACAAGTAAATCAAACTAATCAATCAAATAATTCAACAAATCAAATCCAGTTAATACACATAAATCCAACCCAATCCACACAAATCAATATTGTAATATATTAATATACATACTTATTTAAATCCAAACCAATCGGTCTTTAGACTTCCCTAGGAACTTCTACCCATCCATCGGATCCAAAAATTGTATTCGCTTTGATAGCATTCCAATCTTCATTATCTTTGTTGAGGGTAGTTTCAAGATTGTTGGTTGGTTCATCTTTGATAAGAGAAGAAATCGTCCACCGAATGGCATCAAAATGCTTCTCTTGCTCTTTAATCATATGCATTTGACTTAGTTCTTAGTGTCTCTAATTTCTAAGAATAAAGGTAAGAATATTCTTGAACAATTCAAGTGTTTGTTCAAGATTTTCACATAGTTTTCGTTGTAAAGAAGCCATTATTGAAGAGATAAGTTCATATATGAAACGGAGAAAAGAAAGAGATTGAAAATGATGATTTTCGGGAGTGAATATGTATATATAAGGGTATGAAGTCGTTTGAAATGAATATGTCTTTGTTAATTATTTTATTTTAAATTTTAAATTTTTTTGAAAACTGTCCGTTATATGTCGACATACATGCTTGGCATATGTCGACATATGCACTATAATATTCAAAACTACTTTATTTTACTATTCTATTGTTTTTGGCCTATACTATTATACTTGTATGATTTCTAAAGATGATTAAAAATGTATAAAGGTAGGAAGTAGAATTTCATTGATAATAAAGATGAGTACATGAAATACATTAGAAATAGACGAAAGATATATAAGATTAATAAAAACTCAAATTAGAACATTAGAACATTCAAATACAAAGGCAAATAACTAGAACGATGTAGATGGAGATGAAGAAGAACCACCAAGCTTACGGATGACCTTTCCAAAGAATTTGTCCATTTTGGTGAAAAGTGAAGTAAACTTCTTTGAAAATGATTTCTTAAGCTTCCTTTGATTGTGAATGATCTTCTCTTGATTTTTGAGAAGATCTTTGTTGGATGGATTAGATGGCATATTGATACTTTCCAAGGAAGTATCCTCCTCCTCCTTTTCTTGTTCTTCCTCCTCGACTTCCATTTCATCTTCCTCCTCCTCCTCCTCTTCCCTTATATCTTACTCTTCTTCTCAAGGCAATCTTTGTTCCTTTTCCACAAGCGTTTCATAAGGCTCGAAAAAGGGTGAAATATGCATAAGTGAGATGTTGGCCTTGTCAAATATTTTTCGAGGAATGGTTTCTTCTCCTTTAAGGTCAACGCCGAAGTAGTGAAAATTCTAGTGAGATACACACCATGAAATAGAGTGTTTTCATGCTTAAAAAGATTTGTAGGAAAAATTAATCCAAAATGACTTGAGACCAATTTATGTCGTATTGACCATAAATGGCGAAAAGTGCTTTGAAAACTTTTTGAGTCGGATTGTTATATTACTCGTTCTAGGAGTGATACTTTGTTGCAAAAAAAGGCTTAAAATTCTTGTTTTTGGACGTAAGTTTTTGTTTTTGAATTCAAAGTCATCATCACTTTCAAAAATGTCGTGAATCACTTCACAGTTTTGAAAATTAATTTGAAAAGTTGAAAGGTCCACTCCACTAGATTTGCATCCGAGAATGTGACCCAAAATCTCATAATTTAAAACAATTTGTGTCCCCTTGACACTGCTCCAAACTTCTCATTCGTTTCCATCATAAAAATTTCTTTTCAAATTAGCATAAAATATTTTTATTAAATTTAGATAATAAACAAAATCATTTTGAGAAGCATTAATTAACCAAGAATTTCATTTTGCAAACAAAGATTGAAAAGATCATAAGTAGGAAAATCTTCATAAATAGCAAATCTTCTGAAAGAGACTTTTTCGAAAGACATATAATCTATATAAGCTTGCATGGCTTCTTTGTCATTGAAAATAAAGCCTTTTGTTTTCTTAGAAAGCCTTATGGTTGACGGAGTATTGCTTCAGAATTCCATTGAAGAATAGTTTGAAGAGATAAGAGAGTTAATGATTTTTGAATTTGAAAATGAAATTGAAATGAATGGATAAAGATAGAGTAAAAAATTAGAGAATTAATGGACATATTCTCTAGTCAAGAGACATCTTTCAGAACATAGAGGTTAATGAAAAGGTTGAGGGAAATCCAAATTTTGAATTTGAAATTGAAATTCAAAAGCTACCTACATATGTCGATATATACATGTGGGGTATGTCGATATATAGGTCGAAAATTTCAAAAAGAGATATTCAATAAATTATTCCTATTTATCTATACTTATAATAGCTTGATCTTATTAAGTGAGAGAGATGAGAGAGATCGGAGAGTAGTCAATAGGGAATCAAATTAGTGGAGTTGAATTTGATTCTGATTGAATATGGGAAGAAATTGAGTAAAATTTCTTGTAGAAAACAAGAGAGTGAAAGAGGAGAGAAAATATGAGAAAGTAGTTAAAGAAAATTTGTTGGTTTAACTCCTATTTATAGAGAAACAACAATCATGTCCATTCGCGAAGAGATATGACAAAACGACACTTCAATTAAAATTCAAATTTAAAAAAAAACGATCCATATGTCGACATATAGGGTGAGGGTATGTCAACATATCCCTTTACATTTTGAAAACTTACTTTTTCAAAAAATATTTTGAAAATGTTACACGTTGTAAAATATTTTTATACTTTGTAAACTTATTTAAACACAGTTTATAAATATTTTAATCATATCAAAACTTAATAAAACTTTATAAATTTATCTTGAAATATTTTTAAATATATAATGGATTTAATATGAATTTCTTTTGAAATAATAATATATATGAGGTATGAGTGAATATATTTAAATCAGTTATAAATATTATAATATACCTATAAATACTTAGAAATCATAAAATCAAAACTACAACAAAGTATAAGAGATTAAAAGTATATTTAAAATGAAAACTAATTAAGAACTTAAATTTTCAACATATAATAATCTTGTAAAATCAAAAGTTAAAAATAATTTGAAGGTTATTTTGAGAGATCGTTTTAAAAACAAGAATTCTTTTAAAATCATTCTTGAAATTTAGAATATTTAAAAACCATTTGAAACGAAGAATAGAGAAAGATCAAAGAAGTGCTATCAGGGTTTTAACAATAATATATGACTCGATAACTTATCTGGATATCTTGAGTTCTTCAATACTCATGAGTCTTCAATCTCTAACTCTTGAATCTCTAAATCAGCCTCTTGAATCTTCACTTGATACTGTACAGTCTTCTTAATTAATACATGTATAATATCCTACACTATATACTATATATAACTTGATAAAAACATTAGTATCTATATTTTATATAATGTCATATGGTTGTTGTCATCAAAACCAATGTCTAAGGTACTAACATGAGGAATCATTGTCCATATCATTTTGTAAAATCTTACATTCAGCTCTAGCTAATTTGAGCTCATTTTTATTTCTATTATTATTCCTACTTTTAAGATTTCCTTTAGATATTTGTAAAAATTTATGAAATTTATACTGGGTTGTGCCATGTATATTTATGGATAAACCGTTTTTAATTACATCTTTATAGTTCTCTTCATAAACTAACCATTCATAAATCTGAATGGGACATATTTTTTAATCAGATTGCTATTAGTAAGAAAATTTTGGACTGGAGTGTGATCACTTGTTGCTTGAGGTAAAGTGAAACACTTGTAATCTGGGAATAAACGGATAAAATTTTGATTAATTAAAATTCTATCAAGTTTAGAATAAATATTCCTATACTTTCCGGATTTCTACGTGAATCTATGCCCATGCAAAATAGCTTCTACTAAACCAGTCCTAAGCATGAAATTGTTGATAATTTCTAGTTTTTTGAAAGGAACAGGGTTACCCCCTCTTTTCTCAAATACATGCATAGTAGTATTAAAATCTCAGAATATTAACTGAGGGTGTTTAATTCTTTTATTTAAAAGTTCAAGCTGATTCCAAAGAGAAGATCTCTCCTTTTCACATGTTGATGCCTAATAAAAATGATTTTAAGATGAAACCCCCCCTCCTTTATTTATAAATGAACAATTAATATATTGAAAATTAGAAATTTGATTACATAAATTCCAGATGTTAGCATCCCACAAAATCATAATTCTACCATTTCCCCCATATGATTGTTATTTATAATATTCCAATTAGAGAAATGTCTAGCATGATAATCAATAATTTTAGGATTATAAAATTTGTGTTCTGGTAACAAAATAATACTAGGCTTTTCTATGAAAAGCAAATTAGATAAGTCCAGTTTTCTTTTAGGGAAATTAAGCCCCCTAATATTCCATGCAATAATCGATATGATGATATTAAAACTAAAAAATAAAATTAATAGATACACAAAGGATATGTTAATATCTACAGTGATAAAATGTATCTATCTTCATCATCCTTCAGTACCAGCCTTTTGCATATTCCTTTACATGTTGTATTGCCTTTAGCTTCGAGATGTTCTTCCCATTTATCATTTTTAATAATATACTTTATCCTGAACTCCATGTCCTCAGCATCCTCTGTTTTGTCTGTGGATGTAATATCATTTAATTTTTTCATTATGGTGTTCTTTCTCTTGTTTTTGTTTATAGTAGAGGAGGAGGAAGTCGCTAAGCTGATAACACTTTGAATGGCCATATCTGATGTCTTTCTTGCCTGAGGAGTAAGACTGATTGGCAGTGGAGAGATATCGTTGATAAGTCTATATTCTTTAGAGAGCAAAAATCAACATTCATATTATCTGTAATTATAATTAAACTTGGGATTTCCTTGTACAGTAGGGATGACTTGTGAAAAATTATCCCTTACTTCTTTTGCCTGAGTAACTGTCATCTATGAATGTGCTTCTGGAGATGTAGAGGGGGATGCATCTGAATGTATTCCCTTTGTGTTTTCAACTACCATATGATCTTGCAAATTCTTTTTCGAATTTGTAGTATCCTCATTTTTATTAACCTGCTGAGTACCTGCCCTTGTTGAGTTATCTGAATTTACATTATTTCTCATAGTAGACTCATGATTATCACAAATATTCTCTAAAAGACAAAAAAATTGATTGTAAGCCAGGCCCAGAGCTTTTCTCAGAAACGGAGTTTAAGTTTTTTTCAACATTCATGTTTTCTACTTTATTATTTTCTTTCTCTGGGTTTGAATCGTCACTGACTTTTTCCCTCCATAATTTTTTAGTAACACGGTTTTCTATTGTATGACCGAAAGAAGCACATGCTTTACATCTTCGAGGGATGCACTCATATTTTATTTTTTGTACTATATTTTCTCCATCATACATTGTAATATAAGCTTCTTCAACTAACTCAGCATCAGCTTTAATCTCAACGAGAATTCTAGCGTAACGCAGCCTGGTTTCCTTTGCTATTGGTTCAGCTAGCTTCAAAGGAATACCGACAACACTTGCAATTGCACTAAAAGCATCTTTATCTCATAATTTTAGATTGAGATCAGGCAATCTAATCCAAACCGACATAGTATTTAATAAATCCCTATCAAGATTCAATTTCTTGCTCCATCTTTTTAATATAATAAGCTTGCCATTGATGAAATAAGGTCCACCATTTAAAGTTTTTTCACAGTCATCAACATTTGAAAATTTGATGATAAAAAACCCATTTTTACGAGTATATATCTCAAATTTACCAATAGGATTTCAAGTGCGAGTGATAAAAGCCTTGAAGTGATGATAAAGGGGTCTATTTTCGAAAATATATGCTACAACCGAAAAGCTCCCCTCCTTCTTTATCCTTTTGCTGACCTCTTCCTTCCTCTTCCTTCACTACAACAATTTTCTTTTTGTTGATGGAGATTGGAGCAACAAATTTAAGATCAAAATCGGATATTAATCCACCTTTCTTAATCATCTCTGTCCATGAAGAAGCCTTATTTTGGTTAGCCTGAATGAGTTCTGGGCGAGTTTGATTACTTCTTGAAGCATTTCTTTCTTCAGAAGCAGGTCTGAGAGCATTTCTTGATTGAGTATAAATGCTTCTTGGAGCAAATCTTCCTTTAGAACTGAATCCGAGAGGAACAAACCCATTTTGATTCAATTTATCACGTTGAAAACTGGATTTTTGATCATTTCAGTTGTTCTTCCTTCGGTTCTAAACCCTTTAAAAATCATCTTCGTCAACAAATATAGATTTCTGATTTTGTTGTGAATGGAGATTGTGATTTGACAAAGGAGGA
This sequence comes from Allium fistulosum, assembly GCA_030737815.1. Classification (NCBI taxonomy): domain Eukaryota; kingdom Viridiplantae; phylum Streptophyta; class Magnoliopsida; order Asparagales; family Amaryllidaceae; genus Allium; species Allium fistulosum. Next base: position 696,352,452 of record CM060903.1, on the reverse strand, counting down.
GAAATAGAAGGAGAAGAAGAGGAGGAGCCCCCATTCTGAACATGGTTTCCAACAAAGGTAGGGTTATCTTGAATTTTCATGGCAGCCATGACTGCTTAAGAGAGAGAAAATTTTCCTTTTCATTAATTAATATAACACATTATATTAATATATATATATATAATAGAAAGAAAACACCTTTTATTTTGAACAAAATTAGTTATCGAGTTAGATATATATAACAAATTATATAATTTCCCTATGACATACTCCTAACTCTATCAGTTGACGGGTGGTGGCCTTGCTAGAGTTTGTTGACAAAGTATAATGGGTGATGGTCATGCCGAAGTTCATTGGAAATGTACATATCTACGATGTCTTAACCGAGAGTCACTTGGAATATGAAGATGTTGATGGAGTTGGTAGGCTTGTATCGAAATATAGTATCAAGGTGGAGGTTATTAGATTTCGGTGATACTTTATTTCCAAATTGAAGTAGAATTTGGATATATTTTGAGTAACATGAAATTGTGACTTAAATACATGTTAAAGAATATTAATTGCATTTTTATTGCATTAAAGAAAAGCCAAAGAATTATCTATCTGAAAATGAATTATTTTGAGATACGAAAGTAGTCAATCAATTCCATAATCAACTGATTAAAAAAGACATTTTATCAGGCAATTGCATACTGGAAAAAAAACTCAAGAGTCAAGTAGATATATATATCCCATATGGGTCAATAAATTGACCATGCATTGATTTATAGACATAAATCAATTACTTCAACCCGAAATAATAATCTATATATAACGTCAGTTATTCTTTAGAGATCAGAATTATTATCTCAAGTTATATTTCTTCGTATTCTTTTACTTAGCCTTCAATATCAGTCTTGTAATTTTCTTTTTTATAAAGTAATAAAATTTCATCTGTCAAAGTGGATGTATACTATCTTGCGATAATGTAACTAGTATAAATCACGTATCTTTTACATTTCGGTTATTTGCATCTGTGATGGTGTGAATTGGGATATTTATGATTGACATTTTCTATTTGCTTTACCTTGGTATCAACACGATTCTAATTGTAGTTTTCGCTGCGTTTGGTGTGTTAATCTGAATTTTCCCCAATAAAGTCATGTTCAATTGTTCTTGCAGTGTTGTATGCTTGTTTCTCCGGGTTAAGAAAGAGTTTGAGATTGTGAAATTTTGCAAAATGGTGTCGGACTGGATGTACGATAAGGTCCAAACTAGGATAAATCTTTACCTACACTTATTTAGCTGCTACTTGCTAAGTTTGTGTTCACTGAACTTAAATCTTTTTTACTTTATATTTGCATACTTAGTATATTGTTAGTGCACTACTAGTTACACGTTTACCTAGTAATTGCAATATTCGATACGTATACAACCTTCATTTGGTATCTAAACTATATAACCTATAGCCTACAACTCTTTCACCATCGAGCCATTTTGCATTCGTCGTGATGCCAAAGCAGTGCTAAAAGGCGGATGTAAAAAGTGCACAATCTTGTTGATGCTATTTTTGTTGATATTCGTCATAGTAAAAAAACATTTTTTAATAAAATGATCTTCTCTTAAACAAAAGTGGAGGCTTGTATCGAAATATAGTATCAAGGTGGAGGTTATTAGATTTCGATGATACTTTATTTCCAAATTAAAGTAGAATTTGGAGATATTTTGAGTAACATGAAATTGTGACTTAAATACATGTTAAAGAATATTAATTGCATTTTTATTGCATTAAAGAAAGCCAAAGAATTATCTATCTGAAAATGAATTATTTTTAGATACGAAAGTAGTCAATCAATTCCATAATCAGCTGATTAAGAAAGACATTTTACCAAGCACATGCATATTGGAAAAAAAATCTCAAGAGTCAAGTAGATATATATATATATCCCATATGGGTCGATAAATTGACCACGCATTGATTTATAGACATAAATCAATTACTTCAACCCGAAATAATAATCTATATATAAAGTCAGTTATTCTTTAGAGATCGGAATTATCATCTCAAGTTATATTTCTTCGTATTCTTCTACTTAGCCTTCAATATCAGTCTTGTAATTTTCTTTTTTATAAAGTAATAAAATTTCATCTGTCAAAGTGGATGTATACTATCTCGCGATAGGGTAACTAGTATAAATCACGTATCTTTTGTTATCTGCAACTACACAAAAGTGTTACGAATCTGATACTAACTTCAATAATGTTACTAAACTGTTTAGAATTGGTCACAGCAGAGAAATGTTTATAATTCTCATAATTAAATTGCAAAAACAGCAACAGAATAAAATGTGACAAATTTTAATAAATATTGGTATGGTACAGAACCGTACTAAACTGTTGCAATTGAATTTGTATGAAACCCAGAGAAGTACCTAGTCGTCCGAGTCCAGAGAACATCTGTTTCCTTGAAACAACATTGCCTCCTTATATGCACTGAAGGATTTGAGCAATTTGTCTCCCAGGATGAAACGGACCGGCCCCAATATTCTGTGCGTGCAGACGGAGCGACGACGAACTGAAGTAATTATAGAACTGTGAATAGAGGTCTGGGAAGAAGAACAGAAGGAGGAAATGAATTAATTCTTAGTTTTTTAATCTCGTTTTGCGGGCCCCTATATATAGGCTGGAGGAGGTGCCTATTCGGAGCGGTTGTAACTATTGGAAAGGTTGCGACCCTTTTTAACCGACAGACACGCGCGTACGGCCACAACGTTCAATTTTGAAGTTCAAAATTAGCCGTTTCAGCGCAGCAGGCCCAAGTGGTAGACGGAGGCCCATCTAATCACGAGACCCCAAGAGCCCCAAGGCCCAAGGCCCAATCTTTGACATTTTAATATTAATATGAAGGCCCAAAGCCCACATGCCTAAACCTACATTGCCACATCTCAAGTCTTCATGTCTCCTTCTTCTTTTGTTTTGATTTAGTATATTAGGTTATAGTATATATGGGGGATTTGGCACAAATATTCCACTATGTGGGACATTGTTTCCACACAATACCCAAAATCTCTCTCTTCCCTAACCACTTCCTCATTCATTTTTCTAACAATCCCCCACATGAATGAGTAGTTGTTCATAGTTTCACGAGACATTTATCGGATCGGTTTAAAGTAGCACATGTGCCTTGAACTTTCCTAGTGATTACCTATTTGAATTACGGGCGAATCAGTAGACTTAGAATGTCCTTGAACTGTAAGCCTTTTGTGTAATTCTAAAATAGATAGAACATGATAAATGTTTCTTATAATCCTTCATTCTCTGTTTGTGTTCAATTTTGCCTTGAACACCTGCCTGGTCTCATAAGTGCTTAGAGAATTTGGCCTTATAATTTTCTTTGAAGCGGCGCCTTCGCACTTACGTAGGTTATTCTGTAAGGGTTATTCATAATTCCTCAAGTACAGACATCATTAAAAGTATCAATACTTATCCTATTTTCCATAATGCACTGACTTTATTATGGGAATGGTTTGTGTGTAACAGTGCCGTCAAGTTTCTCTTAAACTTAGTTGTCCCTTTGAACCTAGATCTTGGGATCTCCAGTCAACTAGGTGGGGTTTCCATTTTAAAAAAATCTTTTATTCTATGGACCTTAACCCCATTCCCATCGATAAGGTTTGAACTTTCTCTCTTGGCAAGCCTTTTGTTAGTGGATCCGCTATGTTCTCTTTAGACCTTATGTAGTCTATAGTGATAACTCCATTAGAGAGAAGTTGTCTTATTGTTTTATGTCTACGATGAATATGCCTAGATTTACCATTGTATAGTGTACTATTAGATCTCCCAATTGCTCATTGACTATCACAATGTATACATATTGGAGGCACAGGTTTGCTCCAACTTGGAATATCTTCCAAGAAACTTCGAAGCCAGTCTGCTTTTTCTATGGTCTTATCTAGTGCAATAAACTCTGATTCCATCGTAGATCTAGCTATACAAGTCTGTTTGGATGATTTCCATGATATTTCTCCATTTCCTAATGTGAATACATATCCACTTGTAGATTTTGTATCTTGTGATCCAGTTATCCAATTGGCATCACTGTATCCTTCCATTGTTGAAGGATAGTTTGTATAGTGTAGACCATAGTTCTGCGTATACTTTAGGTATCCTATAACTCTGATTATCGCTTTCCAATGATGCTTACCAGGATTGCTGGTATATCTACTTAGCTTACTTACAGCGTATACGTTATCTGGCCTAGTGCAGTTCATAACATACATGATACTTCCTAGTATACGGGAGTATTCAAGCTGGTAAATACCATCACCAGTGTTCTTTACCCAATTTTGGTTCATATCTACTGGTGATTTTGCAATAGTTATATTATATTGCTTGAATTTTTCAAGTATCTTACCAATGTATTGTGATTGGGATAATGCATATCCCTGTGGTGTTCTCAAAATTTTGACACCCAATATCACATCAGCCAATCCTAGGTCTTTCATATCGAATCTAGAGGATAACATATTCTTTGTAGATGTTATTATGGCCTTGTTATTGCCTAGGATTAGTAAGTCATCAACATAAAGACAAATAATGACATATCCAACATGTGTGTGTTTTATGTAGACACATTTATCTGATTCATTTATTGTGAATCCATTTGATAATATAGTTTCATCAAATTTCTCATGCCATTGTTTTGGAGCTTGTTTAAGGCCATAAAGCGACTTTACTAATTTGCATACTTTATTCTCATTTCCAGAGCTAAGAAACCCTTCAGGTTGCTTCATATATATTTCTTCCTCTAGTTCACCATTCAAAAATGCAGTTTTTACATCCATTTGATGTATTTCTAAATCAAGTATGGATGCGATTGTAATAAGCATCCTAATTGATGTTATCCTCATCACTAGTGAATATGTATCAAAATAGTCCAGGTCTTCCTTTTGTCTGAATCCTTGGACTACAAGACGAGCTTTGTACTTGTCTATTGAACCATTAGGTTTCAATTTCTTTTTAAATATCCATTTATTACCTAAGGTCTTGCATCCTTGAGGTAAATCAACTAACTCCCAGGTATGGTTAGCCATAATGGATTTAATCTCATTGTTAATAGCCTCTTTCCAGTAAGGGGCATCGCTGGAGGACATAGCTTGTTTGTATGTCAAAGGATCATCTTCTAACATAAAAGTGTAGAAGTCTGGTCCAAAGGTCCTAGAGGTTCTTGATTTTTTGCTCCTTCTTGGTTCCTTCACTTGTTGATCAGCACTAGTTTGCCGAAGTTTATTTTGTTCAATATTCTTAAGAGAATCGGTAAATTCATCTTCTCTTGGTCTCTTTTGAGTATCATTGTCAATACCCTATTTTAAAGGGAATATATGTTCGAAAAATCTTGCATTTCTCGATTCGATGATGGTATTTTCATGAATATCATCAATTTTATATTTGTGTACTAGAAATTGATAAGCGGCACTATTTTGTGCATATCCAATGAATACACATTCGATTGTTTTTGGTCCAATTTTGACCTTCTTTGGTTTTGGTATCTCTACTTTGGCAAGACACCCCTACACTTTTAAGTATTTGTAGGATATCGGTCTATTTTTCCAAAGTTCGTGAGGAGACTTGGATGTTTTCTTTCATGGTATTTTATTTAAAATATGGTTTGCTGAAAGAATAGCTTCTCCCCAAAAGTTATCTGCCAAGCCAGAACTGATTAATAAAACATTCATCATTTCTTTAAGAGTTCTATTTTTCCGTTTGGCTATACCGTTGGATTGAGGTGAATATGGTGATGTAGTTTGGTGTATAATGCCGTGCTCAACGCAGAATTCCTCAAAAGGAAATTCATATTCTCCTCCTCTATCACTTCTTAAAGCTTTAATTTTCCTGTTGAGTTGATTCTCAACTTTTGCTTTATACTGTTTAAACATGTCGAATGCTTTATCCTTGCTTCTAAGGAGATACACATAGCAGTACCTAGTACAATCATCAATAAACGTAATGAAATGCCTTTTTCCACCTCTAGTTTGACACATTTTCAAATCACATACATCAGTGTGTATAAGTTCTAGAGGTTCAGTTTCTCGTTCAACATGATGAAACGAGGTTCTTGTCAATTTTGCTTCTGCACAAATTTTACATTTATAGTTGGAGTCTGTGTTACATTTTGGTATACATTCTAGATTAATCATTTTTCGCAGTGTATCAAAATTCACATGCCCTAGTCTAGAATGCCATATGTTAGAAGAGTCAACAGTATAAGCAGAAGATTCACTTTTATTCATATCAGTGTTTGGTATAATAGTTGTTACATTTGCTTTGAATAAACCATCACATACATATCCTCTTCCTACATACACTCCATTCTTTGATAATACAAACTTATCGGTTACAAAGTTTAATTTGAAAGCATGCTTGCTAAGCAAGGACCCTAATATCAAATTCTTGCGGATTTCTGGAACGTGAAGAACATCACTCAAAGTAAGCTCTTTTCCTGAAGTTAGTTTTAGCACAACTTTTCCTTTGCCTTCGACCTTTGATGCAGATGAATTGCCCATGAAAAGTTGTTCATCATCAGTTGCAGTTTTATAAGTTGTAAACATCCACTTATTAGCACATATGTGTCGAGTGGCACCTGTGTCTACAAACCATTCTTTTGAATTACCAACAAGGTTGCATTCTGATATTACTGCACATAAATCCATATCAGAAATGCAATCTGTAACATCAGCCGTATTTGCTTCTGATTTCTTCTTTTTGGGAGCGCGACATTCGGCTGCTTTATGCCCCTTCTTTCAGCAGTTATGGCAAGAACCCTGAAATTTCTTCTTCAACTGTTGAGGCGCATTCTCATGTTTTCTCTTATTAGGTTTGTCTGACTCAACAACATTTGCTTTGGCAGCCATATTCTGAGAGATCTTTTTCTTAGAATTTCTATTTTCTTCCACAATTCGCAGACGGACTAAGAGTTCTTCCATTGTCATTTTCTTACGCTTATGCTTAAGGTAATTTTGGAAGTCCTTCCAAGATGGAGGAAGTTTCTCAATGGTTGCAGCAACTTGGAAAGGTTCGCTAAGCATCATCCCTTCATCTTGCAGTTGACGGATGATCAGTTGTAGTTCTTGAGTCTGGTTGATCACAGTCTTTGAATCTACTATTTTGAAGTTGAGAAATTTGCCAGCGATGAATTTCTTCATGCCTACATCTTCAGTTTTGTACTTTTTGTCCAAGGCTGTCCAGAGTTCCTTGGATGTTGCAACAGTACAATAGACATTGTAGAGGTTATTATCCAGTCCATTCAGAATATAGTTTTTACACATAAAGTTTGAATTTTTCCAAACATTTGCGGCCTCCACTTTGATTGCATCGGGTTCGAGTTCGCTAATTTCAGGAGCATCTTCGGTTAGAAACCTGGCGACGCCTAATGTTGTTAGATAAAACAACATCTTCTGTTGCCAATGCTTGAAGTCCGTCCCGTTGAACTTTTCTGGCCATTTTCCAAGAGACAGTGTCATTGTCGAAACCAGAGGCGCCGGCTGAGCATTTGTCACCGTCTGCGTCAGTGCAGCGTTATTGTTGTTGCTATTTTGAGACATCGTCGTCTACAAAAATCAATATTGTTTCAAGAATGTTATCCGCAACTACACAAAAGTGTTACGAATCTGATAGTAACTTCAATAATGTTACTAAACTGTTCAGAATTGGTCACAGCAGAGAAATGTTTATAATTCTCACAATTAAATTGCAAAAACAGCAACAGAATAAAATGTGACAAATTTTAATAAATACTGGTATGGTACAGAACCGTACTAAACTGTTGCAATTGAATTTGTATGAAACCCAAAGAAGTACCTAGTCGTCCGAGTCCAGAGAATATCTGTTTCCTTGAAACAATATTGCCCTCTTATATGCACTGAAGGATTTGAGCAATTTGTCTCCCAGGATGAAACGGACCGACCCCAATATGTTGTGCGTGCAGACGGAGCGACGACGAACTGAAGGAATTGTAGAACTGTGAATAGAGGTATGGGAAGAGGAACAGAAGGAAGAAATGAATTAATTCTTAGTTTCTTAATCTCGTTTTGCGGGCCCTTATATATAGGCTGGAGGAGGTGCCTATTCGGAGCGGTCGTGACTGTTGGAAAGTTTGTGACCTTTTTTAACCGACAGACGCGCGCGTACGGGCGCAACGTTCTAATTTTAAAGTTCAAAATTAGCTGTTTCAGCGCAGCAGGCCCAAGTGGCAGACGGAGGACCATCTAATCACGAGACCCCAAGAGCCCCAAGGCCCAAGGGCCAATCTTTGACATTTTAATATTAATATGAAGGCCCAAAGCCCACATACCTAAACCTAAATTGCCACATCTCAAGTCTTCATGTCTCCTTCTTCTTTTGTTTTGATTTAGTATATTAGGTTATAGTATATATGGGGGATTTGGCACAAATATTCCACTATGTGGGACATTGTTTCCAAAGGTTAATTTGAAACCATGCTTGCTAAGCAAGGACCCTGATATCGAATTCTTGCGGATTTCTGGAACGTGAAGAACATCACTCAAAGTAAGCTCTTTTTCAAAAGTTAGTTTCAGCACAACTTTTCCTTTGCCTTCGACCTTTGATGCAGATGTATTGCACATGAAAAGTTGTTCATCATCAGTTGCGGTTTTATAGTTTGTAAACATCCACTTATTAGCACATATGTGTCGAGTGGCACGTGTGTCTACAAACCATTCTTTTGAATTACCAACAAGGTTGCATTCTGATATTACTGCACATAAATCCATATCAGAAATGCAATCTGTAACTTCAGCCGTATTTGCTTCTGATTTCTTCCTTTTGGGAGCGCGACATTTGGTTGCTTTGTGCCTCTTCTTTCTGCAGTTATGGCAAGAACCCTGAAATTTCTTCTTTGACTTTAGAGGCGCATTCTCGCGTTTTCTCTTGTTAGGTTTGTCTGACTCAACAACATTTGCTTTGGCAGCCATATTCTGAGAGATCTTTTTCTCAGAATTTCTATTATCTTCCTCAATTCGCAGACGAACTATGAGTTCTTCCATTGTCATTTCCTTACGCTTATGCTTAAGGTAATTTTTGAAGTCCTTCCATGATGGAGGAAGTTTCTCAATGGTTGCGGCAACCTGGAAAGATTCGCTAAGCATCATCCCTTCATCTTGCAGTTGACGGATGATCAGTTGTAGTTCTTGAGTCTGGTTGATCACAGTCTTTGAATCTACCATTTTGAAGTCGAGAAATTTGCCAGCGATGAATTTCTTCATGCCTGCATCTTTAGTTTTGTACTTTTTGTCCAAGGCCGTCCAGAGTTCATTGGATGTTGCAACAGTACAATAGACATTGTAGAGGCTATTATCCAGTCCATTCAGAATATAGTTTTTACACATAAAGTCTGAATTTTTCCAAACATTTGCGGCCTCCACTTTGATTGCATCGGGTTCGAGTTCGCCAACTTCAGGAGCATCTTCGGTTAGAAACTTGGCGAGGCCTAATGTTGTTAGATAAAACAACATCTTTTGTTGCCAACGCTTGAAGTCCGTCCCATTGAACTTTTCTGGCCTTTCTCCATGAGACAGTGTCATTGTCGGAACCAAAGGCGCCGGCTGAGCGTTTATCACCGTCTGTGTCGGTGCAGCGTTATTGTTGTTTCTATTTTGAGACATCGTCATCTACAAAAATCAATATTGTTTCAAGAATGTTATCCGCAACTACACAAAAGTGTTATGAATCTGATAGTAACTTCAATAATGTTACTAAACTGTTCAGAATTGGTCACAGCAGAGAAATGTTTATAATTCTCATAATTAAATTGCAAAAACAACAACAGAATAAAATGTGACAAATTTTAATAAATACTGGTATGGTACAGAATCGTACTAAACTATTGCAATTGAATTTGTATGAAACCCAGAGTAGTACCTAGTCGTCCGAGTCCAGAGAATATATGTTTCCTTGAAATAATATTGCCCCCTTATATGCACCGAAGGATTTGAGCAATTTGTCTCCCAGGATGAAACGGACCGACCCCAATATGTTGTGCGTGCAGACGGGGCGACGACGAACTGAAGGAATTATAGAACTGTGAATAGAGGTCTGGGAAGAGGAAAAGAAGGAAGAAATGAATTAATTCTTAGTTTTTTAATCTCGTTTTGTGGGCCCCTATATATAGGCTGGAGGAGGTGCCTATTCGGAGTGGTCATGACTGTTGGAAAGGTTGCAAACCTTTTTAATCGACAGATGCGCGCGTACAGGCGCAACGTTCTAATTTTGAAGTTCAAAATTAACCGTTTCAGCGCAGCAAGCCCAAGTGGCAGACGAAGGCCCATCTAATCACGAGACCCCAAGAGCCCCAAGGCCCAAGGCCCAATCTTTGACATTTTAATATTAATATGAAGGCCCAAAGCCCACATGCCCAAAACCTACATTTCCACATCTCAAGTCTTCATGTCTCCTTCTTCTTTTGTTTTGATTTAGTATATTAGGTTATAGTGTATATGGTGGATTTGGCACAAATATTCCACTATGTGGGACAATCCTTCCACACAATACACACAATACCCAAAATCTCTCTCTTCCCTAACCACTTCCTCTTTCTAACAATCCCCCACATGAATGAGTAGTGGTTCATAGTGTCACGAGACATTTATCGGATCGGTTTAAAGTAGCACATGTGCCTTGAACTTTCCTAATGATTACGTATTTGAATTACGGGCGAATCAATAGACTTAGAATGTCCTTGAACTGTAAGCCTTTTGTGTAATTCTAAAATAGATAGCACATGATAAATGTTTCTTATAATCCTTAGTTCTCTGTTTGTGTTCATTTTTGCCTTGAACACCTGCCTGGTCTCATAAGTGCTTAGAGAATTTGGCCTTATAATTCTCTTTGAAGCGGCGCCTTCGCACTTACATAGGTGATTCTGTAAGGGTTATTCCTAATTCCTCAAGTACATACATCATTAAAAGTATCAATACTTATCCTATTTTCCATAATGCACTGACTTTATCATAAGAATGGTTTGTGTGTAACAGTGCCGTCAAGTTTCTCTTAAACTTAGTTGTCCCTTTGAACCTAGATCTTGGGATCTCTAGTCAACTAGGTGGGGTTTCCATTTTAAAAAAAACTTTTATTCTATGGGCCTTAACCCCATTCCCATCGATAAGGTTTGAACTTTCTCTCTTGGCAAGCCTTTTGTTAGTGGATATGTTATGTTCTCTTTAGACCTTATGTAGTCTATAGTGATAACTCCATTAGAGAGAAGTTGTCTTATTGTTTTATGTCTACGACGAATATGCCTAGATTTACCATTGTATATTGTACTATTAGCTCTCCCAATTGCTCATTGACTATCACAATGTATACATATTGGAGGCACAGGTTTGCTCCAACTTGGAATATCTTCCAAGAAACTTCGAAGCCAGTCTGCTTCTTCTGTGGTCTTATCTAGTCCAATAAACTCTGATTCCATCGTAGATCTAGCTATACAAGTCTGTTTGGATGATTTCCATGATATTGCTCCATTTCCTAATGTGAACACATATCCACTTGTAGACTTTGTATCTTGTGATCCAGGTATCTAATTGGCATCACTGTATCCTTTCACTACTGAAGGATAGTTTGTATAGTGTAGACCATAGTTCTGCATATACTATAGGTATCCTAGAACTCTGATTATCGCTTTCCAATGATGTTTACCAAGATTGCTAGTATATCTACTCAGCTTACTTACAGCGTATGCGATATCTGGCCTAGTGCAGTTCATAACATACATGATACTTCCTAGTATACGAGAGTATTCAAGCTGGTAGATACCATCACCAGTGTTCTTTACCCAATTTTGGTTCATATCTACTGGTGATTTTGCAATAGTTATATTATATTGCTTGTATTTTTCAAGTATTTTATCGATGTAATGTGATTGGGATAATGCATATCCCTATGGTGTTCTCAAAATTTTGACACCCAATATCACATTAGCTAGTTCTAGGTCTTTCATATCGAATCTAGATGATAACATATTCTTCGTAGATGTTATTATGGCCTTGTTATTGCCTAGGATTAGTAAGTCATCAACATAAAGACAAATAATGACATATCCAACATGTTTGTGTTTTATGTAGACACATTTATCTGATTCATTTATTGTGAATCCATTTGATAACATATTTTCATCAAATTTCTCATGCCATTGTTTTGGAGCTAGTTTAAGGCCATAAAGAGACTTTACTAATTTGCATTCTTTATTCTCATTTCCAGAGCTAAGAAACCCTTCAGGTTGCTTCATATATATTTCTTCGTCTAGTTCACCATTCAAAAATGCAGTTTTTACATCCATTTGATGTATTTCTAAATCAAGTATGGATGCGGTTGCAATAAGCATCCTAATTGATGTTATCCTCGTCACTAGTGAATATGTATCAAAATAGTCCAGGTCTTCCTTTTGTCTGAATCCTTGGACTACAAGATGAGCTTTGTACTTGTCTATTGAACCATCAGGTTTCAATTTCTTTTTAAATATCCATTTATTACCTAAGGTCTTGCATCCTTGAGGTAAATCAACTAACATCCAGATATGGTTAGCCATAATGGATTCAATCTCATTGTTAATAGCCTCTTTCCAGTAAGGGGCATCGCTGGAGGACATAGCTTGTTTGTATGTCAAAGGATCATCTTCTAACATAAAAGTGTAGAAGTCTGGTCCAAAGGTCCTAGAGGTTGTTGACTTTTGGCTCCTTCTTGGTTCCTCCACTTGTTGATCAGCACTAGTTTACCGAAGTTTATTTTGTTCAATATTCTCAAGAGAATCAGTAAATTCATCTTCTCTTGGTCTCTTTTGAGTATCATTGTCAGTACCCTGTTTTAAAGGGAATATATGTTCGAAAAATCTTGCATTTCTCGATTCGATAATGGTATTTTCATAAATGTCATCAATTTCAGATTTTTCTGTACTAAAAATCGATAAGCGGCACTGTTTTGTGCATATCCAATGAATACACAGTCGATTGTTTTTGGTCCAATTTTGACCTTCTTTGGTTTAGGTATCTCTACTTTGGCAAGACACCCCCACACTTTTAAGTATTTGTAGGATGTCGGTCTATTTTTCCAAAGTTCGTGAGGAGACTTGGATGTTTTCTTTCGTGGTATTTTATTTAAAATATGGTTTGCCGAAAGAATAGCTTCTCCCCAAAAGTTATCTGCCAAGCCAGAACTGATTAATTAAACATTCATCATTTCTTTAAGAGTTCTAATTTTTCGTTCGGCTATACCGTTGGATTGAGGTGAATATGGTGCTGTAGTTTGGTGTATAATGTCGTGCTCAACGCAGAATTCGTCAAAAGGAAATTCATATTCTCCTCCTCTATCACTTCTTAAAGCTTTAATTTTCCTGTTGAGTTGATTCTCAACTTCTGTTTTATACTGTTTAAACATGTCGAATGCTTCATCCTTGCTTCTAAGGAGATACACATAGCAGTACCTAGTACAATCATCAATAAACGTAATGAAATACCTTTTTCCACCTCTAGTTTGACACATTTTCAAATCACATACATCAGTGTGTATAAGTTCTAAAGGTTCATTTTCTCGTTCAACATGATGAAACGAGGTTCTTGTCAATTTTGCTTCTGCACAAATTTGACATTTATAGTTGGAGTCTATGTTACATTTTGGTATACATTCTAGATTAATCATTTTTCGCAGTGTATCAAAATTCACAAGCCCTAATCTAGAATGCCATATGTTAGAAGAGTCAACAATATAAGCAGAAGATTCACTTTTATTCATATCAGTGTTTGGTACAATAGTTGTTACATTTGCTTTGAATAAACCATCACATACATATCCTCTTCCTACATACACTTCATTCTTTGATAATACAAACTTATCGGCTACAAAGGTTAATTTGAAACCATGCTTGCTAAGCAAGGACCCTGATATCAAATTCTTGCGGATTTCTGGAACGTGAAGAGCATCACTCAAAGTAAGCTCTTTTCCAGAAGTTAGTTTCAGCACAAATTTTCCTTTGCCTTCGACCTTTGATGCAGATGTATTGCCCATGAAAAGTTGTTCATCATCAGTTGCAGTTTTATAGGTTGTAAACATCCTCTTATTAGCACATATGTGTCGAGTGGCACCTGTGTCTACAAACCATTCTTTTGAATTACCAACAAGGTTTCATTCTGATATTACTGCACATAAATCCATATCAGAAATGCAATCTGTAACTTCAGCCGTATTTGCTTCTGATTTCTTCCTTTTGGGAGCGCGACATTCGGCTGCTTTATGCCCCTTCTTTCTGCAGTTATGGCAAGAACCCTGAAATTTCTTCTTCGACTTTTGAGGCGCATTCTCACGGTTTCTCTTATTTGGTTTGTCTGACTAACCAACATTTGCTTTGGCAGCTATATTCTGAGAGATATTTTTCTCAGAATTTCTAGTATCTTCTTCAATTCGCAGATGAACTATGAGTTCTTCCATTGTCATTTCCTTACGCTTATGCTTAAGGTAATTTTTGAAGTCCTTCCATGATGGAGGAAGTTTCTTAATGGTTGCGGAAACCTGGAAAGATTCGCTAAGCATCATCCCTTCATCTTGCAGTTGATGGATGATCAGTTGTAGTTCTTGAGTCTGGTTGATCACAGTCTTTGAATCTACCATTTTGAAGTCGAGAAATTTGCCAGCGATGAATTTCTTCATGCCTACATCTTCAGTTTTGTACTTTTTGTCCAAGGCCGTCCAGAGTTCCTTGGATGTTGCAACAGTACAATAGACATTGTAGAGGCTATTATCCAGTCCATTCAGAATATAGTTTTTACACATAAAGTCTGAATTTTTCCAAACATTTGCGGCCTCCACTTTGATTGCATCGGGTTCGAGTTCGCCAACTTCAGGAGCATCTTCGATTAGAAACCTGGCGAGGCCTAATGTTGTTAGATAAAACAACATATTCTGTTTCCAACGCTTGAAGTCCGTCCCGTTGAACTTTTCTGGCCTTTCTCCATGAGACAGTGTCATTGTCGGAACCAGAGGCGTCGGCTGAGCATTTGTCACCGTCTACGTCGGTGCAGCGTTATTATTGTTGCTATTTTGAGACATCGACATCTACAAAAATCAATATTGTTTTAGGAATGTTATCTGCAACTACACAAAAGTGTTATGAATCTGATAGTAACTTCAATAATGTTACTAAACTGTTCAGAATTGGTCACAGTAGAGAAATGTTTATAATTCTCATAATTAAATTGCAAAAACAGCAACAGAATAAAATGTGACAAATTTTAATAAATACTGGTACGGTACAGAACCGTACTAAACTATTGCAATTGAATTTGTATGAAACCCAGAGAAGTACCTAGTCGTCCGAGTCCAGAGAATATCTGTTTCCTTGAAACAATATTGCCCCCTTATATGCACTGAAGGATTTGAGCAATTTGTCTCCCAGAATGAAATGGACCGACCCCAATATGTTGTGCGTGCAGACGGGGCGACGACGAACTGAAGGAATTATAGTACTGTGAATAGAGGTCTGGGAAGAGGAACAAAAGGAAGAAATGAATTAATTCTTAGTTTTTTAATCTCGTTTTGCGGGCCCCTATATATAGGCTGGAGGAGGTGCCTATTCGGAGCGGTCATGACTGTTGGAAAGGTGGCAAACCTTTTTAATCGATAGATGCGCGTGTACAGTCGCAACGTTCTAATTTTGAAATTCAAAATTAGCCGTTTTAGCGCATCAAGCCCAAGTGGCAAACGAAGGCCCATCTAATCACGAGACACCAAGAGCCGCAAGGCCCAAGGCCCAAGGCCCAATCTTTGACATTTTAATATTAATATGAAGGCCCAAAGCCCACATGCCCAAAGCCTACATTTCCACATCTCAAGTCTTCATGTCTCCTTCTTCTTTTGTTTTGATTTAGTATATTAGGTTATAGTGTATATGGTGGATTTGGCACAAAATTCCACTATGTGGGACATTGTTTCCACATAATACACACAATACCCAAAATCTCTCTCTTCCCTAACCACTTCCTCATTCATTTTTCTAACAATCCCCCACATGAATGAGTAGTTGTTCATAGTGTCACGAGACATTTATCGGATCGGTTTAAAGTAGCACATGTGCCTTGAACTTTCCTAGTGATTACCTATTTGAATTACGGGCGAATCAGTAGACTTAGAATGTCCTTGAACCGTAAGCCTTTTGTGTAATTCTAAAATAGATAGCACATGATAAATGTTTCTTATAATCCTTCGTTCTCTGTTTGTGTTCATTTTTGCCTTGAACACCTGCCTGGTCTCATAAGTGCTTAGAGAATTTGGCCTTATAATTCTCTTTGAAGCGGCGCCTTCGCACTTACATAGGTGATTTTGTAAGGGTTATTCGTAATTCCTCAAGTACAGACATCATTAAAAGTATCAATACTTATCATATTTTCCATAATGCACTGACTTTATCATAGGAATGGTTTGTGTGTAACAGTGCCGTCAAGTTTCTCTTAAACTTAGTTGTCCCTTTGAACCTAGATCTTGGGATTTCCCGTCAACTAGGTGGGGTTTCCGTTTTAAAAAAACTTTTATTCTATGGGCCTTAACCCCATTCCCATCAATAAGGTTTGAACTTTCTCTCTTGGCAAGCCTTTTGTTAGTGGATCCACTATGTTCTCTTTAGACCTTATGTAGTCTATATTGATAACTCCATTAGAGAGAAGTTGTCTTATTGTTTTATGTCTACGACGAATATGCTTATATTTACCATTGTGTAGTGTACTATTAGCTCTCCCAATTGCTCATTGACTATCACAATGTATATGTGACGACCGCCCATGACCCCTGCACTAAACATAGAGATAGTGCGCTGATAAGTGTGCCAGGCAGCCATGGACGATTGCCAAGGTAAATTAAAAACAGCAGAATCTATCGTATTACTCACAGCGCATGGATAAAATACAATAGAGAAAATATATAGTGAAGCATCTCAAAATAGAATCTCATCAATTAAGCTTCATAATAGTTGAATACAAACATCTGAATAGTCAATACATCAAGCCTCACTACATATCACTCAGAGAATTATGCAAAACAGCGGAACATCCAGTACATATAGTAAGAAAAATAATATGCAAGCCTCCAGCTCGTCTTCGTCATCAGCATCGTCGGAAACTAAGAACAGCACCTGTCACTTGCTACCTAGTCTGCTCATCCCCAAAGCGGATGAACAGCCCAAGGCAATAAGAGTTAAACATAAAGCCTTGAGTCAGACAACAGTCTTAGTGAGCAGTAAATTAACTAACAACATACCAAAAGAGCATAAACGAAAAAGGAATAGGAATCCAACCCTCCCACTCCACCTCTTTCTACAGTGATAGCCCCCAGACACACTAAGCAGAAATAAACATAGCAAAGCAGACATTTAAAGTAAAGCGATTATCACTCGAGTCAAGGTCAACATTTTCCAAGTACAAACCCCCAAGGCCTAAACCAAGATCAGATAAGCACCCAGAAAACATTACTCTTGAGACCGAATGACGATACAACCAAACATCCATGACTCTGGCTATCACTGTTATCATTGCTTTGATGCCACCGTTAATTGAATGACCGGCACATTCTTCTAGCCGTCCATCAAGGGTTAATGGCAACCCCGGTTCTAGACAAAATTACGCACGTCGTCGCAGCCCGTGCCTAGGACATCGAATCTGCCCAGAGTACTCGACTACAATCATAGTCTTTAGGGACTATCGAATCTGCCCAACGTACTCTTGCTTTGAGCCTGCTAGAACCTTCAACAACGATGAAATCTCAGCCTCCTAGTCATCCTCCTCGACGACTATTTCCATACTAGCTCGAGCGCCTCTCGAGCAAACCATTATCCTCAACTCGATCCATTTCACCGAGTTATCAACATGCTTGGAATGATCCCGTCTGGATTAAACCAAGGCTATCTCATACCATGCCTCACTTCATCTCATCATAGCAAAGCCTCATCTCAACATCAACATCATCAAATCAATCCATATGAGCTTCATCATCCGCCACATATGCCACGAGCAGCTTTTCCAATTCAAGAGCCTTTCCCTTAGCTTTTGAATCATCTTCGACTAACTTGTCCAAATCAAATCATCAATCAACTAATTTACAATAATCAATCAAGCATTCAAACATGATCAAATAAACAATTATAACAATAATGGCAATCTTGTAATTAAAGAGTCTAAATCTAACAAGCATGAATCATGAGCAATATCTCTACAACTTGATGAATGAACTTGCATAGGTTAACATGTAGTAAAATGGAGGTCAAATCATCATGAACAATAGATCTACACTTAAGTTTATGAAAATGCATGGAAATCACTATTTTAACACCAAATCAAGTCAATAATCCGATATACTCCTTTGGATCCGTGTGAGAGATAATCACCACTCACCAAATCGGCTAAACACCTCAAAAGCAACACACTTCAAATCTGGACAGCGAAGGATCTAAATCGATCTATCAAAATTCCGCTTCAAACGATGAAATCTCTCTTCGAAGAATGAAGATCTTCAATCTAAGCTCTTGGATCTTCGATTTGATCTTCGATTTGGATGGAAGGAATCACAAGATTAGAGTGGAGAAAAGAAGTGAAGAAGTGTAGAACTCGAGCTCTCAAAATGGCAGCAATTCGTCGCTTTAAAATCCGGATCCCAAAAAGTGAGGAAATGGACGTGTATTTATAGGCTGGAAATCCTTAGGTCGTCCGCCCCCTTAAGTCGTCCACGACCTAACTCTTGCCGACCTACCCATCCACACGACCTACGACCTAACGCATATGCGCTTCCACGACCTAAAAATGTCACGACCTAAGACTCAACACTACTGCGCGACCTACGACCTAACGACTTAACTGCTTACGCGACTTAACAACAATCGCGACCTAACACTTGCGCGACTTAGCTGGGTTACGACCTAACACCTCACGACCTAACTATACCCAGCATACTATCATAGGTCATCTATGACCTAACTAAACATACCATAGTGACTCAACGACTTATCTTAACTCGTCCATGACCTAAGAAAACCCTACAACTTAACAGAAGTTCTGACCTAACGACTTAACACCTTAGGTCGTCTAATCGACCTAACTACACGCAGGGTCTTTCGACCTAACTCCTAAGTCGTTTGGACAACCTAACTACTCATAACTGCTAAACTTAGGTCGCTCACGACCTAACTAAGCACAACACCCCATAGGTCGCTCACGACCTAACTACAACAACTCCTTAAGTCGCTCGAACGACCCAAACTCCCTAGGTTGTTAACCCGCTTAGTTCCTTAGGTCATTAACTCGCTAACTACTAGGTCGTTGCCGCTAGTTCTTAAGTCGCTACCCTCCTTAAGTCACTTACTAGCTTAAACCGTTAACTCCTAAGTCGTCTACTCCTTAGGTCGGTCAAATCCTATAGGTCGCTAAACCCCTTAAGTTGTTCACTCGACCTAAGCCACCACACGACCTAACTTCCACACGACTTATCCCAAAATCCTTAAGTCGCCATCTTCCTTAGGTCGTCAACTCCCTTAAGTCGCTCCACCGACCTAACTACTATACGACCTAAGCTATAGACGACTTAAATGCTAAACGACTTAACAACACTAAACGACTTATCAATAATACGACCTAATGACAACAGTTTAACGATGTTTCGATCCGTAAAAATACGGGTCGTTACATTCTCTCCCACTTAGGAATTTCACCCCCGAAATTCCAAACAAACAAGAGCAATCAAAAACTATTCTGCATGCCTACCATCCATAGCAACCAACAAACCATGCGTCCAATTACTAGCCTAGCATGCAGAATTCTAAAACTAGAACAAGTTACAATATCGTGAGATGAAACGACACCTTATGGCCATACCTCGAAGAGTTCAGGATGAGCTGCCTTCATCCTCTCTTCCACCTCCCATGTACAGTTGTTAACATCATCACTCCATTGTATCTTGAGCAACCTAACTATCTTCCTCCTAAGCTATTTCGTGTCAGTTTCCACAACACGAAGCGGCCTACGAGGTCTCTTCTCGACTGGATAAATCTCAAAATCTTCACAGCTATCTACAGAAACCACTGTATTCGAGTCGTGCACATATTTCCGTAGATACGATACATGAAAAACATTGTGCACACTCGACATCTTTTCGGGTAAATCCAATTTATAGGCGAGCTTTCCAATTCGCTCGATGATCGGGAATGGTCCAACAAATCTCGGAGTCAATTTTCCTTTCTTCCCGAATCGAATAACATTCTTTAGTGGAGAAATCTTCACAAAAACCATATCACCTACGTCGAATTCTAAATCCTTACGATGCTTATCGGCATAACTTTTCTGACGGTCTTGGGCTGCCTTCATTCGTTGCTGAATGATCTCTATGCAATCCGAAGTCTGTCGAATCATTTCTGGCCCAAGTATCAACTTTTCTCCTGTTTCTAACCAACATGTCGGAGAGTTACACGGTCTTCCATACAATGCCTCATACGGTGCCATACCAATGCTTGACTGGTAACTGTTATTATACGAAAATTCAACCAAATGAAGATGATCTTCCCATGATCCTCCGAAATCTAAAACACATGCTCTAAGGAGATCTTCCAAAACTCGGTTGACTCTCTCGGTCTGACCATTTGTTTGGGGATGATAAGCTGTACTCAAACACAACTCGGTTCCTAAAACTTCCTGGAAGCTCTTCCAAAATCCACTAGTGAACAATGGGTCTCGATCGCTCACTATACTCTTCGGAATACCATGGAATCGAACTATCCACTTAACATACAACTCAGCCAACTTTGATGCAGTCCTGGTTGATCGAACAGGAATGAATCTTGCACTCTTAGTCAAACGATCTACGATGACCCAAATCCCTTCATTTCCCGCTCTGGTTCTAGGTAACCCATCGATAAAATCCATCGATATTTGCTCCCACTTCCATGTAGGAACTTCTAATGGCTGAAGAAATCCACTTGGCTTCTTTTGCTCAGCTTTTACCAACTGGCAGTTCATGCATTTGGAAATAAAATTTCCAACATCCTTCTTCATACCTTCCCAGTAATAGGTTCTCTTCATATCCCGATACATCTTATTTCCACCTGGATGAATTGTCAACTTCGAGTGATGACTTTCCCTTAGAACTTCATTTCTCAATCCATCTATATCGAGAACAACTAGTCGTCCTTGCTTTCGAAGCCAACCCTCTCGATCGACCTCGAATCCTTTATCATTTTCTGGGTCCAATCCAGATTCCAAATCACGGATAATCTTGACAAGCTTATCGTCTCGCTTTTGGCTCTCGCCAATTCTTTCCACAAGAGTAGGTCTTATCGATAAGTTTGCCAACATCTCAGGTTCCAATTCACATCTGGGCCTGAAGTCAAATCCAGCTAAATACTCGAGATTCTTCCATTCTGAAAACATGGCTCCCAATCCTGCATGTCTTCGACTTAACGCATCTGCCACTGCGTTACCCTTTCCCAGAGTATAGGCTATACCAAAATCATATGATGCCAAAAACTCTAGCCATCATTGCTGTCGAAGATTCAAATCCTTTTGGGAGAAAAGATACTTCAACGACTTATGATCTGTAAACAACTCGAATCGAACTCCCAATAGATAATGTCTCCACATCTTCAGAGCAAAAACAATCGCTGCTAACTCCAAATCATGAGTTGGATAATTCCTTTCATGTGGCTTCAGTTGTCGACTTGCATACACAACAACTTTACCCTTCTGCATTAGCACTACTCCAAGTCCAGTACCACATGCGTCGGTGTAAACCACCATCTCTCCATTTCCATTTGGAATAGTCAAAACAGGAGCACCTGTCAGTAGCTCTTTCAGGATTTCGAAAGCTTGCTCACACTTAGCATCCCACCTGAATACTTGATTCTTTTTCGTCAATCCTGTTAATGGTGCAGCCGCCTTGGAAAAGTCTTTGATAAACCGACGATAATATCCTGCTAATCCAAGAAAACTTCTCACATCAGATGCATTCTTAGGTCTACCCCAATCCTGAACTGCTGCTATCTTGGCGGGATCAACCGCTATTCCGTTTCCAGAGATAATATGGCCTAAGAACCTCACTTCGCTCTTCCAGAAGTGACACTTCGAAAACTTAGCCTTCAGCTGATGTTTCCGTAAGATTTCCAAAACAATACGCAAGTGCGTCTTGTGCTCTTCTTCAGTTCTGGAATAAATCAAAATATCATCCACGAACACTAGTACGAACTTGTTCAACTGATCTCTGAACACTCTATTCTTAAGATCCACAAAATATGCTGGTGCATTGGTCAATCCAAACGGCATTACCAGCCATTCAAAGAAACCGGATGGTGTCCTGAAAGCAGTCTTCGGCACACTATCCTTAGCCACTCTTAACTGGTGAAATCCCGTTGCCAAATCCATCTGAGAAAACACCTTAGCTTCGTGAAGCTGATCAAACAACTCATCTATTCTCGGCAATGGGTACTTATTCTTCTTAGTCACTTTATTCAGCTCACGATAATCCACACACAACCTCAACGATCCATCCGCTTTGGTTACAAACACAACTGGTGCACCCCATTCGGACACACTACGCCGAATGAATCCTTTCTGAAAAAGATCATCAACCTGCACCCTCAACTCTTGCTGTTCCCTAGGCGCCATCCGCCTAAGAGGCATCACAACAGGTCTGGCTCCTTCAACTAAATCGATACGAAACTCGATCTCTCTATGCGGCGGTAACCCTTTGACCTCATCAAAGACATCCTCAAATCCATTAGCGATTGGCACCGATGACAGTCCATCCCATGGAACAACCAGCGAATACATGAAGCTCATAAAGATGCCTTCCTCATGCTTACATCGTATCACAACCTTTCGCCCTTCCACATTCTCGACTGTCACCTCCAACCTTTCACAATCAACCTTTGCCGCATACTTCCTAAGCCAGTCCATACCCAAAATAATTCCGAACACCGCAAAGTTCAGAACAAAACAATCACAAACAAAAGAGCAATCATGACTCGATACAATCAGACCACGGCATAGCATACACAGACAAGACGAACCCCCAACTGGATTAGTCACAACCAATGGCCTATCAACAATATCCAGTTCTAAACCCAACCGGCCTACAAGTTCATTACAAACAAAAGAATGCGACGCCCCAGTATCGAATAACACTCTAACTGGAACACCACATATGGAAAGAGTACCTTGAACCACCACACTCTTTCCTTTCTCCTCAACAGTAGGAGCTTTTGAAGATGATGGAACAGCCCCCAAAGCATAAGCTTGCACAATCTGCTTGTCCTTCTGCGGTTCTGGACAATTCCTCTTGATATGCCCCGGCTTGTCACAGTTGTGGCACTTCATCGGCACCTTTGGATTTTTGCAATCTCTGGAGAAATGGCCCTTCTGCTGACAATTGTAGCAGGTCACTTCGCCCTTCGGCTTCTTCTGGCCATCCTTACCCTTCTGCTGCTGCTGCTTCCTCTTCTTGTTTCCACCCTGCTGTGGTTTAGACTCTTCCTTGGTTACAGCAACAACAGATCCTTCTTTAGGAAACAGATTCTCATGTCTGAGAGCTTTCTCCACAAGCTTCTCAAATGGATCGTCCAGATGATCCACCAACTGCCTCCCAAGATAACTATCCAAGCCTGTCACAAACTTCTCGTTCTTCTGATAAGGAGATTCAATATACGACCGGGCATACTTGGACAGAGATTCAAACTCAGAAACATACTCAAGAACTGGTCTCTCACCCTGCTTGAGCTCCACAAACTTCTTGAACAGAACAGACCTCTGAGCCGTAGAAATGAACTTAGCTTCAAATCTGGCTTGGAATTGCTCCCAAGTGATTTCTTCCTCCGGAGTATCAATGGTGATAGAGTTCCACCAGTCAGAAGCTCTTCCTTGAAGCTGTCTTGATGCGATCTTCCTTTTAGTTGCATCCTCGATTCCCAAATCACCAAAGATTCTTCTACAAGCTTCTATCCATCTCTGAACTTCAATGGTTGACTCTGTTCCCAAGAAAACCTTTCCTCCAAGAGAAGTATAGTCTTTACACAGCTTGGCAAAATCCACCGGTTTTGGAGTTTGAACTTGAACTCCAACATCTACTAATGGCCCCGGAGCTGGCATCCTTCTCATGATCGAAGTCATCATAGCCTCGAACATAGCAGTGTAATCAACAGCCCGCTCAGTAGCACGGCCTTCCCTAGCAGCTGGTCTCCCTCTTCGACTCATTCTTAATATCTATAAAAAGGAATGATCAATACACCTTGAGAAAAACTGCATAAAGGGTTCAAATCATTCTAAGCTACTATATTATTTATAGTAATCATCCATAAAAATACAATTACGTCTCTCATACGTAGTTACGTCAGCGAGCGTTGGGTAAAATCGATTAACCAAAGCTCTGATACCAAATGTGACGACCGCCTATGACCCCTACACTAAACATAGAGATAGTGCGCTGATAAGTGTGCCAGGCAGCCATGGACGATTGCCAAGGTAAATTAAAAACAGCAGAATCTATCGTATTACTCACAGCGCATGGATAAAATACAATAGAGAAAATATATAGTGAAGCATCTCAAAATAGAATCTCATCAATTAAGCTTCATAATAGTTGAATACAAACATCTGAATAGTCAATACATCAAGCCTCACTACATATCACTAAGAGAATTATACAAAGCAGCGGAACATCCAGTACATATAGTAAGAAAAATAATATGCAAGCCTCCAGCTCGTCTTCGTCATCAGCATCGTCGGAAACTAAGAACAGCACCTGTCACCTGCTACCTAGTCTGCCCATCCCCAAAGCGGATGAACAGCCCAAGGCAATAAGAATTAAACATAAATCCTTGCGTCAGACAACAGTCTTAGTGAGCAGTAAATTAACTAACAACATACCAAATGAGCATAAAGGAAAAAGGAATAGGAATCCAACCCTCCCACTCCACCTCTTTCTACAGTGATAGCCCCCAGACACACTAAGCAAAAATAAACATAGCAAAGCAGACATTTAAAGTAAAGCGATTATCACTCGAGTCAAGGTCAACATTTTCCAAGTACAAACCCCCAAGGCCTAAACCAAGATCAGATAAGCACCCAGAAAACATTGCTCTTGAGACCGAATGACGATACAACCAAACATCCATGACTCTGGCTATCACTGTTATCATTGCTTTGATGCCACCGTTAATTGAATGACCGGCACATTCTTTCAGCCGTCCGTCAAGGGTTAATGGCAACCCCGGTTCTAGACAGAACTCTGCACGTCGTCGCAGCCCGTGCCTAGGACTATCGAATCTGCCCGGAGTACTCGACAAGAATCATAGTCTTTAGGGACTATCGAATCTTCCCAACGTACTCTTGCTTTGAGCCTGCTAGAACCTTCAACAACGATAAAATCTCAGCCTCCTAGTCATCCTCCTCGACGACTATTTCCATACTAGCTCGAGCGCCTCTCGAGCAAACCATTATCCTCAACTCGAACCATTTCACCGAGTTATCAACATGCTTGGAATGATCCCGTCTGGATTAAACCAAGGCTATCTCATACCATGCCTCGCTTCATCTCATCATAGCAAAGCCTCATCTCAACATCAACATCATCAAATCTATCCATATGAGCTTCATCATCCGCCACATATGCCACGAGCAGCTTTTCCAATTCAAGAGTCTTTCCCTTAGCTTTTGAATCATCTTCGACTAACTTGTCCAAATCAAATCATCAATCAACTAATTTACAACAATCAATCAAGTCAAACATTAATCCAAGTAATCAAGCATTCAAACATGATCAAATAAACAATTATAACAATAATGGCAATCTTGTAATTAAAGAGTCTAAATCTAACAAGCATGAATCATGAGCAATATCTCTACAACTTGATGAATGAACTTGCATAGGTTAACATGTAGTAAAATGGAGGTCAAATCATCATGAACAATAGATCTACACTTAAGTTTATGAAAATGCATGGAAATCACTATTTTAACACCAAATCAAGTCAATAATCCGATATACTCCTTTGGATCCGTATGAGAGATAATCACCATTCACCAAATCACCTAAACACCTCAAAAGCAACACACTTCAGATCTGGACAACGAAGGATCTAACTCGATCTATCAAAATTCCGCTTCAAACGATGAAATCTCTCTTCGAAGAATGAAGATCTTCAATCTAAGCTCTTGGATCTTCGATTTGATCTTCGATTTGGATGGAAGGAATCACAAGATTAGAGTGGAGAAAAGAAGTGAAGAAGTGTAGAACTCGAGCTCTCAAAATGGCAGCACTTCGTCGCTTCAAAATCCGGATCCCAAAAAGTGAGGAAATGGACGTGTATTTATAGGCTGGAAATCCTTAGGTCGTCCGCCCCCTTAAGTCATCCACGACCTAACTCTTGCCGACCTACCCATCCACACGACCTACGACCTAACGCATATGCGCTTCCACGACCTAAAAATGTCACGACCTAAGACTCAACACTACTGCGCGACCTACGACCTAACGACTTAACTGCTTACGCGACTTAACAACAATCGCGACCTAACACTTGCGCGACTTAGCTGGGTTACGACCTAACACCTCACGACCTAACTATACCCAGCATACTATCATAGGTCGTCTACGACCTAACTAAACATACCATAGCGACTCAACAACTTATCTTAACTCGTCCACGACCTAAGAAAACCCTACGACTTAACAAAAGTTCTAACCTAACGACTTAACACCTTAGGTCGTCTAATCGACCTAACTACACGCAGGGTCTTCCGACCTAACTCCTAAGTCGTCTGGACGACCTAACTACTCATAACTGCTAAACTTAGGTCGCTCACGACCTAACTAAGCACAACACCCCATAGGTCGCTCACGACCTAACTACAACAACTCCTTTAGTCGCTCGAACGACCCAAACTCCCTAGGTTGTTAACCCGCTTAGTTCCTTAGGTCGTTAACTCGCTAACTACTAGGTCGTTGCCGCTAGTTCTTAAGTCGCTAACCTCCTTAAGTCGCTTACTAGCTTAAACCGTTAACTCCTAAGTCGTCTACTCCTTAGGTCGGTCAAATCCTATAGGTCGCTAAACCCCTTAAGTCGTTCACTCGACCTAAGCCACCACACGACCAAACTTCCACACGACTTATCCCAAAATCCTTAAGTTGCCATCATCCTTAGGTCGCCAACTCCCTTAAGTCGCTCCACCGACCTAACTACTATACGACCTAAGCTCTAGACGACTTAAACGCTAAACGACTTAACAACACTAAACGACTTATCAACAATACGACCTAATGACAACAGTTTAACGATTTTCCATCCGTAAAAATACGGGTCGTTACAGTATACATATTGGAGGCACAGGTTTGCTCCAACTTGGAATATCTTCCAAGAAACTTCGAAGCCAGTCTACTTCTTCTACGGTCTTATCTAGTCCAATAAACTTTGATTCCATCGTAGATCTAGCTATACAAGTCTGTTTGGATGATTTCCATGATATTGCTCCATTTCCTAATGTGAACACATATCCACTTGTAGACTTTGTATCTTGTGATCCAGGTATCCAATTGGCATCACTGTATCCTTCCACAATTGAAGGATAGTTTGTATAGTGTAGACCATAATTCTGCGTATACTATAGGTATCGTAGAACTCTGATTATCGCTTTCCAATGATGTTTACCAGGATTGCTGGTATATCTACTCAACTTACTTACAGCGTATGCGATATCTGGCCTAGTGCAGTTCATAACATACATGATACTTCCTAGTATACGAGAGTATTCAAGCTGGTAGATACCATCACCAGTGTTCTTTACCCAATTTTGGTTCATATCTACTGGTGATTTTGCAATAGTTATATTATATTGCTTGAATTTTTCAACTACCTTATCGATGTAATGTGATTGGGATAATGCATATCCCTGTGGTGTTCTCAAAATTTTGACACCCAATATCACATCAGCCAGTTCTAGGTCTTTCATATCGAATCTAGAGGATAACATATTCTTTGTAGATGTTATTATGGCCTTGTTATTGCCTAGGATTAGTAAGTCATCAATATAAAGACAAATAATGACATATCCAACATGTTTGTGTTTTATGTAGACACATTTATCTGATTCATTTATTGTGAATCCATTTGATAACATAGTTTCATCAAATTTCTCATGCCATTGTTTTGGAGCTTGTTTAAGGCCATAAAGCGACTTTACTAATTTGCATACTTTATTCTCATTTCCAGAGCTAAGAAACCCTTCAGGTTGCTTCATATATATTTCTTCCTCTAGTTCACCATTCAAAAATGCAGTTTTTACATCCATTTGATGTATTTCTAAATCAAGTATGGATTCGGTTGCAATAAGCATCCTAATTGATGTTATCCTCGTCATTGGTGAATATGTATCAAAATAGTCCAGGTCTTCCTTTTGTCTGAATCCTTGGACTACAAGACGAGCTTTGTACTTGTCTATTGAACCATCAGGTTTCAATTTCTTTTTAAATATCCATTTATTACCTAAGGTCTTGCATCTTTGAGGTAAATCAACTAACTCCCAGATATGGTTAGCCAAATGGATTCAATCTCATTGTTAATAGCCTCTTTCCAGTAAGGGGCATCGCTGGAGGACATAGCTTGTTTGTATGTCAAATGATCATCTTCTAACATAAAAGTGTAGAAGTCTGGTCCAAAGGTCCTAGAGGTTGTTGACTTTTTGCTCCTTCTTGGTTCCTCCAATTGTTGATCAGCACTAGTTTACCGAAGTTTATTTTGTTCAATATTCTCAAGAGAATCGGTAAATTTATCTTCTCTTGGTCTCTTTTGAGTATCATTGTCAGTACCATGTTTTAAAGGGAATATATGTTCAAAAAATCTTGCATTTCTTGATTCGATGATGGTATTTTCATGAATATCATCAATTTCAGATTTTTCTGTACTAAAAATCGATAAGCGGCACTGTTTTGTGCATATCCAATGAATACACAGTCGATTGTTTTTGGTCCAATTTTGACCTTCTTTGGTTTAGGTAACTCTACTTTGGCAAGACACCCCCACACTTTTAAGTATTTGTAGGATGTCGGTCTATTTTTCCGAAGTTCGTGAGGAGACTTGGATGTTTTCTTTCGTGGTATTTTATTTAAAATATGGTTTGCCGAAAGAATAAATTCTCCCTAAAAGTTATCTGCCAAGCCAGAACTGATTAATAAAACATTCATCATTTCTTTAAGAGTTCTATTTTTCCGTTCGGCTATACCGTTGGATTGAGGTGAATATGGTGTTGTAGTTTGGTGTATAATGCCCTGCTCAATGCAGAATTCCTCAAAAGGAAATTCATATTCTCCTCCTCTATCACTTCTTAAAGCTTTAATTTTCCTGTTGAGTTGATTCTCAACTTCTGTTTTATACTGTTTAAACATGTCGAATGCTTCATCCACGCTTCTAAGGAGATACACATAGCAGTACCTAGTACAATCATCAATAAACGTAATGAAATACCTTTTTCCACCTCTAGTTTGACACATTTTCAAATCACATACATCAGTGTGTATAAGTTCTAAAGGTTCATTTTCTCGTTCAACATGATGAAACGAGGTTCTTGTCAATTTTGCTTCTGCACAAATTTGACATTTATAGTTGGAGTCTATGTTACATTTTGGTATACATTCTAGATTAATCATTTTTTGCAGTGTATCAAAATTCACATGCCCTAATCTAGAATGCCATATGTTAGAAGAGTCAACAATATAAGCAGAAGATTCACTTTTATTCATATCAGTGTTTGGTACAATAGTTTTTACATTTGCTTTGAATAAACCATCACGTACATATCCTCTTCCTACATACACTCCATTCTTTGATAATAGAAACTTATCAGCTACAAAGGTTAATTTGAAACCATGCTTGCTAAGCAAGGACCCTGATATAAAATTCTTGCGGATTTCTGGAACGTGAAGAACATCACTCAAAGTAAGCTCTTTTCCAGAAGTTAGTTTCAGCACAACTTTTCCTTTGCCTTCGAACTTTGATGCAGATGTATTGCCCATGAAAAGTTGTTCATCATCAGTTGCAGTTTTATAGGTTGTAAACATCCTCTTATTAGCACATATGTGTCGAGTGGCACCTGTGTCTACAAACCATTCTTTTGAATTACCAACAAGGTTTAATTCTGATATTACTGCACATAAATCCATATCAGAAATGCAATTTGTAACTTCAGCCGTATTTGCTTCTGATTTCTTCCTTTTGGGAGCGCGACATTCGGCTGCTTTATGCCCCTTCTTTCCGCAGTTATGGCAAGAACCCTGAAATTTCTTCTTCGAATTTTGAGGCGCATTCTCATGTTTTCTCTTGTTAGGTTTGTCTGACTCAACAACATTTGCTTTGGCAGCCATATTCTGAGAGATCTTTTTCTCAGAATTTCTATTATCTTCCTCAATTCGCAGACGAACTATGAGTTCTTCCATTTTCATTTCCTTACGCTTATGCTTAAGGTAATTTTTGAAGTCCTTCCATGATGGAGGAAGTTTCTCAATGGTTGCGGAAACCTGGAAAGAGTCGCTAAGCATCATCCCTTCATCTTGCAGTTGATGGATGATCAGTTGTAGTTCTTGAGTCTGGTTGATCATAGTCTTTGAATCTACCATTTTGAAGTCGAGAAATTTGCCAACGATGAATTTCTTCATGCCTGCATCTTCAGTTTTGTACTTTTTGTCCAAGGCCGTCCAGAGTTCCTTGGATGTTGCAACAGTACAATAGACATTGTAGAGGCTATTATCCAGTCCATTCAGAATATAGTTTTTACATATAAAGTCTGAATTTTTCCAGACATTTGCAGCCTCCACTTTGATTGCATCGGGTTCGAGTTCGCCAACTTCAGGAGCATCTTCGATTAGAAACCTGACGAGGCCTAATGCTGTTAGATAAAACAACATCTTCTGTTTCCAATGCTTGAAGTCCGTCCCGTTGAACTTTTCTGGCCTTTCTCCATGAGACAGTGTCATTGTTGGAACCAGAGGCGTCGACTGAGCGTTTGTCACCGTCTACGTCGGTGCAACGTTATTATTGTTGCTATTTTGAGACATCGTCGTCTACAAAAATCAATATTGTTTCAGGAATGTTATCTGCAACTACACAAAAGTGTTATGAATCTGATAGTAACTTCAATAATGTTACTAAACTGTTCAGAATTGGTCACAGCAGAGAAATGTTTATAATTCTCATAATTAAATTGCAAAAACAGCAACAGAATAAAATGTGACAAATTTTAATAAATACTGGTACGGTACAGAACCGTACTAAACTATTGCAATTGAATTTGTATGAAAACCAGAGAAGTACCTAGTCGTCCGAGTCCAGAGAATATCTGTTTCCTTGAAACAATATTGCCCCCTTATATGCACTGAAGGATTTGAGCAATTTGTCTCCCAGGATGAAACGTACCGACCCCAATATGTTGTGCGTGCAGACGGGGCGACGATGAACTGAAGGAATTATAGTACTGTGAATAGAGGTCTGGGAAGAGGAACAGAAGGAAGAAATGAATTAATTCTTAGTTTTTTAATCTCGTTTTGCGGGCCCCTATATATAGGCTAGAGGAGGTGCCTATTCAGAGCGGTCATGACAGTTGGAAAGGTTGCAAACCTTTTTAATTGACAGATCCGAGCATACAGGCGCAACGTTCTAATTTTGAAGTTCAAAATTAGCCGTTTCAGCGCAGCAAGCCCAAGTGGCAGACGAAGGCCCATCTAATCACGAGACCCCAAGAGCCCCAAGGCCCAAGGCCCAATCTTTGACATTTTAATATTAATATGAAGGCCCAAAGCCCACATGCCCAAAGCCTACATTTCCACATCTCAAGTCTTCATGTCTCCTTCTTCTTTTGTTTTGATTTAGTATATTAGGTTATAGTGTATATGGTGGATTTGGCACAAATATTCCACTATGTGGGACATTGTTTCCACATAATACACACAATACCCAAAATCTCTCTCTTCCCTAACCACTTCCTCATTCATTTTTCTAACAATCCCCCACATGAATGAGTAGTTGTTCATAGTGTCACGAGACATTTATCGGATCGGTTTAAAGTAGCACATGTGCCTTGAACTTTCCTAGTGATTACCTATTTGAATTACGGGCGAATAGGTAGACTTAGAATGTCCTTGAACTGTAAGCCTTTTGTGTAATTCTAAAATAAATAGCACATGATAAATGTTTCTTATAATCCTTCGTTCTCTGTTTGTGTTCATTTTTGCCTTGAACACCTGCCTGGTCTCATAAGTGCTTAGAGAATTTGGCCTTATAATTCTCTTTGAAGCGGCGCCTTCGCACTTACATAGGTTATTTTGTAAGGGTTATTCGTAATTTCTCAACTACAAACATCATTAAAAGTATCAATACTTATCCTATTTTCCATAGTGCACTGACTTTATCATAGGAATGGTTTGTGTGTAACAGTGCCGTCAAGTTTCTCTTAAACTTAGTTGTCCCTTTGAACCTAGATCTTGGGATTTCCAGTCAACTAAGTGGGGTTTCCGTTTTAAAAAAAACTTTTATTCTATGGGCCTTAACCCCATTCCCATCGATAAGGTTTGAACTTTCTCTCTTGGCAAGCCTTTTGTTAGTGGATCCACTATGTTCTCTTTAGACCTTATGTAGTCTATAGTGATAACTCCATTAGAGAGAAGTTGTCTTATTGTTTTATGTCTACGACGAATATGCCTAGATTTACCATTGTATAGTGTACTATTAGCTCTCCCAATTGCTCATTGATTATCACAATGTAGACATATTGGAGGCACAGGTTTGCTACAACTTGGAATATCTTCCAAGAAACTTCGAAGCCAGTCTACTTCTTCTGCGGTCTTATCTAGTCCAATAAACTCTGATTC
Source organism: Allium fistulosum (assembly GCA_030737815.1). Lineage (NCBI taxonomy): Eukaryota > Viridiplantae > Streptophyta > Magnoliopsida > Asparagales > Amaryllidaceae > Allium > Allium fistulosum. The sequence goes on along the minus strand of CM060903.1, from coordinate 696,319,560 downwards.
CATCGTAGATCTAGCTATACAAGTCTGTTTGGATGATTTCCATGATATTGCTCCATTTTCTAATGTGAACACATATCCACTTGTAGACTTTGTATCTTGTGATTCAGGTATCCAATTAGCATCACTGTATCCTTCCACTGTTGAAGGATAGTTTGTATAGTGTAGACCATAGTTCTGCGTATACTATAGGTATCCTAGAACTCTGATTATCGCTTTCTAATGATGTTTACCAGGATTGCTGGTATATCTACTCAACTTACTTACAGCGTATGCGATATCTGGCCTAGTGCAGTTCATAACATACATGATACTTCCTAGTATACGAGAGTATTCAAGCTGGTAGATACCATCACCAGTGTTCTTTACCCAATTTTGGTTCATATCTACTGGTGATTTTGCAATAGTTATATTATATTGCTTGAATTTTTCAAGTATCTTATCGATGTAATGTGATTGGGATAATGCATATCCCTGTGGTGTTCTCAAAATTTTGACACCCAATATCACATCAGCCAGTTCTAGGTCTTTCATATCGAATCTAGAGTATAACATATGCTTTGTAGATGTTATTATGGCCTTGTTATTGCCTAGGATTAGTAAGTCATCAATATAAAGACAAATAATGACATATCCAACATGTTTGTGTTTTATGTAGACACATTTATCTGATTCATTTATTGTGAATCCCTTTGATAACATAGTTTCATCAAATTTCTCATGCCATTGTTTTGGAGCTTGTTTAAGGCCAGAAAGCGACTTTACTAATTTGCATACTTTATCCTCATTTCCAGAGCTAAGAAACCCTTCAGGTTGCTTCATATATATTTCTTCCTCTAGTTCACCATTCAAAAATGCAGTTTTTACATCCATTTGATGTATTTCTAAATCAAGTATGGATGCGGTTGCAATAAGCATCCTAATTGATGTTATCCTCGTCACTGGTGAATATGTATCAAAATAGTCCAGGTCTTCCTTTTGTCTGAATCCTTGGACTACAAGACGAGCTTTGTACTTGTCTATTGAACCATCAGGTTTCAATTTCTTTTTAAATATCCATTTATTACCTAAAGTCTTGCATCCTTGAGGTAAATCAACTAACTCCCAGATATGGTTATCCATAATGGATTCAATCTCATTGTTAATAGCCTCTTTCCAGTAAGGGGCATCGCTGGAGGACATAGCTTGTTTGTATGTCAAAGGATCATCTTCTAACATAAAAGTGTAGAAGTCTGGTCCAAAGGTCCTAGAGGTTGTTGACTTTTTACTCTTTCTTGGTTCCTCCACTTGTTGATCGGCACTAGTTTACCGAAGTTTATTTTGTTCAATATTCTCAAGAGAATCAGTAAATTCATCTTCTCTTGGTCTCTTTTGAGTATCATTGTCAGTACCCTGTTTTAAAGGGAATATATGTTCAAAAAATCTTGCATTTCTCGATTCGATGATGGTATTTTCATGAATATCATCAATTTCAGATTTTTCTGTACTAAAAATCGATAAGCGGCACTGTTTTGTGCATATCCAATGAATACACAATCGATTATTTTTGGTCCAATTTTGACCTTCTTTGGTTTAGGTAACTCTACTTTGGCAAGACACCCTCACACTTTTAAGTATTTGTAGGATGTCGGTCTATTTTTCCAAAGTTCGTGAGGAGACTTGGATGTTTTCTTTCGTGGTATTTTATTTAAAATATGGTTTGCCGAAAGAATAAATTCTCCCCAAAAGTTATCTACCAAGCCAGAACTGATTAATAAAACATTCATCGTTTCTTTAAGAGTTCTATTTTTCCGTTCGGCTATACCGTTGGATTGAGGTGAATATGGTGTTGTAGTTTGGTGTATAATGTCGTGCTCAATGCAGAATTCCTCAAAAGGAAATTCATATTCTCCTCCTCTATCACTTCTTAAAGCTTTAAATTTCCTGTTGAGTTGATTCTCAACTTCTGTTTTATACTGTTTAAACATGTCGAATGCTTCATCCTTGCTTCTAAGGAGATACACATAGCAGTACCTAGTACAATCATCAATAAACGTAATGAAATACCTTTTTCCACCTCTAGTTTGACACATTTTCAAATCACATACATCAGTGTGTATAAGTTCTAAAGGTTCATTTTCTCGTTCAACATGATGAAACGAGGTTCTTGTCAATTTTGCTTCTGCACAAATTGGACATTTATAGTTGGAGTCTATGTTACATTTTGGTATACATTCTAGATTAATCATTTTTCGCAGTGTATCAAAATTCACATGCCCTAATCTAGAATGCCATATGTTAGAAGAGTCAACAATATAAGCAGAAGATTCACTTTTATTCATATCAGTGTTTGGTACAATAGTTGTTACATTTGCTTTCAATAAACCATCACATACATATCCTCTTCCTACATACACTCCATTCTTTGATAATACAAACTTATCGGCTACAAAGGTTAATTTGAAACCATGCTTGCTAAGCAAGGACCCTGATATCAAATTCTTGCGGATTTCTGGAACATGAAGAACATCACTCAAAGTAAGCTCTTTTTCAGAAGTTAGTTTCAGCACAACTTTTCCTTTGCCTTCGACCTTTGATGCAGATGTATTGCCCATGAAAAGTTGTTCATCATCAGTTGCAGTTTTATAGGTTGTAAACATCCTCTTATTAGCACATATGTGTCGAGTGGCACCTGTGTCTACAAACCATTCTTTTGAATTACCAACAAGGTTTAATTCTGATATTACTGCACATAAATCCATATCAGAAATGCAATCTGTAACTTCAGCCGTATTTTCTTCTGATTTCTTCCTTTTGGGAGCGCGACATTCGGCTGCTTTATGCCCCTTCTTTCCGCAGTTATGGCAAGAACCCTGAAATTTCTTCTTCGACTTTTGAGGCGCATTCTCATGTTTTCTCTTGTTAGGTTTGTCTGACTCAACAACATTTGCTTTGGCAGCCATATTCTGAGAGATCTTTTTCTCAGAATTTTTATTATCTTCCTCAATTCGCAGACGAACTATGAGTTCTTCCATTGTCATTTCCTTACGCTTATGCTTAAGTTAATTTTTGAAGTCCTTCCATGATGGAGGAAGTTTCTCAATGGTTGCGGCAACCTAGAAAGATTCTCTAAGCATCATCCCTTCATCTTGTAATTGACGGATGATCATTTGTAGTTCTTGAGTCTGGTTGATCACAGTCTTTGAATCTACCATTTTGAAGTCGAGAAATTTGCCAGCGATGAATTTCTTCATGCCTGCATCTTCAGTTTTGTACTTGTCCAAGGCCGTCCAGAGTTCCTTGGATGTTGCAACAGTACAGTAGACATTGTAGAGGCTATTATCTAGTCCACTCAGAATATAGTTTTTACACATAAAGGCTGAATTTTTCCAGACATTTGCGGCCTCCACTTTGATTGCATCGGGTTCGAGTTCGCCAACTTCAGGAGCATCTTCGGTTAGAAACCTGGCGAGGCCTAATGTTGTTAGATAAAACAACATCTTCTGTTGCCAACGCTTGAAGTCCGCCCCATTGAACTTTTCTGGCCTTTCTCCATGAGACAGTGTCACTGTCGGAACTAGAGGCGCTGGCTGAGCGTTTGTCACCGTCTGCGTTGGTGCAGCATTATTGTTGTTGCTATTTTGAGACATCGTCGTCTACAAAAATCAATTTTGTTTCAAGAATGTTATCTGCAACTACACAAAAGTGTTACGAATCTGATAGTGACTTCAATAATGTTACTAAACTATTCGGAATTGGTCACAGTAGAGAAATATTTATAATTCTCACAATTAAATTGCAAAAACAGCAACAAAATAAAATGTGACAAATTTTAACAGGCCCAAGGCCCAATCTTTGAGATTTTAATATTAATATGAAGGCCCAAAGCCCACATGCCCAAAGCCTACATTGCCACGTCTCAAGTTTTCATGTCTCCTTCTTTTTTTGTTTTGATTTGGTATATTAGATTATAGTATATATGGTGGATTTGGCATAAATATTCAACTATGTAGGACATTGTTTCCATTCAATACACACAATACCCAAAATATCTCTCTTCCCTAACCACTTCTTCATTCATTTTTCTAACATCTTTTACATTTCAGTTATTTGCATCTGTGATGATGTGAATTGGGATATTTATGATTGACATTTTCTATTTGTTTTACCTCGGTATCAATACGATTCTAATTCTAGTTTTCGCTGCGTTTGGTGTGTTAATCTGAATTTTCCCCAATAAAGTCATGTTCAATTGTTCTTGCAGTGTTGTATGCTTGTTTCTCCGGGTTAAGAAAGAGTTTGAGATTGTGAAATTTTGTAGAATATTGTCGGACTGGATGTACGACAGGGTCCAAACTAGGATAAATCTTTACCTACACTTATTTAGGTGCTACTTACTAAGTTTGTGTTCACTGAACTTAAATCTTTTTTACTTCATATTTGCATACTTAGTATATTGTTAGTGCACTACTAGTTACACGTTTACCTAGTAATTGCAATATTCGATACGTATATAACCTTCATTTGGTATCTAAACTATATAACCTATAGCCTACAGCTCTTTCACCATCGAGCCATTTTTGCGTTCGTCGTGATGCCAAAGCAGTGCTAAAAGGCGGATGTAAAAAGTGCACAATCTTGTAAATGCTACTTTTGTTGGCATTCCTCATAGTAAAAAAAACATTTTTTAAAAAATGATTTTCTCTTAAACAAAAGTGGAGTGTCAGTAACAATATCCTAAAATTATACCTAATTATTGATCAATATGACAAATATTTGTCATATCATTATTTTTAATCTTGATAAATAATTGAGAAACCGAATTTTTTTGCTATTTAATGAAAAATTATGTTTAGTATATTCCAAAGCTAGCATAAATTTCTAACCATATTTCCAATAGATACGGAGAGCATTGGTTAGACATATTGCAAAACAATAAAGACTGCAGCAATCAACTATTTATAATTGATTGCTTTTCATACTGTGTGGAACTTTTCCTTCTTTATTTTTGGTAGAACATAGAATATCCTGATTCTGACCTCTAATATATATCGTTTGTGTTATGCACACTACAATTAACAGCTTTTTCTCAATATTTAATTTTCCATTAGCAAACCAAAAAGCTAATCATGGTTTTTAAAAAAATCTAAAAAGCTGCTAGCTGATGTCGACTACTTTCATAATGGAAGATCAAACACTAAAAAAGTTGTAACTACATATGATTAAACAATTATACTCAAAATCAGTGTTGTCCTCGTATAACCGGGCTTTTAGTACCATTTCATAATTTGTTCCCAGAAAAAAAAAGAAAAAAAAAGAAATGCTGATCTGATCAAACAAGTCCTTAACATTTGACAGAATATTTGGAAGAAATGTATATCATTTCAGATTAACATAACAAATTTATAAACTTATAAATTCTAAAATATAAGAGTACTATACCTTAAAAGAGTGCATGACTAATTAAGTTTATTACAACCAAAATAAATAAATTCACAATATACAACATGAAACTCAAAATGTCGTTAAACAAAAACAAGATAGCAAACAGAATATATAATGCATATATATATATATACATGATAGCCATGTCCTCTTCTCCTATTTTTCATAGCCTTTCCCTTTGGAAAAGAGCATAAAGACATAGAACACATTGCATATCATGCATCTACAAGTTCCATGTACTCTTATTATTAGTATCATTCTCTTGGGCCTGATCAAACGTGGATGAGCTCATACATCGATCCAGTCCAGCCATATTAAGTATCACATCTCCTCGAGACAGCGCTCTAAGCCCAAGAAAATCTCGTGTCATTCCATCATTCACACTATTACTCCCATTTGTGCCATCTTTAAATGAATTGCCAAAAGCAAACACATTTGTGCTCATAGTCGCCCCCATTTGAGCTGCTTTTTGAAGCAATGCAGTAGCTGACATATGAGGAGAAAGTTGCACTTGCATGGTATGAGCACTTATGTTATTGTCAGTTATTTGAGTAGGGTTTTGGCTTTGTGAAAATTCTAACCAAGGTGGGATATCTTGAGTACTGATGCGGTTAAGCTCATTGTTGTTTTCTTCTCTTTTCATCAGTTGTGTAGTAGTGCTGAATTGATTGTTGATTTGGTGGTCAAGAGATGGCATTTGTGGTGATGCAATGATTGTTTGAGGGAAGAGTAGGGGGTGACTGTTGGTGTTTGGTAAGGTAGGGGGGTTTGTGTAATTTGCCCTTGCACTCTCTTCTGCAAGTGCGTCACAAAATGCTCTGTGAGTTATAAAGCTATCCCTCCTGCCAAAAATACAGAAATGGCATGCATTGTTTCAGCTGAGAAAGCATCTAGTAGAGTAACTACAAAATGAGAAAAGTGAACAAAGTTGTTCAAATTCCAAAGTGTTGGGCAAAATGATGTGGTTCTATGAAAAAACTATAGTGTCTGCACTGTGATAATTGTTTCTACGCTGTTTACACTACGCAATTTAAAATGGGAAAATCAAAAAGTTAATATGTTCTTTTATTTAAATAAGAAAAAATGAAAAAGCATAGCTGAAATAAAGTTTATACTTACATACTGTTGAGAAAATATGCATTTATCCCTACAGGTATCCAGTAATACAAATGGATTTACTAAAGGAAAGATATCATGCAGATAACTGGAGTAGCGATACTACATCATTTTCACACTTAAGGTATTCAACAAAATATACACACTTCCATTTTCAAGTGTGAAGTCCATATACTATAAACGTACACGTACTCAATCATAGTCCTGTCTTTTGATATCAACTATTGGATTAGATGCAACAAGTAAACGTCACGATTACGTAAGATCCCCTCTAATTTCACCACCCCCAACACCATCCCCCCCCCAAACAAACACTTCCTCCATCTTTTTATGGAAAAAAATTTGGATCGAAATGATATAATTATTATTATTATTATTGAAATGTTCTATTTATTTTTCAAGATCAAAATTTTAAATCATTTTAGAATATTTAAACTCTTCAAATTTATTTCTCAATTTGGTGGTTCAAATAAATGTTTTTCAACGGTTCATATTGGCTTGCAGTTTTGAAAGAATTATATATTTTAAAATGATTCAAAATTTTGCATACATGACGCTAACAAATTAACATATCTAAAACAAACATTTTGATCCAGCGCCATTTTTTTTTTTCGTAAAGAAGTGAAGAAGATGCAACAGTAATCTTGATCCTTTCCTTTTTTTACTTTACGTGTGTGCGCGCGCGCACCCCCCCCCCCCCCCATTATGTACCTATAAATCTCCTCTTTAGTCTTTTTATGTAAAATAATTCCGGACCGAAGTAATTTTTTTGGATATCTTACGTTCATTGGCAAAATCATCTATACAAAATTTGAATTTATTTCATAACTTTTAATTTTTTTGAAATTGCAATTTAGTCTGAATCGCCATAATTATATATTTTATTGTCGATTTGAACATTATTTTGAAGGGGCAAGAAGTGCAGGAATTATTTCAAATTTTGCATAGGCAATCTTGCTAATGAAGATAATATATCTATAGAAATTCACTTTGATCTTTAAATTTTAATGCATAAAGACAAAGGAAGACATTAGGAAGATAAATAAGTGAGGATATATACATACATGTATACATCATACATACATACATCATACATACATATAGAAAGAGAAACACAAATTGAAATCTCGTAGTACCAATCATACGTCTGTAAACTCTAATGAAGTACCCAACAAACTTTCCGCACATACTCCGAATAAATTATCTAGTGCAAACAAACTAATTGGGGTATCCTTTGTTTTTCTTCTTCTAAACAATTGACCTTATGCTTGTAAATTCTGATGAAGTCTACCCTGAAACCTCAACACAATCATCCATCACAATGGATGATTAAAATTTGGAAACCGCTGTGTTATAAGAAAAAGTAGCGATGATACTTAAATCAATGGTTGAGATGTATGTAGGACAAGTGGATAGTTAAAATTGAGATCTATAAATAGAGACATGCTTATCTTCTTGCATGACTTGTTAAGTGCATCCAGCATTTAATAAATTGTTATTTTAGAACCATGCACATATCAGTTTATGAGTTTCTACGGTATTACCTTTCGGGGAATATTTACCCAAAATTTTAGCTCCTCTAGCTTGGGGTATAGAGAAAATTCTGCCTCAATCTTCCTGTTCTACTATATGGTCCGTTATGAGTTTTATGTAAGCAATTAGTTTATGCCTAAGTTCATTGTTTATAGAGTTTGATTATGAATTTTTCATATGAGTGTGTCATGTGACAACTGAATTTTTTTTGGTAAAAGCAGCAAATTGATTGAATTTACAATGAAGTCCGATTAAAATATTGGAGTTAAATATATTTGATAGAAATTAGAATGATTTATATTTTGTTTTAAAATAAAAACTGTTATGAATCATTTATGTTTTTCTGTACTAACCAAGCAAGACAAAAATTATAATATTGTGCACATGTATCCATAAAATCACAACGATTCAATATTATTTTGTTTAATAACAATAATTTATTTATTAAAATCCATTGTCGTGATTCAAATGAACATAGAAAGAAACATCAAATTTGTTGATGCACAAGTTTTCAAATTAGACTTCAAAAAATACTTATTTCTATAATAGAATCAATTTGAAACACATTATAAAAATAAGTTTGTCTTTCATAGCTAAACTTTTGTATTAAGCATTTTTGAAGTGTGGAAGCATAAATTATAAATTTGTAATTGTGCATTTTAAAAATGCGCAAACATTTTTTTTTTCTTTTTTTAAAAAAAAAATTGTGTTTCCCACTTTAAAAGTGTAAAAGCACAAAATTGTGAACTCATAAAAATGAGGTCTATCCTTTTTTCTTAAAACAATAAGTGGATATTTTATTCAAGTTGTAGAACCTCAATTTAGAATGTCATAGCACTTACACTTGAACTAGTGATTTTTGACAAAAAGAAAAAAGAAAAAAGAAAAAAAAAAAGCGAGGCCTGTTTTTATAGTAAATTTCAAACCGGATCTATTATCGAAACAAGTTTTTCTCTGAAGTATGATTGAAAATTTGTCCGTTGAAGAAAAATGAATACTCTCCTGTGACAAATGAAATAAGTTATAATCTTGGAAGTAAAAAATAAAAATAAAGGATCACCTTGAGAATAGAGTCCCACAATCACATCTATACTCTCTTGTGCCACAAATTTTGGAATGAGCTTTCCAATCAGATTGAACAGCATATTTCTTTGAGCATTTATCACATTTCCATTTCTTCTCTCCATGTTTCCTACTGAAATGCTTCTTGATTCCAGTAAGATCTCCCAGTGCTCTTGATGCATCATGATGAACACAAGAAGCTTCTGGACAAATGTACACCTTTTTCTTTATATCTTTGCTGTTTCTTTGTTTCAACTTCCATGGCAAGTTGTGCCCTCTCCTATGAAGTTGTAGATTCTGATCTCTTTGAAATCCTTTGTTGCATACTTCACACACGAATCTGTTCGTTGCCATTAGGGTTTTTGGTGATAGTGCTATCACTTCTGCTTCTGGGTCTGGTCAAAATGTATTTTTCACACTAACATCATGATATGATTGTGTAGTCAAAGATTTTCTATCTCTGAATCTTCTCGATGTAATTATGTGCACACTATTGCTTAAAAATGTGAACAAAATAGTACTCTGACTAGAACCATATAACTAATTCATATATACCTTAATAGTCCAAACCTGGAATTCAACTTTTTCTTAAGTTCGTCTCAATTAAATTGTTGATGAACCATACACTGGACCTTTATCTGAATTTTAGTTTAGATCTAGTGATATTTAGATAAAATGCTATGTTATAACATATGTGCAATCTTTTGAGGACTGATAATAATGGTAAAACAGTTTTTGTTACGTAGCCAAATATCTAAATTTGGTTCTTTCATACATATAATATCAAAGTTCACATCTTATGTTATCAGAGAATATTACTACCTATGTGTTTGTAGTACATAGAATTTTACATGTACAATAAAATTGAACAGTTATCAGAACTGAACCTGGATTGCCTGGTAGATTCCTTCTTTTCTTCACTGGATTTGAAGTTGAATTTGTATTCAAATTAGGATTTAAATTTGGAGAAACAAAGGAAGATTGTTGTTGATTTGAAGAGACGCTAGCTTCGCAAGATGCAGAAGTTAGATTTGACAGATTCTCTTCGTTCAATGTTTGGTTTTGTTGCTGCATATTCATTAGTACTCTTTTCATCACCTTAATTACACTCTTAAACACGCAAGAAAAAGGATAATTATTTTTCCTAAATGAAGAGTAAACAAAAGCTTGCAAATAGAATGAATTACAGGATGATTTTTGGAGGCTATAAGCTACTTAAAAGTTAAAGGTGGATCTCATCAAAAGCAAAAGATAAGTATAAGCTTTTGATAAAAGTCTGAATATCCCATAATTCCTCTATGTCATAGACAAAGAACAAAGAAGTTCATAGTTGTGAATAAAATAAAAAATTGAAGGCTTTAATATGAATATTGACATCCATAAAAGAACTGCACCAAACTAATTAAACCGTCCAAAACAAAAGGTCCAAAACAAGCATAAAAACAAACAAAAAATTGATATATGCTAGAGTTTCAAATGGCTTCAAAAGAATAAAGGGAAATAAATGATGAAAGAAAAGGAAGACATGAGTCAAAATTTTCAGTGAGAAAAAGAAAGAGAAGAAGAGATGAGGTATTGTATGTAAATGTGGAATTGTCCACCCATTATTCTTCAATACCCACTATTTTATAATAGAATAATTTAATTTGCTATAGAACCCTACAATGATGTTGCACTTTCTGTCTTTTCCTGTGTTCCATTCTACACATATCTAAAAATTCCTTGCATAAATTAATCCCTTGTTATATAAAAATAAAATATTCATTAAAAAAACGGTTAAATTTATCTGTGCTTTGAGTCTTATGACACAGAAATATATCAAATGTTTTGCAAGGCATTGATGTTATGTTATACAGCAAACAAATCGTATAACAAAGCAGCAACATGGCAATAAATACTGGCATTGTCCAAAATCTAAACATCAATATAGAATGTTATATTAAATATTTTTATTTTTATTTCTTACTTGTTAAATAAAATGTTTACGCATTTTTACCTAGTTGTTCAAACGAAATTACGACAAACTCTGGAGTAGAACAGAATCATTTCCCCTGAACTTGACCTGCATTCATGTACAAAGCCTTTCAAATACGTCATTTATTTTCTTACTACTTTTCCTTTCGGATGTTATAAAGCACTTAGATTGGAATACGGAATTTATCTAATTAGTTTGCTAGCTAAAGATGATTGGAAGAAGGGGAGGGAAAGAAAAAAAAAACCTTAAATCTGACTTGCCGTTTTTAGTTATGACCGATAAAATGCGACCCATGTATTTTTTTAAAAATCTGTCAATTGAAGAAAAAAAACGTTAACATACAAAATAAAAAACAAAATTATTTTGTTTTACATATTTTGGGAATTACAAAAGCACAGAAAACGATCGGTCTCTTGGTCGTCCCTCCGTCCTCTTCACCCTTCCCTACATCGTCTCTTCAACATCATCATAATAACTTACAATTTAAATATTTCCTGCGTCCTTTCTATATTTTGTAATAAATTTTAAAAACGCAAAACTTAAAACTCAAAACAAAACTAAATTGGCCTTAATATTTGACGCAGCGGATATTACAAAACAATGTAGATCGTTGAATGTAGCAATCGGTGGATTGGAAGATACTGAAATGCCCAAATTCGTTGATCCGAAGATACCGAATTCTAGCTATCCCGAACTCGTTGATCGCGCACGATACCGGGTTCAAAGATCTTCAATTCTTCGAGCGTTGATCCAGCGCACTAGATTCCGCGAATCGGCTTCTACAATCGTTGAATCGAGCGCACTCGATTATCCGAAAGAGGAGATAGGAGATTACACTCAACTACCAATTTAATTAGATGAAAGCACACAGCAATCAAAAGAGAATTTTATTCAAAAATCAACAACCTTCAAAATGTACAACACACGCCTATTTATAGCTTTTTACAACACACGCCACAAATTTGTACAACTCTTAGGTCGTTTCCGACCTATAACCTTCGACCTAACAACAGTCGACCTAAACAGACGACTTAAGAAAACTCAGCTTTCGACTTAACAAATGGTAATTACAACAACACTTAGGTCGTGAACGACCTACGACCTAAAACATTGCGACCTAAAACAGACGCGACTTAACTTCATTACATCTGCTTCCTTCAGCGACTTAAGACTCAACGGCGGAGATCAATGCGGCATAAGAATCTACGGCTACAAGCTTCAGCGACTTAAGAACATACGGCATCCCAGATTAACGACTTAAGGAAATCAATGGTCTTCATACTTCAGCGACTTAAAGAGTGGACGGCATCCGTAGCTTTGCGACCTAAAATTGATGGCTTTAGAAACTTCGCGACCTAAGCCTTGCGACTTAAGACGTCGCGACTTATCTTCCCAGATTACCCAGCGACCTATCATAGGTCGTGACCTTTTCTTGCGACCTAGTATAGGTCGAATCAAAACTCCGCGACCTAACTCCTTGCGACCTAATTTAGTTCGTAACGTCTTCCTGCGACCTATCATAGGTCGTGACTTGTTAGGTCGTAGCACCCTCTTAGCTCGTTCCAGCGCTCTATTTTCCCACTCGCTAAGTCGTACACGAGTTAACAACATGTTAGGTCGTTCCAGTATCTCGTTAGGTCGTTGGAGCGACCTAAAGGCCTTGTTAGGTCGTATGCGACCTAATACTTCACCAAATTGGACTGTGCAACCACTCTTCTCAGCATCACTCGCTCCCCCTCTAACTCCTTAGGTCGTGAGCGACCTACACACTCCTTAGGTCGTGAGCGACCTAAGCCTTTAACTTTCTGCACTGTATCAATATTTGAAAGAAGTTTGTAAAATTATCATAATGGTAAGTATAGTGGTTGTCAAAGGTCTAACATGAAAAAAAATATGGATAATTTTAATGAATTCAAAGTTTGAAACTACGTTTAAATTCTTGTTCAGTTGAGAAATGGAACGTAACACACAATAAATAAATAAATAAAATTACAAATGCACATTGGTAAGAGGGAGTTTAGACATCATGCTCAATTTAACAAATTTACTATAACTACTGCAAATTCGTGCTACATACAGTTTTAGTCCATAATTTGTTACCATATGTCTTTTTTTATATTGTCACTTGCTTCATGTGGAACATGAATCATTAACAAAGTGGGTTAATTGGTCATTCAAAGGGAAAAGTAGTTAAATTGTTGCCTAATGTTCTATTGAACAGAGGAACAGAAAATATAACTAATGTTATCGGCAATAACAATATGTTAGCACTTGTAGGGCATTATACTACCATCCGGTAATACCATGTGTAAGAAGCTTTATAGAACCCATAATTGTTCGATATTAATTTCAAAAACGAGAATAAAGAGTAAAAAAATATCAACAATTATGAATTTTATATGCATTTACACAAATAGCATTCGCAGTATTACAAGCAAGGTTTTAAATATCGGATTTCGGTCACGTTTCGTCTCGGAATTTTTACATAAGTTATCTCGTCTCAAGGGAGATCTCGGACGAGATGAGTACATATCGGGTGTACATCTCGGATTAACATCTCGGATCTTATAATGCATCTCGGAAATATCTCGGATGTATTTATGTGTCTAAAATTGATGTGTCAACAATTTATTTAACGGTTATAACTTTCTTAGTAAAAATAAAAATGGTAGCATACTTGATTTACATGGAAAAAAAATATTTTAGAAGAGTAGTAGCTTGATTAGCTTAATTGATTTAGTAATGATTGAATAATATCCTTTTATTTGAACCTAATAAAGAAGTGAAACCTTTCGCTATGACTCATTAAGATAAAAAGTAAAGAATATGTTCAAAAAGTTGGTAAATTATAATTGGATTGAGTAGTTTCCTTTGAATCAATATGAAAATAGAAAATATTACGCAAAATAAGAAAAATGTATAATTTCGGGTGAGATCTCGGATTGAGGTTTTGATCCATATCTCAGGTGAGATTTGAATATCTCGGACGAGATGAGTGTCGAGGGAGATATGGAGGAGATTTGATGTCTCGTCTCGTTTAAATGTGAAAAGGAAATCTCGGACGATATATAGGAGATTTAAAACCATGATTACAAGAGACAAAAAATCCATAGTTTGAGCGTAAATATATATGCTCCATTCCGATTTCGACAATAAATTAGTTCTCCCAAAAGCACTTCATGATACACATACTTTTCTATGCGAAAACTGGGCATGGGTATTTAAGGAAAAATGATTTGTATTTTCCATAACAACTGCATTTGGTATGGAAAGGAATGAAACTTAGCCAATTAGAAAAAATTAATCTCTCTTCTTTCAACTTCTTCTGCATTCCATCAACGGTATTGATCATAATTTTCAGCTCTAGTCTAATATATATTCGATTAAGAGCTCAACTTAAGTTTTCATTCTTTAAAAAATCTAATCTTGATATCAAAGTTCAAAAGAAGTGACTACTGCTTCATCATAGAAAATCATGCACATCTTGTAAAAGGGTGATCAATCCCTTGCAGTGGAAAAACCTAATTATAGGACATACTATCGGCGGTAAAAAAAACAGATTGGTCAATTTTTCAATCAGATCACATCTATTTCAAAAGCAATGGTAAATAACTATAAAAGAGAAAAAAAGGACACAAGAGATTTATAGCAGTTCTACTATCGTCGTGACAGTGTATGTCCATTTTGAAGAAGGTGGGCTTTATTACTTTCAATAAACAAGAGAGATTACAAAAGAATAAAAATTCCTAATTTCATTAATTAAGGTTACAATTTGTTTTTCTTTATTAACTCATATTATTTCTTTTCGAGTTGTGTGGATGATGAACTCCATGTGACTACCCCTTTATTTATAGTCTTCTCCAAGTGGAGATATGAAAAGCTTTAAATAAGGTAAGGTTGTAAATAAAAAAAGTTTTCATAAGTTCCAAATTGAAAATTAGGAAAGTTTTCATAAATTACAAATTTGCAAATTAGGTAAGTTTCCATATATTCCAAATTGCAAATTAGAATAGTTTCCATATATCCTAAATTTGCAAATTAGAAAGTTTCCATATATTTGAATCACACAAACAAATTCAACACTCCACCTCAATTTAAGTTATCGCAACCAACTCCTATTACATGCTTCATCTTAATATAAATACCTTCCCGATAGGTTTCCGGCTCAACCACCCCCATCACACTTTATCAACAAGTTCCTGCAAGGCCACCCTCGGCCAATAAAGTGTTAAAAGTACTCAAAACAAAGGTAGAGAGTCAAAATAATCTCGTAATAAGAAGTATAAAATAACTTCTATCTCTCAATCAAGAAGAAACTACATCTTCCTCTAGCTTCAACTAGGCTACTCTACTCTTCTCCATTGTGCCACCATGTGGCACTAGCATTTCAATAAGCAAATTAAGTTTGAGCAATGCATGAACTTAGCAATCGGCAATGCCTTAGTAAACATGTCTGATGCATTGTCCTTTGTGTTGATTTTCTTAAGATGAATCACCCATTCTTCATTCATAGCAACAAGGAATGCCTCTCTGACTTTTATGTTCTTTGTTCTTAAACTGAACGCCAAGTTTTTAGCCAAATGAACTGCACTTTGACTGTCACAATTCACCTCCACATTATCATGCGCAAAGCCTAGTTCACACAATAGACACTTCAAGAAAAGTGCCTCTTTAGTTACTTCAACAGTAGCTACCAACTCTACATCTGTAGTAAATAATACAACCACTGATTGCAACCTCTTTCACCAACTAATAGTTGTATCTCCAAGAATGAACACATAGCCCGAGGTTGACTTCCTTCTGTCTCTATCTCCCACATAGTTCGAATCGCAGTAACCAACCAAGCTGCAACTCTTTCTAGTTCCAAAAATTAGCCCATAATATGGTGTTCCCTTCAAGTATCTCAAAGTAGCTTTAACAACTTTCCAATGAGTCTTCCTCGGATTAGCTATATAGCGACTAACCATACTGACAACATGAGAAATATCTGACCTCGTGTAGATCATGGCATACATCAAGCTCCCAACTGCACTTGCGTAGGGCACCCTCTCCATATAAGTCTTGTCTTCAACTGAAATGGGAGATCCTTATTCCAAAAGATTTACATACAAAGGCATGGGTGTCGAAATAGCCTTTGGAGTATCCATGCTAAAGAAAACAAGCACCTTCCATATATAATACTTTTGACTTGGTCTCAAAATTCCAAGCTTCCTATCTCTGAAGATTTCCATGCCTAAAACCTTCTTTGCTTCTCTATGGTCCTTCATTTTGAACTCCGCTTTCAAACACATCTTCAATCTGTTGATTTCTTCTCTATCCTTAGAAGCAATAAGCATATCATCTATGTACAAGAGTCAGTAAACCCAATCACCACTCTCCAAGTGTTTATAATAAACACAAGCGTCTTTTAAGCTCCTATCAAAGCTAATGCTCAGCATAAAAGAATCGAACCTCTTGTACTATTGTCTCGGCGACTGATTCAAATCATACAACGAATTCTTTAATGGACTTGCCATCCACTACAAACTCATCTGGTTATTTCATGTAGATTGTCTCTTTCAATTCTCCATGTAGAAAAGCTGCCTTCATATCGAGATGCTCCAACTCCATATAGTAAGTAGCAACTATAGTTAATAAAATCCTAATAGATGTATGCTGCACAACTGGAGCAAAGATTTCATCGTGCTCTTTACCCTTTCTCCGTGAAAACCCTATTGCTACCAGTATAGCCTTATGACTTCTATTGTCTTTTACCTTGAATATCCATTTGCAACCTATGTCTCTATTTTCCCTGAGGTAATGGGACCAAATTCTATGTCTTGTTCTTCTGCAACGACTGCATTTCCTCCTCCATAGCACAAATCCAGTTCGAACTGTCTATTGACTTCAAAGCATCTTTAAGGTCAAATGGCTTCTCGTGAACCACATACAAAGCATAATCGAACTGATCGCTAAGGCTGAGTTTTGCAAACTACCAATCTTCGTATATGTCGAGTGCTTTCCTAATACGCTGACTAGCACGGACGGCTCTAGCATCGCCTGCTATTCTTTCAGCTCCACCTTGAACTGAATCTTCTTCAACTTCATGACCATTACCATCACTATTAGAGGAAATATGTAGACTATCATATGAAGGGCTTCGACTGCATCTTCTTCGTCATCAATAATATTAACTCTGCTCTTTGGCTGAAATATGGGAACAATCTCCGTCTCCTTAGGCTTGTCTCTTTTCAAACCCAAGCTATCCGATGTCTCTTCCAATGGTTTGAACATGGCTGACTCATCAAAGGTAACATGTCTGGAGTGCATCACCTTATTCGTTGTTGGATTCCAAATACGATATCCCTTTATTCCATCAATATAACATAGCAAAACACACTTGGTAGCTCTCGGATTCGAGTTATCAAATCCTGTATTATGCACATAAATAGAGTAACCAAAAATACGAAAGTAACTGAGTATAGTAGTCTTCCCTCTCCATAGCGCTTTTGGAATCTGATTTATAATGTGAGCAGCAATCGACATAGCTTCAGCCCAAAGCCTTTAGAAAAGCCCACACTCAACTTAAGCCATGAGCCTTCTCTAGTAAAGTTCTATCCATCCTCTTAGCAACTCCATTGGATTATGGATCACCGGGTGTAGTAAAATGTCTCGTAATACCATGTTGTCTACAGTATCCAAAGAACTCCTTCGGGACATACTCACCGCCATTGTTAGATCGAAGAATCTTCAATTTCCTTCCAGTTTGGTTTTTGATGAGAACTAACCATTCCTTAAAATTTTCGAACAATTCTTACTTAGCCTTTATTACATACACCTACACCTTGCATGAGTAGTCATCCATGAAAGATACGAAGTAGTGAGCTCCCCCAATGGAAGCTGTAGAAACTGGTCCCCAAACATCCGAATGCTCATAGTCAAGTGTCCTTATAAAAGTATGCTCGTCAACACCAAACATCTGAAACACACTCCCTGTAGAAATCCAATTAGTTGAAGCTTTCTCCTCTAATTTTCTACTTCCTACGAAGCAATTCTAAGTTCTTCTCTGAAGTATGACCTAACCTTAAGTGCCAAAGCTTAGTAGCATCCAAACTTTTAGCCCTACCAACTCCAACACATGATTTCCCTTAAACAATGGTACTCTTCAGGAAATAAAGGCTTTAAACCTTTATACCCTTTATTACTATAAGTGCCCCTCAAGAAACCTTTAAACCATCTCTGTCGATGGTAACCATGTATTCCAGTGATGCTAGTTGTACTAACGATATCAAAAACTTTTAAAGACGTGTACATAATGAACATATGAAAGAGTGTGGACAATCCCATCAAACATGCAAATGCAACTAAACCAACTCCCACAGACCTACATGTAGCATCATTACCCAAAAGGATGGAACTCTCTTCATTAGCGACAAAGAAGAAAAATAATTCTTATTGGGTGTCATATGGAATGAAGCTCTCAAATCAAGGATCCAATGGTCTGCAACATCCGATACTACAATTGTCAACACATCGCTATCTTCATTCTCTGTCGCAATAGATGAAGAACCCCCAGTATCCTTCTTCAAATTTGAACAGTCTCTTCTCCAATGACTCAGTTTCTTACAATGATATCACATTGCATCTTTATACTTACTGTGCCAGTGGGGCTTCTTCGAATTAGAATGACCCCTAAAATTCTTTTTCTTCTTTTCTGTTCTTTCTCTCTCAACAAACAAGTCTGAACTACTATCACTTCCTCCGCTACTATTTTCTAAACCTAAACTCTTCATCTGATCACTCAACGTCTCACTAAGCAAACCTATCTCACAGCATCCAATGTTAATGTTTTTCAACCGTAGATGAGGCTATTAATAAAAATGGTGAGTCACTCTAGAAGCAAACATAATAGAACCATGGCTTTCTATTCTTCATCAATCTTTAGATCAACTAACTTCATCTTGATCAATAGGGCAACAAATATACCAGGATGTGCTTTAATAGGAGAACGTTCCTTCATCTTATAGATGAAGAAGGTCTTCAGCAAGATCAATCAGTTGGTTAAAGATTTCTTTATGTATCAGTCTTCCAACTTCTTCCAAATTCCACTGGCGATAGTTTCCTGACTAATTTTAGAAATAATATTCTTACACACAACAAGTTGGAGTATAGTATAGGCCCATTCTTCCATCTCCTTCTCTATAGTGGATATAGCTGGATTTAAATCCTCTAAGTCATAAATCGCATTGTGGACGCGATTTCTTCTTAGTACTGCCTTCATCATCCACTGTCACTTCTAAATATCTCTTTCTCCGTTCCACTTCTCTATCGATAACTGTGAACTTGACGTCATGTAGGAACCCCTAATATATGGAGAAACTACGGGTATTGAACTAATCTCCAATGTATTATCTTCACCTGCCATTCTACCTAACACCTTCTATGCAACAGCAAACCTAAAAGCACTGATACTAGTTATGGAAGGGTGATCAGTCCCTCACAGTAGAAAAACCTAATTGTTTGATCGTGCTATGGTGCGGTAAAACAAATAGGTCGACCAATTCTCCAATGAGATCATAGCTATTACAAAATCAATAGTAAATAACTATAAAAGAGAAAAGGGAACACAAGAGATTTATAGTAGGTCCACTATCGTCGTGATACTAACGTCCACTTTGGGGAAGAAGAGCTTTATTACTTTCATAAATAAGAGAGATTGCAAAAGAATAAAAATCCCTAATTTGATTAACTAGGGTTACAATTTATTTCACTTTATTGACTCGTATTATTTCTTTCTAAGTTGTGTGGATGATGAACTCCATGTGACTACCCCTTTATTTATTGTGTTCTCTAAGTGAAGGTTTGGAAAGATTTAAATAAGGTAAGGTTGTAATTAAGGAATATTTTCTATAAATTTCAAATTACAAATTTGGAAAGTTTCAATAAATTCTAAATTTTCAAATTAGGAACGTTTCCATATATTCCAAATTATAAATTAGGAAAAGTTCCATACATTCCAGATTCCAAATTAGGAAAGTTTCCATATATTCCAGATTCTAAATTAGGAAAGTTTCCAAATATTTGAATTGCATAAAAAAATTGAACACATCCAAATATATACCTTTTCTTTCCATATCTTTTACTACATGAATATTAGACTATAAAAATAACTCTATGAAGTTTCTAGTAATAGGTAGTGAATTAGTTTAAAGAAAAAACCTTAGATTGATTTTAGCCCGAAGGATATAAATTTAAAATTTAGTCTGAATGACACCAAATGCTATACTAATATAACATCAGATAAAACAAAATGATATACTAAACTAGTACCAAATAAATGGAATGCTAAATTAAACTAGCATTGAAATGACTATAATAGATGAACTAAAATATGATCCATTTCCATAGTTGAAGAAATGTCAAATTAATATATCATTACACATATAGCATTACACATTCGTTTTCCAAGTTCATTATCATCTGTTTTTGTCTAATGCTATATTAATATAGCATTCGGAGTCCTTTAGACTAAACTTTAAAACATGTATCCTTCATTCAGAAATGTGGCTGAAGTTTTTTCTCTCCCTATTTTCGTGGTGTAATTTTATTTAATATAATTATGACAGATATTGTCTAAAATTAATAGGGAAGTCTATAATAATGTTTCTTTAATGCTAAATTTAATTTTTCACATGTTGGATTGTTTACATAATATATAGAAATTAGAATCAAATAAGAAACATATTTTCTAGTAAAATGAAGACAATTACATAATATTCAGTTTTTAAAGTTTGGTGACATTGATATGCTAGAATAATACAAAAAGTATGAATAACCTAGATTTTTTTCACCTTATAAAAAATGTATTGTTCTCTTGTTAATTTCTTCCTTAGAAAACAAAGTATATATGGAGAATTTGAGAAATATTGTCAGTGTTCTAACTCCCTAGGTAACTTTTTATGTATGATAAAATGATTGGAAAAGTACATTTATCAATATCAAATGTTTCTCAGTTTTTCTCTACTTCATGTGATTCGGCGTTCACTCCCCTTCGGTCTCAAATATCGGTATGTGAAGCTAAAAAAAGTCATTCAAAGGCCTCTATATTGCGAACAATTTCCAAATCAAATTTTCATCCTTGGGGTCATTACTCGAGTGACACATAAAAGCTCAAAGTCAATTTTTCATTCTTGGATTCATTACTCGAGTGATATATGAATCATCTATGGTCTACCCAGATGACACATGTGTAAGGCAATATTTGGACTCGAGATAAGCCCTGAGTTGAGTACATGCTCACTTGGGGTGTCCCTTGCGTTAAGCATGCAGAAACCCAGAGCATGCTCTAGGCTGGGACATATTTTCACTTGGAGAAAACCCTTGGGTAATGTACATACATGATCCGGAGCCATCAATAGAAAATTGTTTAATTTTGAAATTTACTAACATCCTGTTGAAGCATCGTTAATATGGACATAACATTATTGATTGTATACCATATAAAAATATAAGATAACGATGTGATCTATCAAGTTAACTTATTTAATAAAAAGTAAAGGAAGTTAGATGATGTGAAATGATATAAATACTAGAAGTTCATTATAAAAAATGTTAGGATATGGACTTTAATAGTCTATAGGTTTCTATATATAAAGTTTTATGTTATCTTCATTGTACATCCAAGTGACATGAGATCATTTCCCACAAAACACGTGTGCCTATGTCTTACCTCTATATCCACCGTTTATTCATTTATTAAACAAACCAACTAATATGTTTTAAACTTACCACTCTTGCTGTCAAAAAAACTAATATATCTTAAACTAAACTGGTGTTAACCTGTGCTACGGACACGGGGTTCACATAATTTTTTAACTGATCACTTTTCGCATTTTTGGTAACATGAAGGTGAAACATAAACTTTTGGAATATAATTTTTTAAGTTGTTATTTCTCGAAAACAACTAATAAATCTTAAATTATAAATATGCTTGAATAATTTCAAAGGGTACAAAGAATTACTGATATTTTTGCATACGCTGGTTTTATATAACTAACATTAACATTAACTATAAGTCATTCCTAACTTGCAAGCACTACATTATTAATGATGTCAATTTTCTAAATTAAATTATTAGCAATTAATTATGATTATTAACTAGAATTAATTGTATTTTATTCGAACTTAAGTTAAAATAGTGAATATTTTTACCATGATTGGAAATGAATACATTATGATAAACAGATTTATTATCTAAATTTGAGTTGAAACTAAATGGAGAATGAAAACAATTAAATCTAATTAATTGTTATTTATACTTCTCTAGCTTGATTCCAATAAGAATTAGAGACCCAAGTATATTTTAAATTTAGAATTACTATTCTTTAATGCTATTAAATGAATTGACATATTCATTCAATAACAATCAACTAACTTCATATTAAAGATGGAAAAATATGATATTAATCATTTATAATATCATCAAAACACAAATCAAGAAATAAATTTGTTATTTAATTTTTTGTTAAATAAATTACATATTTTCTCTATTAAGTCTGTATAAAATATTTTCTATATTACAAAAATTTAGGTTTAGACTAAAAGAATAAAATGAGTCAAACTGAACATTATTTTCAAAAATAAAACCATAGATGTGAATATTTCACACCTTGACCTTCAAACTTGGTAGCAAGTACATTAATTAAGTTTATCGATCATGTGTAAATTAAGTATTAATATTGACAGTCTTTTGTTCCTATTAATACCATATTCTTTTCTTTTACAAAGATTCTCCGAAGCATTTTCTTATGATTCTAGCTCATTGATTACTGAGTAAATCGATTGCTAATGCGTTCTGCATTTTTTATAAAGTTCAGAAGGAAGACGAATATAGTTTATTCTAGTGCTGTTATGGTAATGGTTACCGTTACCATTTTGCAAATACTATTACCATACTATTTTTATTGCTAAGCTAAATTTCTCACCGTTACCGTTAGTATACCGATAAGCTGGTAACCATTACATTGGTAATGATAAATTACCATTTTTCTAAAAATGTCAGTAACTTGACATGTTTTTGCACTATAATGTTGTTTAATTATGCAATTTATAGTGTTACTTAACCATAGACATCAATATGAAATAAAATAAGTGTAGTTAGCATAATATAATCTAACTTATTGAACTAAATTAATCATTTTCTTGGTTATAAATGCCTATAATAAAGCATATTACATAAATATCCATGTGTTATAAATTGACTGGTAAATTTACCATTACCGGTTGTTTTGAAAAAATGTTACGAATGATTTACCACATAAAATGGTAAATTTACCATTATTATACTGATTAAACTGGTATACTGATTCACTCAAAAAAGGCAACCATTGAGTGGTAAGGACATGGTAACGGTAAATTTACCGTTACCATAGCAGCCCTAGTTTATTTAGCTGTTTATTTAAATAATATATGTAAATTCTTAAACAATAATATATGTAATTGTGGTCCAACGAACCATTATTGGTATTATGTGAAGGATAATAAATATAATTTTTTGTATTTTATAGACATGATATTAATAAAATAAATCAAACTGAATGTCAGTAGCACCTTAAATTGCGAACTAACAATTTTGTGTGCTTTTATATTTAATTTCAATAGAAACTTGACTCCTAAACTGTACATATTTCTGCTTTAATGATCAACTACATAACAATGATCCTATTTTGTAAGGGAATATGTAAATATTATTAATAAAAATTACACATTATGATTTAATGAAATCATTCCTTGAAAAATGTAATTAGATAAAATTAGAAAGTTATTTTGGTCCATCACAAAATCAAATATTATATTGAAGTAAAAGTGGAATCTAATTTAAGCTAAAAAAAATTAATATGTAGTTAATCATCTCTCTAAATTCAATTAAAAAGAAATAATTTTGATTAATTATCTTATTATTCTGAATTCAAATTAAAAAAAATTATAAGTAAATACTTTTTTTATTAGTTGAATGACAATACAATTTGTTATGATTCTTCTATTTTTAAATTAGTTTACTTATAAATATAATATATAATTACATGTCTAATCCATAATTATCTATAAACATATATCTAAATTGTGCAAATAAAAATAATATAACATCAAATGCACTTCATAGAAAATAAATTGTAAGTTTCATGTAGTGTCCAAAAAATTGGTGATAGTCGTGCATTCAATGTAAATCATGCGATGCTTGAATATTTCATGGTCAATTGGAAATATATTAAAAAACAGATTGATTAAGGCGGAAAATATTAGGCAAAAAAAATGTTCATGTCAAGTAAGATCATATAAAACATCTAAATAAAAATATTTATAAAAAAATGTTTACAATTTAATTTAAAAAGAACTAAAATTGTCTACCTAGCAAAATTAAACGAGCTACCGGAGGAATTAGGGAAAATGGCAAACTTTGAAAAAAAAATTAAGCCGAATTACATCAAGTTTTATTTTTAGACTGAATGACAAATGCTAGTTATAGTTAGAATTATATTCAACTTTTACACTATACAAAATGCTATTTATAACTTTTACACTATACAAAAAACTAGCATTATATTCGGTTTTACACAATACATAAAGCTAGATATAAGTAGCATTGTCCTTCAGTAAAAAAAATTCGTTGTTCTTTAGCCTAATTTTTTTTTCTAAGTTTGTCCTTGTTTTTATTTTCCTATTTTTTATAACTTGATTTTATTATATATTTAATTTTGAGAATGGAAAAAGAATCAAATTTGCCACTAATATACTATATAAAGAACTTGAATAGTGTTTGATATCTACGTTTTAACAAAGAAATGATGCCCTAAAAAATAATATAAGTAAACAAAATTCATAATCATACAAATTGAACAAAAATAAAGTAAAAGCAGCATTAGATAAAAAAAGTTAAGATTGAAAAACTTTTATTTAACTTGTAATAAATTTTACTAAACAATCGAAGGTTTTATGGTACCAATATATTTGTAAATCCAACAACAGTTGCAAAATAAAATAAGAAAAATAAATTTATAGTCATACCAATGCTAATATTACAATACAATTAACTTTAAATAAGTAATCAATATGAATATATCCTTTGGTTTGCACTTGTAGTATCAAATTACAGATGGTTTACAATATTATGGCAGATATACCTGTATATTATAATGTTATTTTTTACAGGAAAAAAAATTAGTTAGGGAAATAGAAGTTTTTTATATGTAGTTTTTAACACCATCCTAGCAAGAAATTAATTTTAAAATTCAGAAATGTTTGTAAATTAATGGTTGTTCATATAATAGATTCAATAATACTTATGTTGTAATATCTATATATACTAAATAAAGTTTTTTAGTAAACCACGTAACTAATAATATTCTCCTACTTTATTTCTAAAAGACGCATAACAACATACACTCAGAATGTAAAATTATAATCAGAATTAGAATGAAAAAGTCAACGTATTTATATTACTTAGAATGTAAAATTCAAATCAGAACTATACCTAAATACATGAAAGGAATTTTAACGATTTTAGTAGAAATTGAATTTTAAGAAATGATTAATGCTAACTAGGTTTCTTTTTTAAATAAAGAGGTTTTAGAGCTTTTTTTATTGTAGCTAAGAGATGTTGTGATGACCCGGATTTTTGGACCAATCAGAATCGCCGAAAAAACCGTTCATTCTAAAACTACGAATGAAAACTACCAACTTAATACACAGTATTTGATAAATATTCAACATTAATAAATGTATAAGATACAATTTTAAGTACAATTTATCAGTGTAATCATTTATACTATAGGTGTGCTTAAATAGATACCGAAAACAAATACAAATAAATCTACCGCTACACAACTCTGATGAGAGAGACAACAGTAGCCATTCCTACAAACTCAATAAACATGTCAAATGCAGAATAAAATAGTAAGTGGGAAAAATACAACAACACAAGACAAATAGCAACCAATAAACAAAACAAATGTTATGTTATTATTGGGGCTGTATCACTATCACTTGTGACTGCCTACGTACCCCTATCTAATTGGGTACCCAATTAGATACAAGATCAAGCCAATGTAGTTTTCATACCGCAAATAGGACTCATGGAGCCTACGATGCACAAACAATATGCAATTTCTAAAACTACCCACTCAGGCTTAATCTTCAATTTTAGATTTTCTAATCTAATTAGATTTACGGAAATTATCTCTTCGGAATTTATTCCCGAATTCTTATTTCAAAACTTTTGAAATATACATATATTCCTTTCATATTCAAACTAGTCCTTTACTTCGGGATTTGAAAGTAAATCACCTTTCTGAAACGATATCAATATACAAGCATACAAACTATATGCTACCTGATCGGGAGGTTTCTAGACATAACAAGGCAATTGGGTCTCAGCCTTTCGAAAATAAATATAGATATGTATATCCTTCTACAACGAGAGCGGACTATACTGAGGCTACTGGACATTTGCACCTCCATTGCCCACTTTTTAGTTATGGGTTACCCGAATCATCGATAACATAACAAATCACTTTATATCCCGAAGTGGCAAAAATCGTTTACACTAATAATCACAAATGCTTCAAATCTATAATAATTTTCATTTCCAAATCCTTTCAAAAATTATTTTAAAACCATCGAGGTTTAGTCCTCGATAATCTTTTCGTTTTATAAAACATCTTTATAAAATCATTCTTTATATAAATCACTTTTGTATAAAATCATTTCAAAATATTTATTCTCAAATATTTTAATTTCTTTGAACATTTCATAAACTTTTATT
The DNA here is from genome assembly GCA_030737815.1 of Allium fistulosum. Classification (NCBI taxonomy): domain Eukaryota; kingdom Viridiplantae; phylum Streptophyta; class Magnoliopsida; order Asparagales; family Amaryllidaceae; genus Allium; species Allium fistulosum. Next base: position 696,292,654 of record CM060903.1, on the reverse strand, counting down.
TATGAAAATCAACATTGAAAACAATTCCATTGACGCCAAATTATTGTAACTAATTATAACAATTAAAATGAACCGATATTATCGCTAAACGCCTTTTAGTCATACCATGAAATAAATCACAAAGTGTTAGCTAATAATTATTTTCAACCCGACCCGTGCATATGGATAATTAATTGCTCATAAACTAGTCGAGCAAAGTCGACAATCAATAAATAATCATCAGTGCTCATAAACTGGTCGAGCCTAATTCAAACAATCAATCAATAAAATAAACACAATAACAAATGATGATCAATGCATCAGTCTATCAAATATTTATAACACTTTTTATTTTATCTTGGGTTAAAACGGTTTGATATTTATTTTGGAGCATCTGGACATTCCCTTCAACATGTTCCATCCCTCGCCCAAGTCTCCTTAGATCTCAAAGACAAAATACGTGTACTAGTCGTTTCCACATACCCCATTAAGTATTTAATTTCTAAATTTTAAAATACTTAATTAACCATCCAAATGGTCAAACAAGGAAATAAAACCATTATTTTAGCAAACAAAGTAAAGAAGCATTCAACAAGGGTTTTCAAGCAACACTTAACACTTAAAGTTCCTTCAACTTAGCAATGATTTTAATGAACTTAAAAGAAGAAATAACTCACTTTGGATTCCACTCCGTTAATCTTTAAGGCAAGGAACTTCAGATCTAAACCATACTTTCTACCAATTTTACAAACATTGTCATTACAAATTTGCTATAGCTTCGCTGCTATTTCCAGAAACTTCTTGAAATCCGGCTATAGATCCACAATCCTAGAAGTTGAGATGAAAAGAGGTGGAGATGGTTTCTAGGTGGGCATGGCTTTGGGTGGATGGATCTTACTAGCTTGAACTTGACTTAAGTGGTATATTTTTTTGTCGATTATTTTTGCCATAACTTTGTTACACTTTTGTAATTTTTTTAGAGAGGGATGGAAGCCATTTAAGAGCGGAAGAAGAGCTTGAAAATGGAGAAGAAAGGTGAAAAAATGTGAGAAAGTGTGTTGGTATTTATAGGAAAAATTTTGGATTAAAATAATATTTTGTAAAAAGACCAAAATACCCTTTACTTATAATTTAGGCAAACTACTTTTTTCAACACTTAACATGACATTTCAAATCATTACTTTATGTCATTTTCAATTAAGTATTAAGTAAAGAATATAATAATTAAGTTTGTTTGATTTAATGTTTACTTTTTGACTTTTATAACACTTTTTGTCTTTTTATGCTTACTTTTTGTTAATTACATTCTAGAATTTTCTAAGTATGTTTAGTAAAAGTATGCTTGATTATTGAATTAATTAATACTTATACTATTTGAATATATGTTTATATATAAGAAAATAAAGGTGCAACAACGTTGCGACACTTATATTGAACAAAACGTTGATTTTCGACAAAACGTTTTACGATCATATTTTAACGTCTTAGTTAAACTATTTATTTATATAAACCAAATTTAAAAATAAATTTGTATAATATTATTGAAAAGTATTTACACTCATAAGTTAATTAAAATAATTTATTTAACCATTGAAACTTACTTTTCTGAAATCTGGATTTTGTCACTTTTGTCGATATAAGCAATTATTCCTATTTTTGTGTATATTTCTCTTTGCAAATCCTATCTAGTATTGTTTAAATCATAAAATGTTATATGTTTTATATTTAAAATCACTTTAAATAGTATATTTTAAAGTGGTCAAATTTTGAGTCGTTACATTCTCCCCTACTTAAAAGAATTTCTTCCTTGAAATTACAAGGACGGAAAAATATAGCGAAAAAACAACCATTAAGGAAAGTTAAGAACACCAAAAATAGTAATATCACCCATAAGCTTGGTTGGAGGTACGATGCCTTATCCTATCCATTTTATTTATCAAATTAAGGTAGTTTCATTTTTAAAATTCCTAGGTTGATTTACTAACCTTGACAAATTTTACTTAAGCACCTAACCTAAGCTCTGATACCAACTGTGACGACCCGGATTTTTGGACCAATCTGAATCGTCGAAAAACCCGTTCGTTCTAAAGCTACGAATGAAAACTACCAACTTAATACACAGTATTTGATAAATGTTCAATATTACTAAATGTATAGGACACAATTTTAATTGTACAAGTTATAAGAGTAATCATTTATTCTATAGGTGTGCTTAAATATATACCGAAAAAAAATAAAAAAAATCTACCGCTGCACAACTCTGATGAGAGAGACAGCAGTAGCCATTCTTATAGACTCAATAACATGTCAAATGCGGAATATAATAGTAAGCAGGAAAAATACAACAACAGAAGACAAATAGCAACCAATAAACAAAAAAATGTTATGTTATTATAGGGGCTGCATCACTACCACTTGTGACTGCCTACGTATCCCTATCTAATTGGGTACCCAATTAGATACAAGATCAAGCCAACATATTTCTCCTACCACAAATAGGACTCATGGAGCCTACGATGCACAAACAATATGCAATTTCTAAAACTACCCACTTAGGCTTAATCTTCAATTTCAGATTTTCAAATCTAATTAGCTTTACGGAAATTATCTCTTTGGACTTTATTCCTCAGTTCTTATTTCAAAACTTTTGAAATATACATATGTACCTTTCATATTCAAACTAGTCCTTTACTTCAGGATCTGAAAGCAAATCACCTTTCTGAAACGATATCAATATACAAGCATACAAAACTATATGCTACCTGATTGGGAGGTTTCTAGCCATAAAAAGGCAACTGGGTCCTAGCCTTTCGAAAATAAATATAGATATGTATATCCCTCTACAACGAGAGCGGACTATACTGAGGTTACAGAACATCTGCACCTCCCTTGCCCACGTTTTAGTTATGGGTTACCCGAATCATCGGTAACATAACAAATCAATTTATATCCCGAAGTGGCAAAATCATTTACACCAATAATCACAAATACTTCAAATCTATAATAATTTCCATTTCCAATCCTTTCAAAAATCATTTTAAAACCATCGGATTTTAGTCCTCGAAAATCTTTCTGTTTTATAAAACATCTTTATAAAATCATTCTTTATATAAATCACTTTTATATAAAATCATTTCAAAATATTTATTCTCAAATATTTGTATTTCTTTAAACATTTCATAAACTTTTATTTATGAAAACCAACACTGAAATCAATTCCATTGATGCCAAATTATTAAAACAATTTAAATGAACCAATATTATCGCTAAACACCTTTTAGTCAAATCGTGAAATAAATCACAAGGTGTTAGCCAACAAGTATTTTCTACCCGACCCATGCATATGGATAATTAATTGCTCATAAACTGGTCGAGCAAAGTTGACAATCAATAAATAATAATCATTGCTCATAAACTGGTCAAGCCAAATTCAAACAATCAATCAATAAAATAAACACAACAATAAATGATAATCAATGTTTCATTTTATCAAATATTTATAACACGTTTTATTTTATCTTGGGTTAAAACGGTTTAATATTTATTTTGGAGCATTCGGACATTCCCTTTGACATGTTCCATCTCTCGCCCAAGTCTCCTTGGATCTCACAGAAGAAACACGTGTACTAGTCGTTTCCGCATACCCCATTAAGTATTTAACTTCTAAATTTTAAAATACTCAATTAACCATCCAAATAGTCAGACAAGAAATAAAACCATTATTTTAGCAAACAAAGTAAACAAGCATTCAACGATGGTTTTCAAGAAACACTTAACACTTAAAGTTCGTTCAACTTAGCAATGATTTTAGTGAACTTAAAAGAAGAAATAACTCACTTTGGATTCCACTCCGTCAAACTTTAAGGCAAGGAACTCCAGATCTAAAGCATACCTTCTACCAATTTTTCTAACTTTCTCACTATGGATTTGACTATAGCTTCGCCATTATTTCTTGAAACTTCTTGAAATCCGTCTATAGGTCCGCAATCCTAGAAGTTGAGATGAAAAGAGGTGAAGATGGCTTCTAGGTGGGCATGGCCTTGGGTGGATGGATCTTTCTAGCTTGAACTTGACTTAAGTGGTATACTTTTTTGCCGATTATTTTTGTCATAACTTTGTTACGCTTTTGGAATTTTTTTAGAGAGGCATGAAAGCCATTAAAGAGTGGAAGAAGAGCTTGAAAATGGAGAAGAAAGGTGTGAAAAAAGTAAGAAAGTGTGTTGATATTTACAGAAAAAATTTGGATTAAAATAATATTTGGTAAAAAGACCAAAATACAATTTGCTTATACTTTAAGCAAACTAATATTTTCAACAGTTAACATCACATTTCAAATCATTACTTTATGTCATTTTCACTTAAGTATTAAGTAAGGAATATAATAATTATGTTTGTTTGATTTAATGTTTACTTTTTGACTTTTATAACACTTTTTGTCTTTTTATGCTAACTTTTAGTTAATTACATTCTAGAATTTTCTAAGTATGTTTAGTAAAAGTAAACTTGATTAGTGAATTAATTAATACTTTATACTATTTGAATATATATTCATATATAAGAAAATAAAGGTGCAACAACGTTGCGACACTTATATTGAACAAAACGCTGATTTTCGACAAAACGTTTTACGGTCATATTTTGACGTTTTAGTTAAATTATTTATTTATGTAAACCAAATTTAAAAATAAATTTATATAATGTTATTAAAAATATAAACACTCATAAATTAATTAAAATAATTTATTTAACCATTGAAACTTACTTTTCTGAAATCATGATTTTGTCCCTTTTGTCGATATAAGCAATTATTCCTATTTTTGTGTATATTTCTCTTTGCAAATCCTATCTAGTATTATTTAAATCATAAAATGTTATATATTTTATATTTAAAATCACTTAAATAGTTTATTTTAAAGTGGTCAAATTTTGGGTCGTTATAGATGTATATAGCAGTAATTGCTAGATTAATGTTGGTATTCTTTATGGAAGAATAACGAAATTTTTCTAACGGTAAAAATAAAGCTAATCAATGAATTAAGTATAATGAAGTATTCAAGTTGAGTAAAACATATAAACATATAAGTATTTGATGGGAATTAAACTTTTTATTGCACTAATTTAATCCAAAGTCTACAATTAATTTGATCTCGTCAAAAATCTCAACAAAACATGAACATAAAGAAATAACCTAAAAACCATTATGTACTTTTTAAATTAAGAAGGAAAAATCAATGCATTAATATTATTCAAAATGTAAAACAAAAATCAGAATTAGAACCGAGTAATTGGAAGATGATTAGCAAAAAATAGTGTTAAACAATAGAATAATTCTTAATTTTGTAATAAAAAAATCTTGAAGTAGAGAGTAGATATAAGTTACTACGAAATTGAAAAATCATCGGAAATTGAATCTTTCAATTCTCCGACCCATCAATTCTATTATTCTATCTCAAACTTACAACAATTTATGTAGAAATGAAAAGACCAGTCCAAAATAAAAGGTCTAAATATAAAGAAATGTAATTTTGAATTGGAAGACTCAACATGTTTACATTATTTGGAGTGTAAAATACAAATTGGAAATCTCAAACTCAGTGTCTTGGGGTTCAAAGATCCGATTGAAGAGAATTCCGAGTCAAGGAATGGAACTTCGAAATGTTTTAGAATTCTCATAATATATGCGCCATAGTGGATAGTGCGCATTCAACCTTGGTTGAAGGTTTGAAATTCTTCCAAAATCACCTTTGCCCAATTCGCATGATGCCCTCCCCCAAATAGCGTATAAAGATTGGAAGTCTCGCCTATAAACTTTTTCGTAGCTTCCCGTCCTTGGATTAATAGTATGGGTTAGTGCGCGATGCATAATGCGAGCTTTTAGTCTAAGCGCAACCGCTTTAAGCTCCTTCAATTCATCCGAGAGGAAGAGATGGCTAATGCGATCCCTCAATTCCATATTTACAGAAACTTCGGCCAACTCTTCTCCCTCGTGTGGACAAGTTAGGATACGTCCAAGGCGAGGAAGTGGTAGAAAAATCTAGACACCACATACGAGGGTCCAAATGCATTCATCCGGATTCTAAATGGAATGGTGGTCAAGATTAAGGTTTGCATAGAATAGCTTGACAAGGAGGTGATTGATTTTGATATTATTCGCAGTATAATCGATTAGAGACTCCAAACCACTACGATGAGCAAGATCTTGAATGGCATATGGAGCAAAATCAAGGAATTTGACAAATGAGCCTTCAAAAAATCAAGAATTCTTTATTTTATCAAATCATTGTGCTGCTCTTTCGTTGTGTAGCCATCCACGAATTTGTGAATCAGAGGGACCAGAAGAAGATTGAGATTGCCTTACTCTTTTTGGAGCCATTGAGAATATTAGGGTTTTGTGTGGAAAAATTTGGTGATTGGTTGTAATTTTGTGATAATTTTGAGTCTTTTTGTAGTGGAAATGAAAGAACAATAGCAGTGTTAAAAGTAGAAACGAGTGAAAGTAGTAAAAATGTCATTTTGTTTAGGTATTTGAAGTGTATATTGGCAGAAGTAAACTGGGTTTACCAGTTTCAATCGACTGGAATTGCTTAACCAGTCGACTGATTGGATTTATATAAAAAATATATTACTGGGTTCAGTCGACTGACATATGGATTAAGTCGACTGAATCCATCCCGAGAACATTTAGTTCATTTTTGGACCAATTCAATCGACTGAATCGATGGGTCAGTCGTCTGACTACATGAAAAAAAATACAATTTAAATTGATTATTCAGTCTACTGAGTGAGCATGGTCAGTCGACTGACACTGGAAAAATGCAGGATTGTAAATGGAACTTTTATCAAGTATCTGCAAAAGAAAAACATATAAATATAATTATTATTGATAAAAAGAGCATACAAATATGCAAATCAAACAAAAGAAAAAATGTTATATAAATAAAGTAAATTAAGTAGATTTGGATGATGAGCTAGGGGTGTTTCATTGGGGTCTACTTTAGTGTTCTCTTGAAGTGGCCTTAGTGGTAACCATCTATTGCTGCGTTCCCATGAGTTTGGTGAAACTGGTGGACGCTGCGGTGACGGTTCCCAAGGGTTTCGTCATGGTGGATAACAAGCAGAAGACGGTTGATGAACTGTACCATGGGATGAAGATCCACAGAATTTTAGAGCGACTTGTTCCAAGAAGCTTAAGCGCTTTGCAATCACCTTCTTTTCATAATACAGCTCACACTGTAACTCTAGTGTTTCTCGTTGATAGTGGTGGATGTCGTCTACCTTTTCTTTTGTAGACGGCGGTCTGAAAAATAAAGAGCGTTTAGCTCTTTTGCCTGGAAGAGTGTAGCCAGTGTGTGTTGAAGGTAGTATGAATGGAACGGGTTCGTAGATTGGTGTGGGTGTAGGTAAAGTAATAGAATCTGAGCTTGGTGATGTGTAAGAAAGAGATGAAGATTGGGAATTATCTTGGGATGCCATGATCAAGATTTGTTGAAAAAATTTGGAAAGTTTGTAATGTTGTAAAGCTTTGAAAAGTAAGTAGATTGTGACAAAAGTGTTAGGACAAGCTTGAATTTATAGGTAAAAGGAAAGCTTAAAAAGATGAAAATGAATGATAGATAATCACCAGAGAATGAAGACCAGATATTAAAGCAAAGGTAGAATAAATAACAAACTGTAGAAAAAGAGGGAATGGTTGTAAATTCTTAGAGCAAATGGGAGGTTATAAAGAACAATCAGTAGTTAGAGTATAAATAAGCTGAAGAATAGGTGTAGTTAAGAAACATAGTGTAGTGAAGTGGTAGAATACCAGGTTATCAAGTTAGAGGTCTTGAGTTCGAGTATGGCAATCTTCAAATTTTTGAAAATTTTTTTTGTAAAAGTTATAGATCTTTTAATGATATAATCCCTAATTCTCTTCTTAATTTTATGAAAATATTTTCATTTAACAGTTTTGTAAATATATCAGCCAGTTGATTTTCAGAGGATACAAATTCCATTCTTACTAAATCCTTTTCAATATTATCATGAAGAAAATGATGACGTATGTCAATATGTTTAGTTCATGAGTGATTGACAGGATTTTTAGATAAGTTTATAGCACTTATGTTATCACAGAAAATAGTTGATTTAGATAAATTTATACCAAAACCTTATAGAGTTTGTTGCATATAAATGACTTGAGCACATGCTAAAGCAGCAGAAATATATTCTACTTTACACGTCGATAGTGAAACACAATTTTGTTTCTTGCTAAACAAGGAGACTAAGGATTGTCCAATAAAGTGACAAGTCCTGCTCGTACATTTTCGATCTGTCCGACATCCTCCAAAGTCAGCGTCACTATATGATACTAACTCGAAAAGACATTCTTTCGGATAGAGAAGTCTGGAATCTTTGGTTTTGCTTAAATAACAAAATACCCGTTTCACTGGTCGGATATCTGATTCTTTAGGATTTGCTTGAAATCGAGCACATAAACAAACACTCATCATTATATCAGGTCTACTAGCAGTTAGATAGAGTAATGATCCAATTATACTTCGATATAATTTTTGGTCAACAATCTTGCCGTCTTCGTCTCTATCGAGATGTATTGTTATACTCGTTGGAGTTGGTTTGGCAGAAGTATTTTCCATACCAAAGCGTTTAATTAGATTATTGCAATATTTTTCTTGATTAATAAAAATTCCATTTTCTAATTGTTTAATTTGCAAACCAAGAAAATAAGATAATGCTTCCATATGTGACATTTCAGATTCTTTGTTCATAATTTTAAAAAATTCCTGACATAATTTTTCATTTGTAGAACCAAAACTAATATCGTCTACATAAATTTTAATAATTAAAATATCTTTTTTAGTTCTTTTAATAAATAGAGTTTGATCAACCTTCCCAATTTCAAAACCAGAATCTATTAGATAGCTCTTAAGACGTTCATACCAAGCACGGGGTGCTTGTTTTAGACCGTATAAGGCTTTCTTAAGTTTATAAACGTGGTCTGGAAATTTTTCATGTGTGAATAAAGGAGGTTGTTCAACATAAACATTTTCTTTTATGTATCCATTTAAAAATGTACTTTTAACATCCATTTGATAAATTTTAAAATTTTGAAAATATGCAAAGGCCAGTAAGATACGTATTGCTTCTAGTCGTGCGACTGGAGCAAATGTTTCTTCATAGTCAATTCTTTCTTCTTGATTATATCCTTGTGCAACTCATCTGCTTTATTTTTAAAGATCCATTTAGTACCAATGACTGTTTGATCACTTGGTCTAGGAACTAGTTCCCAAACTTCATTTCGTTTGAATTGGTTTAGCTCTTCTTGCATAGCTATAATCCAATAGTCATCAGTAGAGGCTTCTTTTGCATTTTTAGGTTCAATATTAGAAAGAAAAGCTACATGGCCCATTTGATTAAGTTGACTTCTAGTTCTAACATGTGAATCAATTTCTCCTATTACATTTTCTACCGGGTGATCTCGTAAAATCTTAGAAGGAGACCTTAAATCATTTTCATTATGAATAATGTTTTCATCTTCTTCAAAATTATGAATAATGTTTTCATCTTCTTCAAAATTATTTTGAGTAAATGTATTTGTGACTGTCTTTGTGATTATCTCATCATCCTCAGAAATTTTAGAAAATTTAAATTTTTTGTCGAAAGGAACATGAAGTGTTTCTTCGATTATTTTAGTTCTCTTATTAAAAATTCGATAAGCATTGTTTCGTTCCGAATATCCTATGAAAATTCCTTCATCGGATTTTGGATCGAATTTTACATCTTTTGTGTTTAAAATAAAACATTTTGAGCCAAAAACTTTAAAATATGAAATTTTTGGTTTTCTTTCATGAAATAGTTCATATGGAGTGTGTTTAGTTAGTGGTCGAATGGAAACCCGATTCAAAACATAACAGGCAGTTGTTACAGCTTCTGCCCAAAATTGTTTTGGTAAAGTACTTCCAATTAATAAAGTTCTTGCACATTCTTGTAAATTTCTATTTTTCCTTTCTATAACTCCATTTTGTTGTGGTGTTCTAGGAAAAGAAAAATTATGGTAAATTCCCTTTTTATTACAAAAATGTTCAAAAGCTTCATTTTTGAATTCACCCCCATGATCACTTCTAATATTCTTAATCATTAAATTTTTGAGATTTTGAATTTGTTTAGCAAAAAAATTGAAATTTTCAAAAGTATCGTTTTTATTTTTCTAAAAAATAGTCCAAGTATATATTGAAAAATAATCTACTATAACAAGCACATAACTGCTATGGTTTATAGATTGAACTTGAGTTCGACCAAAGAGATCCAAATGCAATAGTTCAAGTGGTTGTACAGTAGAAATATTTTTCTTTGATTTAAAGGATGATTTTGAAAATTTTCCTAATTGACAAGCATCACAAATATTGTTCACTTTAAAATTCATTTTTGGTAAACCTTTTACTAACTCATTTTTAGATCATTTGTTTATAGCTTTGAAATTTATATGACAAAATCTCTTGTGCCATAACCAAGGATCATTTTCTTTGGCTATTAAACACATATTTGTATTGTAATTTACATTCATATTTAAAATATATATATTTTTATCTCTAAAACCTTCAAAAATAAGGTTTTTATTTTGATCAAAAATGCTACACTTATTCTCAGAAAAAAACATTGAATCCTTTGTCACAGAGTTGGCTGATACTAAGTAAATTATGTTTTAAATTTTTAACTAATAAAACGTCTGTAATAAGAGGTAAATTAGATATATCATTATTACTCACATCGCCTTTGCTGATGACATATCCTTTGGAATAGTCTCCAAATGAGACAGAACCTCCATCTGAGTAGATAATGTTCATTAGCATCCCTTTGTTTCCTATCATGTGTTTCGAGCAACCACTATCTAATATCCATTTTCCTCTCTTTCTAGCTGGTACCTGCAAAATACAGAATTAACATTGGTACCCACCATTTTAGTTGGGTCCTAAGAGTTAGGTCTTAGAAAACCAACCCCAAGAGGGTTCAGAATTCCTTTTATAAATAAAATCTTTGTTTTTATGAACAATTTTATAAAAGATTTTATATACTTATCTCTAACCAAAAAATTATTTGTTTTAGGAACCCAAATCTTAATTGATTTAGAAAATTTTGAAACTTTTGAACTAGGTTTTTCAATATTATTATTATTTCTTTTATATGAAGAAATATTTTTCTTTGGAGTAATTTTAGAAAATTGCTTATATCCTAGTCCTTTCTTATTTGAAACAATCTGAGAAATTTCTATAATTTTAGAAAGATTTTCACTACCATTGTTAAAATTAGAAACATTTTTGGTAATACCATCTAATTTTTTTTAAGATTAGAATTGTCTAATTCCAAAATTTTAATATTAGCTTTGAGATCATGATTTTCAGTTAATAGAGCATCATTCTTTTCTTTCTGAGTTTCTATCTTCTGGCTTAACATAGAGAGTTGAGATGTCATATTAGAACAAGATTCCTGAGTAACTTCAAGTTCTTCTTCTAAAATTTGTTTCTCATCTCTTAACATATCTACTTCAATTTTAGTTCTATTCAGTTTTTCAACAGATTCTTTGTACTTTCTTTTGATGTCTTCTAGTTGTCAAGTAATTCTGAGTTTATTTCCAATAAATCATCAAAAGTAAGATCACTCACCTCGTCATTTGTGGCCATAAAACATACATTAGCTTGTTCTGTATCACTGTCTAAGTCACTATCTGATGATGAAGATGATTCTGAATCGTCCCAAGTGACAGAGAAGGCTTTCTTCTTGAATCTGTCTTTCTTGTATTTAAATTTGTCTTTCTTTCGATCAGGATAGTCTTTCTTCATGTTGCCTTTCTTGTGACATTCATAACATTCTAGAGCAGAAGATGTCTTATTGTTGTTGTTATTGTTGCTGGAGTTGTTCTTGTTGTTTCTAAATTTGTTTCTCTTTCTAAATTTCAAAAACTTTTTGAAATTTTTAGCAATGAATGCCATATCCTCTTCATCTGAGTTTGATTCATCCTTTTCTTCTTGGAATGCAATATTCTACTTATCTTAAGACTGTACTCGTTTTTCTTGGAGATTAACTTCATAAGACATTAGATTTCCTATCAACTCCTGTGGTTTAATGGTTGAAATGTCGTTTGCTTCTTCGATTGCTAAGACTTTTCATTCCCATTCATCCATTAGAGGGTAGAGGATTTTTGAAACAATATCAAAGTCGTATAAATTTCTCCCAATGCTATAAGAGAATGATATATATCTTAGAATCTAGAGAACATTTCATTTATTGTTTCATCTTGCTTTATTTTGAAATTCTGGAACTGATTATTGAGCATAGAGATTTTACTCTGTTTTACTTTGTTAGTACCTTCATGTGTAACTTTTAGTGTACGCCAAAATTCATAAGCCGTTTTACACATGCTTATTCTATTAAACTCATTTTTGTCTAATGCACAATATAACATGTTCATAGCTTTAGCATTTGCAGTAGCATCCAGTTTTTGTGTGTTAGACCATTGTGAATATTCAGTAGTAGGTATGGTATATTCAGACTGCATAATGTTCCAGGTTTCATTACTACTTGCTTGTATATAAATTCTCATCCTAGTAGCCCAATAGTTAAAGTTCATTCCATTAAATAGAGGTGGTCGAGCAGTAGATTGACCTTCAAGAAAGCTAGTGTTAGTAACGATGTTGGTGTTATTTCCATATTAAAATATAAGATAACTATGTTACGATTATAAGATGACCTTACTCTAAAACCAAATGAAAGTGACTGTGCTATAGGATTGAGTAATATGGAATATATATATACTGAATAACTAGTGCGGAAAATAAAATAGCAATAAAGTAAAAAAAGACACCAGGAATTTTTATACTGGTTCGAACTCCTGTTCTACACCCAGTCCCAGACTCCTTCTGGAATAAAACAAGCAGCCCTCACTTAACCTAGAGGAACAGGTATTACACCGCCTGAGCAACCGAACAGGACTTCTACCGCCTAGACAACCAAATAGGACTTCTACCGCCTGAGCAACCGAACAGGACTTTTTAATACAAATTGTAAAAGTTGTTTCTGACCGAGTGTGCTCTTTGAATAGCACGGATAAGTCAATAAGTACACCCTTCCTATGATCTTCTCCTCAAGAATGATGTGTATGATTGTGTGTGTATGAAGAATAGGAAGATTTGATTTGCTTAAAATATATAGAAGTGAGATTATAAACAATGAATGTATGAATTTATGTAAGCAATAGATTAGAGAATGTTATGCACGTTTGATCAAGAGAGATAAGAGAATTAGATGATTTGATCAATGAAACGTGAGTGAATTTATAGAGAATCATAAGTTGCAATCTCTGGTAAAAAGTTCTCTGCGAAAAGTTAATGGTTGCAACACTTGGGGAAGAAGATAACCATTCAAAAGGAAGTGTCTTTTCATTTAAAAAAAACAGTTACAGGATTCAGTCGACTGACCTTGGTTGTTGAGTCGGCTGAATTAAAAAACATGCACGTATATAATAAATGCATAGATTCAGCCGACTGAACTATCAAGGTCAGTCGACTGATCCTTGTATTTAAAAAAAAAATTAAAAACAGGTTCAGTCGACTGAATAATATATATTAGTTAAACCTATGTGCATTTGAATTTGAAAGTGGTTGTTTTAAATCGAATGCAAGTGTTTGTGAATATATGAATCAAAGTGATGATTTTTTGAGGAAAGATCTTAACAAAGCAACTATACTAGACTCTATATACATAATTCATGACTCTAGCTTAAAATATATACTATACGAACCATTCTTTGAGTCGTTGAGTTCGGTTGTTGTAATAGTCGCAGATTCATGAATCATTATGTCATGTCAGCAATCAAAACTCAAGATCCAACAGAGATATGTACATGAAAAGACAAATTTTTTATGTATATAAAAAGAGAAATAACACTAATGAATAAAATTATAGTTATTTGAAGTGGATGAGAAAAAAAAATTATAAGAAAAAAGGGAAAACGAGGGAATTGAAAACAAAGAGTCAAAACTCACTTTTCATTATATCTACTAAATATATCCAGTAAATCAAGGTAAAGCGAAAGAATTTTAAAGGCACTCGTTAATATTATCATTTTTCTCCTCTCTCCTTAGTTCTCTAAGGATATTTCTTTTAAAATAGCTTTATATAGTTATGATTTTTAAATTAATAACACTTTTTTTGTTGATTCTTGTCAACCATTTTACATTCAAATACTTACCTTTTCTAATATTTATAGCTAATAAGCTCTACTTAAGTTTTTTTGGTTATTTAAGATTATGTCCAAGCATTTAAACTATTAAATGTCTCAAATTTAAACAAAATATATAAAAACAATTAACTAATTGTGACGAACCGGTTTTTCGACGCTCGAAAATCGACATCAATACGTCCACTGTATTACATGGCAATCGAGTGCCGGAAACACCAGATCATTATAGAAAAGAAGAAAGAGGTATAAGAAGAAACAGAAAACAACAACACAGAATCTCACAATCGCGGCGGAACAATATATAATAGATAATAACATGTCTCTATACAAAAAGAACTACAATTATTATTTACACTTTACATCATCAGAGTACAACACATCAATAACTCAATACTGGACAGTTATAATTACTTGTCCTCACAAGATGCTGAATATACAGCATACAATACACAGCGGAATAAAATCAAATACATGTAATACGTCTTTGTCATCCAGCTCGTCTCCTGAGCTCCATAGCATCCTGTCATGTATCTGTAATACTCGGTCTGACCCGAGCATTACAATAAAGTAACACCCGAGTCAGTTTGGAAAACCAACGTGAGAAAACACACTCAATTTGAATTATTAAAGTTATCAAATCCTTTGAAAACAAAGGTATCTCGTATGACCACGCCACACATAAACACGATGGGTTTTTCCCTTACGATAACCAAAACATTTTATATCAAAATCATCTGATATTATAATAGTGTCTAAGTACAAATACTTATCAAATAGCCAAAATTGTTACATTAATTAAATTCCAGCATACTAAACTCTACAACCAAAATCGTAAAGGGCACGTATTGGAGAATGGATTCCATACGAATGACTAGGCACTGGGGTACCACCTTTCACAGTACACATCTAGAAAAATGTACATAGGACCCACGCCGGGATCCCCTACAATACAAGACCGGACTACCCCTGTAACGACCACGACTTTCTCTTCATAGAAAGTCGTATCGCTAATAAGAAAGAAAGGGGTAGAAAATAGAAAAGAAGAGAAGAAAGAAAGAACAACAACAACGATCTCACAGCGGAACGAATAAATTATATTAATAACATAAACTATTACATAGTATACAACACTTATCAGAGTTTACACAACTATACAACACATACTAGACAGTTATAAACATCTGTCTAAATATTACAACTCAAATACAATACAAGACTCTAACACAGATATCAACACAGCGGAATACTATATCTACGAACGCCGAAGCCTCCTGCTCCATTGCTCCTCCACAATTCGTCAAAGCTAAACCTGAATCCCTTGGCTACTCGTAAAAATTTGAGTACCCAAGAGTTTATAAAACAGAAATAAACAACTTGGGTCAGACATGGGTCTGGTGTGAGTAACAGGTTAAACTTGTTTAACTTCAAAACCTTTAGAAAGAAAAGGTATCACGTAAGACTCCCCACAAATAAACATGGGTAAGTTTTTACCTTACGCTAACCAAAACATTTGATAGGAAATCTGATTTTATTATAATAGGGTCTAGGGTTTTCAAGTAAAATATAGAAATAGCTGAAATGCTTACATCTCACATTTCAACATAGTTGGGCACATCTAATACGTACGGCACTTATTGGAGTTTGGATTCCATACAATGGCAGGGCTACTGGGGTACCGCCCGTCACAGTACGTGGCCTAGATCACCGTACCGAGGATCACTCCCAATCCCCTGCAACACAAAGCCGGAACCATCCCTTACTGGATAATTCCGAACAAGACAATCCCGTAGTTGGCGCGACCAACCACACACTAAGCCGAATAAAAGAAAAGGGACCTCTAGACAGGGATCTATCTTGCTCTCAGTGGGTGCTACCCACGAAGCCTTGCTGCACCTCCCCTGTTTTAGCCATTCCCGGTTGATGAGGCTTGAGGTTACGATTACCTTTAATCAGAACATATCACTTAGAATGCTCATCGTCCACCTGACGATGTTTTGAAAGCATTCGATCCATACAAGTTCGTTCCGGGTTCGAACGAAACCGAAGGCATTATCTCGTTACACTCGTATTGGAATCACCCTCAGAGTTAACGACAATAACCCTTGCACTCTGAATCTTCATCTTCACTTGAGATTCACGACCTATCGTTAATTTGGATCGATGTGGTATTCGGGTCTCCAGACCCGGAATCCCGGTATACGGAAACCCGATCCCGGTCTCATCGAAATCCAAAACGTATTTTAAGGGTCAAGTTGTTTTAAGGTTAAAACAATTCAATTCTTTATCTATATACACAAAGATAGATAATTCAATAGATAATTTACATTATCATCCAAACAGATAATTCATATTATCATTTCAATCCAACCAAACATCCATATTATCGATCAGCACATCTCTTATCAGAGATATCAACAATGCAAAGCATTCCATATCATTCAACCATCCCTAAGTAATGATTTATCATCTCTAATTAATTTAAAGTAAATTAAATTAATTACTTATTTTATAAATCCTTCTTACTTAATCATTAATTAAACTAATTAATTAATCATACTCTAGTATCAATCTTAATTAATCATTCCTGATAAATCAACCTTTAATTACTTTAAGTAATTAATACTTAATTATTTTCACAAATTAATTATCTTAAACCATTTTAGTAATTAATCTTTAATTACTTCATAATTAATTAACCATACTTAATTACATTAATCTTTAATTAATTATAATTAATTAATTTTAATTAATTAATTACTTAATCCTTTATTATTGATTAATTAATCTTGATTAATCAATTCTTAATTTACATCATTAATTATATAAATAAATGATCCTTAATTACTCTTTAATTAATTACTCCATTTAAATTATTTAATAATTAATCTTTAATTAATTATATTTATTGATCACCTTTGATTAATCTCAATTAATAATTAACTACCCTTAATTACTCTTCCCTTAATTAATTACTTCTTAATTAATTATCCTTTAATTAATCCCTTGATTAATTATTCAAAGTAATTAAACTCAAATTACTTTTATTAAACCATCTTTAGTTAATTACATCCCTAATTAACTTTAATTACTTTCCTAAGTAATTTATACTTCCACTAATTACATTTAAGTAATTATCAAATCACCAAGTGATTCCTTAAATTAATTAAACAAATTAATTTAAACTTATCAAATTTATTTAATTAATTACCTTAAGTAATTAATTCATTTTAATTACTTTCATTAAGTAATTTATACTTAGCCAATATTAATTAATTTATCTAATCATTTATTAATAACTCATACTTAATTAAACAAATGATCCTAAATCCTAAATTAATTAATATTTAATTAATTAACTTATAATCCTAATTATTTAATTAATTATCACTAACCATTTATTAATTAAATTATTAAATTATTCTTAAATTACTTTATTAATTTAATGACTCCTATATCATTTAATCTTAATTACTATCTAAAATAAAGTACTTACCTTTAACTACTTTAATTATATCATTAACAAAGACTTTAAAACATTTACTTTAAAATCTTTCTTTTAATTTATCTTAAATCACAGATTTAAAATAATTACAAATTTAACCTTTAATATGCAAAATCTTTTTTAAATTCAAATGTTAAGAAAAACACTTAACATTTATAAAAGAAGTTTATAAGATTTTTAAACAAATTCATTTATTCAAACCTTTTTAAAATTATTCTTTAAACATTTAAATTTGTTAAAACCTTTATTTTTATAAACTTTATTTATCTCAAATTCTAGGATACAAATTATAAACTTGAACTCGAATGAAAACTTGATTTAAAACTGGGTTTAAATCCTATTTTCAAAGTTTAAAACTCAATTTAAATTTAAAAACACTGTCTGTTTTAAAAACTGCAAATTTTACATCTACCCGAGCCAACTCCATTTTTCCCCGAGTAAAAACCCAGTTTTCCCGAGACCAACTTCGAGTTCCTTCCCTCTTTTATTTTTTATACTTTGTTATGTTTAATTTTAAAAACAGTTTAAAACTCTCGCGAGTTCCTCTGCACGAACCCGAGTCAGAACATCAAATACTCGAGTATGACTTCGAGTAAATCATCTTCTTCCTTTAACTCACACTAGACATGTCTGCTGCCTGGTGTACGTGCACACCTATTTGCCTGAACTCCGGCCACCCACGACGATCTTTACAAGTCGACACTCAACCCCATATCCTAACTCGATCACTAGAATTTCAACAACCTCTCGAAATCGAAATCGAGTATCCCACTACTAACAAGAACAGGAACCCAAGCCTGGAAAGATGCTCGAACACAATCCTCTGATCATCAGAGAGTCTGAATTTCTGGCTATGACTTCAACAACGTCCCCACTCCTATTTCCCAAAATCTGGTGAAGCTCGATCCACCAGAGCTCCCTTGATCACCAAAACCTCGACCATGCCCAAAATTAGGCCTACAGATAATCTCGATCAATTCCCATCACCACAGTCGTCTATCATTACTTCTACTAATTTTCCCGACCTCACCCATCATCCAACTATCTCCAGTGAGAACCACGTCTCCGAAAATCAACTAGATCATCAGAGATCACCCAGAATGCAAATTCTGGTCAAACCCAATCTGCTCCTAATATACCCCTCTAAAAATTGTGATTTCACTTTCAAAATTCATGTTTTAGGATAGGGTTTTAGATTATATGCCTGTCTTGATGAATTCAGATACTTAAATTTTCACCTAATTTAAACATGCACTGTATTTTCTAGTTCCTAGAGACATTTCTGTTTATTTTAACTTAATAAAACTTTAAACTCTAATCTATGATACACCAAACATGTTTTGTTCGAATTCTAAATCCTATCAGAGATTATATCAAAAGGATTTAAATTTTGATCATGACTTTAACTTCTAAAAGAAGAGCAGATAAGATCAGGGTATAATAATAGGCATGCATCTATACATCCATATACATACATAGAAATTCAATCATATACATATATTCAATACTCATTTTATCCTAGAATTTCACATGCAAACAGATACCTATGTACTAAAATTTTAAGAAAACTATTACTCACTAATTTAAAATGAAGAACAGAGCCCTCTTTGAAACTGCATTTGAAAAGCCTTTGAATGCTTTTAAACCGAGATCCCCTTTTGATCTTTAAAACTTTTAAACTTGAATACTTTCTGAAGAAACTTGCATGCATGCTTTGATTTCCAGATTTACTTGTTTTTTATTTCAGACAGAATAAAATGTATTAGCTTTTTAGTCTCTGGTTTGAAGAAGTTCATTTACAGGTTTTGAAGAAGGGATTTGCAGGTTTGAAGAATTGCAGATTTGAAGAAATGAGTTACAGGTTATCATTTGATTTTGGAAAATGAATTACATATCTTTGTTTTGAGATTGAGGAATTTGATTACTAATTTGTTTATGAAGATTTAGTTTGAGGAATACTTCAGATTTTTGGTTTTTGAGAATAGGCTGAAATAATTTTCTTAAAAATAAAAGAAAATTGAAATTTAAAAGATGGACACTTGTCTTTCTCATACTCTAATTTTACAACACATGTTATAATGGTTACTTAACATATTAACACTTGTCTTTTATTTAATTTATATTTATTTTAAATGTAAATAAACCTTTTACTTGATTTATTAGTTACTTACCTATATATATAAAGTATTTTAAAGAAAATAAAACCAATTATGTTTATAAGTAAAAGTTTATACATATATCTTAAAATCCAAATATTTAAATATCTATCTTTGAATTTCAAAACTAATTTACATTCAAATTCAAATTATATTTAAAATCCAATTTAAAGTCAATTTATATACATACATATATAACTACACATTTAATTTGAAAATAACAATCTTATTTTATTAAAGTCTATTTATATCTATAAATAAAACAATACACTATTAATATTGTATTTTAAACTTACATATATATATATATATACTCTTAAATCTTATTTATTAAGCAATATCTCAAAAAGAAAATAAAATAACCTTATTATTAATCTTATTTAAAACCATATTTGTTATTTGTTTAAATAGCTTTGAAAATCTAATATTAAATAAATCCAAATCTCCAAACTATCAATATATATATATTAGAAATTTAAAAACAAGATTTTATTTCTTTATTATATTTCAACCCAAAGCTAATCTATTTACAATATATATACTTATATATATACATTATAAATAGAAATCATTTTATTTGTTTTTTTAAAAGATACATTCACTCAGTAAATATTTATTTAATCAGATTATTAAACCAATTCAAATTTTATTATCAAAAATTTATTAATCAATTTAATTATTTAAACAGATTATTAAATTGATATTGTCCAAAAATTCCGGGATATTACAACCCCTAACCTAGATAGACCGAATATGCTATCACCCCAGGTGTTGAGTTCTTCCGTGCGCCGTAGTAATAATATCCGAGGGTATCTAGAAAGGTGATAAGCATACCCTAATTGGGTGCGACCCACTTAGCCTTGCTGCATCTCCCCTGATTTTCAGTAATTCCCGATTGATGAGGCTTGAGGCTACGATTACCTTTTAAGGAATTTATACTTGGAATGCTCATTGTCCTCCAATGACAATGTACTGATAGCATTCATCCATACAAGTCCATTTTGGGTCTGAACGAAACCGAATGCACTATTCCTACTATACCCATTTTGGAATCATCCTCAGGATTAGTAGCGATTAGCCCTTGCACTTCAATGCTCCATCTTCTGTTCATGCTCTTATCTTCACTTCGAAAATGTATTCGTTGGATCGAAGTGGTTTTCTGATAACTTATCTGATCCCGGTCTCTTCGGAACAACGTTCAATATTTCCGGTAAACTCAACCCCGGTTCTTTAGGAAATAAACAGAAGAAAATAAGATCGAAGATTACCTCCTAACCGTTAGTGGACGGATTTCCTTATCATTGTCCTAGAAGAACGGAACGAGTTTATACGTTCAGTATAGCACCTTCCGACGGTAACTCCACCATATATTCTCGTGTTTCTCCTAGATATTCCCAAAGTTATGTTTTAGGTCCAGATTTAATAGTCGGTTATTTAACTATCAAATAAACAATCATCTAACCAAATCTCGATTTTACTTCCATTCAGAAATTTAGAAATCTTATTAAGGATCTAATATAACCAGTTTTATATTTTATTTTCAAATTTCCTTTTTATTCTCCCAAACTATTTTAAATCTCGATTTTTAAAATCCTTTTACACTTAAACAAATTTCACTTATGTTTTATTATTTAAAATCCTTTATACACATTATTCCAAAAATCTCTATTTACAATATTCCGAAATAGTTAAGTACAAATTTTCAAGTCTAATTATTTATTTTATCCTAATAAATTTCTTTTAATTTATCCAAAATCCTATATAAATACTTCACTACCAAAATCCCTTTTTAATTTCCTTCTCAAATTCAATATATATTTGTGGTATTTTAAAATACCAAAAATCTAGGTCAATGCTACCGTAGCAGCTAAACAATTCAACTCACACTATAATCTACCATAGATTATTCAACAGATCATATATCACTATATATGAAAATTAAATTCAACATTTTTGAGGAATCCAGTTGGATCCCTCCAACCTGTTTCCCTGCGTCCACAGATGTTAATACAACATAAAAATACCAATCCCACATCGTAAAGGATATCACGGTATATAGGGTCGGTCATCTGCTATTATGCGGGGCGCATAGGGTCTCATCCGCTAAAATTATGTGGGAATATCAATCCAACTACTAATATATACTACTACATATATTATAAAATTCAAACTGATAATAATTATCCAATTCACCCAGGCATCCAATAATTAATTTTAACTATTTAAAACTAACCAGTAATCCAAAATTGAGTGAGATTAACTCATTTTGATTTTCTGTCGCGTTCCGGTTCCGATTTAATTTGAACGTGTTTGAAATTATCTAAAAAATTTGCAAGCTCAGATCTCGACCAATCCAATTGCTATGCGTAGGAGATGACAATACGATCCCAACGCAACTTGAATCATCTGAATCGGATCTCGTGAGAGAGAGATATACATTTTTAAGTTTATCGATAATTATATAATTAATTAACACAAATATTATATAACTTTAAAAAAAAATCTGTACCCACATTCAAACCCGACCCGCCTAACCCACTTCTTCTTCCCCCTTCCTCTGTTTTTATTTTCCTACAGTCTTCCTTTTTTTCCTTCTTTCTATTTTTTTTTATAAAAGAGGCAGCCTATTACCAATGCAAACCCGGCCTAGATAAATGCTTCTTCCCCAATACCCAGTTTCCTCCACTTGCACAAGTGATTTTCGTGTACCACATGCACTGTGCACCTCCCATCCCTCGACTATTTCTCGAAACGACCCCACCATTCAACTCGTCGTCGCACTCTCTACCCTCCCGGCATCACATCACTAAGCTCGGCTTCATCATGCTTTGTGCGACCTGGAGCAGCAGTAAGTGACAAACGACAGTCGCTTTCCTCCTCACAAAGCCGCACCTTACCAGAATCGGAAATCAGAAGCTCCTCCTCAAGTGAAATACATCGTCGACATCCAATTCCCTCTAGATCAAAGTCTAGGGCAAACCCTAGTTCCAGCTAGGCGAAATCAATCACAACGGAGGTCGAACGCAACCCCAATGACCCACCTAGAATCGAAGATCTCTTCATTGTCGATTCAATTATTTAATTAGAGTTTGTTATTTAGTTAATTATTATTATTTAATCAATTTTATTTTAATTAAGTATTTAATTAGAGCTTGTTATTTAGTTAATTATTATTTAATATAAAAGGTTAATTATCCACTTAATTAAGGTTTAATTTGTTAAACAAATGTTATTTAAGGTACAATTAAGGTTTAATTATAAATAAAATTAGGATTATTCATGATTTAATTTTGATTTGATTAAAGATTAATTAAAGTTTAATTTAGTTTTAAACTTATGATTTAATTAAAGTTTTATTTTTTTATTATTTATTTAAACTCTATCGGTTATTTATTTTTAACCAATTTTCTTGTTTAACTGAATTGTTTTAAACCCAAGGATCTCTTGTCCATGCTATTAAGTAGCCAAATGAATTAAAGTAGTTGTAATAAGACGATGACGCATTTTATTGAAAGTAATTTGACTTGTACTTATCACAAATACCGCACTTAAAGAAAGTGATGAATATAAGGGGGTTAATTTCGATAAGCGGGTTATGATAATCTAAGCATATGGAATGTATGTTCATATGTAAATCTTTACACCTAGATAGTGGAATAGTCCATTATAAACCACTTGACCCCTTAATTATCGAACGTTGGTTTGGAGAGACCGGGATCAGATATTAGTTGTTATCCGAGAACCACTTTGAACTAAAGTAAACGTTTGATTTGGAAATAGTAAAGACAAGGTCCAGGATGAAGACTTTGAAGTGCAAGGACTATATGCTACTAACCCTGCGGGTGATTCCAAAACGGGTGTAGTGGAAGTAGTGCCATCGGTCCGTTCATCTCCTGAACAACTTGTATGGATGAGTGCTGACATCGTGTCAACGTATAGAAGGCAATGTTAGCATTCCAAGTGTCAATGCTATAATAAAGGTAAACGTAGTCCCAGGTCACATCAACTAGGAATGACTAAAACATGGAAGATGCAGCAAGGTTAGGTGGGTTGCTCCCATGAGGGTTAGGTCATCCCTATCTAGAGTCCCTACTATTAACTCAATTATGCTTCGGTACGGTTGCTGATCCCAATCGAGGGGTTATCTTATTCGATATTATCTAGTAAAGGGTAGGCCGATCTTGTGTTGGTAGGGGTCGATAGGTTCGACCTCAATGTTATTTTATCTAGAGATGCACCATGACTGGTGGTACCCCAGTAGCCCAGTCATTGTATGGAATCCATTCTCTAATAAGTGTCGTACGGATATAGTTGTACCCAAATATGTTGAAATGTGAGATGCAAGTATTTCAGCTATGCTCTATTTTACATGAAAACCTAGGCATTATCATAATATTATTGGAATTCTGTATAAAGTATTTTGGTTATTGTAAGGTAAACTCGTCTGTGTTTATAAGCAGCGTGGTCTTACGAAATACCTTTGATTTTCAAAGTGTTTTATAAAAGTAAAAAATAAGTTGTTCGTGTTTACTCACACCAGACCCATGTCTGACCCAATGTTTTATTTTCTTTTCCTAAAACTCTTGGGTACTCAAATTTGTATGAGTAGCCAATGATCCAGGTTTCTTACTCAGGCATTTTAAAGGAGCTGGAGCAAGTGGCTTCACCGTTAACTAGTTATTATCTACACCGCTGTGTATTTATGTATGATCTAAGTATTTTTGTATGGACAGGTAGTCATAACAATCCAGTTGAAAGTTGTAATGAAATAACTCTGATGTATTATTATTATTGGAATGACAACGTAATATCCTATGTTATCTATTATATGTTGTTTTGATTCGTGGTGAGATTTTGCGATTGTGTAGTTTTCTTCTTATCTTTCTTTTTCTTCTACCCTTAATGGCTCATTTTTCGAAGTAAGAAAGGCGGTCGTTACATTTTGGTGTCAGAGCCTAGGTTAAGCGAATACTTAGGCTTTGGGTTAGGGTCAACTTCGAGAATGTGTATTTGTAATTTTTATATGTATATATATATATATATATAATAGATAGATCAGTTTGATAGGTTTGATTAGTACCCTTCTTTCATGATTATCTCGTCCAAATATTCTAAGAGGTAGACGAGGTAGGGGAGCAGGTAGCACTACAACTACTAACGGTCGAACCCTAAATCCTGGAGGAGTTTGGAATACCAAAGAGGTAGCGCTAGAGCAGCCAAAGGCGAATTTCGCAACCTTATGCAAGGATTACACCAACATCGGAAGGAACCATTTAAAGGAACTGAGTCTATCATGGAAGTGCAATCTTGGTTGCGATCTTGTGAATTTTTTTTAAAGGTCTTAGTTTATCAGATAAACAGAAAATGTTTTTAGAAGCATTGCTACTGCCAGCTGGAGCAGCAGCTTGGTAGGACTCCCTTATTACAAATGATCCAGAAGAAGAGTTTTCATAGGCTCGATTTAAGGAAGTTTTTGAGGACCAATTCTTGCCAACAGCGGGAAGGATCAGGATTGCCGCAACTTCATGGACTTGAAACAAGGTGATCTGTCTATAACAGAGTATGAGATGAAGTTCAACACAGTATCTTGTTTTGGGATAGAATTGATCAACACCCTGTTAAAGAAAAAATGAGATGTTTGTTTTGTGTATGAGGGAAGAAAACCATGAGAAAATGACTGCTTATGTCAAAGGTACTTTTGTGGATTTAGTTCACATGGCTCTGAGGTATGAAGCCTTGGAAAAGAAGAAGCCTACTCCAGCAACACCTAATGGAAATACCGGTGGGAATGGTTCTAACAATAGTAAGTTCAATCCGAATTGGAAGAATCAAGGAAAAGGGAAACGGGGAGAAGGTCAAGGAGGCAATTTCAAGAATATTAGTTGTTATATTTGCAAGTAGAAAAGTCATATTTCAAGGTCCTATCTGAACTGTGAAACTTTGAAGCAGCAAAGTGGACCCATCTCTCCAATGGTCCTAAAGTCTCTTTGTTTTAATTATCATCAGCTGGGCTATATAATTAAGGAATACCCACTCAAGAAGAAGGTGCAGTAGCCCAAGGTGTACTCCATTAAGAATGAACCGTCTACTTCAATAGATGTGAATGGGAAAGGCATCCTTGAAGGTACCTTACTGATTAATGGTATTTTTGTTCGAGCATTATTTGATACTAGTGCTTCTCATAGTTTTATCTCTTATGAATCAGTAGGTAAATTTAATCTTATTCCTAGTATTATAGAAAACCCTATGTGTGTGTCTAACCCCATAGGTGGTGTAACCCATTTGAATATGATTTTGTGAGAATGTGCCAATTTCCTATCTTTCTCATCACTTTTCTAGCGACCCATCTGTCTTGGACTTTAAAGGATTTGACATTATTCATGGTATGGATTAGTTATTAAAATGTGGTGCTAGTTTAGATTGTGCTGAAAGGACTGTATCATTAGAAACTAAGTTGGGAAGAATTGCTAAAGTACCATGTAAGGAACCCGATATTAATATGTGTAGTTTCTTGTATGCCCTGGAATCATCCCAGGATGAGTTAAGTTATGTAGAAGTTGTTAAGAATTTTCTTGATGTGTTTGAAGAAATCAATACTTACCCTTGCACCAGGAGATAGAGTTCCATATTGATTTGATCCGTGGTGCAAGACCTATGGTTCAACCAAAGAAGAGGATGGCCCCGAAAGAGTGGAATGAATTAGAAAAGCAAACCAATGACCTGTTAAGAAGAGGGTTGATTAGACCCAGTCATTCGAGTTAGGGGTCTGCTGTGTTATTTATGGCTAAGTCTGATGGATATTTAAGGTTATGCGTGGATGATAGAGATTTGAATAAGCTGACCATTAGGAACAAGTATCCCTTACCCCGCATCGATGATCTTTTTGACCAACTTCATGGAGCTACGGTATTTTCTCAGGTGGATCTAGCTACCAGATTCCATCAATTTAGGGTTGCTGAAGATAGTATACCCTTAACTGCTTTTAGAGGTCTTGACTGTTTCTTTGAGTGGTTGGTTATGCCTTTCAGGCTAACCAATGCACCTGCATATTTTGTAGATCCCATGAACCATATTTTTGGAGATATTCTTAACAAGTTTGTGTTAGTTTTCATCGACGGTATGCTTGTCTACTCCAAATCTGAGGAGGAGTATAAACATCATTTAGAAGTAGTGTTGGAGACATTGAGGAGACATGTCCTGAAGGCGAAATTTTCTAAGTGCCATTTTTGGAAATTGGAGGTAAGATTCTTAGGACATATTGTGACAATAGAAGGTATTTCGGTAGATCCAGCGAAGGTGGAAGCTGTTCAGGAATGGAAGCGACTGCGGACTCCTACCAAAGTTCGCAGTTTCTTAGGTTTGGCTGGATACTATAGGAGGTTTATTCAAGATTATTACAAGATTTCCTCCCATTTGATTAAACTAACTAAGAAGGAGGAGAAGTTTATATGGACTCGAAAGTGAGAAGAGGCATTTTTGGAATTGAAGAAGAGATTGACTAGTACACCAGTTTTGGCTGTTCCAGGTGGAAATAGTGGGTTCACGATTTACACGGATGCTTGTGGAGTGGGACTTGGTGAGTTTTGATATAGCATGGTAGAGTGATTACATATGAAAGGTGGCAGTTGAAGCCTCATGAGAAAAACTATGCTATGCATGACCTGTAGTTGCTAGTTGTTGTCTTTGCATTGAGATGTGGAGACACTACTTGCTGGGTAAGGATCCTTCTATTCCTCTTAGTTTCTTTCTAATCTTTAGAGATTTTAGGAGTAAGTTTTCTTTCTTTAATTAAGAAAAAAATTCGAGCTCTTCACGGATCATAAATCCCTAAAGTATATTTTTACCCAAAATGATCTGAACCTGAGGCAACAGAGGTTGTTAGAGTTCTTGGTGGCTTACGACTTGGATATTCTTTATACACCAGGGAAGGCCAATGTGGTGGCGGATGCCTTAAGCAGGAATGCCATTTTGACTCTTTTGGAGGTAACCCAACACTTCAGGAAATGATTATGAGAAATCGGAGAAAGGATGAGATATTGGAAGGATTAATTCAAGCTGTCAAAGGAGGTAGATGTTTGGATTTTGAGATTGATGGTCGAGGTAATTTAAGGATGAACGGATGATTGTGTGTTCTAGATGTGGATGGGCTAAGGTAGGAAGTTTTGTCTGAATGCCACAAGTCTAAGTTAAGTATTCATCCAGGAGTTCATATGATGTATAAGGACATGAAAAGAGTATTTTGGTGGCTGGGAATGAAGAAAGACATTTCAGTCTATGTTAACAGGTGTTTGTGATGTCAACAAATCAAAGGCGATCATTTGAAGACAGCCAGATTATTACAACCTTTGGAAATACCCAATTGGAAATGGGAAATGATATCAATGGATTTAATCGATGGTTTACCCAGAAAAAAGAAATGAAGGAGTATGGGTTATCGTAGATCGGCTAACAAAGAGCGCACATTTTATTCTAGTGAAACCAACAAAGGCCGCTGCTTCCTTAGCTGAAATTTTTATGAGAGAGATAGTTAGATTGCATGGAATTCCTGTGAGTATAGTAAGTGTTTGAGACCTTATATTTACTAGTCAATTTTAGGAAACATTACAAACAACTCTAGGAACAAAGTTGAGCTTAAGCACAGCATATCACCCCCAAACCGACGGACAAACGGAGCGGGTGAATCGGATTCTAGAGGATCTCTTAAGGGGATGTATTCTAGATTTGGTAGATCATGGGAGGATCATTTGCATTTAGTTGAGTTCTCCTACAACAATAGTTTCCAAGCAAGCATCAGAATGGCACCTTATGAAGCCCTATATGGAAAACCGTGCACGTCACCAGCATGTTGGGTTGAGACAGGACACAGATTAGTTCTTGGACCGGACATGATCCGAGAGGCTATAGAGAAAGTTGCAGTGATTAAGAAAATAATGAAGGAGGCCCAAGATCACCAAAAGAATTATGCGGATAGGAGGCGAAGGGATTTGGAATTTGAGGTTAGAGACTTGGTGTTTGTAAAGATTTCACCAATAAGAGGAGCAGTTAGATTTGGAATAGCGCGGAAATTAGCTCCTAGGTATGTTGGACCCTTCCGTATTCTTGAGAGGATCGGATCGCTTGCTTATATGGTCGAGTTGCAAGAGAGATTGGCGGGTGTTCATAATGTGTTCCACGTGTCTCATTTGAGAAAATATGTTCATGACCCATCTTTGATTGTGGAGCCATCGGTTCAAGAGGAATTGGAAATAGAGCCGAATCTGACAATAGTTAGGCATCCAGTTTATATTATGGATCGGGATGAAAAGAGTTTGCATAATAAGGTAGTGCGACTAGTTAAGATACAGTGGAGTGAGGATCCAAATGACTGCCCTTGGGAGACGGTGGATCGCATGAAAGAAGCCTGTCCCGAGTTGATGTTAGGATAGCCAGTCGCAAGTTGTATGTATAGTGTATGTTTGTTTGCTATGGATGCTTAGTATATGTATTTGTATGTGTTTTATGATATGAATATATGGCTTTTTGCGTAGTTCGAATTATCTCCTTGATTGCTAATTTCGGGACAAAATTCTTTTAGGGAGGAGAGTGTATCGACCCAGAATTTAGTCGTTATTTAAATGAATATTTAATTATATTTTAAATAATTAATAAATGAGTTTTTTATAAACAAATAAAACTATTTTAAATAATAACTAATGATGATAAAATCGTTTTCAAATTTTGTTTACCAAAATATATAGTTCATAGAGAAATAGAAAATGTGACCAGAAATTATTTTCCGATATCAATTTTTCATTATTTAAAAGTTATTCAAAGGTCATAACACTATGTTAAACATACATGCACATAATATAAACCATTTAAACATGCTGTGTATATGTACATATGCATTTACACATTAGCTCTCTTATGCACATAAATATATAAGTTAAAATAAATTTTATTTCTTAAATACACACACACACATTTTCAACACAAGGACAAGAGAACATGGCTTGACTAGTGCAAGGTGATGGAGGGAGGGGGATACAAGAGGGGGCGGACCATTGGGGGGGTATGGTCATGCATGCACATATATATTTTAATATAAACACTAATATAATTTTTAATTAATATCCTAAGCCTATATATATCCCTTTATCTTCATATTCTCATTTTTACAACCTCCTTCTCTACTTTAAATTCCTAAGAGCTTAAGTAAACTTAGCCTTGTCTTCCTCTTCATAAATTATAAAATAAGAAATATCACTTCTTTCACTAAAAATCACCTCTTTATTTCACAA
The DNA here is from genome assembly GCA_030737815.1 of Allium fistulosum. Classification (NCBI taxonomy): domain Eukaryota; kingdom Viridiplantae; phylum Streptophyta; class Magnoliopsida; order Asparagales; family Amaryllidaceae; genus Allium; species Allium fistulosum. Next base: position 696,262,504 of record CM060903.1, on the reverse strand, counting down.
AACCACTTCTATAAACAATTCAACACCTCCTCTTCCAAGCTACAACATTCCATCCACCTAAGAACATAAGGGCCAAGCCCAAATCAACCCAAGGTCAAGCACAATTAACCTAGGCCGAGACAAATTCAAGTGTTCAAGGGTCCAAAAGTTTCAAATTTGCAATATTCTTAAGTGTTTTCAAGTTTCGGCAAAAGTTCACCTTTGATTTAGAAAATTTTCGATGAGTAAAACTAATATTTTTGGAAAAGAAAACAGCTTGTTTTTAACAATCTAGGCTATGATTTACTTGATTATCACATCCTCAATTATTGTATGTATTAATGGATGTATATGCATGATAATCTTGTTTGTATGTTGTGCCTTGATGATTTTTGCTAGTGCTTATAGGAAGTTATGAAATAACGGCCGAATTAGCAAATCGAGAGCAAAAACGGTCGAAATTCGATGAAATTTAGAGGGTGGACTCAAGAGCATGGGAGGAGTTTGGAATTCTAGTCACATTGGGAGATGGGCTAAGTAAACAAGTCGGTATCGACTTGTTCATGTCTGTACCGACTTATTTGTGTTGGTCAAACAAGTTGGCAACTTTGGGGATCTCTAGAGCACCGTTAGTAAAGAAGGACCATAGAAAGAACAGGGATTTGCCTAAGTATGGGGTATTATGCCGACTTGTTTCTAAAGTTTGAAGGCCAAAGCTCTTGCATTGGATCGAGTTGTTTAGGTGAATAGATCGGGGTCAGGAGCACATAAGGAAAGGTGTACTAGAGGCTAGGAGAAAGACTTAACCAAGATTGGTCAAGCAAACAAGTCGGTATCGACTTTTTCATGTTGGTACCGACTTTTTCTTATGGCTTGGATCGGCATGAAACTTCCACGAGGGGAAGTAGGCACACTGTAGGTCACGCTAAAGATGTTTGTTTGCTAATTTGGGTTTGTTGGCGATATAGTAGCATGATGATAGTTTCGGGATTTGATAATAACTCAATGATGAAAGGAGTTAGGTTCCGTTGATGGCAGCTTGATGTTGAATGGAGTTGTGAGAATAGTTATCCACATAGGGTAGGATCTAATAAAGGTGACCTACGGATGGAACAGTTGAATGGTTCTATTGTGGTGGCAGAATGTAGAATGGTTCCTCGAGAATAAAGGAAACTAGATGGAGGGAAGGAAGGGCTCAGATACGTGTGCTGAGGGATTGTTGATACTTGGAGTGTTTTCTTATGTACTCAAAGCAGGGGTATTGTAAGGACGCTTATGGGTACATTGAACGGCTACCTCAGATCGGTTGAATGGATCTGTGTACTCTGGACCAGTTGATAGTATTAGCTTCAGGCTAAAGAGAGTACACTGAAAACCAGGATTTTCATTAGTCCTTGGTAGTAGAAAGGTCATATGAGTTATCATATATCCAGAGCACATTGAGTGATAGTGAGGATTGTTTGATGGATGCTATGGTTGTTTTGATTGTTCTTCTGTAGTTTATCACACTAGGAATGTCATTGGAGAAAAGTATTGTAGATAGGGATACCTTGACACCCATCATCACAATTGGTTTGTAGTGTACCCTTATTGTATTCGTAGATTAGTATATTATGTTGTTATGTGCTAATCTTTGGTTGTAGGGACATGTCAGGTATGATATGTGTACCCTTGTTCCTTACTATATCAATGTGTATAGTATTTTGAGATTCATCTATTGCTCACACCAGACTGTTGTATGACTCGTGGTTTTATGTTATGCTTCTTATTATCTCGGGTACTCTTAAATGAGTAGACTAGAAAGCAGATGTAGTTGCGACACAGTAGCTACGTAGAGGTCGAGCTGGATGGAGTTATCTCGTGTTATATATGAATTTCTATGCCTATTCCACTATGCAACACCGTGGAGCCATAACAGTTCTTGCTTATTGTTATGAGTGTTTGCACCAAAATTGGCATAAACACCTAACAGAAATTTTGTAGAGTAATAAATGAAGAATATTAAATGTAAACAGAGAGAATATAGCAATAAAGCAATAATAAACATGCTAATAACAGAGACGGTAATTTATGGTGGTTCAGTGTTGTTTGCCTACGTCCACTTTGAAGAGATAGCTTTATTAATCACTTTGTAAACTGATTACAATAGGGATCGGATGAAAATCCTTAGTTACAAAGGAGTACAAAGCAACAAAGCAGCGTAAAGGTCCTGAAAATGAATAATCAAGTCTGTATTTATAGAGGAAGATAGCGAAATATCTCTCCATAAATTTGGCAGAAGGATCTCCAAAATCATAGGGTCCCATAGGAGGGATCGCTTGGCCCAAATCCCAAGAAAATGAGATTGGGCTGACCCTTATTTTGGAGGAGTCTGGGAGTGTGATCCCTATCGGAGCTTCTCCATATTGTATTATGCTTCTAAGTTTCATGCCAACTGGATTAGTAGAACTTGAGTTATTGACCAATCTTTTTTGCAACATGTTGTGTAGCCTGATTCTGGCCGATCCCTCTAGAGAGAAGATGGCCAATCCCTCTTTATTGTGCTTTTTAGGGGTGCGATCCCTAAGGTGGACTCCCTAGGGTCCCCTCTTCTTGGTCCCAAAATTTAAAGTGTAATGGACTTCTGGATTTTGAGATATCGATCGTTTTCCGTTGAGTTGCATTGTTGGGCTGAATACGATCATATCCCTTTTATACGATCCCTTTCTTAAGTGAAGTAATTTGCCCATAACTTGAGCATACAAACTACAAACAACTTGAGATTTGTTATGTAGCCTCATGAGGCCTTCCTTGTCACTCTATATCGATCTTACCCAGATTGGGACAAATATTGAGGATATGTACCGATCCCCTAGGGGAAGGGATAGGCACCGATCCCCTGCCTCGGGGAGGTACCAATCCGTACTTAGAATATTCAGAAGTGTCTATCTCTTGGCCTCAGTTGATTATCGCTTTCCTACACTTGATTTATGGACTTCACAATCATCACTCTGGGCTACTAACCTTGATGACCGTTGAGTCTAACTTGTCCAGTCAGTTCAGATATAGCTGGTTTAAAATGCCGGATAACACTTGCCCCCTAAAGTACGTCTTGTGTCAAACATGACGTGCTTTGAATCGAAGCAAGTTAGAGTCATCAGAAAGAAATCCATCCATTTTTCTGAATAGTCATTATCCTTCCATTGAATTATCGTCCCAAAGTGTCGTATCTCTCTTTGATCGTCATAACGCTTGGTTGATTTCCAATAGTATAAATTCAGGATTGTATTCCATCAGTTGCTATCTGTGTCCGGTTCTATAGAGCTAGTAAGCTTTGGCTATTTGATCCAGTCTTTTCTGTAATAACACCGGGTGAAAATTCAATTTTTGTCAGTTTCAAAAAATCGAATATATAGAATGTACATGTGCACGTTTAGGTACACGTTCTTATCATTGACTCCCGGATGCATTTGTAAGCTCATGGATCATCACCAGTTCTGTATATTTTAATTGCAATTGGATTGAAATTCATTGTTTATATTTTTTATAATGAAATAGGGGTCGTAATAAGTCACTCAATGGGAAGGGACTTCTAGTTCTACAAGGATGACGGCTTCAGAGCCGTAAGCAAGAGCGAATGGAGTATGGCCAGTGCGAACTTATGGGTGTTTTTGTAAGCCCATAATGCTGTTGGGAGTTCATCTACCCACTTGCCTCTAGCCTTTTCCAAACATTTCTTTAGAATGGGCTTTATGATTTTGTTCACAGCTTCAACTATCCATTTGTTTGAGGGTGAGCAACTGCTGTAAATCTCTTTTCAATGTGATGCCAACGGCAGAAGTCTTTGAATTCAGCACTATCAAATTGGGTTCCATTACCAGTTACAATGGTTCATGGAAGGCCAAAACGACAAATGTTCCGAACAATGAAGTTGATTACTTTCTTCGTCCTGGTCATGGCTAAAGATTCTGCTTTGGCCCATTTGGTAAAGTAATCAACTGCTACGATGACATACTTCGCTCCACCTTTAGAGATCGATAAGGAACCGATAATATCTATGCCCCAAGTGGCAAACGTCCATGGACTGACCATCTGTGGAACTTACATTGGAAGAGCTCTCAGAATTTTTGCAAACATCTAGCACTCGTTGCATTGTCTAGCATGATCGGCTGCATATCGATTGACAGTTGGTCAGTAATACTCATAGTGAAGTATTTTCTTTATCAGGGTTTGCCCCGGTGTAATCGCCATATATTCCTTCATGGACTTCTCTCAAGACTCGTTTACTTTCATCAAGGATGATACACCGAAGTAGGGGAACGGAGACCCTTTCTATACATGACTCCTTCTTGGATGATGCAGCGTGAAGCTTTGAGGAGGATCTATCGTTTTTCATTACTCCATCCAGGAAGGATCCCTTGTTGAAGATAACCTTTAAAAGGAGTCATCCACAGCTCCTTTTCAGTCTCCATCTCCAAAACCCAATCAATCTCCATCTAGTTGATGCTCGAAGCATTTAGTACTTCAACCGAGGCCAAGCCCATCCGTCACGCATCCTCAGAACTGGCCAGCTTGGTCAATGAGTCGGCTTTCTCATTTTGTTCTCTGGGGATGTGTGTAATGGTGTAATACTCTCAGTCTACTAGTAGCTTTTGGACTCGGTCGAGATAAGGAGCAAGTTGCTGCCCCCTAGCCTGATAATTTCACCTGACTTGGCATACTACTAACCGGGAATCACAAAAGAGTTGTAAAGTTTTCACTCCCGGTTCTCTAGAAAACTTAAGCTTGGAAATAAAGTCTTCATATTCAACTTCATTACTTGTTGCAGGGAAGTTGATATTCAGGGTATAGCAGATCAATTCGTTCCTTAGGAGTGACTAACATGACTCCAGTGCCAAAACACTAATCTTTGGATGCTCCATCCGTGTACATCTCCCATCGGATGGTCAGTTCTACACTGCTCTCCGTAGAGTCGTCTGGTGCAGTGAATTCGACTATGAAGTCCACCAATGTCTGTCCCTATATAGCTATCCAAGGGAAATAAGTAATGTTAAATTGGCTTAATTCAATATTCCACTTTAGTAGTCTGTTAGACATCTCAGGTCATTGTATGACCTGTCGTAACGGCTAGCCAGTATAGACGTTAATAGGGTGAGCCTGAAAGTAAGGGCGGAGCTTTCGTGATGCAACCAACAGGCTTTACGCAAGCTTTACTAGCTTCGGATAGTTTCTCTCAGCAGCCGTCAATTGCTTGCTTACGTAATATATCGATCTTTGGATCTGATTCTCTTCACGTAACATTACGGAGCTTACGGCGTGTACTGACATGGCTAAATAGATGTATAAATCTTTGTGATCTAGTGGCATGGATAGGACAGGAGGTCTCTCTAAGTGATATATCAGAGCTTGAAATGCATCAACGCAGTCCTACATCCATTCAAAATTGAACTTCCCTCTCATGCTTAGGTCGAAGAAGAGAATTCACTTGTCGGTGGCCCTGGAGATGAATCGACTTAGGGTGGTGATCTTCCTATTTAGGCTCTATACCTGCTTGATTGTCTTCGGTACCTAGATGCCTTTGGTTGCTTGAATCTTCTTAGGATTGGCTTCAATTCGGCGAGAGTTGAGCATGAAACCCAGGAACTTCCCAGATGCACTGAAAAAGAATTTCAAGGGATTGAGTTTCATTCCACATCTTCGGAGAATACTGAATATCTCTAAGAAGTCATCGATGTGGTTGTTTGATTTCCATGACTTCGTGAGCATGTCATCCATATATAGTTCCAATGATCGCCCGATCTGGTCTTTGAACATTCGGTTGACCGACCTCCGATAAGTAGTCTTAGCGTTCATAAGTTCAAATAGCAATATAATCCAGATCGGTAATGAAGATGATGTGCTCCTAGTCGGGGACGTGCATCGGGATCTAGTTATATCTAGAGTACGCATCCATAAATGAAAGCAGTTCATATCTAGCAGTTGATTCTACCAGTTGGTCGATCCTCATAAGAGGAAAGCTATCTTTCAGGTACGCCTTGTTCAGGTCTGAGTAGTAGGCGCATGTCCGCCACTTTCCATTAGCTTATCCCATAAGAATTAGATTGGATATCCATTTTGGGTAGAGGGCATCATGGATAAACCCATTATTTTTGAGTTTATCCACTTCCCCTTTAACTGCAATAGACCTCTCTGAATCCATGCCACGTCGCTTTTGTCTCACTAAGACATGCCTCGAGTCGATATTCAATGCATGGTTAGCGATAGTCGGTGAGATCACACATGTTAGAATGGGTCCAAGCGAATACATCAAGGTTTTCTCATAGAAAGCTAGTTAATTCCTTTATCACCATTGCATTGAGTTGTGATCTGATCTTCAGGACCAGTGGCGGGTCGTAATGGCTGACCGTAATGTCAATATTAGCTCAGCGGCTATGGCCTTGGATTCTTTAGGCTCCTCTTCTTCATCATAGAATCGACTGTGCTGCTGTTGCTTAATGTTGGCCTTATGTTGTGAGTTGAAAAATGCTTAAGTGGATTTTCCCAAGCAAATGGGACCTGTTCTGATCCCTTATATTAGTGGGATTGAACTAGCATATGGCCTTGAATCGGATGTCTACCACTTCATACTTGACTAGATTAGCATATCTGTACTTATTCGAATTGTAACACGTGACCTGAAATATGAACATCAGATTCCTATATGCCAATAGCCAATCCCTGAGTTCAACGTAACTGTTTTTCATAATAATCAATGTGAAATTCGGTTGGGATGGTCAATGATGACAATTACTCCGATCGAATCCCGGAGTCTTACCATGAGCTATTGAGTCTAATAGTGATAGGTTCTAGATGCTTTTAGCGATTATCTGTGATGGTTGAATCTCAGGCTTAAAGGAGTGTTGAATCAAACACCAAGTAGAGTTTAGTCTTGTGTTGCATGTAGATACGTAGCTAGCTTTTGCTTTGAGTTTGAATCTGCTTGTATATTCGAGTAATGTGCTTTCCATTCAATGTACTCATGATTCATTACTCGTCGTTTGGGTTGGAGTGATGGTCAGTTGCCTATGAGCTTGGGCATCGATTTGATGATTCTTTCTCTAGGAATCCACTTGGTCGTATCCTCCAGTCGTTGTAAACACTAGGTATGAGTCACAATATCAAGCTATCGCAGTTAGTCTTTGGATGATCACACTTCTACCCCTAGTCTCGGGTTGATAAATGTACTACATGGACGGTCGAGTATCGTCCTAGTCATGTTTATACTCCCACCTAAGCTCCGAAGACTTAGGGTTGATCGATGAATGGTCAGTTCACATTCATCTTGTTTCTTGCTCGTGTCCCCAAGTCTGGAGCATACGTCGATAAGTAGGAAGGCAAATCATGTTGAATTTAGCTTTATACTCCTTCCCGTTGAATCGCGGTATTGGGTTAGTTGATGGAAGGCTGAGTCTTGCCTATCCTGGATTGTATTCTGGTTTTCATTCCAAAGGGAATACTTCAATGCTCCATCGAATTTCGAGCATGAGTTAGGTACTGGACGGTCAATCATGTCCACTTTTTTGTGCAAATGTTGCCATATTCTGTGCGAGGACCTAAAGAATAGACGGCCAAGTCACATCATATCAGTGATTGATGCTCTCCCTATCGGACCAAGGGCAAGGATCAGTGTGTGGATGGTCGAGTCACATCGATTTTGATTTATATTCTCATGTCGGACCAAGGGATAGAATTAGCTCAGGAGCGGTCGGGTCATGCTCATCTAGATTTATACTCCTCCTGACGGGTCAAAGGAGGGTGATGGAGAATGAATGATCAAGTCACAATCATTCATGATTTATTCTCCATTCCACGCTCTGGTGACCGAAATCATTCGATGGACATTCAAGTCACATCCATTTATGGTTGGTGTAGATCGATAGTGACCCTCAATCCAATGGTATGATATAGTCGGTCACCCGTAACTTTGGATGTCATTCTAATTGGTTTCGTATTAAGGCCTCCCTGTAGTCACTGCCTTAAGTCGTATAGAATACCAAGTAGGACCTATAGTGAGCTGTCGTATTCAGCTTTTAGTAATTCATACTCCTACCACCCCCTCCCCCTAAGTCTTGGGTTAGTGGAGTTCGTTCGTGGATGGTTGAATTCCATTTGTAGTGAGTTTATACTCCTCCTGTCGAGTTCAGGTCGGAGTTTATGAAATAGTAAGTGGTCAAACTGCTCTTCTATTTATTTGTACTCATATCCGCACTCTGGGATAAGAGGTTGTTGGTGGCTGGTCGAACCGCACCTAATTTGTGTTTATACTCCAGTCCACGCTCTTGGAACTTGGAGTATTATAGAATGGTCAAACCACATTTTCCTAAGTCAGTTCTTCTGTCCCCAAGTCAAGGGAGGAAATCAGAGAGTGGTCGATCATATCACGTTCACTCTTACTTGGAGTTCTTCACATCGAATCATGGGAAGGAGCTGATAAGCGGATGGTCAAGTCACATCTGTTCTATGTTTTATAATCAGCCTGTCGATTTATAGGGGAGAGTTAATGGATGAATGGTCAAACCACGTTCATTTTCTACCTATACTCTTATCTGCGCTCCAGGGACCAAAGTTATTTGCTGAACAATGGAACTGCGTCCATATCTTTGTTTGGATTTTGGGCTTGTCGATGTTCGGGCCAGGCTTGAATAGTTCGCCGTACTTTAGGCCCGAGCAAGGTCATGAATGGACGTATCACATCCTCGTTGGATTGGATGGTCGAATCACGTCCAATTTTTGCTTGGGCTCTCAAACTACTCCCTGCATCTGGGGTAGGCGTTGAAGCGTGGACGGTCATGCCGCGTCCACTTTCATTTGAATTATGCTTCTGTCGAGCCTTGGGAGTAAGTTGAGTGTTCTGGAGAACTTCGAGCTTCAGCAAAGGAACTGAAGGTCATATCGCATCCACTTTGAGTTGGGTGTTTGCACCCAAGTCAAGGGCAAGGTTGAGGAACAGGCGGTCGAACCATGTTCACTTTTTATAGTATTTATACTCCAAACCGCACTGAGGGACTAGATTTGATCAATGGATGGTCAAACCGCATCCATCATTTTGTGTTTATACTTCAGTCCATGCTTTGGGGACTAGAGTTTTATGATAGGTGGTCAGTCACGCCCGTCTTTGATATTTATAATCCAGTCCACGCTCTGGGGACCAGAGTTGGTCGATGAACGGTCGAACCACATCCATCCTTTTGTGTTTATACTCCGGTCCACGATACGAGGACTAGAGTTTTATGATGGGTGGTCAGTCACATCCGTTTTTGATGTTTATACTCCAGTCTGCGCTCTGGGGACCAGAGTTGGTCGATGGACAGTCAAACCGTGTTCTTTTTTTTGTGTTTATACCCTGGTCCATGCTCCAGGGACCAGAGTTTTATGATGGGTGGTCAGTCACATCCGTTTTTGATTAATACTCCACATGTCAGGTCAAGATAATGGTTGTCAAATGAACAGTCGAGTTATGTTCATCCGTGGGAAGGAATTCTGCGCCCAGTGTCGAGGACAAAAGTTGGCGAGTGGACGGTTGATTCATGTCCACTTAGTGATCAAGCGATGGATGGTCGGACCACATCCATGGTCCAGTCCTGGGTTGGACGGTCAGGTCTCATCCAATTTTCTTCGTACTCCACCCTGCAAGTCAAAGGAGAGAGTAGTTGGATGGATGGTCAAGTCACATCCACCTCAAGTTGCAGTTGAGTCCTCCTATCGAGGGCGGCGGTTGATGAGTAGACGGTCAATCATGTCTACCTTAAGTTGAGCTCAAGACTGCCTCCTATGTCCAAGGCAGGAGTTAATGTATGGACAGTCAAATCACGTCCACTTTAGTTGGACCTCAATCTTTTCGAGCTTCGGTAGAGGCATAAGTATTTTTGTGAACTTCAAGTATACGCTGGGGAATGGATGGTCGGGTTGCATCCACTCTAAGTGTTTCTCTGGTCTTCAAGTCAAGTATGGAGGTTGAAGTGTGGATGGTCAATGTGCCTACTTTGTATTGGATTCTGACCTTGTCGAACTCATTTCGAATCCTTGGCCCAAGTCAGGGGCATATGGTAGTTGAAGAGCGATTGAATCATGCTTGCCTTAATGATCCTCTAAAGGTTCGATCATGATCCGTAGAGGTTAGTTGGCACGCAACTCTAAGTACTTGGTCACCTGCATTGTTTGAAAGTAGTTTAGTTCAAGTTGGTCGTAGTTCACAACATAATTGAAATTGAAATAAATCTTATTGATAAGTGAAGCAACGTCGTATGCTCGCTATTCCATTTTGCCCCAGCCCTTCTCAGCTGGGAAGTCGGTCGTAGGTGGTCCAACTGATAATCAGAGTTCTTTATTGATAAGGGTCGGATGTTCCCTCCTAGCCATTCAGCAGGACTTGCACATATTATTGAAACTTTCCTTTTCGGATCAGCTTTCCGATCACATCTCGAAGGTGTCTGCAATCGTCGGTGTTATGACTGAGTGTATCTTGAAATATACAACATTTCCTGGATTTCTTCTAGGTTTTAGTGCACTCTCTCGAGACTGGTTTCTAGTACTGTGTAGGATCGATTTCACCCTAGAGGGGAAGTAAATAGGGTGATACTATTAATTATAAAAATTTATTGCGGAAGTATATAAAATAATTTCAGCACAGATAATTGACAAATAATATCAGCACAAATAATGGCAGAATATAAAAAGCAGAAAATAGAACACATAGATTTACCCAGCTTTGGCAAAACCCTGCCTACGTGCTGTCCCCAAGATTTCTACTAGAAATTAAGTAGTCAGACGCTTACACACGTAAACTCGTGACACCTGCTATCGACTAACCTAACTCTACGCTCAAAACCCTGCCACAACTCAGCCACTGAGTTGTGAATTCTCAAACTACACCACTGTAGTTCGTCCCCTAGTCACACGACTAGAAATTACAACGGCTTAAAATAAAAATACAAATTTAAAAACAATTTAAAACAAAACCCTAATTAACTAAAGCCCTTATATAATTAAAAATAAAACAAGGCCGGACCCCTTTTATTTTCTTTTATTTCTATAGCCTGCTTTGCTCTGTAAAAATGGTGGCCTCGTTACCTTACTTGCTCGTTCCTCTTTCAATAATTAGGGCTTTGGGATAATTGAAGTCGCCGACTGATTGTAAGTCGATTACAATGGCTTTTACTTTGATTTGCATCGGCAATCGACCGTTTCTTCCCTTCGCTCACGGCTACACTAATTTGATCGAGTTCGACTATGAATTGGTATATGATTTGTTCTTTTTGCTTTACTGGTTAGCCTGCTTGAACTCGATGATTTAGGCCGATGATGTTAATTGTTTATATAGGATTCGAATTTCTATTTCTTCGTTCGTAATTTTCAATTTTGAATTCGTCTGTTTATATGCTTGGCCGCTGATCTTCGTATGGATGCTTGTGATGATTTCTGACTTGTTCAAATTCGTGTATTTTGTTGCTTGTTTAACATGGCTTGTTTGATTCTGACTTGTTCGTTTTCTTGGCCACCACGGCTTTGATTTTGCTGACATTTTTACTATTTTGAATTATTCCTCTGCAAGTTGAATTCGGCCAGTGACTTGATTTATGAAATTTTGACTTTGTTAATTCGTGTTCCTCATGTTATCTGACTTCGGTCATTTGGAACCTTATGGCTTCAATGTGTTTACTGATTTCGAGTACTGTCCGCAATTGATTCTTCTCTGTTGTAGTTTGATTGCTTGCATTCTGAAAGCATTTGTACTGTACTGGGTTGTAGTCTCACTTACACACTGCTTCCATTGTTGCCACACACTTGTGTACCATCTGGAGCTTGTTGTATTGTTGAATGATTGTCCATGTTTTAGTGATATTGTATGTTAGCTTGCATTGAGTTGCTCTGATGTGGTTAGTGGTGGTCTGTTGGCACTTGAATTTGGTCTGCACTTTATCTTCATTTGGCCTTGATCATCTACTTGTATTTGCATGCTTGCTACTGTGTTGCATTGAACTCTGTCTATTGTTCATTCGAGTCTGGTTTCATGTGGAGCATCATGAAGTCAGTTGAGTTTTTGTCTTGGTGCCATTTTAGTCTGGTTCAATTGGAAGTCTTACTGAACTGGTTTGTACAACTTGAATATGTACATTACTATCTGAACTTATGTTGATTTGGAACTTCATCATTTTGTTGCTCCTTGATGTTCTGGTTACATGTGCACCACTTTCTGTTGCAAGTGTTAATGTACATTTGGGTCTGGTCTCTGTAGCATTCACTCATTTATTCATTGTGTTTACCATTGATGTATATGCATTCATCTTGAATTCCTTTTCTTCGAGTCTGTGCTGTTGAGGTTTGATATCTTCTTGGTTGTTGCATTCATGATGAATTTGTGGCCTTGGTTTCACTCGAGAATTATTTGCTTTTTGAATTGCACCTGTGTTGAATCCAGCTTATAGCCCGGGTTTGACCTTGTGCTGATATCGTGACTTAATATTTATTTCACTTGAGTTGAACCCGGCTTTTGATTTGGGTTTGACCTTGTGGTCACCTGTCCCTGTAATTTTATCAAGTGTACATTGGTGTGCACGGCCTTGTGGCATGTACAGTGATACACTGTGCATGTCACAAGCTGTTCGTGTATGATGAATTCAAAATTAAATGATGACGAACAACCCAAATAACTGAGGCAAATAACATTTTCAAAATACACATTTTATTTTACACTGCAAAAATATTTTCTTTTCTATTTTACTGCGTTAGTGTTTATTTTGCAGATTGCTCAGATGCTGGATTCAATCTAGAATAGAGTTGAAGATAAATACGAGTGAATGAGTGATATGTAATGAGGTGCTGATGTAAATTGAAAATTGTAATGTAATTGAATTTGTATGGTAATTGAAATTGTGTATATATATAGTGAGAGCTCAAATTTGTACTATTCAAAATTGTAATAAATATTTGTTTGAATTTAAATTCTGTGTTATCTATTTTATTCAGCAAATATTTATTTAATTATGGAAAAAATAGAATAGTACATTAACAAATACATTTAAATGAATATATATATATATATATGTTTATTATCATCAAACAAAAATCATACACTCGCATATTCAACAATAACCCCCTTTTGATGATAACAAACATACATTTAAGATTTTGAATTTGTTAAATGTATTTGATCATTCAATTTGCTCCCCCTATTTGAATGCTCCCTCTCTACAATAAAGCTCCCCCTTCATATATGCATGAGAATAAACAAAAAATATGCAAATGAACCTAGATGCAAATAGAAAATACAAAATAAAATATTTGACCTTTATTTTTCAAAATCTTAACTTTTTCTCTCCCCCTTTTGTTATCAGCAAAAGAGTAATAGTATTAGAAAAATAGAGATAAAGTGATAGACATTAATACTCAATCGGATATAAATATTAAATTTCAATAAAAAATCAAACAAAAATCATAAATACTCTGTTTGACGCATATTCCACTTTAGAGTGATAGGGATGATGTCATCATATAAAACCATATAGTTATGTCTATTTGTGGTATATTTAATTTAGGAATTTGAATATACTAACCATGCATAACCGTTAGGACTTTTAAATGAGATTAGTAGTATTCCAAATTTAAAAAAATGAATTCAAGTATCTTCTAACCACGCATAACTGTGAGGACTTTTAAATGGGATTAGAATCAACTTGTCTATTTAATCAATCAATTTTGATATGCGTTCCATACATGCATAACCGTGAGGACTTTTAAATGAGCATGGAAGCACATAATCAAAAATTCCAAGTAATTCACCCATGCATAACCTTGAGGAATTTTAAATGAGAGTGAATACTTTGGATGTTTTTATTTATTAAAAATATAATGAAATGAAAAACGAATAATTTCCTGTTTAAAATATCACATATTGACATACTATACTGGATTTTGTTGAGTGATGGTCGATAGAAATATGATAGAATTAGAGATGGTCATGGAATTTTTACCAACAAAAGTTTTTATAACTCTTGTTTAAATTTCTAAAGAAATTTACTAATTATACTGTCTCAAGTTATAGTATATAATTAATATCAACACTCGTCACTTTTTCAATCACTATTTATCTTTTCGATAATCAATAGGGAGTCAGATTAGTTAATGTAGTCGTTTAAAATCAAATCCAAAAATAATTATAAAATCAAATTTTCCAAAATGACTAATTTGAAACAAGATCAACAAAAATGATTTTTTTGAAGGGGTTTTAGAAGAAAAATGTCTGCTATTTGAAAATTATTTGAAATGAAAAATATGCAGATATTTTCTTTGAAAAACGATGCAGCTACTGAATGTCTCAACATAAATCACGTTCCACAAGTAATTTTTCTATCAACTGGATTACCAATGTAATCAGCATCTGAATTTTTCTTTCATTTGAGATTATCATTAGTTGGATGTCGTAGAACAGACCATGATGTGTGCAACTAATCATTTTACAGCTTTTTGAAAATGTGATTCATTAAGGATTTAATTGAAAATGTGCACGTAAACAAGAAGTGAACATAATGTCAGATCTAGAAGCCGTAGGATAAATATATTCACGTGTATCATGAGTAATCATCAATTAATAAAACAGCATCATGAATCCAAACAAAACTATATGAACTGGTTCAAGAATGAAACGATGATTTGTCAATGATGATTTGCACAAATCAGAATCAAAAGTAAGAACAAGTCAAATAAGAACATATCAAATAAGTCAGAATCAAAATCAACATTTATTTCTTTATCACATAACTAGCTGATCAAATTATGGTGCAGATTATCACAGATAAATGTATCGTTACCTATTTTACCTCTGTCAATAATTTTTCGTTGTTGCCCATTGTGATTCTGCCACCTTTATACTAGGCTAAGGAACTTTGATTTGTAGCCCATCGTGTGCCTGGAACAGCCAGAAACCAGGTATCACCCTTGTTGTTCCTTAGCCTGCCACCACACCTACACGAGAAAAGATTTTTGTGACCTATTTGTTTTTATAGGTCCATGATTGTTAGTGGAAACAGATTTTGAAAAATAATTTTGTGGAGACCCAAAACTATTTATATATGTTCTTTTTGGCACCCAGATTTGTTTAACTTTAAGAGATTTTATATTTGTGCCTTTTGGAACCCAAATTGGTATGGTTTTCATGTGTTTGGGTCTATACCAGCAAATATTGTGATTGTGTCCATTTTTTCCACAAATTGTGCACTTTGAATTGACTTGATTAATTTTGTTTCTAACATATTCAGAGTGAGTATACCCAAGTTCTTGTCTATCTGTATTAACAGTTTGTTTTCCTAATAGCAAATTTAACGATCTTTCTCCTTTGGAAAATTTTCCTAAAGTTGTAGACAATTGTTGGACTTGTGTTTTGAGCAATTCATTTTCGTTCAATAATTGAGTGCACCTTTTAATAGAATTTTCTCTTCAAGTGTTTTCACTCTCTTTCAAAATCAGAATTTCATTTTCAAGCGATTTAATTTTAATTTCTGATTTTTTAATTTCTTCTTCGAATGTTAGACACTTATCACACTTAGGGCTTTTGCTTTGATAGTTTTTAACCAATTGATCAAGTTGTTTATTTAATTCTATCAAAGTATCTCTTTGTGATTCAAGTTTTGCGTATTTCTCCCTAAGTCGTTCAAAACAGCCATTTACTTCGTGGAAATATATAAGTAATTCTGAGTGAGTAAGTTTTGATACCTCGCTTGGCTCGTCATCATCGCTATCAGTTATATCACCTCAAAGGCAAAGATCTGCATTTTCACTCTCACTGTTAGTGCTTTTATCATCGTCACTTTTATTCCACGTGGCTGCAAAACTTCTCCTTTTCGATTTCTTTTCTTGGCCGTGTCGATTCTGAGGACAATTGGACTTGATGTGGCCAGGTTTGTTGCACTTGCGGAAAATGATCTATTGCTCGTCTGAGTTGTCTGGTTCTTTGGCTATTCTGCTTTTCAATTGTTGATTTGGAGCTGGATTTCCGTATTTGTGGTTCCACTTTTTGAATATCTTTATTAGTAGCGCCAGCTCAGCTGCTCCATCATCATCATCATCATCACTATCGCCTTTTGTCAATCCTGTTAAGCATGTTTCTGAGTCGATTATGGGGGATTTCTCACGGTTGTTGACTTTTGCGCCATATATTGCATCAAAAGTATTCCAGATTTCCTGTGCATTTTCACACTGAGAGATAAAGTAAAAATTATCTTAATTAATATGAGAATATTATATATACATAGCAAGAGCATTAATCGAAGTAATTTTCTCGTCTATTATATCACACCCATTTTCAATAATATCCCAACGTTTAACATTAATAGATTTTGAATAAAATTCCATTTTTAATTTCCAATTCAAAAAATCTGTTCCATCCAAAACAGGAGGAATAATATTGGACCGACCCTCAGTAAAAGCATTATTAAAAGAACCCATTTAAAAATTCAATAAAACAAAATTTGATTTTTGAAAAATCAAATTTTAAAAAACAAAAATTGACTTCTCTACCTAGCTCTGATACCACTTGTAGGATCGATTTCACCCTAGAAAGGGGGTGAATAGGGTGATACTATTAATTATAAAAATTTATTGTAGAGTATATAAAATAATTTCAGCACAGATAATAGTCAAATAATATCAGCACAGATAATGGCAGAATATAATATACAGAAAATAGAACACACAGATTTACCCAGCTTCGACAAAACCCAGCCTACGTGCTGCCCCCAAGGTTTCTACTAGAAATTAAGTAGTCAGACGCTTAAACACGTAAACTCGCGACACCCGCTATCGACTAACCTAACTCTACGCTCAAAACCCTACCACAACTCAGCTACTGAGTCGCGAATTCTCGAACTACACCACCGTAGTTCGTCCCCTAGTCACACGACTAGAAATTACAACGGTTTAAAATAAAAATACAAATTTAAAAACAATTTAAAAACAAAACCCTAATTAACTAAAGTCCTTATATAATTAAAAATAAAACAAGGCCGGTCCCCTTTTATTTTCTTTTATTTCTATAGCCTGCTTTGCTTTGTAAAAATGGCAGCCTCGTTCCTTTACTTGCTCGTTCCTCTTTCAATAATTAGGGCTTTGGGATAATTGAAGTCGCCGACTGATTGTAAGTCGATTACAATGGATTTTACTTTGATTTGCATCGGCAATCGACCGTTTCTTCCCTTCGCTCACGGCTGCTCCAATTTGATCGAGTTCGACTATGAATTGGTATGTGATTTGTTCTTTTTGCTTTACTAGTTAGCGTGCTTGAAGTCGATGATTTAGGCCGATGATGTTTATCGTTTATATAGGATTCAAATTCCTATTTCTTCATTCGTAATTTTCAATTTTGAATTCGTCTGTTTATATGCTTGGCCGCTGATCTTCGTATGGATGCTTGTGATGATTTCTGACTTGTTCAAATTCGTGTATTTTGTTGCTTGTTTAACATGGCTTGTTTGATTCTGACTTGTTCATTTTCTTGGCCACCACGGCTTTGATTTTGCTGACATTTTTACTAGTTCGAATTATTCCTCTTCAAGTTGAATTCGGCCAGTGACTTGATTTATGAAAATTTGACTTTGTTAATTCGTGATCCTCATGTTATCTGACTTCGGTCATTTGGAACCTTATGGCTTCACGGTGTTTACTGATTTCGAGTACTGTCTGCACTTGATTCTTCTCTGTTGTAGTTTGATTGCTTGCATTCTAAAAGCATTTGTACTGTACTGGGTTGTAGTCTCACTTGCACACTGCTTCCATTGTTGCCACACACTTGTGTACCACGTTGTAATGACCCAAGATTTTAGAAATTTATTTTGAAAATATAAATAAGTTTAAAATAATTTTTAAACCAATTTTAAAAAGAAAAGGGGGGAATTGATATGGCTTGATATGGTGTAACTATATGTGTGTACATGTGTGCACAGGAAATACACATGAATAGAAGCTTAATTCCTGAATGATATGAATGAACATATGTTGATGTGTATGGAAATATATATATATATATATATATAAATAGATTAAATCCTTAAAAGCTATATGCATAAATATATATATGGGTGCTACTGGTTGTATTTGAGTGTACATGTGCATATGTGTTCAGTAAAAATAATGTATAGATATATATATATATATATATGTATATTAATTATTTCTGTAAGACATATATATACATATATGTATGCTAATCAAATACCAGAGTTCAAATCAGTAAAATAAAAATACACAAATATATTTTAAATTATAGGCAGAAAGAAAAGAATGAAGATATAAAAAGGAGTAATCCTTTTATAAATAAACAAGGGAAGTACATGCTATTTAAGTGAAAGCTAAAAATAGAAAAATAAGATAAAACAGAGATATGTTTTGTATAGGCAGAATTAGGAAGAACCTTTGATATATATATATATATATGATAAATAATGGAAATCAAGTCACACTTTTAGCATGATAGTAGACAAGAGAAAAAGCATTTTTTTGGAAAAGTAAAATTTCTGAAAATAACCAAAATGATAAAACCACTTTTCTCTCCACAAACTTGAGCCGGGGAGGGTAAGATTTTGGGTTTAAACTAAATGCAAATGGCATGATTTCTGATGGGAAAAAATGACTTTAGCTAGCACCTTAAACCCTAAGAAGAACCCTGCATAAATAAGCAGTGATATGAGGGGCCTTCTCTTCTTCCCTGATAGCTCTTGAGAAAAATATATATATCACATAAATATAAAAACAAGTGAAGAAAAGGGTTTGAGGGCAGAAGCTTATCAATCAATTAAGAATTGAAAGAGAGCTAGGTGAGAAAACTCACTCAAAAATCTAAGGCACTAAGTCCTAATGAAGGCAGCCAGTTTATAAGCTGATTTTTCTTCAAAATGTATTTTCATATGTGGTTGTCTTTCTTTGATTTCAGAGATGAAAATGCTTGATCTTTAGTTGGTTGTTCTGCTTGTTTTATTATATGAAAGTTCTAAGTATCATTAGTATATATGTTTTAAAAACCCAGATCTCTCTGATATGTTAATATTTAGAAAAATAAGTAAACACCCAGAGAATCAAATGATGAATATAGGCAAGTAGTGTTGGTTTTGGCTCAACCCAGAAAATATAAACATGTTGAGCTGCAATATACTTGTGTATAAGTGCTAAGGCTTGAGACAAAAAGGAATTATGGGTGCAATAGGGTTGCCTATGTGCTGATGCTCCTGATTTAATGAAAATATATAAATAGTCATATACATAGCAAATAAATTTTGTGATTCAGTGAAACTTGGTCATTCTGAGTTTAACTTAAGCACAGATGTTTGCAAAAAGAAAAACTCTCTCAAAAAGCCATAAGCCAATGTTAGTTGTCTATACCCCTTTTAAAATGCAAGAATATATATATATATATATATATATATATATATATATATGCAGAATCTTATTTAATAGACACCTATGTTTAATTGCCTGTTTGTCTTTGTTTGGTTATGAATGATATGGAATGCCATGATATGAATGCTTGTTTTAGTGAAAGGATTCACTGAATGGGTTAGTCATGAAAAATCAAAAGTGTTATTATTAACTTAAAACTGATTAGGAAATGGGGTCAAGAGCACTGCAGGAATGACTTGTGTTCTTGAGTAATACAAGTTGACACATGGCTTGTTTAAGTCCTGAGATCTTTGTGTAATGGAGTGAATTAGTCCATTACAATGTGTCCAATTGATTCATATAATTGCAGATGAGACCAAGATAGATAAATATATCAATGTGAGAAAATTTGATATAAGAAGGAACTAAAGTTTTCCTGAAAGAAATCTAAAAAGGGAACAAATGATTTAATTCATTTTGGTGATTTCCCTGTTTTGTATATGTGCTTATTTGATTTAGAACTGATTTGTATGAATGTATGCCTATTCCATATTTTTATAAGGCTTCTGGAAAGAAAGATTCAAGTGTGCACTTGCACACTGACACAGAACATGCACACCATGATTTATTTGTTTTCTAAAGGCATGGTATACAGATTTATACATGTTTCAACTTTAATTTGATTTACAAATTGTTTTAGTGGATTTTCTCATACCAGACATGTGTCTGACCCTAGTGTGCTAATGGCATATGGGGTGTCTCATTTAATATAGGGCAGCTTCAAATGCATTTTCAGGAACTGCAGCAACTAAGTAGGAGTAGGAGCAAGGCTTTGAGAAGAAGATTATAGCATGCTAAAATTAGTTAGATAAGAGCTTAAAGGATGAAATCTGCATGTATTGATATTTTTAAATTATCACTTGTATTAAGTACTGAATTTTGGATGGATATTTTGCTAAGTGTTTTGCTAAGGAATTGACTTGTAATTGGAGTTTATAAATTTGGTGATTATCTGAAAAGTTGAAAAAGCTAACCAATGATTTTGTAAGCAAATCTGAGCAAGAACACTATGATAAATGGGATAGTTATATTTTATAATGTATTAGTCAATCTTGAGTCTTTGAAAAGGGTTAAGTTTTGGGAAATCTGGATAGTTGAGTCTCAGTAAACTATATGATTTATTCTTCCACCATGACATTTGCATACAAGAGTGGATAGGCATAGGGAAAATGTATTTATGTGTCTGCAATGTTTTTATAATGTAATTTTTTCTACGCAAATGTTTTATACCTTGTTCTTGATAAAGGAAGAATCTGTAATATAGGAGTTAAAAGCCATGCATATTTAAATATGTTTTGTTCAGATATTACCACACCAGTTATCCTTATATTTTAACATGGATCTGAATTCCTTTTCACTAAGGCTTTGATCAAAATGCATTTTTAAGACCCTATGGCTTATACCAAAACAAAGAGTCTGGTTGAACCATGTTTTGGATACCCTGGTTCTCAGGAAACTAACTCATGTCTGCATTTGATTTAGCTTAGCATCGTGGCATCAAAGAATTAAGTTTTTGGAATATGATATCTCACTTAAAAATATTCCAGAAAAGAGTTTGTACTCTGGGCAGATTTTATAAGAAAAATCAAACATAGATAATGATATAAAACTTATATCATTTTTCAGAGCATAAGCACTACACCATCAATTTAAAGGTAATCATAACACAATTATAATGTTTTTAGGAGTTACACTTCATTGAGAATCCAGCAAGTAATCAAGGGTTAAAAATCATATTGTTACCTATATGGATGGAATTTTATTGCATGAATTAAATTGAACTATGTGTGGATTGATTAAATTTAATCAATCAAATTATCCTCTTGTTTACCATAACTCTGATTTAAACAAGAGAGGCTCATGCATCTTCACATGTATGTGCATTTACTTATGAATACACTGATATTTTTATATTGGTAAAGATTTTGATCCTGGATAAGTTGTTTTGAAAAAAAAGACCAAATGACTCTAGGCTACAGAAATATATATATATATGATAATATATATATATATATATGTATGGAAAAAAAATCCTTACAAATTCAGTATAAAAGAGAGGGTCTTTTCTGTGTACCACGTGGAGCTTGTTGTATGAATGATTGTCCATGTTTTAGTGATATTGTATGTTAGCTTGCATTGAGTTGCCCTGATGTGGTGAGTGGTGGTTTGTTGGCACTTGAATTTGGTCTGCACTTTATCTTCATTTGGCCTTGCTCATCTACTTGTATTTGTATGCTTGCTAATGTGTTGCATTGAACTCTGTCTATTGTTCATTCGAGTCTGGTTTCATGTGGAGCATCATGAAGTCAGTTGAGTTTTTGTCTTGGTGCCACTTTAGTCTGGTTCAATTAGAAGTCTTATTGAACTAGTATGTACAACTTGAATATGTACATGACTATCTGAACTTATGTTGATTTGGAACTTCATCATTTTGTTGCTCCTTGATATTCTGGTTACATGTGCACCACTTTCTGTTGCAAGTGTTCATGTACATTTGGGTCTGGTCTCTGTAGCATTGGCTCATGTGTTCATTTTGTTCACCATTGATGTATATGCATTCATCTTGAATTTCTTTTCTTCGAGCTGTGCTGTTGAGGTCTGATATCTTCTTGGTTGTTGCATTCATGATGAATTTGTGGCCTTGGTTCACTCGAGAATTATTTGCTTTTTGAATTGCACCTATGTTGAATCCAGCTTATAGCCCGGGTTTGACCTTGTGCTGATATCGTGACTTAATATTTATTTCACTTGAGTTGAACCCGGCTTTTGATTTGGGTTTGACCTTGTGGTCACCTGTCCCTGTAATTTTATCAAGTGTACATTGGTGTGCACAGCCTTGTGGCATGTACAGTGATACACTGTGCATGTCACAAGCTGTTCGTGTATGATGAATTCAAAATTAAATGATGATGAACAACCCAAATAACTGAGGAAAATAACATTTTCAAAATACACATTTTATTTTACACTGCAAAAATATTTTCTTTTCAATTTTACTGCGTTAGTGTTTATTTTGCAGATTGCTCAGATGCTGGATTCAATCTGGAATAGAGTTGAAGATAAATATGAGTGAATGAGTGATATGTAGTGAGGTGCCGATGTAAATTGAAAATTGTAATGTAATTGAATTTGTATGGTAATTGAAATTGTGTATGTATATAGTGAGAGCTCAAATTTGTACTATTCAAAATTGTAATAAATATTTGTTTGAATAAAATATCTGTTTTAATTTAAATTCTGTGTTATCTATTTTATTCAGCAAATATTTATTTAATTATGGGAAAAATAAAATAGTATATTAACAAATACATTTAAATGAATATATATATATATATATGTATATGTATATTATCATCAAACAAAAATCTTATACTCACATATTCAACATACTACTCCGAGTCGTGAGTCTCCAAGTAGATGTTTTCGATTTAATCGTTCAAAGGAGTATATGAGTCGAATTTTGGGATTCAGGGTCGTCTTCTAGAATCTGAGTCCTCGTCTAAAGCCTCAATACTGTCCTCGCTTTGAATCTCTTTAACCAACATGCCTGCATTGTTCTTTCTCCTAGTCTGCTTTACCTCCTCCTTGCTTAGGGTTTGGTTCATTTTGTAACAGAAATGATCCAAGGTCATAGGAGGCTCTCCAGCTTACCAATCGCCAAAATCTGTCTTGGGGTCGATTCTCCTTATCAACGCCATCAGTATGATATTCTCGCTGGGATTGCTCACTTTAGTCATGATGACATTGAATCTATACAGGAAGTCTTTGAGCTGCTCGCCTGGTGCTTGGAATAAATTGTATAATGACATTACACCCTTGGTGTGAGTCGCATGCATCCTGAGTTGCTTGACAAACTTCTGATTCGGTTGATTGGATGAAGGGATGGAACTGAGTGGTAACTGCGTAGACCGCATGATCGTTATTCCTTCGAGTAATATGGGAAAACAATTGCATTTGATGTCATCCGTCGCTTTGGCGGGATCCATTTGCCACCCGTACTTCACGAGATGTTGTCGAGGGTCTATATTCACAGAATATGCTAGCATGGTCGGCACATTGAATTTCCTTGGATAATCTGCACGCTGAACGGCTTTGATGAACATGTTTCGACTGGGGGAGATGCTCTAATCACCGTCAGTCCGGTCTGTTTTCAAGTTACGACTGCTTGTAATGCTTTGAATGTTGTATGCATGATTTTCCACCATTTGATGGTTGAGAATGCCAATAGAATGGTGAATATGTTAGGATGAGGTCGTGGATTGGTGATGATCCCCAAACTTTCATCCAACTAGGGTGTGATCCATATAAGGCAGTAAGGAAGGCCTCTTGAGGTTGCAAACTAAGTTTAAAGCCATTTGGAGTCTATATGCCCGAGTTATGACCAAAACAAGATGGATTGGTATTGACGAATTAGTGATAATTTACTTGGAGTCCGACCTTAGAAAATTTGCTATTTACTTAGAGTCAGTCCCCAGTTCACTTGGAGTCGCTGAATTTGAAGTGTTGGGTTGGTGACGAACGGTGCCTGTAAAAATTCTGGGTTTTATCTTAGTTTGACCTTAGGTCAAAATTTTCTGGGTTTGCTATGGGTCGAATGGTCTAAGTACCCGAGCTCGACTTTGGGTCAGAACATATAGAGAGTCTGCTTCGAGTCATATAAGTGAATACTTCGGGTCAGACTTTGGGTCAACCTTGAAGTGAGTTTTCCGACTAATGTTTCAATGATATTTGATGGTTTTTGATGACTACTACTCATGACTCGATGATGGAGGTTCCATAATGGTAAGTGATGACTTTAATGAAGGATAGCTATACTTCGAGATGGCATAATAAGTGGCATAGGGAAGTTGTCACACAAGCAGTCGTACCATAGCTGCAAATCAGGCGTTTGGAAGTTGGTCAACTGACAGCAGCCGTAATCTACCCTAAAAGTCTGATCATGTAACTGATCTCAATTCGTGTCATATCACCTTGGTTCTCCAGCCTTCGGGAGTATTGTTTGAGTAGTAGTTCCTTGTCCATTCCTTGACTATAATTCAACGGCTGTCGCTTGATCCCCTATGCCCCGGTTAGTAATAGGACGTAAGGGAAGTGGATAGAATGCACTGTCTTTATGTTGAGTTCTGAATCCAGAATGTGGGGGCACTGTGCTGCGGCACGAGATTTGAAATGTAGCCTCATGGGGCCTTCCTTGTCACTCTATATCGATCTCACCCAGTTTTGGATAAAAATTAAGGATATGTACCGATCCCCTAGGGGAAAGGATAGGCCTCGATCCCCTACCTAGGGGAGGTACTAATCCGTACTTAGAATATTCTTAAGAGTCTATCTCTTGGCCTCGATTGATTGTCGCTTTATATCATTGTCTGCACTTGATTTCTAGACCTCACAATCATCGCTCTGGGCTACTGGCCTTGATGACAATCGAGTCTAACTTGCCGGATAACAATGAGATAGTTATTTGAGTTTATTTCCATTGTATAAATTCTATTGCCCATTGTATTACTCTGTGAATCTGTACTCTGATATTTGGATCACTTAGTTATTACTACCTCTCTTGTTTTATATCTATGATGTATATTATATTTTATTCCACGGGCTATGAGATATACGATAGGTTCTATAATGTCTGGTTTCATTTTAAAACCTTAATAATCGTTCTACATCGACCGGGCACATCAGCAGCGCATTATCTTATGTATATTGGGTGCCGGTGGTGTAGGGCGGTCGTCACAACCTATTTCGAGCTTAATTTTTTTTCTTGCCAGTTTTTATGAACTCAACCTTATGGATTGGATTAACACATTATGAAGCATCAGTGGTTCGAATTTGGTCTCATTCCAAGGTCGTTTGTCCTTCGAATGAAAGGTCTTTTAGTCTGAATATCGACGAACGACTATAAATTTAAAATTCAATATCGACATCTTATAGTTGTTTGTTCTTTCATCATCTTTTGGAAATAAGTCAAACATACTTTAGATCAACATAAGATCCAATAAATTTAATTTTCTATCGAATTTTTTATTTTATATAATTTTATCATGCAAAATATAGTTAAAAAATCATAATTAATTACCCAATGGTTTAAAAAGAAATTAATTCTTAAAAATGTTACACATAATCAACTTTATCGAAGCAGCTTAATGGATGGACTAAAAGTTGCATAGATTGGTCGTGTGGGTTAGATTTTCAATAACGTTAAATATTCGAATTATGTGAAGACAGGTCATCGAAAACACTAATTTAACCGATCTGAACAGTCGTTATATTAAATGCTTATGTTAAAATATCTTGTTTATTTTTTAGAAATTAAATTAGTCTTTTCAAACATTTTTTAAAAACGTAATGGGAATTAAATAAATTAATTATTTGATTTGGTAATTAATTAATAAAATGGCTTGCCATCGGAAAGTACCAATGGGTCTGTGACGACCCTCGCCACCTGCCGCCGTTATTCACAGTGTATCTTGTAGTGTCGATAGTGCTCTGATATACTTATGTTTATTTACATTATACTAAAACCAATGATCCGCGCTTTGTTGAAATTGGGATTTCAATTTAGCGAAAATTCGGACCCACTGAGGTGCGAGTTGTCATAGAAGGCAGAGGCATAGGGACCAGTAATAAACATTAGTCGGAGCCAAAATTTTGGGGTTGGATCCAAAATTTTCGGCTTGGAGGAAATTTTTTCAAAGTAGAGCCTAAATTTCGTTATTTTGAGCCGAAAAAATTGTGTTTGTATATGTCAAAGAAGATGGTTACAAAAGAAAACATTCAAATGCATAAGAAAGTAATAGTTTACAACGTTACGTTAATATTTTTTTTGATTTTTAATGTTTTTAACATTTTCGAATTTCATGAAATTTGGAATATTTTGTATATAAATTTTATGAATAAATTTAAATTTATTTTATAAATTTTCGAAATTTTAAATCTTTTATTTTGAATTTTACGAAAATTTCAAAATTTTATTAACGATTTAAATTTTATGAATATTCTTTGTTTTATTTTACAATTTTTTTTAAAATATAAGTATTAAATACGATTATCAATTAAATTATTTAATATTAAATATTAAATAATAAATATTACTTCTTAATTATTAAAAATAACTTATTAATTAATAATAATTATAAGTTTGTTATTGTTGATTACTATATATTTATAGTGATAATTAATTATTAAAGAATCAATATTAATTATTAAATATTAATATTATTTATTAATTATTAATTGTTATTATTTAATATTTATTATTAACTATTGATTATGAGTTATTTAATAGTAATTATTAATTATTAGAAATGAATTATTAAATCTTACTTCTTAAACATTAATTATTAATTATTATATATTTAATAGTAATTACTAATTATTAAATATTCAATATTAACTGTTAAATAATATTTATTATATATAATTATTATTAGTAATTGTTAATTATTAATTATCAGTTATTAAACAGTAACTATTACTTTCTATTTTTTTAAAAGAATTATTAAGTATTACTTTTTAATTATTAATCATCAACTGTTAATTATTAAATATATTTATTACAACTTTTCGAAAAAAAATGTTAAAAAATTACAAGTAAGCTAACTAAAAATAGTTGTTATAAATTAATATTTAAAACCTTTTAGGAAAAATCATCTTTAAAGAGTGCTAATACAACTTACGTAAAGAAAAATTGTAAAAAACAGCCTTATAAAACGTTGTTAAAAGGCCATTTTACAACATTTTTTTACAAAAACATTGTAAAAAGGTATTTTTGTTGTAGTGATAGTGGTTTGTTTAGTGCAATTTTATAACTTAAAAAGCTACTGTTGGGTATGCAAATATGTGTAATTAAACTATGTGCTACACATGTACATGTATATATAGGGTAGGCTCTTACCATCCATAGATCTCACCTCAATACATGGATGTATTTCATCTAAATACATTGGACTTATACTTTTCTTATGCCTAAATCGGTTAAAAAGTTATAATCAACGTAATTTAATCGGATTTAATTTTGGAATATTATATACTAGACTGTTCCAAACTAATAAAAGTGAAATGATTGATGGTTTCAGATCGGTATGCACTGCAAGTAATTATTGGTACCTCAACCGAGGAAATGAAAGTTAGGAAAAAATTTCAAAATGATACAAACATTCAAATGAAATGGATATATGTAGAGGTGAGCAAATGCTTGATTTGGTTTGAAACCAATCAAAAATGTTAAAACCAAAATAACCATTCAAGAAACATAAACCGAACCAAACCAAACCGATATTTATTTAATACCGAAACCAACCAAATCAATATTATCTGGTTTGGTGTGGTTGGTTTATTTAGTTTATCTTAAAAAAGAATTAGATCTTATGGTTATTGATATAATATAAGATTAAAACAATTAATTGAACCTATATAATCAATCATTTTGAAAAACAAATTCCTCTTCAGAAATATTAATATGAATTGAAAAAGAAATAATAAGGTTATGAAAATATTGTAAATGATACCGTTGACATTTGTAGTTTTGTTATTTAAAATGAACTTAATTTATAAATTTGGTTTAATTGGTTGATTCGGTTTTAAATTATTGAAAACCAAACTTGATCAATAAACTAAAAAATATAGAATCGGAAATCAAAATTAACTAATTAACTAACGATACGGAACCAAATACACAAAACTTAATTTGTTTGGTTGAAATTTATTCAGTTTTAACAAATAAATTGTCATGGAACATGCGTGTGTTGAAGGAAGAAAACAAACGGAATTTGGTTTAGGATTTTATTTTAGTCAAAAAATACAGCTGAATTATTTGAACGGTGCAACGGTGCGTGCACGCATTTTTTTGTTCATGTGACCACGAGATAAAGTTAATAACTTTTTTGGTAGATCTAAGATTAGGTTTAAAATAATTGGGGTTAGAAAGATAAATTATGGGCTATTGATTTATGTATTTCTCAGAGGCGGTGAAAAGTAAGAAATGATGGTAAAAAGGGAAGTTGACAAAATAAAAATAAAAAATGAAACTTACTTTTCACTTATCATATTTGCATGAATATCATTATGCCTTTGAACGAATATTTCAGGTAACTGTCGAATATTTGAGACTGTACTCATTACCATGTTGATTGAATTCAATGACTGAAAAGCAATTATCATTATGATGTCTGTTAATAAATTATGAAATGGACTGATTATGTAAACTCTCACTCGTATCGATTTACAATTAAGTAAATGGAAGTTGTGCTTCATAATAAACAAAACCGTTCGTTGAAAACGTGTAAAATGCACGCGTACACATGTTGATATGTAATGGGTTAAGCTATGCATGAAAGAAATATACATGTAATAGTGTTTTGAGGTATAATTTAATTTATGTAACATTAAATTTAGCTATCAGCTGGCAAAAAAAAAAAAAAAAAGTGTAGAACAGACACTTCAAGTGGTGCAGTAAGTTTGGTAGTGGTCGAACGTACGAAAGGCACAACCATCGATTCTATATCATATGACATACAGTTATAGAAACATGGAGCTATAATAATAAATGACAATGTCTAAATACTATGTAACAATAGTGCAACATTAAGGTGATTAAAACATCACAACTGAAGAATACGCACTATTCAAACTGTGCATTTAGCTTCAACATTAATTAGATTCCACGTTATACAATTAATGGACGCATTTGTTGTCGCAAAATAGTTGGACAAACGATACATCAGCGAAACCGAAATGAAAAAAGGAAAAATGTACAGCAGCAAGCTACGGTCAAAAATTATTGGTCGGCAAAAGTTCAAACGTAGAATTGAACGGTTATCGCCAGCGTATGCTACCGTCTAATTCCAACGATTACGCTTTCACTTCTTTATAATATCTTCTTTCCTTACCTTTTTCTTCACCAAATCACATTTCCTCGGGTTTTTATTACTTATTTTTCTACAATTTCGACCATCAAAATGACTATTGGTACGCCAAAATGACCAACGCCGTCGACGCACAAATGGATATCGATTACATATAACCTCACTTAGATAAACAAACAAGTTTGAAAACCTAAACCCCAATTTGAACCGCTCAAACCGACTGATGCGGATTGAAGGCGGATTGTGGAATGCAGAGAAGGACAGCATCAAAGAAGATTATGAGTGGTTGGAGACGACTACAAAGAAGTTCAAGAAATTCAAATTTTACTTGTCTCCAAAATTCATAGAGTTAAATGTGATATTTGAAGACTGCATTAGAACTATATTTTACAAGTTTATAGTCCCGAAGGTCCTACCGAACAATGTCCAGTTCAACACCCAGATGTATGTCAACTTTTTTAAAAGCAATGCTGTCGAGATCAACACTCACACTCCCCAAGCTTTTTCACACCATCATCACTCTTCTACTACTTCCACTCCTCTTAGACGTCAGCCAAGTGGAGTTTTTTCGCATGCCATGGAGATGACATCGACCATTGCATTTTTATTCTGAACTACTGGTTTTTGATAAAAATTATTATTTTTTTAGAGTACTTTTTCTAACCTTTCATATTTTATAAATAATATGAATACATTTAACTGTATCATTTAAAAAAAAAAAAAAATAATTATTTATAGCAAAACAAATAAATATTCTCTTTGTGTGTCTTTCAAATTAACAAAAGAAGGTAAACCTAAGTTCTCCATTTTATTTTAACTTGGAAATGATGTGGATTACAGGCGCCAATAAATTATTACCATATAAGACCGTACAAAAAACCTTTTTTTTTAAAAAAGGACTATTTGAACTGGAACAGAGAGACTCAATGGCTGGGGCTGGGAGAATGTTGCTATTAGAAATCTCATGCGCCATAAATGTTTTGAGAATATTGAATTTGATGCAATGGCCTAAGTAGAAATAGTTAACACAAAACTACGTGATGTTGTAATAAACAAATGATTTTGAACCGAACACTAAGATAAAGTTGTCATGATGCGATTGCAGTCTTTTCGTTTTTCCTGATCGGTTCCAACATGCTCGCTCTATGTTCCATTCTCGCTATGTGAAAGAATTTAACCGTTTAGCAAAGACACATCGAACACAAACAGTTATTTTTCGTATATAATAATAAGTTTCAAAATGATAATAACTATTAAAACTTACAACTAAATAATAATAATGATATAACAATAATAATAAAAACAACAATAAAAAAATATATAAGTATTTATAGTTTAAAAAATCTTATGTTTCCGGCATAAAATTAACAATGAAACTAAACATTTTTTTTATTTATTTTTTTTTTTTTTTAATGAAAGGGTGATCCTCAATAAGAGGAAATCATTTATCTAAACATAACTTTGTAATAAAACAATATCAGTACAAATATGGTATTTTCTGTAAAAATAAAAGATAACACTGATAACATGTACTATTTTCCGTTACCTTTTATATCACATCAAATGGATGCGACTCATAAAGAAACAAATGAAAAGGTAAGTGTTACTACATGATTGTTTTGATAACGATATATTTGATTTTTTTTTAATACCATTTGTTTATATTTAAGTGGAGCATTGTCCTACACCCTTCAAGTGTTACTACATGATTGTTTTGGTAACGATATAAAATTTGTTTTTTTTCCTTTTTGTGCGCATCTTATAATTATTTATTATGTTTTGTTCCTGTTTACGATGCATCAAGCGCGTTCGACATGTTGGATGGGGCATAACACCTTCTTGATGTGTTTCTTATGCATAGGGAAATTGGACTTTCAATGCGCCCGATGCATCAATCTTCAATTGTCCAATTTCTCACAACGGTTCTCCATTCTCACCAATGAAATCACTTATCCTTCAACACTTCTTCCACACCAGTCTCACTCTTTTCACATCTTCAAAAATGTTGCAAAAATAATGTAAAAGTTCTAGTTTTTCATTTTCATTAAAATCAAATTTTTGAGCTAATGAGTGAAGAAAAGAGTATGGTAAAAGCTCCTACCCTCTCCTAGCCATATAACATCTTATTATTGTTGCAATTAGAATTTTATATTTGAAATAGTTTTCGATCAGTAGGCCAAAGATGTGAAATCAAGGCTTTAGAGAAAGGATAACAAGTGATCAAGCTTCAAAGGTTCAAATTGTAATAGTAACAACCCTTATTTAACTTTGAATGCTTATGAATAAGATTTGTGATGATGATATAGTTAATTTCAGATCGAGTATACTTGAATTGAGTTATATTTGATGATATATATGTGGTAGATGCCATGTTTGTTAATGATCATTCACTTTTTGTTAAAGTTATATGATTGCATCTTTAAAAATCATTCATGCCATGATAACGATGAAGTTGATTGCCGCTTGGTTAGAGTACATTGTTATATACGTAAATAGAGGTTTATTTATGCCGGAACATCGCTAGAATTTGGTCAAATTGGTTGATGCTTTCCTGGAGCATTTAAAATCGTCAACCGATCGATCATTTAACCAAGACCTTGAACAATTTGCTACAAGCGTAAACTGTTGGAAGTTTTATTTTGATAATTTTGTTTAATGAATATGTTATAATACGAGAATATATTTCTGAAATAAATATTGGATCTATATAAATTTATATAACTATAATTTATAAATACATAAATATTATTGTTTTATATATGAGAAGAAAATAAAAGAGTATTGTTAAGAGAAAGCGATATAGTTTAAAGATAATTTTAGTATGAAATCAATTTGAGAAAATTATTTTAGTTTTAAATGTAAAATTATCAAATGAATTATTAAAAAAAATCATA
This sequence comes from Allium fistulosum, assembly GCA_030737815.1. Lineage (NCBI taxonomy): Eukaryota > Viridiplantae > Streptophyta > Magnoliopsida > Asparagales > Amaryllidaceae > Allium > Allium fistulosum. The sequence goes on along the minus strand of CM060903.1, from coordinate 696,230,328 downwards.
TTAAAATTCTTTGTTTTTCCAATTCACATGGTTTGAAGAAATAGGGGTTTTCGAAAGAGAATGCCACTCCAATTTTTGAAATATATGTATATGAATTTATTAGCTGAAAGATTTATAGCTATACACTATGAATAATTTGATTCATGATGTATTGTATGACTCTAGTTTGAAGAATGTTGGTTAGATATGTGCAATATCGCTATGAAATAATGCTAGAGTTATTTCTACCTTTTTGCACTCTATGTTTGTGACTATGCCATGCCATGTTGTTATTCAATACTTTCGCTCATAACCCCTATATGTTATGCAATGTATTTATGACGCTATGTGATTATTCTTGTTGCAATGATACATGTTACTCTAGGAAAGCTTATTTCATCAAAATCATGTCGCCTTCCTTATGCCATATTATTTATGTAAGGTTAAAGTGTTATGTGATAGTATCTTGTGTTTATATGCTATATAATTCACCTTGATGTTATTGTCATTAATATGTGATATGTGAACAAATTGTAGCCCCATAATGACATCATGTTATAAATGACATTTAGAGGGTAATATTATTAATGAGGCTGTATTGAAATAAATGTAATAATGATATCGACCAATACGAGGTGAGTTATTAGATATGCTAGCTATCCATCCTAGCTCTGTTGATTCAGGATCGCATATGGAATCATGGCGAATGAGTCCCATTGCCACTATAGTCCAAATGATCTATTGCACATACATAACAACAAGGTGAGACGCTGGTGCTATGGTGATATTTGACAAAAATGAGTGTATTGTGAAGCACAATGAGGTGAGCCAATGAGGTAGAGAGGAATAAGATAATGCAATGAATAGTTCATGGAGGGGCTCCCACAATACTAGTCGAGGGGTATACGGATGTAATAGACTGCACACCTTGATTCGATTTATCATCTAAAAGAGTGAAATTGAGTAGGAATCGTTAGTAGTATATGTGAGAGTTAAGGGTATGCATGGGGGAAATTCTATAATTTATTGTAAATTATTAACTCTGTAATAAAATCTTGTTTGAAGTAAAAGGTATTTATTTTCTATTATATACATGTTATATTGTGATAAATTGGTTAAGTAATTAATTTAGGTATATTAAATAGAAAATTCTTAAATGATATGTTATATGATAATTGTAACGAACCAGTAACTGTATAACATGCCGAATATTCAATACGTTCACTGTATAGCATGCCGATGAAAGGGACGTGGAAGATGATCTTAAGGCTATTTAACACTAGAGGGGGGGTGAATAGTGTTTTAAGAATTTCTTTAAAACTTTTTTGATTTAAATTGAATTAACTAACTTAATGCAAATACACAATCACAGATCAAATCACAGAATCACAAACAAATGCAAATATAAATAAAAAGCAAGTAAAGGAAAGAACACACCAGGAATTTTATACTGGTTCGGTGTTACCCTACATCAAGTCCCGCACAACCGTACGGCTTTCTATTCAACAATAATCTAGATTACAATCCCTCGATTCCAAGGCAACGAGGTACACCCTCCAGATTCTCAGATCTCTGGGTAGAACCACTTGATTCACAGGACACAAGTTCACCCGATCGATTTCCAAGGACACGATCACACCTTTATAACCCCACACAAGTTTCTTTGAGTACAAATGTATCTATAACTCTGATAAGCACTGAGATTCTTTGGAGAGAGTGGCAGAGAATCAAACTAGAGATATTCTGGTTTGATTCACTTAAGATTTTGGCAAAATATGGATAGGATGATTAGAAAATAAGATAAGAGAGTAAAGAGGAGAGAAAATAAAGAAAGTAGTTACTAGAAAACGTCCATAACAGTCTCTATTTATAGAGAATGAATGGATGTGTCCATTCGAAGAGGTTTAAACGAATAGACACTTCTTTTGAAAACAACCTTTGCTGTAACGGGAAGCATGTCGACATGACAGGTAAATAGGATGTCGACATGGTCTAGTAAAAAGTGATGATTTGCTTTACTTTGAAAATGATGATTTAAAACATATGCAACTTTATTCAAATGGACTCTATGTATTTGTAGAAGGTATTTAGAAGTAGAAATACTTATGTATGTATATATACTAAAATATATTTAAAATCAAAGTAAATAAACTAAAGTAAATATAATATTAAAATAGATTTTGAGGCTAAAATATCAAGGACAATTTTGAAATCAAAATATAACAAAATGATAAATATGATTTTGAGGCTAAAACATTTTTGGAAATGTGAACGAAGGTTTTTCTTTTGAAAAGGAATATTTGAAAATCATTTTATAAAACAAGAGATAATTTTGAAAATCATTTTGAATCAAAATTAGTGGATAACAAAATAGGGCTACTATCCGTTCCACTAGATATTTCGTGAGTTCCATCTCACTAGGGTTCCATCCCTTTAACAAGAACGAAGTGGATTCCATTCCACGAGTAAATTGGATAAAAAAGAATGATAGTGCTTTCAAGGAGTTTTAACAAATATCTAACCTAACTATATTATTTGTCTTGAACTCTTGAATATCTTGAATCTTATGAGTCTTCAATCTTGAACTCTTGATCTTTGTCTTCATCAATTTTGTTTTCTTTACTGTACAGTCTTCTTTTGTTGATACCTGCATATAGATTTCCTGCACATATATATTTTATAACACTTCTATAGTTGTTGTCATCAAAACCACTATCCTATGGACTAACAGCCGAATATTCAAGTGACGGAAATACCTATTGCTAGGGTAAAGAAGAAAAGAGATAGAAGAAACAGAACAATAACACAGTATCTCACAATTGCAGTGGAACAAAATATAATATATAATAACAGATCTTTATACAAAGAAACTGTAACTGTAATATACATACAATCATCAGAAAACAACAGTCAACAATTGATCTAGACAGTTATAATAACTTGTCCTCACATGTACTGAACATACAACATAACACACATACAGCGGAGATAACCAAGTACGTGTAATACGCCTGAAATCGTCTAACTCGTCTCCTGAGCTTCATAGCATCCTAACCTGAATCTGTAATACTCAGTTTGACCCGATCATTTTAAATAAATAACTCTCGAGTCAGTCTGGAAAACCAGCGTGAGAAAACACACTCAATTTGAATTATTACTGTTATCAAAATCCTTGAAACAAAGGTATCTCGTAAGACCACGCCACACATAAATACGATGGGTTTTTACCTTACGATAACCAAAACATTTTATAACAAAATCATCTGATATAATAATAGTGTCTAAAGAAAATAAACTATAAAATAGCTGAAATGCTTGCATCTCACATTTCAACATAGTTGGACACAATCAAAACCGTACAGGCACGTATTGGAGAATAGATTCCATACAATGACTGGGATACTGGGGTACCGCCCATCATAGTACACCTCTAGAAAAATGTACCAAGATCGTACCTAACAATCCCTGCCAACATAGGACCGGCCTACCACTTGCCGGATAGTACCGAATATGTTATCACCCTGGGTGTTCCCACCCTATCGAGCGATCTCTTTTCCATGCAAAACCATATCCATAATTATAATATATCTGAGGGTATCTAGAAAAACGATAACATACCCTACTTGGGTGCGACCCACTTATCCTTGCTGCATCTCCCATGTTTTAGTCATTTCCAGTTGATGAGGTTTGAGGCTACGTTTTACCTTTAGAATAGCATTCATCCTCGGAATGCTAACACTTCCTTCCAAGCAACGATGCAAATGGTAGCATTCGTCCATACAAGTTGTTCTGGGTCTGAACAAACCGAATCTCCAAATCATTGTCTTCATTATCTTCATGATATCACAATTCGTAACGCTCAAATCAGATCGAAGTGGTTTTCGGATAATTAAATCTGATCTTGGTCACTTTCAAACGATCAATGAAATTGGCCAGATTTGATAATCGATTATTTAACTATCAAATTAAACACATAAGCAGTCACTAGGCCATATTATAAATCTTTCAGACATTTTTTTCGAATATCTTTACAAAAATATATATTCAAATCTCTTCCAGTATATTCAATGGTTTAAAACCATTTCAAATACTTATATCCATAACAGGATATTTTCGAATCATATCAATACTTAGAAATATATATATATATATATTCCAATTCAATTTATAATTCAACACTTTGAAAACATATCTATAATAATAATCTCGTAGTTAAAATATTTCAAATCCTTCCAGTCCAATACTTAGGAAATATTTATAAGTATATTTTCCTAAAATCATTTTATTTCCAATACTTAGGAAAGATTCCATTTATTTCCCATTTGTCAAAATCCTTTACAATTTATTTGCAAATTCCTTAACTCATTTATAACGAATTCTATAAGTTTCCAGAATTCATTAATTAATTTCCTTTAAAATTTCCAAAAAATCGATTACACTTGACTATAATTCCAACTACCCATTTCCAACTTCTTTTATGAATTCTAATTTATTTTCCGAAGTTCTCGTATTTCAACATTTCGGAAGTTTCCTTAAGTTTCCAGAATTCCATTACAAGATTTGTCTTATAAAAATTCATATCCGTTAAATATACCCCATTTACAAATCTCGAGAGGATTTATAAATAAATAACAGTCATTCAAAACTCTATATCTATAATAGGTATTTTTAAAGTATAATAATTTATTTTAAAACATGTTTAAGTAATTATTTAAAATACTAAAACACTTTAAATAAACATCGATAACTCATTTCCAATTCATTTTTAAATAAAACTAATCGATTTACAAAGCTTATTATAAAAATGTGAATTTATTCCAACAAATGTTAAATATTTGAATAATCCACTTTCCGAAATATGTCAATACTCAAACAGCTTTAACTATATAGTTCAATAAATAAAAATCCCATTTTTAAAACAATTTTAATTTCTTGCCAAAAAATCTATTTTTAAATTCAACATAACCATTCATATATTTAAAAATCCCTCTCGATTTATTTCCAATCGATTTTCATTTCTAATTTCACGACTATTTCCAAATTCCAAAAATAGAATCCACTACCTTTCCCTTAAATCGATTTCCGTATCTCGGTTTGAATTCCCACGGTGGTTCTCTATTAATAACAAATTTATATTAAACGAATCTCATTTATAAATCGATTTCTACTTTAAAACCCGTTTAGACTTTTATTTCTATTAAATCTAGTTTTATTCCAAATCCATTCAAAAACACGATTTCAACTTCCATTTAAAATTTTGGAAATATCATTAAATCTATTGTTCAAAATTTCTTGTATAAATTAATTTCAAAATATTTATTTGAAAACACTTTGTAAAATAGTTAAGTGAATTTCAAATCAAATCTTTTTATTTAATTCACATTCATTCCTTATCAAATATTCCAAAGCAATATAATTTTTTTTAATTCCACAAATACCCTTTTAATTTCTTTTTAAAATTCAAAAATATTTTTATGGTATTTAAAATACCAAAATACAGTGCTACCATAACATCCAATAAATCAAATCACACAACAATCCATAATGGATTATTCAATCACATCATATATCGTTATATATGAAAAACAATCGATATATTTGAGGAATCCAGTTAGATCCCTCCAATCTGTTTTCCTGCATCCACAGATGTTATATAACATAAAATACCAATCCCGCTTCGAGACGGGATATCGCGGTAATATAGGGTCGTCCGCTATTATGCGGGGCGCATAGTGTCTCATCCGCTCCAATCGGCGGGAATATATCCAACTACTAATATATATATATATATATATATATATATAAATATATATATATATAATATAACATCCAACTGATAATAATTTATAAATTCATCCAATTAACCAATAATTAATTTCTAACATTTTATATTAAAACCAGTAATCCAAATGAGTGGGATTTACTCACCTTGATTTTTAATTTGCAAACCATCAATTTAAATTGAACTACGTTTAATTTAATCTAAAATCCCAGTTGACTCCAAAAATCTCCAAACTAATTTTGTTGCGTAGCACTCGTCGATATGATCACAACGCGACTCGTCGCGTTCGATTTGGACCTCGTATGGATAAGTTATTAGATTTATAAGTTAACGGGGATAAAATATAAAATTAAATTAGCTAATTACTTAGATAATTAAACAATTACCCAGTTAAACCTTCTTCCCCCTTTTCCAAAATGCCGCCAACAGTAACTCACTCATGACCGAAACTTCGACCATCAAAAGCCTCCTCCCCAATCGATGAAACCCATCAACGACTCCACCATTCAGCTCCTTCTCCCAAGTACTCCACCGCGCCGTCCATGCCATCGAGCTCGAATCCACTTTCCCATTGCAACTTCGACTAGAACGGCAGCCGACCCTACGTCGCGAAGCGCCACAGGCCGCCGTGCCTCCGCTCAGCTTGGCCGCCATTACCTCTTCCACCCACGAACAATAATCCAGCGTTGAATTCATCTAATTCCACTCCCTTTACCTAAGAATCGAAACCCTAACCTAATGAAGCTCACGAACAAAATTGTCGGCCATTCTCAAAGCTTGATTTATTTAATTTTAAACTTGATTTGAGTTCGGTTTTCCCTATAAAGGAAGGAACAAAGAAGATGGAATATTTTCTTTTATATATTTTTTTTTCTTCATGAATTTGAACTGAAGAAACAAGAGGGATAACGCGATTTCTAAAAATAAGAGGGCGGCTATATGAATAAAGTAGGTCAGCTTCTCAGAGTTCGGGTGGCTCGAGGATTTGATTTGATTTTTCTTTTATTTTATTTTCAAAATATCTTGAATTATATACTGTGAAATTTCGAACTCTTATTGAGGCATGCTGCCCGGCGTTCCTAATGTTATATCCTTATTCCGAACCCAATGGAGCTAGTCTCGAGGTCTAATTCGATCGTATGGAGAAGATAGCTTTTTAAACCCAATTATATTATTAAATTTTCAATATTAAATTCAACGCGTTTTTATTCCGTATGACTCAATGGTAACTCCAAACGCTACGAAATATGAAATCCAATAACAATATACTATTACGGATCCAATGGAACTGGTTTCGTCGAATTCTGGGATTGTGCCCCGGATCGCTATTTTAACGCGTCGATTAAATCGACGATTTGCAAAATCGACGAAATTACTTGGAATTTCAGTTTTAAAAACTTACTAACTCAATCCTAATTCAAACAGAATTTATATCAAAATTATAAATTGTTTTGATTCATATACAATTCAAATTTCAGTTATTCACAATTTCTGTATTACGATAAATCGAGATATTTGAAATTTTATATTCATTCTACAATTCCAACCAAAAATCTTCATATTAAAAATCAGTTTTTATTACAACTCCAACATTTAAAACCATTTAATATTACATGTCGGAATATCTGGGCCGTTACATTCCTCCCCTCTTAAAAGAACTTCGTCCCCGAAATTGCTAAGTAGGAAAAATGCAACAAACCTTTTAACTTGTTAAAACCCACTTAGTTGAAACTTGATATTTCATTTTCCCAAATCTTTTATTTCCATACAAAACATTTAGTTTCCATTTCTAAACCAAAATCCCTTATTTCAATTACAATTCAAAATCAAATTTTGGCTAACAAAAATTTTCCAAAAAGAAATTCAAAAATTTTCTAACACCCTAAACTTTCGAAATTTTTTGGCAGAGTCTCCCTTGTACAGAGAGCCTTTTACAATATGACAAATATGATAAAAATAATATACATCGGCTCTCATGGCCGGAAATCGCAATATATATCAATGTTTTTATTTTTCGCGCGCTAAATTCGTAAGTGTACCTTATTTTAGCGTTATTAAGCAAGCTCGCTCAATTTATATGCAATCGCGCAACCCAGATATAGCCAAATGGTCTTCTTGTACCTGTACTTACTCAATTTAAACACGTAAGTTTCAAAAACATGAAATTTAATAGCATTTCATTTATTTAACTAGTTAAACATGCCATTTGCATAAACTAAACATGTTCCCCATGCATTTATAAGCAATTACAAGGTTCTAGCATGAAATTATCCACTTTCGATCGATTTATATACCTTTTATTTGATTTCTAATAATCCACAAACAATTTATTTGCATTCAATACATATTTGTACACATTATATTCATATCTATTTCAAATTGATTCCAAATCAATTTATTCACTTTCCATTGAATCACAAAATTTTGTTTTCTCCCGTTTACTTCAAACGACAAATTTGTTTCATACAAATTCGGTGATATTCATTTAATAAAATAACCACTTAAGCTTATAGCTATTTTAAATTGATTCGTAATCAATTTATCAAATTTTATTAATCCACATTCAATTTATTCACAAAATCTTGTTTCCTCAATTTTATATTCAACAACAAACCAATCCATGCCAATTTATTTATGAATCATCTCATAAATTAGTTACTTAAGTTGAATTATATTCTCACCAACAATATTCCTACCCATATTCAACTTAAATCGAATTCATTTATAATCCATGTTACCACCATATCAATCCATTTCTATTTTATTCGACATCATTCCAAAATATATTTAATTCGCTTACATATAAGTCGAATTCCATTTATAACTCAAGTCCCACATTCAAATTCAATCCATAATCCATTTTTCTCAACCAATTTAAGTTCCTCTTTTTAAAAAAAACCCAGCTTATTTGGTTTGACTTGAGTTCCATTCCATTTAACTCAATTAAGTTAAATCTTCTTTGCAAGGTTAAATTTCCAATCATATTCAATTTATTGATTTATCCCAAATCAAATTCAATTTCATTTAACTAACTTAAGTTAAATTACACCTCATAACTCAATTCCATATTTTGATTGCTTCACACAAATGTTTAACCATTTATCCAATTTGGTTTCCTTTCCATCTGTTCAATTTATAAGTTATACAACTTATTTAATTCAAATTCATAAATCTTACTTAAGTCCATTCACAATTTAAAAATTCCCATTTCGTTTATTCACTTTCAAGTGATTCATATACCACTTATTTAATTTCAATTGATTCACATTCAATTCGCTTGTACTCAATTCATATTTCACCCATTTTATATTATTAGTGCATTCAATCTATTCATCTCGATTCAACACTAATATCATTTTCATTAACACATTCAAAACATATTCAGTTACTAGCCACTTAAGTCGAATTCTATTTATGACTCAAGTCCAGATCTATTCCTTTTAATTCATTACAAAATAAATCCAATTAACTTCGAATTCCTTATTTAATTTACCTTAAGTTAAATTTCAATATCCAAGGTTAAAATTTAAAATTCAATCCACTAATTAGATAATTGGTTCATTACCAATTTCCAGAATTCAAAACCCGTTTTATTTCAAAAACCACTACGCCATAGATGACCTTCTGCAACACAAAAAAAATGTTGGCTCAGGCCCGAAAAATGTTGCCATAGGTCTATGGCAACACTTTTAGGGTGATGCAATTTTTGCCGTTGCCTTAGACCTCAAAGGCAACATTTTGACTATCTAAGGCAACATAAGTAATATTGTTGGAATAGAACCCTATTTGGGTCTATGGCAACACCCATAGGTATCTGTAGCAACATTCCAAAATGTTGCTATAGATATTAACTTTCTGAATTTGTGGGGCCCACAATGTAGAGCATATTTGATTTTTTAATAAAAATAAATATTTATTTAATAAAATGATATTGCACAGAATTTGATATTTAAACAGTAATTTATTTAAATAAATATTTTATTTCAACAATTGAAATAGTACAAATTCCTGACTCCACTATTTTACAATTCAATGATATATAACATTGATATTCACATATACAGATATTCCTCACTACATCACTCAGTTCACTCATTACATATGCAGTTTTAATTTATACAGACACCGACACTGACAAATATATGACGAGCCGAGTGCCGAGCCGAAGGCGAGCCGAGTAGCGGGTCCGGGCGCAGCGCCGGCTATCCAGTCTTCAATACCTGTCACATATAATTCAAAAGTAGTAATCTGAAAAATAATATTTAACTCAAATAGAAAATGAAAATATTTTTGTTATAATATTTGCCTCAGGTATTTGGGTTGTTTCTTTTCATAAGTGCATAAGCCAAACATGAATGCAACACATGGATACAAGGACACGACACAAGGTCAAACCCGAGTCATCGACTGGATTCAACTCAGGGCCAAGCAACCAACAAAACAAACAAGAACCAGGTTCAGCAAAATATAGACAAGCCAGTGCAAGAAACACAGCAGTACACATAGGCAGCCCATCAAGCAAAAACAGTGAATGCATCAGGCATGTACAAGAGAAACATAGGCAGTAATATGATATACAGAGGACTTGGAGCATCAGTTCATGTTCTGGTTTAACAAATGCAGCAGAAAGGAGCTAACAAGCTCAGATCAGAAATCAAAAACAAGCCAGTGAACCAAAATCCAACATACCAAATAATATCACATCGCAATTCATCATCGGCAAAGCAAAATCATGCCAGTGAACCAAAATCCAACATACCAATACATCATCGCAATCCAATATACCAGATTTATCAAAGTCCAACAGAAAGATTAAACCCGAGATTATAGGAAATAAAGCCTATAAATAAATCCCAATTCATCATCGGCAAAAGCATGCGAGTGTAACCAAAATCGAGAATAATCAAGTAAACCAGAAGGCAGATAACATACCAAATAATATCACATCGCACCCGACGATGAAGTCAAAGCAATTCGAGCAATCAATCAAGGAATTGAAACTGGTTTTATGATTGCTGGCCAATTTGAAAATTTAAGCGGCATTCTCTCAAACAAGAAATCTGCGTTTGACATCTTCCTTGAATCCGAAAATGGTACTTTTTGAAGCAATCGAGCGAAGCTTCATCAGAATCGAACTTCTTCTGAACATTGGCGAGAAAGATTCAAGCATCGGATCTGGTCGAAGTATCATAAATTGCCAACCCTGCCGTCATGGAACCACCAGATTCGAGGAACATCAGCTGAGCCACAACTATCGCCGACGTATCATCCTCGATGGGTCTGTTAAGGCAGATGACGCGCTCTTTGAAAAGCCGGGAAAAGATATCGCAGGCACGCTGGCCACGAGATGTGTGCTCGATGACCATCAAAATCAGGCCGTAGAAACGGCGGTGGGGTACTGGAGTTTTGTTGGGGGCTGCGATTGGTAGGATTTGGGAGAGGTTGCGTATCGACATGTAGGCAAACAGCAGCGAAATTGGGGGTGAGAACGAAATGGGAACGAAAATATGATTTGGAAATTAGGGATTTGGAAATTCGGGATTTGGAAATTGGGGATTTGGAAATTGGGGGTGAGAACGAAATGGTATGAAAAGTAAAGCGGGAAAACGAAAATTTAGGGCAAATTGTAGCGGTGATCCATGTTAACAATCAGATTAAATGTAGACCGTTGGATCGTATTCACGCGGATTGCTAATTTTATTAATTTTTTAATTTGAAAACATCTATAGCAACACTATATAAAAATGTTGCATCGTGTTACACTTGTTTAGCTAGAGCAACACATTTTTATGGCTAAGGTAACACCATAAATACAACGTTGCAGTAGGACCAAAATTTTATATCTATCGCAACATTTTAGCTGGCAACACCTTGCAAAAATGTTGCAGAAGGTAATCTATGGCGTAGTGAATCATTTGAAACCATTTGTACATACATAACTCCTTTGTATATCAAATTATACTTTTCAATTCAAACAAATTTGTTTTCCCAAAACAACTTCCATAGCAAATCAATATTATGGTAGCAATTTGTCACTTAGAAACTCAAAAATAAATACCGATGATGTCGCGATCATCATCGAAATTATTTTCCAGTGATTAAAGTGAGTTCAGTGCTTTATCACTGTCAAAATCCATTTTTTTCGAAAATATTTCAAAAATAATACTATTTTTATTTTCGCAACACTTCGGAAAATATTTTCCAAACCTTCTGAGATTTGAATTTCCAATTCTGGCTTGAATTCATTTTTATTTTAACTCATTTGTATAATCATATTTATACCATTTTAATTTGGTTATATAAACCAATTCAAATTTTATAACCTGATTTAGATTATAATAATAACAACCAAACACACCAATATACTATAATAATTTCAGAAAATTATATCTTTCATATCAAAAATATAGTTGGGTAAAATTATTTCATTTACCCGCTTCAAAACAATACTGTGTCGGTTTACGTGGTTTAAGTGTTTAGAAATTCCTATCGATTTTACGGCGTCCCACTATTAGACCAGAATTCATAAGCCACTCAACAGATAAATCAACACAATATAAAACATTTTATATTCACTAACAAATACGCGCTCATATCTATTAATACACTCAAACTCATTCTAGGGTACTACTGACCCTATCTCTAATGAGTAATCCCCACTAAAGCCAAGGTTCTCGCTTAACCTCCATCTCTGATACCAACTGTAACGAACCAGAATTTTTGACCCTAGAAAATCGACATCAATACGTTCACTATATAGCATGCCGAATATTCAAGTGCCGGAAATACCGATTGCTAGGGTAAAGAAGAAAAGAGATAGAAGAAACAGAACAATAACACAGAATCTCACAATCGCAGTGGAACAAAATATAATATATAATAACAGATCTTTATACAAAGAAACTGTAATTGTAATATACAGACAATCATCATATTACAACAGTCAACAATCAATCTGGACAGTTATAATAACTTGTCCTCACATGTACTGAATATACAACATAACACACATACAGTGAAAATAACCAAGTACGTGTAATACACCTGAAATCACCTAGCTCGTCTCCTGAGCTCCATAACATCCAAACCTGAATCTGTAATACTCGGCCTGACCCGAGCATTTTAAATAAATAACACCCGAGTCAGTCTGGAAAACCAGCGTGTGAAAACACACTCAATTTGAATTATTACTGTTATCAAAATCCTTGAAACAAAGGTATCTAGTAAGACCACGCCATGCATAAATACGATGGGTTTTTACCTTACGATAACCAAAACATTTTATATCAAAATCATCTGATATTATAATAGTGTCTATAGAAAATAAATTATAAAATAGCCGAAATGCTTGCATCGCACATTTCAACATAGTTGGGCACAATCAAAACCATACATGCATGTATTGGAGAATGGATTCTATACAATAACTGGGCTACTGGAGTACAGCCCAACATAGTACACCTCTAGAAAAGTGTACCGAAATCGTACCTAACAATCCCTGCCAACACAGGACCGGCCTACCCCTTGCTGGATAGTACCGAATATGTTATTATCTCGGGTGTTCCCACCCTATCAAGTGCTCTCTTTTCCATGCACAACCATATCCATAATTATAATATATATGAGGGTATCTAGAAAAGTGATAACATACCCTACTTGGGTGCGACCCACTTAACCCTGCTGCATCTTCCATGTTTTAGTCATTCCCATTTGATGAGGCTTGAGGCTACATTTTACCTTTAGAATAGCATTCATACTTGGAATGCTAACACTGCCTTCCAGGCAACGATGCAAATGATAGCATTCATCCATGCAAGTTGTTTGGGTCTAAACAAACCGAATCTCCAAATCATTGTCTTTATTATCTTCACGATATCACAATTCGTAACGCTCATATCAGATCAAAGTGTTTTTCAGATAATTAAATCTGATCCCGGTCTCTTCGAAACGATCAACGAAATTGGCCAGATTTGATAGTCGGTTATTTAACTATCAAATTACACACATAAGCAGTCACTAGGCCATATTATAAATCTTTCAAACTTTTTTTCAAATATATTTACAAAGATATATATATATATATTCAAATCTCTTCCAGTATATTCAATGGTTTAAAACCGTTTCAAATACTTATATCCATAAAAGGATATTTTCGAATCATATCAATACATAGAAATATATATATACATATATTTTTCAATTCCATTTATAATTCAACACTTTGAAAATATTTCTATAATAATAATCTTGTAGTTAAAATATTTCAAATCCTTCCAGTCCAATACTTAGGAAATATTTATAAGTAAATTTTCCTAAAATCATTTTATTTCCAATACTTAGGAAAGATTCCATTTATTTCCTATTTCTTAAAATCCTTTACAATTTATTTGTAAATTCCTTAACTCGTTTATAATGAATTCTATAAGCTTTCGGAATTCATTAATTAATTTCCTTTAAAATTTCCAAAAATCGATGACACTTGTCTATAATTCCAACTACTCATTTCCAACTTCTTTTATGAATTCTAATTTATTTTTCAAAGTTCTCGTATTTCAACATTTCGGAAGTTTCCTTAAGTTTCCAGAATTCCATTACAAGATTTCTCTTATAAAAATTCATATCCGTTAAATAAACCCCGTTTACGAATCTCGAGAGGATTTATAAATAAATTACAATCATTCAAAACTCTATATCTATAATAGGTATTTTTAAAGAATAATAATTTATTTTTAAAACATGTTTAAGTAATTATTTAAAATATTAAAACACTTTAAATAAACATCGATAACTCATTTCCAATTCATTTTTAAATAACACTAATCGATTTAAAAAGCTGATTATAAAAATGTGAATTCATTCCAATAAATATTAAATATTTGAATAATTCACTTTCCAAATATTTCAATACTAAAACAGCTTTAACTATATAGTATAATAAATAAAAATCCCATTTTTAAAACAATTTTAATTTCTCGCTAAAAATCTATTTTTAAAATTCAACATAACCATTCTTATATTTATAAATACCTCTCGATTTATTTCCAATCGATTTTCATTTCTAATTTCACGACTATTTCCAAATTCCAAAAATAGAATCCACTACCTTTCCCTTAAATCGATTTCCGTATCTCGGTTTGAATTCCCACGGTGGATTTATATTTCCAACTTATCAAAAGATAATCATTTAACTTTATTTATAAACATCGTTTATAAATTTATAAACTCATTTCCGGTGGTTCTTAGTTAATAACGAATTTATATTAAACAGATCTCATTTATAAATCGACTTCTATTTTAAAACCCATTTAGACTTTTATTTCTAATAAAACCAATTTTATTTCAAATCCATTCAAAACTCGATTTCAACTTCCATTTAAAATTTTGGAAATATCATTAAATCTATTGTTCCAAATTCCTTGTATAAATTAATTTCAAAATATTTATTTGAAAACACTTTGTAAAATAGTTAAGTGAATTCCAAATCAAATCATTTTATTTAATTCACATTCATTCCTTATCAAATATTCCAAATCAACATAAATATTTTTATTTCCACAAATCCCTTTTTAATTTCTTTTTAAAATTCAAAAATATTCTTTATGGTACTTAAAATACCAAAATAAGGCCAGTGCTACCATAGCATCCAATAAATCAAAACACACAACAATCCATAACAGATTATTCAATCACATCATATATCGTGATATATGAAAAACAATCAATATATTTGAGGAATCTAGTTGGATCCCTCCTACCTGTTTCCCTACATCTACAGATGTTATATAACATAAAATACCAATCCCGCTTCGAGGCGGGATATCGCGGTAATATAGGGTCATCCGCTATTATGCGGGGCGCATAGTGTCTCATCCGCTCCAATCGGCAGGAATATATCTAACTACTAATGTATATATTAATATATATAATACAACATCCAACTGATAGTAATTTATAAATTCATCCTATCAACTAATAATTAATTTCTAACATTTTATATTAAAACCAGTAATCCAAATAAGTGAGATTTACTCACCTTGATTTTTAACTTCTGGAAAGTCCTTGGAATAAATAACGTAGGTTATAGATGGACTTTGGTTTAGATTGGACTCGGATTTGAAAGTGCACTTATAGTGATAGTCATTATAGTTGCAATTTGGAATTATCTAGTATTCGACGATTTCTATGGAACTTTGTAGAGAGATCCTTAGGGATTTCTCATCATGTTTATAATATTTTGTATACATGTTTGTTTATATAAAAAGCTTAAATAGTAAAAGGTTATGTAACATCTCGAAAAGTGGCCAAAACTTCACTTGTGCAAAACTACCTCGTTTAGCCTTGATTTTTGGACTTTAAAGGTTTGAAAAGGTATTTAAATTTAAGTATTTTGTTTCATTCTTTTCTTAAGTGTTTACTAACTCATATTAGATTATTTCAAAAGTGGTTTGAGATATTTATGAATTTTTAAGAATTAGTTTTGAATTTTTAAAGAAGAGGATTTTATAATAAAAACTTGTTTTTCCAAGTTTTTAAGGAATGTTGTTGTTTTCAGATAATATTTTGAGAAAATGTTTTAAAACTTATTATAAGTATTATAAAGTAATTTAAAATCATTTTTAAGTAAATTTTTAAAAATATGTTGACAAGTATTTAGAAAATATGTTAACTATTTTATATCTTATGTAATAAAATATCTTTTGACTTGTTTATTTCAATATCAAGTTTTGGTAAATAAATTACTATACTTATATATCATTTTAAAAGGGTTTTTAAAGTATAAACAAAAGGTTTAGAAAGGGGTTAGAATCTCTTAATGGCCAAATGGTTAATTATTTAATTACTTGTCTGAAAAGTAATTACCTATGCTTAACACTAAAAGCCGATGAAGTAAGGATAACCTATTTGTGAGAGTTAAGATTGATGTTCGAGTAGTGATGGAGCAATAAAGTTCTAGCCTATCAGCATCCCTCTTAATCGAGGAACAGTAAGTCAAAAATTGTCGGAAATGTTTTAATCGTGTTGATTTCTTATTTGTTTATGGAAATCATTAATACTATGCTTAACACTAAAAGCCGACGAGGTAGACTTATCTATTTGTAAGATTCAAGAATGAAGTGTCTAGACAAGGCTTTGATGCAATCAGTGCTCTAACTTACCTGGCTTCACTCTTGGATGAGGAATAGTTAAGTTCGAATGTAGAAAATGAGTTAAGCATATTAATATTGATATGTATAAGCAATTATTTTGACCAGATAATCGATTTGTCGATTATAGAACTTAACCTAATATTGACTTAAGAAGTTATCGAAAGGCTTCACGATTTGGTACCAATGAGAACTCCCGGGAAGGATTATTGGTGTGAAACGTCTCTAGCTTTCGCTTACTTCTAAGAGAACTGAAAATGAGTTAACCATAAATTCATTGATTGGTTTTGGAGAGTCCGGTAAGCAGGAAGAGTGTACATATATGAGATGACTCAAATTCGTAATCACTTCAAAACCATATACGCCATATATGTTCCGGAAGCGATTGTGAAGTGGAATGTTATAGAGTTGAACTATTTATCCTAAGGTTAAATCCAAGGGAGAGGTCGGTGCTCATATTTCAAACGATGTTATCGTGTGGGACTATCTATCTAGAAGAGTATTAGAAGAGAGAGGATGGAATTAGCATTCATCGGAGGACTTATGTGGAAAACCTTTGTGGAGGTTCGAGATATGTTCGAGATGCTCGAATCCATTTAGTTATTCGTGATCCGTTCGAGATGATGAAATCCATTTGGGGATTCGTTGTGACACCCTGCACCTCTAGGCACCCCGAAAATCGGACATGACTAGAAGCACGGGTGGTCGGGTGAAATAAAGATCCATAACATAGCACAAAGACTAAGGCAACATCATAAAATGATTAAAATATTACAGCGGAAGAAAACTTTCACTAATTATAAATTAATAGAAAAACAGCTTCATTAAAAACAACATTATCCCAAATTTATTTCTGAAACCAAAAGTACCAAGTAGTCTCCACCAAAACATAAAACATAACAAAGTTCACAATATAGGTCCCCATATATAGAGTAAAGTACGAAAAAGAGAAACGAAGTACATGAAACAAAAGAAATAAAATCTGAAGATAACAACTGCTCCAATGACCCTTCAAGCTGCAAAGAACTACAACCTATACCTGCCCTCTTGTGAATTGGGAAAAATAGGTAAAACAGGAATGGGTCAAACATAAAGTCTGGTGAATTAGAAATAAAATGAAGCAGAAAGGATAAAACAGTTTAATTTCATGTCTTCCCCGGAAATCGCAGAGGGTGAATAATATAATGCAGTGAATTCTTCTTAGATACAGTTCCTAAGAAGCCAAAGTCCGTGGTAACTCCAGATTTTTGGTGACAACGGGACTTGATCCCTAGTAACTAAGGAAGTCAACATGCACCTTTACCACTGTACCAAATGCGCTTTTAATTTCTTTTTTAATTATATTTCCCGTAAAATATCGGGGTGTTACATTCTCCCCCCTTAAATAATTTCATCCCCGAAATTTCCAAAGACGGAAGAATGTAATTAAAAACCAGCATCCAAGAACTACATCCATCTACTCAACCATCATCCATTTCTACCATTGTCCTTATTTTTAACTAATGCAATTTATAATTTATGCAAAGTGAAATGCATATGAACTTACCTAATGTGAAAAGGTAGTCGGTCTACTGATTCAGTTGACCTCCTGTAATGCAAGTATGGTTATGCCATGCAACCAAATGTATGCAATTACCTTAGTATAATTGATAATCCTATATATATATGTCTCAATCATTCACCTAAATTCACCATCCATATGCAACATCTATTTATATACACGCACATATATACACACAACCATGTGCAAATGCAATAGATAACATGCACGCATATGTAGGTGTGTGTACCTAGTTGGCAGATTATCCTAATAAATATATATTTAGGGAATGCATGCAATGCATCCATTTACAAACATTGGCACCCACTTGCAATCATTTTCATCCATAAAACATAACATGCCCTAATGACATGTTTACAACCAAGCTACCATCCATATGTTTCACCTAAAGATTATCAAAAAAAACCCTAACTAAGGAAAGATCAAAGATCAAAGATAGGATATTTGAAGTGTACCTTCAAATAGAAAAGGATGAGAAGTTCAAATTCTCTCCTTAGATTCCCATATGCACCCTTGGGGTCATCTCGCATCTCCCCACAGAACCTTCACTCGACGAACTTCCTTGTTGCGTAATCTCTTGACGCCGTGTTCTAATATATGGGTGGGTGTATGACGCACAAGTGATTCGCGATCTACCTCCACTTCCCTTAGCTGATCGGGTTCTACTACTACTGCAGAATCATGTAGACACTTCCTTAGATGCGAAACATGAAAAACATTATGAACTCCTGCCAACTTGTGTTAACAGCCAGACCACTATAAAAATCTTGTGTTTCTCTACTTTATTTTATCTTTTTTGCAATTTGGAAGTGTTTTGATCTACTTTATTTGTCCTGATAAACATGGCTGGTGCTTTCACAATCATATTCGAGTGTTGATCCAATTTTTTGGGTTAACATTTTGGTGCTTTTACTGAGAAAACTGAATCCAGGCTTAGATCTAGCTATCTACTTTGGATTATATAGGTTTAGAAGTTAGATCATCAATCTCTGCTCAGAAGATCTACTGCCTAGAATCAATGGCACAGGGAAGAAGAACTACTTCCAGAAGACCCGTAGGAGCTGTAATTGCTAGAGAAGAGATCAATCCTCAGCAAATTGAAGTCAATGGCGCCAACATAAGAGATCAGGTGCAGGGATCCTCTATTCAGCGTGAAGTTGTTACTAGAGATGAATTAAACAAAATGGTTGATGATATTAATCAGAAGACGGAAAATAGCCAAAGAACTCTTATGGACAAATTGAATGCTATATTGACCTTACAGTCACATGTTGCTCCAAGAAACATGACAGAGCTCGCGGCTGCCATGGAATAAAAAATTCTTCTGTCTTTGGCCTAAATAAGAGAAACGGAAAGTAGCAGCAGAAAGGAGTGATTGGTGGAACCGTAGGAATAAGTAGGAAAGAAAACGCAAGCACCCCACCAACTACGAGGCAACCGGCTACAAAACTTGAATCTCGGGGCGAAAACCCCATGGGTAGATATAGCAATGGATCTCCCCGACTTAGAAGATAGTGAAAGACTTGACGACGACAAGTTGGAAGGAAATATCAATCAATAGTGCCTGGGAGATCCAAACTGCCTCTACCCGATTAACCGCAAGCCAACGGAACTCTGAAGGAGTGGGTTCCCCAAAGACAAGAGAGCCTGGGCTTCAGTCCACTTACCAAGATCATTTGCAAAATCAAACACTTGGTGTAGTCACTGACAGCTAACCCACAGATTATCGGACATCTGAGGCATATATCGCGGACATGGTCAAGCAACTAATGGATGAAAGTAAGGATAGAAGGAATGATGAATGGGTATCCGCTCCAAGCCGGACTCCCTTCACTGATGATAGTACCATGAAAAGTTCACAATGCCAACTATTCCATCTTACGATGGAATAATAGACCCGAAACACCACTTGTATAAGTACAGTTGGTACATGGATGGAGTAAATGCTTCAAATGTCGATTGATGTAGATGTTTCCTGATTTTCCTAGAGGGAATTACTTCCATGTGGTTCACCAGACTACCGCCAAGATCCATCTCCACCTTCAATCAACTAGCAACAAGATTCCTTGATCAATTTAGTCTTCGCACAGCACAACCAAAGATGTGATGTCCTTATCCAGCCTATTCCGAGGATGGTATGAATCACCGAAGTCCTTCATGAATCAGTTCAACACCGCGGTGATTGAAGTAAGTAATCCAAACGAGGATATGGTTTTCATGGCCTTGTTCCACGCTATCCACCTCAAAACTGAATTCGTAAAATGGATCAAAATGAAACAACATACCACTAGGAGGGACTTCAATCGAAAGGCGAGCCATTATTTGAGATTAGAAGAAGCACGGGAGTTAAAAAGGAAATCTACTAACTTACAACCAACCAACATTGGGAAGAGTTGTATGGTGACAAACCAAGACATAAACACCTCTAGGACCGCTGAAGGAAACGCAGGAAATGATGGAAATCAGAAAAGGAAGAACCATAATTCCAACAAGCAAAATGGAAGTAACAAGAGTTTAATGGTTTGAGGCCCAAAGAATAAACCCCACTCAACGATACTCTAGAAATCATTTATCTCGCGATACAGGGGACGGTAGAGTACAAGAAGCCGCCTAAAAAGGAAGCAACTGAAAAAAGGCATTCCGGAAAGTACTGCTTGCATGAAACACATGGCCACAGTACAAATGAGTGTTAATACCTGAAGAATTTGATTGAGGAGCTAATTCGAAAAAACAATCTTCAGCAATATGTGAGGAAACCACATAATCTTAATCAACCCGCAATGCCCCAAGCTCCTAGAGGTCGTGGGAATCAAGCTAGAACCAGCGAAGAGAGACCTAGATGGACTGACTAGAGAATCATCGTTGGAACAATATCTGAGAACCCCATCCCATGCAGAAGAGTTGGGGAGAAATGGAGCGGTATGCAAGCTCATTAAAGCGCACTCCGAAAGATTTGTGCTTTGCGATTGAAGATGGAACCTCTACCAAGCAGCAGAGAACCCTAAACAATGACATAGTGTTTCAAAATCGAGACACTTAAGGGATAGAAACTCCAACTCTCAACCCCATGGTCATGGCAGCAGGAATCGGACCTACCATGGTCCGACGAGTATTAGTAGACAATGGCAGTTCTATGAATATCCTTTTCAAATGCACCTTTGATCAGATGAAGATCAGTATGAAAGATATATCCACTTGCCGAACAGAGATCCAGGGATTCATCGGTGAACCCAAACAATCTACGGGAACAATTGATTTACTTGTAGAACTATGGGAAGGTGACTGAATAGTCATCCTCATCCAAACCTTTATGATTGTAAATGAAATATCCACCTAATATGCTTTCTTCGGTCGACCCACTTTAGAAAATTTCAAGATTGCTTTAGCTTGGTGGTGTCTAACAATGAAATCTCCAATAGAGAACGAAGTTGGTATGATAAAAGGAGACCAAAGTGCTGCTAGAGAATGCTATAACGCCGAACTACAAAAGTCTAGAAGAAAAGAAAAGGAGAAGAATGTTGGGATTCCCCATTCGTGAACCTACTGAATAACAACTACAGAGCCGCCTCTGGCTTAGGGACCATAGCCGATTCAATAAGGCTTTGGACCATAGAAAGAAGAGTTAAGGGGAGGAACGGGCGGCACCGTCAGATTTGATGATGTTTGTCCCAACTGATATGGATGACCTAAAAACCAGTCCTAAAACATCTTGGAAACAAGATGTGACTGGAACTCATCAAATATCTTCACACCAATCTAGATGTATTCGCTTAGACACATTCCGATATGTGCGGAGTGTCATCGAAGATCGCATGCTATGCACTAAACATTGATCCCAAATATATGCCGGTGAAGCAAAAGAGGGGCAGCCTAGGACCCGAACGGTCCAAAGCACTAAGAGAAGAAGTAGACAAGTTGATGGCGAATGGTTTTATCCATGATGCAACTACCACGAATGGGTATCCAACCCGGTCTTGGTTAAGAAGTTTATTGGAAAATGACGAACCTGTATCGACTACTTGGATCTAAACAAAGCTTACCCAATAGACAGCTTTCCATTGTCTAGAATCGATCAACTTGTGGATGGGACGAATGGACATGAATTGCTATCATTTATGGATGCATACTCAAGATATAACCTTATCATGATGCACGAACCTAATCAGGAAAACACCATTTTCATTTCCGATCTTGGGTTATACTATTATAAAGTGATGTCATTGGGCTTAAAGAATGCTAAGGCAACCTACCAACGATTAGTGAATGCCATGTTCAAGCATCAGATCGGGATGACTATGGAATTTTATATAAATGATATGTTGGTTAAATCGCGCATAGCTGCAAATCACTTAGACAACCTCACCAAAATGTTTAAAATAATCCGCAAATACAGAATCAACTCAATCCACTTAAATGTCACTTCGGGGTAACCTCTGGAAAGTTCTTGTGATTCATTGTAAGTGCCAGAGGCATCGAAGAAAATCCTGAACAAATTACCGCTTTCCAAGAAGTCGAGGCCCTGAAGAATAAGAAGGAGTAACAAAGCTTGAATGGAAAAGTTATAGTACTGAGCCGGTTCATCTCAAAAGCATTTGACAAATGTATACCATTCTTTGACGCACTAAAGAAGGGAAAGAAGAACTTCGAATGGAATCGGGCTTGTCAAACAGCGTTCGAAGAGTTACTGCGACGTATGGAAACCCCATCAATCCTATCTAAGCAGGTGGACGAAGAAGACTTGTTCATCTACTTAGCAGTCTCGCCTCACGTATTAAGTGCCGCGCTTATATGTGAAGAAGCTAGGATCCAATGACCCGTATACTACATCAGTAAACGGTTCACTGGAGCCAAGAAGAACTATCAAAAATTGGAAAAGCTAGCATATAGCCTCTTGATCGCACCTAGAAAGTTACGACCATATTTTAGGCACACCCGATCAAAGTATTAATAGATCAACCCTTGAAGCAACTGCTGTACCGGCCCGAGACCTCCAAGCGGCTTATCAAATAGAACATCGAATTGAGTCAATATGAAATCACTTACCATCCTCAGAGGACAATGAATGGGTAAGCATTGGTAGATTTCATTGTCGAATTTACTATACATGATAATGAAGAAGAAATACTCCGGAAGTGGAAACACGCTGGAAGCTATTCGTCAATGGTGCATTAACAACTTCTGCTCAGGATCAGGGGTGGTGCTTGAGACTCCCGAAGGATGATCCATTTGCTATGTCTTATGCTTGGAATTCCCTGCAACAAATAACGAAGCAAAATACGAAGCATTGATAGCTGGGCTAAAGATTGTGAAGGAACTTGAGATAAAATCCATACACATCTATAACGACTCTCAGCTAGTCGTCTGTCAGGTTAAAGGCGAATACCAGGCTCGAGGGGAACCTTGCCCTATATCTATCTAAAGTGTAGGAACTGCTGAACTACATCCACCGTAACTCATATCCCAAGGGAACAAAACACAAAAGGCGGATTATCTAACAAAACTGGTTAGTTCCGGAGAAGCACAGTCATCGGGGCTAGTCCCGGTTGAAACCCTAACCACTCCAAGCATAAGTGAAATAGATATCGACTGGATTTTTGAGACAACCAAAGAACCAGAAACATGGATGATGCCAATTAAGGACTACCTACTCATAGGAACTCTCCCCGTAAACAAGAATCAGCGGAAAAAGCTTCTCCGAAAGGCACTATGACTCGCAATATAGGATGAGATACTCTACCGAAGAGGATTCTCTATTAGAACCTCCAATTTATGTTTCAATGATAACAACTATACAATCATATACATATATATACCTTATCAAGATTACAGGTATATGCTACAAGAAGACGCCATGCTGAAAGATATCGAGACACGAAGAGAAATGAAAATTCATTGACCATACTTAGGTTATTCTACTGTAAAAGAGTCCTAGATAAAATATTGTTAAGGTCTCCTTGAGTATATATGCATACACGATCACACACAATTTCTTGTACATCAAAATTTAGGTGAAAAACTGCTTTTACACCTCACAGACGTCTGAGATAGAACCATAGACGTCTGTGATAATTATCGGGTTAAAATTTAAACAAGTCTGAGGATTTTACCATAGATGTCTGTAATAGGCTAAAACTGTCAACTCTGAATAGACACTTCTGTTTTGAAACAAAAGGAAATCACCTTTCAACGAAAGGTTGCAGCCATTAAAATGAATAGACTTTCTCAAATAGTAACAACCATTCATCTGCACCTTTTTGAATCTATAAATACCACTTTGATTGAGAAGTAGAAATGATCTAACTTAAATTAATCTATTCTTTACTCACTTGATTTCTAAACACTCTCTTGCATATACATTGTTCACATACTCTCAATCTATTATAACCAAAATAGAATTTTGGCTAAATCACTTCCTACAACTCAAAGCATTCATATTCATATACCCAGAAGGAGATCATAGGAAGATTTGTATTATAAGTCAAAACTATGTTATTTGGAACACACGATTATTAGAGATACTTATGTATTAGCCTATTCCTCCAGGCAAAGTGAGGGTAATCTTTTTAAAGGAAATACCAAAGGGGAGCTTCGGGACTGGACATAGGATGGGAGGTCCGAACCAGTATAAAAACTTCTGTTTGCACGCTTTTTATACTTTACTATTTATTCTCTACTATTGCATTAACTTATACACTTGTATATTATACACAAGTTAGATAATATATGATCCACAAGAATTACATTCTCTACTCCTTGCTCAGATATGTAACCAACGACGAAGCTCGAAGGATCCTAAGAGAAGTTCATGAAGGCGATTGTGGAGATTATACTGGGGGAAAACTCTTGCAAAGAAAGTTCTCCGGTATGGGTATTTTTAGCCAACAGTAAATTGCAATGCAGTAGATTACACCAGATGGTGCGACTAATGCTAAAGATTCAACAATACTAAAAGAACTCCTTCGACGGAGCTAACACAGATGGTCGGCCCATGGCCATTCACAATTTGGGGAATCGATCCGATTGTTATATTATCAACGGCTAAAGGAGAAGCCAAATATGCTATCATTGCTATTGACTATTTCACCAAATGGGCTAAAGTGGAACTGCTGGCCACTATTACCACAAAGAAAGTTATTAACTTTGTTACTAAAAATATTATTTCCAGGTTTGGTGTGCCACAGAAAATCATCACGGAAAACGGGACTTAATTCGAAGCGCTGAATTCAAAGACTTTTGCGAACGCTTCAAAATCGAGAAAAGCTTTTCCACTGCCATACATCTGAAAGAAAACGGGGAAATGGAAGTAGTAAACAAGATCATCAAGTCCACTATCAAAAAGCGGCTAACTAAAGCGAAAGAAAATTGGGTCGATGAACTTCTACTCGCACTATAGGCTTACAGGACAACGCACAAATCTACAACTGGGCACTCTCCGTTCGCCCTGGCATATGGTTTAGAAGCAATGATCCTAGTTGAGCTAGAAGTCCCTTCTCATTGAAGGCAAAACTTCGATCAAAGGCAGAACGAGTAGCCCCTACTCGAGTTGCTTGATATGGTTGATGAGAAGAGGGAAGAAGTCAAATTAAGGTCTCCCTCTCACCAGAAAAAGGTCACAGGGTACTTCAACTCCAACGTTCATAACCGCACCTTCGAAGTAGGATACCTTGTCCTCAAGTAGGTCTGCCCTGTACTAGGAGCATTCGGACCAAACTGGAAAGGACTCTATGTGATAAGTCAAAAGCTAGAGAATGGCACATTCAAGCTATCAACCGTTGATAGAGCCCAAATTCCCCGAGCATGGAATAGTGAATTGCTGCGTCCTTACTTTATCTAAGACTATCTTATGTATTTCCTATTTCTTGCAAATAAGCCAACCTAGAGTACTGGAGGCATTGTAAATAGGCAAAACTTGCCCAACTATTAAATAACTTTGCTTTCTGAACCAATAAAACTGTGTTCATAAAAGTAACTTGCTGAGTCGACGGGATCAAATCGACTCAAAACCACTCAATCGCTGCTTGAGATAGTTGAACCACGCTCAAGTATGCCCCATCTACCGTCGGGTCGATGGAAGCAAATCGACTCAAATCGTTGGATCGGCGAAAATGATCCTTGCCTTCTAAGAACTGGTGTTGCTCCGGCAACACCAGGAAGGCCCAAACCAAAGCTGTGCATTTTGTAAGCCGCGCACCGCTTCTTGTATTACAGAATCACATCCAAGCAAGGACAACAACCAAAGCCACACATTTCGCAAGCTGCGTGCCACTTCTGGGTTTGTAAAATCACATCTAAGCAAGCACAACTACCTAAGTCGTGCATCTCATAAACCGCACATCGCTTCGTGGTTCGCAAAACTACGACCATGCAAGCCCCAATCTCATTATATGCATTTCGTAAGCCGCACACTACTACTTGGATCAGTAAAATTGCATCCAAAGAAAAGGAATCCATACACTGCAAAAATTGTATGTCGCCCAAGGAGCTAGGAAAATAGCGCTCCAAGTAGTGATATGCATGCGCGATAGCCTGAATTTTAGCATCACGACGAAGTAACTTAAACAAATAATAAGAAACTGGTGTCGCCCCGGTGTCGCCGATCACTTAAGTACATAAATCACTAGGGTGTGTAAAATGCTCACTTTGAGGCCGCTAAAAGAGCTTCATGAATATCTCAAACTAGAAATTCTCAAAGATAGGAGTTGCAATACAGATCTGATTAGGGGCATCCAAAAGGCCACAAAAAGCACCCAGTGTCATGTCAAATTTTTGAAGTAAACTGCCTCATGAACTTGGGGGGAACATGCCAGTACTCAACCAAAAAACCAAACACTTCACAGTTCTGTTACTCCAAACAAAGAATTTTGGTGGTGATTATAGAATAAAATAAAATAGTGATAAATACAATTGGCATAATTGCATGAAACAAAGATAAGTAGACAAATAAAGTTATAATCAAAATGTCAACATTGTATTACTTATAACGTTTTCAATGTACAATAGCAAACAGCGGGTGTCGTGCCTACACAATATCGGCCAAAAAATAGAAAAATACAAAATATCACCATGATAACAATAAGAAAAATGCTAAGTGTAGAATTTACATTTGTACAAAAGGTGAACAAAAAACAACAAAAGGAGGAAAAGACAAATCAAGACGTCTTCTCACCACTTCCCCAGTCGCCTTTCCCACCATCCAATTTGCAATTTCTCGGGCTTATCCTTCCTCGGGATAATCTCACTCTTCGAAGCATGGCTGCTGGCAGACCCTGTTTTCCCTTTATGCTTGCGGGATCGGTGAGAGCTCTTCGATGACTTCTTCTGAGCTTCAACCTTCTCCTTTTCACCGCGATCATCTGTTGCTCAGTCTTCGACCGCTTGGCCTCTGCTCTGTCAGATTGGCTACCTTGGTCTGCTTGCTCCCGTGTATCACCAGCTGCTAAGCTCTCCTCTTGAGAAGCAGAGGTGTCGTCCAAACCATGCAGCACCGCAATTTTCTCAGAACACGAACTGGGCTGCAGGCCAGAAGTGGAGATGACGGTTGACGTAGTTAAAATAGTGGCAGACCCGGCATCATGATGAGAAGGCAATTCAACAGGGAGAGAAGGTTGATCTACAATATCAGAATAAAGGACGGTTATCTCGGCAATTTCATGAGCCGTGAATTGAAAATCTTCAAGTACGGGAGAGATAAGAAAGTTACCTGCTGTGGGGGTTTGTCATGTGCAATGACTTCGAAGCCTTCGCCGTTGCCTTCCTTCGGTGGCTGCATGACTATAGGAGAAGTGGCAACGATCCCATCATTGGTATGAAGAAGCAAAGATGGCTCGCCCAGGTTCAAAGGAAAATGCTCAATAGCAGCATCGGTGGTGGCCGTGACATTAATGGTTTCAAGCTCCCTCTCCAGCTTTAAGATTTTTAGTCTTCTACTAGAGCTAGGCGGGATCCTTCGTTCAAGTAGGCCTAAACCAACTCCTCTTTGGTGTAACCACCGCACATGTCTTGACATCAGGCCAGAACTTCTTCCCAATTTATAACGAGCGTGCGAGGGAAAAATGGACCCAAGTAACTAAGGCTACCCTGATGTAGCATGGAGTTAACATAGAAGCCTAAAATGTTAGCATCCAAGCCTTCTATTTTCTTTGTGAAAGTATCTTGGAGCTCCGAAAAACTGGCCTCCATGCTAGCCTTCTCTACTGCCAATTGGTTTTACTCAGCATCCAAAGTCAAAATTTGCGCATGTAGAGAGGTTATTTCTTGGGATTGTCTGGCGACAACTTTCTTCTCCACCTCGACCATCGTCTCGCTTGCCTTCGGTTTTTCTTTCAGAGCCACCTCATTGTTATGGTACTTCTTTATTTTTTCTCTGAATATGAGTGCGGTTCAGTAGATAGACTCGTTCAGCTCCTTCAATAAAGACGCACACTTATTTTCTCTCTTCCGTGCATCATCCCTCTCCTTCTTCAATCTCTCATTCTTCGAGTCATGGTCCGCAAGCTACTTATCGTATACATCTTTTTTGAACTCGAATGAGAGAATCTCCTGGTAATTATTTTGCTTAATGGCAGAAAGCTGCTTACATAATTTCTCCCACCCCTCAGCTTGCTCCAAGCTGGTCTGAATTGCATGGAGATGGGGTAAATATGATTCTGCATGAACCGACTTCAAGTTGGGTTTATCGAAAACAACCACTCTCAAGAACAAGTTGGGAAATGCAGCCTGCAGGAATGGTGGACCAACAGGGAGAATGTAAGGGGCTCGCCTTGAAATTGGGAGAGAAGTTGCCACTGCATCTTGAGTGGAGGAGGTCACAACTCCGAAAGCGGGAACAACGATTCCAGTAGAAGTAGGAATATGTACAGCGGGTATAAGTTCTTAATCTTTATTCGGCTTCTTTAATGGGTCTTCCCATTCAATCGGGTTTTTCATTTTTCTCATGGCCGCTTCCTCTATCACGATCTTTATCCTTCTCAGCTTGGCGACACTCTTCCACCTCCATACCTTTTCTCCTCCTTCTCTCTTCAATAGTTTCATGGGAGGTGTAGTATCTAGATGAATGCCTTTGCGAACGTTGAGACTCAAGTACTAGATTAAGATCGCTATAGAAATCACGAGGCATGATCCCAGCAGCAAAGAACAAAACGACTTCAGAGAAAAGGCATTCGATGGATTAAAATATCCTAAGAGAATAACAATGAAATGCGTGATCCTATCAAATCACCCATATCTACAAAAGTGAAGTCACCCATTAGGTCACCCATATCTACAAAAATGTTGCTCGCACCTCCCAAGTCAAAATTTTGGAACCCTCCGGCAAAGGGCTGGGAACGAGTTCATTTTTGGGAGGAGCTTATTCAAAATATTCTTTCGAAGGAGGTGAGGGAGTATGTTCTGGACTCAACTCTGGGGCCTTTTCACCTAAATCGACATCGTCTTCGTCGGTATCTGTAACCCAATCTATTTCTTCTTCGATTAAAGGGAGCCCCTCACCGATCTCTCCTTTCTCATATCCCTCGATCAACGGAGTTTTTCCCATCCGATGAACAAACTCTTCTTCTTTCTCCTTCGAGATCGAAGGCATCGTGGACAGACTGTCAATCCCAACTTGAACATGGGCCTCTTCAGAAATTTCTCTGACCCACCAGACGAGTCACTTTCTTCTTCCTCATTATCATAATCGTCACCTTCATCAGAATCACTATATAACAAGTACATATAAAAGAAAAACATATTTTATTTTGAATAGGATTGGGTATAGAGTTATATATATGTAACAAATTACATAATTGCCCCTAGAGCTACCCCTAACTCTATCAGTGTGCATTATTTTGTGAGTTGTTTTGGGAAGAGTAACTTCATAATGAATAAAGTAATAAATATTTTAGAGAATGTGAAAAGGTATTTTGTGAATTTGGAATTGTGAGGTTAAAAAGAATTATTCAAGGAAATTGGGCATTATAATATTTACAAGTATTAATAAATATTTTTCATCAAAATAACGAGGAGATGTCATATATAGGAGATGAGTTTATAAGTATTTATATTGTTTATCGATTTACAATAATAATGATTTCTTATAAAAGAGGTGTATAAATTTGATTTATGGAAAATTAAGTTTTTTTAATTAAAAGAATATTTTGGGTATCTTGAAAATTTGAATTTTTGAACTAAAGAGTTATATTGTGGTTATTTTGTAAATTTATTTGAAATGAAGTGTGTATTTTGGAAAAAAATTATTATTTGGAAAGAGATTCAACTGAAGGAAGTGTTTTGAATTAAGAAAGGTGCTTTGAAAAAAAAAATTGGGCGAAAGTTACTTTTAATAAGGAGTTTTTTAAAAGGGTATGGAACCCCATTTTGTTTGTACACGGCTTTTTACTAAATGGTTAGGTTTCCATAAATTTTGATTTTCAAGAAGTTGGTTTGGAAATAAGCAACTTTAGTATGAGGTGATTTTCTTAGTTTTAAGATTTTCAAAATGAGAATTTGATTTGAATGAAACTAAAATTTTGGATAAGATTTTGTAATATTTTATTGGTTTGAAAGTTACCTTTGAAAGGAATAATTGTGTGTTGAATACATTTTTGATTTTGAAGTTTTCAAATATTAAAATCTACTTTTGTAAAAGAGTGAACATCTGTGCAATTTTATTGGGTGGAAGTAATGAGGTATTTTAACCATAATCTTTGAATTATTATACATTTTCGGGGGGTTTTGAGCTTTTTGGAAAGCTTTGATTATAATGAATAACTTTTGTTAAAAGATTTTTGTTAAATTTAGGAATTAATTGTATGGAAATTAGGGTTTTAGGCAAAGTACCTGTTTTCACAAAGATAATGGTTTTCTGAAGCTTAAGATTTTGGGTTCTGTGAATATTTTGAGGTCCTCTATATTTTATATTTATTAAAAATGTTTTGGGAAGAACGAAAATCTATGGATTATATTTCCTCTTGTTTTTTGAAAGGTATCAAAGGAGTATAAATTTTAAAACCATAGAGTGTTACATAATTTTGTATGCTAAAGTGTCTTATTTTAGAAATGGATGTGCCTGTGTAAGATATGGCATGAATAAGTTCCCAAAATATGAAATAAATTATATGGGAAGTTAATGTATTGGGTGTTGCAAATTTTCGGAATATACTTTGAATTATAGAGACTACTCCGAAGTTTTCTGGAAATTTCAACATTTGTTTGTATGTATAAGAGTTTGGGATCTTCCAGAATTTTTTTCAATCTTGTAGCCCATGATTATAGGGATTAGGCAAGGATTATAATCTTTATGTAGTTAGTAGTCACCGTAAGTGTCTAATAAGTTGTTCTGGTTTGGTTGAGATGCGGTATATCATTGATTTTTTGATATTTGCATGTTTGTTTAAACTATATATAGATGTAGAAAAGCAAGAAGTATTTAGGCCGGTCAACGGATGTTTTCGGATGCGTATAGTGGCATATCTGCATCCGCATCCGAAATCATTTTCGGATATCAGATATCCGCAACCGCTGATATGAACGAATATCGGATAATTATCCGATCAACTAATGACCGATAAATCAAGAATTATAAAAAGAAAATTTTAGCTGAACATAAATATTTTTCAATCCCATTGATTGTAAAAGTGCTAAAAATTAAAAAATATGATGATAATAAATAGTTTCGAGTAGTTAATAAGCATTAAGTGCATATAATATAAACTACTAACTTAATAAAATAATAAACGAATATCTTTCATTGCACTAAAATACACATAATTTGAACTATAATCTTGACAAAAATCGGACGGTTAATTTTCAGATGTGGTTGTCTTCGTATTCGCACCCGCATCCCTTTTTCGGATATCAGATATGTAACAACCCAAAATTCTAGTCATTTGATTTTAAATGTTTCATTAATTTTAAATATTTAAATAATTGAATTTCAGAATTTAATAACTTATAATTCAAATATAGGGAATATATAAATATTTGAATTGTAAATTAAATGTTAATTATATGGATTTAATAATTTTGTTTAACTCCTTTTAATTAATAAATAATATTGGTAAATTCAATTTGTAAATTTATTTACAAATATAAGTAGATCGGATAAATATCGAAAGTTAAAATATAAAATGATATTTAAATATATGAAATTGTCATTCCGAGGCACAACCTTGGATTTCGATGAAACTAGTTTCATTGGATCAGTAATAGTGAATTATTATATGCCGTCAAGTCTCGTAATGATTAGACGTATCGTTTGATCGTGCGAGATCGAAACACATTGATATTGATATCGGAAATTTAATATAATAACTTAGTATAAAAACCTATCTTCTTCATACGATTAAATTAGATCTCGAAACAAGCTCCATTCTATTCAAAATAGAGGTATAACATATAGAACGCCAGGCGGCACGTCTCGTTTGGTGTTCGAGATTTTCGGGTATGTTTTGTTGAATATTTTAAAATTAAAATAATATATATGCATACATATCCACCATTTCTGCCATACCCAGCCCCATATCTTCACAGTTCTAAGGCCCTTACCCCTTATGTATGCCCATACATCTCTGATCTCTATTTATTCTTGCTTAGGAATGAGAAGAGAGAGTTTTCCCCTTTGAAATTTGAACTTCTAAATTCAAAAACAAAATAAATATTCAATGAAAAATTCCAAAATAAATCCTTTTGGGTTTGTGATGGCATGAGCTACCCTCCTGGAGCTTGGTGCCATGTTAGGCCATGGTTTGGTGAGGCTCGTTAGTTTTTCAGAAAATGGGTTGAGCTAGGGTTCCATGTTAAGATCGATTGAGGATGTAATTCATGAAATCAAGGTTAGATTTGGGTTCGGCATGTCAGAGAGCAGTTTAGGCCGAAGTTTCAGAGGGATTGGCGACGAAGAAGGTTGCGACTTGACGTGCGTGGATGGAGGTGACCTGATGGTCGCGATTCGCTGTATGCAGTCGAGCTCGAGCGCGAGTGGGGGGAATGAATGCTTGCGTTGAGAGAGGTTCGATGGTGGAGTTCGATTTGGATTTCGTGGTCCGAGGCATCATTAGGGTTGTGCATGCACAAGGTAGAGCATGTGCAGGCATTTTTGTGCACATGTGAATTGCTGACGGAGAAGAAGAATGGTTGGTGCAGGGGCAAACTTGTAAATACATAATAAGTTGTTTAATTTTTTAATTTAAAAATATGATAACTTATAACTTGCATAACTCCTTCATATGGGTCTAATTTGAACGTCTTTTTTTGCGTTGGACTTGTGTCATCGAGATCTTTGCGATGGAGTTGGTTTGGTTGGATTTGGAGCAAGTGAAAATTTAGGTTAAAATCGGACGACCGTTCGGTTTTAGTCCAAAATCGGGACGTTTCGGCGAAAACGAAAATCAATGTGAGTTTAACTCACATTAAATTTTATTATATCATATCAATGATATTATAAACGTTTATTGATTTTTTTGGATGTTAGTTAAATTGATCGATTGCTTGTTTGGTTGAATTTCCATTTGGAAAATGGATGACACATTAAATTGATGTTATAAACCCATATGATTATATATATATATATATATATTATCCATAACTTTTGTTTTGCAGGGAAAATCCATAGAGAGACCTAAAGGGGGTTTCTCGCCAATAATTATTTATTTACATCCTTATGTTATTATATTTATGTTTAATTGAAATAAATCCATATATTCCATTTAATTTGTTAAGTGTCGTTATAGCGATTTCTAACGACCCAGATTTTTAGCCATCGGTTATTGGAACAATTAACAAATTTTAAATATTGAAATATTAATTTTTATAAGTCAAATAAATTGATTTTTTCTGATATTGGAATATCTGGATATATAAATTCTAAAGACTCTATTTAAAATTAGTTAATTCTAATTTTTGAAAATAATAATATATATATAGGTGTATAAACTTCACTATTTCAAATTTGTGATAAAAAAAATCTATATGTATATATATATATGTATATACAAAGATTTGTGATGTTTAAATATATATATGTATGTATATGTATATATGTGTATATGTTATGAGAATAGAGTATATGGATATATATATATATATGAAATTATGATGGCAACTTTCAAACTTATGACAAAAATATATATAAGTATATATGTGTGTGTGTATATGTTAAATAAAATAGTGTATATGCAAATATGTAAGTATGTAAACATATATATGGTAAAGATCTGTATTTGTAAGTGTGTATATATATAGGAATATAGGTGTATATATATACATATGAACTTCATAATGACCAATTTCAAATCAAGCATACTATTTCAAGTCAAGCACACAAAATATAAAATCAAGCTCACATAATAAATCAAATCACCACAAAAAATCAAATCAAACCATATAAAATCAAATCAGCCTCAAAGATCAAATCAGCCTAAAGAAAAAGAAAATAATATGACAAGGGTGAAGCCTGTACATGCTTATCAGCCACCCTAGTATTTACCTATAGCCTCTTCTCACTTGCACTATACACTATACACTATACAAGTGAAAATGGTTTTCAAGGTTTAAAGGTTTAATAATAGTATTGAGAATAGTTCCGAGTTTCTTAATAGGGGATTGTTACTATTAGGACCTTACTATATAATTGTTTAGATAGTACAATTTTTGATTCGATTTCAAAAGTATGATTGATTTACTATAAAGTAAACATGTAAATTATTATTTAAAATGATTTTGGAGAAAGGAAATAATAATTTTATTAGAGATAGCTTTAGGTCTTAAAGGGGTTTTCGGTGTACCAATATTTTGGAAATGGTTGCCTATAAGTATATTTAAGGATAAATATCTTTGAAAAAGGAAATTTGGTGGAAACAAATGGGTATTTCGAGTCCCGATTTGTTTTGTGGCGATTAGAATAATCTTCTAAGTGACGATCGGATGTTTGCTGAGGCGAACGGTATTGTGCACTTAGTAAATTATTCTCTTTGTCATTGTATGATTGGGATGAGTGTGAACCTAAACGAATCCATAGCAAATTGGGATAGGATATTTTGTTGGAATATTTTGCTGGAAATATATTTATGATATTGTTTCAAAATGGTTTGAAAAAAAAGAAGTGATTTTTAGTTAACTAGTTCCAGTGGCTCGAAAATAACTAAAATGGGTAAGAGACGTGTTCGGATGGTAAATGTTTCTCTTGAGTATTATTCTTCTTGTGAGGAAGTATGTAATATTGTTTGGTAGCACCTAGTTCCTTTGCATAATTTTGGGGTTACTCGGGTTATTTATATATTTTTCTACGGATTAAATATATAATATCATTCCAAAATGCGTTTTGAATAAAAACAGGGTGTTTTAAATTCTTAAGAGGATTCAAAATAAAATTTTGAAGTATGGTTTTGTATACCCTTAGAGGATGATAGGGGATTTTATAAGTTAAGTTATGTATTATAAAAATGTTTTCATAAATAATTTAGAGGTAATATAATTGGTATTAGGGATAACCAATTAAATAAGTGTGTGAGATGGACATAGATCGTTTCTTCTTCCCATATAGTTTGATCTAATATTCGAGTACAAGGCTCTGAAGTGTTTCACACCGTTCCGGACAAGGATCTACTGCTCGATTTTGGACGGCGAGCATTTGACGAGGGTTCTTGATATGGAACTAAGGTTTTCTATCATAGCTACAGCAATGCAAGGAGCAGAGGTTCATAATCAAGGAGCCTGATCTAAGTCTGCACTAGAAAAATGGGTGAGTGATACTAGTTTGGGAGTGAAGTCATGTATTCGAGTAGTGATCGAATTAGATTCTGTATATGTATGGTCTATGGACATCATGCGGGCTTATGAATAATATTGAGTGTTTTTATACTGGAAATTTTGGGGACGAAATTCTTTTAAGTGAGGAGGAATGTAACGACCTAGATTTTTAGCCATCGGTTATTGGAATAATTAACAAATTTTAAATATTGAAATATTAATTTTTATAAGTCAAATAAATTGATTTTTTCTGATATTGGAATATCTGGATATATAAATTCTAAAGACTCTATTTAAAATTAGTTAATTCTAATTTTTGAAAGTAATAAAATAGATATATATATATATATATATATATAAAGGTGTGTAAACTTCACTATTTCAAATTTGTGATAAAAAAATATTTATGTATATATGTATATACAAAGCTTTGTGATGTTTAAATATATATATATATAAATGTATATATATATGTATATGTTATGAGAATAGAGTACATGGAAATATATATATACATGAAATTTATGATGGCAACTTTTAAACTTATGACAAAAAATATATATAAGTGTGTGTATATATATATATATATATGTGTGTGTGTGTTAAATAAAATAGTGTATATGTAAATATGTAAGTATGTAGACAGGTATATGGTAAAGATATGTATTTGTAAGTGTGTATATATATAGGAATATAGGTATATGTATACATATGAAGTTCATAATGACCAATTTCAAATCAAGCATACAATTTCAAGTCAAGCACACAAAATATAAAATCAAGCTCACATAATAAATCAAATCACCACAAAATTCAAATCAAACCATATAAAATCAAATCAGCCTCAAAGATCAAATCAACCCAAAGAAAAAGAAAAAAAAGATATGACAAGGGTGAAGCCTGTACATACTTATCAGCCACCCTAGTGTTTACCTATAGCCTCTTCTTGCTTGCGCTATACACTTCATTCTCTATATATATGCACACAGCCGGACTTGTTCACTTAAAAAAAGAGATCTGCCATTAAAACAAAATAGATCAAGTTGTTCAAAGCTTGAAGAGGAAGAGATTTGCAGTAGTGTTCATTACTTTATAAATCTGTGAGTAAAACACTTTGATTTGTTAATTGGTTATTATATGTATATCTATGCAACTGTGTTTGAATGAAAGTGTATATGTGGTGGTATGGTGAATATGTGTATTTATGTTGGGTTCAACAAGGTCAGATCCATCAGCACTGTACTTCTTTTCCAAAGAAAAGCTTCTTTGTTAATGTTTTTTTTTCAAAACAGTTAAAAACTTCATTTTTAAAGAACAATATCACTTAGATTTAAAACTTGAGACCAAAACGAAAATTGATTGTTTTCGAGTATAGGATATTTTAAATTTGGTTTCATTCAGATTCATCAAGTATAAGAAGAAAAATCCCTTATGACAGTGAGTAGGTCAGATATGGTTGAAAATAGAGTATCGTAATTTCATGAGTGGATTATATGGTTGGGATCGTAGTTGGAAATTATGATTTTTGGAGATGGTTTGGTGATTTTTAGTTGCGTGTGGGAGGAGAAATGGGGAGTTGAACGGAATTGGGCGAAACGCAAAATTCCGGTGATCTGGGCAATTTTGTGATTTGTTGTTCGGCGTGGAGGAGGGTTAGGCGATGGGGAATCAGGGAAAAATGTCACGATGATTTTTAGTATCGTGTAGGTAATAGACGAGATAGATTTAGGGTTTATGGTGGTATGTGTGTGGTCTCGGGTTCGTGGCCGAATGCGAAGAGGAGAGAGAGGCAGGGAGTTGCGCACCAGAGGTAAAAGTAAGAGTAGGTCGAGGCGAAGCTTTAGGCGAAGTTTGGTGGTAAATAGTGGTCGTAGGTGATGAGGCAAGGGATTTTGGTGGCATGGTCTTCGTTCCAGGTTGCGGTGCAGTTCGAATTTTCAAACGAAGGGATTTGGTTGCGTTCCAGGTGGTGGAAACGTGAGGAGGGGATCAAAGGGGTTTCGCATAGATGGTCGGTGGCAGTTAGTGATGACCGGCGACATTGGGTGCGTGCACATATCCGTGCACGATTTCGTGCACATGAGAGTAGGGAAGAAAAGGAACTGTAAAGGGGGAAGAAAAGAGTTTTGGGCCGGGTTTAAATTTTTGGGGTGGGTTGTTTTGGAAGAAATTAAAAATTGTTTTATTTAAATAACCCATAAAACCTAAAACTTTTGTTTTTCCTTCATTTTAAAAACAAGTCAATGAGCAGATATCTGCATCTAGTTCCCATCGTCGAATATTTTCGTCTGGACCAAAATCTGTAAGATTTCTGCAATGTAAAATTTACTGATTAATAACAGTTTGAAATAAATAATTAAGTAATTTCTAAATTGATTAATTATGGTGAAAGCAATCAATTAATTGTTAAATGAACTGTTTATTGAAAACAAATTATTTTATAATTTCTTTGATTAACTAGTGAAGTGATTTAAAATATAACTGGATTCAGCTAAGTGAACCCAGTTCAGTTCTGAATGGTGAATGGATTTGATATTGACTATTAATCGTTGATTGTGATTAATGATCTATGTTTAGGCTTTTATTTTGATATTGATTTCAGTAATCTTTTGACCGTGCCATAAATTAGCCAAATAAATACCGTTGAGTTAAATTTAATTATATGTTGTTAATTGGATATTTGTTTAGCGGAAATACGTCACGTTTCGCTAATTAAATTAATTGGACCCTGTTTAGCAGAATAAATCACCATTTTGCTATCATTTATTTGATAAGTTAAATTTGGACATTTACTTAGCAGAAATAAACTCGTTCTGCTATTACATTAGTGTGGACACTTAATTACATTCCAATTGGTAAGTATTGGATAAGTGTTGTATTAACGATAATTGTTAATTATGAATTTAATTTACATATGTGATGTTATGTGAATAGTTGGGTTATAACTTGATAGTTATTGGAATTAATGGTGACTTGTTTAAGTACCATTAGAGTTACTAAGCCTCTTTCAAAATTTGGAAGTTGACTTTTGAACCAAAGTTATTTTAAGAATGATTTTTATTAATTTATGATATTATAAAGATAATAAATAAATATTTGATAATGATTTAAAGATATTATTTTATGATTCTTAAAAGTTATTTCTAAGTATTTAATTATGGTTTTCAAAGTTATTTAATTATTTAAAATGTTTAAAAGTATATTTTAATTATAAATTAAAGTTATTTTATAATGATTTGACTTATAGTTAATTATTATTTAAGAATTAATCAGTATTAAATTATTATTATTTCAAGGATAATTTGTTCAAATATTAATATTGTTTTAAAAATAATATATTATCTAGTAAACCTTTTATAAAAGAGTAATTCTCCTAAATTAAACTTGGAAAATTTATATAGAAACTTTATAAGTATTATTTTGAGATAATTATTAAATAAAGTTTTCGAGAAGTAATGGTATACTTTCATGGCGTAATCGGGAGGCAGAGATTGCCTATAGTTAAGTTTGGATTTTTCTGGGATAGAGATGAAATCATCGAGCTGGGAATCCATGGTTGATACTATAGAGTACTTTCCATATTTATTTAAAAAGGGTTTAAAATACTATTGAAGGGAATGGTTTGTGAATATACTTATTCCTATGAGATAAGTATATACTTTTTGATTAAGAGAATTAATTTATTGAATTTAAATTAAATAAGGCTTAGTGGTTTCAGTTGGAAATGAAATCTTTGGTTGAATGATTGTTAATTTGATAGTTAAATAACCGACTATCAAATCTGGACCTAAAACATAACTTTGGAAATATCTAGAGGAAACACGAGAATTATATGGTACAGTTACTGTTAACCCACCTTTTGGCAAGGTCGTAGACTAGTGGATTTAACTAAATCAGTTGCTCGGTTGTCGAGACTGGAATACGATGGGTTTTAGTTAATTGGATGGATAGACAATCAATCACGGATGGTAATCATGATTATGAAGCCGGGATTCGGCATATTCGATAGACAAAAGTCGCGGGATACTCAAATGCGAGTTTTGACAAAAGTTGAGTTGTCGTGGGTTGCCTGGAGTTTGCTTCGAGTTGTATTTGGACTTGCTTCAAGTTTTCTTGATGGTTTCTTCGAGTCAACCAGGGTAATGCTCCGGGTCAGTTGGAATCTGGGTCGGTAGGAGTGTGGAGTGGGTCGGCATGTTGGAGTCTGGAGTGGGTCGTCATGTTAGAGTCTGGAGTGGGTCGGCATGTTAGAGTCTGGAGTGGGTCGGCATGTTGGAGTCTCGAGTGGTTCGGCATGTTGGAGTCTGGAGTGGGTCGGCATGTTGGAGTCTCGAGTGGTTCGGCATGTTGGAGTCTGGAGTGGGTTGGCATTTTGGAGTCTCGAGTGAGTCTGGAGTGGGTCGGAATGTTGGAGTCTGGAGTGGGTCGGCGTGTTGGTGTCTCGAGTGGGTCGACATTTTGGAGTCTGGAGTGGGTCGGCATGTTGGAGTCTCGAGTGGTTCGGCATGTTGGAGTCTCGAGTGGGTCAGCATGTTGGAGTCTCGAGTGGTTCGACATGTTGGAGTTTGGAGTGGGTCGGCATGTTGGACTCTCGAGTGGGTCGGCATGTTGGACTCTCGAGTGGGTCGGCGTGTTGGATTCTGGAGTGGGTCGGCATGTTGGAGTCTGGAGTGGGTCGGCATGTTGGAGTCTGGAGTGGGTCGGCATTTTGGAGTCTCGAGTGAGTCTGGAGTGGGTCGGCATGTTGGAGTCTGGAGTGGGTCGGCATGTTGGAGTCTGGAGTGGGTCGGCGTGTTGGAGTCTCGAGTGGTTCGGCGTGTTGGAATCTCGAGTGTGTCGGCATGTTGGAGTCTGGAGTGGGTCGGCATGTTGGAGTCTCGAGTGGGTCGGCATGTTGGAGTCTCGAGTGGTTCGGCATGTTGGAGTCTGGAGTGGGTCGGCATGTTGGAGTCTGTAGTGGGTCGGCATGTTGGTGTTTCGAGTGGGTCGGCATGTTGGAGTCTCGAGTGGGTCGGCATGTTGGAGTCTGGAGTGGGTCGGCATGTTGGAGTCCAGAGTGGGTCGGCGTTTTACATACTCCAGGAAAGCATTGGTCGGCTATATGGACTCGACTATGGTCCTAATTGGACCGGATCACTCAGGAA
Organism: Allium fistulosum; assembly: GCA_030737815.1. Taxonomy (NCBI): domain Eukaryota; kingdom Viridiplantae; phylum Streptophyta; class Magnoliopsida; order Asparagales; family Amaryllidaceae; genus Allium; species Allium fistulosum. The sequence continues at coordinate 696,188,994 of CM060903.1, read as the reverse complement.
GCCCAGTAACTCGGATTTTGCCTATAAATACAGCAAGCGGGGCTTCAGAAAAGGGATCTTCATTCTGTTTCCCTTCTTCTTCCTCATTAAGGCTACTCTGCCATAGTTATTTTGAAAACTCCGGATTGTAACTGTAATTGAATCTCATGTCAATAAAAAGGAAAATTTTGGAGTGGACGTAGGCCAGAGTCAGCCGAACCACTATAAATCCATTGTTTTTTCTGCTTTCTTTTTAATTTTTACTGCTCTTCATATTTATACTCTCTACATACACTCTATTTGTTATCTGTGACTGTTAGTTGGTGCTTTCATTTACGTTGGGTGTTAGTGACCAATTTTGGCGATAACATTTTGGTGCTTTCACTGAGAAAGCTAGCACTCAGGGATTCTAAAACTTGGACTTTGGATTTAAAGGCTTAGGAACTCGGATTCTTGGGAAGCTATGGCAAAGCAATCAACAAGGAGGCAAAGAGAGGAAAGAAGTCAGCATGAAGGAAGTCAGGAGGCTTCCTCAGGAGCTAATCAGACCTCAGTTTTCATCACCAGAGATGAGATGGAAATGATGATGGATGCTATGCAGGAAGGGATACTGAAAAGGCAGGAGGAAATGATACAGAACCTACTCCAACAGGTTGGACAATTGGAGTGCAAAACCAAAGGAATGGAGTAGCAGGTGATGCTGGAAATGAGGATCACAAAGCTAGAGCGACAGGAACGGAGACAGCTCGGAATCAGGACCAAGGGTATGAAGCGACCGGAGTATGGGATAGAGTTAGACCATTGGGAAAGGCCGTTGAACTAGGGGACATGGCCCCGAATCATGTATGCTCAGTTCCAGTAAGGCTACCAGACGATGTTGGGCAATTTGGTGTTAATAGGGAAGTGGATGTTCATCTAGAAGGGCAGGTTCCAGGATTCCCTCATGGACTCGGGGGGCAGGTTGGAGACAATGGACAGAGGCCATTACTTGATGACAATGACAGGTTAGCTGACATAATCAGACGGGCTATGAGGGGAGAATTGGTGAATAGAGATTTGGAGGACGTGAAAAGGAGCCTCTTCACTCCTATGATCAGGCAGGCAAGGAATCCGCCGGATTTCAAACTACCACCGCTGGAAATGTATGATGGGAAAACAGATCCCACGGTTCACCTAACAAGGTATATGAGGCACATGGAAGTACTGGGGGCATCGGAGGAAGTCATGGCACGGTGCTTCCCTTTGTATTTGACGGATATAACGGCACTATGGTTCAGACAACTGGAAAGTGGCTCTATTGACACATGGACGGAGCCGATTGATAGGTTTATGAGGCAATTTCGGGTCCACATCGTGAGACCTAGGAGTGTGATGAATTTGACATCGATGAAGCAATGGAAGGGAGAATCACTTAAGGATTTATTAACCAGATTCAATGCGGCAGTGGCTTCGGTGGATCGACCTAATCCATCGATGGTTTTGATGGCGGCAGTCTCAGGGATCGCGGATAATTCACATTTTAAGATATCGTTAGAGTGGGATCCACCAATGGATCTCGGGGAATTTTACCATGAAGCGGAAAAGTTTCTAAGATAGGAAGATGCGAAGGCTGAAAGAGAAGAGAGAGAGGTAGAGGTTTATGTGGTAAAAGGTGGAGGTCCACCAAGGGAGGATTCAAACAAGGATGACAGAGGCAAAAGGAAAATGGATAGCGAAAACACATCGAAAAGGCAACGGAGGGAATCAAAATTCTCTTCTTATACGGATTTGAATGAGACTCTAGAAAGAATTTATTTAGATACTCGAGGACGCCTCCAGTATCGAAGGCCAGGAAAGAGGGAATCCTCAAAACACGAACGAGCATCGGGAAAGCATTATATATTCCATGAGTTGGATGGGCATAACACAAATGACTGCAGGCATTTGAAGGATATCATTGAGGAACATATAAGGAATGGTCATTTACAGCAGTACATAAGGAATTGAGCTGTGGTAGTGGAACAGGAGCAGCCACTGCCCACATCAGACGAAGTTGGCACTGGATCTAGGCATCGTCGCCTTATTATCAGCTAAATGGATTTATGGCTTTGAATTAAAGTAAGACGGTTAAGTCACTTACACATGTATGGGATCGAGGACGGTCTCTAGGCATGCTCTGAGATAATGATATACCGTGATGCTCGGGTTTATGAAATTTTGTTTTTTCTATTTTCTGTGAACTCTAGTTTCTTTCTTGGTACTACGGACATTTGATTTTCTTTATTGTATGGACTTTTATTTTATCAATGGAACTCTGTGTTGGTTTGATTTGCAATATTAATGTAATAAATAATACAGGTCACATGGTTATGGTCCCGATCGGAGAGACGGGGCAGAAAGCGCATATCACGAGACCCTTCACCGGAGAGCGATGGAATGGACTCTAACGTGGAATAGATCGAAGAATATATAATTCCTCGACCGGAGAGTCGAGGTCGAAGAATATAAAAGTCCTTGACCGTAGAATCGAGGCCGGAGAATATAAAAGTTCTCGACCGGAGAGTCGAGGCCAGAGAATATAAAGTCCTCGACCGGAGAGTCAATGCCGGAGAATATAAAAGTCCTCGACCGGAGAGTCAAAGCCGAAGAATATAAAGTCCTCGACTGGGGATCAAGGTCAGAGAAGGATACCCCACGGATTAAGTCCTTGACCGGAGAGTCAAGGCCGGAGTTGGATAAAATAACCGGGATTTGAGTTACAGGACCCAAAGAGGTCTTAGATCTGGGTATGGACCCGGTGAGGTCCCGGATATGAATTATAGGACTCAGCGAGGTCCCAACTTTGGATATGGACCCGATAATGTCACGGATATGGATTATAGGACCCGGCGAGGTCCCAGCTATGGATTATAGGACCCAGAGAGGTCCCGGGCTTGGATAAAATGATCTGGAGAAATTGTGAATTCGATTAATGGATACAGAATGAATTAGGAATCGGATATTGACGTAAAACAGTCATGGATTTTTTTAATGATCCGGAGAGATCATAGATTCGATTAATGGATCTAAGGCTATTTAAAACATACCTTCCAAAGCAAGGCATGTTTTGGGGGGCAAATGTTAACCCGCCTTTTGGGCAAGGCCATAGACAGGAGGATTTAACTAAATCGGTTGCTCGGTTGTCGAGACTAGAATACGATGGGTTTTAGTCAATTGGATGGATAGACAATCAATCACGGATGGTAATCATGATTATGAAGCCAGGATTCGGCATATTCAATGGACAAAATTCGCGGGATACTCGAAATGCGAGTTTTGCAAAAGTTGAGTTGTCGTGGGTTGCCTGGAGTTTGCTTCGATTTGTATTTGGACTTGCTTCGGGTTTTCTTGATGGTTTCTCCGAGTCATCCAGGGTAATGCTCCGGGTCGGTTGGAAACTGGGTCGGTAGGAGTCTGGAGTGGGTTGGCATGTTGGAGTCTGGAGTGGGTCGACATGTTGGAGTCTCGAGTGGGTTGGCATGTTGGAGTCTAGAGTGGGTCGGCATGTTGGAGTCTCGAGTGGTTCGGCATGTTGGAGTCTGAAGTGGGTCGGCATGTTGGAGTCTCGAGTGGATCGACATGTTGGAGTCTGGAATGGGTCGGCATGTTGGAGTCTGGAGTGGGTCGGCATGTTGGAGTCTAGAGTGGGTCGACGTGTTGGAGTCTCGAGTGGGTCGGCATATTGGAGTCTCGAGTGGGTCGGCATGTTGGAGTCTCGAGTGGATCGGCATGTTTGAGTCTGGAGTAGGTCGGCATGTTGGTGTTCGAGTGGTTCGGCATGTTGGAGTCTGGAGTGGGTCGGCATGTTGGAGTCTCGAGTGGTTCGGCATGTTGGAGTTTGGAGTGGATCGGCATGTTGGAGTCTAGAGTTGGTCGGCGTGTTGGAGTCTAGAGTGGGTCGGCATTTTGGAGTCTCGAGTGGGTCGACGTGTTGGAGTCTCGAGTGGGTCGGCGTGTTGGAGTCTTGAGTGGGTCGGCTTGTTGGAGTCTCGAGTGGTTCGGCATGTTGGAGTCTGGAGTGAGTCGGCATGTTGGAGTCTCGAGTGGATGGGCATGTTGGAGTCTGCAGTGGGTCGGCATGTTGGAGTCTGGAGTGGGTCGGCATGTTGGAGTCTGGAGTGGGTCGGCATGTTGGAGTCTGGAGTGGGTCGGCATGTTGGAGTCTCGAGTGGGTCGACATGTTGGAGTCTGGAGTAGGTCGGCATTTTACATACTCCAGGAAAGTAGTGGTCGGCTATATGGACTCGACTATGGTCCTAATCGGCCGGATCACTCAAGAAGCCCAGTAACTCAGATTTTGCCTATAAATACAGCAATTAGATCTTTTAAAAAAGGATCTTCATTCTGTTTCCCTTCTTCTTCCTCATTAAGGCTACTCTTCCATAATTGTTTTGAAAACTATGGATTGTAACTATAATTGATTCTCATATCAATAAAAAAGAAAATTTTGGAGTGGACGTAGGCCAGAGTCAGCCGAACCACTATAAATCCACTGTTTTTTCTGCTTTCTTTTTAATTTTTACTGCTCTTCATATTTATACTATCTACATACACTCTATCTATTATCTGTGACTATTAGTTGGTGCTTTCATTTACGTTGGGTGTTAGTGACCAATTTTGGCGCTAACAGTTACCATCGAAAGGTGTTATACTGTACGTTTAAACTCGTTTCGTTCTTTTAGGACGATTATAAGGAAATCCATCCACTAACGGTTAGGAGATAATCTCCGATCTTATTTTTGTCTTTTTATTTCCTAAAGAACTGGGTTGAGTTTACCGAAAATATCGAAAGTTGTTTCGAGGAGACCGGGATCAGATAAGTTATCCGAACACCACTTCGATCCAACGAATACGTTTTTGAAATGAAGACAAGAGCATGGAATCAAAGATGGAGCATTGAAGTGCAAGAGCTAATCACTACTAATCCTGAGGATGATTCCAAAATGGATGTAGTAGGAATAGTGCCTTCAGTTTCGTTCAGACTTAGAACGGACTTGTATGGATGAATGCTATCAGTACATTGTCATTGTAGGACAATGAGCATTCCAAGTATAAATTCCTTAAAAAGGTAATCGTAGCCTCAAGCCTTATCAACCGGGAATGACTGAAAATCAGGGGAGATGCAGCAAGGCTAAGTGGGTCGCTCCCAATCAGCGTATGTTTATCACCTTTCTAGATACCTTCGGATATTATTACTACGGTGTGCGGAGGAACTCGGAAAGGGTGGGAACACCCGGGGTAATAGCCTATTCGGTCTATCCAGGTTAGGGGTAGTCCGGGCTTGTGTTGCAAGGAATCCCGACGAGGTCCTCAGTACATTTTTCTAGATGTGTATTGTGATAGGTGGTACCCCGGTGCCTAGTCATTTGTATGGAATCCATTCTCCAATACGTGCCTTTACGGTTTTGGTTGTGGATCCTAGTATGCTGGAATTTAATTAATGTAACAATTTCGGCTATTTGAATAAGTACTTGTACTTAGACACTATTATAATATCACTGGATTTTCAATTAAAAGTGTTTTGGTTATCGTAAGGGAAAAACCCGGCGTGTTTATGTGTGGCGTGGTCTTACGAGATACCTTTGATTTTAAAAGGATTTTGAAAGTTAAAATGAATAAAATTCCTTGTGATTTAAATTCTCATGCCGGTTTTACCAGACTGACCCAGGCGTGGTTTTTCCTATATGCTCGAGTCAGACCGAGCATATTTCCAGGTTAGATGGATATTGGAGCTTCAGGAGAGGAGCTGGATGCCCAGAGACGTATTCACGTAGATGATTATATTCCGTTGCATTTTAGTTGTGTTATCAGCAGTTGTAAGGACAAGGTGTTATAACTGTCCATGCTGTATAGGTTGGTGTACTCTAATTATTATCTGTTCTGTAAATATTACAGTTTTGTTTTATGTAAAGATTTGTTCTATATTGTATATTATTTGTTCCACTGTGAGATTCTGTGTTGTTTTGGTTTTCTTTCTATCTTCTTTCCATCTTCTTTCTATTTCCTTTTTCTTACTATTCTCCTTTCTTTTCAATTTGGATTGGACAAGTGTAGCAAAGTGTCAGTTCGAACTGTACGGAAAAGTGGGTCGTTACAATTTCGCTATATCGTCATTTATTAAATTTTATCCCTAAAACCATATCGTATGAACTTGAGCTTGTGTTTCTGCTAAATAGAATATTGAAAATTCATTAAACATTTTAATTAATGATAATTTAAATTGATTTATCATTTTAACTATGATATTGAAATTAATTAACTAATTTAATTAAAAGTATTTAAATTTTGGTTTATCTTTAGGTTTAATTAACCATTTTTGCTAATGATGTTTTATACTTAATTAATCGTTTTAAATAATTATTATTTTAGTTTAATTAATTCTTTTAATTAATAATGATGGAGTTTAATTAATTTATTGAATTTAATTAATTATTTTAATTAATGATAATTGAAATTAATAATCATTTTAGTTAATGATATTTAAAAGTAATAAATCATTTTAAAATTATATTTGAGTTTAGTTAATCATTTTAATTAATGATTGTTTTAAATTTAATTAGTTGTATGACTAATGATATTTGGAATTTAGTTAAATCATTTATTTTCATGATGTTTTATAATTAAATGGAACATTTTAACAAATGATGTTTTTAATTAATCGATTTTACTAATGAAGTTTGAATTTAAGTAATCCAATTAATTTATGATTATTTAAACTTAATTAATTATTTTGATTAATGGAATTTAAAATTACTCATCGTTTTAACAAATGATGTTTGAGATGACTTATTCATTTTTAACTGATGATTATTTGAATTTAATTCATCTTTGTAATTAATGATATTTAAAGTTAAATCGATTCAATAAAAGTGATTAAAATAAATTAACTAATATAATAAAATTGCTTTAATAAACTGATTTAAAGTTAATAAATTGATTTAATAAAGATTTTTAAAGTTAATTTACCAATGTTATAAAAGTGTTTGGAAATAATTATCTATTTTATTAAAGATAATGGATTTGTTTATTTAAAAGAGATTTTAAATGTGATTAATTATCTTTCGGGAAAATTAATATTTTTGTTATGTTATAAAAGGGAATTGGAACTCGATTATTGGGATGTTAAGCTCGATAATCTTCTGGGTGTTCAGTTTGATGTTGGTTTAGGCCTTCGGGGTCACGCACTTGGAAAAATTATTTTCTTAACATTTTAACAATCAGGAACTAATTCTAAAAGTGTTTTACCAATATGGAAATGAAGCACAAGTTCAGTTCATTTTTAACATAAAAAGTTTGATTCATTTATGGAAATGAATTAATTTGCGTAAAGCTAATCACTTATATGGAAACGATTTATTAGGATAATTAGCACTAAACATCGAAGAAGTAAACTTGTCGCTATTTTAAAAGTTAAGAATAATCAGTGTACATGACTTTGAGGTAACACTACCTTGACATGTTCGGTATTATTGTTAACCAAGAAAAAGTACAAGTTTGAATTCAATGAATGGTGATAAGTACACAAGACTTAATTTCAATGTATCATTGTTTTATATCCTCGATAGTTGGTATCTCAGCTATCGGTTATTTCAGCTACTTTATTAACGTCATTGTAAGATGATTTATTGCTCCATTGAGCTTTGTTATCTTTTATCAAAAATGACTAAAACCAAGACGCGAAAAAGGGGGCGCACCCTCCAGGTCATTATTATGCTTCATAATTCTAAGACGATTTATCGCTCGCTTTGAGCATTGATATCCGACGCTGAAAAAACTAAAACAAAGGCGCGAGTAGAAGCCAAGCCAGGTGGGTCGCACCCATCAGGGTATGTTCACATCATCTAGAGAGGTTTCAGCATGCTTGCATTGATGTGAAATATTCGATTGCTCGTGTGAAGCGGGGTCCAGGTTGGAAGTTCCCGAGAGTGACACGTGTGCTCTCAAGTATATTTTATCTGGAGGTATACTTTCGTGGAAGGGGAAGCACTCTCCTAGTTACGTTGGATAAATTCATTTTACTTATTTGAATCAAACCTTTGAATCAGTTTTTCTGTAACTACAACGGGAAGAGTCAACCACTTTTGATGATGTTTGGTTATAGTTTTTTTGTCCATTCTATCACGTTTGGACAGTTATCTTGTTTTGTCCATTCTATCAAGTTTGGACAGTTATCTTGTTTATCCAGTCTGTCTACTTTGGATTTTGTTCGGATTATTTCCATTCTTTCAAATATGGTTTTAATATTAATCATGACCATTCTTATTTGGATTTGTTTCCTTATATTTATTTTTGCTCTTGCTTGTATGGATGTTATTCCTGTGAGGTAAAAACCCGTTCCATGTCAGCGGCGTGGTCTCACAGAACTTTTATATATGTTCCCCATTATTCGAGTTATCTCACGCTGGTATTTCCAGACTGATCAGGTGTTATTTATTTATAATTCTCGGGTCAGACCGAGTATTTTCCAAGGTTGGCCATGGGGTTATGGAGGCCTTGAAGGGGAGTTGAAGAGTCACCCATCGTAGTATTTTAATTTTCCACTGTATTATATAGTATACCTTGTAGGAAATGCAAATTATGGATCTTAAGGAAGAATTAACACTAGAGGGGGGATGAATAGTGTTTAATTAATTTTATGAATCTTTTTGAAATCTTTTCAAATTAACTCCAAACGGATGTAATTCACAAACACAGAAACAATCACAGAATCAGACACAGAAGCAAATTGTAAATAAAAGTAGTAAAGGAAAGAACACACCGGAATTTTATACTGGTTCGGAGTTACACTACATGCAGTCTCACACAATTTCTTGTGCGCATTTCTTTTCAAATATAATGTCGATATTACAACCTCGATTTCAAGGCCACAAGATACACCCTCTTGTCTCCGAGTCCAGGGAAAACTCTCTTGATTTAACCAGGCTATAATATCACCTAATTGATTTATGGGCTACAATCACTCCCAACTGATTTATGGGTCACAATCACACTGTTTCCAATAACATTTTTATAGAGAGAGACTCGATACACTTCGATCTTTCAATCTTTGATTACAAATGATCCTATAACTCTGAATAACACTAAGATTTTTGAGATAGAGTGGCAGAGAATCAACTAGAGACGATCGAGTTTGATTCACTTAGGATTTCAGTAGAATTTTGTTAAATCATTTGAAATATAAGAGAATATTTGAGTGGAGAAGGAGTGAAGAAATGAAGAAAAACTAATTTAAAATTCATTGAAAACAACTGGTATTTATAGGAGAACAACGGTCATGTCTATTCGCGAAAGGTTATGACGAATAGACACTTCTTTTAAAATTTGAAATTTTAATTCTACGACTACCATGTCGACATAGAGGGATGAGGGATGTCGACATGCCTATGTTATTTTTGAAAATAGTTTTTTCTTTAAAATGATTTCTATTCTAAAACTTGTCAAAACAATTTCTAAACTTTGTAAAACATTTTGAATATAGTATAAACTTATAAAAGAGTTTTAGAAAGTAATCATCAAATATGTAATCTATAATATAAAAGTAATATTAAAAACTAAGTATAGATTTCTTTAAAATATATTAAAGCTAAAATATCAAAATCAAGAGATAGTTTAAAAAACAAGAGATAATTTTGAAATTAATATGATTAAAAATAGTTTTTGAATTAAGGCTAAAATATTTAAATTAATAGAGATAACTTTAAAAGGATAGTTTTGAAAAAATAAATCATTTTGAAAATTTCGTGGATTCCATTCCACTAGAGAAGGTCGTGGGTTCCATCCCACTATTAAAGCGAGAAGGTGGATTTCATTCCACAATTGAAATCCGAATAAAGATTTTAGTGCTATTATGAAGTTTTAATGTAACAACCCGCATATTTTTACGATAATATATTTAAATAATTTATTTAAATATGGCATCGTTAGTCGGATTAAAGTCCGAAATGATACTTTTTGTAAACAGTCGAATTAGGACTCGAGACCCCTTCCATTGAGTTCAAAACGACGTTTACAACTTTTTTGAGTATAAACATCGATATGTTTGGAGTTGGGTAGAATTTTGCTATTTTTCTATTTTGGGCTTTGGGTTTGGGTTTCAGCCCACTAACCCAACATAATACCCTAACTCCTCCTCCAACTCCTCTTCATTCATTTCATTTCCAATTTCCTAATACTCAAGCCTTAAAAGAAAAAAATGGGGGAAAAGAAAAAAATGGGGGAAAAGAAAAGAAATCAAAGTTCCTAAGCCCTAGATTCTTAGGAAATTCCAATTCAAGCTCTTCATCTTCTCCATCTCAATTCCTCTCCAATTTTCAGAAATTTACTATAACCTAATTTAGGAATATTTGCTTATGATCTTAGATTTGGAGCTTCTTGAATTGAAGTTGAAGAGTGGTTGATCTTGCCTTGTTTTAAAGCTTCTCATTCATTGTTTTTGGGTTTAAAGGTGAGTTCTTTAACTCACATCTATGTCTATACCTTTGATAGTTGTTAGGTATGAATTCCTAACATCTATTTCTCATCCATTTGCTTTTGAATTGAATTGGTTTGATGAATATTCCAATTTTTGGTATTTTGAAGTCAAAATCTATGAAAATCCTTATATGGATGTTTGGACATGTTGTTCGAAGTGTATTGGTGAGCCTATAGGGCTGGGTAGTTGCTTGGCGTAAATCTCTAGCCTCCGTACTCGTCCGATTGCTTCTGAACCAACTTGGCCATTATTGGCCTAGGCAAAATATTGCCCAGAGCTTCAGCTCAGACGTCTGGTATTAAGCTCAGACGTCGGATGCTACGGGAATAAAATTCCAGTCTTTCAGCTTAGACGTCGGAGCTTACTTCCCAGACGTCTGGGCGATCTGGAAGAAAATTCCAGAGCTTCAGCTCAGACGTCTGGAGCTGCTTATTTCAGCCAAATTGCCTGTTTTGAGTGGATTTCCATTTTAATCGATTTTTGGTTGATCCGATTAGTTGTTGTCATTTATTATCGACTTCGATGACTTCTTTTCGGGATTTTTGGGAATATCCATTTGATGGATTTGATATCGATTTCTATGGTTTTGATTCACGTCATCGAATGTGAATTTTTGGTTGATTGATTGTTTCTACAATCATTTCTGTGATTTGTCACTTTTAAAAATACAAAGGTTTCTATACTAGTAGTAAATACTCAAACTCTTTCACAAAAATGATTTCAACACTACTTTTAAATACAAAGCTCGTTTTTAAAACCGCTTTCTAATCTATTAGTATATACAATCCTTTACCTCATCCATACGAGAAATCCAATTAAACGACTTAGTAAAACAAGTGGTATGAAACGCTTGCGTTTACTTCGTCGGTTAATTCTTAGACTTGTTCGATTGAAATCTTGTGACAATTTTCGAGTGAAAATCTACAATTTGTTCGTAAATATTTAAGTTAAGCTAGTGGTTATGGACATGAAGCTAAACTCATTTATTTACTAGCTTAGTGCAATCAATACTTTTCATTGATCAATGGTGATCATTTTATGGTTTAGACTAGCGATATGCGATGTCCCTTTGTCCACGTGGGGGACTGTACCTCGTTTTATGGATCTTCGTCTCATTCATTTTTATAGCCTAGCGACCTATGGTTTTATGGAGTTTGGTTCATCGGGCGTACCGTTATTGTACTACGCCGTTGTTCCAGCTTATCAGGTTCATCGGACGTACCGTTATTGTACTACGTCGTTGTTCCAGCTTATCAGGTTCATCAGGCGTACCGTTATTGTACTACGTCGTTGTTCCGAATTACTTGAGTATCAGGTTCCTCAGGCGTACCATTATTGTACTACGTCGTTGCACCGGCTCTATGGTTAGCAACCATGGGATAGCGACCCATTTGTGATCCATGTGTTGGTGAGTTTTCATGCTCCCGTTTTTGATAGGCCTCCCCCTTTGTGATTTCTGGATTTCTAATTGATGATTTCTAGAATTTGTGTTTCACCAATTTTTGCGATTGACATTGATATGTTTTGTCAATATTTGGAGTTTGATGAATATGCTAAAGAATGTGATATTCTTTTTAGATATTTGACGAGATTTGAGATATTGTATGATTTTTGTTGTTATCTGATGTATACTTGTCATAGTATGGCATTATTGTTATCATACGTTTTTGTCACATCTCTTATTCTATCTCATTTTATCTGATATTTATAGCAAGACTAGTCCGTTTTTTTATTTTCTTCTTAAATAATACTCGGGTCAGACCGAGGTATTTCAGGTGCTTCTGTTTAACTTCTTATCAGGGTCCGTCACCTGACTTTTGGCTAACTACTTTAGCCAGTAGTTTTTTTTATTATACATTTGAGATAGAGACTCCTTGATGTATACATATTCTTTTGTCTAGCACTTGTACCTATTCTTTTGTGATGTAGTGGATCTTGTATGACCACTATTTTGATGTACACTTTTATGTGTTATATTCATATCTGTTTCCGCCTTTGGGATATGAATATCCGTGACTGATTTATGTTATGTTTATTTCTATATTTGTTTCCGAAGCCCACATAGCCACTGTGTAGTAACTTTGAGTTTGTATTTGATATGTCAGATTTCCTCTTAAAATAAAATGCAAGTCATACTATCTGACATATCGGTACTCGCACAAAGCAATTACACAGATGGTCGCTCCTCAACAGCCTTATTCTTCGTGCTATTCGATGGCATTACCCCGTAGTGTCCTTGGCTAGTGTGAGTATAGAGGTGGGGCGTCACAGCTTGGTATCAGAGCCAAACTTCGGAACAATGTAGAATAATCTAGCAAGGATCATTGTCCTAAGTCTTTCTTAGGAGTCATGCCTTAGGATTTAATTCGAGTCATTGGACCCGTACTATCCTATTTTATTTTATGATGCCTTGTTTTATCAATCAAGTTTGTTTGATATTCATTCTGAGAATAACTTTTTTCCTCTTCTTTCTTTCTTTCTTAAAGAAGAGAAATGGTTAGACCTGGCCGTCCCAGCGCCGGTCAATCCAATGCTACTCCTCAGGATGGAGTATTCATGTCTGCTCAACAACTTTTAGATCTGATAAAGAATGCCCAACCTGTCGGTCCCATTCCAGAGCCTACTCATCCTAAATCTGGGTTTGCACGTTTTTGTAGTTATTACACCAATTTAGGTGGAAGGCCATTCAAGGGTTCCGAAAGCGTCATAGAAGTCCAAGCTTGGCTTAGAACATGCGACCACATCTTTTCTCGCATGAATCTTGTTGATCTATATCGTGTCCAAGTGGCTTCTAGCATGCTCCAAGAAAGAGCATTAGATTGGTATGAGCTTTTGATTTCAGAAATTATTGAAGCGGATCTTACTTGGGAGAAATTCGGGGAAAGGTTCGAGTTGAAATTTGTGCCAGAGGCTAAAAAAGTAACTTTAGCTCGGCGCTTTATCGACCTTGTTCAAGGTGAATCTTCTGTGACCGATTACGTCGCATCTTTTGAATCTCTCTCTAAATATGGGGTCGAGTATATTAATACCCCATTGAAGAAAAATCAGAGGTTTGTCTATGGGTTGAATAAGAACCTCAAAAAGCTTTTACTCCTGAAACTGAAGTTTCTGTCGATCAACTTGTTGATATCGCTCTTCGACTTGAAGAAGCCGATAAAGAAAGTGATGTTGAAGTTGTGGGTGCCAAACAGAACTTCAACAACAACAAGAAGAGGCATGTCAAGTTCAAGCCTAATCCCAACAAGAAAGGGAAGCAAGCAACTTTGGTACCAAAGACTCCTACCTCTAGTCGTGGGCAATGCTACAATTGTGGTTCTAAGGACCATTATGCAAATAGGTGCCCAAAACCTCTTTTTTGTCGTTATTGCAAAAGTTCGGGTCATCTTTTATCTTCATGCCCAAAACTTCCAAACAAGAAAGAGGGAAAGCTAAATGTTGTGCAAGCCCCTAGTAACACTTCTCTTGGTCAAGGTATTTCTCATTCTTTCCTTGATGGCATTATTATATTTCATGATCTTCCTATTCGAGTTCTTTTTTATACGGGTGCATCTCACTCTTTTATATCAAAAGAACTTGTTGATGGTTTGTCTTTAAATGTTATGGGCTTGATGACTTCACTGAGAATTGCGAATCCGGTTGGTGGATCCGCAACACTCGGTTTATTTTGTAAAGATGTCGAGATTATTTTATGTGATTATTCTTTCCGAGCCGATTTTCATGTTATGCGTTACCTTGGTTTCGGAATGATTTTGGGAATGGATTGGCTTAATCGTTATGAAGCCCATATCCTATGTCCCGAGCGGACTATTCATCTTCGACATCCTCAATCTGTTAAGCAGATTTCTATTGTACTTAAAGATTCAGATTCCAATTCGGTAGCATCCTTGTATTCTTCAAATCCTCATGATGACGATAATGATGATGAGGAAGCTGTCATTTCTCTCATTCACGTTGTTTGTGAATTTCCCGACATCTTTGAGCCCGTTTTAGGATTACCACTTAAGCGAGCAATTGAGTTCAGAATTAATCTAATCCCTGGAGCTCTACCTATTACTCGTCTTCCTTATCGTATGTCCAATAAGGAAAATGAGGAGATGCGTAAACAATTATCCGAATTGGAAGGAAAATAGTGTATTCGTTCTAGTTCATCTCCATGGGGAGCTTCGGCTATTTTTGTGAAGAAATCTGATGGTACACTTAGGCTTTGCGTTGACTACCGCAAGCTTAATGATCTCACCATCAACAATAAATATCCCTTACCTCAGATTGATGATTTATTCGATCAACTTAGTGGTGCTAGAGTCTTTTCACAGTTAGACTTAGCAACCGGTTTTCATTAGCTCCGTATTGCAGAGGATAGCATTCCTTTGACATCGTTCCGTACTCGTTATGGATCTTATGAATGGCTTGTTATGCCATTTGGTTTGACGAATGCTCCAGCTTTTTTCGTTGACCTTATGAATCAAGTTTTCAAAGACTTCCTCGATCGATTTGTTCTCATCTTTATCGATGATATTCTTGTTTATCCTAAAACTGAGGAAGAGCATGAAAAACATCTTCGGATTATGTTGGAAACTCTTAGGAGAAACCAATTGAAAGCAAAATTTTCTTAGTGCCACTTTTGGCAATCTCATGTGAAATTTTTGTGGCATTTTATTTCTGAATCCGGAATTTCCATAGATCCTTCAAAGATTGAAGCGATTCAAAATTGGAAGAGACCGGAGAGTGTGACGGAAATCCGTAGTTTTCTTGGATTGGCGGGCTATTACTGTCGTTTCATAAAAGACTTTTCTAAAATTTCCGTACCTCTTACTAGTTTGACAAAGAAGGGAGTTAAGTACATTTGATCAAGCAAATGTGAAGCTGCTTTTAAGAAATTAGAAAAACTTCTTTCCAATGCTCCTATTCTTGTGATTCCCAAAGGGAACCGAGACTTTATTGTTTATACCGATGCTAGTCGTGTTGGTTTGGGAGCCATTCTTATGCAAAGTGAACGTGTTATTGCTTATGCTTCTAGGCAATTAAAGCCTGCCGAGACTAGATATGCCACTCATGATTTAGAGCTTGCGGCCATTGTTTTCGCCCTTAGAATTTGGCGTCATTATTTTTTGGAAGATAAATTTGTTCTCTACACCGATCATAAATCTTTGAAGTATTTATTTCCTCAAAAGGAACTTAATTTGCGTCAACATCGTTGGCTCAAGTTCCTTGCCTCTTATGATCTTGATATTCTCTATACTCCCGGAAAGGGCAATTGTGCTGCCGATGCCCTTAGTCGTAAGCAACAAGCAGTTGTTTCCATGATGATATACGAATAGAATGATCTCGAGACTTTATTCACTTGTGAGATTCGAGATCGCAAATCCGATTCATGTTCATCACTTGTTTTATGTAGCCTTGAGGCTCATCCTTCTCTTTTAGACCGCATTCTTGAAGCTCAAAAGCATGATGCCGAATTGGCTCTTCTTGGCCAAAGTAGTAGGGATAAAATTGATATTGAATGTTTGAAAGACTTTGATATTGATGCTCGTGGCGGTATTTGAAAATTTGGTAGACTTATCGTGCCAAATATTATTGATCATAAATACATTTTAGAAGATTCTCATCGTTCTAAATTTACCATTCATCCCGGTAGTAGTAAAATGTACGCGGACATGAAGCAACTTTATTATTGGGATGAAATTAAATCTGATATTGCTAACTTTATTAAGTGTTGCATGACTTACCAACTCATAAAGGCCGAGCATCAAAGGCCCGGTGGGTTATTGCAATCTTTAGACATTCCCGTTTGGAAGTGGGATCAAGTCTCCATGGACTTTATTGACGGTCTTCCCCGTTCTAATTCGGGTCATGATAGCCTATGGGTGATAGTAGATAGACTTACAAAATCCGTCCATTTTATTCCCGTTCGGTCTAATCGGACCGTACCTCATTTGGCTAAACTCTATGTAAAAGAAATTGTTAAATTGCATGGAGTTCCAACTTCTATTGTTAGTGATCGTGATCCATTATTTACTAGTGGGTTTTGGAAGGGACTTCAAAAAGCTTTTGGAACAAAGTTTAATTTTAGCACCGCTTATCATCCTCGGTCCGATGGGTAAACCGAGCGTGTGAATCAAACGCTTGAAGATCTTCGTGCATGTGTTCTTGATTTTGGAGGAAGTTGGGAAGATCATATTTCTCTTGTTGAGTTTTCTTATAATAATAGCTTCCAAACTAGTATTGGTATGGCTCCTTTCGAGGCACTATACAGAAGGCCATGCCGTTCTCCCTCATGTTGGCTTGAAGCCGGTGAGAAGCTGGTTTTAGGTCCATATTTTATTCGTGATGCCACAGAAAAGATTGACCTTATTCGTCATAGGAAGAAAGAAGCTCAAAGTAGAAAAAAATCCTATGCCGATTATCGAAGAAGGAAATTAGAATTTTCTGTGGGAGATTTAGTGTTCATTTGTGTTTCACCTATGAAGGGTGTTGTGTGTTTCAGTCGATCGAGAAAATTAGCACCTCGATATATTGGTCCATTTCCCATCACCGAACGCATTGGTTCCGTGGCTTATCGCCTTTTATTACCAGCTCAATTTTTTGCTATTCATGACGTATTCCACGTCTCTCAACTACGGAAATGCCTAAGAGATTCCGATTCTATTCTTGAGCCCGGTGTTATTGAAGGAATCGAAGTTTCACCTAATTTGACTTATGAGCAACATCCTATTCGTATCATTGCAACGGAGGTCAAACGCCTTTGTAATAAAGATGTTCCGCTTGTGAAAGTTCAATGGTCCTCAAATCCTAAGGATTGCTCTTGGGAATCCAGAGAATTCATCGAGCGATCACATCCGGACTTACTGTCTTGTGCTCCTTAAGGTGAACTTCTCATTTCAAAATTTCTTCTTTTATGTTTTTATGCCTTAGTATGGTTGTTACTTTTTATTTTCTTCTTAAGTATTGCGAGGACGCAATTTCTTTAAGGAGGGGAGTCTGTAACAACCCGCATATTTTTACGATAATATATTTAAACGATTTAGTTAAATATGGCATCGTTAGTCGGATTAAAGTCTGAAATGCTACTTTTTGTAAACAGTCAAATTAGGACTCGAGACCCCTTCCATTGAGTTCAAAACGATGTTTGCAACTTTTTTGAGTATAAACATCGATATGTTTGGAGTTGGGTAGAATTTTGCTATTTCTCTATTTTGGCCTTTGGGTTTGGGTTTCAGCCCACTAACCCAACATAATACCTTAACTCCTCCTCCAACTCCTCTTCATTCATTTCATTTCTAATTTCCTAGTACTCAAGCCCTAAAAGAAAAAAATGGGGGAAAAGAAAATAAATTAAAGTTCCTAAGCCTTAGATTCTTAGGAAATTCCAATTCAAGCTCTAGAAATCAAGGAGAAGCTAAGGTAACCATCCTCTTCATCTTCTCCATCTCAATTCCTCTCCAATTTTCAGAAATTTCCTATAACCTAATTTAGGAATATTTGCTTATGATCTTAGATTTGGAGCTTCTTGAGTTGAAGTTGAAGAGTGGTTGATCTTGCCTTGTTTTAAAGCTTCTCATTTATTATTTTTGGGTTTAAAGGTGAGTTCTTTAACTCACATCTATGTCTATACCTTTGATAGTTGTTAGGTATGAATTCCTAACATCTATTTCTGGTCCATTTGCTTTTGAATTGAATTGGTTTGATGAATATTCCAATTTTTGGTATTTTGAAGTCAAAATCTATGAAAATCCTTATATGGATGTTTGGACATGTTGTTCGAAGTGTATTGGTGAGCCTATAGGGCTGGGTAGTCGCTTGACGTAAATCCCTAGCCTCTGTGCTCGTCTGATTGCTTCCGAACCAACTTTCCCATTAATGGCTTAGGAAAAATATTGCTCATAGCTTCAGCTCAGACGTCTAGTATTAAGCTCAGACGTCTGATGCTACGGGAATAAAATTCTAGTCTTTCAGCTCAGACGTCTGAGCTTACTTCCCAAACGTTTGGGCGATCTGGAAGAAAATTCCAGAGTTTCAGCTCAGACGTCTGGGAAGTCTACCAGACGTCTGGAGCTGCTTATTTCAGCCAAATTGCCTGTTTTGAGTGGATTTCCATTTTAATCGATTTTTGGTTGATCCGATTAGTTGTTGTCATTTATTATCGACTTCGATGACTTCTTTTCGGGATTTTTGGGAATATCCATTTGATGGATTTGATATCGATTTCTATGGTTTTGATTCACGTCATCGAATGTGAATTTTTGGTTGATTGATTGTTTCTACAATCATTTCTGTGATTTGTCACTTTTAAAAATACAAAGGTTTCTATACTAGTAGTAAATACTCAAACTCTTTCACAAAAATGATTTCAACACTACTTTTAAATACAAAGCTCGTTTTTAAAACCGCTTTCTAATCTATTAGTATATACAAACCTTTACCTCATTCGTACGAGAAATCCAATTAAACGACTTAGCAAAACAAGTGGTATGAAACGCTTGCGTTTACTTCGTCGGTTAATTCTTAGACTTGTTCGATTGGAATCTTGTGACAATTTTCGAGTGGAAATATGCATTTTGTTCGTAAATATTTAAGTTAAGCTAGTGGTTATGGGACATGAAGCTAAACTCATTTATTTACTAGCTTAGTGTAATCAACACTTTTCATTGATCAATGGTGATCATTTTATGGTTTAGACTAGCGATATGCGATGTCCCTTTGTCCATGTGGGGGACTGTACCTCGTTTTATGGAGCTTCGTCTCATTCATTTTTATAGGCTAGCGACCTATGGTTTTATGGAGTTTGGTTCATTGGGTGTACCGTTATTGTACTACGTCGTTGTTCCGAATTACTTGAGTATCAGGTTCCTCGGGCGTACCGTTATTGTACTACGTCGTTGCACCGGCTCTATAGTTAGCGACCATGGGATAGCGACCCGTTTGTGATACACGTGTTGGTGAGTTTTCATGCTCCCGTTTTTGATAGGCCTCCCCCTTTGTGATTTCTGGATTTCTATTTGATGATTTCTAGAATTTGTGTTTCACCAATTTTTGCGATTGACATTGATATGTTTCGTCAATATTTAGGGTTTGGTGAATAAGCTAAAGAATGTGATATTCCTTTTAAATATTTGACGAGATTTGAGATATTGTATGATTTTTGTTGTTATCTGATGTATACTTATCACAGTATGACATTATTGTTATCATACGCTTTTGTCACATCTCTTATTCTATCTCATTTTATCTGATATTTATAGCAAGACTGATTCGTTTATTATTTTCTTCTTAAATAATACTCGGGTTAGACCGAGGTATTTCAGGTGCTTCTGTTTAACTTCTTATCAGGGTCCGTCACCTGAGTTTTGGCTAACTACTTTAGCTAGTAGTTTTTGTTATTATACATTTGAGATAGAGACTCCTTGATGTATACATATTCTTTTGTCTAGCAATTGTACCTATTCTTTTGTGATGTAGTGGATCTTGTATGACCACTATTTTGATGTACACTTTTATGTGTTATATTCATATCTGTTTCCGCCTTTTTGATATGAATATCTGTGACTGATTTATGTTATGTTTATTTCTATATTTGTTTCTGAAGCCCACATAGCCACTGTGTAGTAGCTTTGAGTTTGTATTTGATATGTCGGATTTCCTCTTGAAATGAAATGCAAGTCATACTATCTGACATATCGGTACTCGCACAAAGCAATTACACAGATGGTCGCTCCTCAACAGCCTTATTTTTCGTGCTAGTCGACGGAATTACCCCGTAGTGTCCTTGGCTAGTGTGAGTATAGAGGTGGGGCGTCACATTTAACATAAATCTAGACTCTATTACTTATTTTGATATCTTGAACTCTTGAACTCTTGATACTCATGAGTCTTCAGTCTTGATTTCTTCAATCTTGAATTCGTTAGTCTTGAATCTCTATACTCAGTCTTTAATCTTTATACTGTACATTCTTCATTCTCAGTACCTGCATATATATATATATATATATATATATATATATATATATATATATATCCTGCATATACATATATATCTAGACAATATTATTAGTATTTATATTTTATAACAAGTCCTAAGGTTGTTGTCATCAAAACCATCATCTCAGGACTAACAATCTCCCTATTTTTGATGATGACAACCTATGTTTATAAAATCTACTCCAACAAACTTTGATTATACTCCGACTCCCCCTTATTCCAACAACTCTCCCTTAATCTACTAACTCCCCCTTAATCTAAGCCTATCTAACCTATTTTATAATTCTCCCCCTTTGTCATTAACAAAAAACAAATCCTAAACTACATAATCCCCTTAAACTATGGAACTAAAAGCTAATAACGAGTATAATAAGCGAAACATAAATCTAATTTTATTATATATGATGTTACATTACACACACACACACACACACACACACATATATATATATATATATATATATATATATATGAAACATAGCCACAAATATATACAAGTACACAAATCTGACCGTTGTATGTCGACATGGGGGATAGGAGCATGTCGACATCCCTTTGAGAATTTTTTTTTCTCTATTTATTTAAATATATATGTTACTATATCTATATTATATATCTCAGTTATAGAACAAATACCTAGTTCTCTTCTTAATTTAATAAAGGTTGATTGATTCAAGGGTTTGGTCAGAATATCAGCTATATGGTTGTCAGTGTTGATAAATTCAAGAGAAATAATCTCTTTACTTATATTATCTCTGAGAAAATGATGTCTGATATCAATATGTTTGGTTCTGGCATGATGAGTAGGATTTTTGGATAAATTTATTTCACTTTTATTGCCACAATAAATTGGTGATTTTGAAATATTTAATCCAAAATCCTTTAGGGTCTATTGCATATAGATAACTTGAGAACAAGCCAAAGCAACAGAGATATATTTTACTTTAGTTGTTGATAGTGAGACAGTATTTTGCTTTTTACTAAATCAGGAAACCAGAGAATGTCCTAAAAAGTGACAAGTTCCACTTGTTCTTTTTTGGTTTGATTTAAAACCAACATAGTCGGCATCACAATACGTGATTAAATCAAATGAATCATTTTTAGAGTAAAATAGGCCATAGTATAAAGTGTGTTTAACATATCTTAAGATACGTTTAACAGCTTTTAAATGGATTTCTTTGGGTTGAGATTGGTACCTTGCACAGAGACAGACACTATGCATGATATCAGGCCTGCTCGCAGTTATATAGAGTAGCGATCCAATCATTCCCCTGTATAGTCTTTGATCAACATCTTTTGACATGTCTTCTTTATTTAAGGCTTTATTGGTTTCCATAGGAGTGGGTTTTCCACTCGCAATGGTCATACCAAACTTACTAACTAGATCCCTAGCATACTTTTCTTGACTAATGAAAATACCACTATCTAATTGTTTTATTTACAATCCTAAAAAGAAAGTAAGTTCACCCATATGACTCATCTCAAACTCTTTTGTCATTATTTCAGAAAATTCTTTGTTCATTTTATTGTTTGTTGATCCAAAAATTACATCATCTGCATAAATCTGTACTAATTGGATTTAATTTTTGTTTCTCTTAATAAAAAGAGTATTATCTACTTTACCAATTTCAAAATTTGATTGTAATAGGTAAGATCTTAGTATGTCATACCAGACTCTAGGAGCTTATTTCAGACCATATAAAGCTTTCTTTAATTTGTAAACATGATTTGGAAACTTTTCTTTTCCAAAAAGTGGAGGTTGTTCAACATAAACATCTTCTTTAACAAAACCATTTAAAAAGGCACTTTTGACATCCATTTGAAATAATTTGAAATTGTTGTAATTTGCGAAAGTAAGTAGAATTCTAATGGCTTCTAATCTTGCCATAGGTGCAAAGGTTTCATCATAGTCTATTACTTCTTCTTGACAATAACCTTATGCGACTAACCGAGCTTTATTTCTAACGACCTCACCTTTTTCATTCATTTTATTTTTATAAACCTATTTAGTTCCTATTATAGTTTTGTCCTCAGGTCTAGGAACAAGTCCCATACATCATTTCTGGTGAATTGATTCAGTTCTTCTTGCATAGCAAGAATCCATGAATCATCAGATGATGCTTCCTTTGGATGTTTGGGTTCAATAGTTGATATAAAAGCTACACGACTCATCTTGTTTAGTTGATTTCTAGTTCTAACAACAGATTCAATATTTCCTAGTATATTTTTTATAGGATGATCTTTTAAAAGCCTGGTCCTTTTATTAGGATGAACAGTTTCACAATTTGTTTCATTTGATTCATTGTTCAAAGTGATAAAATCATCTTCATCATTTATTTGAACAAAATCTTTGAAATTTTCATCAAAAGATACATGCATTGTTTCTTCAATGGTGTTAGTTTTTAAATTGAAAACTCTGTATGCTTTACTTCTATTAGAATACCCGATAAAGATTCCTTTGTCGGATTTAGGATCAAATTTATCCAAATTGTCCTTTGTATTTAGAATAAAGCATTTACTTCCAAAAACTTTAAAATAAAATACCTTTGGTTTCTTATTGAAAATAAGTTCATATGGTGTTTTATTGGTAAGAGGTCTAACTAAAACCTATTCAAAATGTAATAAGCTGTAGCAATTGCTTCAGCCCAAAAATTTCTTGGTAATTTACTATTTGAAAGCATAGTTCTTGCACTCTTGAATCGTCCTATTTTTACGCTCTACCACTCCGTTTTGTTATGGAGTTCTTGGAAAAGAAAAATTATGAGTTGTTCCTTTTTTATTACAGAAATTCTCAAAATTTTCATTTTCAAATTCTCCACCGTGATCACTACGAATAGTCTTTATTTTTAAAAGAAAGGTTATTTTGAATTCTTTTTGCAAAAGTTTTAAATAAATAAAAAGCATCACTTTTTTGTTTCGGAAAAATTATCTATGTAAATCTAGAATAATCATGTATAATTACAAAAGCATATATACTTTGATTTATTGACTGAATTTGAGATGGACCAAACAGATCTGAATGAACTAACTCAAGAGGTTTTGAAGTTGAAATCATATCTTTCAATTTGAATGAACCCTTCCTAAGTTTTCCTAATTGACAAGCATCACATATACTATCTACTTTAAAATCCATTTTAGGAAGACCTCTTACTAAATCAAGTTTTGAAAGTCTAGATAAGAAATTGAAATTCAAATGCCCAAATATTTTATGCCAAATCCAAGGGTCACTTGTATTATCCAAAAGACATAGGTTATCATTTGTGATTTTCATACTAAGAATGTAAATATTTTTCTTCCTAATTCCTTCAAAGATAATATTTGATTTATTATCTTCGATGTGACACTCATCCTTTTCAAATTTAATTTTGTAGCCCTTGTCACATAGTTGACTTATGCTAAGTAAGTTGTGTTTTAGAATCCTAACTAACAGAACATCAGAAATAGTAGGAGTTTTAGAGTTACCGACATCGCCGATGCCGATCACATATCCTTTTGAATTGTCTCCAAAGTTGACCAGTCCTCCATCTTCATAAATTATATCATTCAGTATCTCCGGATTACCAGTCATGTGTCTTGAACATCCACTATCAAGTATCCATTTGTTTTTCTTGATTTGCCCATTTGTCCATTGAGTGTTGATTCTTCAAAAGCCATATAACACATCTATTCCTACATAACACACCAATTCAGTAGATAACTTGATTTTCTATAATAACAATATGTAGACTTATGAGACAATGATGATTTGGACAGTTTTGAACTAGTGTTAACAGAATCTCCAAAAATTGCCATTTTAAACTTTTTCAAAATTCAGATTATGATAACTTTGAAAACCAATGTTCTGATACCAAATGTAGGAAATGCAAATTACAGATCTTAAGGCAGAATTAACAATAGGAGGGGTAAATAGTGTTTAATTAATTTTATGAATCTTTTTGAAATCTTTTCAAATTATATCCAAACATATGCAATTCACAAACACAGAAACAATCACAGAATCAGACACAGATGCAAATAGTAAATAAAAGTAGTAAAGGAAAGAACATACCAGAATTTTATACTGGTTTGGAGTTACCCTACATCCAGTCCCATACAATTTCTTGTGCAGATTTATTTTCAAATATAATGTCGATATTACAACCTCGATTTCAAGGTCATGAGATACACCCTCCTATCTCCGAGTCTGGGGCAAACTCTCTTGATTTAACCAGGCTCACCTAATTGATTTACGGGCTACAATCACACCCAATTGATTTATGGGCCACAATCACACCGTTTCCAATCACACTTTGATAAAGAGAGACTCAATACACTTTGATCTTTCGATCTTTGATTACAAATGATTCTATAACTCTGAATAGCACTGAGATCTTTGAGAGAGTGTGGCAGAGAATCAAACTAGAGACGATCGAGTTTGATTCACTTAGGATTTCGGCAGAATTTTGTTAAAGCATTTGAAATATAAGAGAATATTTGAGTGGAGAAGAAGGAGTGAATAAATGAATAAAAACTAACTTAAAATTTGTTGAAAACAACTGGTATTTATAGGAGAACAACGGTCATGTCCATTCGCGAAAGGTTATGACGAATAGACACTTCTTTTGAAAATTGAATTCTACGGCTACCATGTCGACATGAGGGAATGAGGGATGTCGACATGCCTATGTTATTTTTGAAAATAGATTTTGCTTTAAAATGATTTCTATTCTAAAACTTGTCAAAACAATTTCTAAACTTTGTAAACCATTTTGAATATAGTTTAAACTTATAAAAGAGTTTTAGAAAATAATCTTAAAATATGTAATCTATAATATAAAAGTAATATTAAAAACTAAGTATAGATTTCTTTAAAATATATTAAAGCTAAAATATTAAAATCAAGAGATAATTTAAAAAACAAGAGATGATTTTGAAATTAATATGATTAAAAATAGTTTTTGAATTAAGGCAAAAATATTAAAATTGATAGAGATGACTTTAAAACAATAGTTTTGAAAAAATAAACCATTTTGAAAATTTCATGGATTCCATTCCACTAGAGAAGGTCGTGGGTTCCATCCAACCAAAGAGGTCGTGGGTTCCATCCCAGTATTGAAGCGAGAAGGTGGATTTCATTCCACAATTAAAATCCGAATAAAGATTTTAGTGCTATTGTGAAGTTTTAACATAAATCTAGACTATATTACTTATCTTGATATCTTGAACTTTTGATACTCATGAGTCTTCAGCCTTGATTTCTTCAATCTTGAATTCATCAGTCTTGAATCTCTATACTCAATCTTGAATCTTTATACTGTACTGTCTTCGTTTTCAGTACCTACATATATATCCTGCATATACATATATATCTAGACAAGAATATTAGTATTTATATTTTATAACAAGTCCTAAGGTTATTGTTATCAAAACCATCATCTCAGGAACTAACATACCTATCAGCATTTTTAAGGACAGGATTTTATAACTGTCCGGCTGATAATTTTTGTTTTTGACTTTGATATACTCTGTATGTTTGAAGTGACAGTTTCTACTGTCCTTATTATATTATATGTTATCGATTCCGCTATGAGATTCTGTTTTCCTCTATTCTTTGTTCTTTTCTTTTTATTTACCCTAACAATATACCTTTTTGTCGATTGGATGCACAACATTGGAACACAGTGGTAGTGTTCGGTGTCGACTTTCGATGGTCAAACAGGCGGGTCGTTATAGGATATTTATCCGCTTTTCGAATGCGGACGGATTTTGGATTTTTCGAATATCCATTGACAGCCCTAAGCATTGGCTCGTTATAGATTTTTCCTAAGGAGAAATTGTGAGGCTGCAATTTTCTTAAGGGGATAACAACCCATTGTTGAGAAGTAATTAATTAAATTTAATAATAGAGATTTAAATAATTAAATTATTTGTAAATAATAAATGTGGATAATTTGGGATTAAATTAATTATAAACATTTGGAGTTTGAATGGTTTGAAAATATGGAAATTTGGTTGGTATTAAAATAATGAAGTATTTTTGGAAAGTTGAGAGTCATGATAAGAAAATACGTATTGATGAGATTTGAGAAAAAGATAATTTTTATTAGTGATATTTATTTATATTGGAATAAAGGATTATTAAGGTGATTATTAAATGAATTATTTTAGTGTCAAATATTATGAAGTTACAAATATTAATAAAAGATAATTTGATTATTTTGAGGTAATGATGTTTTAAAACTTAACATGATTTTCAAAATAACTTAAAAGTGGTTTAATGATTTTATAAAAATAATGATAAATCAAAGACTTTTGGAACTTATTATAGAGAGAATGAATTTTATTCAGTTAGTTATGCTAACAATTGATTTTATTATTATAGGCCTAATATTGCTATTTTGAGGTAATTAATTTTGACGTAAGAAAAATTATGAAGATATAATTTTGATAAAATTATATAATGTTGGGTAAACAAAATTATTATGTAAATATAGTTTTTTTGGTGAGATTTGGAGTTATTTTGGTTTGGTAAAATTAATTTATTTGCAAGTGAAAGAAAAGAATAAAATGAATTAGTGAGCTATCTCATGGCTCATTAGCCCATGACCTTATTCCATTCTATCCACGTCCCTTGAAAATTCTGGAACCTTCTTCCTTTGCCTCAAAAATTAATCTCGTAGCTCATTTATCCTATTTTTCCATCTCATGTAACATTTTCCAACCATAATCCCCTTTGACAAATATTCATTATAAATCAAATAAATTTCCATAAGTCATGAAATTTGAAACTTAACTCTCGACAAGATTCTACACCACTAGGAGTCTTCAATTCCAAAATTTAGTCGAGTCTAGGGTATGGTGGAAATAGTCAGTAAATGGGAAATGGGGCTTTTGAACGAGTAATGAAGTGTTGAAGGAAGGATGTTTTCTTATTACTAAGGTGAGTAATTCGTTACTCGTGAACCTATGTTTGAATGTGTGAAACCATTATTTGAATTATTGATTGTGCTATGAATTGTCGCGTGTCTCTGTGCTTATGGTTTCCATTGTTGTAAACTCTACATGATTAATAGGGCCAATACTTCATGATTTTTAATGCTTGGTATGGAGTGTTAATTTGTGTGCTAGAAGTGTTTGGTAAAATAAGATGCATCGAAGAAGTGGTTAATTGAGCAAAGATTGGTGAAGGAATATGGCATGCCTGAAGCTTTATTGCTCCAAACACAACTTGAGTGGTCGACTACTACGTCGTCAGCGTCGACCACTGGTGACCTAGCGGTGGACCATCCAAGATAGGCCTGTAGCAGTAAAGCTCCAAGCACTTGTTTGTGTTACCATATTTAAAAAAAATCGAAAATTTAATTAAATGTTTGATTTGGAAAGTAAGGAAAAGATGTTTTCCAAATATAAAATTATTTCGAACAAAAAGATTTGTTTGAATCAAGTATTAATTATTTAGTTAATTGAGCTTTAAAAATAGCTAGAAATTGTTTTTAGGCTTTGAAAATTCATTTAAATTGCTAATTAATTCTATAAAATTATGGAATGATTTCTAAATGCTGCTAATTGATTTTAGAAGAGTTTTCAATGGTTTCTAAATGTAAAGAAGAGATTTAAAGATATATTATATGATTTAAAGTAAATAGAAATTGATCTTGGGCCTATAAATTCATTTAAAATTATTTTCAAGTACTAAAAATTATGGGATGATTTTTATTAATCATAGTTGATTATAAAGGAGTTGTTTATGATTTTAAATATGGAAAGAGATTTAAAAATGTATTAAAAGGATTGAAATCCTTATTATTGTTTTAAATTAATGAAGAAAATGTATTTAAATACAAAGGCTTTTGGAAGTCTAATATATTTTCTATAAATAATTTTTTTTATAGACGATTGGTGTGCTTTGTGTGATTATATCTTCTATGTGATAAGGATATTGAATAAATGGAGTTCTAGTACCACTAACTGGTATATGACGTTTGGTAATATTTCTCTGGTTATTCTTTGGACTTGTTACACAAAATATTTTTGGATGGAATGAGTGTAGTGTACAAGCATATAGTAAATGAGTGAGTAACACCAGGTGCTATGGGACATCAAAGTTGATATTTGTTTCTATTACTCCTTGCGAGTAGTTGACGCTCGAACATGAACGGTGATACTGAGATATTGCATATACTGTGCATATTAGATGACGCTCGTTGTGGTGGGCATGGTTGTGTGCCTAGTGATATATATGGATGTGTACCAGTTCTATGTACTCTATTACTTTGGTGAGGGGTAAACCAGATTAGACTAGTACCCATCCTAGCAGCCTGATTGCAAGGCCATGCCCCGAATTTATGACACACCTTGTTTTATATTGTTGTATGCTATTGATGCGTGCTATTGTCTCATGTCACTTAAGCCAGCAGTCTGTTACTATTTGGGGCACCTGCAGCTATTGCATAGCGTAGACTTGCACCCGATGGATATTAGGTCATGATGGCTATCGTGGTAAATAAAGACCATTAGAGCAGTGCCAGACATGCACATGCGTAGTCTCCTAAAGCAAGCGAGTGACTGTCGGTCTCCTGCCTGGTTACGATGTATGATAAACAAACATACGACATTTATATATCTCTTTGAGTTGATGTAGTATAACGATGAGTAGACGACTATACTTGAGATTATGTGTTCAGTGTATGGTCAATCCATGTACATGAGATTATTAAGGAGGATAATCGAGGCTGTACTGAGGTGTTAGCCTATTCTTTGTTGATGTGTGTTGCAGTTATATGTTTGGTTATATGGATGCTTGTTTGTGTCATATATATGAGTACGATGGACCCGGGATATGTCTACTGATGATTATCTAAAAGATAATGTTGGGCATTGTTGTGTGTTAGCCTTATGATATTCAATAGTTCTCATGTACTGATGATGGTTGGATGTGCGAATGTTTCACCCATTTCTGATGTTATACTACTTGATTTGTTGCTTGTATATGGGTGATTATACTTAGGCATGGTTTTGAGATATGTAGCGAGATTAGTAATATTTAATTCCATTTTAATATGTGTGTGTATGTGTGTTTATATATATATATATATAAACACACGCACACATACATACATACATATACATACATATATGTATGTATAGTTGTAGCATGCCAGTTTCTATGACATTGACATCCACATCTACACATAGTCCGACCCGTGTGTTATTTATATAATACTCGAGTCAGTTCGAGATTTTTCAGGTTCAAGGACGAAGAGATTAGTTTGTGATTATTGAACTTAGTTGGTGGCTAGATTACTAGCAGCATAGTGGAATATTATGTATTTATATGGTATAATGTATATTTATGTTGGTTTGTATGTATTGGACCTTTCATGTATGCTTTGAGAGATGGTGGACATTTGACTTGTATGTCCATTTTGTCTTGTATATTTCACTTATTGTATTTTATGTATGTGTTTGATGACTATGTGGTCTCTATTATTTATTATATGTGTGTAGTGTCTAATTCGGGAAACACGTATGTTTATTGCTTTGTTTCAATACTGTGTATGTATAGGTGAGTGGTTTATGATTTTTGAAATACGTATCAGTGTTAATATAAGAGAATATTCATGCGTGACAGCCTAATACTGTCTCATTCTGTGTACTATTAAACAGTATTACCCGATAATACCGTTAGTAGTATAGGTGTTACATGCTGGCATTTCAGCAAACACCATACCAGCATCA
The DNA here is from genome assembly GCA_030737815.1 of Allium fistulosum. Lineage (NCBI taxonomy): Eukaryota > Viridiplantae > Streptophyta > Magnoliopsida > Asparagales > Amaryllidaceae > Allium > Allium fistulosum. The sequence continues at coordinate 696,158,834 of CM060903.1, read as the reverse complement.
TCTCACAGCTGCATTTCAGCAAACAGAATTGAAGAGATCGATGAATTCAATCCCTGGATACAATCTGAAGAAGTTGGATAGTTTGATGGATACTCAGGAGGAGGAAAACACCTGCAGTAGCAAACAGAAGAAGAGGATGTAAAGATATGCACACGTGCACATGTGCACGTGCACAAATATTTGCACAATACTGCTTATTGTGATCAATAATATTAATGAGCTGTCAATAACGGCTAGTTTGATTTGGTCACACTGGATATTGTATAAGTAGGGATCAATTGATGTAAATGACATATGAAGAAAGATTAATAAAAAAGTATCAGTTCTCTTTTTACCTGTGTGCATTTTCTCTTAATACTGTCTTCTCTCTATTTTCTTATTCCCTAATCTGAATTCTGTTTCAATTCCGAGTGTATTGTATCACCACCCTCCTCTTATCAAATCTGCTCTGTTCTTATATTTTCCAGCCACTCAAACACCATTACTTGTTATCCCACCATGACTCAGACTCGAGCACAGACTAACAAGGAGAAGGAGCCTACCAAAATGGTATCAGAGCCAGCTGATGAGCCTAATTCTGACCCTCATCAAGATCTTCCATTACACTCAGAAACTAATCAAGAAGGACCTTCTTCTCTGGAATCAGCAAACAGTGATAATATTTTTGAATTCTGGCAAAGACAAGACTTAATCAACAACAGAACCACCTTATCATTGAAGAAACTGGAAAGAACTACCCAAGAATTATCAATTACCACCTCCACTCTGACAAAGCAAAGTCAAGAAACCACGGAGAAGCTTGATAACATGCAAGAAATGATGACAAAATTTTTCTCCGAATTAAAAGACATCAAGAACCAAAAATCATCTGATCAGAACTACAGATCTGACATTTACAGATCCTCTTCTCTTCCACAAAATTCATTTCAAAATCCTAGATCAAATATTTATATTCCACCAAATAACAGACCACCAATTTTACCCAGGCCGGATCCCAATCCCTATGATCATTCTCCATCTAGACATTCTGATACTTCTCCTCGACACTCAAAAGACATGGCTAAACTTAATATCAAAATAGATTTTCCAACCTTTTCTGGTGAAGACAGAGTAATAGATTGGCTTCGGCAGGTTGAACAGTTCTTCAAATACAACCAGACTGACATCCAAGAATGGGTACACATATGTTCTTTTCATCTCAAAAAGGAAGCTCTCCAATGGTTTTACAGGTACTCTCACACTGTTTCAGATTATGATCAATGGTCAGTCTTTAGCAAAGCTATTCAGGTACGATTTCTTTCTAATGATTTAGACAGGCCATATGATACTTTTTCTTCCCTCAAACAAATTTCTTCTGTCATGCAATATGTTAACCAGTTTGAGCAATTAGAGGGCATGATTGAACACATTACACCTATACATCTTTTACAAAAAATTTTGGGTGGTTTAAAAGATGAAATTAAATTTGATGTTATAGCGGCTAATCCACCAGATTTTGACTCAGCTGTGGCTTTAGCAAAAACATTTGAAACCAAATGGTTATCTGTTAATAGAATTAACAGAAAGACTTCTTTAAAAAATTCTGTGCCTTCATTTTTTGACAGCAATAAAAATTCTTCCCAACAAAAAATTGCTTCCAATAACTCTGATCGATTTTCTAAAATCAAGCAATTAACTCCTGAAGAATTATTAGCCAAGAAAAAAAATAATATCTGCTATGGCTGCAACGAAAAATATTATTTTGGTCATAAATGCAAAACAAAACAAATTCATGTGATGGAAGGAATCATCGATTTATCTGATCAAAATGAAACCCCTGATCAAGATAGTGACCCTGAAAATCTTTTGCAAACTTCTGCTACTGATAATACTCTAGCAACAGATCATACTTTATTATCAATTTCTATCAATGCTTTGCTTGGCATTCCTACTTTACACACTATGAAAATTAAAGGTATGATCAATAACAAATCAGTTATTTTATTAATTGATTCAGGATCAACCCATAGTTTTATTCATAATTCTTTAGCCAGCAAATTAAACTTACAAAGAAGTCAAGCAAGACATTTTGAAGTACAGGTAGCTAATGGCCAGAAATTACATGGCAATGAATTTTGTTCTCAAGTTGTACTCACTTGCCAAGGATGCAAAATGCCAATTGTATTTCCAATGGAAGGATGTCAAGTTGTTTTAGGTGCACAATGGATGAAAGAACTAGATGAAATTTGTTTTAACTTTAAGAAATTGCAGGTTCGATTTTTTTACAAAAACAAAGAATATAAATGGCAAGGAATGATCCAACCTGATAATTATACTGTTGATGATAAAAGAGCAACAAAAGAATTCAACTCAGCTCAACTCAGATTTATGTTGCTGTCTACTGAATCAACAACTGTTGCTCCCAGTCGTTCAATACACAAAGATATTCAATCACTGTTGGATAGATTCCCTTCTGTTCTGTCTTCAACACTCTCCCTGCCACCTACAAGACAATGCGATCACAAAATACCTTTATCAGAGGGATCTAAACCAGTTTGTCTAAAACCCTATAGATATTCTCATCATATTAAAAATGAATTAGACAAATTAATTTCTACTATGCTATCCTCTGGTATTATTAGAAATAGCTCTAGTGAATTTGCTGCCCCTGTTGTTATGGTTAGGAAAAAAGACTTTTCATGGAGACTTTGTATAGATTATAGGGCATTAAACAAACTAACAATTAAAAATAAGTTTCCCATACCATTAATTGATGATTTATTAGATGAATTATATGGTTCTAAATTTTTTACCAAATTAGATCTGAAGTCAGGTTATCATCAAATTCGTATGAATGATGATGATATTCATAAAACAGCTTTTAGAACACATAATGGTCATTATGAATTTTTGGTGATGCCCTTTGGTTTGACTAATGCCCCTTCTACATTTCAATCTCTAATGAATAGTATTTTTAAAAATTATTTACGAAATTTTATTCTCGTATTCTTTGATGATATTTTAATCTACAGCAAAAACTGGGATGATCATTTGATTCACTTGGAAACTACACTTCAAACTCTTCAATACAATCACCTGGTGATCAATATTTCCAAATGCTCCTTTGCAGCAGACAGCATCAAGTACCTCGGTCATATCATTTCCCATGACGGCATTGCTGTAGACAAAGAAAAAACAAAGGCTATCATGGAATGGCCACAGCCACAAAATATCAAAGCACTTAGAGGATTTTTGGGCCTGGCTGGATACTACAGAAAATTCATCAAGGGATATGGTTTAATTGCAAAACCACTTACTACTTTGCTCAAGAAGAATTCATTTGCATGGACACCGGAAGCAACAGATGCTTTCTACAAATTGAAATCATGCCTCATTAGCCCTCCTGTTTTATCACTGCCTGATTTCTCTAAAGACTTTATAATAGAATGTGATGCAAGTGGCTGTGGAATTGGAGCTGTGCTCTTACAAAACAACAAACCTATTGCATTTATTAGTCAGCCTCTTCAAGGAAGGAATCTTCTACTATCTACTTATGAGAAAGAGCTATTGGCATTGATCTTAGCAACAAAAAAGTGGTCTCAATATCTACTGGGCAGAAAGTTTATAATTCGAACTGACCATCAGAGCCTACAACACTTATTATCTCAGAAATTAACAACTGGTATTCAGGGAAAATGGTTAGCTAAGCTACATGGATATGATTACCAAGTGGAGTATAAAAAAGGCAAAGACAATATTGTGGCTGATAGTTTGTCTCGAATTCATGAACAACCACAGCTAACAGCTCTGACTACAGTTCAATCTGACTAGATTTTGGAACTTAGAAAGGAAGTCAATCAGTCTCCATTTTATGAAATTACAAAAGAACAAATTCTACAAGGAAGCTTGGACTCAAACAAATATAAAATACTTGATGATTTAATCTTTTATAAAGGAAGAATCCTCCTAGATCCTACCAGTGTTAGTCTGATTAACATCATTCTCTTCGAATTCCATTCCTCACCACTAGGAGGTCATTCAGGGGTACGACAAACTCTACAAAAAATTAAGAAAGTTTTTTTTGGAGGCATATAAAGAAATCAGTTGAAAGATACATTCGAGATTGTGATACTTATCAAAGATCCAAAAGTGAAAATATCAAATATCCAGGACTCCTTCAACCACTGCCAACTCCTGATACTGTATGGACAGACATTACCATGGATTTTATCACTCATTTACCAAAAAGCAATAATGCCACTGTTATATATGTTGTGGTAGATCGGTTATCTAAGTATGCACACTTTTTCTCACTCACACATCCATAAACCGCAAAGCAAGTGGCCAAAGTATTTTTTGATGGGATATTTAAATTATATGGTATGCCTAAATCAATCATTAGTGACAGGGATTCTATATTTTTAAGAAACTTTTGGACTGAATTATTCAAGCTTCAGGGATGCACACTCAAATACAGTTCAGCCTATCATCCACAAACAGATGGTCAGTCTGAAGCTACTAACAAGATTTTGGAAACATACCTCCGCTGTTTTGTGTCGCATCAGCCTAGTGAATGGACAAAGTGGTTAACTCTCGCTGAATTCTGGTTTAATACTTCATGGAAACAGGCTACCAATTTAACCCCTTATGAAATTTTGTATGGAAAACCACCACCAACTCTCTTATCATATGTTCCTCATACTGCCAGAGTCGAGCAAGTTGAACAGCACCTTTTTTCCAGAGATATTATCATGCAATTCTTAAAGGATAGCCTGGCTCTTGCTCAAGAAAGAATGAAAAAATTTGCAAATCAGAAACGAACAGAAAGATCATTCTCTGTCAATGACTGGGCCTACCTAAAACTGCAACCATATAGGCAAATTTCAGTCAGTTCCACTAAGACAACTAAGTTGTCTCCAAAATATTATGGTCCTTTCAAAATAATTAAACGAATAGGAGAAGTTGCATATAAATTAGACCTACCTGCTGGCTCACAGATCCACCCAGTATTTCATATATCTCAGTTGAAGAAACGAGTTGGTTCACACATCATTCAACAACAAGAAATGTCATCACAAACAGTTGGAATAGTTGATGAGCCAGAACAAATACTGGATCGACGATTGATACCTAGAAATAATAAACCAGTGGTTCAAGCACTTATCAAATGGAAGAACAAACCCACGTTAGAAGCAACTTGGGAGGATTATTGGGATATGATTAAGCGTTTTCCTACTCTGGACCTTGAGGCAAGGTCCATTTTTAAAGAGGAGGGGAGATGTTACATGCTGGCATTTCAGCAAACACCATACCAGCATCATCTCACAGCTGCATTTCAGCAAACAGAATTGAAGAGATCGATGAATTCAATCCCTGGATACAATCTGAAGAAGTTGGATAGTTTGATGGATACTCAGGAGGAGGAAAACACCTGCTGTAGCAAACAGAAGAAGAGGATGTAAAGATATGCACACGTGCACATGTGCACGTGCACAAATATTTGCACAATACTGCTTATTGTGATCAATAATATTAATGAGCTGTCAATAACGGCTAGTTTGATTTGGTCACATTGGATATTGTATAAGTAGGGATCAATTGATGTAAATGACATATGAAGAAAGATTAATAAAAAAGTATCAGTTCTCTTTTTACCTGTGTGCATTTTCTCTTAATACTGTCTTCTCTCTATTTTCTTATTCCCTAATCTGAATTCTGTTTCAATTCCGAGTGTATTGTATCACCACCCTCCTCTTATCAAATCTGCTCTGTTCTTATATTTTCCAGCCACTCAAACACCATTACTTGTTATCCCACCATGACTCAGACTCGAGCACAGACTAACAAGGAGAAGGAGCCTACCAATAGGTATTGAGGTTATATTGCTAGAAGAGAGTGAAGAAAAGCTAAAAATCCTCCGAAGCGGTAGGTTAGAAATTAAAAATGTATTTTTACCAATTATAGCGGAAATTTGAAAGAAAAGAAAAATCTGAAAGAAAAAAGTTTAGGTCATCGTTATTTTTAATTTGAGAAGATAAAAGAGGGAAGAACTGAATGCTGTGATTTTGTGTAATTCACAACCTAAAAATGGTTTATGGTTATTGGACATAAGATAAAATATGTAAATTCCTCCAACTTACAACTTAACTGTGGTGGATGAACTGGAGGAACTATAGTATTTTTTACGTTTTCTCCCTCCCCACATGTCTGGAATAAGTTTGCATAAGTTCAGACTAGACTGAAACAATAGTTAAGCGATACATCATATGATACTATGTGTAAAATTGATATTTGTATATGACTGCCCAAGTTTGGAATGCACTTAGGAATAGTACTCTCGTGAATTTTGGTGCTGCTCCTTTTTTATATTTAAATAATATTACAATTTTGTCTTTTACTGCCCTTTTGTCTTTAAAGCCACTGTGTATGTGCAGTAGTATATTCTCAACTTGAATTGGCGTACATGCGCCAACTCAGCATCCTTTTTTTTTTCGCCCAACTAAAGGTCTAAAGCATACAATCCAATTTCGATTAAATAACGCATTTTTAAATAAAATTATAAATTATTTAGCGATAAGTCGGTATTCATGGTATACTTTATCTATCAGTAAACCATTTTTCTTATACTCCATTTGAATGAGAGTTGATGGAAAATAAACATAAAAAATACTAACAACCTGAATATCTTTAGCCATTTTGAGCGTGGAAATTGAAAATAAAGATTGGTATTCTTGTCGAATATAGTTGGAATTCAATCACTTCGGTAGTAAGAGATGCCATGCCAATAGACCATAAAAATACAAATATCTTTAGTGGTGGGAACCACGTACGTGCTTGTTTTCAAGACCATTGCTGAATGCATTCACTTTAGTTTATACGATACATATGAATGGTTTTTCTGTAAATTGAACGTGGTTAGTTCAAGAGAAATAATTTGCATAAAAGTTAAGTTATATTTCTACGTCGAAATTATGCATAGTTTATTTGAATTTTATTTCTTAGTTGCAACATCTAATTTGTTGTTAGTTTGAATTTTTTTCTATTAATTAGTAAAAGAAGTTTATTTGTCAGACCTTATTTTTAAATGGTATTAAAGGTTTGGTTAAACTTGTTATTAGAAAATTTGAATTTGTAAACAAAGTTTATTTGTTAGTTCCTATATTTAAACGACGCTAAGATTTGGTAATATTTGTAAATGTTTATTTGTTATATACTAGGTTTAAGTGATCGTAAGATTTGGTAATATTTGTAGGAGGTTTTGAATTTGTAAAAGAATTTAGATTCAATTTTCAAATGATATTAAGATAGAATGACGTTTTTGGTAGTTCACGTTGATACCAAAATAGCGTGAAACCAAAGTTATTTGTTATGGTTATTTGGTGCAAGTTATAGCGTGGGCTTCAGCACTTATTCGGCAGTGGGCTTCAATCTAAAGCCATTTAAACACCCGTGTTGTTAATACCCATTACTAATATTAATTTGTTTGATCCAAGTATTCGAGTCAAAGATAATTTACACTTAGACCTAATTGAACGGCAGCTGAAAGTAAATTATGAGTTCATAGCTGCAAATGAGATATGCCGAAAACATAGAATTAACAATCAGCCTAAAAGTAGACAATGTTAAGCCCATTGGGCTTTGGTTTTACCATTGAGTGCACGTATTATTACAAATCAAACTTGCAGCAAACGTCGAATTCGTTATGAACTGCAGTCACTGTTTATGAATTGCAGCAAACATAACATATGTTTTTATGGACAACTGTCATTCATAGCCCTAGATTATGACTTGCAATCACTGTTTATTCTTTATTTTTTCCCAAAAGCAAAAAAAGCTAGGTCTCTTTGATTTGTCATTTTTAGTTTTATGTTTTCGTCCAAAGACCGTATACCAAACGCATGCATTTTTAAAAAGCAACCTATTTGAAAAATGGCACTAACATGTAAAATAGTAAACAAATATATTTTATTTTTCGTGTTTTGAGAAATTATAAAAAAATGGAAAATAATCTAGTCCCTCTATCATCTCTCCGTCATCAGCGTAATGTCCCGAAATTTAAAATATTTTTCTGTTATCCTCGTATTTTGTTATGAATGTTGAATATTGAAAATACAAAATACAAATGAAACCAAACAGATATTAAATAGTTCTCATCTTTGATTTTTTTTTTTTTTTTAGAAAATTAAGAAAAAGAAAACCAACTTTTAACGACGACCACACTAAACATATAATAATAAAATAAAATAAAATAGACAATAGAGCTGGAAATAAAATACACTCATAGTAATTAATGTTGTGCTACTGTAAAATTATGATGAGCAGTTTGACAATTTAAGTAGGTCAAATTCTTCCTACTCCACCATTATCTTACACTAGCAGGTTTTAAATTACCAACTAGGAGAAAAAATAATCATAGCGTATGGAAGTTGTTTTAATGGAGTACATGAATAGAAGTGGATTACTTGAAACATAAACTTTTATTCAACCAACATTATGCAAACTATATTTGGTTGCTTCTTCCCATCAAAAAGAGCAAAAATTCAACTTGTGCGAATAATTATAATCGAGGCTGTTTGTTATCGTATGGAGTCTTACATTCAATCATTCATCTCAGAATCATTATAAGATTTTATAGTAGTATTTAAAGTAAACTCCTAGTTAATACATCTATATTCAACATCAAAGAGCAATAAATATATTAAGCAATGCAAAGACTTTTGGGCGCATTGATTGCTTTTTGATTAAGATCACTTTTATATCAAAATCTAAGTATCATATAAATTAAACTTATTGATGGATAAAATAATTTATATCAACTACTATTTTACAGTTTAATATCGGTTAGAAGCTTTTAGTAAACTGCTGCACTGCAAATCATGGAACCCCTTAAACAGTAGTTAAAAAAATTATTTAATTTAAAAAAAATGAAGAAGAACATGATGAACCAGAAAATAGAAAAGTTAAAGTGAAACGTTATTTAATTTATTAGCTTCTATTAAATAACTGAAAGACAAGCTAGCATCTTTAATCAAAAAAGGGTATCATGCACCATCTCGCAAACATTATAAACTCCATTTAGGCAGAAAAATATTTTACATACTAATAAATTTAAAATACAGCAAATAACAGTTTAATACGAACTCAAACGGTCTACATAATATAATCATGATACTTGCACTAGAACTCAGCAATTTATACACAATTAAACTAATCAAACTACATGATACAAAAGTTTGAAATCATCAACTACTTTGATTATATTGAGTTCAAAGTAGACTTCCAAAAAAAATTCAAAAATATAATATACACAAACAAAATGTTTGAATAAAAGATATATATATACATGTACATTACTCTACGGTAACAAAAATGTACAAGGAACTTTCTGCTTTCTATAAGGGATCATTATCTCCAATCCCCAAACTCCACATGGAAATCAAATCAAAATTTTAACCCATTGGCAAAAACTAGTTAGCAAAAGAAAAAGAAAATATGTATATTAAACAAAAAAAGAGGGAAAAACTTTTCATTTAAGAAGATACAGTCTGAATATTCATGGAAGATACTTTCTTCTGCAATTTTCCCTTCAACTGTCTAATCTTAGCATCGACTCTAGCCGAAATCCCGATTTTAGTATCATGCCTTGCTTTAGAACTCTCCCTCTTCCACATTCTTTGATCTTCCACATCTCTCCTAAAGTACTTGATTTCTTGTATTACATGATGGTCTAAAGGATTACATATCCTTTGATACGAAATATGTGCAAAGTAAGGTATGGTGCATGATATTGTCACCAAAAGTGTGACTATCCAATATATAGGGGCAGGACTTAGTACTTCTGTTAGGATTTGATATGCATTTCCTGAAATGAGAGGTGAAACCATGCCATAGGCTAAAAGGAGCAGATACCATGTGGCAATACTACCCCAGATTAATAGGTGTTGTATCCACGTGAAGTGGCTCATTGTGAGGGCAATTTGGGTATTTACTACCCATATGATGCAGGTGAACATGGTGGTTCCTAAGGCTGCCATGTCGGCGGTTTGTCCTTCGCTTCGGAAGGCTTGGAGATAGAATATGTTTATGTTGATGAAGAAGATGGCAAGGGATGAGTAGAGGCCATTGGCCATCCAACCGAATATTCTATATCTATCGAAAAATAGGTTTTTGGGACCTTGTTGATACAATGCTGGGAACTGCATTGAAAAAGTTCTTTGTTAAAATTTATAAGTTTAATTTAAGTCAAATAAAGTTAGATTAACATCAATATCTCCTCCCATTTGAGTAAAAGAAATTGTGCTATGCAGTTCCTTCATCAAAAGCAGTCTCAGGATAGAGGGAAATATCAAGCGCGAGTTATATTTCTTACTACACGTCTGTTTCTGTAATTACTTAACAGAACAAGCAAAGTAATAGTTGCTCTTTTATAAATTTATGTGTCTGTGCTAATAGAATATTATTTGCATATCAGAAGATATAATCTATTCAAAACAAAATAAAAAGGTCTAACCTGCAAGCAAACTTCAGAGGAAACATCTTGCTCAAAGACTCCAAGTGATATGACAGGCAATGATGTCAGAATAACATTAAATAATATCATATACCAGTCATCATATACAGATTGACCAGAGAAACTAGCATACGCCTCGAAATAGAATATTGTGAGACCAAATGCAATATTCTTGTAGAAAAAGTAGCATACCTGAAAGATAATTCAATATAGACAGAACGTCATAATAGGGAAATCTATGTTTAAAGCTCGAAAACGAAAAATACACGGGTAAATTAGACAAATAACTAAACTTTATGCATTGACAAAAGTACACTTCATGAACAATCAAAATAATCAACTATACAAATAATATCATATATGTGTAAAGTGATATTAGTGCTCTCTTATATATTTTACAAAAACTTGCATCAGCTGTGGAAGTTAAGATGTAACCATCTGGATATTGCTTACATTTTGTAGTAATGTAATTAACATTGAAAACGTGAACAAAGGGTCGAAGTTTGGAAGTGATAATTTTACCATTTGAGCAATCCTTTTGTAACACCAATGTCCATGAACAACAAGAAGTCGCTCTAAAAACCGAAATTGAGCTATAGAGAAGTCACTAGCCATGACAGCCTACAAAAAAGAAGAAGCCAGTGATATATGTGACGTACATTCCTATATAATTAAGCATTCAAGAAACTTAAGTAACTAAGTTCTTTCAGTAACCAACCTGCATTCCTTCTACACCACTGATCCCAACACCAATATCAGCCTCTTGAATCATACCAACGTCATTGGCTCCATCACCAACTGCTAAAGTAGTTTTACCAGTCCCTTCTTTCACTAATCGAGTCACCTAAACGAAAGCAGCTCTTGCTTAATTTATATTTATCATAGAACATTTGATAAACACTTATAAGTGTTAATACTAACCAATGCCTTTTGTTTTGGAGAGACACGACAACATATAACAGAAGCGCAAACTACAGCTAAGCTCAAGAAGTGATGCTTCATATCATCCTCCAACGCATATGCCAAAGCTTTGCCGTCAATAATCAAAGCAAAAGCTGCATGGGGATCCTTTTCAAGCTTTACCAATTGAGAAGCATTGGTGATTTGCATCAACATATTCTCCCTTATAGCCTAACCACTCAATGAAAATTTATTAGAAACAAACCAGTTACATAGAAACATATTTTACCCAAAACAGCAAAATAATAAAAATTCATGGAGTAGATATTATACCTTCTTTGAGTCTTCTGCTGTTGGGTCATTATTCATTGCAGATAAACAAATCTGCCTCATGCCTTGTCTAAGTAAGCTGCATGCAAACCTTTTATAAAAACTTTTATTAATAAAACAAGTTCCTCAACTATAGCAATACAGATACAGATGCATATGGATTTAAAAGACGCTTACCCTATATTGATCGCAGTTTCCATTTTGTCGCCTGTTAAAACCCATATCTTAAGACCAGCTTGAGCTAATTTATCTATGCATTGAGGCACCTATAAATAATAATATTTGATTTTAAATAAAATAAAATAGCTAATGGCTGAAAATAATGTGTAAATGGCAGATACATACGCCTTTCTGTAGTTTGTCTTCAACAGCTGTTGCACCTACAAGAATTAAATCTCTTTCCATCATATCAGCAACTCGTTCAATATTAGCCTCTCTATTGGGTCCTATAGTAGTCTTTGCCTTTAAAAACTCAACATTCCAAGCTGAATACTCAGATTCTTCAAGTTTTTTATATGCAAGTGCTAATGTACGCAGACCAGCTTCCCCGTATTCATTTAGGTGTCGTGCTGTATCCATTTCATACATTTTTCCAGCTTTTGAAAGTTTATCTAGTATAATGCTGAATAAAATAACATAGACAGAAATTAACAGTTTGCAAGCAATACATGGCTCTGGTTACCTTAGTTGAATGTACGATTTGCTTCTCAATAAGATCGATAAAGTAGACAATCTATACCTGTCAGCACCTTTGCAAAGAAGAAAGAGTTGTCCAGATTCATCTCGAACAACTACGGACATTCTCTTCCTCTTGCTGCTAAATTCCAAAAGGTTTAGAATCTTGAACTCTCTGCAATAATGAAGTTCAAAAGGGTTAATTTCACAGTATACCAAAACTAACAAACAGCAAATATATGTTTTATTGGAACTATATATAAAACTAGAAAGAAAGAAACAATGAAGATCCATCTGACTAGGCCCTATAAACTCCTGTGGATGTTGTTACTATAATAAATATATAATATGAATTCAAATATTTGCTACCAGAGGCAGAATCAATAGATAGATAATTTATAAAACAGTGAAACGGTTTTGTTTTGAGGCCAGTTTAACATTCTACCAATAAGCCTGATAAGTTGATTGTGGGATATGAATTGACACCAAGCTGGCATAATAACTAGGATATTTCTTTTCTTTCAAAATAATAATAACAATGATAATAATAACTAATAACAAACCTTTCAATATAATTCCCAGATGGATAAATTCTTTCTCGAACAAAAACACTGGATTGAGTTCTTTTACAAAATTCAAATCCGAATTCTCTAGCAGCCACAAGAAAAGCCCCTTCATCAGGAGATTCAGCTTCATAAGTAAAGTCCCCAGTTTCTTCATTTGGTTCAGGTATTGCAGTATGACACAATGCAAGTATCCTGAAAAACAAAGTAATGGTACCAGCATTTGGCTCTTTAATCCAATTTCCATGCATAAGCCTGTCATCCTCAAAACTGAATCCTTTAATCAATGCTTTCTTCTCGACACTTTCCAAAACATTTTCAATTTCTATTCCTGATGGACTATTAGGAGCTTCTGAAGCCATTTGCTTTGCAGCAGCAATTTCTACTTCACTAGAACCTACGCCATATGAAATCCCAGCAATGGAGCACTTTATAAAGTCCATTTGATTGCATGTCAATGTACCAGTTTTATCTGACAAAATCGTATCCACTTGGCCAAGCTCTTCATTCAGATTTGAAGTACGAGCTTGTGCAGTATTTCCAGACTCCTCATCATACATATGTATATCTTTATTGATGAACATGGCTTGCCATACTTTTACAATTTCAATTGATACATAAAGTGAAATAGGAATTAGGTATCCGTACATGATAAGTGCAGTTACTAAATGGTACATTCCAGAAGTTAGAGGCTTGTCGGGATCGAAAAATCTCTTATTATCATCATCTGCATTCGGTTGCAGATACCACCATTCAGGCATGCAAAATCTTGTTCTCGCAGCAAATCCAATCGAACTAATCAATGATATCAACAAAAGAAGAGTAAACAATACATAAATTATGTTATCCATCTTCTTCTCTATCGTGCTTCTTTTTGAAGGCGACTCGGTAGAATTTTGCATAACTTTTGTATCATGCCCAGTAAAAATAACTACTCCATAGATATAAGTTGTATTTCGCAGCTTTGAGTCTCTTATAAGAATTTGATTTGGATCAAGAGCATATACCTGGCGCTCATATTCAAAGTTACCAACAAAAGTGTACAGATTTGGATTTGGATCTTCACAGCGAATCTTAGACCTGAAATCTTTGAAAGACTCTTCATCATCTAGTGGTAAAGTTACCTCTAAAGATCTCTTAACCTTCAAATTTGTCTCCCCATCCAAATTCATAGTCTCAACGTAACAAATCCCATCTTCATAGCTAGACGATAGCAGTAACAAATCAGCCGGAAAAAATTGATCTTTCTCAACCTTCACTACATCTCCAACCCGAATCTTCTGCCAGTGTTTATACTTAAAAGTACCATCCCCTTTATGTGTACTAACTTTTCGAATATTTACTTTCATATCCTGCATAAACCTTCTCCAATCTTCAATAGCCTCCTTAGCCATACTCAAACCAACAACGAAAGCTAATGGAGCTATCATACTAACAGGAGAAAAAGGTGCAACAGGAGTAAGCGAAAGCAACGCAGCCAATAAGAAGTAAAAGTTCGCAACACGTCTAAACTGCTCGAATATAGCTTTTGGGAGAAAAGTAATGACGTTGTACTTGGTGGTGGATACATAATTTGTGGGATACTTCAAAGGTTTTGTACGATGAAGGCGAGGTTGGTTACAGTGAACTATTCGAGAAAATCCAGGTCCTTGTAGAGTTTGAGGAGGTTCTACTTCATCTGATAAAACAGAAGGGCGAACACAAGAAAAAGAATAGAGCTTGCTCCATCTTACTCTATCTCTTCGTCGTGCCTCTCTTGCCATTATTCCTCTTTCTTTTTTCCTGTAGTGTTTCAGTCTAGCTACAACTGACTGATATCATTCACGCTTGTAGCTATCGGTTTAAAATGGCTTTTGACATTTGATCTTGATTAAAATAGGTTGAAGCCAGATTGTAAGCAGTTTATCTGAAATACAGGGAAAGATGATGATTTTGACCGGAGACAAAAATTATACAAATTTCGTGATTATTTATTTGCACCATTGCATGGCAAATTCTACTCAATATTTCCATATAAAATTTGAAATCTGATAATGGGAAGAATAAAAAATAGCAATGTTGCTGAAAAATAAAGTTAAATTTGAGATTGACACAACATGAAACACGTTTCAAGGCAAATAAACATAAGTTTGGAAGCTTTCATATCAATTACGATCGTTCCATTTCAATAATATGAGCAAAAGAGGAACAACAGTGATAACTTAATACTTCAGTAACATAATATTTTAAAAACAATTAGATAAAATAAATAGCTAGTAAGAAGCGGCTTCAGTTCGGATCTGAAAACCAAACGAAAAAACTAAACCCCTAACGTAAATGTACACAAAAAATTCACGAAATCGCTAAGAATTAGGAAGAGAACAACGAAAATTCGCGAAGAAAAACCACAAACAATCAAAATCAAGCTCTTAGAAGAAGAAAAATCAAGTCGACTCACCTCAAGTTCTCAAAGATCGCTCTCTCGGTAGGATTGTTCCATATTCTCGGCTTTCTTTTCTTCAAAACAAAATAAAATTTGATTTTGAACCTAAGAAGATTTAGTATTTATTTAGGCTCATAACAAGGAGTCTTCGTCAATTTAGAATACAAAAAAGCGATTAAGTAAATAAATGGTAAATAAAATAAAAAATTACGAAATTAATCAACCTCGGTTAGCTGGCTAGTTGGGTCCCAACGTACCCAGCCATGTAGCACAGGTGTTTCTATATGATTAGGTGAACTAGTGTATGGTGTTTTAGTAAATTTAGTAAATCATTCACTAAATTTTGTATTTGTGACTAATGAATTGATATTATTAGCTGTATTTGGTCACACTAACGAGGAATCGATAGACATATATGCAAACGAATGATACAAGTACATATGGATGCAGGAAACTGTACCAATGTGAGAAATATATTATTAGTGTACATATGTTCATGTAAGCGGCATAACGCGTGAGATGTTGTTTAGTTATGTTCAAATGTGTACGACCATAAACCGAATTCAATATATAGTTTCGGTATATAATTTCAGTATAGGAAAATTTAGTAAAGGTTGAATGCACGCAAATAGAATCCTTTGCCGTTTAGGAATATAACAAAACCAATGAACTGTGTGTGGGTAGGTCGGATTCGGTCCGGGTATCTTAAAACTCGGACTCAAGTCCAATTATAACAATCAAAATTCGAACTCATCCCGAGCTCGTAGGATATTTCAAAACCAATAGACGAAGCCGGTCCGTCGGGCTTTTCAAGTTCGCTGGTTGATACTCGTATACCGAATTCATAATGTTTGTGCTAAAATCATATTTTAAACTTGTGATTTTTATAAAATTTATACACATACAATGTTAACATTTAAATTGAATGGTGATGTAGACAAATTCACTACAAATGTAAACAAAAACATCTATATGCAAACAAACGAAATGGTTAACAAATAACATAAATATTCATGTTTTGATATTATAGAAAACTAATAATCGGATCGTATCCAAATCGGACCGGGTTTTGATAAAACCATATCTGATCCTAATAGTAAACGGGTTGGACCTGGATCGGGCCTGGATAGTTAGGACAAAACCTATACCCGTATTAACATGGCTGACTCGGACTAGGCTCCGACTGAAGCTCGTACCATTGACAGACTTATGTGTGAGTTTGCTTTCACCGATTATGTGTCAATACAAAAACGGACATCGTTAAATTTAATAAGAGTTACCGTACAAATGCATAAGTATTTATTATAGAATATTAAATAAAAATGGAATATTAAACTTTTCGTATCATTGTCTCTCATTCGCTCACACTTAAAACATTTTCTCTCATCAATTTAAAGGGAAAAATAATAATTTGCTCTTTCACACCAAAATATATATCCGCTGGTTTATTATTTTCATCTATCGACTTACTACATTTATTATTCTTATATGATCGAACTAACATTCCCTTGTTCTTCTCGACACCTTGAATAGAAGAATAAAAATTCTTATCTCATCGTGTTTTTTAATTTTATCTTTATTCGCCCTATTTTCATAATTTTGTTTCTGTTCCATGTCCATTTTCGTACATCTTCACTTTATTATCACTCTTCTCATAATTTTGTTCCTTTGCCATCTTCATTTTCATATAAAAAGATTCAATTCACAACTAGAAACAAATTAGAAATTCTTTTTAAACAATTTACTTATGAAGAAGCTGAGCAAAAGTGGAAGGTCTTTGGTGGCTAGAATAGACAAGGTGGAAAAGATGGTAGATAAAATCAAATCCTTTCTTGGAAAGATTTAGAAGAAACTTAGTGGGAAATCTATTCTATCTCGCCACCACTTCTTCACCTACTCAAAATCCTACCTTTGTACCTAACAGCGATTACTATGGATTAGAAAATCAAGACATGAATAATGATATTCCTAGAAGAAATGTAGGGGTTGAAGGTTGGGCATCATGGTATTGAGGTACATTTTTCTAATACTTCCTTTAATTATAAAATCATATTATAACTTTTATTATGTGTCACTCTTTGGTGTTTTGGAGTCTTTGCATATTGCGGTTTGCATATTTGGATAGTGTGGTCTGTAAGGATATCGTGGAGACTGCATTTGTGTTGTTAACATTTGTGATTATGTTGAATTATGCGATCATTTGGTTGTTCAAATTGGAAATTTCAAAAATATCATATTTGAAGACTAAGGCGAACTACTTGATGATAAAAGAAAAACATTCAAAGATTGAAGTTCAAAGAAAAGTCGCCATGTATTGTAAGTCTTAGAAATGTTATTATTTGTACAATCTTCTTGATAATGACACACACACACAATTCTTTTTATAGAAATATTTTGAATGTTTTAACAAAAATTTTACTTAGAATTTTTTTTTCAAAGTATATTTTAGTTTTTACAAGGAGTCAGACGTTTGACTGAGATTTTCAGACGTTTGAATAAAGTAAGTTTTATGTTAAATAACCTATAAGAAACCGTCGTCTGAACTAATTTTTAGACATCTGAATGTTGTTTTTCGGACGTCTACAAATCTTCCCTTTGATTACACAAGTATTTAGAGGTTAAAATGAATATCCAGACATCTGATTGAACATTCAGACTTTGAATAAACTTTCTAAATGTTTGAATATGAAAGTTTTTGAACTAATTATTTTATGTTTAAGGACTATAGAGTTTCAAACGTCTGAGGTTTGGATTCAGACGTCTAAATTCCTATAACAACTATTTTTCTGTTTTAAGCAGAAATTTATTTTGGTAGGTTATCATCTTCTATAAATAGTTGTATCTTTTCTAATAACTATTTGTTTTCAAATAGAACCTTTCAAACACTGTAAATATTCATTAATTTTGAACTTTTATCTCACATAACCTATCTTTGCTTTACATACTCTGTATTTTCTATGATTTTAAAAGAGTTCAAAACATTCTTTTTACTTTCTACAAACTGTACATTCAAACCAGAATCTTCAAAGAAGATTATAGAAAGGGTGTAAAAAGGGACTTATCAGTTATATCAAAGAATACAACAAGTCAAAGACAAGTTTTACTTATTTTAGTGAAGTCATGTTAGAGATCTTCAGGTAAGGTGTTGAAGTCATGTTTAGTTATTCAAGTGGTCTTGTAGAAACATATTCTTCCAGGTAAATCGAGGACTGTTCAATGAAATTCCAAAAGGAGTCCGTGACCGAAGGTATGAAGAGAAGTCCGAAAAGGTATAAAAATTGTTGGTGCAATCTTTTATCTACTATTTTTTATTTAGCTTGCTTATATAATTTGTTTAAGCTATATTATTCATATTTCTAAATCCTTAGGCGCACTTTCATTTGGTAACAAAGCTAGACTTTCATAAAACCATAACAAAGTCTGTGAATACTTGCAAGTAATATGGATAACTTAGCTACATTTGTTAATGGTCGATCTGCTGCACGACCACTACTGTTCATAGGGTCTAATTATGCATATTGGCGCTAGGATGAGAATTTATGTGCAAACTAAAGGTTATGAAATTTGGAATGCTACATGGGTATGCCTTATACCAACTATGAAGTATACCACATGGTCTAACACACAAAAGATAGATGCGGTAATAATGTGTCACGGCCCGGATTTTTCGACCTCCGAAAATCGACATCAATACGTTCACTGTATTACATACCGAACAATCGAATGCCGAAAATAGCATATCGTTAGGGAAAAGAAGAAAGAGGTAGAAGAGGAAAATAGAAACAACAATAAAGAATCTCACAATCGCAGTGGAATAATATATAATAGATAACAATGGGCCTTTATACAAAAAGAACTATAACTATTATATTTACAATACATCATCAGAGTATAATACCTCAATAACACAATACTGGACAGTTATAATAACTTGTCCTCTCAAATGCTGAATATACAACCTAAAATATACAACGGAATATAAATCAAGTACGTGTGATACGTCTTCAACATCCAGCTCGTCTGTTGAGCTCCATAGCATCCTATCCTGTATCTGTAATATTCGGTCTGACCCGAGCATTATAATAAAATAACACCCGAGTCAGTCTGGAAAACCAGCGTGAGTAAATACACTCAATTTTGAATTATTAAAGTTTTCAAAATCCTTTGAAAAATCAAAGGTATCTCGTAAGACCACGCCACACATAAACATGATGGGTTTTTACCTGACGATAACCAAAACATTTCATATCAAATCCTCTAATATCATAATAGTGTCTAAGTACAAATACTTATTCAAATAGCTGAATTTGTTACATTAATTAAATTCCAACATACTAGGCTCTACAATCAAAACCGGAAAGGTACGTATTGGAGAATGGATTCCATATGAATGACTAAGCATTGGGATACCACCTGTCATAGTACACGTCTAGAAACAGCGTACGGAGGACCACGCCGGGATCCCCTGCCACATAAGACCGGACCATCCTTAACCTGGATAGACCGAATATGCCATCACCTCGGGTGTTCCCACCCTCTTTCGAGCTCCTTCCATATATACCGTAGTGATAAATAATATCCGAGGTTATCTAGAAAGGTGATAAACATACCTTAACTGGGTGCGACCCACTTAGCCTTGCTGCATCTCCCCTAATTTTCAGTCATTCCCGGTTGATGAGGCTAGAGGCTACGATTACCTTTTTAAGGAATTTTTACTTAGAATGCTCATTGTCCTCCGATGACAATGTTCTGATAGCATTCATCCATACAAGTCCGTTCTGGGTCCGAACGGAATCGAAGGCGCTATTCCTACTACATCCATTTTGGAAAAATTCTCAGGTTAGTAGCGATTAGCCCTTGCACTTCACTGCTCTATCTTTGACTCCATGCTCTTGTTTTCACATCAAAAACATACTCGTTGGATCGAAGTGGTTTTCGAATAATAAATCCGATCTCGGTCTCTTCGAAACAACGTTCGATACTTCCGGTAAACTCAACCCCGGTTCTTTAGGAAATAAACAGACGAAAATAATATCGGAGATCACCTCCTAACCGTTAGTGGACGGATTTCCTTATCATCGTCCTAGAAGAGCGAAACGAGTTTATACGTACAGTATAGCACCTCGAATGGTAACTGTACCGTATAAATCCCGTATTTCTCCTAGATATTCCCAAAGTTATATTTTGGGTCCATATTTGATAGTC
This sequence comes from Allium fistulosum, assembly GCA_030737815.1. Classification (NCBI taxonomy): domain Eukaryota; kingdom Viridiplantae; phylum Streptophyta; class Magnoliopsida; order Asparagales; family Amaryllidaceae; genus Allium; species Allium fistulosum. The sequence goes on along the minus strand of CM060903.1, from coordinate 696,138,250 downwards.
GGTTATTTTAACTATCAAAAATCCATCATTCAACCAAATATTTCCTTTCCGCTAAAAATACCAAATCCCTTTTTAATTTAATTTTTATAAATTAAATCTCTTTATCCAAAATATATGTACTTAACTTATCGAATTTAGTATATTCACAAACTATTCTTTCAAAGATATTTAGAAACCTTTAAAATAATTTGGAAAGTACCACTGCGGTATCAAACCATGGATTCACAGCTCAATGGTTACGTCTCTATCCCAAAGAAATCCAAGACTTAACTGCAGGCACTCGCTGCCTCCGATTACGCCATGCGGGTATACCATTACTTCCCGAAATCTTTATTTTTAAAAAATTTCAAAATAATACATGAAATTTCTATAACAATTTTCCCAAGTTAATTTTAGGCAGTTACTCTTTAAAATAAAAATTATTATAAATAATATTAATATAGAATAATCTATCTCTTAAAATAATAATGCCGATTTATTCTTAAATAATAATTGACTTAATATCAACCAATTATAAAACTACTTAATTAATGCTTAAATATACTTTAAACAATTTTAAACAACTAAATAATAAAATTTCTAAAATATCCTTTAAACCCTTTTTTTTAAATTACCAAATCAAAAATCCTCCTTTCTAAAACAACTTAATTCCTCGATAAAAATATATTTTTCAATCCCAGTATAACCAGTCCACGATAAAAATATATTTTCCAATCCCAATATAACCAGTCCAACATTTATAAATCCCTTTCGATTTATCCCTAATTTGATTTACATCCCAATTCCGTAAATCCCCTTTTTACATTTCTAAAAATAAATCCACCATTTATTTTTAAACCGATTTATCCATCTCCTTATAAATCCTCACCTTGAATTTATAATTTCAATTTATCCACTGATAATTTACTTTACTTTTATTTATAAACCCTGTTTATAAATTTCATAGTCTCACTTTCCGTTTTAAAACGTTTTCACAACACTTAATCGATTTTAATTCGATTTCTGAATTAAATTCCATTTCTAAATAAATTTCTTAATAACCCAACCATATTCCACTTTCCTTTTCATCATTTAAAATCTTATTTAAAATCTGGTATAACAATTTCATGCTTTGTTTTTCAAATTTCCCTTTTTTATCTTCCCAACTATTTAAATCTCAAATTTAAAAATAAATTCTTTTATACTTAAACAATATCGCTTAAGTTCTATTATTTAGAAACCATTTATTCACATTTATTCAAATCTCTCTATTTTTTTCCATATTCTGGAATTATTAAATAAAATTTTAAGATCAAACTATTTATTTTTTCCCAAATTCATTACTTTTAATTATCCAACTTCACTATAAATATTTTACTTTAAATTTTCCTTTTTTATTTCCTTTAAAAAATTCAATATTCATATTTATGGTATTTTAAAATACCAAAATCTATCCAGTAATACCATAGCATCCAATAAATTTAAGTTTCACTATAATCCGCTACAGATTATTTAAACAGATCATATATCAATATATATGGAATTAATTCAACATTTTTGAGGAATCCAGTTGGATCCCTCCAACCTGTTTCTCTGCATCCACAGATGTTAATACAATATAAAAATACCAATCCCACTTCGAGGGGGATATCGCGGTATATAGGGTCATCCGCTATTATGCGGGGCGTATAGGGTCTCATCCGCTATACATATGCGGGAATATCAATCACTCCAATGTATAAACCACTATATATAATATCACATTCAACTGATAATAATTTATCAATTCTATCAATCAATCAATAATTAATTTTAACTATTTAAAATAAATTGCGGTAAATCCAAAGTTGAGTGAGATTAACTCACTTTGATTTTTATCGTCGCTTTCGCGTTATGTTCTGATTAATTTTGAAGGCGTTTGAAATTATTTGAAAATTCCAGAAACTCCAAATCCATCCAAACCATTTCCTATGTGTAGCCGACGACATCACAATCCCAACGAATCTTGAATCGTCCGAATCAGACCTCGTACGCATGAGATATAGATTTTATAAGTTATCAATGTTTTAAATTTACGAAAACAATTTAATTATATTTAAATAATCACATACCCCACATTATCAAACCCGGCCCAACAATTTACTCCCCCTCCTCCTTCTTCCCTGCCCAAGAAATTCACGCTGATACCCATTTGGTCGTGCACGACCTAGCTGTGATACGGAACTCCGACGCTCTATTCGGCTTGCCATCTTCGCCAAACGATCTCTCACGACAAACCACACACGCCCATACCCTCAACTCACGGCTTGGCCAATCCTACCAAAATGCGACCTGACATCAAATCGTGCCTCCTCCGCCACCACGCGATCGCCACCAAGCAGCCGTACCTCACCAAAAACGGTGACTAGATGCCATTTGATCCTCCCATACCAAAAACGAACCCCATTTCTCGAATCGACCACTTCCCCTTCTATATTTCCAAACCCTAGCTTCGAGCTCGCCTGCGCCTCTACAGTCGATCACCAAAAAAGACGTCGCTCCCATCAAATTCTATACCAGATTGAAGCTTGTCACACAACAATATTTTTGAAATAAATTTCATGATTTTTAATTTCGTATGTAAGGAGAACGAGATTTTCAAAGTTGCCATTTTTTTTTCTGCTTACTACTTTGTTGCTCGGCTGTGATGTTTAAAAAGGTGAAATGAGGGGAAACATGTTTGAGTAGGTTAAGGGTATGGTGATTGAGTGAAAGAAGGGATAAGATGATGTAAATTATTGAAAATAATATATATATATATATATATATATATATATAATTTTAAATTCAAAATATCTCGTTTTCAAAAGCATCTTAAAATTTTCAAATTCCTATCGAGGTATAGCACTAGGCGTTTATAATGTTATACCCTATTTTGAACGCAATGGAAAAGGTTTCGAGGCCCAATTCGATCGTATGGAGAAGATAGCTTTTTGGACCCAATTATTATATTGAACTAGTGCGAACCCGTGCTACGCACACGGATTTGCTTATTATTAGTTTTGCAATTGTTTGTGCTATTATTCTTTGCTAATGAAGCATATTTTTTAGTTGTGAAATTAGACCTTGTATAATGGTATTATATGAAAATTTGCTTATCTTGATATGAAACCATGAACAACATGGCAGAAGGCCCATTGTCAAAGAGCGGCAATTATACCAACATCATGTTAATGAGATATATTATACGCTACCTTTATGATAAATAAGTTGCTAAATCTTAGGAAACCTGCCTGAAAATAAGTAAAGCATGGGATACCAATAATGCTCAATGGAGCGTAAATTAAATACCAAAATTAATGACAAATTACTTAATGCATGTCCATGAGAACATTTAATAGTGAGCCATGATATGCATATAGCAGAACATGCTCTACTTATTTACTATGGAGAACATACAACATAACATACAGCATACAGAAGATGCATACAGCAGAACATGCATGATATGGAAGATACCATGACACAAACAGTCTTCATCTGGAGAACATGGTAGAACGGTCATGATATGGAAGATACATCATGATATGGAAGATACATGCTTTGTCTAAAGAGCGTTGAAGTTGAATGAAAGGGTTAAGGGGAAACGCCAAATAAAATGTCATCTAAATCTATGCTTCTACACCAAATAATTTATGATAAACCTCACATAAATATGTGGAATATCCAATGTCTTAATTGGTCAAATAATTAACGCCCTCATGTAGTTAAGAAATAATCTCATATTCTGGTATTGCCAATTATTTACTCAAAAAACAGCCCATGCCGATTAAAGTATAATGCTGAGTTGCCAACCAACAGATATGACTATTAGCAGTAAAGAATAGGACTTATATACATAATCAAAATGGCTGTTTTTTCAGGCCATAACTAAAAGTACAAATTTACATCAATTCATTTACATAACAATCAGTATGAAACTTGAAGTAGTCCTCTAAAGAAGGGTATAGCTTTCAAAATGTAGTACAAAAGACAGCCTGCAATCTGAAAACTGAATAATATCAGGCCTGATAACTTGATAATATAAATGGATACGGAAGTCAGTATGAAATGATTTAGAACAGACATTGTATGTACTGATTTTCTATCCTATGGAAGAATATGTTAGTTTCATTCAATATACATTATGCAATATATTTAACTCATATAAAAGGACCGCCTATACCACTACAGCTATACCATATATAATAGTGGTTTGTAATTATGCACGTCAGAATTTTGTAAATAAATCGTTGGTGCACGTTGGAAAAATAGATAAGTATATCATTTAAACAGATACTAACAACATTAAAAATTGAGATATGACACTCAAAAAGATTTTTATTTACTTCAAAATGCACCTAGAATTGCCTATTTTTTAACAAATTGAATATAAAATCAATCCAACTCTTTATATAGAACATTCTCAAAGATATAATAAATTATGGAATAAGGCACAGACACCTGAAAGGTAGTACATATTATCTATTTTCATAAACATACCAAATCTATCAAGAAGGAGAAATTTGAATTGTTTACTTTTCATTGTATACGTTGCATGCCTTCAAATCATCAAGGGAAGCTAATGGTATCATCTCTCTTGCATTATTTTCATTTTAGAACGTTCCCAAAGGTAGCGCATTCCTTCTTGGATACATAATATGCTCTTCTTCCTGAAAAGAAGCCTTACATAACTTATGTTAAATCCTTTGATACATAACATGCTCTTCTTCCCGAAAAAACATAATTTGTGCTAAATCTACTTGAATCGTATTTTCTTAATCTCTTATCATTATTTTATGAGTTTATTCAGTGTTCAAATTTGTTGCTTCTATGACGATACAACTCGTTTTCTTGGAAAATTCAAACTATTCAACTATGACATAAACCAAAATAAACTTTCATGTGCGCCCTAATTTGGCTCGCTTGCACCCCAAGTTGCATGGTGTAGAGAGCTATCATGAAACCTTTAACTTATTTTTTTATAAATTATTCAGATTTACAATAATAGATAAAAGAGTTGTCAGTTTCTAAATTTCAAGTATAAAAATTTATTATGGACATCAATCAGAATCTACTTCAATACATGACGTAAAACCCTTTTTCTCCTCTATTTTCAAAAGGCATACTTTCCAATCAAGGTAATTCTACATTGTGTGTGTCACTATAAAGAGATTGTTGTTTCTCACTGAGACGAAAATTCTCTTTTCCTTTACAATTCATAATAAGAATACGAAACCCCAAAAAATAACTGATGTTGAAATGAATTGCTTTGTTTCATATAATAGTTGAGAAATGGATGGTTAAAGCCAAGAAACATAGGCAGTCTTAAGCCTATCTGAACCAAGATCAGATGGCAAAGAAGATTAAAAAAAATTGCACTTCATTTGTATCTGCATCATGAACTGCATATAGAATATAGACAAATAAATTTTAAAGATTCGTTAATATTTAATAACGAACTACGATGAAGTTGATTATGAAATTGAATCAAAACTAATTTTAAGTTTCCTTAAGCCACAACTCGAGCATTATTGACTAATCAATGATCCAGATGACTAAATTAAAATATGAAATCAACTAATAATCCAATATTTAAAACAGAAACTTAAAATTATAATAGACACTAAATTATGAGATTAGCCAAAGAGAAAAAATAATTTGATTCAGATTATTAACTAAAATTTTCCTTATGTATGGCAAATAATGAATTTATAACAGTGTTATAAACCTTGTAAATTAGGCAAACCTGATTTATTTTTTACAATCCTTTATAGGTAAGTCTAACGTGAATTGATATCTTAATAGCTCAGCTTGCATGCAAACTAAACAGGAATCACCAATCTATGGATGATTAAGAAATGTTAATCCCACAAATATGATTGTAGAGAATAATGATCCAAATATTTTTAGAAAATAACACATCACAGAGCTAAACATATAGGAGGAGAGCTATGAAAGTGTGTAATATAAATATACTCAACTATAGTACAATGAAACCGTTTATGATAAAACAATGAATATTTGAAACAAATGCCAAAAAATTTCAGATCTTTGTTATTTATTATGTGGCAAAGAAATATAATGTCTGTTAGCATTATTTAAGAGATCCATGAACAATTTGAGCACTTATATGTTGTGGGTCAAAGATAACGAAAAATAACAATGTATTTGTAAAAATTCTACAACTTTATATGCCTTTATCAAATGTAAATGATAAAGTCACAAACAATTACAAAAGATAGAGCTAATGCTAGAAATATTCATAAAAATTACAAATAAATATCTGAGGCAAAGATGGTAGCATTAATCATCGATTCTTGACTATTTGGGTTCAAAGTAATTTAGGATTTTATTTTGAGAGGGTTGAAGAATTGAAAGGTTCATCACTATTTAGCTTGTTATACTGCTGTGTATTTAGTATGCAGCCTTTCCATTATTGCATATTATAAAAATTATGCAACCATACTGTTAACTATAAGGAAAGACTAAATAAATTAAATAAACAATATCATGCCTTGATAATTAAAATATAATACCTGAAGATTGTTGGTTGACGCATTGAAGTTGATTAAGCAAATGCACGCATGGATGGTTAGAGCCAAAAGTGATACCTGACACAACATGAACAGAGCTACTTGGTTGTTATAGCCAACAAAGATAAAGTTATTATAAAAGATTCAATTTTATTAGCAAAAACCAGTATTGCAATCACTCACTGCTAACAGCGGCTTATTTCCAATGGTAACCGTATTTACTTATTCTTCTTGAAACAAAAATAATAATCCAAATCCTTGTCCTTGCTAAGAAAACACCTAATCGTTGAGCTTCAAATAGTTGAATAACACAAGTTTTGTTAAATAATTGGTTGATGCGGATCTCAATGCTGCTAAAAAAAATTCTTAAAATTTATAGCAGACCCAAAATATGTAAAAAAAAAATTAGAATTGTGTTCGCGTATTGAGATGAAGAATGAAATGCATGTTATCACCTTTTTTTCTAGTCCCCAAAACAAAATTGCCTTTCATCAATTTGTTAAAAATGATTACCATGGTTATAATGTGACATAGATTATAAGAAACATGGATAAAAGGAAAAGGAAGAAGATGCAAAATAGCATAAAGTTATATTGATAACACAAAATAATCTCTTTCATTAATTAAACTAAACAAAAGTGAAGGAATATATGTGTGTGTGTAATTATTGAATAGTGTCAAAAATGCCATTGGTAAGCATAATACATGATGCAACCATTACATGTTTACATACATTTGTAGCTAGATACTTGCAGTTTTACTGCTGAGATTTAGAAGTGTCAAAACTCTAGCAAAAAATAGGAAATGAGACGATGTGAGGATCAAGGATATAAGTACTGTACCATTAAGAAACCTATATGTTTACTTAAACCTATTAAGACATTTAGTTCGTATGTCATTGGCCCAACCCAAGAAGTTCTCCATTAGCGCTTCTCAGTTGTTTGCTGAAAACACAAGAAAATTATATAATTAAAACAACATTAAAAAGTAAATTTCCATAAATCGGGTCACATGAGAAAGAAAAAAAACAATACTAAAAATAAGTTTCCATAAATCAACAATTTGTACTTTTTATTAATCATTTTGGCAGTGCAGCATTTTGAAATATACAACTACTGCAAATACACATTACCTCATATGTTGACAGTCCAATTATGGTAATTCTAAAACGAAGAGCAAGGTAAGAGTTAATAAAAGTTGATTAAAATCAACGATTTTAATTTAACTTGTGAAGAAAGAGAGGGATGCAAGAGAAATCAAAGGCTAACAATAGTTGTTAAGTTCTATCCTATTTCCATAAAGTAAAAAATCTTACAAAGTAGCAAAAATAATATATATCATATTCAATTAATGTAGATACTAACATAAATATAAAATCAACATTCGAATAAAAATATATCAATAATATTATGTGTACAGCGAGTCTATATACACCGAATTAATACTTTAAATGAACAAACTTGACCTTTTAAAATGTCCTAACTTTAGGTTTGTAAATGCTTTCATTATTGATATTACCAAAAAAAATTAGCTGAAAGTAAAAGCCTACAGATTTTGTTAAATAGAAGAATAAATGTTAACTTTTAAAGAAAAAGAATCCTAGTGGGAAAATGCAATTCATGTGAACTCATAAAATGGAATGAATAGTAGCAACTACAAACCTATGCATCCTTCCTCAAGCTGCATCGACTGAACTTGCATCATGCAATTGTTTAACAATCTTGATAACTTGAATTGAAAATGGTCTGTATTAATGAACAGAGATGGATTTAATTGAATATTTCCGAGGATAACATTTCATGGGTATGTAAATGCATTTCCTCACTTATTACTAACACTCGAGGCTTTCCTTTCCTTAATATGATATCTTGTTTATACCCTTTACAGTAACACAAAAGTTGAAAACTCTTTTAAACCTAATCATCCATGTAATTGTAAATTTCTTTGAAATTTCTTTCCACCCCGCCTTGATTCCATTTTTGATATAAAACAGAATTTGGACACCTCGGAGGATTCAAAATGATGTCAGAACAGTAGTTATCATGGTGTAGCCTTATATGAACATTCTAGAGAGAAATGAAAATACGAAGCATACAAACATATACAATTCTCTAGTTCACTTTAAGTACAATAAGAAATATCATACGTTGTTAGCATCATATGGAGATCATCCCTTGCATCAACAACATTGTCTCTATCATTGCTTTCATCCACAAAGATGAGGCCTTTTGTATACCTGAAGTAATGCATCCAGAAAGGCATAATCTGTTATACAGCCAAAAGTATAAACATAAGTACAAAACAAAAAAGAAACTAAAAAATATGTATTGCCAGTCAACTTTGATGACAAATGAACTGAAATTTCATTTTAAATGTGTCAGCACATTGAGAAAATAACAAAAACAGTTCAGTTATAAAAATAGAGAGAGTCCATGGTACCTTGTCTTGACCCCGACATCCCAAATGGTAAAACTAATGTTATTGTATTCCACGATCTCCACGTTAAATCCTGTAGTGGGTACGGGCACTAAGTTTCAATTACACAATATAAAATCTCTTCATTATTCATTTAAAAAGTAAATACGGTAGAACCTTCTCTGTAACTAAATACAGTGAAAAATATATGAAATTATTATCAAAGAACAACATAAAAGGTAAGGGAAGGGAATTCCTGTTTTCCTCGGCTAAACACCCAAAGAAACAATATCAACACCTCTTTGCAAAGAATAGAAAGACTTTAGGGTAGAATGAACCAAAATATCCAATAGATGAACAAATCAAATGGTACAAACAAACAAAAGCTTGGATTGTTACCTCAAATAGGATAGCCGAAGGCAGATCGTTGACGGATCGACGATTAAATCGCGATCCTACCTTCGGCCATAAACCCTTTTCATCACTGCAAAAAAAAAACACAGCAAATCCAGAAAAAACCAGGCTTAGTTATGCTTAACAAATCGAATAGTATAAACAAATAAAGCTTGGATTGTTACCTTAAATATGATAGATGAAGGCATATCATTGTCGGATCGACGATTAAATCGCGATCCTATCTTCAGACCCACTCCTCCATCTTGCATCTGTAGGCTATCTTCGGATCCACTCCTCCATCTTGCATCCGTAGGGAACATTAAAAAGAGGAAAATTGTTTTTGGGGAATGAATATTTTGGTTTTGATTGGAGGAAAGAAACGGTAGAAAGTAGAAAGAAAGAAAGAATCATGTTAACCGAATAAGCGGAGAGCTCGATAAGAAAAGAAAGGAATCTAAAAGATGTGACCGTTCAGCTGCCAAATTTCAAGGAGGCATGGGTGAGCTTGAAAGTGAACTCACTAATAATAATATAGTATAGATTTTCGATATAAATTTCAGCGTATTTATATCCCGTACGGCCAAACGATAACCCCAAACGTTACGAAATTTGAAATCCGATAATAATACACTATTACGGATCCAATGGAACCAGTTTCATCGAAATCAGAGACTGTGCCCCGGAAGGCTATTTTTAAATGTAAATTTAAACCATATTAAAACTAAACAAATCACTTTCAAATTCAATTTTAAAGCCTTTATTATCTTCAGTATTATCAATATAAATTTTATACGCCTTTAAATTATTTTTAACAAGCTTAAAACTCCAGATAAAATATTTTAGCCAATTTCCAATTATTAAATTCAATAATTAAATTATCCAATAAATAGTTATATTTGAAATTCAAGTTAAAAATTAACTTTTAAATATTTTAAATCAATTAAATATTCCAATTTCAAATATCCAAAATTCTAGATCATTACATTCCTTCCCCCTTATAAGGATTTCGTCCTCGAAATTGCTAGGTAAGAAGAATGGTCCAAAACCCATTTACTATTTCCAAAACCAAACAGTTTCAACAACTTTCCGAAACAATTTATTGTAAACACAATATCACTTTTACTAATTTCCAAACTCCTCCATAGACTCCAATTAGTATTATTTAGTCAACCATTTCAAACTATAATTTAAAACCAAATTTAAATTTTCAAAAATTTTCTAACTCCTTAAATTTCCGAAAAATTTCGCCAGCGTCTCCTTTGCGCGACTAGATCTGAAAAACTACAAAACTGCCTCTACGGCCCAAATTATCAAAGAAAACAAAAGCCAAGTGGCACAATCAGAAAATCATCAATTTCATAAAACAATTTAAACAAATACCTCTTTGTCGGCAATCAAATTTTACTTCTAAAATCGAAGACATCAATTTAGCTTTTGCTTTTAATTACCTGCACCCTACTTACTAATAATATCCAATCATATAATTCAAAATCATTTTATTTAGCACTTTCAATTTCCAATATTTATTTCATCAAACCCCGTACGATGTACACATATCATCCGTACGCAAAATCAAATCTGATCGCTCACTCGACTACACAATTTCACTTCCGAACTAGTATCGTTCACACGACTCTCTAGTGCGGACTCAGAGCTGGTTTCTTGATTAGAAACTGTCATTCTCCTTGCATAGCCGTATACTATGATAGAGAATTCCAAAACCAATCAAAAATCCATATCCAGGGTTCGCCACCGAAAATCGAGCGAAAAATCCCAACTCGGATCGATATAACTATCTCGAAATTTTGTGCTCGAATCTGGATCAAACCGTTGTGCAAATAAAATAATATACGTACAACCTACATTTTTATTTCCAATTGATTCTTTGCTACATCAAATTCTTTCTATTCACATTTATTTTAATTTCCATTCACTTATTCACACTTACCCTTCTACACAATCTTTATTTAATCTTCATTCAAATACCTACTCAGTATATTTCCTAATACCAACTTTACTTAAGAACCTCACCATCAATTTCTTAAGTCTACTATAAATATTTTATACAACTTCTTATTTTTTTTTTCACTTCATCACTTTAGTTTATATCCATTTTCATTCAAATTAAATTCCAATTTCTATTTGACCCAATTTACTTTCCAAATCTTAAATATTGAATTCTATCAACCCTATCTCAAACCATATTTAATCCACTATTTATTTTAAATTAGTTCCATCTACTAATTCATTTCAAATCCCAATAAATTTTATTCCCAAAATTTTATTTTATTTAGTCCACTCGAACTAATCTTTCAATTTCACTTTATTCAACATAATTCAAATTAAACATCATTCCAATATTCAATTTCAATTCCATTTACTTACAAATTAAATTAATTTGTTCATCCACTAATTTATTTCCAACTTGATAAATTCTATTTCAATAACTATTCTGTTTAGCCTGCTTAGGCTCAATTTTCCAAAAAATCACTCTTATTTAACTTAATTTAAGTTAAATTTCAATCCACGAATCAAATTAAAAAATTTCTTAAGTTACCAAACTTACTAATATTTTATTCACCAATTTCTTCCAATTCACTTCATTTAATTGGTTTACTTTACTAATTTATTTCATTATCACACTTACTTTTATTTAACTCTTCTTAAGTTAAATTTCATTCTAAACAAATTTCAAATTCTTATAAGTTTTTAAACTTATTTATATTCCATAAAACATTTTAGATCAAACTCCAGAGTTTAAACAATTACTTAAGTATTTCAAAATCATTTTTGAAATCATATATACTCCAAAATCCTTGGTATATCAAACTATTACTTTGTATTTCAAAATCAAAACCAGTTTTGCAATACAACTCCAATTCAAAACCATTCAGGTAGCAATTCCTCCCTTGAAAACTCGAAAATGAACATCGGTGATGCTGCAGTCATCACCGAAATTATTTTCCAGCGACCGAAGTGAGTTTAGTGCTTTTATTCCTTTAAAACCATTTTAAATGTTTTCAATTCACAAATCTCAATAGATTTCATTTCCAATTCCAAAAATATTTCCAAATAATATCACTTTTATTTTCCAAAACTTTGAAAAATATTTCAAAACCAAAGGGAATTAAATCCTCAAATTTCCAAATTTTCATTTTTTAATTCCTTTATAAATCATTTTTATAAACCATATCATCTTTAAATATTCCTCTGGAATTCCATTTCATTTCAAATTATAAACCACATTTATAAATTCACATTTACGAACTCCATTTTGTTATATGAATTATTTTCTTAACCTTTGGTTATAATTTCAACTTTTATTCAATTACCACAACAACAATGATATAATTTTAGTATTATCATTTCCTAACAACCAAGCACACCCTATATACTATAATAATTTCTGAAAAATTATTTCTTTCATATATAAAAATAATTTGGGTAAAATTACTTCATTTACCCCATTTCAAAACAATACCGTGTCAAATTGTTCTGTTCAAATGCTTAGAGATCCCTATCAATAACGTTAATTACTCGTATTGACCCGAATCCATAAACCACTCAACAAACCAATCAACACAATATAAAACAATTTTATATTCACTATCAAATACGCGCTAATATCTATTAATACACTTAAACTCATTCTAGGGTGCTACTGACCCTATCTCTAATAAGTAATCCCCACCAGAGCCAAGGTTCTCACTTAACCTTCAGCTCTGATACCAAGTGTCATGACCCGGATTTTTCGACCTCCGAAAATCGACATCAATACGTTCACTGTATTACATGCCGAACAATCGAATGCCGGATATCGTTAGGGAAAAGAAGAAAGAGGTAGAAGAGGAAAATAGAAAAACCAACATAGAATCTCACAATCGCAGCGGCACAATATATAATAGATAACAACAGGCCTTTATACAAAAAGAACTATAACTGTTATATTTTCATTACATCATCAGAGTATAATACTTCAATAACACAATACTGGACAGTTATAATAACTTGTCCTCTCAAATGTTGAATATACAGCCTACAATATACAGCGGAATATAAATCAAGTACGTGTGATACATCTTCGTCATTCAGCTCGTCTTCTGAGCTCCATAGCATCCTATCCTGTATCTGTACTATTCGGTCTGACCCGAGCATTATAATAAAATAACACCTGAGTCAGTCTGGAAAACCAGCGTGAGAAAATACACTCAATTTTGAATTATTAAAGTTTTCAAAATCCTTTGAAAAATCAAAGTATCTCGTAACACCACGCCACACATAAACATGACAGGTTTTTACCTTACGATAACCAAAACATTTCATATCAAATCCTCTGATATCATAATAGTGTCTAAGTACAAATACTTATTCAAATAGCTGAAATTGTTACATTAATTAAATTCCAGCATACTAGACTCTACAATCAAAACCATAAAGGTACGTATTGGAGAATGGATTCCATATGAATGACTAGGCACCGGGGTACCACCTGTCGCAGTACACGTTTAGAAACAGCGTACCGAGGACCATGCCGGGATCCCCTGCCACACAAGACCGGACCATCCCTAACCTGGATAGACAGAATATGCTATCACCCCGGGTGTTCCCACCCTCTTTCGAGCTCCTTCCATATACCGTAGTGATAAATAATATCCAAGGTTATCTAGAAAGGTGATAAACATACCCTAATTGGGTGCGACCCACTTAGCCTTGCTGCATCTCCCCTAATTTTTAGTCATTCTCGGTTGATGAGGCTAGAGGCTACTGTTACCTTTTTAAGGAATTTTTACTTAGAATGCTCATTGTCCTCCGATGACAATGTTTTGATAGCATTCATCCATACAAGTCCGTTCTGGGTCCGAACGGAATCGAAGGCGCTATTCCTACTACATCCATTTTGGAAAAATCCTCAGGTTAGTAGCAATTAGCCCTTGCACTTCACTGCACCATCTTCGACTCCATGCTCTTGTTTTCACATCGAAAACGTACTCGTTGGATCGAAGTGGTTTTTGGATAATAAATCCGATCCCGATCTCTTCGAAACAACGTTCGATACTCTCGGTAAACTCAACCCCGGTTCTTTAGGAAATAAACAGACGAAAATAAGATTGGAGATCACCTCCTAACCGTTAGTGGACGGATTTCCTTATCATCGTCCTAGAAGAACGAAACGAGTTAGTACATACAGTTGAGCACCTCGATCGGTAACTATACCGTATAAATCCCGTATTTCTCCTAGATATTCCCAAAGTTGTATTTTGGGTCCATATTTGATAGTCGGTTATTTAACTATCAAAAATCCATCATTCAACCAAATATTTCCTTTCACTGAAAACACCAAATCCCTTTTTAATTTAATTATTATAAATTAAATCTCTTTATCCAAAATATATGCACTTAACTTGTCGAATTCAGTATATTCATGAACTATTATTTCAAAGATATTTGAAAACCTTTAAAATAATTTGGAAAGTACCACTGCGGTATCAAACCATGGATTCATAGCTCAATGGTTACGTCTCTATCCCAGAGAAATCCAAGATTTAACTGCAGGCACTCACTGCCTCCAATTACGCCATGCGGGTATACTATTACTTCCCGAAATCTTTATTTTTAAAAATTTTCAAAATAATACTTATGAAATTTCTATAACAATTTTCCCAAGTTAATTTTAGGCAGTTACTCTTTAAAATAAAATTTATTATAAAATAATATTAATATAGAATAATTTATCTCTTAAAATAATAATGCTGATTAATTCTTAAATAATAATTGACTTAATATCAGCCAATTATAAAACTATTTAATTAATGCTTAAATATACTTTAAACAATTTTAAATAACTAAATAATAAATTTTCCGAAATATTCTTTAAACCCTTTTTTTTTAAATTACCAAATCAAAAATCCTCCTTTCTAAAACAACTTAATTCCTCGATAAAAATATATTTTCCAATCCCAATATAACCAGTCCAACATTTATAAATCCCTTTCGATTTATCCCTAATTTGATTTACATCCCAATTCCGTAAGTCCCCTTTTTACATTTCTAAAAAAAAATCCACCATTTATTTTTAAACTGATTTACCCATCTCCTTATAAATCCTCACCGTGAATTTATAATTTCAATTTATCCACTGATAATTTACTTTACTTTTATTTGTAAACCCTGTTTATAAATTTCATAGTCTCACTTTCCATTTTAAAACGTTTTCATAACACTTAATCGATTTTAATTCGATATCTGAATTAAATTCCATTTCCAAATAAATTTCATAATAACCCAACCATATTCCACTTTCTTTTCATTATTTAAAATCTTATTTAAAATCTGGTATAACAATTTCATGCTTTGTTTTTCAAATTTCCTTTTTTTTATCCTCCTAACTATTTAAATATCAAATTTAAAAATAAATTCTTTTATACTTAAACAATATCGCTTGAGTTCTATTATTTAAAAACCCTTTATTCACATTTGTTCAAATCTCTCTATTTTTTTCCACATTCCGAAATTATTAAATAAAATTTTAAAATCAAACTATTTATTTTTCCCAAATTCATTACTTTTAATTTATCCAACTTCACTATAAATATTTTTCTTTAAATTTTCCCTTTTTATTTCCTTTAAAAAATTCAATATTCATATTTATGGTATTTTAAAATACCAAAATCTATCCCGTAATACCATAGCATCCAATAAATTTAAATTTCATTATAATCCACTACAGATTATTTAAACAGATCATATATCAATATATATGGAATTAAATTCAACATTTTTTAAGAATCCAGTTGGATCCCTCCAACCTGTTTCCCTGCATCCACAGATGTTAATATAATATAAAAATACAAATCCCACTTCAAGGGGGATATCATGGTATATAGGGCCATCCGCTATTATGCGGGGCATATAGGGTCTCATCCGCTATACATATGTGGGAATATCAATCACTCCAATGTATATACCACTATATATAATATCACATTCAATTGATAATAATTTATCAATTCTATCAACCAATCAATAATTAATTTTAACTATTTAAAATAAATTGCGGTAAATCCAAAGTTGAGTGAGATTAACTCACTTTGATTTTTATCGTCACTTTCGCGTTCTGTTCTGATTAATTTTGAAGGCGTTTGAAATTATTTGAAAATTCCAGAAACTACAAATCCGTCCAAACCATTTCCTATGCGTAGCTGACGATATCACGATCCCAACGAATCTTGAATCATCTGAATCGAACCTCGCACACAAGTCCTCTTTTAGGTAATAACAGAAAAGATCATTCCTCGTAATTTCAAACGTAACACAATTCCTCTTTTAGGTAAGTTATGGAAATTTACGGCGTTAATATTTCCTTTTGAAGGATGTAATTCCAATGCATTAAAATATAGAAATCCCTAAGTATGACCAATGTATTATAAGTAGAAACAGTAAACAATAATTCAAGTATAAATCTAACATACGTGATAAGTTAGAAAATAAACCAAAAGTGATGAGGTATGTGCAAGACAACGAAATGAGTAAGTAAGAAAATTATAGTAATCAAAGAATAGTAGTAACAATTAAAAAGGGATGGTAGAATATATTTAATAATATTAAATACAAGTTAAGTAGTAAAAGGTGATTAATCTATTAAATTAGAAGTAAGCGGTAAATGACATTAAAATGGTATTAATGAAACAAGAAGTAAGTTGTGTAAAAATAACCGAACAAAACAGTTGAACATAAGAGGCAAAGTACTTAAATAAGTTTACATAGCCTCAAGTATGCGTTTATGACGGATGTGAATTATTGAATCTAGACAATAGCTTAGATTAATTAAGAATAACATGGTCATTAGTATTGGCTGGGATGCGAGGTCGGCAATGTTACACAATAGAAGTCTGCCCACCGAAAGGGGTCAGCAACTGTTATGTATACATTGTACTGATATGTGACATCACCAATTATAGGATCCGTGGAATTATACATTCGCATATAAGTAAAGGGAATATACCAAAGTAGGACAGTTCACCCCAATCAAAGTGTCAAAGGATAAGTAGAGTCTGCTTTAACCTTTTAGGGGGTATGTTTTAAATAACCAATTGGGCATTTCCTTGATTGCATTAGGCAATCTAAATGGGACAGTGAGCTAGGCTCGGAGCTATAACAGTGAAATTGGTACCGTACATACAAGGTGTAGGAGCTATTTACATAATTCGAGATCGTCATCAGTCTTGAGCGATCAGCGGAAAGACAGGGGTTACGCCTAAATGGACTATGCCTCCTACTAGTGTAGATTACGTTTAGGACATGCACTACCTCACAGTTGTTTGTTAGTTTGTTTGTTATTCAGGAGGCAAGGCTAGATAACCTTTTGAATGGAAGTCTTTCAAAAACGAGTTAAAATACGACTAAATAGTTATAATGTTGTTATTAGGCACTAAGGGACTGTAGTTGAGGCGTATCGTATGCATATGTGAAGTCAAGATGACAAAGTAAAACAAGAGACATAACATGTAATGGAAGACAATCGGCATAAACTAGTGTTATGTATAAAGTGTGTAATTTACCTAAAACGTTGTTCTGACCCCCTCCATATTACAACCCACAGGATAGCTTTATAGGGACAGGTACTGGTACAAGGCAGGAGCGGTAGAAGGACAGATTTCCTTATGCATGCTCAATACTAACAAGGGCACTAGAGATCAGAGTTGTCAACCTTGATCAGTAATCGTATGTTTTGTTATACTT
This sequence comes from Allium fistulosum, assembly GCA_030737815.1. NCBI lineage: Eukaryota > Viridiplantae > Streptophyta > Magnoliopsida > Asparagales > Amaryllidaceae > Allium > Allium fistulosum. The sequence goes on along the minus strand of CM060903.1, from coordinate 696,120,167 downwards.
TACTATTGACTCTCTAGGTGTAAATTGGTCAGCCGTTAATATCGAACAGTTTGAATATCAACGTTCACATTTCACCTTAGCTAGTGGTGTGACATTTTAGCCAAATTTATCGCTTACATAGCTTTGGTAAAAGTTTAAATTTTACAATTTTAAGCATTACCCAGTAGCGACAATTATTTACACCAATTCTCTGCATCAAAACTGTATTGCTTTCAACTTATGGAATTTGGTTGTGGTCAAAATTCCAATATCATTTATATTTAACTCTATAGTCCAAACACAAAATCCTTGGTTCAATAATCATAAGTACTATTAACCGAACTACTCTGCCAAATATTTTGTCTTTGAGGTGACGTCAATTGACCATGATACTAACCTCATATAATCGAGGAGACGAATCCTCCGTTGATAGTATTTCTCTTTCAATACTTCCGCTCGATCCAAATATAGTTGTTCGATGGACATCGTGACATGATTTAACTATAATCAAAGTGGAGCTTTCATATTGAAGATCAACAGTATTGTCAAGTCAAAAGAATTGTGTAAATTAGTCACTTCGATATTTTCCAATTTGACCTTAGTTATATTAACCAATATAAAACTATCAAGTGAGTCATGCCATAGTTATCTAATAACTATCAGTACATAAACCCTTAGTGTCTCCAAAAATCATGAGTAATACACTACCCAACATTTAAAGAGCATTATGTACTCTAGTCTCAATGGATGCATCGATATCCAGTCTCGATACATCTTGACTAGGAATATTTAAAACAATACGTTTATTTTCATTGTGGTAAATTACTCATGGTTACAACATTTTGTAACTACTATCACAAAGCGTACCATTTATGGATTTTTTAATACACTTTTGATTGAATTAGTTATTTAATGTAACACATTATATCAAGTATATAATAGAAGAAAACACCTTTTATTTTGAACAAGATTGGTTATCGAGTTAGATACTTGTAACAAATTACATAATTACCCTAGGACATAGCCCAACTCTATCAGTTTACATAATTCAGCTACCATGGTCGAGCCTAGTCAGTTAGAAGAAGTTAAAATAGAGAGAGTCACTTATTCACCATGCATCTACTTGCATTGTTGAGCATAGGACAAAGCAAATCCGTAATAAAGTAATCAAGCTAGGTAGAGTCCAGTGAGGAGATGATCCGGCTATGAGTACTTAGGAGCCCGAGGAGAAAATCTGTGCTACTCATCCAGAGCTCTTTTTGGGTAAGTTTTCTTTTAAGTTAGTATGATTTCTTGAATGCATAGTGTTTAGCTTAGTATCATAGGTAGGTGTGTCTGGATGCTAGGCATGGATGTGAACGTGTTATTAGGACATGTTTTGTATAATGGTTGCTAGTGGACGTGTTTTATTAGTTAGTACTGCATATATAGGTTGATATGTTCATGATGTCCTAATGCACATCACCTTGTCTATTTTATAATATCAGTTTGTATGCATAATGGTTTTTGCAATTTTGCATTTGTATTGAATGGTTACTCAACCATATAGAATAACAAGTATATATGACGTTGCATATATTTTGGATACATGACATAAGCACTTGCATTGCAGTAGGTCGATTAGTTTAGGAGACCACCTAATTTTACATTACATATATGTTCATATGCATTCCATACTTATATGTACATGCTGATTAGAAATTTCAAAATTATGGACAATGTTTGCAGATGGCGGATGGTCGAGTAGATGGTTGTAAATGTTGATTTTTATGAGCGAGTTGCATTTTTCTATTCTTAGAGATTTTTGGGATGAAATTCTTTACAAGGGAAGAATATAACACCTCAGACAGTTTTAAATAATAAATTAAGACACCGATAAGGTAAAAATGTAATTTTACATAAAATGGTAAAATAATAAATTTTTATAGAAGTTGGAATTATGCTTAAGAATCTATTCCATTACATGCGAAATGATGTTTATAGCCAGAAAACATGTATAACTTGTTAAATTAGATAAAAGGGTCAAAAGTAGCGGAAATTGAACCCAGTGGCATTTCTGTAAATTATAATTTTAGAATTAAGCCATTTTAGCTATAAACATAGAACTAACCCTTGTCACTCTCCACTCAAAACCCTAGCCACTGCTAAGAAACTCTAGTCTTCTTCTTTCTCCTTCAAACTTCTTAATCTAGACACTATTTTTTGTTAGGAAATCAAATTCATGGTTTTAATGACAACAACTATACAATGAAAATCAAATGTACATATATATATATATAAGAACTTGCTAAAGTAACATCACTAAAGAGACAATAACAAGGCTCAAAGAACGTATCAAGAGACTACAAGTCGATAGAATCAGAAGAGCAATAACACAAATACAAGAAAAGCAACATGCACAAGATTAGACGTCTGGGTGCACTAGCCAGACGTCTGAATAAATCCTCTGGATTACAAACCAGACAGAATCAGACGTCTGGTTAATATACTCAGACGTCTGAAAGGCTACTATATACAAAAAATATAAAGAGCCAGACGTCTGAGACATATCCCAGACGTCTGAAACTGACCTCGATTGTTGACATTCAAATTACAACTACCGCAATTGAAAAGACACCTTCGCTTCTCTTTGCTGTAACTCTTCATCACCATTAGAAGCGACCATAGAACACTTGTTAATGGATGCAACTACTCAAGGAATCTCTCTACCGCTATAAATAGCATCAAGAATCCAAGAGAAGATTTACGAACCTTACTTACTTATGCTCTCTGATTATATACTCTATCATATACTCTTGATCTCTAGTAATCTATACTTGTATTTTACTCTTCCAAATATACAGTTCCTCATAGACAATAATCTCTAGATATATATTGGAAGCATTTGTACTATATAGTCAAAATCCGTGTAATAGAGAACACACAATTGACAAAGAAACTCTGCTATTGTAAACCTGTTCCTCCGGGTAAAGTAAGGGTTATTTGGTGAAAGGAAATTCCGAAGAGGAGCTTCGGGACTGGACGTAGGACGGGAGGTCCGAACCAGTATAAAATCCCTGGTGTGATTATTCTTATTTACTTAGATTAACATTGTTTTAGTTGCATCATATATTTTGCCACATATACTTGCATATACACTACACGATCCATCCTATTGACTTTCATTTTTTTTCTAAATCTCTTCTTTGATTTCTATATAAAAAACAAATCATATCAAATTAAGCCAAAGAGAGAGAGAGAGAGTCAAATTAAAAGTGAAAGAAAGAGAAAGGGTGAACAAATCAAGGCTTGAAGATCTTAAAAAGAGGATTCTCAAATATTAAAGAGAACGGGAATGCTTAAAAAGGTGAGTGGATCTAATATGATGTATTTATGATGTAAAACAAATAGTTAAATTACCTTTACACATCTACCTAAATTGAAATATGGATTTTGAATTGATAATTTCAATTGAAAATCTATGTGATAGAAATGGTGGAAAAAACTAGGTAATAATTTAATAATATGACTATTGAAACATGGGGGAAGGGGGTAAAATAGTGGAATTCACTTCTAAATATATAGATCTAGTTTATTTAATAGGCTTGAATTAAAAGTAGATCTATGTATATATTCCTTGAATCACTTAGATTTGATTATATCATTTTCGAATAGGTATGAAATACATGATATATGGGTGAACACATGTATACAATCTAATAGATAAACTACACGAATCAAATATAAATAAGACCGAGATTATATTTAAAATACCTATTAAAATTGGACCTTTTAGCTGTACATAAGTCTACAAAGATGAACAAAGTAAAGAAGAAGAAGTGAAAGTAAGACATCAAAAAACGACGAATTATACCCAGGTCAGACATTTAGATAAGGAACCAGATGTCTAAATTCTTTTACAGTGCGAAATAGAAAGAAAATGTTTGCGCCAAAATTGGTCACAAACCCCGAATGTTGTGAAAGCACCAGTATATGAATATAAATCAACAATATTCGCACACAAATCTCAAATCTAAGCAAACAGAGTATCACAATTCAGAAATAATGAACATAAACACGAGATTTATAGTGGTTCGGCGATCTTGCCTACGTCCACTCTGAAGTTGATGATTTTATTGATGTTCACTTGATGATTACAATTTCTTCCGATGTAGTACAACTGATTGTATGATTATAATCTGAACCTAAGGAAGCAGTGGTGATTCTGAGTAAATCTGGTAGAGTCTGGTTGCTCTTTAGCTCCTAGAATTGTCCGACCCCTTTTCTGAATGACCAGGGGCTCTATTTATAGGTGTAGGAGGCTGATATTTCGCCTAAAATGAGGGGAGACCAGTTCTGGTATGTGAGGGGGCCCACATGGCCGAAATCTGGAGATCCGGGCCCACTTTGGGATCGATTCGACCCTTGGTTCGAATCGATCAAGAAAGAGTCCAATCGAGCTGAAATTTGGTGTGTACATTCTTCATCATGTGCTTAAGCTTCTGTGAAAATTTCATAGCATTTGGACTTATAGATCTCAAGTTATGATCGATTCAAGATTTCATTTCTGGTTGATGTGGTATGTTCGAATCGATCCCCTTCGAATCGATAGGGTCGAATCGATGACTTGGTGAGCGAAGGTGTTGACGTGGCGTGCCTTCTTCGTATCGATCCGACTTTTGCTCCGAGTTGACTGGGTCGAATCCATGGTTTTAGCCGCGTTGACTTGATGGATTCGAAGACAGTGATCATACCTGGATTCGAACAAGGGTTCGTTCGTATCGATCGTGACGTGTTCCATTCGATCGATACGAAGCAACTATGTCTGGATGGATTCGAAGGCTTCAACTGCATGGATTTGAAGACCTTCCCTTTGATCGATTCGAAGCTGGAAATATTCTGATGGATTCGAACCACGGGAGGCCTTGGATGGATTCGAACGTTGAGGGTGTTTTGATGGAGTCGAAGCAATGGTACTTCTCATGGATTTGAAGTAATGCAGGGACGATGGATTCGAGCTAAGGGTTTGCTCTGAGGGATACGAAGGGGATGGAGTCAATCTTGATGGAGTCGACCTTGATGGATACGAACCATATGGAGACGAACACAAGGCTATGTCCTTCACTTGCATCGATGATATCTTGGGCGTACGAACTCGGATTGACTCGAGATTTGGAATGCTGGCTCCTATGGCTTTCCTTGACGTGTCTTATCAATTGTAGCCTGATCCGGACTCGGACAAAATTCATCGATATCCATGGTGAACTTGTGATGTAACCGTCCTACAGGATGGACTATCATTGATTTCTAGCCAATTTTTTGGTGTCGCGGCCTTGCCAAAAGGCGGGATAACATTTGCCCCCCAAAACATGCCTTGCGATAGGGAGGTGTGTTTTGTAGTTCCATAAGTTGGATGTTCATATCCTGTTGATGACCTGTGGTACAACCTGCGAAGAGTTTGACAGTTTTATATGACCTTAAATGACGACCGTTCGCGATCTAGCCATTTGAGGTGGTATGCGACCGTTCGCGATCTAGCATTTCTACATGGCCCCAAATGACGACCGTTCGTGATCAAGCCATTTGAGGTGAGGGGTGCCGTTCGAGGCGAGTTGTGACCATTCATGGTCAAGCGCCGTTCGAGGCGAATGATGACCGTTCGAGGTCGGGTGCCGTTCGAGGCGAATGGTGATCGTTCGAGGTCGGGTGCCGTTCATGGTGAATTGTGACCGTTCGAGGTCGGGTGCCGTTCATGGCGAATTGTGACCGTTCGAGGTCGGGTGCCGTTTGTGACGAATTGAGTGTGCCCGGGGAGGGACTTAGTATCATCAATACCAGGTTTCACGTTCGGGTGAATTCCCGAATTGTTTGTTGCAACGGTTTATCGCCATCTCAGAGCATACCTAGGGACCATTCGCGATCCCGTACATGTGTAAGTGGCTTAGCCGTTATAAAATCACAAGTAGCACTTTTTCATTGAAAATAAGTCTTTAGCAGAAATGTTAAACAAAATCAAGTTCAAATATTCAAATCAAGATGAAACAAAAGCAAAGCAAGGATGTCAAAGTGCAAACTCCCACAACGATAGGGTTAATAGTCATTCAGAGCATGCCTATGGACCGCTCGTGATCTCGCACATGTGTAAATGACTTACCCGTGTTGGTGAGAGGTTTACGACTTGTCCATCGTTATTTCAACTAATTGATAATCATTCGATGTCCCGGCTCGGGGGCACCCCTGGCTGATGTAGACGGTGGTCGCTCTGGCTCTACTGCTGGAGCTCGCCTTCTCACATACTGAAGTAGCATATCGTTTCTGATTTGCCCTTCCACCTCATCCTTCAGATGTCTACAGTCGTTAGTGTTATGACCATTTAGTTCGTGGAACAAGCAATATCTATCTGATTTCCTCTCGTCAACAGTGGGGTCCCTTCGTATTGGCCTACGGTAGGGAACTTGCTCTCGTGTATCTCGGTAGATTCGCTCCAAACTCTCATTCAGCTCTGAGTAGGTGGTGAATCGTGGCTCTCTCCGCAGTCGCTTTGGCCCGTCACCACCATCCTCAGTCTTTCGTTTCCCTTTATCCTTGCCTGAATCCTTTTCGAGAGGCTTTTTGTCTTTAGTTGCATAAACTTCTATTCCCTCTCCTTCTTCTCTTTCAGCATTAGCGTCTTCCAATCACAGAAACTTGTCTGCCTCGTGATAGAATTCTCCTAGATCCATAGGCGGATCCTTAGTTAATGAATTTTTGAATTCTGTGCCGTCAGCTACTCCGGACACTGCTGCCATCATAACCATGAATGGATCTGGCCGATCCACCGATGCTGCTGCCGCATTGAACCATGTCAGGAAATTCCTCAAAGACTCCCCAGCTTTTTGCTTTAGCGTTGCCAAACTCATCACATTCTTAGGTCTTGAAATGTGAACCCTTAATTGCCTTATAAATTTCTCAATCAAATCGGTCCATGTCCCAATGGAGCCGGTCTCTAGCTGTCTGAACCATAAAGCTGCTATGTCTGTCAGATACAATGGAAAGCACCGGGCCATGACTTCCTATGATGCCCCCAGCACTTCCATGTGCCTTATATACCTTGTTAGATGGACCGTAGGGTCCGTCCTCCCATCATACCTTTCTACTGTTGGTAGTTTGAATTCTGGTGGGTTCCTAGCCAACTTAATCGCAGGAGAAAAGGGGCTCCTGTTCACGTCTTCAAGATCTCTGTTTACTAATCCGCCTCTCATGGCTCGCCTGACCATCTCGGCCAATCTATCATTGTCTCCAAGCTGTAGTCCTCGTTCGCTACCTTCGATCTGCCCCTCGAGTCCGTGTGAGCTCTCGGGTGTCTGCCCCCCTGGCTCAGCGTTCATCCCTCTATTGCCGCCAGGTTGCTCGGATGTCCTTGTCTCTCTTCCCAGGTTCGGATCAACATGTCCTAAGTGTATGCCCCCCAGCTCCGGCGCTGCGCCAGATGGTCCTGCTCCGTTCTGGATTCTAGTTGTTCCTTGATTTTGCGCTCCAAGTTGTCCAATCTGTTGAAGCAAATTCTGGATCATTTCCTCCTGTCTCTTCATCATTGTCTCCATCTCATCCCTGGTGATGAAGACTGAAGCTTGGTTTGCTCCTGAGGAAGCCTATTGACTCCCTTCATGCTGACTTTGCTCTGGTCTCTGCCTCCTACTTGTTTGTCTTGTCATGATTCTTCGGATCTAAATCTCTTAACCTTCTGATTCAACTTTCAAATAATAGAACTCCTGAGTTCAGCTCTCAGTGAAAGCACCAAAGTGTTTGCGCCAAAATTGGTCACAAACCCCGAATGTTGTGAAAGCACCAGTATATGAATATAAATCAACAATATTCGCACACAAATCTCAAATCTAAGCAAACAGAGTATCACAATTCAGAAATAATGAACATAAACACGAGATTTATAGTGGTTCGGCGATCTTGCCTACGTCCACTCTGAAGTTGATGATTTTATTGATGTTCACTTGATGATTACAATTTCTTCCGATGTAGTACAACTGATTGTATGATTATAATCTGAACCTAAGGAAGCAGTGGTGATTCTGAGTAAATCTGGCAGAGTCTGGTTGCTCTTTAGCTCCTAGAATTGTCCGACCCCTTTTCTGAATGACCAGGGCTCTATTTATAGGTGTAGGAGGCTGATATTTCGCCTAAAATGAGGGGAGACTAGTTCTGGTATGTGAGGGGGCCCACATGGCCGAAATCTGGAGATCCGGGCCCACTTTGGGATCGATTCGACCCTTGGTTCGAATCGATCAAGAAAGAGTCCAATCGAGATGAAATTTGGTGTGTACATTCTTCATCATGTGCTTAAGCTTCTGTGAAAATTTCATAGCATTTGGACTTATAGATCTCAAGTTATGATCGATTCAAGATTTCATTTCTGGTTGATGTGGTCTGTTCGAACCGATCCCCTTCGAATCGATAGGGTCGAATCGATGACTTGGTGAGCGAAGGTGTTGACGTGGCGTGCCTTCTTTGTATCGATCCGACTTTTGCTCCGAGTTGACTGGGTCGAATCCATGGTTTTAGCCGCGTTGACTTGATGGATTCGAAGACAGTGATCATACCTGGATTCGAACAAGGGTTCGTTCGTATCGATCGTGACGTGTTCCATTCGATCGATACGAAGCAACTATGTCTGGATGGATTCGAAGGCTTCAACTGCATGGATTCGAAGACCTTCCCTTTGATCGATTCGAAGCTGGAAATATTCTGATGGATTCGAACCACGGGAGGCCTTGGATGGATTCGAACGTTGAGGGTGTTTTGATGGAGTCGAAGCAATGGTACTTCTCATGGATTCGAAGTAATGCAGGGACGATGGATTCGAGCTAAGGGTTTGCTCTGAGGGATACGAAGGGGATGGAGTCAATCTTGATGGAGTCGACCTTGATGGATACGAACCATATGGAGACGAACACAAGGCTATGTCCTTCACTTGCATCGATGATATCTTGGGCGTACGAACTCGGATTGACTCGAGATTTGGAATGCTGGCTCCTATGGCTTTCCTTGACGTGTCTTATCAATTGTAGCCTGATCTGGACTCGGACAAAATTCATCGATATCCATGGTGAACTTGTGATGTAACCGTCCTACAGGATGGACTGTCATTGATTTCTAGCCAATTTTTTGGTGTCGCGGCCTTGCCAAAAGGCGGGATAACAGAAAATAGTGCCAATTTGACATGATTCAGACATCTGAACCTCTATTCAGACATCTAGATTCAATGTCATACATCTGAATAAGGCCAACAATGGGTTGTGTTGGGTCGGATCAAGTCGGATTCGGGTTGATTTTAAATAGGTCGGGTCAACCCATTTATTAAATAGGTCAGAAATAGCTCAACCCGAACCCGACCCGATTATAAACGGGTTGACCCGACCCAACCCATGTAACCCAATTATAAATGGGTCGGGTCAGGTCGTAAATGGGTCGGGTCGTAAATGGGTCGGGTCAACCCGTATAAGGTATATATGGGTTATAAACTGGTCATAAACAGGTTATAAATGGGTCAAATTTGGGTTCATGGTTTGGGTTCGGTTATAATCGGGTCGGGTCAACTCATATAAGTATAAACGGGTTATAAAAGGGTCAAATTCGGATTCACAAGTCAACCCGAAACCCACCCGTTTATAAACAGGTCAAATTCGGGTTGACTCGAAAATGACCCATCCACTTAACGGGGTCGGGTTAACCTGCAAATTCAGTGCAATCTTCGGATCGTGCTGGAAATTGACAGCCCTACATCTGAATATAAGGCCAGATGTTTGAATGCTTATAACTAGTTTTATATATTTAATTAGGCGTCTAGACCTGAAATCCAGACTGTTAGTCCCTGAGAAGTTGGTTTTGATGACAAAAACCCTAGAATAAGATTATAAAATATAAATACTAACATTATTGTTTAGATATATATGTATATGCAGGATATATATACAGGTACCAAAGAATGAAGACTATACAGTATAGAGATTCAAGAACTGATGAACTCAAGATCGAAGATATCAAGATTCGAGACTCATGAGTATAAAGATTATCAAGAGTTCAAGATTTCAAAATAAGTAATTTAGTTAGGAATTTTGTTAAAACTCCTAGAAAAGCACTGACATCTTAAAATCCATTTTATTCGTGGAATGGAATCCACTTCGAGCCCGTTAAAGGGATGGAACCCTAAGTAGGATGGAACATACAAAAAATCTAGTTGAACATTGTTTTGTATCCACTAACTTTTATTCAAATGTTTTACAAAATTATATCTTATTTTCAAAATGATTTCAAGATCTTCCTTTTTAAATCAAAAACATCTATCCTGGTTTTAAAATACTTTTAGCCTCAAAATAATCTTTATTTTCAATATCAAATTATCCTTGGTTTTAAACTATCTTTTAATTATAATATATTTAACTTTTAATATTTATACTTAGATTTAAATATAAAATTATAGTAAAATTTTATATATACCAAAATATTATTCTCTATACTTATTTATGTATTTTAACTATAGTTAAGTATATTTATAAAGTTTAAAATAGTTTTAATACAAGATAGAAGTTATTTTCAAAGAAAAACAAATTACCAAAAATAACTTAGGCTTGTCGACAACCCCAAGGAACCCTTGTCGACAAGGTGACAGTTTATTTCAAAAGTTTGAATTTCAAAAGAAGTGTCTATTCGTCATATCCTTTCACGAATGGACATGGCTATTGTTCTACTATAAATAGGGGCTGTTTTAAACGAATTTACAATCATATTTTCTCTGATTTCACTCCTCTTCTTCTTCCACATTTCTTTATATACATTTTTACCATTACTCTACCGAAATCACCATTGAATCTAACTAGATCATCTCTGGTTTGATTCTCTATCACTATCTCAACAAGATCCCAGTGCTATTCAGAGTTATAGATTTCTTTGTATTCATTCGAGCAAGAAAAGGTGTGATTGTAGCCTGGAAAATTTTGTTCATTCTTTCTATTCTTTCTCTGTTCTAACTTCTGAAAACAATAAAACAATGGCCTCCTCCTCCAAATCAAACAAAAATTCAACATTTTCGTTCCCTTCTCCTTCTACCGGACCATTTCAACGAACTACGCTTGCACGAGTGATGAAAATGGAGGTGCAAATCAGAATGGCCAAAGAACAAGAACGACAAGGCAAAATCCTTAGAAACTTGCAAAAGTTTCTAATGGACAATCACGCCAATCCCATCTTGATCGATGAAGAATCCTCAAGTGTTCAAGTGCAAGAGGACAGCGAGGAAGAAGAAGAAGAAGTCCCCATGGAAGAAGAGCACGCTGAAGATGACGACAAAGTTGTTTGCGTTGGCGAAGTGTGCTTTGACAAGGATGGAAATCTAGTCGAACAACGTGGAAATTTCTGTTTCCACTACCCAAATTGCTCGGTTCATAGATCTCCCATTGTCAAGGATACACATTAGTTTCTTTTCTCTCTTTCTTATCGTTATTTGTATATGATCTTACTTACGTTTTCTACGCAAATGTAAATATAACATTATATAATTAATAAATGATTTGTGTTCTCATATTTGAATTCTCACATTATCATTATTATAAATATTATCATATATGGATTCTTAGTTAGGAGAGTTAGTTATCAAGGGCTAAGTTTTAGTTTCAGAATTAAGTGTTGATTATTTATGATAACACTATCATTATAATCACATGTAATATAGTATTAGATTAAGGGGGAGTTGTATAGATTTAAACTTTGTTTTTGTTGATGACAAAAGGGGAGAAGTATAAAATAGGATAGTTAAGCATAGATTAAGGGAGAGTTATTAGTTTTAGGGGGAGTTATTAGGATAGAAGTAATATTTTATAAACAAACGTTGTCATCATCAAAAAGGGGGAGATTGTTAGCCCCTGAGAAGTTGGTTTTGATGACAACAACCTTAGAATAAGATTATAAAATATAAATACTAACATTATTGTTTAGATATATATGTATATGCAGGATATATATATAGGTACCAAAGAATGAAGACTGTACAGTATAGAGATTCAAGAACTGATGAACTCAAGATCGAAGATATCAAGATTCAAGACTCATGAGTATCAAGATTATCAAGAGTTCAAGATTTCAAGATAAGTAATTTAGTTAGGAATTTTGTTAAAACTCCTAGAAAAGCACTGACATCTTAAAATCCATTTTATTCGTGGAATGGAATCCACTTCGAGCCCGTTAAAGAGATGGAACCCTAAGTAGGATGGAACCTACGAAAAATCTAGTGGAACATTGTTTTGTATCCACTAACTTTTATTCAAATGTTTTACAAAATTATATCTTGTTTTCAAAATGATTTCAAAATCTTCCTTTTTAAATCAAAAACATCTATCCTGGTTTTAAAATACTTTTAGCCTTAAAATAATCTTTATTTTCAATATCAAATTATCCTTGGTTTTAAACTATCTTTTAATTATAATATATTTAACTTTTAATATTTATACTTAGATTTAAATATAAAATTATAGTAAAATTTTATATATACCAAAATATTATTCTCTATTCTTATTTATGTATTTTAACTATAGTTAAGTATATTTATAAAGTTTAAAATAGTTTTAATACAAGATAGAAGTTATTTTCAAAGAAAAACAAATTACCAAAAATAACTTAGGCTTGTCGACAACCCCAAGGAACCCTTGTCGACAAGGTGACAGTTTATTTCAAAAGTTTGAATTTCAAAAGAAGTGTCTATTCGTCATATCCTTTCACGAATGGACACGGCTGTTGTTCTACTATAAATATGGGCTGTTTTAAATGAATTTACAATCATATTTTCTCTGATTTCACTCCTCTTCATCTTCCACATTTCTTTATATACATTTTTACCATTACTCTGCCGAAATCACCATTAAATCTAACTAGATCATCTCTGGTTTGATTCTCTATCACTATCTCAATAAGATCTCAGTGCTATTCAGAGTTATAGATTTCTTTGTATTCAATCGAGCGAGAAAAGGTGTGATTGTAGCCTGGAAAATCAATCGGGTGAACTTGTTGCCCATAAAATCAAGTATCTCTACCCAGAGGATTGTGAATCTGGAGCGGTGTACCTCGTGGTTTTGAAATCGAGGGTGTAATTGTAAGAATCGATTTTGAAAGGAAATCCGTACTTGCGTTGCGGGACTGGATGTAGGGTAACTCCGAACCAGTATAAAATCTGGTGTGTTCTTTCCTTTATTGCTTTTACTTTATATCTGCATCTGTGTTTGATTCTGTGATCATATCTATGTCTGAATATTGCATACATTTGTGTTCAAATTAATATAAACTCAAAAAGAATTAGTAATTCCTTAAAACACTATTCACCCCCCTCTAGTGTTAATTCTAGCCTTAAGATCCGTAATCCGCATTTCTCACATTTGGTATCAGAGCAAGGTTTTCAAAGTTTCATAATATGAATTTTGAAAAAGCTTTTAAAATGGCTATGTTTGAAAAACTTGTTAATACTAGTTTAGAAATATTCAGATCATCACTGTCTCATGAGGCTGCATATAATCGATATTCAAATTCAAGTTATCTTCCAAAATTGTATGATGTGCAGGAAACATGTTTTATGGGTGTTGAGGAATCAATCCACAATGGACAAATTGTGCAGATCAAAAAGAATAAATGGATACTCGATAGTGGATGCTCTAGACACATGACTGGTAATCCGGATATGCTGAATGATATAATATACAAAGACGGAGGACTGGTTAACTTTGGAGATAACTCAAAAGGATATGTGATTGGCATCGACAATGTCGGTAACTCTGAAACTCCTATTATTACTAATGTTTTGCTAGTTAAGAATCTGAAACATAATCTGCTAAGTATTAGTCAACTTTGCGATAAAGGATATAAAATTAAATTTAAAAAAGATAAGTGTCACATTAAAGATAATAATTCAACCATAATATTTAAGGGAATTAGGAAAAAGAATATTTATATTCTTAGTATGAAAGTTTCAAATGATAACCTGTGTCTTTTGGCAAATATAAGTGACCCTTGGATTTGGCATAAGAGATTTGGGCATTTGAATTTCAAACTCTTATCTAGACTGTCAAAACATGATCTAGTAAGAGGTCTCCCTAAAAATGAATTTTAAAGTAGATAGTTTATGTGATGCATGTCAATTAGAAAAACTTAGAAAAAGTTCCTTTAAATTAAAAGATATGATTTCAACTTCAAAACCTCTTGAATTACTTCATCTTGATTTATTTGGTCCATCTCAAATTCAGTCAATAAATCACAGTAAATATGTTTTTGTAATTGTAGATGATTATTCTAGATTTACATGGACAATATTTTTAAAACATATAAGTGATACTTTTGAAAGTTTTAAGAACTTTATAAAAAGGATTCAAAATCAACTTTCTGTAAAAATTATAACCATCCGTAGTGATCACGGTGGTGAATTTGAAAATGAAAAGTTTGAGGAATTCTGTAATAAAGAGGGAATAACTCACAATTTTTCATTTCCAAGAACTCCACAACAAAACGGAGTAGTAGAACGTAAAAATAGGACAATTCAAGAGTGTGCGAGAACTATGCTTTCAGATAGTAAATTATCAAATCATTTTTGGGCAGAAGCAGTTGCTACCGCCTGTTATATTTTAAATAGAATTTTAATTAGACCTTTAACTGATAAGACATCTTATGAACTTCTTCACGGAAAGAAACCTAAGGTATCTTATTTTAGAATTTTTGGAAGTAAATGTTTTATTTTAAATACAAAAGATAACTTAGATAAATTTGATCCTAAATCCGACAAAGGTATCTTTATCGGATATTCTAATAGAAGTAAAGCATACAGAGTGTTTAATTTAAGAACTAACACCATCAAGGAAACAATGCACGTTTCATTCGATGAAAATCTCAAAAATTTTGAAGATACAAATCATGAAGAGGATTTAATTACTCAAAATCAGGAGTCAACTGAAACTAATAATGAAATTAATCATCCTAATAAAAAGATTAAACTTTTAAAAGATCATCCTATAGAAAATATACTAGGAGATATGCAATCTGTTGTTACAACTAGAAATCAACTAAGTAAAATGAGCAATGTAGCCTTTATATCAACTATTGAACCCAAAAATCCAAAAGAAGCATCAATTGATGATTCATGGATTTTGGCTATGCAAGAAGAACTAAATCAATTCACTAGAAATGATGTTTGGGAACTTGTTCCTAGACCTGAAAATAAAACTATAATTGGAACTAAATGGGTTTATAAAAATAAAATGAATGAACAAGGTGAGGTCGTTAGAAATAAATCCCGGTTAGTCGCTCAAGGTTATTGTCAAGAAGAAGGAATAGATTGTGATGAAACCTTTGCTCTCGTAGCAAGATTAGAAGCCATTAGGATTCTACTTTCTTTTGCAAATCATAATAATTTCAAATTATTTCAAATGGATGTTAAAAGTGCCTTTTTAAATGGATTTGTAAAAGAGGAAGTATATGTTGAACAACCACCACTTTTTGAAGATGAAAAATTACCAAATCATGTTTACAAACTTAAGAAAGCTCTATATGGTCTAAAACAAGTTCCTAGAGCCTGGTATGATAGACTAAGATCTTACTTATTACAATCAAACTTTGAAATTGGTAAAGTAAATAATACTCTTTTTACTAAAAGAAATAAAAATGATATTCAACTAGTACAAGTTTACGTAGATGATATCATTTTCGGATCAACTAATTTTGAAATGAATAAAGAATTTTCTGAAATAATGACAAAAGAGTTTGAGATGATTCATATGGGTGAATTAAACTTCTTTCTAGGATTGCAAATAAAACAATTAGATAATGGTACCTTTATCAGTCAAGAAAAATATGCTAAAGACCTAGTTAGTAAATTTGGTTTGACTACTGCAAGTGGAAAACCCACTCCCATGGCAACCAATGAGTACCTAAGTAAAGAAGATCTCTCGAAAGATGTAGATCAAAAATTATATAGAGGAATGATTGGATCACTACTCTATATCACTGCTAGTAGACCTGATATCATGCATAGTGTTTGTCTCTGTGCAAGATATCAATCCCAACCTAAAGAGACCCACTTAAAAGCTGTAAAACGTATCATAAGATATGTTAAACACACCTTTTATTATGGCTTATTTTATCCTAAAAATGATTCTTTTGAATTAATATCTTACTGTGATGCTGACTATGCTGGTTGTAAATTAGACCGAAAAAGTACAAGTGGAACTTGTCACTTTTTGGGGCATTCTCTGGTTTCCTGGTTTAGTAAAAAGCAGAACACAGTTTCTTTATCAACAACCGAAGCAGAGTATATTTCTGCTGCTTTGGCTTGTTCTCAAGTAATATATATGCAACAAACTTTAAAAGATTTTGGTTTAAATATCTCAAAATCACCAATTTATTGTGATAATACTAGTGCAATAAATTTATCCAAAACTCCTACTCATCATGCTCGAACTAAACATATTGATATCAGACATCATTTTCTCAGAGATAATATAAGTAAGGAAGTAATTACTCTCGATTATATCAATTCCGAGAATCAAATTGCTGATATCTTAACAAAACCCTTAAATGAATCTATATTTACTAAATTAAGAAGAGAATTAGGTATTTGTTCAATAACTAAAATATAGAATGTAAATATATAACAAGTATAATTAAAATTAAATTAAAATAAATCAAATAGCAAAAATATAAGTACCTTGTCGACAACCCTCCTTTACCCCTGTCGACATATAACAAATTTTTTTTTCTTTTAAAATTTTCCCACCAAAATTCAAATGGGTGGTTATATATTCTTCTTATTTCGAAATTTTGTTCATTCTTTCTATTCTTTCTCTGTTCTAACTTCTGAAAACAATAAAACAATGGCCTCCTCCTCCAAATCAAACAAAAATTCAACATTTTCGTTCCCTTCTCCTTCTACCGGACCATTTCAACGAACTACGCTTGCACGAGTGATGAAAATGGAGGTGCAAATCAGAATGGCCAAAGAACAAGAACGACAAGGCAAAATCCTTAGAAACTTGCAAAAGTTTCTAATGGACAATCACGCCAATCCCATCTTGATCGATGAAGAATCCTCAAGTGTTCAAGTGCAAGAGGACAGCGAGGAAGAAGAAGAAGAAGTCCCCATGGAAGAAGAGCACGCTGAAGATGACGACAAAGTTGTTTGCGTTGGCGAAGTGTGCTTTGACAAGGATGGAAATCTAGTCGAACAACGTGGAAATTTCTGTTTCCACTACCCAAATTGCTCGGTTCATAGATCTCCCATTGTCAAGGATACACATTAGTTTCTTTTCTCTCTTTCTTATCGTTATTTGTATATGATCTTACTTACGTTTTCTACGCAAATGTAAATATAACATTATATAATTAATAAATGATTTGTGTTCTCATATTTGAATTCTCACATTATCATTATTATAAATATTATCATATATGGATTCTTAGTTAGGAGAGTTAGTTATTAAGGGCTAAGTTTTAGTTTCAGAATTAAGTGTTGATTATTTATGATAACACTATCATTATAATCACATGTAATATAGTATTAGATTAAGGGGGAGTTGTATAGATTTAAACTTTGTTTTTGTTGATGACAAAAGGGGAGAAGTATAAAATAGGATAGTTAAGCATAGATTAAGGGAGAGTTATTAGTTTTAGGGGGAGTTATTAGGATAGAAGTAATATTTTATAAACAAACGTTGTCATCATCAAAAAGGGGGAGATTGTTAGCCCCTGAGAAGTTGGTTTTGATGACAACAACCTTAGAATAAGATTATAAAATATAAATACTAACATTATTGTTTAGATATATATGTATATGCAGGATATATATATAGGTACCAAAGAATGAAGACTGTACAGTATAGAGATTCAAGAACTGATGAACTCAAGATCGAAGATATCAAGATTCAAGACTCATGAGTATCAAGATTATCAAGAGTTCAAGATTTCAAGATAAGTAATTTAGTTAGGAATTTTGTTAAAACTCCTAGAAAAGCACTGACATCTTAAAATCCATTTTATTCGTGGAATGGAATCCACTTCGAGCCCGTTAAAGAGATGGAACCCTAAGTAGGATGGAACCTACGAAAAATCTAGTGGAACATTGTTTTGTATCCACTAACTTTTATTCAAATGTTTTACAAAATTATATCTTGTTTTCAAAATGATTTCAAAATCTTCCTTTTTAAATCAAAAACATCTATCCTGGTTTTAAAATACTTTTAGCCTTAAAATAATCTTTATTTTCAATATCAAATTATCCTTGGTTTTAAACTATCTTTTAATTATAATATATTTAACTTTTAATATTTATACTTAGATTTAAATATAAAATTATAGTAAAATTTTATATATACCAAAATATTATTCTCTATTCTTATTTATGTATTTTAACTATAGTTAAGTATATTTATAAAGTTTAAAATAGTTTTAATACAAGATAGAAGTTATTTTCAAAGAAAAACAAATTACCAAAAATAACTTAGGCTTGTCGACAACCCCAAGGAACCCTTGTCGACAAGGTGACAGTTTATTTCAAAAGTTTGAATTTCAAAAGAAGTGTCTATTCGTCATATCCTTTCACGAATGGACACGGCTGTTGTTCTACTATAAATAGGGGCTGTTTTAAACGAATTTACAATCATATTTTCTCTGATTTCACTCCTCTTCTTCTTCCACATTTCTTTATATACATTTTTACCATTACTCTACCGAAATCACCATTGAATCTAACTAGATCATCTCTGGTTTGATTCTCTATCACTATCTCAACAAGATCCCAGTGCTATTCAGAGTTATAGATTTCTTTGTATTCATTCGAGCAAGAAAAGGTGTGATTGTAGCCTGGAAAATCAATCGGGTGAACTTGTTGCCCATAAAATCAAGTATCTCTACCCATAGGATTGTGAATCTGGAGCGATGTACCTCGTGGTTTTGAAATCGAGGGTGTAATTGTAAGAATCGATTTTGAAAGGAAATCCGTACTTGCGTTACGGGACTGGATGTAGGGTAACTCCGAACCAGTATAAAATCCGGTGTGTTCTTTCCTTTATTGCTTTTACTTTATATCTGCATCTGTGTTTGATTCTGTGATCATATCTATGTCTGAATATTGCATACATTTGTGTTCAAATTAATATAAACTCAAAAAGAATTAGTAATTCCTTAAAACACTATTCACCCCCTCTAGTGTTAATTCTAGCCTTAAGATCCGTAATCCGCATTTCTCACACAAACGTCTGAATTAAGGTCAGACATTTGAATATACTTATCAGATGTCTGAAATAAGCCCAGGTTGAATGTAGACAAGGTGCAGGTCAATTAGGATTGATTGGGGAAACTTATTCTCACTTTCTCAACTTTCGGGAGTTCGTGTAGCTACAAGGATCTATGCAACAAGCGAGATTGGTTTCACACTTGATGACGTATCAAGGTTCACACTTCATGGCATGCATAACATGACCTCGACGAGGTGTGCGATTCTATCGTAACTAGAAGCTTTGACCATTACTATAGCGCACTTGGTCGCATGTTTAACATGATGGATAATAGGGAAGGGTGATGGAGATGTCCGCAATAGTAGGGTTATATGACTGGGTAAGGCGGTTGAACCTATAGGGGAGTCGTATTGTTAAACGATTTGTTTAGCTTCAACTTGAATGATATAGAGCATAGGTCACGTTTATTATTGAGAAGCTTACACGAATGCTTTAGTAAGCCATAAATTGTCAAGGTTGTATACTTAACGAGTGCTCGGGCATTGTGATGTTCACTTAGTGTGTATGTGTGGTTTAAATAGTTTATCATTGAGAAGTTAACTCAATATATGGTTAGACGGTTTATTGTTAGAACCATGTTTAGGGGTATTCCTAAGTCTACTTGGTTTTTGGATGTCTTACCTTCAGGTGGAAATTCTCATAGATTGTATTCGGGTTTAGGCATAATAACGGTAGTTACCTGTAGCGTGTAAATTGACAACTTCTCATATATGGTACAAGAACACAAAAGAACACCCTTAGGTTGTGTAGATTATAACTACAATTTAATTACTTCCAATACGATACCACTAGTGATATCTTTCACTCACCAGATCTTGTCTTATTCCCTACATTTCTCACTCTTTATATCTATTAATGTTAGGCGATTTAGATAAGTTGCATGGAGGAGGTGACCTGCTGCTTCAAAGATATATTTATTTATAGCTATCCATCTATGTGCCTTATTTTATTTATTAGTCATACTTTTATTGTATTGTCATTTGGATACACTATTTCTAAGTTATTATTGGACCAAGTTTATGACGTGACTACTATCTGACTGGGTAATTTTCAGTACTTATATTTTATTTTTTTCGCTGTGAAATCTAAAAGTGTAGAATGTTTAAAAATTTATATTTGTCTCTATATCATGTAAACCTTAAAAAACCTAACAATTCATAATTCTAGGCACAACGTAAGTTCAAGTGCCATTATTGGGCTTTGGATCGATGTGTCTAGAGATGCAAGTTGTTACAGACTTTGACTGATATTGATAAAGTTAGGGGTATGCCCTAGGGGCAATTATGTAATTGTTACATATTTCTAACTCGGTAACCAATCTTTTTCAAAAAAAGGTGTTTTGTTTCCATTATATACTTGATATAATGTGTTATATTAATTAATTAAATTAGAAGTATATTTAATAGAAAATCCATAAATTGTATGTTTTGTGACAATAGTCACAATGTGTTGTAACAATGAGTAATTTATCACAATGAAATTAATCGTGTCATTTTAAATATTCCTAGTCAAGATGTATCGAGAATAGATATCAATACATCCATTGAGAATAGAGTACTTAACGATCTCCAAACTTGGACAGTGTATTACTCATGACTGCTGGAGGAACCAAGGTGTTATGTATCGATAGTTATTGGATAACTATGGAATGACTCCATCGAAAGTTTTTTGTTGGTTAATATAACTAAGGTTAAACAAAAAATGTTCGATGTTACAAAATTACATAGTTCACTTGACTTGAAAACATTGTGGATCATCAATGTGGAAGTTTTGCTTTGATTATAGTTAAATCGTGGTACAATGTCCATTGAACGACTACAGTTGGGTCGAGTGGAAGCATTGGAAGTGAGACACTATTCAAGAGAAAATTTGTCTCCTCGATTATATGAAGTTATTATCATGGTCAACTAAAGTCAACTCAAAGTCAAAGTATCCGGCCAAAGCAGTTTGGTTAATAATAATCATTATTATTAAACCACAAACTTTGTATTTGGGATATATCGTTGAATATGGACGATATTAGAATTTTGACCATTACCAAATTGCATAAGTCCAAAGTGATATAGTTTTGACAAAGAGAATTGGTTTAAATAATTGTCACCATCGGGTAATGCTTAACAAGGTAAAATCCAATTTTACTTACACTAAGTAAGCGATAAATTTTGCAATAATATCACATTGCCTGCTAAGTGAAGTGTGAACTTTAATATTCGAATTGTGCGATATTAATCGCTGACCAAATTTACACCTAAGATCACACAACCGAAACGTTGAATCCTCATATTACTACCTGATTTAATTAAATTATAATTATTATATGTTAACTAAATTATTTAATATTTATGAAATATTAATTATAAATTTTATTTTTTATGTATTGAACAATATTAAATAGTGTACATATAATAGTTATATAAACACTAATCGATATACAATTTCGATATGCGTTTAAATTGGATTTAAATGCAACTAATATTGTTCGGGCTTGAAGTGGATTTGGGGCCCATGAAGGGCTTAATAATTTCGACTGGAATAGGCAAGGGTAGGCTGGCCATATTGATGGCTAAGGTGGCTTGGAATTTGAATTAAAAAGAGAGGATAATTAGTGTGAGAAAAACAATGAACTAGATCCTTGTTTTACTCCTTAAGATCTTCTTATTTAATTATCTCTAACCCACACTTTGCAGAGATTTTTTGGAGCTCCATCACTTCCATTTGCTAGCCGAATTTATCTCCTCCCTCTCCTTAATTTTTCAAGCATTTAAAATACAAATTAAATCAAATACAATCGTCTGTAGTAAAAGCAATTCGGGAGCTAGCAACTTCAGAATTGGAATAAGATTCAGGGACTTTATTTCTTCATTTCAACATATGAACTTTGGGCTTTAGTGAAAGGTACTTTGCCGGTCTATTATCATATATTCACTGCTTTATATGTTGTTTAGTTAGAAATATCATGAATTGGTATATTGATGGGCTGTCACACACTGATGGTTGTGTATATAATTGCATATATATCATTAAAAAAATTGTTTTCATGTATGTAGGTTACATCTTGTTCTCGGCCTGGAATACAAAAATCAATTTCGAAAATATTAACATTAAATGATTTTAATTATTAGATCTATTTTAAAAATGTTTAACACAATATAATACATGTTTTAAATCTTTATAAAATTTATTTATATTACATAAGCTTTCAACATGCTTTTTTTGAATATATATACATATGTATGTATGTATATATATGCAAACATTTAATTTAAAATTGATTATGCAAATAAAGTATTTGTGTGTGTGTGTCTATATATATATATACACCAAAATTTTATACAATATAGTTTAGTTAATTTATTTTCAGAGTTTTTTATTTATCTTATTATTAGTTTTCTACATGGTTTTAAAGTTAATAAATGTTTAATAATAAAAATGCATGAAAACCAAAAAGAAAAATTATTAGAAATACTCGGGCTGTGAGCTCCATAGTAAAAAATATTAATATATAATTTTATTATTATAATTTATATATATTTAATTAAATAACCGATTATATGTTTATATATATTTCATATATAAATTTGTTAAAAATAATTCAATTTCATTTTCATGTTATAATATATATACACACACACATATATTCTCAAAATTAATTTTTTAAAATAATTTTATCTTTCAAATAATTACATATATATATATATATATTATAAATACTTTAAATAAATTATTTATAATTACTATTTCAAAGTATATATATCTATATAATTTATTTTACATAATATTACTTTGATAATAAGTTAATGCATATTTATGCACATTTAGACAATATATTTGTACATGAGAAGCAAATATGTCCGTTGAGACATAAATCCCTACATCTATACGCGTGCATGTCAGACCAATGCACATTATTATGTTGCATGTGCATGTGTACACATATGTGTATACGATACACACACATATATAATATAATACAAATTATAAAAATAAAGCTTTATTTATATATATATAAATAAAATATTGATTTTATTTAAAATAAAAGCTAGAAAAGTTCTGAATAGATTTAGACTACATAAGCCTTTTAAAGATCCAAATAGGATTTTTTTTGAAATTTACCCAATTACTCCATTGCAAGCTGGCCTAGATCCTACAATAGCATCAAAGACAAATAACCAATGTCTAAATTAGTAGTATTATGGCTAATTTATTAAAGCCTACCCATATAGTAGGTGTGACAACCCACCCTTCTAACCCCTATGAATGACACATAATACATCCACGGTATTCGTGTGTCGTTACCCAAGCATCTGAAAGATGAATTGTCGTAGGGTAAAATAAAGGACAGAACAAAAAAATCTCATAACGGAACTGTAAAATAGAACATAATAGTAAACATAAGGTTACTCCCTAACAAGAAATTATCATAGTTACACAAAAGTACTACTATCAGCTTAGGCAATTATAACAACCTTCTCTTACACATGCTGAAACAAAATACACTTACATGAATTAAACAAACAACGAAAATAGACAACTAAATAGATAAAGGCCTCCTGCTCGGACGCCGTCTTCAAAAGAGCCCATAAAAGACCTGTTACTGTTGGACTACTCAAATAAAAATGAGTACCCGGGAGTTTAGGGGAAACAAATAACTCGGATCAGACAATATGTCGGGTATGAGTAATACCCTAAAACAGTAGGTGTAATTAAACAACAACATATGATATCATACCATCAAACGCGAAACGGGTTTCCTCTCACAAGAACAACATCCAAATGTAAAGAATGAATTCAAATAATTAAATATTGCGAAGACTGCTAGACTCTTCCCGATGCAATTAAGAAAAACAAATTCGAAGGTTCAAATCAACAAGGGAAAAGGGAATTTTCCAGTATTGACTAATAGGGTGCACCCCCTTTATTGAAAGTATACCTCTAGAAATATACTTGAGAACTCCGATGGCTCTCGGAAACCTCCAAGCCGGACCCCATCAACTGTTACCGAGTATTCGAGTATATCACATCTTTGTGCACAAATATCCAAACCAAATCTAGAGTAGATGTGATAATACCCTAATGGGAGCAACCCCACATATCTTGGCTCCCACTCACTCTTTGGGTTTAGTGATTTCCGACAAAGGATTACAAAGCTCAAATGAGCAACACATCGTCTTAGAGTGAAACAAAGAAGGCTGAGGTAATCGATAGTCGACAAACCGACTATCGAAGATAATAAAATGATCGTATATGGAAATAAAATCTTATACACCCATCACCACTTGTCCATTTCAAACTTGTAAGTGTTACCTTAAAGTCATGTCTCGGGGTACATTTTTAACTTTCGGGATAGAGACGAGTCTCCCTCTTTGACGTTTAGTGTTGCTTTCCATATAAGTGATATCGCTTTACGGAAATTAGTCCATTCCATAAACGAATCAAACTTTTACTTTTGAAACCAAATCCATGCTTGGGCTTCACATTACAAATATTAACTTTAAAACAACTTTGTTAAAGTGTTTCATTAACTTTAAAACAGCATAATGAAAATGATTTAATAACTTAAAACATCCTTATTCAATTGGTTAATTAGTTTTAACAATCATTAATAAGAATGATTATTTATCTTTAAACTTCGATAATTAATTTGATTTATTAACTTCAAATACCATTAATTAAAATGGGTGAATCACTTTTAAAAACATCATTAATCAAATTAATTAATTAAATTTAAACATCATTAATTAAAAATGATTAATTAATTTAAAATAACATTAAAAAAAGATTAGTTAAGTTTAAACTAATTAATTAACTTCAAAAGTCATTAATTAAAAATTGTTAATTAATTTTAAACATCATTAATTAAATTGATTAATTAACTTGAATCCATTATTATTAAATGATTAATTAACCTTAAACATCATTAGATAAAATGATTAATTAATTTTAAGTATTGTTAACAAAGTAATTAATTAATTTTAAACTCATCGTTATTAAGATAATTAATTAACCTTAAATCCTCATTAATTAAAATGATTAATTAAATTTAAAATCATTATTAAAATGGTTAATTAATTTTAAACTCATCATTATTCAAAAACTCAACTAACTTTGTAATACAAGACCCATGCTTGAGAATAAACCAAAAGGTTTCGAAGAGATGGTATTTTTCAAAAGTGTCGATATAGCGATAGTCGCTATACAGACAGTTCTATAACTACCTAGATGCCATTTTATTTACATCCAAGTATTATATCATATAACACAAGTATGACATATATACAAGAGCAAATAATAATCATAACATGGAGAGCATAACTTATATCACCTACTTAAACTTTTACAACTAGTTTTCAAATCATTTACTAACTATCAAAGGTATCATCTTTTCAAAGCATAAACCAAGCCAACAACCATTACATTTCAATACATATAGAACAAGCAATTATTAACTGCTAAAATGAACAATATTAAAGTTAAAAACTTTTGGTTTAGAAGTTGAAATTTTACTCACCAAAGTGCAACCAAAACTAAATCGAACTACCACTTCACCTTGACTAACACCCGATCTACCTTTTTCTTCGGTAAAGCTTGGATTTTTGGACCCTAAATGGGCTAGATGGAATTAGCCATGGGCTTCATGGGCTCGGCCATGGTTAGATTGGGAGGTGTGTGGACTTGTTTTGTAAAGGAGTTGTTGTAGAAGTGGATGGAAGACTTTTAAACAAGGCTTAAGTGTTTTTAAAATTGAATGAACTAAGGGTTTTGAACTTTATAAATACTTGAAGGCCATGAAGTTTTTATCAAGAGCTTGGAGGAGGTTTTAGAAAATGAAAATAGAAATGAGAAAGGAGAAAAAGAATTAGGAAATTTGGTTATATACAAAGGGGATTTTCTAAATTACCAAACTAGCCTTAGTACCTTGTCCTCCACTAAAAGCTTGCAACGTCATCACCTTGTCTTCCCCCATTGTTGCTCACATGTTCAATGTTCCCCTATTTGTCTTAGCCAACATGCATTAATTCCCATATATACTTATATTTCTTAACGTTTCACAAAACATAGTTTAATTTAAACATCTTTTATTTTTTATTTTATTTTCATATTAAGTCACATCAAACTTTTAATATATTTAAGTATGCACATGTATGTGTGTGTGTATGATACTAACTTATTTATAAATGTATGTGAATATATTTACACTAGAGTTCATAACATTTCCGACAACTTTTTAGCCGATGAAAAGTCGAAAATTAGGAAAACGATTTTCGAGAACATTTTTTTTGAACTGATTATTTTTGTTAACACATTTGGAAAACTGTTTCACCATCATTAGTTATTATTTAAAAGAGTTTTATTTTAGTTATAAAATCCATTATTTAATTATTTAAAATATATTAAATATCCATATTTTAAAGTGGTTAATTTAGGGATCGTTGCACTCTCCCCCCATAAAAGAATATCATCACCGAAATTAACACTTAAGGAGATAACTCAAAATAACTCAAAAAGAGCATATATATATATATATATATATATCATAAAACCCTTACAACAAATACACACTAAGTCACTATATTGCAACGGTGCATACATAATACATACAACAAGCAAACAATTATCCTAGCATCAACTCAGGGTAAGCTTCCCTCATACTATCTTCAGTCTCCCAAGTGTAATCTCCGGGATCTTCACTCCATGGTACTTTGACCAAGTCTACAACCTTAGTCCTTAACCGTTTCTTATCTCGATCGACAATTCAAATAGGCTGTCTTACAGTGGTCAAGCCAGGCTCAACTTCCACATCCTCCTGCTGAGATGGCGGAATAATTAAAGTAGGATCATGTACACACTTACGTAGATGGGATACATGAAAGACATCATGTACACCCGACCATCTAGTCGGTAATTCAACTTTATAAGCAAAGGTTCCTATCCTCTTGAGTATTTAAAAAGGTCCAATAAAAGAGGAGCTAGATTTCCTCCTTTCCCAAACCGAATCACGCCTCTTATCAGAGAAAATTTGATGAGTCCCGAACTATAAACTCCAAATCTTGATGCTTCACATATGCATAGCTCTTCTACCGACTCTGAGCTATCTTTAAGTGCTTCCTAATCCAATCTACCTTATTCGTTGTATCACAAATTATATCTAGTCCAAATACTAAGTGATCTCCTGGTTCCACCCAATAAGATGGAGACCTACTAGGCCTTCCATACAATGCCTCAAAAGGTGCCATCCCAATACTTACCTGAAAACTGTTGTTATAAGAATACTCAAACAACGGCAAGTGGTCATCCCATGAACTTTCAAAGTCTATCACAAAAGCTTGAAGTAAATCCTCCAAAACACGATTCACTCTCTCTCACTCTGTCCATCTATCTGAGGGTGATCGGCTGTACTCAAACTTAGTTCTATCCCAAGTGCATCATGCAAACCCTTCCAGAACCGACTTGTGAAGATTGGATCCCAATCACTCGCAATATCACATGGAATGCCATGAAGCCTGACAATCTCTTTAACATATAATTGAGCCAAACTAGTAGCCGTCCTTGCTGCCTTGACTGGTAAGAAGTGAGTGTTATTGGTTAGCCTATCAATGATAATCCCTATTCCTTCATCAATTTTCCTCGATCTAGGCAATACATCAATGAAATCCATAGAACTCTACTACAACTTTCACTTCAAAATCTCAAGTGGCTGAAGCAGTCCGACTGCCTTTTGGTGACTTCCCTTTACCTACTGGCAGTTAGCACATCTACTTACAAATATAGCAATATCTGTTTTCATCTCTTCGCACCAGAAGGTATGCTTCATGTCCTAATACATCTTAGTGACCCCTGGATGTATTGTTAGTTTAAAATGATGAGACTCTGTCAGAACTTCCTGTTTAATTCCATCCACATCCAGAACAAATGACCGACCGTTCATCCTTAGAATGCCACGGCCGTCTCCCATGAATCCTGGCCAATTCTTCGATGAACATTTTCATTAACAGCTCTAGCTATCTGAGAAAGACAAAAATTCCCTCCGTTGATTGCTCTCAATGCATCGGATAAGAGTCAACGAACTTCCATATTAGCCAAAACTGCATAACTCCTGCTCAGCGCATCAGCTACAACATTAGCTTTCCCTGGTGTATACAAAATCTCAAGATCATAAGCTATCAGAAACTCTAGCCAATGCTATTGCCTTAAGTTCAAGTCCTTCTGAGTAAAGAGATAATATAAGGATTTGTGATCCGTATATAACTCGAACTTTTCACCCAAAAGATAACGCCTCCACATCTTTAACGCGAAGACAACTGCCAAGAGCTCCAAATCATACGTAGCATAATTTTTCTCATGTGGTTTCAGTTATCGACTTGCATAAGTTTTTCCATGTTGCATCAAAACCGCTCGCAATCCGGTTCCGCAAGCATTCGTGTATACAGTTAACCCTTTTCTTCTATTTGGAACAGTTAAAACAGAAGCATTTGTCAATTTTCATTGAATGCTTGATTGCACTTAGGTGTCCATAGAAATTTAGCATCTTTATTCATCAACTTTGTCAGATGAGAAGCAATCTTCGAGAAATCTTTGATGAACCTCCTATAAAACTAACCAATCCTAAGAAACATTTGACCTCTATTGCATTTTCGGGCTTCTTCCAGTCTTGAATCGCAACTACTTTAGCTAGGTCCACTAATGTGCCTTCTTCCAAAATTACATGCCCCAGAAACCTAACTTCGGATTTCTAGAATAACACTTAAAAAACTTTGCTTTCAACACATGACTTCTTAAAGTATTTGGAACAACTCGAAGATGATACTTGTGCTCTTCCTCCGACTTAGAATAAACAAGAATATCATCAATGAAGACGAGGAAAAATTTATTAAGAAAATCTCGGAACACTCGATTCATTAAGTCCATGAAATAAGCGAGTGCGTTAGTCAATCCGAATGGCATGACTAACCACTCCTAAAAACTATCAGGGGTACGAAAATTTGTTAAGCGCACACTCTCCTCTGCTACCCTTAATTGGTGAAAACTAGTGGCAAGATCCAGTTGAGAAAATACCTGAGCACTATGGAGCTGGTCAAACATATCCTCGATCCTATGTAAAAGATACTTATTCTTGATAGTCCTTTTGTTTAACTCTTGGAGTCTATGCATAACCTAAGAGAACCATCCGCCTTAGTAACAAAAACTATGGCAATCCCCAACTCGATATACTATATCAGATCAAATCCTTCTGCAATAAGTCAAACATCTGCTTCTCTAGTTCCCTTCTCTCTTTCGGAGCCAACCTTCGAGGAGGTTGTACAATTAGTTAGCTCTTAGAATCAAATCAATACAGAACTTCACTTCACAATGAGGAGGTAAACCTTGCACTTCACTGAAAATATCCTTGAAATCCAGAACAATCAGTATATCTCTTATCTCCTCTTTAGACACTTCAAGTGAATAGAGAAAACTACTCATTAACTTGTTTGGCCTCCCAAAATTTATATCTACACCAACGTCTCTAGCATCATTAACTCTGACAATCCTTCAATCACCATCTACGATCTCTCTAAACTTTGATAACCAATCCATCCCCAACAACACCCCATAACCCATGAACCTAAGAATAAAAAAGTCAAACGGAAAGAAAGGATTTTGACACGAAATAGGCACTCTCGAACACATTGTGTCAAGATTTGTTGGACCCCTAATTGGGTTCGATACACAAAGAGGGTTATTTAGAATAACATACTGAAGGTTTAACTGGTTCATTAGGTCATACAAAATAAAACTACGAGAAGCACCCTTGTCGAATAATACTCTAATGGGAATATCAAAAATGGATAATATACCTTGCAACACCTGTCTTCCCTTTTGATCCGTAGAAGTAGATGATATTTCCTTAATAGCAAATGTTTTTCCTTACAGCCTCTTCTTTGGGAAACGACACTCGCTCTTCATGTGTCCCAACTGGCCACTCTTGAAACAAGGGACACTTGGACACTGATTTGCAAAGTGGCCCATCTTTTGCATTTGAAACAAAGAACATTGACTAAGTTAGGCTGCTTCTTTTGAGTTGGAGCCCTATCCCCAGGTTTCTTTCCTACCCACTGCTTCTTTCCTTTTGTTTGCACCAAAATGTAGCACAAACACCCAATAGACAGTTTGTAGAGAAATAAATGAAGAATATAAAATGAAAACAGAGGAAATAAGCAATTAAATAGCATAAAATCAAAGCAATAACACTAACAAAACGATTTATAGTGGTTCGACGTTGTTTTCCTATGTCCACTTTGAATATATAACTTTATTGATCACTTTATAAACTGAATACAATAGGGATCCGATGAAAATCCTTAGTTACAATAGAGTACATAGCAACTAGCAGCGTAAAAGTCCTAAAAATGAACAACCAAGCCTGTATTTATAGAGGAAGACAGCGAAATATCTTCTTGAAAATTCGGTAGAAGGATCTCCAAAACCATATGGACCCATTAGAGGGAAGCATGACCCAAATCTCAAGGAATAGGGACCAGTGACGATCCCTATTTTAGAGGAATTTGGGGGTGCAATCCTTATGGGAGCTTTTCCATGTTGTAATATGCTTAGCCTCCAAGTTTCATGCCAATTGGATTAGTAGAACTTGAGTTATTGCTCGATATTTGCTGCAATGTGAGTTATTTCCCGATTCTAGCCGATCCCTATTGAGGGAAGAGGGCCGACCCCTCTTGCTTCGTCCTTTTGAGGTGCGATCCCTACGGTAGGCTCCCTAGGATCCCCATATTTTGCTCGCAAATTGTTATATGCATTGGACTTATGGAGTTTGAGATATTGATTTTTTTCCCATTGACTTGCACTTGTTTGGATGAAATATGCCGATCCCTATGGTTGAGAGGGATTATAGCCGATCCCTTTTTATGTTAAACTATTTCCATACTTTGAACATTTTGCATTGCATATCTCTCAATTTTGTTCGACCATAGCTTCATATTACCATCAATACTTGACTTCTGGACCCCATAGTCATCGCTTTGGACTTACTGGCCTTGACGTCAGTCAAATCTAACTTGTCCAACCAGTTCGGATATAACCAGGTCAAAATGTCGGATAACACTTGCCTCTCAATATATGTCTTGTGCTGAACATGACATGCTTTGAATCGAAGCAAGTTAGATTCGTTGGAAAGTAATCCATCAAATTTTCTAAATAGTCGCTATCCTTTCTTCGAACTATTATCCCAAAGTTCTTATCTCTCTTTGATCGTCATGACGCCTAGTCTATCTCTAATAGAATAAATCTAGGATTATATTCCGTCAGTTGATATTTATGTCCGGTTCTACGAGACTAGTAAGTTTTGGCTGTCTGATCCAGTCTCGACCTTGAAAGCTTTAGGTTTGAATTCAATTTTTGTCGATTTCAAAAATTGAACTTTTAGACCATACACATGCACGTTTAGGTACACGTTTTTATCGTTGGCTCTCGGACACGTTTGTACGCTCACGAGCGGTCGCCAATTTTCATTGAACTAGATGCAATTTCATTGCATTATATATATATGTACTTTATATAATTTTTATCTCCATGTTTGCATGCATATAGGGTTCATAACCGATCCCTTTTTCTTCTTTTATGTATGCATGGATCGACATTCTTTTAGCCAATCCACCTCTCATTCTTTCTCTCTCCTTCTTTATATATATATATATATATATATATATATAGGGATTGGCATTCTTATAGCCGATCCCCCTCTCTTTCTTCTCTTTTTTAGGTGTTGATAAGGATCGGTTGGATCCCCAATTCATGGGATCATGCTCGATCCCTCCTTATGTTGGGAACTCAACTCTTTTGGCTTTGCAGAGAATGAAAAGACAAGCCAAACCCTCAACCTTCATATATACGCCAACTCTCTCCTTTCCATCCCTTACTTCATTTCATTTCGTTTTTATTTTCTTCATGACCGAACCCTCCTCCCCATTTCCTTAGAGCCAAACCCTTCCCCCACTCTTCCTTCCTCACTTTTGAACCAAAATCCATCGCAACTCAACATACTCCAATAAATCCGATCTCTCTTCTCTTTAACTTGATCATCTCGAACCATTCACCATCGATATTGTTCTTTCCAATTATCATTTCCAACACATATACATAGGTAGGTTTGCAGTTTGCATATGACTTTAATTTG
Organism: Allium fistulosum; assembly: GCA_030737815.1. Classification (NCBI taxonomy): domain Eukaryota; kingdom Viridiplantae; phylum Streptophyta; class Magnoliopsida; order Asparagales; family Amaryllidaceae; genus Allium; species Allium fistulosum. The sequence goes on along the minus strand of CM060903.1, from coordinate 696,087,734 downwards.
TGATGAGATAATAGGTTTCGTTTGCGCTAACCATAGGTTAAGTTTGGAGGAGACAAGATGGATGATGGTGATACAGGGTTCGACGAGGTAGTAGAGGAGCGGAAAGGAAAGAAAGAAGCACGAAGGAAGCGTAGGGATCAGTCATGCATTATGTGTGAAGCATGAAGGGGTTGGTTGTAATGTAGGTGAAGGAGAGGGATCAGAGTGGATGTTTGATGGAAGTGTGAAAATGTTGAAGTAGAGGGATCAATATTGAAGTGTAAGGAGGAAAGGGTCCATTACATGTTTAAGTGGAAGGATCGGTTGTTTTGTTTAGTGAAGGGATCGGTTGGCTACTGATGTGGAGAGGGGTCGGTCATCCGTGAAGTAAAGAGGGGTCGGGTGTTTGTTCTTAGAGGAGTGTGAATGCGGCTAAGTGGAGGGATCGATAGTGGTGTGTTAGTGGATGGAGGGATCAGTCATGGGCTTTTCTAGAGGGATCGGTTGTTTTTATATAGAGGGATCAGTTGTAGGCTTCGTAATAGGGATCGACTATTTTTTATATAGAGGGATCAGCTATTGGTACTTAGTCGATTCTAAGCTTTGAATTGAACTGGAAAACCAATCCATATTCACTTGCATAAACAATTAAAACCAATCCCATCCCAATGAACTTGAACATATAACGATGACGAACAACATGACTTCCTTATACTACTTTGAATTTGAAATCAAATAACTAAACTGCCAGGAACTAGAATATGGACTAAAGCTTAACATATGGACTTTAGTAATGGTCTTCACACTTTAATATGCCGATGGTCGATCCCAAAGCTTACACAACCGATCAATCAAAATGCCAGTTGAGACGGTCAGCGATGATGATCACTTTGGTCGGAATCCAAAGTCTCGTCACTTACTTTTGCTTTTGATTTTAAACTGTCTATCTCTGCACTGCACCACACTAGTTTACACTTAGCACAAGGAAGGCAGGTAAAATTTTCTAATCTCGATTATCTACTGAGTTTAGTTGATATAGGCTCCAGATGTTCAGTTAGCTGCAATGCCTTCTGGACAACCTTCGCAACTTAGCAATCCCGAAGCCGAGCCAAGTTTTGCAACTGTTTCCGATAGAGTTTCCTCTGATCGTCAAATTGGGCAACCAGAGGTTTTCGGTCCTTTACCAACCTTTTCTCTGATGTCCCCATCCTTCCAGCTAAAGATATAAGTCATGCCTCCAACACTGTAGAAGGTGCTGTATTTATAGATAACCCGACGGATTCCCAAGCCTCCAGAATTGGCAAGGCCGCTCTTTGCAGATTATGCTCTAAACATGGATTCCGTTTGGAGATGTTCTAGTCCTTTCAGTGAGTCATTTGCCCCCGTAGGGATATACGACATGCAATTAATTCATGTGCTGGGCTGGATGTGTGCCACCTTTTAATTCTTTTATCCAAGTGATGCTAAATTATCTTGGAATAGCTCCCGCTCAGTTGCATCCAAACAGCTACGCTTTTCTTCATGGAATTTTCTTGCTATTCATGGATGTTCTATTCCGCCCACCATCTCCTGAGCATCAGGTTTATTTACAATTTCAAATGACGGACAAAAAGCCTTCCTTACACTTTCCTCGAGCCTTCACCTAATTTTTAAGTTCTAACTGGCGCTTAATACAAGCTCAGCATCTTTAAACACGAATGGTTTTATGTTCGTTGTCTACTCGGCTTTGAGAGGTGATGGTTAGAAGGATGTAAATGTTGACTTCACTTTATTCTCAAATTCTTTAGTCCAAGTCATATCCTGAACTAACTAACACTTTGATAATTTACAGGTGTCCATCCACGTCTAGAAGGTGATAGTTTCTCAAGGGCGGTTTCTGCAACTCGTACCACCCCAGTTGAGGACAGGGACATCAAATCCCTTGTAACCGATGAATGGTTATTTCTTTTTGGGCTGTTAGAAGAAGGGTGTAGCATCGGGCTTTCAGGAAGTGCTGCGCCTCTAAGAAATGTGGCAGAACAAGAAGGCAGTGCTAATAGCCCTGTCGTGCCCCTAGTCGAGGGGACTCGGGACGACACTGAAGAGGGCAAAATTAAAGGTATCGAAACCAACAAGCCTGGCGATACCGATGCATGTCCGGGCAATGCGCCTGTGGTCAAACCATCACAAGGCGCACAATCTCACATGCCAACAAGGATAGGAAAAGAGCTCGCATATAAACTCCATAGGAGAAAAACGCTAAAGAGCCCGAGTTTATTATCACCTCCGTTGAAGAAGAGTTTTTATCTCAACATTTAGAAAGCTCAATGGAAGGGTTCTCGAATCTCCCAATCCTTAATGGTATCATGACTTATGACTTCCCCAACATCTAGGGGGCTCAATTCTCCCACCAGGAGTGGTGACGACATTCTCCCACTAGCAAAGGGGAGAACACTCCTATGAGCAAGGCTACAACAACTGGTCCGTCAGGGGGACAATAGGACACTCACAATCACGCGCACTTCATTACACGGTTTTTGTCTATCTTTTGTTCGATGGTCACTTATACACTCTTTTTTGGTTTGCAGGTGCTATGTCTCAATCCTGTGCCTTTGATCATTTGAGGGGCTCCTTAACACAGCACGGATCCAGTCGCGGTCCAGAATCGGGTATGCGTCGAGAGAGAGATGACAGCCGGGAAAAAGTTATCGTTCGAGGGAGTCTTCATCTTCCAAACATAAGTCCCAATTTCGAACATCTTATTAGGAAGTTCAGTGCAATCTTCCTATACATAGCGGCGATCAGATTTCTTTCCGTGCTCCTCAAAATGCTGTGTCGCCTGAGTAGTATTCTGGTTCATCTGATTCTAGACAGTCCCGCGATCGTAGGTCGAGCAAATGCCCAATTGTTACTTCTGATCCAACTTTGCCTACTACAGCTCCTGAGGCTTCCACGACAAAAAAATTGGCCGAACTTAAGGTCAATTTTCCTAAAATTTGCTTCGATGGGCTTAAGTTCCTTCCTTCCGTCCATACAATTCCAAGAAGTGCTAAAGCGATTTCCCTTGCATGCGTCAATGGCATTTTTGTGCAGCACGAAGCATTCCAGTATTTAGTCGAAAAAAATATACGAGGTGTCTATCGAGAGACAACATGAAATCGAGTCTACCAGTTGGTCTATCCTTAGAAACCAGGTTAGCTTGCTTGTTGACGTCCCAAAGCTTCTACACGATATCCATCAATTTTGCATCGTCTGCATCTGTGATAATCATTTGATGAGCTAGAACTCTCCGACGTATAATAAGGGGTAGGGTCCCTCCTAACTTTCCCACGTTGTTAATCTATAAGTTGGTTCATTAGATCGATATTGGGCTTGAATCTACTGGTTCAACTATCGGTGGCTATCCACTAGCCCTTTCATCAGATTCTAGAATTTAGCTCTAATGATGGAATCAACAAGATTCTGAACATCAACTAGATTGGCAGCATTCATATCTGTTGGTAGATTGCTCGAGCCTCTTTGCTGGATGCTAGAGTTCTCTTTTCTTTCTGCCTTTTGAGATGTAGATATGGTATTCCTAACCATTGTTGATAGTTTTCCTTAGCCTTTTGAAAATCTAAATAGAACGAACAAGCTTCTTGAAGATAATTATGGATCTCTTTGGAGGATTTATGCAATCCAGTAGCAGCAGAGGGGTCCACATAGGGCTGAGAATCTAGATCTCAATGAATGCACCAAAATATTTGTACCAAAATGTAGCACAAACAACCAATAGAGAGTTTGTAGAGAAATAAATGAAGAATATAAAACAAAAACAAAGAAAATAAACAATTAAATAACAGAAAATCAAAGCAATAACATGAACACAACGGTTTATAGTGGTTCGGGTTGTTTGCCTATGCCCACTTTGAATATATAGCTTTATTGATCACTTTATAAGCTGAATGCAATAGGGATCAGATGAAAATCCTTAGTTACAATAGAGTACAAAGCTACTAGCAGCGTAAAAGTCTCAAAAATGAACAACCAAGCCTGTATTTATGGAGGAAGACAGCGAATTATCTCCCTGAAAATTCGGTAGAAGGATCTCCAAAACCATATGGACCCATCAGGGGAATTGCATGGCCCAAATCCCAAAGAATAGGGATCAGTGCCGGTCCCTAAATTCGAGGAACTTGGGGGTGCAATCCCTATGGGAGCTTTCCCATGTTGCAGTATGCTTAGCCTCCTAGTTTCATGCCAATTGGATTTGTAAAACTTGAGTTATTGCTCAATCTTTACTGCAATGTGAGTTGTTTTCTGATTCTAAACGATCCCTATCGAGGGAAGTGGTCTAACCCTCTTGCTTCATTCTTTTGAGGTGCGATCCCTAGGGTAGGCACCCTTGGGTCCCCACATCTTACTCATAAAATGTCATATGTATTAGACTTAGGGATTTTGAGATATTGATTGTTTCCGATTGACTTGCACTTGTTTGGCTGAAATATGCCGATCCCTATGATTGTGAGGGATTATAACCGATCCCTTTTCTATACTAAACTACATTCCATACTTTGAACATTCATATCTCTCAATTCCGTTCAACTATGGCTTTATATTACCATCTGTATTTGACTTCTGGACCCCACAATCATCGCTCTGGACTTATTGTCCTTGATGACAGTCGAATCTAACTTTTTCAATCAGTTTGAATATAGCTAGGTCAAAATGCCGGATAAGACCTTTAAACTTGCGCTTGAAATTCGGCTTATTTGCAACATGGATAACTGATAAAGGTTGGGCACTAACTTCTGGCACTACGCCTTTCTAAATACCTTGCTTAATATCCAGACTTCGAACCTCAAATCTATTCTGATAAGATTGGTAAAGGTACTATTAACATGATTGGTCATCTTACGATGAAATTATAGCCGCGGTCCTTCCATAAACATCTCGTTCTTTTTTAGTGGTGTTTCTATCAATCATGAACTAAAGCGAGACAATGTATTGAATCTATGCTCATACTGCGCCACTGTCATATCACCTTGCTTCAAATCCATAAAACTCCTCAACGGTTGAGTCCTCCCCCTTCCGGAATAAACCGAGCTTCAAAAACATCCTTAAACGAAGCCTAAGAAAAAAAAAATCTTCCTCTGGGGTATTAACTATCACCGAATCCCACCAATCCTTTGCTGACTTTTGGATCTGTCGCGATCCTAACAATCACTTCCTTGCATCCTCCAATTGAAGATCCCCAAATATCATTTCACAAGAGTGGAGCCATGTCTGAACTCCTAGAATATCTTCAGTTCCAAAGACTGGTTTACCACCCAAAGCAGTATAATTTTTACACAGAATAGCAAAATTTTGAGGTGGTTGAACCTATATTATTGCTTCTTCTACCAGCTCTATAATTGGCCCATTTCTAGTAGCTCTGCCGTTTGTAGCCGTGCTGGTTCCAGATCCTCTCCCTCTTCTTCTTATACTCATTTTCAATTACCTGAACAACGACGGGTATTATTAAAATAAAAGGATAGGACCAAAATGATTTAAGGGAAACAATACCAAGGATCTAAAACGTGACTTTAGGGTGGGTGATACAAATGCACTCTCAAGATTAACTCATCATAGGGCTCTTCTCACCCTATCTCTAATAATTTGACCCCAATTAGGCTAAGGTGTTCACTCAATGGAAGTTCTAATACCAACTGTGATGACCCACCTTTCTGTCCCTTGGGAACAACACTTAATACATCCATGGTATTCGTGTGCTGTTGCCCAAGCATTTGAAAGATGAATTGTCGTGGGGTAAAATAAAAAACATAACAAAAAAAATCTCATAATGGAACCGTTAAATAGAACATAACAGTAAAATAGTACATAAGGTTACTCCCTAACATGGAGTTATCAGAGTTACACAAAAGTAATACTATTAGCTTAGGCAGTCATAACAACTGCCTTTACATATGCTGAAACAAAATACACTTACATGAATTAAAAAAACAGTGGAAATAAACAACTAAATAGTCAAAGGCCTCCTGCTCAGATTGCATCTTCAAAGAGCCCATAAAGGATCTGCTACTCTCGGACTACTCAAATAATAATGAGTACCCGAGAGTTAAGGGGAAACAAACAACTCGGGTCAGACAATATGTCTGGTATGAGTAAAACCCTAAAACAGTAGGTGTAATTAAACAACAGCATGTGAGACCACGCCGCCAAACGTGGAATGGATTTCCTCTCACAAGAACAACATCTAAACGTAAAGAATGGATTCAAATAATTAAACATCGCGAACCCCGATGCAATTAAGGAAAACAAATTCGAAGGTTCGAATCAACAAAGGAAAAGAGAATTTTCCAACAATCACTAAGAGGGTGCACCCCCTTACCGAAAGTATACCTCTAGAAATATACTTAAGAACTCCGATGGCTCTCGGAAACCTCCAAGCCGGACCCTACCAACTGTTACCGAGTATCTGAGTTATTTCACATCTTGGTGCACAAATATCTGAACCAAATATAGAGTAGATGTGACAATGCCCTAATGGGAGCAACCCTATATAACTTGGTCCCCACTCGCTCTTTGGTTTTGTCTTAGAGTGACGAAATTCAAAGAAGGCAGAGGTAATCGATAGTCGACAAACCGACTATCGAAGATAACAAAATGATCGTATATGGAAATTAAATACCGTATACCCATCACCACTCGTCAATTTCAAATTTGTACTATTCCCTGGGGTAACAATGATTCTGGATAAGTTAAGGTAGTGTTACCGAAAAGTCATGTCTTGGCGTACATTCTTGACTTTCGGGATAGAGTGAAGTCTCCCTCTTTGACGTTTGGTGTTAAGTATAAAACTAAATGCTTTTTATATAAGTGATATAGCTTTACGGAAATTAATTCATTTTCATAAATGAATAAACTTTTACTTTTATAATCGAATCCATGCTTGGGCTTCACATTACAAGTATTAACTTTAAAACAACTTTGTTAAAATATTTCATTAACTATAAAACACCATTATGAAAAAGGCTTAATAAAGTAAAACATCCTTATTCAATTGGTTAAATAGTTTTAGCTATCATTAATAAGAACGATTGATTATCTTTAAATTTCGATAATTAATTTGATTAACTAACTTCAAATACCATTAATTAAAAAGAGTTAATCACTTTTTAGTTAAATTAATTAAATTTAAACATCATTAATTAAAAATGATTAATTAATTTAAAACATCTTTAAAGAAAAAGATTAGTTATGTTTAAACTAATGAATTAACTTTAAAAGTCATTAATTAAAAAGGGTTATTTAATTTTAAACACAATTAATTAAATTGATTAATTAACTTGAATCAATCATTATTAAATGATTAATTCCTTAAACATCATTAGATAAAATGATTAATTAATTTTAATCTCATTGTTGTTAAGATAATTAATTAACCTTAATCCTCATTAATTAAAATGATTAATTAAATTTAAAATCATTATTAAAATGGTTAATTAATATTAAACTCATCAATATTTAAAAACTTAACTAACTTTGTAAAACAAGACCTAAGCTCAAAATTAAACCAAAAGGTTTCGAAGAGATGGTATTTTTCAAAAGTGTTGATATAGCGATAGTCACTATACGGACACTTCTATAACTACCTACATGTAATTTTATTTACATCCAAGCATCACATCACATAACATAAGTATGACATATATACAAGAGCAAATAATAATCATAACATGGAGAGTATAACTTATATCGCATTCTTAAACTTTTTACAACTAGTTTTCAAATCACCTACTAACTATCAAAGGTGTCATCTTTTCAAAGCATTAACCAAGCCAATAATCTTTACATTTCAATACATATACAACAAGAAATTATCAACTGCTAAAATGAACTATATTAAAGTTCAAAACTTTTGGTATAGAAGGTGAGATTTTACTCACCAAAGTGCAACCAAACTAAGTCAAACTACCACTTTACCTTGACTAACACCCGATCTACCTTTTTCTTCACTAAAGCTTGGATTTTTGGACCCTAAATAGGCTAGATGGGTTCGGCCGTGGTTGGATTGGGAGGTATATAGACTTGTTGTGCCAAGGATTTGTTGTAGAAGTGGATGGAAGACTCTTAAACAAGGCTTAAGTGTTTTTAAAAGTGAATGAATTAAGGGTTTTGAACTTTATAAATATTTGGAAGCCATGGAAGTTTTTCTCAAGAGCTTGAAGGAGGTTTTAGAAAATGAAAATAGAAATGTGAAATGAGAAAAAGGAATAGAAAATTTGGTTATATACAAAGGGGATTTACTAAATAACCAAACTATCCTTTATACCTTGCCCTTCACTCAAAGCTTGCCACGCCATCGCCTTGTCTCCCCCTTGTTGCTCACGTGCTCAATGTTCCCCCCTCCTCTTTGCCTTAGCCAACATGCATTAATTCCCATATGTACTTATGTTTCTTAATGTTTCACAAAGCATCCTTTTATTTTAAACATCTTTTATTTTATTTTTATATTAAGTTAGATCAAACTTTTAAAATATTTAAGTATGCACTTGTATGTATGTATATATGTAGGTATGTATATATGATACTAACTTATTTATAAATGTTTGTGAATATGTTTACACTAGAGTTCACAACATTTCTGACAACTTTTTAGCCGATGAAAATTCGAAAAATGATTTCCGATCACATTTTCTAATTTTCTTTGAACTAGTTATTTTTGTAAACAAATTTGGAAAACCATTTCACCATCATTTGTTAGTATTTAAAAGGGGTTTTTGGTTATAAAATCCATTAACTAATTTTTTTAAAATGTAGCGACCCGCTGTCCGTACCCTATGAGTTGATAATAATTCACCCTGTTCAACCCAAATTGTACGAAAGAGCGAATAACTAGGGTAAAGAAGAAGAAAGAGATAGAAGAAAATTAAACAACAACACAGAATCTCACAATCGCAGCGGAACAAAAATATAATATATAATAACAAATTTTATACAAAAGAATCTGTATCTGTTTATACCTACAATCATCAGAGTACAATAATCAATACATCAAAATGGACAATTGTAGTAACTTGTCCTCACACAGCGGAAATATAACCAAGTACGGAGATACGTCCCTGTCACCCAGCTCGTCTCCTGAGCTCCATTGCATTCTAACCTGAATCTGTAATACTAGGTCTAACCTAAGTATTATAATAAAATAACACCCGAGTCGGTCTGGAAAACCAGCGTGAGAAAACACACTCAATTTGAATTATTAGAGCTATTGAAATCCTTTGAAAAACAAAGGTATCTCGTAAGATCGCATTACACATAAACACGACGGGTTTTCCCTTACGATAACCAAAACATTTTATAGAAAATCCAATGATATTATAATAGTGTCTAAATACAAATATTTATCCAAATAGCCGAAATTGTTACATTAATTAAATTCCAGCATACTAGGCTCTACAAACAAAACCGTAAAGGCTCGTATTGGAGAATGGATTCCATACAATGACTGGGCCACTAGGGTACCGCCCATCACAGTACACCTCTAGAACAATGTACCGAGGACCTCGCCGGGATCCCCTGCTACACAAGACCGGCCTACCCCTAACCTAGATAGACTGAATATGTTATCACCCTGGTGTTCCCACCCTTACAATCGAGCGCTCCTTCTTTCATGCACAACCATATCCGTAATATTTAGGTTTTTGAGGATATCTAGAAAAGTGATAACATACCCTAATTGGGTGCGACCCACTTAGCCTTGCTGCATCTCCCCTGTTTTAGTCATTCTCGGTTGATGAGGCTTGAGGCTAAGCGTTACCTTTCAAGAAACAATTCTACTTAGAATGCTCATCGTCCCCCAATGATGATGTTCTGATAACAGTTGTCCATACAAGTTGTCCTAGGTCTGCACAAACCGAATCACAGTCTTCATCATCTTCACGGTATTCATTCGTAACGTTCATACCGGATTTAGTGGTTTTTGGATAATTAAATCTGATCTTAGTCTCTTCGAAACGATTAACGAAATTGGCCAATATTGATAGTCGGTTTTAACTATCAATAAAACATCCATAAGCAGACACCAAACCTTATTATACATTTCCAAAAATATTCTTTTCCAAATACCTTTACAAGGTATATATTTCAAATTCCTTTCCATATTCAAATATTTGAAAACAATTTTCAATATTTAAATCCATAACAGGATATCCAAAACCTTTCAACACTTAGGAAAATATTCTAAGTCCATTTTTCAAATTCATCTCAAGTATCAAAACTTAGGAATTTTCTCAGCTTATCTCCAACATTTCCGAAACTATTAATAAATTTCTTCTCACAATTTCCAAAATCGATTATATTTATTTATAATCCCATCTAACCATTTATAACTTCATTATTTAACTCGAATTCAGTTTTTTCCAAGTTTCGGTATTCCAACATTTAGGAAATGTCTTAAGTGCCCAGCATCCCATTATAAAACTTCTCTTATAAAACCTTCCCATTAAATAAACCCGCCTACAAGTCTCGAGAGAATAAAGTAAAAATCATTTCAAACTCTTATATATATATATAAAATAAGTATTTTAAAGAATAATAATTTATTTTTAAAACATGTTCGAATAATTATTTACAATATCGAAAACACTTTTATAAACATCAATAACTCATTTTTAGATAAACAAATAAATTTCAAAGCTGATTTTAAAAGTTAGAATTTACTAAAATAAATACTTAATATTTAAAAATCTACTTACCGAAGTTTTTTCAATCTTAACTAGTTTAAAATTTCATAGTTTTAAATAATAAAAACTATCCTTTTAAAAATGAACTTAACTTCTTATAATTAAAAATATATTTTTAAAACCTCAATAACCAATTCAATTTATAAATTCTTCTCGAATCACATCATATCCTTCCATTCAGATCTCCTTAACCATTTTCACTTTCAAAAATAGTACCACTATTTTTCCCGCTCCTATTTCCATATTCTAGTATAAATTCTTCCTGTGAATTTTATATTCCCAATTTAGCAACTGAGATCGCTTACCTTATTTATAACATCGTTTATAAATCCTTATACTCCTTTGAGTTTTACTTGTTTATAAAAACGATTTTATTCATAAAATTCCATTTTATAAATCCATTTCTTTATAAATCTATTTATAACTTCCAATCTATTTTTAATATTGACTTCAACTCCTTTTTATATTTCTAGAATACCATTTATAAATTCCTTTATATAATTCATTTTCAAAATCTCCATTGAATAATTCAAAATAGTTAAGTATCAAAATTGAAATATAATTTTCTAACTCAATTTCTTTAAAATAACGCCAATTTCAATATAAATATTTTATATCAAAAATTTCGTTTAATTCCTTAAATTTTAAAAAATATATATTATGGTATTTAAAATATCAAAATTCAGGCCAGTGCTACAATAACATCCAATAACTCCAATCACTACTATAATCTATAATAGATTATTCTACACAATCTATGTATCACAATATATGAAATTAAATTCAACATTTCGAGGAATCCAGTTGGATCCCTCCAACCTGTTTTCCTACATCCATAGATGTTAATACAACATAAAAATACCAATCCCACTTCGAGGGGGATATCGCGGTATATAGGGTCATCTGGTATTATGCGGGACGCCTAGGGTCTCATCCGCTATATTGTGCGGGAATATCACTCCAAATACTAGTATATATACTACTATATATATTTAACCTTCAATAGATAATAATTATATAAATTCATCCAAGCATCCAATAATTTATTTTAACTAAAAAATTTAAACTTGGCAATTCCAAATGAGTGAGAATTTCTCACCTTGATTTTTAATTGCAATCTGTTCCAATTTTGATTCCATTGCGTATATTCCGTAGCTACGAATTCCACACGACTGTTTTATTCATTTTGGACCTCGTACGAATGATATATACATTTAATAAGATTATGCGATGTATATAATTAATGTTAAAACCAATTACAGTCGTTAAGAAAATTAATTCATGTTATATACCTCAATTAATCTCTAATCCACGTCGCTAACCTCCGCTCGTACCCCGCTGTCACAAACCCTAACCTCCTCCACGACTTTGCACTCGTCCAAGGCTGCTGCCGCCATCTCAAAACCCCTAGCACGACAATGGCCATTCATCCCAACGCCATCGTGCCTCACCCAATTGCAGCCACGACAAAACCTCAGCCACTTCGACGTCTACATTAGCACTCCAACGCGACCCTCTCCCCTAATCAAACCATAAATTCACATGCCCTAGATTGACGTTACCCTCCTCGACCGCGATGGTCGTGCACGAGCTTCCTAGTCAATCGCCTGCCTAGCTTTCCTAAACCCTGACGCGACAGCTTGCTCGCCTGAGTTAACTTTCCCCCCTCTCGGGTGCGCGCGTACTCCTCCATCACGATTGAGCATACGCAAGCGCCCTCCCTTTTTTGTCGATTCATTCGATTTAGTTTCGAACAATTTTTTTTGATAATCCTATCGCGATTTTTTTATTTCGTTCGTTTTTTTTTATTTTGAATTCCTGAAGAAGGTAAGGGAAAGGGAGATATTCATGATTTAAAATGTAAACGATAGAGGCGTGTCAAGGAAGATAGGGTACAAGGTTGACCGGTATAGGTGGTTTGAGACAAAGGTTGACCTCTTATATATATATATATTATTAAATTGCAAAATATCTTGTATTATATACAATGAAATTCTGAACTCCTATCGAGGCGTGCCGCTAGGCGTTTATAATGTCATACCCCTATTTTGAATGCAATGGAAAAGGTTTCGAGTTCTAATTCGATCGTATGGAGAAGATAGCTTTTTGAACCCAATTATTATATTAAATTTCAATTTTAATTTCAGTGCGTTTCTATCCCGTACGATCAAACGATAACTCCAAACGCTACGAAATTTGGAATCCGATAATAATACACTATTACGGATCCAATGGAACTGGTTTCGTCGAATTCTGAGACTGTGCCTCAGACTGCTATTTTAACTCGTCGATTAAATCGACGTTTCAAATCCTTATGAAATCGCTTTAAAATCCAGTTTTAAAACTTATTTCTCCAATTCTAATTCAAATAGAATTTATATAAATATTAGAAATCGTTTCGATTTCATATTCAACTCCAATTCAATTAGTTAAACGATTTTTAATTATTAACTCAACAATTAAATTTATTAATCAATTTGCTATATTTGGAGCTTAAGTTTAATTACACTATTTTTGTCGATAAACTTCATATTGAAATCCCATTCACATCCCAAAACTCAACATTTAAAATGAGTTAAATGTTCAAAATTAACGACCAAAATTCGGGTCGTTACATTCCTCCCCCCTTAAAAGAATTTCGTCCTCAAAATTGCTAAGGTAGGACGAACGATCCAAACCCATTAACTTTTCAAAACTTATTAGTAAAAATTCGATATTTCACTTTTCTAAAACTGTAGTTTCTACCGAAATAATTACTTTTCAATTCTAATTCCAAAATCTCTTATTTCAATTTCAATTTGAAATCAATTTGTCATTAACAAAAAATTTCAAAATATTTTCTGACACCCTAAATTTTTGAAATTTTTTGGCAGAGTCTCCCTTTTACGGAGAGCCTTTTGCAATATGATAAGAGTGATAAATATATATACATCGACCCACACGGTCGAAAACAAAATATATATATCGATATTTATATTTAGCGGTATTTAATCCGAAAACTTACCTTATTTTAGCATTTTTAAGCATTATTAAGTGGGCATTTACTTTAAAAGAAATTTTGCAACCCAAATCTAGCCAAAAAGTCCCCTGTACCTGTACTTACTCAATTTTAAACATGTAAGTCCCAAAATATGAAATTCACTAACATTTCACTTATTTAAACAGTTAAAACACATAAACTTCATAAGTAATGCATGCTAAACATATATTTATAAGCAATTATAGGGTTCCAATACTAATTTAATTACTTTCCATCGATCCATATATAATTTCATTCAATCCGAAATGATTTACAACCAAATTTATTTACATCCAATTCATTTTATATCAAACAGACCAATATCTATTCCAAATTGATTTAGAAATCAATTTATTTCACTTCTACTAATTCATAGAATTTTGTTTACTTCCATTTATGCCAAATGCCAATTTTACTATGCAAATTCGGCAATATTCATTTAATAGAATAATCATTTAAGCTTATAGCTATTTTAAATTGATTCCAAATCAATTTATATTTAATTTTATTCTATTTCAGATTTGTTCACAATCAATTCACTTACATTTCATTCATATCCACATTCATTATATTCAAATCCATTTTATTAACTCGGAATCATTCCTGTTATTTTATTAAATAACCATTTCACAAATTTATTTAAGCCGAGTTTCCATTCAAAATATTTACTTAAGTTAATCCGTTATTTTTAATTTATTTCCACCTTATAACTTAAGTTTATTTTCATTTCAACCAACTTCCATTTCATTTACTAATTACATTCATTTTATTTACTTCAATTTCAATTCCATATTCAAATTCATTCTTGAATTCATTTATTTCGTATTCAAGGCCATATTCAATTTATTTACACTTTAAACTGAATTTCTTTATAACTTAAGTCAGCACTATTTCAAACTATTTCCATTTTATTCGACACATTTCCAATTTTATTTAATTCGCTTACCTGTAGTCGAATTTTATTATTTATAACTCAAGTTCCATATTCAATTCCAATTTCAATCCACAATCTAATTTATTCACCCAAGTTAAACTCTATTTTTTTGTATCCACTATCAGATTTTTATTCAAAAATCACTCCATTAAATTTACTTGAGTTCAAATTTATTTTATAATTCAAGTTTGGATTTTATTTCCTCACTTTATGATATTACACCATTTTTATTTTGGGTTTTCTATTTCACTTTTCAATTTTATAAGTCACACAACTTATTTTTCACATTTCCATCAATTCTATACTCAAATATACTCACATTTTATTTTTAACTCTAGATTATACATTTATTTATAGCCTAAGTATATTTTTATTTCATAAATTTCAATTTTTATAGGTTATTCCAATTTATTTATTCACAATTCCAATTTTCTCTTAAATTTTATTTCATTCAAAATTTATACCATATGGTTTTATAATATTTCAAAATTCAAAATTTATATTTACTTCCATTCGATATTATTATCAATCCAATTCAAATTTTATAACTTACAGTTATATAGTCACTTTGTAATTCACATTTACATATTTAATTCAATTCCATATGATTCAAATCCAATTTATCTTTTTATTTAAATTTCAATTCCTTTTAACCAACATTTCAATACCATATTCGAGTTATTCATACTTAAACTATGTTCTCTCCAAAAAAATTTATTTTTAATTCATTTAATTTCATTATATATTTCAATTACTTCACTTAAGTTAACTCCCATTTCATTAATACACCATATTAATTCAATTAAATCCAGTCAATTTAATTTCTAAAATTTAATTTACTCAACTTAACTTAAGTTGAATTCCATTTCAAATTTCTCACTTTAAGTTTTATTCCCCTTTAATTTTTCACACTTCTTTCTTTATAAATGTCATCTTCCACTTATAAGTTTTAAAAACTTATTTTCTGATATTCTCTAGAACTTTTAAATAAGGATTTCTAGAATTCAAACACCCGGTATCTATTTCAAATCATTTTTGAAATCATATATATATATATATATATATATATCTTTTGGCTAACAAATCATTTCGTCGGAATTTTCAAAATTCACTTGGTTGCAAATTCAAAACAGTTTCCCTTCGGAATTTCCAAAACAACACTTGTTTTCACCCAAATCGCCATATCAAATCACCCTGGTAGCAATCTGTCACTTAGAAACTCGAAAATGAATACCGATGATGCCGCGTAGTCATCACCAGGATTATTTTCCAGCGACTGAAGTGAGTTCAGTGCTATATCACTTCCAAAATCCATTTAAAACCATTTTTCCAATCAAAAATATTTCCAAAATAATAATACTATTATTTATCTTCAAACACTTTGGAAAATACTTCTAAAATCTCCAGAATTTAAATTTTCCAAATTCTAGTTTGAATCCATTTGTAGTTTTTAACTCATTTGTATAATTCATACTTATATGATCTTCCCTTGGTTATATATAACCATTCCCAATTTTTATAATCTTATTTTGACTATATAATAACCAAACACACCACTATAATAATTTTTAGAAAATTATACTTTTTTATATCAAAATATAGTTTGGGTAAAATTATTTCATTTACCCGCTTCAAAACAATACCGTGTCGATTTACCGTGTTTAAGTGTTTAGAAACTCCTATCGATTTAGTGGCGTCCCACTATTCGACTAGAATTTATATGCCACTCAATAGATAAATTAACACAATACAAACCATTTATATTCACTAACAAATACGCGCTCATACCTGTTATTACACTCCCTCATTCTAGAGTACTACTGACTCTATCTCTAATGAGTAATCCCCACCAGAACCAAGGTTCTCGCTTAACCTTCAACTCTGATACCAAGTGTAGCGACCCGCTGTTTCGTACCCACTGAGTTGATAATAATTCACCCTGTTCAACCCAAATTGTACGAAAGAGCGAATAACTAGGGTAAAGAAGAAGAAAGAGATAGAAGAAAATTAAACAACAACACAAAATCTCATAATCGCAGCAGAACAAAAATATAATATATAATAACAGATTTTATATAAAAGAATCTGTATCTGTTTATACTTACAATCATCAGAGTACAATAATCAATACATCAAAATAGACAGTTGTAGTAACTTGTCCTCACACAGCGGAAATATAACCAAGTACGGAGATATGTCTCTGTCATCCAGCTCGTCTCCTGAGCTCCATAGTATTCTAACCTGAATCTGTAATACTCAGTCTGACCTGAGTATTATAATAAAATAA
The DNA here is from genome assembly GCA_030737815.1 of Allium fistulosum. Lineage (NCBI taxonomy): Eukaryota > Viridiplantae > Streptophyta > Magnoliopsida > Asparagales > Amaryllidaceae > Allium > Allium fistulosum. The sequence continues at coordinate 696,070,809 of CM060903.1, read as the reverse complement.
CACCCGAGTCAGTCTGGAAAACCAGCGTGAGAAAACACACTCAATTTGAATTATTAGAGTTATCAAAATCCTTTGAAAAACAAAGGTATCTCGTAAGACCGCGTCACGCATAAACACGACGGGTTTTTCCCTTACGATAACCAAAACATTTTATAGAAAATCCAATGATATTATAGTAGTGTCTAAATACAAATACTTATCCAAATAGCCGAAATTGTTACATTAATTAAATTCCAGCATATTAGGCTCTACAAACAAAACCGTAAAGGCTCGTATTGGAGAATGGATTCCATACAATGATTGTGCCACTAGGGTACCGCCCATCACAGTACGACTCTAGAACAATGTACCGAGGACCTCATCGGGATCCCCTGCTACACAAGAGCGGCCTACCCCTAACCTGGATAGACCGAATATGTTATCACCCCAGGTGTTCCCACCCTTACAATCGAGCGCTCCTTCTTTCATGCATAACCATATCCATAATATATAGATTTCCGAGGATATCTAGAAAAGTGATAACATACCCTAATTGGGTGCGATCCACTTAGCCTTGCTGCATTTCCCCTGTTTTAGTCATTCCCGGTTGACGAGGCTTGAGGCTAAGCGTTACCTTTCAAGAAACAATTCTACTTAGAATGCTCATCGTCCCCTAATGACCATGTTCTGATAGCATTCTTCATCATCTTCACAGTATTCATTCGTAACGTTCAAACCAGATCGAAGTGGTTTTCAAATAATTAAATCCGATCCCGGTCTCTTCGAAACGATTAATGAAATTAGCCAATATTGATAGTCGGTTATTTAGCTATCAATAAAACAGCCATAAGCAGACACCAGCCCTTATTATACATTTTCCAAAAATATTCTTTTCCAAATACCTTTACAAGGTATATATTTCAAATTCCTTTCCATATTCAAATATTTGAAAACAATTTTCAATATTTAAATCCATAACAGGATATCCAAAACCTTTCAACACTTAGGAAAATATTCTAAGTCCATTTTTCAAAATCATCTCAAGTATCAAAACTTAGGAATTTTCTCAGCTTATCTCCAACATTTCCGAAACTATTAATAAATTTCTTCTCATAATTTCCAAAACCGATTTTATTTATTTATAATCCCATCTAACCATTTATAACTTCATTATTTAACTCGAATTCATTTTTTTTCCAAATTTTGGTATTCTACATTTAGGAAATGTCTTAAGTTCCCAACATCCCATTATAAAACTTCTCTTATAAAACCTTCCCATTAAATAAACCCGCCTACAAGTCTCGAGAGAATAAAGTAAAAATCATTTCAAACTCTTATATATATAAAATAAGTATTTTAAAGAATAATAATTTATTTTTAAAACATGTTCGAATAATTATTTACAATATCAAAAACACTTTTATAAGCATCAATAACTCATTTTTAGATAAACAAATAAATTTCAAAGCTGATTTTAAAAGTTAGAATTTACTAACATAAATACTTATTATTTAAAAATCTACTTATCGAAGTTTTTTCGATCTTAACTAGTTTAAAATTTCATAGTTTTAAATAATAAAAAAATTCCTTTTAAAAACGAACTTAACTTCTTATAATTAAAAATATATTTTTAAAACCTCAATAACTAATTCAATTTATAAATTCTTCTCGAATCACATCATATCCTTCCATTCAGATCTCCTTAACCATTTTTACTTTCAAAAATAGCACCACTATTTTACTCACTCTATTTCCATATTCAAATATAAATTCTCCCTATGAATTTTATATTCCTAATTTAGCAACTGATATAGCTTACCTTATTTATAACATCGTTTATAAATCCTTATACTCCTTTGAGTTTTACTTGTTTATAAAAACGATCTTATTCATAAAATTCCATTTTATAAATCCATTTCTTTATAAATCTATTTATAACTTCCAATCTATTTTTAATATCGACTTCAACTCCTTTTTATATTTCCAGAATACCATTTATAAATTCCTTTATATAATTCATTTTCTAAATCTCAATTTAATAATTCAAAATAGTTAAGTATAACCAAAAATCAAATATATTTTTCTAACTTAAATTCTTTAAAATTACCCCAATTTCAATATAAATATTTTATATCAAAAATTCCCTTTAATTCCTTAAATTTTTAAAAGTAAATATTATGGTATTTAAAATATCAAAATTCATGCTAGTGCTACGATAGCATCCAATAATTCCGATCTTTACAATAATCTATAATAGATTATTCTACACAATCCATAAATCACAATATATGAAATTAAATTCAACATTTCGAGGAATCCAGTTGGATCCCTCTAACCTGTTTTCCTGCATCCACAGATGTTAATACAACATAAAAATACCAATCCCACTTCGAGGGGGATATCGTGGTATATAGGGTCATCCGCAATTATGTGGGACGCATATAGTCTCATCCGCTATAATGTGCGGGAATTTCACTCCAAATACTAGTATATATACTACTATATATATTTAACCTTCAATAGATAATAATTATATAAATTCATCCAAGCATCTAATAATTTATTTTAACTAAAAAATTTAAACTTGGCAATTCCAAACGAGTGAGAATTTCTCACCTTGATTTTTAAATGCAATCCATTCCTATTTTGATTCCATTGCGTATATTCCACAGCTACGAATTCCATACGACACTTTTATTCATTTTGGACTTCGTACAAATGATATATACATTTAATAAGATCATGCAATATATATAATAAATGTTAAAACCAATTACAGTCGTTAAGAAAATTAATTCATGTTATATACCTCAATTAATCTCTAATCCACGTCGCAAACCTCCGCTCGTACCCCGTTGTCACAAACCCTAACCTCCTCCACGACTTCGCCCTCGTCCAAGGCTGCTGCCGCCATCTAAAAACCCCAGCACGACCATGGCCATTCATCCCAATGCCATCGTGCCTCACCCAATTGCAGTTGTGACAAAGCCTCGGCCACTTCGACCTCTACATCAGCACTCGCACGGGACCCTCTCCCCTAATCAAACCCTAAATTCGCATGCCCTAGATTGATGTCACCCTCCTCGACCGCGATGGTCGTGCATGAGCTTCCCAGTCGATCGCCTTCCTAGCTTTCCTAAACCCTGACACGATAGCTCGCTCGCCTGAGGAAACTTTCCCCCTCTCGCGTGTGCGCACTCCTCCATCACGATTGAGCATACGCGAACGCCCCCCATTTTTTTTCGATTTGTTCGATTTAGTTTCGAACGATTTTTTTTGATAATCCTGTCGTGATTTTTTCTTCTTTCGTTCGTTTTTTTTCAATTTTGAATTCCTGAAGAAGATAAGGGAAATAAAGATATTCGTGATTTAAAACATAAACGATAGAGGCGTGTCTAGGAAGATAAGGTACAAGGTTGACCGGTATAGGTGGTTTGAGATAAGGGTTGACCTCTTTTTTTTATATATATATTATCAAATTGAAAAATATCTTGTATTATATACAATGAAATTCTGAACTTCTATCGAGGCATGCCACTAGGCGTTTATAATGTCATACCCCTATTCTGAATGCAATGGAAAAGGTTTCGAGTTCTAATTCGATCGTATGGAGAAGATAGCTTTTTGAACCCAATTATTATATTAAATTTCAATTTTAATTTCAGTGCGTTTCTATCCCGTACGATCAAACGATAACTCCAAACGCTACGAAATTTGGAATCCGATAATAATACACTATTACGGATCCAATGGAACTGGTTTCGTCGAATTCTGAGACTGTGCCTCAGACTGCTATTTTAACTCGTCGATTAAATCGACGTTTCAAATCCTTATGAAATCGCTTTAAAATCCAGTTTTAAAACTTATTTCTCCAATTCTAATTCAAATAGAATTTATATAAATATTAGAAATCGTTTCGATTTCATATTCAACTCCAATTCAATTAGTTAAACGATTTTTAATTATTAACTCAACAATTAAATTTATTAATCAATTTGCTATATTTGGAGCTTAAGTTTAATTACACTATTTTTGTCGATAAACTTCATATTGAAATCCCATTCACATCCCAAAACTCAACATTTAAAATGAGTTAAATGTTCAAAATTAACGACCAAAAATCCGGGTCGTTACATAAAGTATATTAAATATTCTTATTTTAAAGTGATTGATTTACAGATCTTTACAATATGGTGTTTAGAAAAGTAGTGTCTAAGGTTGGGTTTAGGTAATCAAGTACTCTATCGTACTTGGCTATTAACCTAGCCTGAAAGAACGAGGTAAGCTCGAAGGTTAGCCCTAATAGAGAAGAAGGCCCAATTTGAATTGAGTTTTGGGCTAATTTCAAATTCTTTTGAAATTAAAATAAAAGTTTTAAATTTAAAAGTTAAATTTAAAATAAGAAAAATAGTATAAATGTTATAATATAGATTTTTATATTGTTTTGAAAATTAGAATAAAAGTTTAAATTTAAAAGTTAAATTTAAAATAAAACACATAATATGAAGCTTGTAATATAATTTTTGAAGAATGTTTCAAAATGTTATAAAATTAGTTTAGAAAATATTATTTATTAATAAGATTAATAAATTAAATGAATTATTTAAATAATTTAATTAATTAAATATATATACATGCATAATATGTATAGTGATATATGTTATGTTGTCTTTGAATTGTTTAAGACATTATGAGTATATATATGTGTACAAAAGAATTTTCGAAATTAATAAAATTTGATTAAACTTTTTAATTAAATAAATTAATTAAAAGTTAATTAATAAATTAAAATACATATATATACATATATATTGTGTATTACTATAAAGGTTATAATATTTATATATAATATGTTATAATTGAATAATATAGCAATTAATTAAAGTGTTAATTAATTAGATAAGATTTAATTAATATACTAATATACATAAAATATTATATAAATTAAAGAAAGTATAAAAGTTATATAAGAATAAAAATTATATGATATAAATGTATAAACTAAAGGCGGAACATTAAAGAAACCCTATATAGACTTAAGAAACAAATACATACGTAAAAGTACGTTTACCATAATTTCTGTTGTGTTCGACAGTTGAATTACTAGGGTATTTCATAAGCATTATTCCGTAAGTCAGTATCACTTAATGTAATATATTGAAGATTATGAATCTTTAATATATTGTGTCCTCTACTATTTATAAATTAATAAATTACATGCATACTCTTCGGTGGTTTAGCAAACTTAAGCTGGAGATTTTATGTGTAGTATTATTAATATATTGACTAGACGAGGTAAGATAACTATATGTATTTATTGAGAAAACTCAAGGTACATATATTATACTTAGGCCGTCGCGTAATAGTAGGTATGAATGAATGATCTCTTTCAATTTGTTGAGCAAACTCAAGGTCAAAATGAGATTAGGATAAGGAACCATGGGTTAGGCATTGTAAATAATCCAACCAATAAGGAGTTATCCATCATTTGTGGGGCTATGACTTGTTCAACAAACTCAAAGTCAGAATCTCAAGACAAACGAGTCCTAGCACCCACTAGTGAAGTCGAAAGACTTCTATGTTTCATTTTTTGGAGAAATATAAAAGACTGGGAGCCTTACTAGAAAATGAAATGATAACATTTAAGCTTTCTAATATTATAAGAACATCTACTATGTATAAATTAAAATAATCTACAACAATAAATTTGTGCAATTAATATAATTGATAAAAAAATTCTCAAATAAAATATACAAATCACTTGATTTAATATTGACTAATAGAAATTTGAAATATACTTACTAATAAATTTTGCATGTTGACCCATGCAAGCACCTAATTATACAACCACTAAATACGCTCGTAACTTGATCACTTATGTGTTTACTTGCTTAAGACTATGCATTGTCTTCAATGAGTTTTGAACTCTAAAAGAAATAAAAGGATATGAATATATGATTCATTTCTAGTCGCATATAAATGTAATATGGTTAACGGTCACCACTCGTAATGTTCGAAACCTCGATGAAATTAGTTCATTCAAAATAAGCAAATAAACCATAGTGTGAGATCGTGTATTAAATATGATTGATTACAATAATAGTCTTATTGTGTTAAATGTGGAAAGACTAAAATCTACAAGATAGATATAATAATTCGATCACTGAAATATTAATTTGATCAGTTCACATAAAGTGCAATTTATTTGATGTCCTTAAAAGTTAAGGATTACCAAATCCACTTTTGTAAAGAGTTCGTTTTGATACTATAGTAAGTGTTCCTTTTAAATGGTTCGACCATTTAGAAAGGAAATCAAATGTATAAAAATGGATGTAACCTAAGGCATAGTTGTGATGAAGAAAGTGAATGGTCACTTCTGCATCATATATCAAAAATAAAAATTATAAAATAATAATAGATACGTAACAAGGAATAAGAAATACGTTGTCTATTACAAAAGTATTCTCGTATAGAAAATTATTTTCTATGATATTTATTTCTTTGAATTTAAGACTTGATCTAAAAAATCTCAATTGTAAGCCAATTACAACAAATGAAATAAATAACCTATATTAAATGGTTGCATAGAGCATCATTTTTATACATTGTTATAGTAATGGCGGAAATAGTAGTATTATTTTTCAGTATTGACTAAAAAATTGATATTTTTTTCAATATAAATATTCATTATGAAATAAAACTATAATGTGGTATTTGTGATGCATTGAAAAATCCAAAAGTGTCTAAATCTATTTGCAATTATTTTAAAATTATGGACTAAGCCATAGTTTTGAGATAATTAATGATTATATGATTATAAATCATATGGTGCTAGTAAATTATATCTCATATAATTAAAGGAAAAGCACCCATTCATTGGGATCATCATAAGAGTTCATTAACTCTACGTATTGATACATATAGATGCATGCAATCGAAAGTCTATTAATTCTAAAACAGTTTCATGTACTTTATTGTATTCATCGATGAATTATCATAGACATGAACATGTGCATATGATACACATATGGCGTGTTAATGATGAGTTCATAGAATATAAAACAGAAGTAAATAAAATAACGTGCGATAGGAAATAAAATGATTCGATTTGATCAAATGGGAGAGTATATTGGAAAGAGTTCTGACATATCTAAAAATGAATAAAGATTCAATATCAAAAGTCACTCCTCCATATGGTACATAATGATATACCGATAAGGAGTAATCGAACTTTGTTGAATGAAGAACAATTAACCGTGAGTGAAGTTAAGTTAACTTCTTTCTGTAAGGTCGTGTACTTAGGAGCAGCACACAAGGTTAAACTTAATTTCACCTAAAGAAGGTTTTGCAAAATAATACAAGATAAGAGTTTATATGGAACCCGAACATATCCTAGGCTAAGGAGTTGGTAGGCTATACAAATCAAAACACTGATGTAATAATTGTACATGAGGGATCTTGTATAAATCACCCCAAAAGGAGTTTGGGAACGATTGTCATTGGATGACCAATTTATGTTTTGAACATAAGTTTTGTATACTAAACAATGATAAGTTTAATGTAAGGCAATTCATTAAATGTTTATGAATGCTTATTCCGTTGCATTGATTAACAACTGTTGTTTCAAGAAATACCAACTTCGTAGCAAAGGATTTTCTTTTAGAAATTATTAGTAGTGAAATAAATTTTGATACGATCCAAGGATTAAACTGATTACGAGGGATGAAATGAAATTAACCAAACCTAAATGAACACAATGCATTGGAATGTATAATAAGTATTCATGCACATTGAATAGGAATATGTATTTCTTATTAATGTCAAGAATTAATAATCCTCAGTTGTCAATTAAATCATTACGGGTATTGACTCTATGATATGGTATGATGTGCAAATCTGAAATGGATTCCAAGTACATTATCAAAATATGATTTTGATAGATGTAACAGAAGGGATATGATCCATTGGCTACAAATGTGTCTACGAAAGAAAGACTAATGCAGTTGGAGTATAGTGAGCAACATTGATAAGAATAACGTCGTAAATTTCATTTGTTGGAATTAACGTAATGGATTTGTAATTCGATGTACTCAAGTTAATTCAGATTTTACTCACAAAATTATTGCTTAATATGACTTTGTGTTTTGATACATATGCGTTGAAACAGAAAATTCTGAATAACAATTTAGGATAGACTGTTTGCACATAACAACAAAAGTGTCTCGAAGTCAATGGGAGTGATATTCAGTTTGTGGGTTTTCAGATATGATCCGAGAATGGATATGAATATATCATTCGACAAGCATAAAATTTGAACTAATGTTTTGATAGAAATATCAAATAGTTTGATTATCAATCAAAATGCAGAGGAAGTATGTGTCCATAAGAAAGAGCATTAACAAGGTACGTTGATATTTCTGAACTATAATTAAACAACATGCTGTTGGTTATTAATGAAGCACTTATATTAAAATCAGCTCTTATTTAGTTATTTAGTGCTCGATATTAGATTTGTAAATAATATTGTTTGTAATAAGAATAAAGGATGTTGGGAATGTCCCAAATGATATGTAAAGATACCTTATTAAAATGTTTAATATATAACACGTAAGATGGATACCTTATGCATTGCCAACAGGAATTATCATACATGTTATATTATCTACAATATATTGTATTTTGCTTATGTATTTGATCCATGAAGTGCAAATATCAAATCCAAATTAATATCGCTAAATGATAGTTCAGAGTGTTCTCAAGTATTTACAAAATATTAGAGAATTGTTTATATAAACAACATATTCCTTATGAAGGAGTGTACGGACTCAGACTTCATGAGTAATATTGAGTATAATTTGTCAATATTAAATTCATGTTCAAACCTTAGTTAAGAAGCTTAAAGTTGAAAATGTTCCAAACAAGAGGTTGTGAAGGCTATGTACATTGCCTTGAATAGCGCCTTGATAAAAGCAATGTACAAATATAAATGCACAAATTTATAACTAAGCTAAAGGTGATTTCAAAGTATTATGAACCCTACATGATAGTTATATGATAACGATGTAACGGTAAGAGCTCACAAGAAGTCGAGAAACATACTTCGACTAGTTCCATATGGTAAAGGTAGTTTATCAGTATCAAAAAGAGTTGATCGACAAAGTAGACAATTAAAATAATAAGGCAGATCTATTCAAGATGGGCCTAAGTGCAAGTGGAAGATTGTTAGAGTTAAGAGTATACCCTAGAGGCAATTATGTAGTTGTTCTATATATATATATATATCTAACTCGATAACCAATGTTCGAAACAAAAGGTGTTTTCTTTCTATTATATACTTGATATAATGTGTTATATTAATTGATTAAAAGTATATTTAATAGAAAGTCCATAAATGGTATGTTTTGTGATAGTAGGTACAATGTGTTGTAACCATGAGTAATTTATCACAATGAAATTAATCATACATTTTTAAATATTCTTAGTCATGACGTATCGAGACTGGATGTTGATACATCCGTTAAGAGTAGAGTACGTAACGCTCTTCAAATGGTCGGCAGTGTATTGCTCATAATTGTCGGGGGAGGGGTTACGTACCGATAATTATTGGAAAACTATGGAATGACTCACTCATTATTTTTCTATTGGTTAACATAACTAAGGTCAAACAAAAAATATCGATCTGACAGAATTACATGGTTCTCTTGACTTGAGAATGCCGCTGATCTTCAACGTGGAAGCTCTACTTTGATTATGGTTAAATTGCGGTACGACGTCCATCGAACGACTATAGTTGGGTCAAGTGGAAGCATTGGAAGTGAGACACTATTCAAGAGAGAATTTTTCTCCTTAGTTATATAAGGTTAGTATCACGGTCAACTGAAGTTAACTCAAAGTCAAAATCTCCGACCAGAGCAGTTCAGTTGGTAATAATTGTTATTATTGAACTAAGCACTTTGTGTTTGGATTATAGAGTTGAATATGGACGATATTGAAATTTTGACCATTACCAAATTTCATAAGTCCAAAGTGATATAGTTTTGACAAAGAGAATGGGTGTAAATAATTGTCACCGTCTAGTTACGCTGAACAAAGTAAAATTGAATTTTACTGATACCAGGTAAGCGATAAATTTGGCAACAATGTTGCACCATCTGCTAAGTGAATTGTGAACGTTAATATTCGAATTATGCGATATTAATCGCTAACCAAATTTACACCTAAAAGTCACACAACCGAAACGTTGAATACTCATGTTACCTTCTGATTTAATTAAATTATAATTGTTATAAATTAATTAGACTAATAAAATTAATTAATATTTATGAAATATTAATTATAAAATTTTATTTGATATGTATTGAACAATATTAAATAGTGTGTATATAATAGTTATATAAACACTAATCGATATACGATATCGACACATGTTTAAATTAGATTTAAATGCAATAATATTGTTCAGGCTTGAAGTGGATTTGAGACCCATGAAGGGCTTGATAATTTAGGTAGGAATAGACAAGGGTAGGACGACCATATTGATGGCTAAGGTGGGATGGAATATGAGTTAAAAAGAGAGGAGAATTGGTGTGAGAAAAATAAGGATCTAGATCTTTGTTTTACTCTTTAGGATATCCTTATTTAATTATCTCTTACCCACACTTTTTAGGGATCTTTTGGAGCCTCCATTCCTTCCATTTGCTAGTCGAATTCAACTCCTCCCTCTCCTCAAATTTTCAAGCATTTTAAATACAAATTAAATAAAATACAATCGTCGGTGGTTATGGAAATTCGAGAGCTAGCAACTTAGAATTGGAATCAGATTCAAGGAGTATATTTCTTCATTTCAGCATGCGAACTCTGGGATTTGGTGAAAGATACTTTGCTGGTCCATTATTATATATTAATGTTTGTATATTCATTGCTCCATATGTTGCTTAGTTAGAAATATCACGAATTGATATATTGATGAATTATCACATGTCGATGGTTGCGTATATGAGTGCATATATAAATACGTATATATATAAAATTAAAAAAATATGTTCATGTATGTTAGCTTACATTTTGCTCTCGGCCTAGAATAAAAAAATTGTTTTAAATTTGAAATTAAAATATTAACATTAACCGATTTTAGTTATTAAGTCTATTTTAGAAATGTTTAATACAATATAATATATGTTTTAAATCTTTATTTATGTTACATAAGCTTTCAAAATCATCTTATTTCGAATATATATATATATATATATATATATTATAAAACAAATATTTAATTTAAAATTAATTATGCAATTAAAGTATTTGTGTGTGTATTTTATAATTAATACTATTTTACATAAAATTTTATACAATATATTTTAGTTTATTTTTTGAAAATAAATTTTTTATTTATTTTATTATTAATTTTCTACGTGGTTTTATAATTAATAAATGTTCAGTGGTAAAAATACATTAAAAACGAAAAAAAATTAAAATATTACTTGGGCCATAAGCTATACAGTAATTATACATTAATATATAATTTTATTATTATTATTTATATATACATATATTTAATTAAATAACTAATCATATGTTTATATATATTTCGTACACAAATTAATTAAAAACAATTTCTACTCGATTTTTATGTTCTTATATATATATTCTCAAAATTAGTTTTAAAAGTAATTTTGTCATTCAAATAAGTTTATACATACCTACATATATTTTATAACCACTTTAAATAAATTATTTGTAATTACTATTTCAAAGTATATATATGTATGTATATCTATATAATTATATTTTACATAATACTACTTTTATAATAAATTGATGCACACACACACACACAAATTTAGACAGTACATTTGAATACACGAGAGGCTAACATGTCCGTTGCGATGTAAGTCCCAACATCTATACACGGACATGTCAAACCATGTACACATTATTCTACCACACATGCACGTATACACATATGTGTATATAATACACATATATAATATAATACAAATTATTTAAAATAAACTTTATTCATAAATTTGAATAAAATATTAATTTTATTTAAAGAAAAGGTAGAAGGGTTCTAAATGGATTTAGACTACATATGCCCATTAAAGATTCAAATAGGAATTTTCTTATGAAATTTACCCAATCACTCTGTTGCGGGCTTGCCCGTATCTAACTGATATACAAGAAGAGATAAAACCCATAGGCCGCATACAAAATTTTAAGAAGATAAATGCAAATGGAGAGGTCGATACCTATAAGGCAAGGAGAGTGGTGAAAGGATTTCGTCAAATGCAAGGTGTCGATTATGATGAAACTCTTTACCCATAGACATGCTTAAATTCATTCTTTGCTGCCGCTGCATTCTACCACTACAAAATATGACAAATGGACGTTAAAATGGTGATTTAAAAGAGAATGTTGACATGTCACAGGTCGAGGGTTTTGAGGTCAGCTTCAAGGAGTTGGAATAAGTGCTTTGATAAAATAATTAAATGGTTTGGTTTCTATCAAAGTACAAAGGAAGCAAGTGTATATTGGAAATAACAAGGATGTGTTATAGTATTCTTAGTACTATATGTCAACGATTTACTGCTAATTGGCAACGACATTGCATTACTGCAATCAATGAAAGCATGATTATCCAAGAATTTATCCATGAAGGATCTGGGAGAAACGACCTACATACTTGGTATAAAGATCTATACAGATAGATCCAAGATGTTGTTGGAATTGTCCAATCCCTGTATGTAGATGCCATGCTGAAAATGTTCAGATGGAGAATTCCAAATGTGGAATTGTTCCAACGCAATTTGGAATCATCCTTTTTAAGAAGAATGCTCTTCATATAGATGAACAAAATGAGCATATGAAGAGGATACCGTATCAACTACAATCGGTTCCATCCGGTACACCATGCCATGTACCAGACCAGATATGGCTTATGCATTAGGTAAGCTTTTGGGAATGGAGACCTCTTATAAAAGGGTATACAAATTCAAGCTTTGAGAGTGATATCGATGATAGTAAATCAATGTCTTGTTATGTTTTCACATTGATTGGTGGAGCAGTCATTTGGAAAAGTTCCAAGCAAGAGATAGTAGTTGATTCAACGATGAAGGCCGAATACATCGCCCTCAACGAAGTAGCTAAAGAAGCGTTCTGAATGTGCAAGTTTATGGCTAAGTTAGGAGTATTTCCAAATATTGAGAAACCCATAACATTATTACATGATAATAATGCAGCGACGTAGATCATAAAGGAGTGTAGATCTCATAGGAAATTAAGATACATTCTTCGAAAGTTCCACCTTATTAGAGAGTTCATTACTAATAAAGAAGTTTTGATTGAGAGAGTAGACACTAAAGACAACATAGCAAATCTAATATGAAGGGACTAACTCAACCAGCTTTGAGAAAACTGATCGAAGGGATAGGAATGAGATTCCATGATTAGTCCCAAGTACAAGTGGGAGATTGATAGAGTTAGGGATATACCGTAGGGGAAATTATGTAATTTATTGTAAATTATTAACTCTATAATAAAATCTCATTCGAAATAAAAGGTGTTTTTTCTCTCTAGTATATTTTTGTCATATTGTGATATATTAATAAACCATTTAATATAAGTATATTGAATAGAAAACCCTTAAACGATGTGTTATGTGATAGTAATTACAGTATATTGTAATCATGAGAAGTTTATCACATTAAAATAACATATTTTTTTAAATATTCCTAGTCAAAATATTTAGAGACATGATATTGATATATCTGTTAACACTAGAGTACGTAACGCTCTCCAAATGTAGTGTATTACTCATGGTTGTTGGGGGAACCAATGGGTTATGCAATAATAGTTATTGGATAACTATGGAATGACTCATTCGAGAGTTTTCGGTTGGTTAATATAACTAAGGTCAAACCGAGAATCTCAAAGCAATGATATTACATAGTTCTATCAACTTGAGAATACTATTAGACTTTAATATGGATACTCCACTTTGATTATAGCAAAATCATGGCATGGTATCCATTGACCGACTATAGCTGAGTCTGAGTAGAAGTATTAGAAGTGAAACTTTCAGTAGAGAATTCATCTCCTTAGTTATATGAGGTTAATATTATGGTCAACTAAGTCAACTTAAAGTTAAAGTCTCTGGCCAAAGCAGTATGGTTAATAATAATTATTATTATTGAACCAAGACTTTGTGTTTGAACTAATCAAGTTGAATGTGGATAATATTAGAATTTTGACCAAAACCAAATTTCATAAGACCTAAAGTGATATAGTTTTGACGAAGAGAATTGGTGTAAATAATCGTTACTAACATGTATCACTTATAATAGTAAAGTTGGATTTTTTTTACCGAAAAGACGTGTAAGTGATAAATTTAACCAAAATATCACACTAGCTAAGGTGACGTGTGAAAGTTAATACTCAAATTATTTGATATTAATCGCTGACTGAATTTACACATTTGTGTCACACAACCTTAATGTTGAATAATCCGAATAAACCACATGATTTACTTAATTTATAATCATTCTAAATTAGTTAATATTTATGAAATATTAATTATTAATATATTTTTTGAATGCCATTGGTATTTAATGAACTGCGTATATAAAAATTATATATGCACATATCGATATGCGATATCGATAAAATATTTATACTGGATTTAAATAGAATAGTTACTAGATTGGTTTAGGAAGTTTTTAAGGCCCATCTAGCCTCTTCTATGGTCGGCAAAGGTGGGGAGAGTAAGAGATTCCAATTGGATTTGGAAAGGAAAAGGAGTAATTAATGGAAGTCAAATGATATCCAGCCTTAATTCTCCTTTATTACCTTCTTTAAAAAAAATCATTCGGATTGTTTTTGTTCTCACTTCCTCCTATCTTTGTAAAAAATCCACGGTATTCATGGCATAAAATTCCTAAACAAAATTCAAAAGAAAAAGATATTCAAGGTGGTGTTTGTCTCTAGATCCTTGTGTAATCCAAAGGTGATTTAATCAATCTAGGAGTTCTATTCTTCTTTTCAGGTATGATTTTTGGCTTTATCTCAACATAATTTTCTATTCTTATTTTATTATGCAATACATGATGTTAATATAGTTTAGATCCCTATATGCTTCATCTTTTTTTTATTTTTTTATCTAATTTTTTTTTATTGATTTGGATATTAATGTCCAAAAAACTATTTTGATTTGGAAGCTAATTCATAATTGATTAATATATTTTTGAAACTTATTGTATACATAAACATAAGTAAGCTATATATGTTAATTACTTAATATCATTTTAAAAATTGAATTCATGATTTGTATGCTTGTTGGTTTTGTATGTAAATTCATTAGGTTGTTGTTTTCGTGTGTTTAAAATTTGTTTCAATTAAAAATTTTGTTGGTGAACTTTTGTGCAAAATATTATTCATAATTATTTAGTCATGTGTGTGTATTCTTTCAACTTAAAGTTTATGAAGGAACTTTTATATAAAATCATAAATTTAATTTTAAATCCTTTCTAAATTAAAACTAGATTTAAAATTATTAGCCTAGAATTCATAACATATAAAATTACTAATATTGATTTTAATATATATATATATATCTGTGTGTGTGCGCGCGCGCGTGTAACTATTATCAAACATATATTTACAACTGTTTTTTAATATAATTAAAATAAAACTTTGGACAACAAAGGCGTACACAAAGGAACAAATAGTCCGCTGCGATGTAAATCCCAGCACCTATATACGGTTACATTAGCCATGCATGTAAACTTCATAAATGTTACATGTGCACTATACATACATAAGTGTATTTGATACACTTATAATTAAAACTTAATAATGTTTTATAAACAAGTTAAATACAATAAAAATTTTATTTAGAATATTTTAGATTAGATCTAAAATCAATATAGACTTCATGGATCCAACAAAGATCCAAAATGGAATTTTTTTGAAACCCGCTTCCAATAGGCTTGGTTCCTTCAGTCTGACTGTTTTATAACTAACTTTTTGACTAGTCAAAACATAATTTTCTACAAAATATTTCCTTCTTTTCTTTTGTAACCATTCATAATACTCTTCATCTTTACTTTTTTCAACAACACTAACCCCTAAATCAATTTCAAATATTAAAAATGATGGCCCCCCAAAACCTCTTCAAAAAAAGGAGACTTAGAGAAGCTTCATTTACTCAATCTTCTTCAATATCTCATGAACAAGTGAAGGAGTGACTTAATCATATTAACAAAAGCATTGAAAGGTTGAAGGTATTGAATTCTATATGATTTTTTAATATATCATTTTATAAAATTAATGATTTCCTTGGCTATGATTTGAGAAGTCTAACCAACAATGCCAAAATTACCTCACTTATTGAATTTGAACCTTACAGTATCAAAAATTATTACGTTGGCGGTTAAATTGTTTTTGGCAAATTTAAACAGGAGATTTATTAAGCCTCATAATGATGAAGGGATCATATGGTCTAGTGTCTATGAGTAAATAATCAAATTACATTTTAATGATTTTGGAAATATTCTAGGAATTGGCTACCATGGAATGGAATTGACTGATATAGAAGTTCTAATAGAAGAAGAAAATAAAGTTAGTCATCACTTCTGGATTGGCCAAGTTGATAAAGGAAATTCTAAATACTTAAAGGCCAAAATCTAGACTTTTTGAGAGAATGATAATAAACATTTTCATCTCTAGAACTAGTAGTCATGAGTTGATTTATGATAAAGACTACCATGCCTTATATGCAATTTTTGGCAATATTGAGGTAAATTAGGCAAAAAATTTACAAGACGAACTTTCATCTTTCTTTAATCACATAAGAAAAAAATTATGCCCCATACATCATGCACCTCATAATTAATGATCAAATTCTTGTCACGAGGATGGTTCTAAAAGTAATTTGTGCGAGAACAAATTTTTTTCGTTTAATGAAACTTCCTTAAAGAGTTCCTCTATATATTTCTTCTAAAGAATATTGCAAAAATTAAAAGAAGTGGAGGCTCGAAAGTCAAATGCTCCTTTACAAATATGACCATCCTATACTTCATTGGACAAAGAAAAGAATGTTATAGAAGAAAAAGAAGAGAGTAGTGATGAAGAAAGAAATAACGATGAGAGCAGTGAGAGTAGTGTTAAAGTTATCTCTAGTAAAATCCCCGAATATGGATGGCCTCAAGCTTACGCAACCGCAAGGGTAAGTTCTCTAAATTAAAAAAGATTTAAGAAGAAGCTAAGCAGAAGTACAAGGTCTTTGGAGGCTAGAATGGATAATGTAGAGAAGAAGTTAGATGGAATCAAATCCTTTCTTGGAAATATATTGAAGAAACTTAGTGATAGATCTAGGTCTACCTCACCAACCACTTCTCCACCTACTCAAAATCCTTCCTTTGCACCTGATAGTGATTACTGCGGATTAAAAAATCAAGACGTGGATATAGATATTCCTAGAAGAAAATAGGGGTTGAAGGTTGCGCACTATGGGATTGAGGTACATTTTTTAAATACTTTTTTTAAAATTTAAAAACCATATAAACACTTTTATTGTGTTTTCCATTCTTAGATGTTTTAGAGTCTTTACATATTGTGGTTTGCATGGTGTGGTCTGCAAAGATATTATGGAGGCTGCATTTATGTTGTTCACATTTGTGATTGTGATGAATTATGTGATACGTTTGGTTGTTGAAATTGTAAAATTTATGACATTGGTTAATTTGTACTAGTGTTGCATTATGTTTCCATATATGTGATTGTGGTTAATTCTGTGTGATTTTTGTGACATGATATCCATCTATGTGATATATGTCACTTTACTCTCTCTCATACTTTGATTTTTCTCTCATATATTACCATTTGTTGGTGACTAAGGTGGAGAAAATCCAGGCATATCTGTAAAGGGAGTAAAACAAAAAAATAATAATATATTTATCTCATTATATAAATGTATAGTCGTCATCATATAAAAAGGGATGAATGTTAGATCCTACCTTTTTGAGCTTTTAAGAGAACTATACATTTCAATATTTTTATATAAGTTAAATTTTTAGGAAATATTATCTTCGAAGATAAAGGCGAACTACTAAATGACTAAAGAAAAGCATTCGACGATTGAAGTTTAAAAAAAGTCATTATGTATTGTAAGTCTTAGAAATATTATTACTTATACAATCTCCTAGATGGTGACACACACACGATTCTTTTTATCAAATTATTTTGAATATTTTAAATAAAAAATTTACTTACAAAACTGTGACGACCTCCCATGACCCCTGCACCGAATCTAGAGAAAATGCGATGTAAAGAGTGCCAGGCGACCATGGACGATTGTCAAGGTAAAATTAAAACAACAGAATCTATCGTATTACTCACAGCGCATGGACAAAATACAATAGAACATATGTATAGTGAAGCTTTACAGAACAAAAATGACATCATATAAAACTCCATAATAGTTGAATACAAGCATCCAAATAGCCAATACATCAAGCCTCACTACATGACACTCAGAGAAAACAAAACAGCGGAATATCCAGTACATATAATAAGAAGATAATATGCAACCCTCCAGCTCGTCTTCGATATCAGCATCATGAGAAGAGAACGGCACCTGTCACCTGCTACCTAGTCTGCCCGTCCCAAAAATGGACGAACAACCCAAGGCAATAAGAATTAAAACATAAAGCCTTGAGTCAGACAACAGTCTTAGTGAGCAGTAAATTAACTAACAACATACCAAAAGAGCATAAAGGAAAAGGAATAGGAATACAACCCTCCCACTCCACCTCTTTCTACAGTGATAGCCCCCAGACACACACTAAATAGAAGCAGACATAGCAGAGCATGCAATTTAAAGTAGAGTAATAATCATTCGAGTCAAGGGCGATGTTTTCCAAGTACCAAGGCCTAAATCAGATAAGCACCCAGAAAATACCGCTCTTGAGTTCGAATGACGATACAACCAAACATCCATGACTCTGGCTATCACTGTTATCATTGCTTCGATATCACCGTTAATAGAATGACCGGCACATTCTTTCAGCCGTCCGTCAAGGGCTAATGGAAACCCCGGTTCTAGACATAACTCCCGCACGTCGTCGCAGCCCGTGCCTAGGACTATCGAATCTGCCCAGAGTACTCGACCATCAACAGTTAGTCGTTGGGACTATCGAATCTGCCCAAACGTACTCTTGCTTAGAGCATGCTAGAACCTTCAACAACGATGCTATCCAAACCTCCTAGTCATCCTCCTCGACGACTATTCTCATATCCATTCATTATCCACAACTCGAATCATATCACCGAGTTATCAACATGCTTGGAATGATCCCGTCTGGATTAGACCAAGTCTTCATCACATGATGCCTCGCTTCATTACATCCTCGCAAAGCCTCATCTCAACATCACATCATCAAATCTATGCATAAGAGCTTCAGCATCCCGCTACATATGCCACGAGCAGCTTTCCCAATTCAAGAGCCTTTCCCTTAGCTTTTGAATCGTCCTTGGTCTAAATCAAACCACCAATCATCTAATTCATAACAATCAATCAAATCAAACATTAATCCAAACAATCAAGCATTCAAATAAGATCTAAGTAGACAATTATCACAATAATGGCATTTTCGTAATTAAAGAGTTGAAAGTCCAATAAGCATGAAAACATGAATTATATCCCTACAAACTTGAGGAATGAACTTGCATAGGTTAACATATGATAAAATGGATGTAACATCATCATGAATAATGGATCTATATGGATCTACACTTAGGATGAAGAAAATGCATGGAAATCACTATTTTAACACCAAATCGAGCCAACAATCCGATATACTCCTTTGGATCCGTGTGAGAGATAATCACCACTCACCAAATCACCAAACAAACCCAAATCAACACGCTTCAGATCTGGACAGCGAGGGATCAAGCTTGATCTATCACGAATCCGCTTCAAACGAAGAAATCTCTCTTGAAAAGATGAAGATCTTCAATCTATGCTCTTGAATCTTCAATTTGATCTTCAACTTGGATGGATGGAAGCACTAGATTAGAGTAGAGAAAAGAAGTGAAGAAGTGTAGAAGTCGAGCTCTGAAAATGGCAGCACTTCGTCGCTTCGAAATCCGGATCCCAAAAAGTGAGAACAACCCCTCCTATTTATAGCAGAAATTCCTTAAGTCGAAATTTGGCTATCTCCTTAAGTCGTCTCCGACTTACGACCTAAGCACCCACCAACTTACGACTTACCAGGCCAACCCATCTACGACTTAGTGCTTCGCGACTTAACAGGTAGGCTACGACTTAAAGACTTCAGCTACTCTACGACTTAACAACAAACACCTAAGTCGTCTGCCTTCATAAGTCGTTCACGACTTACGACTTAACAAAAACCCTCAGTCTACGACTTAATGTGTGTGCCTATCTCCTAACAACTCAGCAGTTAACCCCTAAGTCGGTTACGACCTAACTGGGTATACGACTCAACTACTAAGTCGTTTACGACTTAAAACAGTGACTTACCACAGCACTCCTTAACACGGCCACGACTCAACTAGGCTACGACTTAAAGGATATGACTTAACTGGTTAGACGACTTATCACTTAACTCGGTCAGCTCTTATGTCGTAAATCCCTAGGTCGGTCACTTACTTAGGTTGTCTATCTCTTAACTCGGCAACGACTTACAACCTACGACTTAATACTTGCCGAGTTAACTTCGACCTACTAACTTAGCCCAGCTACGACTTATCTCCTTAGGTCGTACAAACAACCTATCTCCAAGCCCTGGGTCACTCCCATCTCCTAAGTCGTATACGACTTATGCTAAGTCGTGAACGACTTAGGACTTAGGCAAAAAATTTCCTAAATCTGAAATGGCTCAAAAATGCTAAAATTCCATATTTTGACAAACTTTTCGATCCATAAAAATACGGGTCGTTACATTCTCTCCCCCTTAGGAATTTCGCCCCCGAAATTCCAAACAAACAAAGCAATCAAAGACTATTCTGCACGCCTACCATCCATAGCAATCAACAAACCATGCATCCAATTCTAGCTTAGCATGCAGAATTCTAAAACTTAGAACAAGTTACAATATCGTGAGATGAGACGACACCTTAGGGCCATACCTTGAAGAGTTCAGGATGAGCTGCCTTCATCCTCTCTTCCACCTCCCACGTACAGTCGTTATCATCATCACTCCATTGTATCTTGAGCAACTTAACTATCTTCCTCCTAAGCTGTTTCGTGTCGGTTTCCACAACACGAAGCGGCTTACGAGGTCTTCTATTGACTGGGTCAACTTCGAAATCTTCACAGCTATCAGCAGAAACCACCGTATTCGAGTCGTGCACGTACTTTCGTAGATATGATACGTGAAAAACATTGTGCACACTCGACATCTTCTCTGGTAACTCCAATCTGTAGGCGAGCTTTCCAATTCGCTCGATGATCGGGAATGGTCCAACAAATCTCGGAGTCAATTTTCCTTTCTTCCCGAATCGAATAACATTCTTCAGTGGAGAAATCTTCACAAAAACCATATCTCCTACGTCGAATTCCAAATCCTTTCGACGCTTATCAGCATAACTCTTCTGACGGTCTTGGGCTGCCTTCATTCGTTGCCGAATGATCTCTATACAATCTGAAGTCTGCCTAATCATCTCTGGCCCAAGTAACGGCTTTTCTCCAGTTTCCAACCAACATGTCGGAGAGTTACACGGTCTTCCATACAATGCCTCATACGGTGCCATACCAATGCTTGACTGGTAACTGTTGTTGTATGCAAACTCCACCAAATGAAGGTGATCTTCCCATGATCCTCCGAAATCCAAAACACAAGCTCTAAGAAGATCTTCCAAAACTCGGTTGACTCTCTCGGTCTGACCATCTGTTTGAGGGTGATAAGCTGTACTCAAACACAACTCGGTTCCCAAAACTTCCTGGAAGCTCTTCCAAAATCCACTAGTGAACAATGGGTCACGATCGCTCACTATACTCTTCGGAATACCATGGAATCGAACTATCCACTTCACATACAACTCAGCCGACTTTGATGCAGTCCTAGTCGATCGAACAGGAATGAATCTTGCGCTCTTAGTCAGACGATCCACAATGACCCAAATCCCTTCATTTCCCGTTCTGGTTCTAGGTAATCCATCAATAAAGTCCATCGATATTTGCTCCCACTTCCATGTAGGAACTTCTAACGGCTGAAGCAATCCACTTGGCTTCTTCTGTTCGGCTTTTACCAACTGGCAGTTCATACATTTGGAAATAAAATTTCCAACATCCTTCTTCATACCTTCCCAGTAGTAGGTTCTCTTCATATCCCGATACATCTTATTTCCACCTGGATGAATTGTCAGCTTCGAGTGATGACTTTCCTTCAGAACTTCACTCCTCAATTCATCTATATCGGGAACAACTAGTCGTCCTTGCTTCCGAAGCCAACCCTCTCGATCGACCTCGAATCCTTTATCCTTTTCTGGATCCAATCCAGATTCCAAATCACGGATAATCCTGACAAGCTTATCGTCTCGCTTTTGGATCTCGCCAATCCTTTCCACAAGAGAAGGTCTTATCGATAAGTTTGCCAACATCTCAGGTTCCAATTCGCATCTGGGCCTGAAGTCAAATCCAGCTAAATACTCGAGACTCTTCCATTCTGAAAACATGGCTCCCAATCCTGCATGTCTTCGACTTAACGCATCTGCCACTGCGTTACCTTTTCCCGGAGTATAAGCTATACCAAAATCATACGATGCCAAAAACTCTAGCCAACGTTGCTGCCGAAGATTCAAATCCTTTTGGGAGAAAAGATACTTCAATGACTTGTGATCCGTAAACAACTCGAATCGAACTCCCAATAGATAATGTCTCCACATCTTCAGAGCAAAAACAATCGCCGCTAACTCCAAATCATGAGTTGGGTAATTCCTTTCATGCAGCTTCAGTTGTCGACTGGCATACGCAACAACTTTATCCTTCTGCATCAGCACTGCTCCAAGTCCAGTACCACATGCGTCGGTGTAAACCACCATCTCATCATTCCCACTAGGAATAGTCAAAACAGGAGCACTTGTCAATCGCTCTTTCAGGATTCCGAAAGCTTGCTCACACTTAGCATCCCAACTGAATACTTGGTTCTTCTTCGTCAATCCTGTTAACGGTGCAGCTATCTTGGAGAAGTCTTTGATAAACCGTCGATAATATCCTGCTAATCCAAGAAAACTTCTCACATCAGATGCATTCTTAGGTCTAACCCAATCCTGGATTGCTGCCACCTTAGCGGGATCAACCGCTATTCCATTTCCAGAAATCACATGGCCTAAGAACCTCACTTCACTCTTCCAGAAGTGACACTTCGAAAACTTAGCCTTCAGCTGATGTTTCCACAAGATTTCCAAAACAATACGCAAGTGCGTCTTGTGCTCTTCTTCCGTTCTGGAATAAATCAGAATATCATCCACGAACACAAGTACGAACTTGTTCAACTGATCTCTGAACACTCTATTCATCAGATCCACGAAATATGCTGGCGCGTTAGTCAATCCAAACGGCATTACCAGCCACTCAAAGAAACCAGATGGTGTCCGAAAAGCAGTCTTCGGCACACTATCCTTAGCCACTCTCAACTGGTGAAATCCCGTTGCCAAATCCATCTGAGAAAACACCTTAGCTTCGTGAAGCTGATCAAACAAGTCATCTATTCTCGGCAATGGATACTTGTTCTTCTTAGTCACCTTGTTCAGCTCACGATAATCCACACACAATCTCAACGACCCATCTGCCTTGGTTGCAAACACAACTGGTGCACCCCACTTGGACACACTACGCCGAATGAATCCTTTCTGCAAAAGATCATCAACTTGCACCCTCAACTCCTACTGTTCCCTAGGTGCCATTCGCCTAAGAGGCATCACAACAGGTCTGGCTCCTTCAACTAGATCTATACGAAACTCGATCTCTCTATGCGGCGGCAACCCTTTGACTTCGTCAAAGACATCCTCGAATCCATTCGCGATTGGCACTAATGACAGTCCATCCCGTGGAACAACTAGCGAATACATGAAGCTCATGAAGACGCCTTCTTCATGCTTACATCGTATCACAATCTTTCGCCCCTCCACATTCTCGACTGTCACCTCCAACCTCTCGCAATCAACCTTTGCCGCATACTTCCTAAGCCAGTCCATACCCAAAATAATTCTGAACCCCGCAAAGTCCAGAACAAAACAATCACAAACAAAAGAGCAACCATGACTCGACACAATCAGACCACGGCATAACATACACAAACAAGATGAACCCCCAACTGGATTAGTCACAACCAATGGCCTATCAACAATATCCGGCTCCAAACCTAACCGGCCTACGAGTTCTCTACAAACAAACGAATGCGACGCTCCAGTATCAAACAGAACTCTGACTGGAACACCACATAGGAAAAGAGTACCTTGAACAACCACACTCTTTCCTTTCTCTTCAGCAGTAGGAGCTTTCGAAGACGACGGAACAGCTCCCAAAGCATAAGCTTGCACAATCTGCTTGTCCTTCCTCGGTTCTGGACAATTCTTCCTGATGTGCCCTGGCTTGTCACAGTTGTGACACTTCATCGGTGCCTTCGGATTCTTACAATCCTTCGAGAAATGGCCCTTCTGCTGACAATTGTAGCAAGTCACCTCGCCTCTCGGCTTCTTCTGGCCATCCTTACCCTTCTGCTGCTGCTTCCTCTTCTGGTTTCCACCCTGCTGTGGTTTAGACTCTCCCCTGGTAACAGCAACAACAGGTCCTTCCTTAGGAAACAGACTCTCATGCCAAAGAGCTTTCTCCACAAGCTTCTCAAATGAATCGTCCAAATGATCCACCAACTGTCTCCCAAGATAACTGTCCAAGCCGGTCACAAACTTCTCATTCTTCTGATAAGCAGACTCAATATATGACCGGGCATACTTGGACAACGCTTCAAACTCAGAAACATACTCAAGAACTGATCTCCCTCCTTGCTTGAGCTCCATAAACTTCTTGAACAGAACAGACTTTTGAGCTGTAGAAATGAACTTAGCTTCAAATCTGACTTGGAATTGCTCCCAAGTAATCTCTTCTTCCGGAGTAGTGATGGTAATAGAGTTCCACCAATCAGAAGCTCTCCCTTGAAGCTGTCTCGATGCCAGCTTCTTCTTAGTTGCATCATCAATTCCCAAATCACCAAAGATCCTTCTACAGGCATCTATCCATCTCTGGAATTCGATAGTTGATTCTGTTCCCAAGAAAACCTTCCCTCCAAGAGCAGTATAGTCCTTGCATAGCTTAGCAAATTCCACTGGTTTCGGAGTCTGAACCTGAACTCCAACATCAACTGCCGCCCCCGGAACTGGTATCCTTCTCATGATCGAAGTCATCATAGCTTCGAACATGGCTACATAATCAGCAGTCTCTTCAGTA
This sequence comes from Allium fistulosum, assembly GCA_030737815.1. NCBI lineage: Eukaryota > Viridiplantae > Streptophyta > Magnoliopsida > Asparagales > Amaryllidaceae > Allium > Allium fistulosum. The sequence goes on along the minus strand of CM060903.1, from coordinate 696,045,365 downwards.
GCACGGCCTTCCCTAGCAGCTGGTCTCCCTCTTCGACTCATTCTCAATATCTATAAAAAGGAATGATTAGAACATCTAGAGAAACAACTGCATAAAGGACTCAAACTCAACTAAACTACTATATTATATATAGTATTCATCCATCAAAATACAATTACGTCTCTCATACGTAGTTACGAGGGCGAGCGTTGGGTAAAATCGATTAACCAATGCTCTGATACCAAATGTGACGACCGCCCATGACCCCTGCACCGAATCTAGAGAAAATGCGCTGTAAAGAGTGCCAAGCGACATGGACGATTGTCAAGGTAAAATTAAAACAACAGAATCTATCGTATTACTCACAGCGCATGGACAAAATACAATAGAACATATGTATAGTGAAGCTTTACAGAACAAAAATGACATCATATAAAACTCCATAATAGTTGAATACAAGCATCCAAATAGCCAATACATCAAGCCTCACTACATAACACTCAGAGAAAACAAAATAGCGGAATATCCAGTACATATAATAAGAAGATAATATGCAACCCTCCAGCTCATCTTCGATATCAGCATCGTGAGAAGAGAACGACACCTGTCACCTGCTACCTAGTCTGCCCGTCCCAAAAATGGACGAACAGCCCAAGGCAATAAGAATTAAAACATAAAGCCTTGAGTCAGACAACAGTCTTAGTGAGCAGTAAATTAACTAACAACATACCAAAAGAGCATAAAGGAAAAGGAATAGGAATACAACCCTCCCACTCCACCTCTTTCAACAGTGATAGCCCCCAGACACACACTAAATAGAAGCAGACATAGCAGAGCATGCAATTTAAAGTAGAGTAATAATCATTCGAGTCAAGGGCGATGTTTTCCAAGTACCAAGGCCTAAATCAGATAAGCACCCAGAAAATACCGCTCTTGAGTCCGAATGACGATACAACCAAACATCCATGACTCTGGCTATCACTGTTATCATTGCTTCGATATCACCGTTAATAGAATGACCGGCACATTCTTTCAGCCGTCCGTCAAGGGCTAATGGAAACCCCGGTTCTAGACATAACTCCCGCACGTCGTCGCAGCCCGTGCCTAGGACTATCGAATCTGCCCAGAGTACTCGACCATCAACAGTTAGTCGTTGGGACTATCGAATCTGCCCAAACGTACTCTTGCTTAGAGCATGCTAGACCTTCAACAACGATGCTATCCAAACCTCCTAGTCATCCTCCTCGACGACTATTCTCATATCCATTCATTATCCACAACTCGAATCATATCACCGAGTTATCAACATGCTTGGAATGATCCCGTCTGGATTAGACCAAGTCTTCATCACATGATGCCTCGCTTCATTACATCCTCGCAAAGCCTCATCTCAACATCACATCATCAAATCTATGCATAAGAGCTTCAGCATCCCGCTACATATGCCATGAGCAGCTTTCCCAATTCAAGAGCCTTTCCCTTAGCTTTTGACTCGTCCCATGTCTAAATCAAACCACCAATCATCTAATTCATAACAATCAATCAAATCAAACATTAATCCAAACAATCAAGCATTCAAATAAGATCTAAGTAGACAATTATCACAATAATGGCATTTTCGTAATTAAAGAGTTGAAAGTCCAATAAGCATGAAAACATGAATTATATCCCTACAAACTTGAGGAATGAACTTGCATAGGTTAACATATGATAAAATGGATGTAACATCATCATGAATAATGGATCTATATGGATCTACACTTAGGATGAAGAAAATGCATGGAAATCACTATTTTAACACCAAATCGAGCCAACAATCCGATATACTCCTTTGGATCCGTGTGAGAGATAATCACCACTCACCAAATCACCAAACAAACCTAAATAAACATGCTTCAGATCTGGACAGCGAGGGATCAAGCTTGATCTATCACGAATCCGCTTCAAACGAAGAAATCTCTCTTGAAAAGATGAAGATCTTCAATCTATGCTCTTGAATCTTCAATTTGATCTTCAACTTGGATGGATGGAAGCACTAGATTAGAGTAGAGAAAAGAAGTGAAGAAGTGTAGAAGTCGAGCTCTGAAAATGGCAGCACTTCGTCGCTTCGAAATCCGGATCCCAAAAAGTGAGAACAACCCCTCCTATTTATAGCAGAAATTCCTTAAGTCGAAATTTAGCTATCTCCTTAAGTCGTCTCCGACTTACGACCTAAGCACCCACCAACTTATGACTTACCAGGCCAACCCATCTACGACTTAGTGCTTCGCGACTTAACAGGTAGGCTACGACTTAAAGACTTCAGCTACTCTACGACTTAACAACAAACACCTAAGTCGTCTGCCTTCATAAGTCGTTCATGACTTACGACTTAACAAAAACCCTCAGTCTACGACTTAATGCGTGTGCCTATCTCCTAACAACTCAGCAGTTAACCCCTAAGTCAGTTACGACCTAACTGGGTATACGACTCAACTACTAAGTCGTTTACGACTTAAAACAGTGACTTAACACAGCACTCCTTAACACGGCCACGACTCAACTAGGCTACGACTTAAAGGATACAACTTAACTGGTTAGACGACTTATCACTTAACTCGGTCAGCTCTTATGTCGTAAATCCCTAGGTCGGTCACTTACTTAGGTTGTCTATCTCTTAACTCGGCAACGACTTACAACCTACGACTTAATACTTGCCGAGTTAACTTCGACCTACTAACTTAGCCCAGCTACGACTTATCTCCTTAGGTCGTACAAACAACCTATCTCCAAGCCCTGGGTCACTCCCATCTCCTAAGTCGTATACGACTTACGACTTATGCTAAGTCGTGAACGACTTAGGACTTAGGCAAAAATTTGCCTAAAATCTGAAATGGCTCAAAAATGCTAAAATTCTAGATTTTGACAAACTTTTCGATCCGTAAAAATACGGGTCGTTACAAAAACTTTCTGAAAGTGTATTTTAGTTTCTATAGGGAGTCGGACGTTTGACTAAGACTTTTAGATGTCCGACTAAATTATTTTTTATACAATTCTTCTCTGTTTAATAACCTGTAAGAAACTGTTATATGAAACTAATCTTCAAACATCACAAGAAAAATTTAGATGGCTAAACGTTGTTTTTCAGAGGTCTAAATACCCGATCTTTGAATACACAGGTATTTAGACATCTAAAATGAATATCCAAAAGTCAAATTGAATATTCAAATGTCTAAATAAACACTCCAGACGTCCGAATATGGTAATTTTCGAAGTAATTATTTTATGCTAAGGACTGTAGAATTTCAGACGTCTGAGGTTTAAATTCAGACGTCCGAATTCCTATAACGACTATTTTCCTTTTTTAAACAGAAAATTATTTTGGAAGGTTATCTTCTTCTACAAGCAGCTGCAACTTTTCCAATGGCTACCTTCGTTCAAATAGAACCTTTCAAACACTATTGATAAACATTTTTTTTGAACTTTAGTTCTCCCCAAACCTAACTTTGCTTTTATACAGTATATTTTCTATTATTTCAAAAGCATTCAAAGCAATCCTTTAACTTTATAAAAACTACATGTTCAAATCACAATCATCAAACGAGATTATAAGAAGAATGTACAAAAAGTGACTTTCGGTGTTATAAATAAACACAACAAATCAAAGACAAGTTTTATCTTATTTTAGCGAAGCCTCATTGGAGATCTTCAGGCAAAGTGTTGAAATTCTGTTTGGTTGTTTAGACGGTCTTGTAGAAACTTGTTCCTTCGGATAAAGTGAGGGTTGTTTAGTGAACAGAAAGAGTCTAGGATTGGATGTAGGATGGAAAGTCCAGACCAATATGAAAATCGCAGGTGAGTTTTTTATTTAGAGGAGAATAAGTGTTAGTTGGAGAGTTATATTCTAAATTTATGAAATATAGTAATAAAGTTTTTTCTACCTATAATAATATTCATATACTTTAATTAACGATGTGAGTCTTGAAATAATAAAAGCAAGAGAAGAAACATATAAGAAAACTTCCTAGACCACTGATTCTATGATTGACTCTAAATTGAGTTGTGTAACTACCGTTGCAAAAAATCCCCAAAAACAAGAAAGAGAGGTTATCTTCATATGATAAGAACTAAGGAAGTATTTTATCGATAAAATTTTTATGCAGAAGTATCTTCAAACTGCAAAGAAGATGAAATAGACTTGAGATTAGGCATGGACACTAAGGAGCTTAAACAAGTAAATGAGATAAAAGACATGCAAATACGACAAATATTGAACATAACATGGCAGACTTTATAATGAAATGCAACCAACAGACAAGCCTTGGCAGACTTTGTAATGAAATGCACACGTCAAACTGACCACTGGGTTGGGTATGTGAAAGGAGTACCAACACCGTGTTAGTTACATGTTGATGGAGCTTTTAATGAGCAAGGAGCATGAGTTGGTTATGTTCTGCTCACATTTGACAATCAAAAGTTATATGGAGCAACATAATTTGGTTATGACCACAAATAATGTCTTCGAGTATGGAGCATTAATAATGGACTAAGAGTGGCATAGACTGTGAAGGTAACCCATATAAAAATCCATAGTGTTTATTAGTTGATGACTAAACATGTATAAGGAAGATATTGGGCAAAAGAGTCAACACCGATCAAATATGCCGATCTAGCAAAGCAAGTATTATGGCAATTTGAGCAATTCACTTTAAAATATAGCCCATGTAGATACAATTCATCTGTGGATTCATTATCTAAACTAGATAGTATTGGAAGGGTCTAGGACATGAAAGTAGTCACAATGGGATGCTTAGCAGAATCAAGTATCACGCAGACCATGTAGATCCTTGCACAAACTAGAGCTGAAAGAGAAAGAGCCCCATTAGAGCAGGAAGGAAACACAAAACAACTCATGCAATAGAAGATTCACAAGTTCAGCAAGCTCGAGGTGATCGGAGGAAACTTGGATGACACTAATTAATTAATTTTAATTAACAGGTCCTTACAAATAGACAAAAGTTTGGCACACAAAGTCGGATACCAAGCTCCATTTTTTCTCTTTCCTTAATGGGGTAGTATACAAAAGAGAGTTTTCAACTCCTTATCTTAGGTGCATCACCATGGAGGAAGAATCTGGATATTATGAGAAGTTTGTGAGGGATAATATGGAAATCATTCTCTGGGATTCAAATTAGCAAAGAAAGTGCTAATATAAGGGACTACTGACTAACCATGCATAAGGATGCCCAGGAATACGTACGCAACTATGATCGTTGCTAGAAATATTTGAGCATTCCAAGAGTAACATCACATAAACTTACCCCATAACCACCCGATGGCCCTTTGATGCAGGGGAGTCAAGTTGTTTGGACTACTTCCTATGTCTAAAGGTGGAAAATTTATGCTGTCGATGTGGATTATTTAATAAAATAGGTTGAGGCAAAACTACTTGCAACTATCACCTCTTAAAAGATTGTGAAGTTTGTCGTGACAAATATTGTTAATAAGAAATCTTGTCAACACCCCAAAACAAGGTTAGAGCTTTCAAACTGGTTGGAGTAATCTAAGACCGTAACCTAATGGGATCAAAAGGGTTTTAGCCGAGTCAAAAGGGTGCTACTCCTTCGAAAGGAACCCCTTAGAAAGACATTGATGTGCGTGTTCCATAAACGAAATCAGATGTAAACAAATATAAAAATTCATTCATCTAAGAATGCCATGTATTCACTTTATTGGTAATTTTTATGATTACAAGGGCTTAGGTATTAATATGAAGCGAAATCCCCAATTCGACTTGGAAATTAGGGTTTACAAGATCAAGAAAAGTACAACCATGGAAGCAATGAATTCGGATCCCCAAAAATGGCACCCCTAGGGTCTTATTTATAGGCGTAGGTTGGACCCCATTCGCATCAGTCCTTTCGACTTAATCGAAAGGATGCCTTCATGACCTTCCACCACTGCTGAATCTAGAGCGCCTCTCTAATGTTGCTTTCGAATAAGACTTGGATGCCTTCGACTCCATCGGAAGGTATAAGAGCGACTCTTATGCTATTGTAGATGTGTCGGATAAGCATGAAAGGATGTCCCAAAATGTGCGAAAGGTACATAACCAATACTTTCGAAAGGTGATGATGCTTTTGAACGCTTTCATTTTAATGGCTGCAGAAGCATTCATTGAGGATGGTATGGTAAGTGGCGTTGACTCCTGCGGAAGGGTCAACTGCTTCGAAAGTACTTATTTGGTTGGTTATGGAAGGCATTCTTGTTGACTCCTTTGGAAGCATTGCACTCCTTCAATACTTGCGGAGTAGCTTTCACTGAAGTAGTTGTCTCTTGTGAAATCCTTTTAATGTATGTGGAACCAACTATTATGGATGGGTTCAACTGAAGTGGAGGGATAGTTTTGACCTTATTTCGACCCCTTCCATAGCCCATAGTTCATTTAATACTTGCGGAAGCATCACTTCGACTCTTTCGAAAGGCCTTGCTATCTCTACTGTTCTTCATGAAGCTCTCCTTCGTAATCTTTTGGGCTTCGACGGGGTTGAAGTGATTTGATGATAACAAAAATCATCACTAGATTTTGGTTATCGCATAAGATTATCTTGAACAGCGGAATGCAGTTTGGGAGTAAAGAATTTGCATGGCTATGTTGAAGAAATGAGATAGCAAATTACTTTTCCTCAATGGCACATCTCTATGCAAATCATTAGGATGAAGCCGCCAATAAAACCATAAAGAAAAGGCTAACTCGATCAAAAGGAAAGTGGGCAGAAGAGCCTCTATTAGTGTTATGGGCTTATTAAATTTGAACTAAGTCACCTATAGGGCATAAGATATTCTTCTTATCTTACAGCCACCAACAATGCTCTTTGTAGAGGTGGAATTTGTTGGATTAGTTGCATTTGCAGTGGGGTAAAAATGGACAAAATTCAAAAAAAACTTTTTATTAGTTCTGCACTAGATTATTAATTTGAGATATCATGAATAATATATACGCATTATATCATATTTAATGTCATTTCAATAAAAAAGTGTATTTTAGTTACTTCTTTGATATTTTATCTTAATTTAATTTGATTTTAACTTTAAATTTAATTAATCTTATTATAGGTTTTTATATTTTCTATTTTATTCATAGTTAGGTAATATTACATATTCAATATAGTTTATGACATACGGAATATAAAGATTTTATTGATCTAACTGAGATATGAAATAGACAACATAGGATGCATAAGTGATCATTGAGATTTATGATCACGTATACAATGTGGCTATTTATTATTAGAATGTATTCATAATACCTTTCTAATGTATATACATGTATATCTACATTATTTAATATATTTATGTACATATGTAAATGTATCACATTTAACCCTTATTTATTACTACTCATGGCAAAAAAAAGTTTTTATTTCATATACATTTATAAATAAATATCTTTATATTTATATATCTATATATGTATGTATGTATAATATAGTAAATGTTTATATATATATTGTTGCAAATATAGTTTCGTCCTAAAAAATATTATTTTTAAAACATAGATTCAAACAAGCATATATATATATATAGCTCATGATATATGTTTATGTATATATATATATATATATTAATAATTTAAACTCAAGATAATCTTTTTGAATAATGTTTTACGTATTTATATATGTATATAAATTTCTTTCTCCTAATGAGATCCAATTTTTTTTATTACTTTAAACCGAAATGAATGTATGCATGTGTGTAATTTAAAGTTACATATATACTTTAACCAAAATAAATATATATATAAATCTATTAACATAGCAATATTATGTTGTAGCCAGAAAAAATTATTATTTTAATATACATACATACACATGTATGTATGTACGTATACATATAAACATACTTACAAATATATTTATATTTAAACAAAGGAAATTAGTTTTCCATTTTTGTATTATGTATGGCAGAAAATAATTTAGGAGTAAATAAGAAAATTAAATTCAAGTCAAATATTTACATTTCAATGTTGCCGGTTGCTAACACGACGTATTATTAGCTTTATTCTTTGGAGTATGGCTCCTTCTTCCTTTTAGTTAGGTGATGGAGATTAGGGTTTGGATTTAGTATCATTTATTTGAAATGAGAAAGAGAGGTGATATTTATAGTCACAAGGTATTCAGAATATCTCTTCATATTTTCCTATCCATATTCTAAATCTCGTCTCGTCAAAGTAACATTTCAAACTCCCTTAATCCCATATGTATTGTAGGTCCCCTTCACCGGAGTTAATTTTAAATCTCAAGCATAATTAATATCATATAATAATTATTTAGTATTTATTGTGGACCATTTATTTAACTAAAATAATATATAACATCTATATTATTTAATTGATTTTAAGGCCTTTAAATAAATAAATAAAAAACCATAGAAAAATTATAGAATATTTATATTAATTTTCTTCTTATAAATTAATTTAATCAAGTTGAACTCATATAAATGCTAACAAATACTATTATGCGACTCCCATATGTGAACTCAATACTCGGTGATATTTAAACAATTTAAACATTTATACATATACGGACTTTGATGAGACATAATAGTGGATATGCATTTAAATGCTTATAGATCATCCGGATGAAATCCTATTTCTAATCATTTAAGCTACACTCTAAGAAATGATATTTGTGCATGTTTTCACTTTGTCATCGCTATATTACTTGGATATCTATACTTCGGTTAATGGTCAAGACTCTAATAATATTCGTAGTTAATTGCATAGCACATCATTAAATTCCACGATTTAATACGATAAATTTTATACAAGATGGTTTAATTTAACTTAGAAAAATAAGCATATAAAACGTATCTTTTAAATTTTAATTTTATAAATAAGAAATTTTCACAAAAACGTGAAGAAAATGTAATAGTTTTTTCTCAAAATGTGATAGATATATTCATAAAATAATTCAAAAGATGCATTTAACTTACCTTTTAATTTACTTTCAAAAGTTTCTCTGTTAAAGCAAAGTGCACATCAAAATATAAGTGCAACAATGTGCCTTACACTAAACTTTTTACAAAAATTAAAAGTTAATAATATTTTACGGAAAATTACCTATTATTAAATTTTCCCATGTTCGAAGCTTAAATAAGGGGTTATTATTTCAGTATATTGAACAAACTTCAACTTCTATATTTTACCAAAAATATCAAACATTAATCTTATTTAACTTCTTAGGAAAAAATATTTCCAAGAATTCAAATGTTTTAATTGGAGTAGAATCATAACTTACATAAGCCTAATTAGGTCATGCATTAAGTGCATACATTAAGCCTTATCAACATCATACTTATTTTCTGTGGACTTAAGAGCACTACTCTTCCTTTTTTTATCCTTAGTCCCACAATTTACTCTATTGCTACATGGTATAGAGACCCTCTGTTAGCAATTCTTGATAGAGTAAAGTATGACAAATGTGATGTATTTTTTTTTCACTTTAAAACTGTTTTTAATCTTAACAGTTATTTCACTCATAGTTGTTTGCTTCTATAAGGGATAAGCCAACAATTGCCTCTACAAGTCAACATATATGGGTTGTGGAATATAAATAAATAAAGATAATATAAATAATAGAAAATTACAAATACGCTCTCTTAGGTGTCTTAGTTTAGTAGGAATTGCCTAATTTTAGTTATAATACCAAATGTAACAAACCACCATTTATGACATCCTGACCCACGTCTAAAAGTGACACTAGCATCGTGAATGCCATTGACAACATATCGTTCTAAGGTAACATATAAAACAAACCATAGATCTATCTATAGAAATCTTTATTTTCTAAATGTCACAATGGGTGGAATGATAGTATTCAATAATACAATCCCATGTAAAACAAATAATGAAATGTTGTAACGACCCAGAATTTCCGTCATTTGAAATTCGTATATTTAACTAATTTTAAATATTAACAAGTAAGATTTGTAAGCTGAATAAATTTAAATTCGAATATAGTGATTTAATTGGACAATTAAATTATTAATTTAATATTTGAAATTCTAGAAATAATTGAAATCTGGATTAAAAGTGTATAAAAATGATTTATGAAGTTATATTAAATCATATTGGAGTTATAATGATGTTATAGAATGTTTAAAATTGAATTAAAAGTTAATTTGTGAAAATTGAATATTTTAATATTTAATTGACGAGTGAAAATGACCATTTTTCAAACAGTCTTGGATTTCGACGAAACTAGTTTCATCGGATCCGTAATGTGAGATTATTGTAAGGTTTCAAATTTTGTGTCAATCGGATGTACGGTTTGTCCGGGGCAAGACAAAACACATCGAAATCGGTTTAAATCGATTCGATTTAAATTTGATCGTTTATTTCCGTAACTCTCACATACGACCGAATTAGCTCCCGAAACACGTTCCATTGTGTTCGGAACGCGGGGTAAACCTTAGAAACGCCAGCCGGCACGCCCGATTTGGAGTTCGGAAAATTTTCGACGAATAGTGTTTTGTGAAATTTTCTATAAAAGGACCTAAACTTTTCTTTTGCTCAAACCAAATGACATTAGGGTTTCAGCCGCCACCTCTATCTTCAATAGCCGAAAACGTGTCTTCTTCCTCCTCGATTTCCTTCTAATCCATGCATCAATTCGAGAAATCTTCAACTAGAGATTTGTAGAGGGCATTGAGTTCTACAAATCTAACGGCCACGATCGAATTTAACGTGACGGATCAACGACAAAGTGACAATGAACGTCGCACGTTTGTTCACGTCGTTCGAGACGAGATGGAGGCCGAGCTCATGCGCGTTCTGGCCGAGTGTGGAGTTGGACGTGGCGTTTCGAATGGAGGGTCCTGATCGCTCTGGAAGTCGTCGTAGTGGGCGCGACAATTAGGGTTAGAACGTCGGCTATGGGTTTTGAGTGATACTGGAACGTGCGTTCGCGATGGAGAAGATGAACACGGGCGGCCACGATCTGCTATTGGGGGGAACGAACGGCAGAGATGAAAACGAGGTTTAAAAATAGAAATAAAGTTGTAAATTTGTATAATATAAAACCGTATAAACTTTGAAAAATCATAACTTTTGCATACATTGTCGAAATTCGACGAAACAGAAAGCGTTGGAATCGCAGCGACGCGCTCTACGCTGAGCGCAGATCCGAGCATGTTTAGGGTGAGCGAGAATTTTTGATTAAATCGAACGGTTCGATTTAATTTAAAATTTAAACACTCGACAACTCAAGGTGAGAACTTCTCACTCAATCGAATATTGTGTTTCAATTTAAATTTTAAATAGTTAGATTTAAAATTGTTGATAGTGTTGATTGTGATGACTGGATGATAAATTGGTATCTATTGTGTTAAATAGACCCTATACGCCGTATATTAAGCGGAGGTTATTTATTAAAAACATATACCGCGATAATTTCACCGTGAAGTGGAATTGGTATTATCTATGTATTTGGAGTTGATTTTCCGCATTTTATAGCGGATGAGACCCTATTGCGCCGCATAATAGCGAATAATATTTTATAAATCCAATATACCGCGATATTCCACATTGAAGTGGAATTGGTATTGTGCTAACATCTGTGGATGCAGGAAAACAGGTTGGAGGGATCCAACTGGATTCCTCAAACATTTGAATTTGTTTCAATGTTGTGTGTTGATTTATTTATAATCGCCGTGTGATTATATTGTGATTGAATCTATAGATGGCTATAAATTAGCCGAATATATTTTTGGTATCTATGGATACCAGAAATAAGTAAAATTGGATTTATGAAAATTTAAGTTGAAATTTTATCGAAAAATTTATTTTTGATAATTGGATAAATTTAGAAGGAGTTTTATAAGATAAAAGTTTTATTTTTAAACGGTATTGAATTACATTTCAAATTTGGGAAAAAGGGCTTAATAAATGGATTTTCAATAATATTATTTATAAACTGAAGAATTTATCTAAATTTGGGATTTTTAAATAGATTTGAAGAGGTAAAGGAATTTATTTTTAAAAGGAAATAATTTTTGAAAATTCATTGGATATTTATTTGGGATTTGAAATGAATTTGAAAAATCAATTGAAAATTGATTTAAAGTTGAAAATGAATATTTGTGAAATTGATTTGAAAATCGTATAAAGAATGAATATTTGGAATTATAAATTCACAATGGAAATTTATAAGTAGAAATTAATTGGTTATGGGAATTTATTAAAAATAATTAATTAAGTATTAATTATTAATTAAGGGTTAATTAATGATTAATTAAAGGAAAATTTATTAAATGTTTTTGTAATTAATTGATTATTAATTCACCATAACCAGTAAAATATATTCATAGAAATTTATCTGATTTAAATTAATCAGATGATTATATTAATCCTATCTATGGATGTGTGGATTTTATTGGATGTTGAATTGTTTGACATCTTTGACGTGTGATGCTTTGTGATATATCCTGTTTTGTGTTGTGATTTGTAAATTGTTTACCTGTGATATTTATATATCTGTGATCTGTGGATGAAAGATAAGCGTTATAATTTATACCGCTTATCAATTATATTGTTATATTTGATCTGTGATGGTTAAATGTTGTTGCACTATTGTGTTAAACCCTTGGACTACACAATACACATACAAATGTGGATTTCACGTGGAAATCGGTTAAGTCACAGATTTTTATCAATTTTGGAAAATTGAGTTTTTGAATCCAAAATTGTTTTGAAATTGAAATTGAAAGTTTTGAAAGCGAGTTTCAAAATAAAGGTTATTTTAAATAACTTAGTAGAATTGGAATTTAAATCATTTGATTTAAATTTGAATTCAATATCTTGAAATTAAATTCAATGAATTGGGAATTTTGGTTTAAAATATTTTATAAGTATAAAAGGTGTTTTTATGGTTTTTTAACCAATTAAAATACGGTCTTGGGGAAATTTAAATTTATAATCAAGTTTTATACTTGGATGGCTTTAACCTATGTAATTGTAACTAGTTTTTCCCAAAACGAAAACTATATGTTTCCAAATAATAATATCTTTCATAAAGTGGAAAGATTTCCAATTTGTATCAAAACATTTCAGGTTGAAATGAAATTGTAAATAGTTTGAAAAAAAACTATGAATTAACCTTTGTGAAGATGATTAAAATTTATTTTGAAATCAAAGACGATTTTAAAAGGTGTATCTTTTATATATAAAAGACTTGAATTGTGGATAGTTTTGAAAGCTATAAATTAAATCTTAATTTAAAGATTTAATGGGTTAATCCAATTGAAATGGAAATTGATTTGGAAATCTGTGAATGAATCTTTGTGAAACTGGGTAAACTTTGTGAAGTAAATCTTTTTGTTTAAAGATTTAAAATGGTAATTTGTTTAAACCATTTAAAGGAAAGAATTTGGGTAATAAGTTGTGACTTAATTGAAATCCCTATATCCATATGTTTTTAAATATTGTGCTCACTATTCGGGTTAGCCGGGAAAAGACCTTTGTGTCATATAACCCATTCCGAATTAGCGATACGACGATATGGATCACATTTGCTATATTACAGCATGATAGGGGGTTCTCGCTTCGTAGTTTGGTTGCGAACGGGAGACTCTTACCCCTACATGTCCCTGAGTGGGAGGGGTTGGTTGTGACAGTCAAGAGGCTAGCCGTAAAAGTAAATGCGAGGTGCCATTGTATGCTACGGTGGGTCTGGGATGGTTGCAAAGCCTACCGGTCCCCACTGTCTTCGGATCATTACATTTGGTATCAGAGCATATGGTTAAGTGATAACCTTGGCTCTGTTGGGAATTGCTCATTAGAGATAGAGTCAGTAGTACTCTAGAATGAGTTGAGTGTAAAAATAAATACGAGCGCGTATTTGTTAGTGAATATTAAATTGTTTTATATTGTGTTTGCTTATCCGTTGAGTTGTTTGTGAATTCTGGTCGGTATGTGGGACGCCATATTATCGATAGGGGTTTCTAAATACTTAAACGAGGCAAGTCGACATAGTATCATTTTAAATTGGGTAAATGAAATAATTTTACCTCGATTATATTTTATATATAAAGGAAATAATTCTTCAGAAATTGTTAAAGTGTATATAAAATTGAATTGTTTGGTTGTTGATAATGTGTGAATCTATATGAATTAATAAAAGTTGTTTGAATAAATTAAATAAGAACAACAATTGTAAAAGAATGAAGTATATAAGCAAATGAATTATTAAGTATGGAATTATAAATAATATGATTTGAAATTGTGAAATAATCTTGCATAAGAAAAGTTAAATAGTGAAATTATATGAGAAAAAATATTTATAAATGTGATTTATAAATAAAAGGAAATTTTGAAAGAATTTATAAGCACTGGATTCACTACTATTACTAGGAAATAATAAGGGTGATGACTGCAGCATCATCAGTATCATTTTCGAGTTTCCGTGTGATTGATTTGCTACCATAATAAATTGGAAATTGAAGTTTTGTTGTGATAAACAAATTTAATTTAAAAATCCAAGTTGTAACTGATAATACAAGTAGAAATGAGTTTTATACTTATAATATGATTTGGAAGTTAAATAAATAAGTGTGTGACTTATAAAATGAGAAGAGGTAAGTGAAACCAATCATTAAAGTGGTTAAACAATTTTGTTAAGCAAAATGAGATATGAATTTTAATAATTGATGAAATTTGACTTTGGTAAAAGTTAAATAAAATTTACTTTAGAATGAAATGTTGTAATGGAATATAACTTAAGTAATGTTGAATGGATTTGATTTTGATATCGAAGTAAAATAATAAAGTGAATTAAATGAATATGAACTAATGTTAATCAATCGAATGTAAGTAAATTGATATGGAATAATGAATGTAAGTGTTAATTCATTAAAAGCTAAGGAATTGGAATTTGAATAAATTGAATGGAAGCCAATAGAATATTAAACCAATTGGAATTAAAAAAAAGTGTTGAACCGAATTGAATGTAAATTTAATAAATTTGGTTGTGTTGGTTATTACATTGGTTGTTATATGATTGTTGGTTGATTGTATATAATTCATTAAGTGTTAATGAAATTGAATTAGTGAAACTGAAAGTTATGTAATTGGATTTGAATTGAAAGCGAATCAACTTGAATTTAAATTAGTGAATGTAAACTAATTGAAAATGAATAATTGAATGACATTGTATGTGAATTGGTTGTAAACAATTACAAGTAATGTTGAAATCATATAAGTTGCTTATGAACCTTGTTTAGTATGCATTTCTTTTAATATGCATATGTTGTAGTTGTTTAAAGGAGTAAATTGTTAATGATTTTATATATATGTCACTTATGTGTTTAAACTGAGTGAGTACAGGTACCGGGGCTGCCGTTTGGCGAGATTTGGTTGCGCTAAAATGCTAATAAATAACTGCTTTGCTTAAAAATGTTAAAAAGGTACGCCTACGCAATAAAAATAGGAAATATGAACTGTTTTTCTGTTTTTCCGACCGGGTGGGTCGACGTATATATATTTATGTCTATTGTGATCCTACTACGATCGAACCGCACAAAGGAGACGCTGGCGAATTTTTCTGAAATTTTAAGGCGTTAGAAAATTTTGGGAAAATTTGTGAAAACTAAAATTTTGGATTTGGAGTTAAAAGTTAAACGATATAGCTGTTTTGAAAAGCATAACTAAGTATGGATTTGAAAAACTTAGTAAAGTTTTTGAAAGAGTTTAACTATTGGATTTTGGGAAAGTTGAATATAAAATTTTCACTAAGTGGATTTTTGAAAAGTTAATGAATTAGGGGTATTTTTTCTTACTTTGCAATTTCGAGGACGAAATTCTTTTAAGGGGGGAAGTTTGTAATGACCCAGAATTTTCGTCATTTGAAATTCGTATATTTAACTAATTTTAAATATTAACAAGTAAGATTTGTAAGCTGAATAAATTTAAATTCGAATATAGTGATTTAATTGGACAATTAAATTATTAATTTAATATTTGAAATTCTAGAAATAATTGAAATCTGGATTAAAAGTGTATAAAAATGATTTATAAAGTTATATTAAATCATATTGGAGTTATAATGATGTTATAGAACTTTTAAAATTGAATTAAAAGTTAATTTGTGAAAATTGAATATTTTAATATTTAATTGACGAGTGAAAATGACCATTTTTCAAACAGTCTCGGATTTTGACGAAACCTGTTTCATCGGATCCGTAATGTGAGATTATTGTAAGGTTTCAAATTTCGTGTCAATTGGATGTACGCTTTGTCCGGGGCAAGCCAAAACACATCGAAATCGGTTTAAATCGATTCGATTTAAATTTGATCGTTTATTTCCGTAACTCTTACATACGACTGAATTAGCTCCCGAAACACGTTCCATTGTGTTCGGAACGCGGGGTAAACCTTAGAAACGTCAGCCGACACGCTCGATTTGGAGTTCGGAAAATTTTCGATGAATAGTGTTTTGTGAAATTTTCTATAAAAGGACCTAAACTTTTCTTTTTGCTCAAACCAAACGACATTAGGGTTTCAGCCGCCACCTCTATCTTCAATGACCAAAAACGTGTCTTCTTCCTCCTCGATTTCCTTCTAATCCACGCATCAATTCGAGAAATCTTCAACTAGAGATTTGTAGAGGGCATTGTGTTCTACAAATCCAACGGCCACGATCGAATTTAACGTGACGGATCAACGGCAAAGTGACAATGAACGTCGCACGTTCATTCACGTCGTTCGAGACGAGATGGAGGCCGAGCTCGCGTGCATTCTGGCCGAGTGTGGAGTTGGACGTGGCGTTTCGAATGGAGGGTCCTGATCGCTCTGGAAGTCGTCGTAGTGGGCGCGACAATTAGGGTTAGAACGGCGGCTATGGGTTTTGAGTGATACTGGAATGTGCGTTCGCGATGGAGAAGATGAACACGGGTGGCCATGATCTGCTATTGGGGGGAACGAATGGCAGAGATGAAAACGAGGTTTAAAAATAGAAATAAAGTTGTAAATTTGTATAATATAAAACCGTATAAACTTTGAAAAATCATAACTTTGGCATACATTGTCGAAATTCGACGAAACAGGAAGCGTTGGAATCCCAGCAACGCGCTCTACGCTGCAGCGTAGATCCGAGCATGTTTGGGGCGAGCGAGAATTTTTGATTAAATCGAACGGTTCGATTTAATTTAAAATTTAAACACTCGACAACTCAAGGTGAGAACTTCTCACTCAATCGAATATTGTGTTTCGATTTAAATTTTAAATAGTTAGACTTAAAATTGTTGATAGTGTTGATTGTGATGATTGGATGATAAATTGTTATCTATTGTGTTAAATAGACCCTATACGCCGTATATTAAGCAGAGGTTATTTATTAAAAACATATACCGCGATAATTTCACCGTGAAGTGGAATTGGTATTATCTATGTATTTGGAGTTGATTTCCTGCATTTTATAGCGGATGAGACCCTATTGCGCCGCATAATAGCGAATAATATTTTATAAATCCCATATACCGCGATATTCCACATTGAAGTGGAATTGGTATTGTGCTAACATCTATGGATGCAGGAAAACAGGTTGGAGGGATCCAACTGGATTCCTCAAACATTTAAATTTATTTCAATGTTGTGTGTTGATTTATTTATAATCGCCGTGTGATTATATTGTGATTGAATCTATAGACGGCTATAAATTAGCCGAATATATTTTTGGTATCAATAGATACCAGAAATAAGTAAAATTGGATTTTTGAAAATTTAAGTTGAAATTTTATCGAAAAATTTATTTTTGATAATTGGATAAATTTAAAAGGAGTTTTATAAGATAAAAGTTTTATTTTTAAACGGTATTGAATTAAATTTCAAATTTGGGAAAAAGGGCTTAATAAATGGATTTTCAATAATATTATTTATAAACTGAAGAATTTATAAAAATTTGGGATTTTTAAATAGATTTGAAGAGATAAAGGAATTTATTTTTAAAAGGAAATAATTTTTGAAAATTCATTGGAAATTTATTTGGGATTTGAAATGAATTTGAAAAATCAATTGAAAATTGATTTAAAGTTGAAAATGAATATTTGTGAAATTGATTTGAAAATCGTATAAAGAATGAATATTTGGAATTATAAATTCACAATGGAAATTTATAAGTAGAAATTAATTGGTTATGTTAATTTATTAAAAATAATTAATTAAGTATTAATTATTAATTAAGGGTTAATTAATGATTAATTAAAGGAAAATTTATTAAATGTTTTTGTAATTAATTGATTATTAATTCACCATAACCAGTAAAATATATTCATAGAAATTTATCTGATTTAAATTAATCAGATGATTATATTAATCCTATCTATGGATGTGTGGATTTTATTGGATGTTGAATTGTTTGACATCTTTGACGTGTGATGCTTTGTGATATATCCTGTTTTGTGTTGTGATTTGTGAATTGTTTACCTGTGATATTTATATATCTGTGATCTGTGGATGAAAGATAAGCGTTATAATTTATACCGCTTATCAATTATATTGTTATATTTGATCTGTGATGGTTAAATGTTGTTGCACTATTGTGTTAAACCCTTGGACTACACAATACACACACAAATGTGGATTTCACGTGGAAATCGGTTAAGCCATAGATTTTTATCAATTTTGGAAAATTGAGTTTTTGAATCCAAAATTGTTTTGAAATTGAAATTGAAAGTTTTGAAAGCGGGTTTCAAAATAAAGGTTATTTTAAATAACTTAGTAGAATTGGAATTTAAATCATTTGATTTAAATTTGAATTCAATATCTTGAAATTGAATTCAATGAATTGGGAATTTTGGTTTAAAAGATTTTATAAGTATAAAAGGTGTTTTTATGGTTTTTTAACCAATTAAAATACGGTCTTGGGGAAATTTAAATTTATAATCAAGTTTTATACTTGGATGGCTTTGACCTGTGTAATTGTAACCAGTTTTTCCCAAAATGAAAACAATCTGTTTTCAAATAATAATAGCTTTCATAAAGTGGAAAGATTTCCAATTTGTATCGAAACATTTCAAGTTGAAATGAAATTGTAAATAGTTTGAAAAAAACTATGAATTAACCTTTGTGAAGATGATTAAACTTTATTTTGAAATCAAAGACGATTTTAAAAGGTGTATCTTTTATATATAAAAGACTTGAATTGTGGATAGTTTTGAAAGCTATAAATTAAATCTTAATTTAAAGATTTAATGGGTTAATCCAATTGAAATGGAAATTGATTTGGAAATCTATGAATGAATCTTTGTGAAATTGGATAAACTTTGTGAAGTAAATCTTTTTGTTTAAAGATTTAAAATGGTAATTTGTTTAAACCATTTAAAGGAAAGGATTTGGGTAATAAGTTGTGACTTAATTGAAATCCCTATATCCATATGTTTTTAAATAGTGTGCTCACTATTCGGGTTAGCCGGGAAAAGACCTTTGTGTCATATAACCCATTCCGAATTAGTGATACGACGATATGGATAGCATTTGAAGACCGGTGGTGAAGACCGGGTATTTGTGAAAATGATAGGATGACCTATCGATTGTCTCTGCACCGTTAGCTATGGTATAGAGATTTCCTTTGTGATGGGAAGTTTTATCGGGATTGTGGATACCCGGATTGCAAGGGCTTCTTTGGAAGTGCCTTCGGTTCTGTTCGAACCCAGAACAGACTTGTATGGTTACATGTCTGACATTACATTTTGAGATATAAAGCTGATTTCTTTCAAATACATTTCTGTTTGGTGGTGGAGAATTTATTCTCTTAGCTTAACAACCTTCTCTGAGACGTACGAGCTCAGAGGTTATGTAGTTGAAATTTATCAGTGATATACTCCCAATTTGGTAGTGTGGCATGCTGAGTGTTGCTGTGTGATGATCATTTATTGATCATTTGTGATCAAAGCGTGGCTTTGTGAAAAAGCGTAGCTTTGTGGACGAGAACTCTTCGGACCTCACAACCCGGAAATGGTCAAAACAGGAATGATGCGGCAAGGTTATGAGGGTCGCGCCCTTTAGGGTATGTCATTTCCTTCTGGAAAAGGGTGGTATCAGGTATGGAGCCCTGGTATTTAACCTATGTGGATACTCCAATCTCATTTACTGTGTGATTGTTGTTTGATCGAGGCGCCTCGGATAAAGGTCCCAAAGGACCGGGGGATGGCATATTCGTGTAGTAGTTACCTATTTCCAGAGGTAACTCGGCCTTGTGTTGGCAGAGAGCCAGATTGGTTTCTCGGGACGTCCATCCAGAGGCGATCCCATGTGATAGTAGGAAGTTCCTTAGCCTGACCATTTGTTGGCAATCCATTTCCAATACGAACCTTGTACGGTTTTAGTTGTAGAACATGCCATTTACTTATAGTGGCGCCCCACTGTTTAGATGGTAGCTATAGTAGGCATAGTGTGAAATGCCTATGTTGGCTAAGATTAATATTATACTTTCGAAATGTTTTTCTGCACTATGCACTAATAATAATATCAAAATGGTTTGTTTTGCGTAGTAAGCATGTTTGACTATCATAAGAAGAAATCTCCTCCAATTCTGCGTTTGCATTGTGTGTGTGGCGGGAGGTCTTATGGTAGTTTCATTTTCCAAAAGCATTGCAGATATTTTCCACTTCCTTTGTTGTTGTTGTTTTAAAGATAAATAACTGTTTTAGTTCTCACACCAGTCACCATGACTGACCTGGAGTTTATTGTTTCCTTCCTAAACTCTGGGTGCCCACCAATTTCCACACGGACAGTCTAGAGTCAGGTTAACATGTCATTCTGGATTCAGGAGATGCTGTGGAGCTCAGTGGCGAGCTGGATGGCGAGACGTATCACTTGTATATGATATTATTATTCCGCTGTGTATTCTGTATGAGGACAAGTTTATATAACTGTCCAGTTGTGTTGTATATTGTTGTTGTAAACTCTGATGATGATGTAATGTATAAAATGATATAGTTCTTTGATTTAAAGATTATTCATTTATCTATTATATGTTGTTCCGCTGCGAATGTGAGATTCTGATATTGTTTCTGTGTTCTTTTTCTTTCTTTTCCTTCTGTCTTCTTCTACCTCTTCTTTTTCTCCATAACAATTCGGTTTTCCGGCATTCGATTGCTCGGTAGTTGATACAGTGGACGTATTAATGTCGATTTTCGGAAGTCGAAAATCCAGAGATGTTACAAATGTCAAATATACTCTAACTAGAACATCTCTTTATACTATCAATGAAAATAGTCTAATGTCTAGGAATAGCCATAATAAAATGGTAGATGGCCAATAGACAAATAATTACATGTCTCCATCGCCTCTCTAAAATCACCACAGATCCTCCCTATCTACCTTCCAGAGTAAAACAAAAAGGAGAAAACGATAGAGGGGTCAGACATACGTTTGGTGAGTGAAACACATCATATAAGTGTATAATACTAAAAAGCTAGTAAAACAACACTTATGCTCGAAAACCATATTTCAACCTATGTCACATGCACCCAAAAAGTGAGCTAAACACAATATGATACTATGGGTACAATAGCAACCTAGTTTGCTAAGGTTCTACCATAATACCATCTGATGCCCAAATACAGCGTCGAGCGTACCCTTATCGAGGATCATATTTACATCTCAAGAATCCAAAACTAAATGCATCACCACATGGTTAAGGTAGAGCCCCAACCCATCATTACTGAAACTATGTGAAACTCATTATTTAGAACTATATGTCTCAACCCATTATAGCCAAACTGTATGCGACTCAGTATTGAGAACTACATGTCTAAATCCATTACCGTTAAATTGTATGCGACTCACTACTGAGAACAATATGATCAACCCATTATCACCAAATCGTACACGACTTGTTATTGAGAACTACATGTCTCAACCTTCTATCGCTAGACGTCAGTGGTCACACTGAGAACACATTTCCTATGGAAATGTACTATAACGCCTATCTTATTGAAATCACCATCACCGGATATCATCGGTTACAATAAGAACACATTTCCTCTAAAAAGTTCATTATAACGCTGTCTCAAATCATAGATCAAGGACTCGGCTCATCTAAAAATCCACCATATCGCCATGCATTACGAACAATGTATAATGAATCTACCCAAATAAGGCACTTCTTGGAAGTATCTAAAAACACGAACAACATACCAAAATGTTCCTCATCCTACCATGATCCCAATGTAGTGAACCATGCGTGAAATGGAGGGTGTATACAAGAGTTATAAGCATTTAAAGATAGGGCATTTTCATAATTTAATTAAATAAATAATATACTTTATATCATCGAACGAACACCACCAATAGGTTCATATAGTCAAGAACTACAATTTTGATATATAATATATTGAATTTGGAGCGCTTATACATTTTATATTTTTCAGATTAAGGAAGGATTAACCCGTGTCTAATTATAAATTAAACAGTTCACTTCTTTAATTAACTAGTCATAAAGTACTGTATCCTAATCATGAATTATACATGATAACTATAAAATTTCATCATTTATAATTTTATTTTGGACTATAAGGGTTAAATTACTACATCTTATTGGTATATACTCAAATATGAAGAATCCTACTCACTGAAACTCTTGAATGAAGAAGAACCCAACATTGTCTCTATTGTCCTATCCCTTTAATGCTTAGAAAACTCCATGATTTGCCCTCCGATTCCTACGCAAAATCATAGTACTCATCTCCAAAGTTGTTTTGATAGGAAGATTGTCAAAATCCCGAGAGAAACGTGAGAAATACGCTATTTTGAAGTTTGATAAAGAAGGAGGAAAATGGTGTATGGGATTCCACCTCCAAAATGTTATAAGATCGAAGTATTCTTCATATCCTTTGACTTTCCGCTGGTTTCGTAGAAACCCATTAATAAACAGAGAAGTTATGATTTCAAAGTTAGGTGAAGAAGGGGAAAGAGGATGAAAAATGAAACGGTTAGAGGAAAAAAATGAGATTTTTGTTTTGAATTTTCTTAGGATTTGATGGAGATTAGTGTATCTTAATGTTGATGGATTTAGGCTAAAATAGAATTAAAAAAGGTGACTTTCGCATCTATTTATAATCTCAATTTTTTGCCCAATGTCAAAAATACTTGAAACTCTTTTTACCTATTTTATCAAATTCAGCATGTGGCATTTCAGATGCAATGGGATAGTTCTCTAAGCCTAATTCTAGCTATTGTACAAAATTTTTATTTTTCCCATTATGTAAAATTACAATTGTACCATTTTTTATCTAATTAATTAATTATGTAAAATTACGTGGTGTTACATCCAATAATATAAGACCCTTCTTATAAACATATCACTTTATATTGGAAGCAATTCCATCTAGGAACCTCAAGGAATCGACACGGTCCAATAGCTTTATGCGGTGAGTATTATCCAACTTTTAATAAGCAAGTTCTTTGAAGTTCAAATACGAGATCAGTTTAAGTTTTCGACAATTGGAATAATACTCGATATTGCATCTTGATTTCAAATCATCTTTGATTTTTTCTTTTGCATTCATAGTCATAGAAGAAAATTCTCAAGCATTTTTTCAATATGCATTACGTCCAAATTGGGTCAAAGTTTTTTATCATCCCAATATGGTAATTCACAAAATATACACCTCTTTCACCAACTGTGATATTCCCCTTTACCTACAATTTTTGACTCTTTCATTACTATGTCGTGTACATTTTGTAACCACTTATGGTATTAAATACCTTTTAGTTACTCGAAACATGGGTGGTTGTAAGTTTTCACCTTTATTTTTTCCAAAACTTTCCTATCATGTCAAAAAAAATTATAAACATGCAAATAACCAACGATGACGATCCAATCAACACTGCTTACCATTGCATTTTAGTCGACATGCTTTTGTTGAATTAATGTACACAAGATAAGAGAATTTACCAAACGTACATCCCGAAGCATTCGGTATGTTGGTAAATCACTTATCGTAGACAATAAATAAGCACATGGTTTAAAATTTGGTTTTTTTGATAGGTCATAAGTATTAAAACCTGCTGTCCACATTCGCTTCAGTTTATCAATTAAACAATGCAAATAAACATTTATGCCATTGCGTGGATTTTCAGATCTAAGAATAATGAAAGTTATGAACATGTACGAATTTTGTGTACAAATCCACGGAGGAAAATCATAGGGTGTCAAAATAACTGATCCAGTTGAATATTTTTTACTATAATGAGTATAATATTGGAAACTTTCCGTGTGTAGATCAATTCTAATACTTTATCATTCCTAGGAAAATCAAGATATTTGTTTGCAAAATGTTGCCTTAGTCTTCCATACAAAGGATGACATAAAACCCTCTCATCTTGAACTCATTCAAAATGCCATCTTTTAATGACCCCACCACTATTCCCATATTATTAAAGAACATTATAAATAATGTCATCTAATAACACGGAGAATACGGCTTGTTAAGGGCGACCAAATGTGAATATATCTTTAAACTAACACTCACATGTCATACTAACCGTTTTACTGGATCTCTGGTATAAAATTTGACGTGTATAATGTCAATCTAAAATAATAAACACACCGGTTTCTCAAAAATAACAAAGTATAACATATAAAACAATAGTCACAGATCACAGCAGAATAATAAACATCATATACGTATACAAACTATGAGTCTACAAAATATAATACTAGAAGCACATAATATACATCCCATACAAGTCACTATCCCAAAATATACTTCTGATATACATACACATAATCCTACATGAGATAAACTAGAAAGTTAAAATGGTTTATCTCCCTGCTAGCACACCCATCCAAAAGTCTACATGTCCTGTAACCTGAAAAGTCTTGGCTTGACCCGAGTATCATAAAATAAACGGGTTAGACTATCTCTAAATATCTAAAGGGTGAGAACAAGATAACACAACATATAAATAAATACAACATATATACAGACAAGTCACAAGAATAATTTAACTTGAAATGCATCATAAGACATAAGAACTTAAATCATGAAACACAGAATAAGTCACAAAGTCTCAGAATCCATATTAAGACATAGGAATATCACAAAACAAAGAATAGTCACAAAGCCCAGAATTCTAGAAAATAATAATATATCAAAATCCAACAAAAACCAAATCCATACCAATCACAATAATCATACTCATACCAATAGCAATGATCGTACTCATACCGATCACAAGGATCATGGAAAACATAACTCAAAAGAATCCTTACCGATCATAATGATCATACTCAAACCAATCGCAATGATTGTGCTCGTACCAATCGCAGTGATCATGCTCATTCCGATCACAAGGATCGTGGAAAACAAAATCTCGACCGACCCCAAGGATCGTGGAAAAATCCAAGAGTATACCTCTTAAGGATCTATCGGCCTCAAATCCGAACACCAAAAGAGAACACACTCTAAAGTGCCAAATACTATCACTTTTAGTAATCACGAGAGCTTAACCAGTACGGCCCATACTGTTTGGTGAAATTCAAGTATTTTATAGAAGCCAGTAAGTCTCGCTCATTACAGATATCACCGAAGAACCTGAACTATATATCTCTTAAGGATCTATCATCCTACACAAATGCCGAACACCAAAAGAGAATACAACACTAAAGTGTAAAATACTTTCCCAAAGGCAATCACAAGAACTTAACCAAAGCATTCCATACCATCCGGTGAAATTCAAATATTCGCAAATGGGTTAGTAAATTCCACTCAAACATTATATTCAATGAGTTATACCATATTTGATGAAGCAGTACTTGAGAGCATTTAAACCAATCAATAATACTAAATCGATTATTAGTACTCTTTATATTATAGAATTAAGGCTCTCAAAATTTATTCTCCGGATGTAAAACTGAAACATAAACATTAGAAACCATCATAAAATAGGCATCAAAATCATACGCCAAAACATAAAAATTTAGTCGAGCAATCAACAAAACTAATGGGAGCAAAAGGAGGGTTTACCAGTACAACCTGAAACACTTCCACGTCAGCGACCAAATGTGTAGTTTCGACCCTTTACATCTTAAAATTTTGCAAAACTCAAAACATGAAAGTTATAGATAAAAGTCTAAGATTTCCAACAAGAAAAGGATCATCAAATTTGGACTTACGGTTCAAAAGTTAGAGCCAAAAAAATTCTTAGGTTTTAAATTAATTATCTCTTTCGTTTATTCTTGGGCCATCGACAAAAAATGCAATTTCAACCATTTACATCCCAAAATTTAACAAAACTCAAAACATAAAAGTTATTGATAAAATTTTAAGTTTTCCAACAAGAAAAAGATCATCAAATCTGGCCTTACAATTCAAAAGTTTTGGCCGAAAC
Source organism: Allium fistulosum (assembly GCA_030737815.1). Lineage (NCBI taxonomy): Eukaryota > Viridiplantae > Streptophyta > Magnoliopsida > Asparagales > Amaryllidaceae > Allium > Allium fistulosum. Next base: position 696,019,015 of record CM060903.1, on the reverse strand, counting down.
AATTCTCAGGTTTTAAATTAATTATCTCTGTCGTCTATTCGCAGGCTAGCGATAAAGGAATGCTATTTCGACCAACCATAAAATTTTAAAAACTCAAAATATGGAAGCTGTAGGGAAAAGTCTATGCTTTCTAGAACATCAAAAATTATTGAATTCCGATCAGTAGCAAAAATGATACGGCCAAATTAATTTTAGATTTAAAACTCAGAAAATTATACTAAAGACATAAATGTGATTGTACTTTCAATTCTATTTCAAGTCAAGTAAATGGAAAAATATCTAAAAGTAACCAACAGAGAAAGTGTTTCTCATTGAATCTAGTTTTTAACCAAAAAAGATTGATCCCAAATGGGTTCGAAACGTGCAAGTTATTGTTGTTTTACTTCAGCATATTTTCCTAATATATTTTCAGCAATCATAGAGACAAAAAGTTATCATCTTAATTCACTATCATTCATTGAAAAATCAACACAAGCAATCAGAAATTAGAGATAGATCTTATGAGCTTCAACTCACCTTATATCTTAGCTCCTTAGTTAGAATTAACATCAAACTGCTGCAGCTACTTTCTCAATTCGACAATAACCCATGAATTTCGTAGAATTTGTAGGAATTTCCATTAATTGATTCTTGGAGATTTAGTCCAGGTTTTGAACTAAGAACTTAGGTATTTTTCTTATTTTTTCATTCTAAGTTACTGCTCTGGTTCTTGAACATACAAATTAAAGAGAAGAGAGAAATTCTCTTCTTCTTATTTTGCAGGTGGGCTTAGACCCAACAAGAAATAATTACAATTCTTTTTTAAGTAAAACAGGCCTTATGTTCTTTTAATTATTTCAAAAGCTTCTTATTCTCTTTATAAACTTTTCAATGAATTAGAGAAATAATACCAATACAACCAAATTCTAAAATACATGCATCTTATTTAGAAAAACCATTTTAAATATTTAAATACTAATCATATTTTCTAATTGGTTTTTCAACTAAAAATCCACATTTTCTTATCAATTTAAAAATCCAAATTCTATAAATTCTAATGCTATGCAAAAACTAATTTTTTCTCAATTCCACAATGATTTATAATTAATCATTCTAAAAAAAATATCTTTTATAAAAGAATACAAATTCCAAACTAATGATATAAATTCTCCAATTTAAATCATTATTTATTTTAAACTTAAAAATCTGGGTTGTTACAGACTTCCCCCTTAAAGAAATTGCGTCCTTGCAACTTCAATTCAAAGAAAAGTCTATAATAGAAACATATATATATTCTTTAAATTTAACCAACACCACAAGATTAAAACATTGTTTTAACTTAACAATTCAATTTATAAAAATCAATGTATCGTCCTTCCTTATTTTCTAATTTGAAAACAAGTTCACACAAATATTTTAACTTCCAATTTCAAAATTTCAATTATTATTCCAATAGTTCTTTTCAAAATTTACACTTTTCAAAAGAATATATAGCATCTTATGGTAATTATTTATACCACGTCTTATTTATAAATTCTAAATCATAAAAACATAAGATTCCAATTCCTTTTTCAATTAATTTCTTATTTTCAACTTCAAAAATTTATTTACACAATTACATGTATCGTTTTATTTTAATTTCTTATAAATTAGGGCTCATATATAACGATTAGCTTTCATTCAAATCATAATGGGAAATACACAACAATCAAAAGCATCATACATAATTCACTTTAGAGCGCGCGCGCACACATACACATCATAAATTAATATACACAATTCATATATTCAAATAATATAATAACGTTGTCTTGCCATCTAGTTATAAAAATTCACTTTGTTAAATGACTGCGATGTTGATCGTGAAATCAACACTGCCTCGCCACTTATCTTTGCTACTGCTAATATTCGATGGTTGCACACATTATCTTAATCAATACATATAAGGCATATTTATAGTTGCATTATAATTTTCTAAGCCACCAAATATTTTTCCAAAATATATTTTCACAAAATATTCTATCCTCACAAATAATAATATTCAATTCCAAATCATTTACTTTATATTATTATCAAAGCTCTAATTAATATTTTCTTTTCAAATAACTATATAACTAATAATATTTCCTTTTTAAAATATTATTTATATCCAGGATACTTAAGTTTAAATTTTTTTATCACATTTGTATATACAAGTATACATACTTTTTCACATAATATCTTTTTACTTCCAAAATTTATTTCATATGCATATAATTACATTTTCCAAAATATTTATCTCATTTTAATATAATGTAACAAACCGCATTTCTTGCATTCGAAAGAGGAATCATTATGGGTTGAAGAAATAAGAAAGATAAGAGAAAGACTAATCAAATACAGAATCTTACCGCGCATGGAACAACATATAATAGATAATATAGTATATTACATTGTCAAGCCAAAATATTAAATTAGAGTTCAATGATACAAGTTCTAGACTAGGACAATTACAACTGTTTGTCCATAAAAAAATAGGTCATACATACATACACAGCCGAATACTTAATAATATTAATAACTATCCATGAAGCCACCTGCTCCAGCTCCTCCATCATGCTTTCGAGAGAAACCTAGATCACCTGACTACTTAAAAAAATTGAGTACCCAAGAGTTTAGGGAAAAGAAAATAAATTCCGGGTCAGACACAGGTTTGGTGTGAGTAAACTCAAATAATAGAATATTGATTGGAAAACTCTTTTAGAAACAAGAGTATCTCGTAAGACCACGTCGCACATAAACACGAATGAGTTTTACCTTACGATGACTAAAACACCTTCTATATAAAATCGATGATATTATTATAATGTCTAAGGGTTTAAAGTAATAGAGAACATAGATGAAATTCTTGCATCTCACATTCCGACATATTAGGTTTACAATCAAAACCGTAAAGCTCGTATTGGAAAATGGATTCCAACTAATGACTGGGCTACTGGGGTACCGTCCATCACAGTACACCTCTAGAAAATGTACCAAGGTCGTACCTAACGACCCTTGCTAACACAGGACTGGCCTATCCCTTACTGGATATTACCGAATATGATCATCCCCTTGGTTGGGATCAACAACCATTTTGGGACTTAATTACGAGAATAGGGACTCGTTCTAGACGGGATGATCAATACATTAATGGGTGCGATCCACATGGCCCTGCTGCATATCCCCTGTTTTAGTCATTCCCGGTTGATGAGGCTTGAGGCCACGTTTTACCTTTCAATAGCACTTCTGTCTTGGAATGCTAACATTGCCCTCCAATGTTGACACAATGTTAGCATTCGTCCATACAAGTCGTTCAGGAGATGAACGAACCGAAGGTACTATTTCCACTACACCTGTTTTGGAATCACCCTCAAAGTTAGCAACAAATAGCCCTTGCACTTCAAGTCTTGAATCTTGATCATGGTTTTAATACTTCAAATTCGAACGTTTATGTTGGTTTGAAGTGGTCTTCAGATAACAACTTGTCATCCGATCCCGGTCTCTTCATCCAACATTCGATAATTTAAAAGGGTCAAGTTATTGATAGTGAACGACTTCACTATCAGGTGGGAGATTAACATATGGAAATTGATGCAGCGCAACCCTTATTTGGCCAAGGCATAAGTCGTCTACGACTTAAGGAGGCGGTGATGAGTCGTCCACGACTCATCTGGAAAGACATAAGTCGTCTACGACTTATGAAGCCATGTGAGGGGAAGCGGCGAGCTAACGAATTAACATTGAGTCGTCTACGACCTACCAGTTCAGATGGGAGGAATTTACGACTTAAGGAGAGCATGAGTCGTTCGGTGTTGATGAGTCGTATACGAGTTAACGGTGCAGCTATAAGTCGTCCACGACTCAACTGGATGGAAGATATATGTCGTCTCCGACTTAAGGAAACAGGTATGAGTTGTCCACGACTCAACGAAGATGAGGAGGTAAGTCAACCACGAGTTATGGGAGAGGCTGCTATAAGTCGTCCACGACTTAAGAGAAGGGATGAGTCGCTGCCGAGTTAATCTGAGCCGTTGTTTCTTAAGTCGCTACTGGAGTATGAGTCGTATGCTTTGTAAATAAGGAGTGTTGATTTGTTAAGTCGTTAAGTCGTGTACCTGGTTGTGACATTTGTATTGTAAGCTGATAAGTCGTATACGACTTATGATGAGTCGTAGGTCATAGATGATGAGTCGGAAACGACTTATGACTTAGGAAATTTTCTGGATTTGTGTTGTAGCCTATAAATAGGCAAGTGGTGTCATTTGTAAAGGTTGTTGAATATTGAATAAAATTCTCTTTTGTTAGCTTTGTGCTTTCAATTTCAATTGGTAGTCGAGTGTATCTCCTATCTCCACTTACGTCATTCGAGTGCGCTCGAATCATCGTTTGCTGAAGCCGATTCACGGAATCTTGTGCGCAAGATCAACGTTGAAGAATCGTAGATCTCTTTCCCGGTATCTTCGGATCAACGAGTCAGAGATAGCTAGAGTTCGGTATCTTCGGATCAACGAATTCGGGCATTTCAGTATCCATCAATCCACAGATTGCTATTTTCACCGATTGAAGATCGTCTAGAATTATCCGCTGCGTCAGTTTGGTATCGGAGCCTGTTCTAACCAATCATAGTTAGATCGAGACTTGGAGCCTAATCATTTTGAAGAATTTGAAGTTTGAGGAGAAACCGAGTGCTTGAAGTATAAAACCGTGGCCGAGAGGAAAAGAGTCATCATTGTCGAAGATTGCTTGATCGAATTTGAATTGGAGGCCGAAGCTTTGTCCATCGTGTTCATCGCGATTTGCTACAAAGTGGAAGTTTTCGATCCGTTTCATTTTAGATCAAAGTCCGCATTGTGTTTGAATTTTGAAGCGTTGGAAGATTTTCAAGTATGCCGCCAAGAAGAGCTAATCGCCACCAAAACGTAGAAGCTTTGTATCGAAGAGAAGAAGCTGATGAGATGGAACAAAGAATCAATGAGAATTTTAGTGAAAAGCTTAACGAAGGAATTGGCCGGTTAGAGAAGCTTATGACGGAGATGAATCAAAATCGGAGAAGGGTTTCACCAGAATCTAACCATGGGGGAAGTAGAGTCTCGCCACATTCCAATCGAGACAGAAGTGTTGAAAATGATCAAGGGCGTGGGAGGAACGTGAATGATCGTGAACGGAGGAATGTCGATAGAAGGGATGAAGGTGGAAGGCGTAATGGTAGTAGAGATGTTGGTGGTCAGAATCGACATCGTTATGCATCTGATTTTGAAGAGGAGTATGATGGTGGTAGTATTCAAGGAAGAGGTCAAGGAAGAAACTATTCTGAGTATGATCACAAGTGGGAATAGGGGATGAAGACAGAAATTCCTGAATTCAAAGGTGGTATGCAAGCGGAGGAGTTTCTAGATTGGGTGGCTAATGTTGAGGAGATTTTTGACTTCAAAGGAGTTCCAGAACATCGTAGAGTGAAGTTGGTTGCTACGAGGCTGAGGGGTAGAGCTTTGGCATGGTGGCAGCAGACCAAACTTACACGTGATCGGATGGGAAAGTCAAAAATTGAATCTTGGGAGAAGATGAAGAAATTGATGAAAGCAACGTTCTTACCTTACAATTATCAATCTTTGATGTATCAACGTTTGCAAAACTTGAGGCAGGGCACAAAGACAGTTAATGACTATGCTGATGAATTCTATCAACTTATTGCAAGGAATGATATTATGGAAACAGAAGAGCAGCTGACATCTAGATTCATTGGAGGATTGAGAATGCAGATTCAGGATATGGTTAATATGTTCGATCCAAGATCTGTAGCGGAAGCACATCAGAAAGCGTTGGCTTGGGAGAAACAGGGACGACGAGGAAGTGGTGTGTATACTAATTCTAACAATCAAGCGAAGGGTGTTGGTGGAAGTTCTAATGTTACTAAACCTAACAGTAGACCAGTGGTGAAGGAGGTTGAGAAGACAAGGGTTAACAATGGTTTCAAATGTTACAATTGTCAGGAATTGGGTCATAAAAGCAGTGAGTGTCCAAAGCCAAAGAAGAGAACCATGATTGCAGAAGTTGAGGATGAGGATGAAGAAGCTGAATGCTCTAATTCTTTACCAGTTGAGGAGGAAGACTTACTGTCAGGAGATGATGGGTACGCATTGATGATGAGGAGAAGTTGTTTAACACTGAAGCAAGAGGAGGAAAGTAGTTGGTTGAGAAACAATATCTTTCAATCTACATGCACTATTCTGGGAAGAGTTTGTAAATTTGTTATTGATGCTGGGAGTTGTGATAACATTATCTCTACAGAAGCGGTGAAGAAGTTGGAGTTGAAAACCGAGAAACATCCTAAACCGTACAAGTTAGCTTGGTTGAGGAAGGGTGGTGAAGTGAAAGTTGGACGTAGAGCTTGTGTGAAGTTCTCAATTGGGAAGAAATACAAAGATGAAATCTGGTGTGATGTCGTAGATATGGACGTTTGTCATTTGTTGCTAGGGAGACCGTGGTAGTATGATCGAGCTGTGCAACATGATGGGCGTACCAACAGTTACAGTTTCATGTTTGAAGGCACAAAGATTACTCTAGTTCCAAAGAAGAGACAACAGGAGGAAAACAAGTTGGAGGAGATTGAAGAGCTCAAAACTTTGTTATCATTGAAGGAGTTTGTGAAGGAAGTAGAGGAGGAACCTGAAGTGTTTTTGTTAATTGGGCGAGAGAGCAGTGAAGAGGTTGAGATTCCAGAAGAAGTAAAACCAATTTTGAAAGAATTTGACGATGTATTTCCAGAAGAGTTACCAACGGAGTTGCCACCGTTGAGAGATATACAACATCAGATAGATCTTGTTCCAGGTGCTGTGTTGCCACACAGACCACATTATCGAATGAGCCCGAAGGAACATGAAGAGTTGCGGAGGCAGGTAGAGGAATTGCTTGAGCAGGGACGTGTGCAGGAGAGTCTGAGTCCTTGTGCTGTACCAGCTTTATTGGTACCCAAGAAGGATGGGACGTGGAGGATGTGCACTGACAGTCGAGCATTGAATAAGATTACCGTGAGATATAGATTTCCAATGCCGAGGTTGGATGACTTGTTAGATCAAATAAGCGGAGCTACTATATTTTCGAAGATTGATTTGAAGAGCGGATATCATCAAATTCGTATCAGACCAGGAGATGAGTGGAAGACTGCTTTTAAAACCAGGGAGGGTCTATACGAATGGTTGGTTATGCCATTTGGTTTATCCAATGCACCGAGTACTTTCATGAGGGTGATGAATCAAATTTTTAGACCATTCATTGGGAAATTTGTGGTGGTATATTTCGATGATATTCTAATTTACAGTGGGAGTCCAGAGGAACATTTGAATCATCTTAGAGAAGTGCTAATGGTATTGCGACAAGAACAATTCTATGCTGCAACGAAGAAATGCGTGTTCATGACGCATAGTGTTTTATTTTTGGGATATGTTGTTTCGAAGGACGGTATACAGGTGGACCAGAGTAAAGTTGAGGCGATCAGAAATTCGCCACAGCCCAAGACGATAACGGAAGTTCGTAGTTTTCACGGGTTGGCTTCATTCTATCGAAGGTTTATACCACACTTTAGTAGTGTGATGGCACCTGTTACAGATTGCATGAAAGGTAAACAGTTTGCATGGACAAAGGAAGCAGGGAGTGCTTTTGGGAAGATCAAGGAATTGCTGACGTCTGCACCAATTCTAGTGCTACCTGATTTTCAGCTAGTGTTTGAACTGCACACTGATGCATCCAAGGTTGGGATTGGAGGGGTGTTGAGTCAGAAGGGACGTCCAATTGCCTATTTCAGTGAGAAGTTGTCAGGAGCGAAGATGCGATACAGTACATATGATGTGGAGTTTTATGCTGTTGTACAATCTATTAAACACTGGAGACACTATCTATTTCAGAAAGAGTTTGTTCTGTATACTGATCATGAAGCATTGAAGCATTTGCAAGGGCAAGATAAGATTTCAGCGAGACATGCATCGTGGATTGCATATCTGCAACAGTTTACTTTTGTTGTTAAACACAAGTCAGGGGTGACAAATCGTGTGGCTGATGCTTTGAGTAGGAGGAGTCATTTGTTGACTACACTAAAGGTTGAAGTGACGGGGTTTGAAATATTGCCAGACTTATTTACTAATGATCCTTACTTTGCAAAATTTGTTGATAAAGTCAAGGAGGGAGAGACGGATGATTTCGTGATGGTAAATGGTTTTCTGTTTAAAGGAAATCGTTTGTGCATCCCAGACTGTAGCTTAAGAATGAAGATTGTTAAAGAATTACATGAAGAAGGCCATGTGGGTAGAGATCGTATGCTACAGTTAATTTCACAATCTTATTTTTGGCCGTCAATGAGGAAAGAGAGAGAGATTTGTGGAAAGGTGTCATATCTGTCAAGTTTCGAAAGGAACAGCGACGAATGCAGGGGTATATATGCCGTTACCCGTGCCTACCAAACCATGGGTTGATATCAGCATGGATTTCGTGTTGGGATTGCCGAGAACTCAGAGGGGAAATGATTCTATATTTGTGGTGGTGGACAGGTTTTCGAAGATGGCACATTTTATAGCCTGTAAGAAGACAGCGGATGCAGTTCGAGTGGCACAGTTATTCTTTAAAGAAATATATCGTTTACATGGTTTACCCGAATCTATTGTTTCTGACCGAGATACTCGATTTCTGAGTCACTTTTGGTTGAGTCTATGGAAGATGGTGGGAACGAAGTTGAAATTTAGTAGCGCATATCATCCTCAGACGGATGGACAAACTGAAGTTGTGAATAGATCGTTGGGAAATTTGTTGCGATGTCTTGTGCAGGACAATTTGAAGAGTTGGGACTTAAAGTTGTGTCAGGCAGAGTTTGCTCATAATCATGCTGTTAACCGAAGCACTGGTTACAGTCCATTTTAGATTGTTTATTCGAGCTTACCAAAGGGACCGTTGGATTTAACGGTGATACCACAATCAAAGAAGACAGTTAAGAAAGCTGCTGATTTTGTTGAAGGATTGACGGAATGTCATAAACTCGTTCAAGAACGATTGGAGAAAGCAAATGAGAAATATAAACGAACTGCAGATTTGAAACGAAGAAATGTAGAGTTTATTGAAGGAGATTTGGTTTATGCAGTATTAACAAAAGATCGTTTTCCAGTGGGCGCATACAACAAGTTGAAAGCCAGGAAAATTGGTCCGGTGGAGGTTGTGAAGCGAATCAATGACAATGCTTATAAACTGAAGCTGCCAGATGATGTGTATACATCTGACGTATTCAATGTTAAGCATCTCGTACCATATCACGGGGATGAGTTTGTCGGGGATGAAGAGTGTGCAAATTCGAGGTCGAATTTCTCTCAACCTGGGGAGGATGATGCAGCGCAACCCTTATTTGGCCAAGGCATAAGTCGTCTACGACTTAAGGAGGCGGTGATGAGTCGTCCACGACTCATCTGGAAAGACATAAGTCGTCTACGACTTATGAAGCCATGTGAGGGGAAGCGGCGAGCTAACGAATTAACATTGAGTCGTCTACGACCTACCAGTTCAGATGGGAGGAATTTACGACTTAAGGAGAGCATGAGTCGTTCGGTGTTGATGAGTCGTATACGAGTTAACGGTGCAGCTATAAGTCGTCCACGACTCAACTGGATGGAAGATATATGTCGTCTCCGACTTAAGGAAACAGGTATGAGTCGTCCACGACTCAACGAAGATGAGGAGGTAAGTCAACCACGAGTTATGGGAGAGGCTGCTATAAGTCGTCCACGACTTAAGAGAAGGGATGAGTCGCTGCCGAGTTAATCTGAGCCGTTGTTTCTTAAGTCGCTACTGGAGTATGAGTCGTATGCTTTGTAAATAAGGAGTGTTGATTTGTTAAGTCGTTAAGTCGTGTACCTGGTTGTGACATTTGTATTGTAAGCTGATAAGTCGTATACGACTTATGATGAGTCGTAGGTCATAGATGATGAGTCGGAAACGACTTATGACTTAGGAAATTTTCTGGATTTGTGTTGTAGCCTATAAATAGGCAAGTGGTGTCATTTGTAAAGGTTGTTGAATATTGAATAAAATTCTCTTTTGTTAGCTTTGTGCTTTCAATTTCAATTGGTAGTCGAGTGTATCTCCTATCTCCACTTACGTCATTCGAGTGCGCTCGAATCATCGTTTGCTGAAGCCGATTCACGGAATCTTGTGCGCAAGATCAACGTTGAAGAATCGTAGATCTCTTTCCCGGTATCTTCGGATCAACGAGTCAGAGATAGCTAGAGTTCGGTATCTTCGGATCAACGAATTCGGGCATTTCAGTATCCATCAATCCACAGATTGCTATTTTCACCGATTGAAGATCGTCTAGAATTATCCGCTGCGTCAGTTTGGTATCGGAGCCTGTTCTAACCAATCATAGTTAGATCGAGACTTGGAGCCTAATCATTTTGAAGAATTTGAAGTTTGAGGAGAAACCGAGTGCTTGAAGTATAAAACCGTGGCCGAGAGGAAAAGAGTCATCATTGTCGAAGATTGCTTGATCGAATTTGAATTGGAGGCCGAAGCTTTGTCCATCGTGTTCATCGCGATTTGCTACAAAGTGGAAGTTTTCGATCCGTTTCATTTTAGATCAAAGTCCGCATTGTGTTTGAATTTTGAAGCGTTGGAAGATTTTCAAGTATGCCGCCAAGAAGAGCTAATCGCCACCAAAACGTAGAAGCTTTGTATCGAAGAGAAGAAGCTGATGAGATGGAACAAAGAATCAATGAGAATTTTAGTGAAAAGCTTAACGAAGGAATTGGCCGGTTAGAGAAGCTTATGACGGAGATGAATCAAAATCGGAGAAGGGTTTCACCAGAATCTAACCATGGGGGAAGTAGAGTCTCGCCACATTCCAATCGAGACAGAAGTGTTGAAAATGATCAAGGGCGTGGGAGGAACGTGAATGATCGTGAACGGAGGAATGTCGATAGAAGGGATGAAGGTGGAAGGCGTAATGGTAGTAGAGATGTTGGTGGTCAGAATCGACATCGTTATGCATCTGATTTTGAAGAGGAGTATGATGGTGGTAGTATTCAAGGAAGAGGTCAAGGAAGAAACTATTCTGAGTATGATCACAAGTGGGAATAGGGGATGAAGACAGAAATTCCTGAATTCAAAGGTGGTATGCAAGCGGAGGAGTTTCTAGATTGGGTGGCTAATGTTGAGGAGATTTTTGACTTCAAAGGAGTTCCAGAACATCGTAGAGTGAAGTTGGTTGCTACGAGGCTGAGGGGTAGAGCTTTGGCATGGTGGCAGCAGACCAAACTTACACGTGATCGGATGGGAAAGTCAAAAATTGAATCTTGGGAGAAGATGAAGAAATTGATGAAAGCAACGTTCTTACCTTACAATTATCAATCTTTGATGTATCAACGTTTGCAAAACTTGAGGCAGGGCACAAAGACAGTTAATGACTATGCTGATGAATTCTATCAACTTATTGCAAGGAATGATATTATGGAAACAGAAGAGCAGCTGACATCTAGATTCATTGGAGGATTGAGAATGCAGATTCAGGATATGGTTAATATGTTCGATCCAAGATCTGTAGCGGAAGCACATCAGAAAGCGTTGGCTTGGGAGAAACAGGGACGACGAGGAAGTGGTGTGTATACTAATTCTAACAATCAAGCGAAGGGTGTTGGTGGAAGTTCTAATGTTACTAAACCTAACAGTAGACCAGTGGTGAAGGAGGTTGAGAAGACAAGGGTTAACAATGGTTTCAAATGTTACAATTGTCAGGAATTGGGTCATAAAAGCAGTGAGTGTCCAAAGCCAAAGAAGAGAACCATGATTGCAGAAGTTGAGGATGAGGATGAAGAAGCTGAATGCTCTAATTCTTTACCAGTTGAGGAGGAAGACTTACTGTCAGGAGATGATGGGTACGCATTGATGATGAGGAGAAGTTGTTTAACACTGAAGCAAGAGGAGGAAAGTAGTTGGTTGAGAAACAATATCTTTCAATCTACATGCACTATTCTGGGAAGAGTTTGTAAATTTGTTATTGATGCTGGGAGTTGTGATAACATTATCTCTACAGAAGCGGTGAAGAAGTTGGAGTTGAAAACCGAGAAACATCCTAAACCGTACAAGTTAGCTTGGTTGAGGAAGGGTGGTGAAGTGAAAGTTGGACGTAGAGCTTGTGTGAAGTTCTCAATTGGGAAGAAATACAAAGATGAAATCTGGTGTGATGTCGTAGATATGGACGTTTGTCATTTGTTGCTAGGGAGACCGTGGTAGTATGATCGAGCTGTGCAACATGATGGGCGTACCAACAGTTACAGTTTCATGTTTGAAGGCACAAAGATTACTCTAGTTCCAAAGAAGAGACAACAGGAGGAAAACAAGTTGGAGGAGATTGAAGAGCTCAAAACTTTGTTATCATTGAAGGAGTTTGTGAAGGAAGTAGAGGAGGAACCTGAAGTGTTTTTGTTAATTGGGCGAGAGAGCAGTGAAGAGGTTGAGATTCCAGAAGAAGTAAAACCAATTTTGAAAGAATTTGACGATGTATTTCCAGAAGAGTTACCAACGGAGTTGCCACCGTTGAGAGATATACAACATCAGATAGATCTTGTTCCAGGTGCTGTGTTGCCACACAGACCACATTATCGAATGAGCCCGAAGGAACATGAAGAGTTGCGGAGGCAGGTAGAGGAATTGCTTGAGCAGGGACGTGTGCAGGAGAGTCTGAGTCCTTGTGCTGTACCAGCTTTATTGGTACCCAAGAAGGATGGGACGTGGAGGATGTGCACTGACAGTCGAGCATTGAATAAGATTACCGTGAGATATAGATTTCCAATGCCGAGGTTGGATGACTTGTTAGATCAAATAAGCGGAGCTACTATATTTTCGAAGATTGATTTGAAGAGCGGATATCATCAAATTCGTATCAGACCAGGAGATGAGTGGAAGACTGCTTTTAAAACCAGGGAGGGTCTATACGAATGGTTGGTCATGCCATTTGGTTTATCCAATGCACCGAGTACTTTCATGAGGGTGATGAATCAAATTTTTAGACCATTCATTGGGAAATTTGTGGTGGTATATTTCGATGATATTCTAATTTACAGTGGGAGTCCAGAGGAACATTTGAATCATCTTAGAGAAGTGCTAATGGTATTGCGACAAGAACAATTCTATGCTGCAACGAAGAAATGCGTGTTCATGACGCATAGTGTTTTATTTTTGGGATATGTTGTTTCGAAGGACGGTATACAGGTGGACCAGAGTAAAGTTGAGGCGATCAGAAATTCGCCACAGCCCAAGACGATAACGGAAGTTCGTAGTTTTCACGGGTTGGCTTCATTCTATCGAAGGTTTATACCACACTTTAGTAGTGTGATGGCACCTGTTACAGATTGCATGAAAGGTAAACAGTTTGCATGGACAAAGGAAGCAGGGAGTGCTTTTGGGAAGATCAAGGAATTGCTGACGTCTGCACCAATTCTAGTGCTACCTGATTTTCAACTAGTGTTTGAACTGCACACTGATGCATCCAAGGTTGGGATTGGAGGGGTGTTGAGTCAGAAGGGACGTCCAATTGCCTATTTCAGTGAGAAGTTGTCAGGAGCGAAGATGCGATACAGTACATATGATGTGGAGTTTTATGCTGTTGTACAATCTATTAAACACTGGAGACACTATCTATTTCAGAAAGAGTTTGTTCTGTATACTGATCATGAAGCATTGAAGCATTTGCAAGGGCAAGATAAGATTTCAGCGAGACATGCATCGTGGATTGCATATCTGCAACAGTTTACTTTTGTTGTTAAACACAAGTCAGGGGTGACAAATCGTGTGGCTGATGCTTTGAGTAGGAGGAGTCATTTGTTGACTACACTAAAGGTTGAAGTGACGGGGTTTGAAATATTGCCAGACTTATTTACTAATGATCCTTACTTTGCAAAATTTGTTGATAAAGTCAAGGAGGGAGAGACGGATGATTTCGTGATGGTAAATGGTTTTCTGTTTAAAGGAAATCGTTTGTGCATCCCAGACTGTAGCTTAAGAATGAAGATTGTTAAAGAATTACATGAAGAAGGCCATGTGGGTAGAGATCGTATGCTACAGTTAATTTCACAATCTTATTTTTGGCCGTCAATGAGGAAAGAGATAGAGAGATTTGTGGAAAGGTGTCATATCTGTCAAGTTTCGAAAGGAACAGCGACGAATGCAGGGGTATATATGCCGTTACCCGTGCCTACCAAACCATGGGTTGATATCAGCATGGATTTCGTGTTGGGATTGCCGAGAACTCAGAGGGGAAATGATTCTATATTTGTGGTGGTGGACAGGTTTTCGAAGATGGCACATTTTATAGCCTGTAAGAAGACAGCGGATGCAGTTCGAGTGGCACAGTTATTCTTTAAAGAAATATATCGTTTACATGGTTTACCCGAATCTATTGTTTCTGACCGAGATACTCGATTTCTGAGTCACTTTTGGTTGAGTCTATGGAAGATGGTGGGAACGAAGTTGAAATTTAGTAGCGCATATCATCCTCAGACGGATGGACAAACTGAAGTTGTGAATAGATCGTTGGGAAATTTGTTGCGATGTCTTGTGCAGGACAATTTGAAGAGTTGGGACTTAAAGTTGTGTCAGGCAGAGTTTGCTCATAATCATGCTGTTAACCGAAGCACTGGTTACAGTCCATTTCAGATTGTTTATTCGAGCTTACCAAAGGGACCGTTGGATTTAACGGTGATACCACAATCAAAGAAGACAGTTAAGAAAGCTGCTGATTTTGTTGAAGGATTGACGGAATGTCATAAACTCGTTCAAGAACGATTGGAGAAAGCAAATGAGAAATATAAACGAACTGCAGATTTGAAACGAAGAAATGTAGAGTTTATTGAAGGAGATTTGGTTTATGCAGTATTAACAAAAGATCGTTTTCCAGTGGGCGCATACAACAAGTTGAAAGCCAGGAAAATTGGTCCGGTGGAGGTTGTGAAGCGAATCAATGACAATGCTTATAAACTGAAGCTGCCAGATGATGTGTATACATCTGACGTATTCAATGTTAAGCATCTCGTACCATATCACGGGGATGAGTTTGTTGGGGATGAAGAGTGTGCAAATTCGAGGTCGAATTTCTCTCAACCTGGGGAGGATGATGCAGCGCAACCCTTATTTGGCCAAGGCATAAGTCGTCTACGACTTAAGGAGGCGGTGATGAGTCGTCCACGACTCATCTGGAAAGACATAAGTCATCTACGACTTATGAAGCCATGTGAGGGGAAGCGGCGAGCTAACGAATTAACATTGAGTCGTCTACGACCTACCAGTTCAGATGGGAGGAATTTACGACTTAAGGAGAGCATGAGTCGTTCGGTGTTGATGAGTCGTATACGAGTTAACGGTGCAGCTATAAGTCGTCCACGACTCAACTGGATGGAAGATATATGTCGTCTCCGACTTAAGGAAACAGGTATGAGTCGTCCACGACTCAACGAAGATGAGGAGGTAAGTCAACCACGAGTTATGGGAGAGGCTGCTATAAGTCGTCCACGACTTAAGAGAAGGGATGAGTCGCTGCCGAGTTAATCTGAGCCGTTGTTTCTTAAGTCGCTACTGGAGTATGAGTCGTATGCTTTGTAAATAAGGAGTGTTGATTTGTTAAGTCGTTAAGTCGTGTACCTGGTTGTGACATTTGTATTGTAAGCTGATAAGTCGTATACGACTTATGATGAGTCGTAGGTCATAGATGATGAGTCGGAAACGACTTATGACTTAGGAAATTTTCTGGATTTGTGTTGTAGCCTATAAATAGGCAAGTGGTGTCATTTGTAAAGGTTGTTGAATATTGAATAAAATTCTCTTTTGTTAGCTTTGTGCTTTCAATTTCAATTGGTAGTCGAGTGTATCTCCTATCTCCACTTACGTCATTCGAGTGCGCTCGAATCATCGTTTGCTGAAGCCGATTCACGGAATCTTGTGCGTAAGATCAACGTTGAAGAATCGTAGATCTCTTTCCCGGTATCTTCGGATCAACGAGTCAGAGATAGCTAGAGTTCGGTATCTTCGGATCAACGAATTCGGGCATTTCAGTATCCATCAATCCACAGATTGCTATTTTCACCGATTGAAGATCGTCTAGAATTATCCGCTGCGTCAGAAATACATTCCATACTTAAGTTATCATGACCTGCTTATCGAAATTAACCTCCTTATGTTTATCACAGTTCTGATATCCAACATTCGTGCTAAACATGAGTTGCTTACTTTCCATAAACGGGTCAACATTTCCAATCACTACTTTAATTCATTTGGCTACTTAATGGTCCAGACGAGATCATTTGGTTTGGAATCAATTCACCTAAGAAGAATATTGGTTTAAAACACATTCGGTTTAATTTAAAATCACCTTTGGAAAAGGTTTAATTAATTAAATAAATCAGTTTAAACCCTAATTAAATCATAATTAATCCAAATTAAATCAAGATTAAATCATAATTAAACTATAATTAGATTTAATGAACTTAGTTAGGCCATAATTAACTTCCTAATGCATCTTGATTAAGGTTAAATCAAATCATTATTTGTTAAACCCTAATTAATTAAAATACTAATTAAATAATCACTTAATTAAATAATAATTAATTAACTAATTAACTTAATTAAATAGTTATAACAATTAATTACTTCTTAACCATTTAAATACCAATTAAAACTTAATTAATCAAACAATAGTCATTAACTTAACTTAAATGTTGATTAATTACTAATTACCTTC
The DNA here is from genome assembly GCA_030737815.1 of Allium fistulosum. Classification (NCBI taxonomy): domain Eukaryota; kingdom Viridiplantae; phylum Streptophyta; class Magnoliopsida; order Asparagales; family Amaryllidaceae; genus Allium; species Allium fistulosum. Next base: position 696,002,256 of record CM060903.1, on the reverse strand, counting down.
TTAATTACTAATTAAGGCTAATCACCTTTAATTATTTAACTAATTAATTAAATAATTAAAGCGCAAAACTTAATTACTTTTAATTAATAATTAAGTTAGTTTTGAAAACTTTTACAAAACAATTTCAAGTTAAAACTATTTGAAACTAAAATCGATAAATTTCGTTGAACTGCATCCATAGTGACTATCGCTATGGGCGCAGTTCGCACTAACATATTCTTAACGAACCACTTCATAAACCCTTAATTTTTTTTCATGGTTTGAAACATTCTTTATAATTTAAAAAAAAACCTTTGAAACTAAAGCTACAAACTTTAATCCGTTTCAAAACTTTAAACTTCGAAAAACAACTTCGATTCCAACCAGGTCTCAAATCCGTCGCAATTACAAAAAGTAGCTAACTTTGTTTACAAAACTCATGCCATAGCTCATATTTTACAATCAACACATTAATAACACAAACCATCTTCGTCATAGGTTGCAAGTATGCATCCATATATACATGCTTACTAACTTTATAATACAACATCGATTTCCATAACCAAATCAAGCTATAATAAACCATCCAAATCATAATCAAACCACATGGTTACCACTCAACTTTTACACTATATTATCACTGTAATAATAAAGTAAAAATCTTTCCCAAAATAAGGTAGTTTACTCACCAAAATTCCATGGATTCAAGTCTAACTTTCACTAGACCTTGCTATTGACCCTAGATCTCGAAAAGGTAGTTGCTTTCTTGGATTTTTGTCTACTAATGGAATCGGCCTGATGGTCAATTGGCTCGGCCTAGGGTGTAGGATGGGAATGTGGGTAGTTGCTTGATGGAGGAGGGTGTGTAAGGTGGTAGAGAAGGGTTTTAGCTAAGGAAAATGTGTTTTGAAGTAGAAAAACTTAATTTTTTTCTAACTTTTGCAAACTATGGAAGCCATGGATATTTTGGAGAGGAAATTTTAGAAAGTGCAGAGGAGAAAGCAAATGAGAATGTGTGTGTGGATGTATAGTTATAGGCAACAAGATTTGGAGAAAATTATTAAATTATCCTTTAATGATTTAACATAATATGTCATGATTTTTGAAAAATCACATCACCTTCCTACCCCTCTCTCTTGTCACATCCCCCCTCCTTCTCTAGTCAAATCCTTAAGCTCATGATGAGTAATGATGTCTAATTATGAAAATATTAAGATATGACAACACTTAATAATATATCTTTATATATAATGTTTATTATATTTGAAGTTATGAATTGTCACATCACCTTTTAATTATAATTAACATAAGATAACCTATTCCTAAGTGTATAATTATTTAGTTAATTATATACTATATATGTGTACATATAGTGAACATAGACGAACAACATTCCCGACAACTTTCCTGTGTCGAAAGGTTGAAATTTCGGAAAACGTTCTTCGGTCACATTTTCTATTTTTCTATGAACTATTTAATTTGGTAAACAAATTTTGAAAATGATTTTTCACTCATTATTAATTAATTAAAATGAGTTTATTTATTAATAAAAATCTATTTATTGACTATATGAAATATATATAATTGCCTAGTTAAAACGACCAAATTCAACGTCGTTACATTCTACCCCCTTAAAAGAAATTCGTCCCCGAAATTACTAATAAGATTTAACCCAAATGAATCATATATTCATTCCAAAAATTCATACAAAAGGTATACAAGCACCCACGACAACAATACATACATGACACAACAACACAGCAACTATTCTAGCATCCATCCAGGATAAGCTTCCTTTAAGTGATCTATAGTTTCCCAAGTGCAGTCTCGGGAATCCTCGCTCCATTGAATCTTAACCAGTCGCACCATCTTGTCGTGCAATTTCTTCTCATCTTGGTCCACAATACTAACTGGATGTCTGACTACCGCCAGGTTTGGTTCTATTTCCAAGTCATCCTAAACTGATGTTTCTACCGGTGAGATGGATCATGCACGCTCTTCCTCAAATGGGAGACATGGAACACATTGTGGACTCCTGACAACCTTTCGGGTAACTTAACTCTATAAGCGAGTGACCCAATCCTTTCTATAATCTTGAATGGTCCAATGTATCTAGGTGCCAACTTCCCTGCTTTTCCAAATCGAACGACTCCATTAATGGGAGTTATGTTCACATACACAACATCGCTGACTTTGAACTCCAAATCCTTCCTTCTCTTGTTAGCATAACTCTTTTGGAAATCCTGAGCTTCCTCCATCATTCTTCTAACAATTTCAACTTTCTCCGTCGCCTCTCGAATCATATCTGGACCAAGCATTAAACAATCTCTAGATTCTACTCAACACAGGCGATTTGCATGGTCTCCTGTACAGAGCTTCATAAGGTGCCATTCCAATGCTAGCTTGATAGCTATTATTATAGGAGAACTCAACCAAGTGAATATGATCCTCCTAAGATTCTCCGAAATCAAGAATACAAGCTCTCAGCATATCTTCCAAAATGCGATGAACTCTTTTAGTATGACCATCAGTTTGAGTATGGTAGGTAGTACTTAGACTTAACTTCATTCCAAAAGCTATTTACAGAGCTCCTAGGAATTGGATCGTGAAGATAGGATCTTGATCACTTACTATGCTTATTGGAACTCCAAGTAGACAAACTATTTCCCTCATATAAATTTCTACCAATGAAGCTGTCGTTCTAGTTGGCTTGACCGGGATAAAACATGCACTCTTTGTTAACCGGTCCACAATGACCTATACTCCTTCGTTTCATTTCCTGGGTCTAGGTAAACCATCTTTTAAATCCATTGTTATCATCTCCCATTTCCACTTAGGGATCTCCAAAGGTTGAAGTAATTCAACCGTTTTATGATGACCCCCTTAATTTGTTGGCAACTCGCACCGCTGCTCACAAAGGTGGAGATATGCTTCTTCATTCCTGGCCACCAAAAGACTCTCCTCATGTCCTTATACATCTTATGGACTCTAGTGTGAATACTCAATCTAGATTTGTGACATTCCGACAACACTCGCTGTCTCAGCCCATCTATATCTGGAACGCACAATTTTCCCTTTATTCTTAAAACACCATGGTGATCCGTCTCAAAATCTGTACATCGACCTTCCTTGACTCCTCGAATCAACTTCTCCGTAGCACTATCCTTCCTTTGGTTCTCCATTATCCTTAGCTGAAGAGTCGGGGTAATTTCTAAAAGAAACAAAATTGCATTCCTACTTAAGGCGTCCGTCACTACATTAGCTTTTCCTAGCATATAAAGAATGTCCAAGTCGTATGCCGCCAAGAACTCTAACCATCTTTACTGTCTAAGATTCAGGTCTTTTTGGGTGAAAAGATAATTCAAGGACTTATGATCAGTATAGAGCTTGAATTTTTCACCTAATTGAAGAAGAAGAAAATCCTACTTACTAGAATATCTAAAGAAAGAAGAAAACCATGAAGAAGGAAAGAATTTACCTAACAAACAATGCCTCCAAATTTTCAATGCAAAGACCACAGCCAACAATTCCAAGTCATGTGTAGCATAATTCTTTTCATGAGGCATTAACTGTCTACTAGCATACGCAATAACCCTTTCATTCTGCATCAGCACAACACCCAATCCCACTCCACACGCACCGGTATAAACCGTAAATCCACTACTCCCATCTGGGACAGCCAAGACTGGGGCACTAATCAACCTCTTCTTCAATTCCACGAATGCCTCCTCACACTTTGGAGTCCATATAAATCTTTCACCCTTCTTTGTTGGCTTAGTCAAATGTGAGGAAATCTTAGAATAATCCCGGATGAATCTTCTATAGTAACATGCCAATCTTAAGAAACTACGAACTTCGGTAGGAGTCCGAGATCGCTTCCATTCCTGTACTGCTTCCACCTTTATCGGGTCCACTGAGATACCATCTCTTGATACAATATGCCCTAAATATTTTACCTTCGATTGCCAAAAATGGCATTTAGAAAACTTTGCTTTCAAAACATGCCTCCTCAAGGTTTCTAAAACTACTTCCAAGTGATATCTATGTTCCTCTTCCGATTTCGAGTAAATTAAAATGTCATCGATAAAAACAAGCACCAACTTATTTAGAACCTCTCGAAAAACATGATTCATAAGATCCACGAAATATGCAGGTGCATTGGTCAGCCCAAAAGGCATAACCAACCATTTTAAGAAAAGTCTAGACCCCTAAAGGTAGTTAAGGGTATACTATCCTCAACAACCCTTAATTAGTGAAATCTGGTAGCTAGATCCATTTGGGAAAATACCATAGCTCCATGAAGTTGGTCAAATAAGTCATCGATGTGGGTAAGGGATACTGGTTCCTAATGGTCAACTTATTCAATTCTTTATAATCCACACATAGTCTTAAAGACCCATCAGACTTAGCTACAAACACCACAGCCGATCCCCAACTCGAATGACTGGGCCTAATTAATCCCTTCCTTAGTAAATCCCGAGTTTGATTTACTAACTCCTCTCTCCCTCGGAGCCATTTTTCTCTTAGGCTGAATCACTGGGTTTGCACCAGGAACTAAATCAATGCAGAATTCTATCTCTCGATGAAGGGGTAAACTTTTGACTTCTTCAAATATATCAGAAAAATTCTTAACAACCTCTATTGATCCTAACCCTTCTTGAGATGCTTCCAAGGCATACTGGAAACTACACATATGAATACCGGGGTCTTCACAAGGTACTTTAGCAATGTCTCCTAATTTTGTCATTAGTTTCACAGTTCTTTCTTTACAGTCTAAGATAGCTCCATACATCGATAACCAATCCATACCAAGAATAAGGTCAAATCCTTTAAAATCTAAGATATATGGATTACAAGTAAAATGATGGGAAAGATAGGAAATTGGCACGTCCTCACATACTAAGTTCAAATGTGTTACACCCCATATAGGATTAGATATACAAATATGGTTTTCTACAATACTTGGGATAAAATGAATTTTTTTATGGCTTCTAAAGAGATAAAACAGTGGGAGGCACCAATATCAAACAAAAATCAAACAAAAATACCATTAATTAATATGGTACCTTCAAGAATGCTCCTTCCCTTCACATCTCCTAAGGTTGATGGCTCGTCCTTAACCACATATACTTTAGCCCGCTGCACCTTCTTCATGAGTGGGTAGTCATTTATCATATGTCCAAGCTGGTGACAATTAAAGCATAATGTCTTCTGAACTATTGGAGAGATCGGTCTTGCTTGTTGCTTCGGGGCCTCAGAGTCTTTACAGAATTTGGCTATATGACCTTTCTGCTTGCTGATATAACAAGTGGTGTCCTTATACTTGTTTCCATTATTCCCCCTAGATTTCCATTTCGTTTGCCCTATTTACTCTAGTTAGGGTTGAACTTTCTTTTGTTTGAATTGTTGTTGCCGGCATTATCACTTGCTACTGCTGGAGTCGGCTTATTTTTGTCCAAGACTTCATACCTTAGTGCCATTTCTACTAGATCAACAAAAGAACCTTTGAAATAGCCAATCATCTTCTCATGGAAACTTACCCTCATTCCCAAAATAAACTTCTCGTTTTTCTTTAATGGGGTATTGAACAATTCCGGACCAAAACAAGATAACTCGTTGAACTTTGTCTCATATTCTACTATTGATAAATCCCCTTGCTTCAAGTCCATGAAGCTTCTATACATCCTGGTCTTTCCTGTTGTTGGTAAGAATTGGTCCTCAAAAAGTTCTTTAAATCGAGCCCATGAGATCTCTTCTTCTGAAACATTCATTGTAAGGGAATCCCACCAAGCTGCTTCCCCTTCTTGCAGTTGCCATGATGCCAAAAACCTTTTCTGCTCATCTGATAAGTCGAGACCCTTAAAAATCTTTTCACAAGATCGTAACCAAGCTTGCACCTCCACAATAGACTCAGTTCCTTTAGATGGTTTCCCTCCTAGATTAGTGTAATCTTTGCACAAAGTTGTAAAATTCACCCTTGGCTGCACTAGTGTTGCCTCTTCGACATTTCCAACTCTTCCAGGATTTGGGATTCGACCATTGGTGGTCGTGGTACTGCTAGCTCCCCTACCATGTCTACCTCTATTGCTCATTTCCTACCATATGGGTATAGCAAGATAATTCTTAGGATACTTTGATGAGATAATCTTAAAGAATGGAACTAATCAAACCTATCAAGCTGATCTAACCATCAAGAATATATATAGGTATACGAATAAACATTACAAATTTGCAATCTCGAAGTTGACCCTCAATTCCAAAGCCTAGCTATTTCGAATAACCTAAGCTCTGATATCAAATATAACGAACCACCTTTCTAGCATTCGAAAAAGGAACCATTATGGGTTGAAGAAATAAGAAAGATAAGAGAAAGACTAATCAAACACAGAATCTTACCACGCATGGAACAACATATAATAGATAATATAGTATATTACATAGTCAAGCCAAAATATTACATTAGAGTTCAATGATAAAAATTCTAGACTAGGACAATTACAACTGCTTGTCTACAAAAGAATACATACATACACGACAGAATACTTAATAATATTAATAACTATCCATGAAGCCACCTGCTTCAGCTCCTCCATCATGCTTTCGAGAGAAACCTGGATCACTTGACTACTCAAAAAAATTGAGTACCCAAGAGTTTAGGGAAAAGAAGATAAACTCCGGGTCAGATATGGGTCTGGTGTGAGTAGACTCAAACAATAGAATATTGATTTGAAAACTCTTTTGGAAACAAGAGTATCTCGTAAGACCATGTCGCACATAAACATGGATGGCTTTTACCTTACGATAACTAAAACACCTTCCATATAAAATTGATGATATTATTATAATGTCTAAAGGTTTAAAGTAAATAGAGAACATAGATGAAATGCTTGCATCTCACATTCCGACATATTAGGCTTACAATCAAAACCGTAAAGTTCGTATTGGAGAATGGATTCCAACTAATGACTGGGCTATTGGGGTACCGCCCGTCACAGTACACCTCTAGAAAATGAACCAAGGTCGTACCCAACGACCCTTGCTAACACAAGACTGGCCTACCCCTTACTGGATAGTACCGAATATGATCATCCCCTTTCTTGGGATCAGCAACCATTCTGTGACTTAATTATGAGAATAGAGACTAGTTCTAGATGGGATGATCAATACCCTAATGGGTGCAACCCACATGGCCCTGCTGCATATCCCATGTTTTAGTCATTACCGGTTGATGAGGCTTGAGGCCACGTTTTACCTTTCAATAGCACTTTCGTCTTGGAATGCTAACATTGCCCTCCAATGTTGACATAATGTCAGCATTCGTCCATACAAGTCGTTCAAAAGATGAACGAACTGAAGGTACTATTTCCACTACACCTGTTTTGGAATCACCCTTAGGGTTAGAAGCAAATAGCCCTTGCACTTCAAGTCTTGAATCTTGATCATGGTTTTAATACTTCAAATTCGAACGTTTATGTTGGTTTGAAGTGGTCTTTAGATAACAACTTGTCATCCGATCCCGGTCTCTTCAATCCAACATTCGATAATTTAAAAGGGTCAAGTTATTGATAGTGAACGACTTCACTATCAGGTGGGAGATTAACATATGGAAATACATTCCATACTTAAGTTATCATGACCTGCTTATCGAAATTAACCTCCTTATGTTTATCACAGTTCTGATATTCAACATTCGTGCAAAACGCAAGTTGCTTACTTTCCATAAACGGGTCAACATTTCCAGTCACTACTTTAATTCATTTGGCTACTTAATGGTCCAGAGAAGAGATTATTTGGTTTGGAATCAATTCACCTGAGAAGAATATTGGTTTAAAACACATTCGGTTTAATTTAAAATCACCTTTGGAAAAGATTTAACTAAATAAATAAATAAATCAGTTTAAAACCTAATTAAAATTTAATTAATCCAAATTAATCAAGATTAAATCATAATTAAACTATAATTAGACTTAATGAACTTAGTTAGGCCATAATTAACTTCCTAATGCATCTTGATTAAGGTTAAATTAAAACATTATTAGTTAAACCCTAATTAATTAAAATATTAATTAAATAATCAGTTAATTAAATAATAATTAATTAACTAGTTAACTTAATTAAATAGTTATAATAATTAATTACTTCTTAAACATTTAAATACCAATTAAAACTTAATTAATCAAACAATAGTCATTAACTTAACTTAAATGTTGATTAATTACTAATTACCTTCTTAATTACTAATTAAGGCTAATTACCTTTAATTATTTAACTAATTAATTAAATAATTAAAGCGCAAAACTTAATTACTTTTAATTACTAATTAAATTAGTTTTGAAAACTTTTACAAAACAATTTCAAGTTAAAACTATTTGAAACTACAATCGATAAATTTCATCGAACTACATCCATAGTGACTATCGCTATGGGCGCAGTTCACACTAACATATTCTAAACGAACCACTTCATAAACCCTTACTTTTTTTCATGGTTTGAAACATTCTTTATAATTTAAAAAAAAACCTTTGAAACTACAGCTATAAACTTTAATCCGTTTCAAAACTTTAAATTTCGAAAAACAACTTCGATTCCAACCGGGTCTCAAATCCGTCGCAATTACAAAAAGTAGCTAACTTTGTTTACAAAACTCATGCCATAGCTCATATTTTACAATCAACACATTACTAACACAAACCATCTTCGTCATAGGTTGCAAGTATACATCCATATATACATGCTTACTAAGTTTATAATACAACATCCATTTCCATAACCAAATCAAGCTATAATAAACCATCCAAATCATAATCAAACCACATGGTTACCAGTCAACTTTTACACTATATTATCACTGTAATAATAAAGTAAAAATATTTCCCAAAATAAGGTAGTTTACTCACCGAAATTCCATGGATTCAACTCTAACTTTCACTAGACCTTGCTATTGACCCTAGATCTCGAAAAGGAAGTTGCTTTCTTGGATTTTTGTCTACTAATGGGATCGGCCTGATGGTCTATTGGCTCGGCCTAGGGTGTAGGATGGGAATGTGGGTATTTCCTTGATGGAGGAGGGTGTGTAAGGTGGTAGAGAAGGGTTTTAGCTAAGGAAAATGTGTTTTGAAGTGGAAAAACTTAATTTTATTCTAACTTTTGCAAACTATGGAAGCCATGGATATTTTGGAGAGGAAGTTTTATAAACTGAAGAGGAGAAAGCAAATGAGAATGTGTGTGTGGATGTATAGTTATAGGCAACAAGATTTGGAGAAAATTACTAAATTATCCTTTAATGATTTAACATAATATGTCATGATTTTTGAAAAATCACGTCACCTTCCTACCCCTCTCTCTTGTCACATCCCCCCTCCTTCTCTAGTCAAATCCTTAAGCTCATGATGAGTAATGATGTCTAATTATGAAAATATTAGGATATGACAACACTTAATAATATATCTTTATATATAATGTTTATTATTTTTTAAGTTATGAATTGTCACATTACCTTTTAATTATATTTAACATAAGATAACCTATTCCTAAGTGTATAATTATTTAGTTAATTATATACTATATATGTGTACATATAGTGAATAAATACGAACAACATTCCCGACAACTTTCCTATGTCGAAAGGTTGAAATTTCGGAAAATGTTCTTCGATCACATTTTCTATGAACTATTTAATTTGGTAAACAAATTTTGAATACGATTTTTCCCTCATTATTAATTAATTAAAATGATTTTATTTATTAATAAAAATCTATTTATTGACTATACAAGATATATATAATTGCCTAGTTAAAACGACCAAATTCAACGTCGTTACATTCTACCCCCTTAAAAGAAATTCGTTCCCGAAATTACTAACAAGATTTAACCCAAAGGAATCATATATTCATGCCAAAAATTCATACAAAAGGTATACAAGCACCCACGACAACAATACATACATGACACAACAACATAGCAACTATTATAGCATCCATCCAGGATAAGTTTCCATTACGTGATCTATAGTTTCCCAAGTGCAGTCTCGGGAATCCTCGCTTCATTGAATCTTAACCAGTCGCACCACCTTGTTGTGCAATTTCTTCTCATCTTGGTCCACAATACTAACTGGATGTCTGACTACCGTCAGGTTCGGTTCTATTTCCAAGTCATCCTGAACTGATGTTTCTACCAGTGAAAATGGATCATGCACGCTCTTCCTCAAATGGGAGACATGGAACACATTGTGGACTCCTGACAACCTTTCGGGTAACTTAACTCTATAAGCGAGTGACCCAATCCTTTCTATAATCTTGAATGGTCCAATGCATCTAGGTGCCAACTTCCCTGCTTTTCCAAATCGAATGACTCCATTAATGGGAGTTATCTTCACATACACAACATCGCTGACTTTGAACTCCAAATCCTTCCTTCTCTTGTTAGCATAACACTTTTGGCAATCCTGAGCTTCCTCCATCCTTCTTCTAACCATTTCAACTTTCTCCGTCGCCTCTCGAATCATATATGGACCAAGCATTAAACAATCTCTAGATTCTACCCAACACAAGCGATTTGCATGGTCTCCTGTACAGAGCTTCATAAGGCGCCATTCCAATGCTAGCTTGATAGCTATTATTATAGGAGAACTCAACCAAGTGAATATGATCCTCCTAAGATCCTCCGAAATCAAGAATACAAGCTCTCAGCATATCTTCCAAAATGCGATTAACCCTTTTAGTCTAGCCATCAGTTTGAGGATGGTAGGTAGTACTTAGACTTAACTTCATTCCGAAAGCTATTTACAGAGCTCCTTGGAATTGGCTCGTGAAGATAGGATCTCGATCACTTACTTTGCTTATTGGAACTCCATGTAGACAAACTATTTCCCTCATATAAATTTCTACCAATGAAGCTGTCGTTCTAGTTGGCTTGACCGGGATAAAACGTGCACTCTTTGTTAACCGGTCCACAATGACCTATACTCCTTCGTTTCCTTTCCTGGGTCTAGGTAAACCATCTTTGAAATCCATTGTTATCATCTCCCATTTCCACTTAGGGATCTCCAAAGGTTGAAGTAATATGACCGTTTTCTGATGATCTCCCTTAATTTGTTGGCAACTCGCACATCTGCTCACAAAGGTGGAGATATCCTTCTTCATTCCTGGCCACCAAAAGACCTCCTCATGTCCTTATACATCTTATGGACTCCAGGGTGAATACTCAATCTAGATTTGTGACATTCTGACAACACCCCCTGTCTCATCCCATCTATATCCGGAATGCACAATCTTCCCTTGATTCTTAAAACACCATGGTGATCCATCTCAAAATCAGTACATCGACCTTCCTTGACTCCTCGAATCAACTTCCCCGTAGCACTATCCTTCCTTTGGTTCTCCATTATCCTTAGCTGAAGAGTCGGGGTAACTTCCAAAAGAGACAAAATTGCATTCCTTCTTAAGGCGTCCGTCACTACATTAGCTTTTCCTGGCATATAAAGAATGTCCAAGTCGTATGCCGCCAAGAACTCTAACCATCTTTGTTGTCTATGATTCTGGTCTTTTTGGGTGAAAAGGTACTTCAGGGACTTATGATCAGTATAGAGCTTGAATTTTTCACCTAATTGAAGAAGAAGAAAATCCTACTTACTAGAATATCTAAAGAAAGAAGAAATAAGAAACCATGAAGAAGGAAAGAATTTACCTAACAAATAATGCCTCCAAATTTTCAATGCAAACACCACAACCAACAATTCCAAGTCATGTGTAGCATAATTCTTTTCATGAGGCATTAACTGTCTACTAGCATACGCAATCACCCTTTCATTCTGCATCAGCACAACACCCAATCCCACTCCACACGTATCGGTATAAACCGTAAATCCACTACTCCCATCTGGGACAACCAAGACTGGGCCACTAATCAACCTCTTCTTCAATTCCACAAATGCCTCCTCACACTTTGGAGTCCATATAAATTTTTCACCCTTTTCGTTAGCTTAGTCAAATGTGAGGAAATCTTAGAATAATCCTAGATGAATCTTCTATAGTAACAGGCCAATCTTAAGAAACTACGAACTTCGGTAGGAGTCCGAGGTCGCTTCCATTCTTGTACTGCTTCCACCTTTATCGGGTCCACTGAGATACCATCTCTTGATACAATATGCCCTAAATATTTTACCTTCGATTGCCAAAAATGGCATTTAGAAAACTTTGCTTTCAAAACATGCCTCCTCAGGGTTTCTAAAACTACTTCCAAGTGATATCTATGTTCCTCTTCCAATTTGGAGTAAATTAAAATGTCATCGATAAAAACAAGCACCAACTTATTTAGAACCTCTCGGAAAACATGATTCATAAGATCCACGAAATATGCATGTGCATTGGTCAGCCCAAAAGGCAAAACCAACCATTTTAAGAAAACGTCTAGACCCCTAAAGGTAGTTAAGGGTATACTATCCTCAACAACCCTTAATTAGTGAAATCCGGTAGCTAGATCCATTTGGGAAAATACCATAGCTCCATGAAGTTGGTCGAATAAGTCATCGATGTGGGTAAGGAATACTAGTTCCTAATGGTCAACTTATTCAATTCCCTATAATCCACACATAGTCTTAAAGACCCATCAGACTTAGCTACAAACACCACAGCCGATCCCCAACTCGAATGACTAGGCCTAATTAATCCCCTCCTTAGTAAATCCCGAGTTTGATTTACTAACTCCTCTCTCCCTCGGAGCCATTCTTCTCTTAGGCTGAATCACTGGTTTTCACCAGGAACTAAATCAATACAGAATTCTATCTCTCGATGAAGGGGTAAACTTTTGACTTCTTCATATACATCAGAAAAATTCTTAACAACCTCTATTGATCCTAACCCTTCTTGAGATGCTTCCAAAGCATACTGGAAACTACACATATGAATACCAGGGTCTTCACAAGGTACTTTAGCAATGCCTCCTAATTTTGTCATTAGTTTCACAGTTCTTTCTTTATAGTCTAAGTTAGCTCCATACATCGATAACCAATACATACCAAGAATAAGGTCAAATCCTTTAAAATCTAAGATATATGGATTACAAGTAAAATGATGGGAAAGATAGGAAATTGGCATGTCCTCACATACTAGGTTCAAATGAGTTACACCCCTTATAGGATTAGATATACAAATATGGTTTTCTACAATACTTGGGATAAAATGAATTTTTTTTATGGCTTCTAAAGAGATAAAACTGTGGGAGGCACCAGTATCAAACAAAAATTCCATTAATTAATATGGTACCTTCAAGAATGCTCTTTCCCTTCACATCTCCTAAGGTTGATTGCTCGTCCTTAACCGCATATAATTTAGCCTGCTACACCTTCTTCATGAGTGGGCAGTCATTTATCATATGTCCAAGCTGGTGACAGTTAAACATAATGTCTTCCGAACTATGGGAGAGATTGGTCTTGCTTGTTGCTTCGGGGCCTCAGAGTCTTTATAGAATTTGGCTATATGACCTTTCTGCTTGCTGATATAACAAGTGATGTCCTTATACTTGTTTCCATTATTCTCCTTGGATTTCCGTTTCCTTTGCCCTGTTTACTCTAGTTTAGGTTGAACTTTCTTTTGTTTGAATTGTTGTTGCCGGCATTATCCCTCCTAGATTAGTGTAATCTTTGCACAAAGTTGCAAAATTCACCCTTGGCTGCACTGGTGTTGCCTCCTCGACATTTCCAACTCTTCCAGGATTTGGGATTCGAGCATTGGTGGTCGTGGTACTGCTAGCTCCCTACCACGTCTACCTCTATTGCTTATTTCTTACTATATGGATATAGCAAGATTATTCCTAAGATACTTTGATGAGATAATCTTAAAGAATGGAACTAATCAAACCTATCAAGATGATCTAACCATCAAGAATATATAGGTATACGAATAAACATTACAAATATGCAATCTCGAAGTTGACCCTCAATTCCAAAGCCTAGGTGTTTCGAATAACCTAAGCTCTGATATCAAATATAACGAACCACCTTTCTAGCATTCGAAAAAGGAACCATTATGGGTTGAAGAAATAAGAAAGATAAGAGAACGACTAATCAAACACAGAATCTTACCACGCATGGAAGAAAATATAATAGATAATATAGTATATTACATAGTCAAGCCAAAATATTACATTAGAGTTCAATGATACAAATTCTAGACTAGGACAATAACAACTGCCTGTCTACATAAGAATACATACATACATACACAACGGAATACTTAATAATATTAGAACTATCCATGAAGCCACCTGCTTCAGCTCCTCCATCATGCTTTCGAGAGAAACCTGGATCACTTGACTACTCAAAAAAATTAAGTACCCAAGAGTTTAGGGAAAAGAAAATAAACTCCGGGTCAGATTTGGGTCTGGTGTGAGTAGACTCAAACAATAGAATATTGATTTGAAAACTCATTTGGAAATAAGAGTATCTCGTAAGACCATGTCGCACATAAACACGGATGGCTTTTACCTTACGATAACTAAAACACCTTCCATATAAAATTAATGATATTATTATAATGTCTAAAGGTTTAAAGTAAATAGAGAACATAGCTGAAATGCTTGCATCTCACATTCCAACATATTAGGCTTACAATCAAAACCGTAAAGTTCGTATTGGAGAATGGATTCCAACTAATGACTGGGCTATTGGGTTACCGCCCGTCACAGTACACCTCTGGAAAATGATCCAAGGTCGTACCCAACGACCCTTGCTAACATAAGATTGGCCTACCCCTTACTGGATAGTACCGAATATGATCATCCCCTTTCTTGGGATCAGCGACCATTCTGGGACTTAATTATGAGAATAGGGGCTAGTTCTAGATGGGATGATCAATACCCTAATGGGTGCAACCCACATGGCCCTGCTGCATATCACCTGTTTTAGTCATTACCGGTTGATGAGGCTTGAGGCCACGTTTTACCTTTCAATAGCTCTTCCGTCTTGGAATGCTAACATTGCCCTCCAATGTTGATGTAATGTCAGCATTCGTCCATATAAGTCGTTCAAAAGATGAACGAACCGAAGGTACTATTTCCACTACACCTGTTTTGGAATCACCCTCAAGGTTAGAAGCAAATAGCCCTTGCACTTCAAGTCTTGAATCTTGATCATGGTTTTAATACTTCAAATTCGAACGTTTATGTTGGTTTGAAGTGGTCTTCAGATAACAACTTGTCATCCGATCCCGGTCTCTTCATCCAACATTCGATAATTTAAAAGGGTCAAGTTATTGATAGTGAACGACTTCACTATCAGGTGGGAGATTAACATATGGAAATACATTCCATACTTAAGTTATCATGACCTGCTTATCGAAATTAACCTCCTTATGTTTATCACAGTTCTAATATCCAACATTCGTGCTAAACACAAGTTGCTTACTTTCCATAAACGGGTCAACATTTCCAATCACTACTTTAATTCATTTGGATACTTAATGGTCCAGACAAGAGATCATTTGGTTTGGAATCAATTCACCTGAGAAGAATATTGGTTTAAAACACATTCGGTTTAATTTAAAATCACCTTTGGAAAATATTTAACTAAATAAATAAATAAATCAGTTTAAACCCTAATTAAATCTTAATTAATCCAAATTAATCAAGATTAAATCATAATTAAACTATAATTAGACTTAATGAACTTAGTTAGGCCATTATTAACTTCCTAATGCATCTTGATTAAGGTTAAATCAAATCATTATTAGTTAAACCCTAATTAATTAAAATATTAATTAAATAATTAGTTAAATAAATAATAATTAATTAACTAGTTAACTTAATTAAATAATTATTAACCATTAATTACTTCTTAACCATGTTAAATACCAATTAAAACTTAATTAATCAAACAATAGTCATTAACTTAAATTAAATGTTGATTAATTACTATTACCTTCTTAATTACTAATTAAGGCTAATTACCTTTAATTATTTAACTAATTAATTAAATAATTAATTAAATTACAAAAATTAATTACTAATTAAGTTAGTTTTGAAAACTTTTACAAAATAATTTCAAGTTAAAACTACCTGAAACTAAAATCGATAAATTTCGTCGAACTACATCCATAACGACTATCGCTATGCATGCAGTTCGCTCTAACATATTCTTAGCGAACCACTTCATAACCCCTTACTTTTTCTTCATGTTCTGAAACATTCTTTAGAAAATTAAAAAAACCTTTGAAACTAAATCTACAAACTTTAATCCATTTTAAAACTTTAAACTTCAAAAAACAACTTCGATTCCAACCGGATCTCAAATCCGTCGCAATTACACAAAGTAGCAAACTTTATTTACCAAAAATCATGCCATAGCTCATGTTTTACAATCAACACATTACTAACACAAACCATCTTCATCATAGGTTGCAAGTATACATCCATATTTACATGCTTACTAACTTTATAATACAACATCGATTTCCATAACCAAATCAAGCTATAACAAACCATCCAAATCATAATCAAACCACATGGTTACCACTCAACTTCTACACTATATTATCACTATAATAATGGCTTAATAATAATGTAAAAATCTTTCCCAAAATAAGATAGTTTACTCACCGAAATTCCATGGATTCAACTTTAACTTTCACTAGACCTTGCTATTGACCCTAGAGCTCGAAAAGGAAGTTGCTTTCTTGGATTTTGGCTACTAATGTGCTCGGCTTGATGGTATATTGGCTTGGCCTAGGGTATAGGCTGGGAATGTGATTAGTTGATTGATGGAGGAGGGTGTGTAAGGTGGTCGAGAAGGGTATTAGCTAAGGAAAATGTGTTTTGAAGTGGAAAAACTTGATTTTTTCTAACTTTTGCAAACTATGGAAGTCATGGATATTTTGGAGAGGAAGTTTTAGAAAGTGAAGAGAATGAGAATGTGTGTGTGTGTGTGGATGTATATTTATAGGCAAAAAGATTTGGAGAAAATTACTAAATTATCCTTTAATGATTTAACATAACATGTCATGATTTTTGAAAAATCACATCACCTTCCTACCCCTCTCTCTTTTCTCATCCCCCTCCTTCTCTAGTCAAATCCTTGAGCTCATGATGAGTAATGATGTCTAATTATGAAAATATTAAGATATGACAACACTTAATAATATATCTTTATATATAATGTTTATTATTTTTGAAGTTATGAATTGTCACATCACCTTTTAATTATAATTAACATAAGATAACCTATTCATAAGTGTATTATAGAAACATATATATTCTATAAATTTAACCAACATCACTAGATTAAAACATTGTTTTAACTTAACAATTCAATTTATAAAAATCAATGTATCAACCTTCCTAATTTTCTAATTTGAAAACAAGTTCACACAAATATTTTAACTTCCAATTTCTAATTTTCAATTATTATTCCAATAGTTCTTTTCAAAATTTACACTTTTCCAAAGAATACAATAGGTTCCTATGGTAATTATGTATACCACATCTTATTTATCAAATCTAAATCATCAAAATATAAGATTCCAATTCCTTTTCCAATTCATTTCTTATTTTGACTTCAAAAATTTATTTACACAATTACTTACATCTTTTTATTTTAATTTCTTATAAATTAGGGCTCATATATAACAATTAAGTTTCATTCAAATCATAATGGGATATACACAACAATCAAAAGCCTCATCCATAATTCACTTTAGAGTGTATATATATACACATTATAAATGAATATACATAATTCACATATATCAAATAATATAATTACATTGCCTTGCCATCTATTTATAGCAAATCACTTTGTCAAATGGCTACGATGTTGACCGTGAAATCAACCCTGCCACCACTAATCTCTGCTATTGTTAATATTCGATGACTGCACACGTCATCTATACATATAAGGCATCTTTATAGTTCATATAATTTTCAAAGCCAACAAAATGTTCCAAAATATTTTTCCACAAAATATTCTATCTTCACAAATAATAATATTCAATTCCAAATCATTTACTTAATATCATTATTAAAGCTAATATTTTCTTTCCAAATAACCATATAACTAATAATATTTCCTTTTTAAAATATTATTTATATCCAAGATACTTACTTTTAAAAAAATTGCCACATTTGTATATACATGTATACATACTTCTTCACAAAATATCTTTTGCTTCCAAAATTTATTTCATATGCATATAATAACATTTTCTAAAATATTCACCTCATTTTAAAATAACATTTAACTCTCTTAAAAAACTTTATCTCCTCTATAAATATTATTTTCAATCCATTCAAAATTATTTGTAATACTAATATATATTACTCAAAATTACCGTGTTTGATTGTCTCGTCAAAGCATTTAGGAATCCCCATCAACACTGTAGCGTCCCACGTCTCGACCAGAATTCATAAAAGACTCAACGAGCAATTTAACACAAAACTAATTCCAAAATTTATAAATCTCTGTATTCTCATACAAAAGAAAATCCACTAATAGCAATTCAATAATCCAACCAGTCAACCATTCATACAACATTCAATCAAACATATATAAACAACTAATTATTGTGCTTAGCGAAAACAGTCTATTAGCTTCCGCTGTGCAATTCTGATCACTAACGGATCAGGACACTGCTACACAACACTAAATTTTTAAAATAATTTTATAACAATAATTTTTAAACTGATTTAAAATTTTCTCAAATACGACCAAATGATTATTCCCATATTCATTTTATATTCATACCCCGATATAGATAATTAATATGACTATCTAGCACACACCACAAGGGACATGACTCTAAATCTCAAAAGGTCTAAATCTATGATATTATACGCTATAATGTTTTGACTCGGCTTTGATACCAACTGAAACGACCCCACCGCTATACCATATTATTAAAGAACATTATAAATAATCTCCTCTAATAACATGGAGAATACGGCTTGTTAAAAGCGAGCAAATGTGAATACATCTTCAAACTAACATTGATAAGTCATACTTACCGTTTTACAGAATCTCTGAAACAATACTTAACGTGTACAGTCTCAGTCTAAAGTAATAAACACACCAATTTCTCAAAATCAGAACACCATAGCATATAAAACAATAGTCACAGGTCACATCGGAATAATAATCACATATACATATACAAACTGTAAGTCTATAAAATATAACACTAGACCCACATAATATACATCATGTTCAAGTCACTATCTCAAAATATACTCTCATATACATACACATAATCCTAAATGAGATAAACTAAAAAGTCAAAATGGTTTATCTCCCTGCTAGAACACCCATCCAAAAGTCTACATATCATGTAATTTGAAAAGTCTTGGTCTGATCCAAGTATTATAAAATAAATGGGTCAGACTATCTCTAAATATCCAAAGAGTAAGAATAAGATAACAAAAAATTATATGACATACAAAAGAAATATAGATGCCATAGATATAAATAAGTCACTGGAATTACTTAACTCGAAATCCATTACAAGACACAAGAATACTTAAATCATGAAACACATAATAAGTCACAAAGCTTTAGAATCCATCTCAAGACACAAGAATATCATGAAACACAGAATAGCCACAAAGCCCAGAATTCTAAAAAATAAAAATATATCAAAATCCAAGAAAAACCAAATTCATACCGATCACAATGATCGTACTCATACCAATCGCAATGATTGTGCTCATATCGATCATAAGGATCGTACTCATATAGATCATAAAGATCATGGAAAACATAACTCAAAATAATCCATACTAATCAAAATGATCGTATTCATACCAATCGCAATGATTGTTCCCATACCGATCACAATGATTATACTCATACCGATCACAAGGATTGTGGAAAATAAAATCTCGAGCAATCACAAGGATCGTAGAAAAATCAAGGAGTATACCTCTTAAGGATCTATCGGCCTAAAATCCGAACACCAAAAGAGAACACACTCTGAAGTGCCAAATACTATCACATTTATTAATCACGAGAGCTTAACCAGAATGTTCGATACCATTCGGTAAATTCAAGTATTTAGTAGAAGCTTGTAAGTCTCACTCATTATGGATATCACTGGAGAACCTGAACTATATATCTCTTAAGGATCTATTAGCCTACACAAATGCCGAACACTAAAAGAGAATACAAGCCTAAAGTGTTAAATGCTTTCCCAAAGGCAATCACAAGAACTTAACCAAAGCATCCCATACTACCTAGTGAAATTCAAGTATTCACAAATGGATTAGTAAATTCCACTCAAAAATTATATTCAATGAGTTATATCATATTCGATGAAGCGTTACTTGAGAGCATTTAAACCAATCAATAACACTAAGTCGAATATTAGTACTTATCATATTATAGAATTAAGGCTCTCAAATTTTATTCTCAAGATTTAAAACCTGGAAATACACATTAGAAACCATCAGAAAATAAGCATCAAAATCATACACCAAAACATTGAAATTCAATCGAGCAATCAACAAGAAAAACAAGAGCAAAAGGAGGGTTTACTGGACAACCGAAAACACTCCCAGGTCAGCGATAAATGTGTAGTTTCAACCCTTTACAGTTCAAAGGTTATGGCCGAAACAATACTCAGGTTTTAGATTAATTATCACTGTCGTTTATTCTCAGGCCAGCGACAAAGAAATGATATTTTGACCATTTACATCCTAAAATTTAACAAATCTCAAAACATAAAAGATATAGACAAATTTCTATGCTTTCCAAAAAGAAAAATATCATCAAATTTGGACTTACGGTTCAAAAGTTATGGTTAAAACAATTCTCAGGTTTTAAATTAATTATCTTTGTCATTTATTCTCAGGCCAGAGATGAAGAAATTGTCTTTCGACCATATAAACCACAATGTTTTACAAAAATCAAAACATGAAAGTTGTAGGGAAAAGTCTATGCTTTCCAAAACATCCAAAATTATCGAATTTCGATCAGTAACGAAAATGATATGGCCAAATCAATTTCAGATTTAAAACTCAGAAAACTATACTAAAGGCAGAATTGTGATTGTACTTTCTATTCTATTTCAGGTCAAGTAAATGGAAAAATATCATAAGGTAACCAAAATAGAAATTGTTTTCCACTGAATCTAGTTTCTAACCTAAAAAGATTGACCCGATCGGGTTCGAAACATGCAAGTTATCGTTGTTTTACTTCAGCATATTTTCCTAATATATTTTCAGCAACCATAGAGACATAAAATCATTATCCTAATTCACTATTACAAAATCAACACAAGCAATTAGAAATTAGAGATAGATCTTGTGAGATTCAACTCATCTTATATCTTAGCTCCTTAGCTAGAATTAACACCAAGTTGCTGCAGCTGCTTTCTCAATTCAATTAAAACCCATGAATTTCCTAAAGTTCCTAGGAATTTCCATTAATTGATTCTTGGAGATTTAATCTAGGTTTTGAACTAAGAACTTAGGCATTTTTCTATTTTTTCTTTCTAAGTTTACTACTCTGGTTCTTGACTGCACGAAATAAAGAGAAGAGAGAAATTCTCCTTTTCTTATTTTGCAAATGGGCTTAGACCCAACAAAAAATAATTAGAATTCTTTTTTAAGTAAAACAAGCCTTATGTTCTTTTAATTATTTTCAAAAGCCTCTTATTCTCTTTTTAAACTTTTCAATGAATAAGAGAAATAATATCAACGCAACCAAATTCTAAAATACATGCATCTTATTTAAAAAAACCATTTTAAATGCTAATCATATTTTCTAATTGGTTTTTCAACTAAAAATCTACATTTTCTTATCAATTTAAAATTATAAATTCTACAAATTCCAGTGCTCTACAAATACTAATTTTTTCTCAGTTCCATAATGATTTAGAATTAATCATTCTAAAACAAATTATCTTTTATAAAAGAATACAAATTCCTAATTAATGATTTAAATTCTCCAATTTAAATTGTTATTTGTTTTATTTAATTAACTCAAAAATCCAGGTTGTTACACATCCCATGTGCTCTGTAATAGCATTAGATGCGTACAATCTTCGTAATCTCGGAATAAGGAGAAGATAATGCATACGGGTGAAAGGTACACCTTCACCATTGTTTTTTTCTTTCTATATCTTCCTAAACTTCATATTTTCATTGTGTATGAGTTGCATCTTCATTTCAATAGCTTGCACCCACTTCGACATGCAACAATCTTTACGCATGGCAAACTGAATCGATACACTTTTTTAATGAATACAGTTATATGCCAACTTATTCTACGAATCGAATGTGATCACTTCTTGAACCAAACTAATAACATCAATCGCTAATTTTTTTGTACCATTTTTATGGGATTTATAGAAATTGGTATGGATGTTGTTGCCAACTCCGCCATTAAATGGTCATTTTGATGCTTCTAACAAGTCTAAAAAATTTATAGCTTCCAAATGAGATTCTTTCTATAAATTTGGTGAATTCACTTGCATACTTCGATTAACGACATTAAGTACCATTTCATTCATTCTATTCTCTGGACTAGATTCATAAAAATCAATGACAAATCTTTCGTTCTCATCCTCAACAACTACTAGCATATTAACGGTATTCATATCTTCACCACGTAGTTTTCACAAGTAATAATCATCCATAAAACCATGTTATGTCAACTGAATCTCAATAATGTGACAACTGCGATGGTTTTGAGCTCTATACTTCTTGGAAGGATATCTAACATTTGCCATGTTTGCCTTATTGGAAGATGTCACTTACATGAAATCTTCTAGAACTTTTAAAATTTTAATGGAATCGATCGTTTATGACCTGAATTTTTATATATCTAATCTAGTTGTACTTTCAAACGTCCCCTCTCTATAACATAACTAACATGATTCTATTTCATATTATTGTTAAAAATTAATTACTTTGGTTATGCTGCATAATTATTAAGTAATACCACTTAATTATTTCTTATATAAATTTATATGTATTTCTTAGTTTCAGTTATCTCTGAACTGAGATTGAATCATTATTATCTAATTAAAATTTGTAGTAATTTTATGAATTTAGATAAGAAAATTTACGTGGATTACAATTAATTAGAATTTATATAAATCAAATGAACTTATAGTTATTATTCAAATAGAATTTAGTACTATATTTATATTTTATGACTATTAATTTAAATATAGCATTCTTTTCTTTCAAATATATTTTCAAACTCTAGCCTCTTTTTTATTAGTCGGTCAACCTACTTCTCATTAGAAAGGAACATTACGATGCTATTACATTTCATAACTAATTTGACCTCAAAAGGTTCAACAAAATTCGTGCATTACTTCCCCTTATTCCCTCTATCGTATGCCAATGTAAGTACATTATGAGTAAAAGGAAAGCACTATCAAAATTTTGTGCATAATTTTAGATGCAATGCTTTTTTTTAAATGTAGAAGTATCATTGTGTTCATGACTTTACATATTAGGATAACTCCAACAAGTATTGTCTCGGATGAATGTTGTTTGTTTCACAATAAAATGTAACATCTATGTGACGATCATATACAATACCTATCAGACGAGGCCAAACAATCTAGGATATTTCATAACTTATTATTTTCACTAACAATATTATTTTCTTTTGTAAAAAGCTTATAAGTAAAAGGGATTTCGCAAATAATTCTAATTGCAATTATATTATGCTAATTTATAGTTTCAAAACAATTAGGCAGCATATAAATTAACCCAACGATACAAATTCCCGACGATAGAAAATTTACAATGATTAGTGATATTAATAATAATTCAACAAAAGGATAATTCGATGACACAATAATTATATCTTTCTCCTTACATTTACATGAAAACAATAGGCATTCTTTGGTGCATTTTTACCATTAATTAAATATTTTGAAACCATTCGTAATAATGGGTTTTATATTACACTAGTAAGTAATAAATTCATATTTCGAATAAGAATTTGATTTGAGTCCCATACTTCAAAATAGGATAGATTTCAGTAAATTTAAATAATAATAATATAGTTATTAATTAGGAAATGGAATTCATCCTTTATACCTCAAGTTGGTAGATAAGTTTTGATTCAGTTTTAAGTGCAGCTAGATCTCGTACTTTCTTTGGCTTGTCTCCTACGCCTTCTTTATTAATGAATTTGAGAAATTTGTGCCAATTTCTTCTAGGATTCTTCTGATAATATTTTAAAACATCATTAGGTCTCTTAGGATTTTATTTCTAGGCCTAAAAAAGAAGGAGGGCCTGGTATTAAATCCCTTAAAGATGTTCGTCAAGCCTTTCCTTTCAAACTTTGGGTTAGGTTCCCGTGTAACAATTAATAAATACATTTTTTTCTTTAAAATATAGGCATTTAACAATGCATGATTATAGTGATCTTCCATCATTCTCATGTGTTGGAAAGTGTTGCTAAAATCGAAACACCTTTGATAATACACGCAACTCCTCTTTTGGTCAACAATGGTTTTGTGGTCATTTTAAACGTAGAGATGCTTGGAATTTAATTTGTTACGAATATATTTTGCAATTTCAATATTCTTTTATCTGGGATAAAAGACACTCTCCTAATATTTCTATTTTTATGTGAAATATTTTACATGATGCCTTACCACTTGATAACTGAAAGAGTTAGCGGTATGCTCTAGGGACAATTATATAATTTATTGCAAATATTTAACTTTGTTGTTGTTATCCGACATTTTGGCCCGGCTATATCCGAACTAACTGGACAAGTTAGCTCAACTGTCATCAAGGCCAGTAGCCCAAAGCGATAATTGTGGGGTCCAAAAATCAGGCATAGATGATAATATGAAGCAGAAGCATGAAAGCTCACTAGTCCTCGAAGATTGATCACTTAGAGAAACCATGCCACTGGATCGTGAGAGGAACTTGAATGGACGCAGGATTGCATAGATGCATTCTGGTAGATCACTTAGAGAGACCTCCCATCCTATCCAAGCCACTGGATCGTGAAGACTTATAAATCTATTTAGCGGTGTCGGTACATGCCATAAGTGCCACACTGTTACGTGAAGAGAATCAGATCTAGAGGCCGGTACATTATGTTAGCAAGTGATTGATAGATGCTAACAGAAACTACTCAAATCTAGAAATGCTTGCGTACTGCTTGTTGATTGTGTTATGAAAGCTTCGTCATTACTTCCAAGCTCACCCCATCAACGTCTACACCGGCCAGCCGTTACGACAGGTCCTACAGCAACCTTGGACATCTGGAAGGTTGCTCAAGTGGAACATCGAGCTAAGCCAATTCAATATCACTTATCTCCCTCGGAGAGCTATCCAGGGACAGACATTAGCAGACTTCATCTCTGAATTCACTACATCTAATGACGATCTGAAGAGTAATGGAGAACCGACCAACCGATGGAAAATGTACACGGATGGAGCATCGAATGATCGGTGTTCTGGCTCCAGAGTTGTGTAATGACTCCTAGGGAATAATCAATCTGCTATGCCCTGAAACTCGACATCCCTACAACAAATAACAAAGCTAAGTATGAAGCCTTGATTGTCAGGCTCAAACTTGCTAGAGAACCGAGAGTGGAAACTTTACATATCTTTTGAGATTCTTGGTTAGAAGCATGCCAAGTCAGGGAAGATTATCTTGTTAGGGGGCAGCATCTTGCTCCTTATCTCAGTTGGGTCCAAGAGCTACTGGTCGACTTCGAGTATTACACTATTACATACATCCTCAGAGAACAAAATGAAAAAGCCGAGTCACTGGCCAAGCTGGCCAGTTCTGGGGATGCGTAGCAAATAGACTTGTCCCAGTTGAAGCACTTAACATTCCAAGCATTAACAGATGGAGATCGACTAGATCTTGGAGATAGAGCCAGAAAAGGAGTCATGTATGACTCCTATCAAAGACTATCAACAATGGGGAATTCTTCCTGAACGAAGGAATGAAAAACGTCAGATCCTCCTCAAAGCTTCATGCTGTAACATCCAAGAAGGAGTCATGTATAGAAAGGGTTTTCTCCATTCCCCTACTTTGGTGTATCACCCATGATGATATCAAACGAATCTTGAGAGAATTCCATAAAGAAGAATGCAGCGATCACACCAGGGTGCAAACCTTGATAAAGAAAATACTCTGCTACGGGTATTACTGGCCAACTATCAATCGAGATGAAGCCGATCACGCTATTCAATGCGACGAGTGCCAGATGTTTGCAAAAATTGCGAGGGCCCCCACCGACGGAAATTACTCAAATGGTCACTCCATAACCGTTTGCCACTTGGTGTATTGACATCATCAGCTCCTTGCCGATTTCTAAAGGTGGTGCGAAATACGCCATCATAGCAGTGGATTACTTCACCAAATAGGTTGAAGCTGAACCGTTAGCCACGATCATAACAAAAAAATAGTAATCAACTTCATTGTCGGAACATCATCTGTCATTTTGGCCTTCCATGAACCATTGTAACTGATGATGGAACCCAATTCGACAGTGTTAAATCCAAAAACTTCTGCTGACGGCATCATATTAAAAAGAGATTTGTGGCAATTGCTCACCCTCAAGCTATTGGACAAGTTGAAGCTATTAACAAAATCACAAAGTTCATTCTGAAGAAGAATTTGGAAAAGGCTAGAGGCAAGGGATCGATGAACCTTTATCACCATTATGGGCATACAGAACCACCCACAAGTCAACAACTGGCCATACTCCATTCGCCCTTGATTACGGCTTCGAGGCCGTCATCCCTGTATAAATTGAAGTCCCCTCTCATCGAATGACTTATTACAACCCCTATTTCGTTATAAAATAATATATAAACAAGGAATTTCAATCCAATTGCAATTGAACTAGAAGGAATTGGTGACGACTCGTGAGCGTACAAATGCATCCGGGAGCCAATGACAAGAACATGTACCTGAATTTGCATGTGTATATTCAAAAAATTCAACTTCTTGAAATCGATAGAAATTGAATTTTCACCTGGAGTAATTAAAGAAAAGACTAGATCAGATTGCAAAAGCTTACAATCTCTGTTGAACTGGACACAGATAGCAACTAATGGAATACAATCCTAAATTTATACTATTGGAAATCGACCAAGCGTCATGACGATCAAAGAGGGATACAACACTTTGGGAAGATAAAAAGGAAGGATAATGACTATTTAGGAAACTAGATGGATTTCTTTCTGGCGACTCTAACTTGGTTCGATTCAAAGCACGTCATGTACATAACAAGACGTACTTTGGGGGGAAAATGTTATCCGGCATTTTGACCCGGCTATATCCGAACTGACTGGACAAGTTAGACTCGACTGTCATCAAGGCCAGTAGCCCAGAGCGATGATTGTGGGGTCCAAAATAAAGCATAGATGATAATATGAGCGGAAGCATGAAAGCTCACTACTTCCCGAAGATGGATCGGGTACGATCCATATTTAACACTACGGATCATACCGTATCGATTTCACAACTCAATTTTGCAGTGATGATCGGTCAGTAACTCAAAATCTATACATGCTATGAACATGAAACTTAGAGTATAAGCTAATTAGAACATGTGGAACACCCCATAGGGAACGCATGGCATTTAGAAGAGATTAGAGGGATCGGTACCTATCCCTCTAGAGGGATCGGCAGAAATCAGAATTTAAGCAACACTACTTCACGGAAAATGCGATATCTCACAAACCGTACGTCGGAATTGCACGAAATTTGGGGAGCAAGTAGCTAACATCATGGGCATCTCTCATAGGGATCATAGCTCATTTGTATGCATTAATAGGGATCCGTACTAATCACTATTGTGGGCCCCGGTGGGCCTACAAATTTTTTGGTAGCCTTGTCTTGGTCTTCCGAACCTTCTGCCAAAATTTCAGTCCGATCCGTGCACGTCTTACCCTATAAATACAACAAGCATTTTGTCAGAAAAGGGATCCTGCTTTCTCTACCGAGGCTCTGCCATTTTTATTCTTCACTTTTGTACTAATGGATCCTAGCTGATCCATACATTCTTGTAATGATAATAAAGTGGAAGATCAATAAAAATACGAAGTGGACGTAGGCCAAGGTTGCCGAACCACTATAAAAATCTACACGTTTATTTATGATATTTGCTTTGTTTTAATTTTATTCTTCATTTAATCTCTACTAGGTTCTATTGGGTGTTGATGCCCATTTTTTGCTTCAACATTTTGGTGCTTTCACTGAGAAATGAATTCTTTTGCTTGATTGGACCTCATCATCTACTTGTTGATTCCCATATTCACGAGATAGATCCAGTTATTTACCAACAGGCTTCCTATTCTACTTAGATTTGAAGGAAATCTAAAGAAAGCTAATAGCCATGGTTAGAAGAATTAAATCAACTTCGCGCGGAGTTGATGGGAATGATGATGCTAGTGTTCTTGTTTGGAGTTGTTCATGCGTTCGTGTGTTCATGTTTATTTGGAAGGGACCAGATTCACTTGTGTATGCAAGTTCTTGAGAATAGATGTTGAAGTTTGCACTCAAGTTAGCAAAGGGCCGATCCCTCCCTCAAGGCCATGATGGTTGATCCCTCTCACAAGGCCATAATGGCCAATCCCTCTCAAGGCCATGATGGTTGATCCCTCTATCAAAGCCTAGAGGGCCGACCCCTCTCTCAGGGCCAAGATGGTCGATCCCTCTCTCAACACCAAGATGGCCGATCCCTCTCCAATCTCGTCATTACCGATCCCTCCAATCTCGTCAATACTGATCCTTTGAAAGACGTCAATACCGATCCCTCCATACTCCGTATGGCTGATCCCTTCATACTCCATATGCTGATCCCTCCATACTTCGAACAACCCTCCACATACTTCATATGCCGATCCCTCCATACTCCGTATAGCCGATCCCTCCATACTCCATATGTCGATCCCTCCATACTTCGTACGATCCCTCTACATACTTCGTATGTCGATCCCTCCATACTTCGTATGCCAATCCCTCAATACTCCATATGTCGATCCCTCAATGCTCCATATGCCGATCCCTGCACACACTTTGTATGCTGATCCCTCCACATACTTTGTATGCCGATCCCTCCATACTTCGTATACCAATCCATCCAACATATATGTATACCGATCCTTCCATATGACCCCTATACTACTAATCCCTCTCTCAAAGCCCATATGACCGATCCATATACTACCGATCTCTATACCCAAAAAATATGGATCAGGTATGATCCATTTAAAAAAAAATTGAATCGGGTACGATCTCTATGCCCTCGTATTCTGTATTCAGAACTCAACTTAAAGACGGTACATTATATCCACATCTCTTACGTCCTGTGACTGACCGAGGCATAGAGGATCAAGCAGCAGCAGCTGAATTGCAGCCAAGGAATGGACAAGAAACAGCTACTCAAACGGTACTCCTAGGGGCAGGAGAACTAGGACGATGTGACATAAACAAGGATCAGTTACCAGGTCAAGCTCCCAGGGTAGATGGCGACTGCCCTCAACTTACCAGATTCCAAACACCTGACTTGGTAGCTATGGTATGACGGCTTGTTACAAAGAGCCAAGACCAAGCTGACGACGATCAGAGCATCTCCCCCGATTGGAACCCTTTCAATGAAGCCAATCTATGAGCAGAATATCCAAGGATGCAATGTCACTATCCAAATTATTCTAAATGCCATGCAAGTTGCTCAAAGACTTCTTGCATGAATTCAACATCACCGTCAAAGTGAGCACTCCCTGCGAGGAGATCAAACTAATGACATTGATAAGGGGAATCGACCCGAAGTCGGATTTCAGTGATTGGTTAGCTGGGAAGCCTCCTACGACTTTGGATCACTTCTATTAAATAGCCAATCAATGTTTACGCAAGGAGGATGTGATACTAACATTGACAGGAAACAATGCAGGTCCGATGGCTAGAGGGGTTCAAAACAAGAGAAACAATGATTCCCTAAACGAGGATTCGAATTCTAGGAGACAACCCAGAATCTTAAAATTCAACTCATATACTCCTTTGAACGATTCAATCGAAAATGTCTACTTAAAGACCCATGACTCGGAGCAGTACTAGAAACCATCCTCGGGAGAGTCCATCAAAACGCAGAATAAATCCGAGAAATGTTGTATATTTCAAGATACATATAGTCATAACATCAGCGATTGCAAACACCTCCGAGATGTGATCAGAAAAGGAAAGCTTCAACAATTGGTGCAAGCTGGGCAGAATGGCCGGTATGGAACATCTGATCGATAAAAAAAATTGATTATCAATTGGACCACTTACGGTCGACTTCCAGTTGAGAAGGGCTGGAGCGAAGTAGAATAGCGAGCATACGACATTGCTTCACTTATCCATGAGATTTATTCTGATCTTTTTTGAATTATTTCTATTTCAATTTCAATTGTGTTGTGAATAATGACCAACTTGAACTAAACTACTTCCAAACGATGCAGTTGACCAAGCACTTAGAGTTGAGCGCCAACCAATCTCCTAGGACCATGATCGGACCTTTGGAGTTTCATCAAGATAAGTATGATTCAACTGCTCATCAGCTACCATATGCCCTTGACTTAAGGCCAAGGACTTGAAATGGAACAACAAGGTCAGGATCCAGAAAAAAAGTGGACACAACTGATCGTCCACTCATCAACTTCCGTGCCTGACTTGGAGACCAAAGAAAGGCTTGGAGTGGATGCAATCCAACCATCCACTCCCCAGCTCATACTTGAAGTTCGCCAAAATACTTATGCCTCTCCCGAAGCTCAGCATGACTAAGGTCCAACTAAAGTGGATGCAATTCGACTGTCCACACATTAACTCCTGCCATGAACATAGGAGGCAATTCAAAATCTCGACTTAAAGTAGTCATGACTAACTGCCTACTCATCAACCACCGCCCTCAACACGTGGACACGACTGTAGCTTGAGGTGGATGTGATCTGACCATCTAACCCAAGCATGGATGGAATCCAACAATCCATCACCTACTCACTTCCTTGACTTGACAAGAGGAGTTACGACCACTAAACGGATACGAATCGATCGTCTCACTTACCAAGTTCTGTCCTTGATGCTGGGGGGCAGAATTCCATTCCATGAATGAACGTGATTCAACTGTTCATTCGATAACTCTTACCTCGACTTGGCAGATGGAGTATAAATCAAAAACGGGTGCGATTGACCATCCATCAAACAACTCTATGTCCCCAGAGTGCGGACTGGAGTATAAACATAAATCGGGTGGAGACCGACTACCCGCGAAACAACTCTAAGTCACTAGAGTGCGGACTGGAGTATAAACATAAATCGGGTGAAGACCGACCGTACGCAAAACAACTGTAAGTCCCCAAAGTGCGGACTGAAGTATAAACATAAATCGGGTGAAGATCGACCGCCCGCGAAACAACTCTAAGTCGCCAGAGTGCGAACTGGAGTATAAACATAAATCGGGTGGAGACCGATCGCCTGCAAAACAACTCTAAGTCCCCAGAGTGTGGACTGGAGTATAAACATAAATCGGGTGGAGACCCACCGCCTGCAAAACAACTCTAAGTCGCCAGAGTGCGGACTGGAGTATAAACATAAATCGGGTGGAGACCGACTGCCCGCAAAACTACTCTAATCCGTAAAGTGTGGACCGAAGTATAAACATAAATCAGGTGGAGACCGACTGCCTGCGAAACAACTGTAAGTCTCCAGAGTAAGGACTAGAGTATAAACATAAATCAGGTGGAAACCGACTGCCCACGAAACAACTCTAAGTCCCTAAAGTGCGGACAGGAGTATAAACATAAATCGGATGGAGAACGACCACCCGCGAAATAACTCCGGTCCCCCAGTGTGGATTGGAGTATAAACACAAATTGGGTGCGGTTCGACCGCCTGCCAACTAACTCTTATCCCCAGAGTGCAGATATGAGTATAAACAGATAGATGAGTGCAGTTCGACCACTCAATATTCCATAAACTCCGACCAGAACTCGACAGGAGGAGTATTAACTCACTATAGATGGAATTCGACCATCAATGTAACAACCCGCATATTTATCGATTTTATATTTAAATATTTTATTTAAATATTTCATCGTTAGTCGGATCATAGTCCGAAAAGCTACTTTTTGCAAATAGTCGAATTAGGACTCGAGACCACCCCCATTGAGTTCAAAATGTCCTTTGCGACCTTTTTGAGTATAAACTTTGATATGTTTGGAGCTAGTCAAAAATTTGACCATTTGCACTTTGGGTTTGGGTTTGGGTTCAGCCCACTGGGCATCCTTATACCCAAACTGAACCATCCCTCCCCATTCACTCTCACTTCCTCCTCTTTTCAGTTCTAAAGCAAAAATGGTGGGAGAGATGGGAAATTAAAACTCCAAACCCTAGTTCCTCTTTCAATCTCAAATTCTTGCTCCAAAATCAAAGAGAACCCATTGGTAAGCATCTCCTTCTTCTTCTCCAACTCATTCTCTTATCAATTTCAGAAATTCCTAAACCTAACTTAGGAAGTGTTTCTCTTTTTAGCCTTGATTCAAGGTTGTTGAGTTGGAATTGAAGTGCGATTACTCTCGCCATTTGCTCTATAGCTTCTTCTTCATTGTTTTGGGTTTAAAGGTGAGATTTTTATCTCACATCCATGACTATAATTATCTTTGGTTGTTGGGTATGAATTCCTAACACCTCTTCATGTGTATTTGCCCTTGATTGGGATTGGTTTTGTGAACATTCCAATTTTTGGGTTTTTAAGTCAAATTTATGTGAAAATCCTTTTATGGATGTTTGATCATGCTTTTGGTGATGCACCGAGGAGCATATAGGGCCGGGTTGCTATTTGGCATAAACCCTTAGAGCCAATGTTCATCCGATTGCATTTTGGAAGAGTTTTCTCTTCATTTTGTTTAGGCTGAAAAACAGCCCAGGCATGATTCAGTCGACTGAATTCTCTGTTCAGTCGACTGAATCTGGAACCCGAAAGTTTCCAAGCAAGATCTAGTCGACTGAAATCTCTGTTCAGTCGACTGAACCTGGAAACAGAAAGTTTCCTGAACCTGGAAAATTTCCAAGTACAGGGTCAGTCGACTGAAAACTCTGTTCAGTCGACTGAACCTGCTGTTTCAGTCCAGTTTGCCTTTTTGGATTGAATTCTCAATTTAAATCGATTCATGATGATCCTATTTGTTGTTATCATTTATTATGACTTTGATGAATCCTTTTTCGGGATTTTTGAATATCCATTTCGATGGATTCTTTATCGGTTTAATTGGATTTGATTCACGTGTTCGAATGTGAATTTTTGATGATTGATTGTTTCTACAATCATTTCTATGACTTGTCACTTTAAAAATACAAAGGTTTCTATACTAGTAGTAAATATCAAAACCCTTTCATTAAAACGATTTCAACACTATTTTATTACAAAGCTCGTTTCTTAAACCGTTTTCTAATCTATTAGTATATACAAACCTTTACCTCATTCGTATGAGAAAATATAATTAAACGGCTTAGCAAAACAAGTGGTATGAAACGCTTTCGTTTACTTCGTCGGTTAATTTTTGGACTTGTTCGATTGAAACTCTTGTGACAATTTTCTAGTGGAGATCTACAGTTTGTTCGCAAATATTTAAGTTAAGCAAGTGGTTATGAGACATGAAGCTAAACTCTTATATTTACTAGCTTAGTGTGATCGACACTTCTTGATGATCAATGACGATCATTTTATGGTTTAGACTAGCAATGTGCGATGTCTCTTTGTCCACATAGAGGACTGTTCCTCGTTTTATTGATCTTCGTCTCACTGCTTGCATGGGTCGTACCTATTTAGGTGCGTCGATGTTTATTTCACGTATGGGTCGTACCTATTTAGGTGCGTCGATGTTTATTTCACGTATGGGTCGTACCTATTTAGGTGCGTCGATGTTTATTAACTTCGTGGAGCAATCGGCTCAATAAGTCGGGACATGTGGCGTATCTATTTAGGTGCGTCAATGTTCGTCTATGCAAGGGTCGTACCTTTCTAGGTGCGTCGATGTTCGACTTTGCATGGGTTGTATCTTTCTAGGTGCATCGATGTTAGACATTACATGGGGTGTATCTTTCTAGGTGCGTCGATGTTTATTTATGCATGGGGCGTATCTTTCTAGGTGCGTCGATGCTAGAACATGGGGTGTATCTTTCTAGGTGCGTCGATGTTCGACTTTGCATGGGGTACATCTTTCTAGGTGTATCGATGCTAGACTTTACATGGGGCGTATCTTTCTAGGTGCGTCGATGTTTAGTTTATGGGATTGGCCATCCTCTTTCTTGTGATTTCTAGATTTCTAATTGTTGATTTATGGAATTTATGTTTCACCAGCTTTTACCATTGGCATTGATATGTATGTCATTTTTGTGGCTTGGTGAATTAAATTAAGAATATGATGTTCTTTTCTGTGTTTTGAGATTCTTGAGATATTGTATGACTTTTGTGGGTTTTCTAATGTATACTTATCGTAGTATGACATCTTTTTGTTATCATACGTTTTATTATTACATCTCTTCTTATATCTCATTTTATCTAATAATTATAGCTAGACTGATCTGTTTTTTATTTTCTTCTTAAATAATACTCGGGTCAGATTGAGATTTTTCAGGTGCTTCCTCATGACTTCTTATTTGGAGCCATCTTCTGACTTTTGGCTAACTACTCTAGTTTAGCAGTTTTTGTTGTATACATTTGAGATTTAGACTCCTTGATGTATACATATTCTTTTGCCTTGCACTTGTATCTATTCTTTTGTGTTATTGTGGATCTTGTTTGACCACTACTCTGATGTACACTTTCATGTGTTATATTCATATCTATTTCCGCCTTTGTGATATGAATTGTCTGTGACTGATTTGTGTTATGTTTATTTCTATATTTGTTTCTGAAGTCCATATAGCCACTGTGTAGTAGCTTTGAGTTTGTATCGGTATGTCAGATTTCCTCTTGAGATGAAAAGTTATATTTTTATCTGGCATATCGGTACTCGCACAAAGCAATTATACAGATGGTCGCTCCTCAACGGCCTTATTCTCCGTGCTAGTTGACGGCATTACCTCGTAGTGTCCTTGGCTAGCGTGGGTATAGAGGTGGGGTGTCACAGCTTGGTATCAGATCCAAACTTCGGAACAATGTAGAATAATCTAGCAAGGATCATTGTCCTAAGTCTTTCTTAGGAATCGTGCCATAGGATTTGATTCGGGTCTTTGTACTGTTCTATCCTATTTCATTTTATGATTCCTTGTTTTATCAATCAAGTTTGTTTGATTTTCATTCTGAGATTAACCTTTTTCTCTTTTCTTTCTTTCTTAAAGAAAAGAAATGGTTAGATCTGGTCGTACCAACGTCGGTCAATCCAGTGCTACTCCTCAGGAGGGAGTATTTATGTCTGCCCAGCAGCTTCTAGATCTTGTTAAGAATGCTCAAGCTATCAGACCCATTCTAGAGCCTACTCATCCGAGATTCGGTTTTGCACGCTTGTGTAGAGATTATACCGATTTGGGTGGAAGGCCATTCCGGGGGTCCGAGAGTGTCATTGAAATTCAAGCTTGGCTTAGATCATGCGACCGCATCTTTTCTCGCATGAATCTTGTTGATCTCTACCGAGTCCAAGTGGCATCTAGCATGCTCCAAGAAAGAGCATTGGATTGGTATGAGCTTCTTATTTCTGAAATCGTTGAAGCGGATCTCACTTGGGAGCAATTCCAGGAAAGATTCGAATTGAAATTTGTGCCGGAGGCTGAAAAAGTAACTTTGGCCCGGCGTTTTATCGACCTTGTTCAAGGTGAATCTTCTGTGATAGACTATGTCGCATCTTTCGAATCTCTTTCCAAATACGGGGTTGAATACATTAACACCCCGTTGAAGAAGAACCAGAGATTTCTCTATGGCTTGAATAAGAATCTTAAGAAGCCATTACTTCTGAAACTCGAGGTTTCATTTGATCAGCTTATTGATATCGCTCTTCGTCTTGAAGAGGCCGATAGAGAGAGTAATGTTAAAGTTGTGAGTGCAAAATAGAACTTCAACGACATCATGAAGAGGCCTATTAAATTCAAAGGTCCCTTTCCCAACAAGAAGGGAAGGCAAGAAATCCCGGTAGCAAAAGCCCCTACCTCTAGTCGTGGACAATGCTACAATTGTGGTTCCGCAGACCACTATGCAAGGGAGTGTCCGAAATCTCTTTATTGTCGCTATTGCAAAAATTCGTGTCACCATATAACTGCATGTCCCGTACTTCAAAGTAGGAAGGAGGGAAAGCTCAATGTAGTGCAAGCTCCTAGCAACTCTTCTCTTGGTCAAGGTATTTTACATTCAATCCTTGATGCTATTGTTTTATTTCATGATCTTCCTATTTGAGTTCTTTTTGATATGGGTTCATCTCATTATTTTTATATCAAAAGAACTTGTGATCCTTTTTCTTCAAACATTTTTGGGCTTGATGTCTTCTTTGAGGATTGCGAATCCGGATTGGTGGATCCGCAACACTCAATTTACTTTTTATTGATGTCGAAATTATTTTATGTGATTTTTCTTTCCGAGCTGACTTTTACTTAGGCTTCGGAATTGATTTTTGTAAGGATTGACTTAATTTTTATATAGCCATATCCTTTGTCTTGTGTGGTCTATTCATCTTCGACATTTTCAATCTGTTAAGCAGATTTCTGTTTTTCCTTTGTGATTTTGATTCCAATTTGATGGCATCATTCTATTCTTGTAGTTTGAGAATTTCCGGTATTTTTGAGCTTGTCTTAGGATTATCGCCAAAAGAAATCTTTTGAGTGAGGTTAAGGTCTTTTTAGTTCGACCTTGCCCCCGATTTTCATTTGCTATGAGTTGCGGGAGTTAGCATTCCATTTACCGCATTCCGCACTCGTTATGATTCTTATAAATGACTTGTTATGTCATTCAGTTTATCCAGTTTATTTCATCCATTTTTGTAAATCGAGTATTCTATGAATATTTCGATGAGACCATTCTTGTATTCATTGATTTTGGGTGAAAATAGTAATTTAAAATTTTGCAAATCTTCTTCATAAGATTTATTTATAAGTACAATTCGATTTTTGTTCTTTAAGCAAACAAAGAATATTCTTAAAAGTTTTTAAGAAACATGTTTATTATCTTGAAGATGATTTTGTGATTGTATTGCCCATTGAGTGCTTTAAGAATTCTGGTCGATGCGCTTGATCAACGTTATCGATAGGAATTTCCTAAACGCTTTGATGAGACAATCAGACACGATATATTGACTTGTAAAATGAAATTTTTTCTAGAAAGGTTTTTTTTTACATAAAGATAATTGTGATTTTGAAGGTTTTAGCTTTCTGGGAAAGAAGATTATTTGAAAGAATTCTTTTCCGATACTTCTATTCTTGTGATTCCCGATGGGAACCAAGACTTTATCTTTTGTACCAATGCTAATCATATTGGTTTGGATGCCGTTCTCTTGCAAAAGAGAATGTGCTATCACTTTTGCTTCTAAATCATTAAAGCCTATCGATACTAGATATGCCACTCATGATCTAGTGCTCGCGGCTATTGTTTTGCTTTTGGAGTTTGGCATCATCATTTATGGGGGAGAAATTTGTTCTCCACCTCGATCATAAATCTTTGAAATATTTATTTTCTCATAAGGAACTTCATGTTGACTCGAGTTCTTGACATCTTATGATCTTGATATTCTTTTTATTCCCAGAAGGGAAATCGTGTTGCCAATGCGCTTAGTCGTAAGCAACAAGTGGTTGATTCTTTGATGATGTCTGAATGGAATTATCTTTTTATCAAGTTCATCGAACGTTTTGATATACTTCGTTTTATTGAGCTTTATCTCATTTCTTTTATGGACTAGCGTCCGATGTTCTTTTATGGTGTACGGTTCATCAGATGTACCGTTATTGCACTACATCGATGTCCCGCTTTTTCGGTTCACTTGGACGTACCGTTTTTGTACTACGTTGGTGTTCCAAATTATTCGAGTTTTTAGTTTCTTGGGTGTACCGCTTTTGTGCTACGCCGTTGCACCGGCTTAATTTTCTGCTATTCAGGACGTTTTCCACGTCTTCCAACTACGGAAATGCCTTAGGGATTCCAATTTTGTTCTTGAGCCCGGGGTTATTATGGAAATTGAAGTTTCGCCTATTTGACTTTTGAGCAACATTCTATTTGCATCATTGCTTCAGAGGTTGAGCGCCTTCGAAATAAAGATGTTCTTCTTGTGAAAGTTCTATGGTTCTCAAATCCCAAGGATTGCTCTTGGGAAATCTAGAGAATTCATTGAGCGAACTCGTCCGGGTTTACTCTTTCGTGCTCTTTATGGTGAACTTCTTATTTCAAATTTTCTTTTATATTGATATGCTTTTATAGTTGTTACTATTTATTTTATTCTTAAGTATTGCGAGGACGCAATTTCTTTAAGGAGGGGAGTCTGTAACAACCCGCATATTTATCGATTTTATATTTAAATATTTTATTTAAATATTTCATCGTTAGTCGGATCATAGTCCGAAAAGCTACTTTTTGCAAACAGTCGAATTAGGACTCGAGACCACCCCCATTGAGCTCAAAATGTCGTTTGCGACCTTTTTGAGTATAAACTTTGATATGTTTGGAGCTAGTCAAAAAATTGACCATTTGCACTTTGGGTTTGGGTTTGGGTTCAGCCCACTAGGCATCCTTATACCCAAACTGAACCATCCCTCCCCATTCACTCTCACTTCCTCCTCTTTTCAGTTCTAAAGCAAAAATGGTGGGAGAGATGGGAAATTAAAACTCCAAACCCTAGTTCCTCTTTCAATCTCAAATTCTTGCTCCAAAATCAAAGAGAACCCATTGGTAAGCATCTCCTTCTTCTTCTCCAACTCATTCTCTTATCAATTTCAGAAATTCCTAAACCTAACTTAGGAAGTGTTTCTCTTTTTAGCCTTGATTCAAGGTTTTTGAGTTGGAATTGAAGTGCGATTACTCTCGCTATTTGCTCTATAGCTTCTTCTTCATTGTTTTGGGTTTAAAGGTGAGATTTTTATCTCACATCCATGACTATAATTATCTTTGGTTGTTGGGTATGAATTCCTAACACCTCTTCATGTGTATTTGCCCTTAATTGGGATTGGTTTTGTGAACATTCCAATTTTTGGGTTTTTAAGTCAAATTTATGTGAAAATCCTTTTATGGATGTTTGATCATGCTTTTGGTGATGCACCGAGGAGCATATAGGGCCGGGTTGCTATTTGGCATAAACCCTTAGAGCTAATGTTCATCCGATTGCATTTTGTTAGAGTTTTCTCTTCATTTTGTTTAGGCTGAAAAACAGCCCAGGCATGATTCAGTCGACTGAATTCTCTGTTCAGTCGACTGAATCTGGAACCCGAAAGTTTCCAGGCAAGATCCAGTCGACTGAAATCTCTGTTCAGTTGACTGAACCTGGAAACAGAAAGTTTCCTGAACCTGGAAAATTTCCAGGTACAGGGTCAGTCGACTGAAAACTCTGTTCAGTCGACTGAACCTGCTATTTCAGTCCAGTTTGCCTTTTTGGATTGAATTCTCAATTTAAATCGATTCGTGATGATCCTATTTGTTATTATCATTTATTATGACTTTGATGACTCCTTTTTCGGGATTTTTGAATATCCATTTCGATGGATTCTTTATCGGTTTAATTGGATTTGATTCACGTGTTCGAATGTGAATTTTTGATGATTGATTGTTTCTACAATCATTTCTATGACTTGTCACTTTAAAAATACAAAGGTTTCTATACTAGTAGTAAATATCAAAACCCTTTCATTAAAACGATTTCAACACTATTTTATTACAAAGCTCGTTTCTTAAACCGTTTTCTAATCTATTAGTATATACAAACCTTTCCTCATTCGTATGAGAAAATATAATTAAACGGCTTAGCAAAACAAGTGGTATGAAACGTTTTTGTTTACTTCGTCGGTTAATTTTTGGACTTGTTCGATTGAAACTGTTGTGACAATTTTCTAGTGGTGATCTACAGTTTGTTCGCAAATATTTAAGTTAAGCAAGTGGTTATGGGACATGAAGCTAAACTCTTATATTTACTAGCTTAGTGTGATCGACACTTCTTGATGATCAATGACGATCATTTTATGGTTTAGACTAGCAATGTGCGATGTCTCTTTGTCCACATAGAGGACTGTTCCTCGTTTTATTGAGCTTCGTCTCACTGCATGCATGGGTCGTACCTATTTAGGTGCGTCGATGTTTATTTCACGTATGGGTCGTACCTATTTAGGTGCGTCGATGTTTATTTCACGTATGGGCCGTACCTATTTAAGTGCGTCGATGTTTATTTCACGTATGGGTCGTACCTATTTAGTTGCGTCGATGTTTATTAACTTCGTGGAGCAATCAGCTCAATAAGTCGGGGCATGGGGCGTATCTATTTAGGTGCGTCAATGTTCATCTATGCATGGGTCGTACCTTTCTAGGTGCGTCGATGTTCGACTTTGCATGGGTTGTATCTTTCTAGGTGCATCGATGTTAGACATTACATGGGGCGTATCTTTCTAGGTGCGTCGATGTTTATTTATGCATGGGGCGTATCTTTCTAGGTGCGTCGATGCTAGAACATGGGTCGTATCTTTCTAGGTGCGTCGATGTTCGACTTTGCATGGGGTACATCTTTCTAGGTGTATCGATGCTAGACTTTACATGGGGCGTATCTTTCTAGGTGCGTCGATGTTTAGTTTATGGGATTGGCCATCCCCTTTCTTGTGATTTCTAGATTTCTAATTGTTGATTTCTAGAATTTATGTCTCACCAGCTTTTACCATTGGCATTGATATGTATGTCATTTTTGTGGCTTGGTGAATTAAATTAAGAATATGATGTTCTTTTCTGTGTTTTGAGATTCTTGAGATATTGTATGACTTTTGTGGGTTTTCTAAATATACTTATCATAGTATGACATCTTTTTGTTATCATACGTTTTATTATTACATCTCTTCTTATATCTCATTTTGTCTGATAATTATAGCTAGACTGATCCGTTTATTATTTTCTTCTTAAATAATACTCGGGTCAGACTGAGGTTTTTCAGGTGCTTCCTCATGACTTCTTATCTGGAGCCATCTTCTGACTTTTGGCTAACTACTCTAGTTTAGTAGTTTTTGTTGTATACATTTGAGATTTAGACTCCTTGATGTATACATATTCTTTTGCCTTGCACTTGTATCTATTCTTTTGTGTTATTGTGGATCTTATTTGACCACTACTCTGATGTACACTTTCATGTGTTATATTCATATCTATTTCCGCCTTTGTGATATGAATTGTCTACGACTGATTTGTGTTATGTTTATTTCTATATTTGTTTCCGAAGTCCATATAGTCACTGTGTAGTAGCTTTGAGTTTGTATCGGTATGTCGGATTTCCTCTTGAGATGAAAAGTTATATTTTTATCTGGCATATCGGTACTCGCACAAAGCAATTATACAGATGGTCGCTCCTCAACGGCCTTATTCTCCATGCTAGTTGACGGCATTACCACGTAGTGTCCTTGGCTAGCGTGGGTATAGAGGTGGGGCGTCACAATCAATGAACTAACTCCACTAACCCAAGACTGGGGGCAGGAATACAAATTACTGAAAGCTGAATACGACATCTCACTAGAGCTCCGGCTTGGTGTTCTTTACAACTTAAGGCAACGACTGCAAGGAGGCCTTATTACACAATCAATCGAAACGACGTTCGAAGTTACGGGCGACCGAATATATTGTACCACCGGGTCGACAGGCAATGTCAATCTGCCATATTATGCCGCTAGGTCGACGGTCAATATCGATTCACACCAAACATAAACGGATGTGACCCAGTTGCCCTTCAAAAAACTTCTATCACCGGAGTGCGGATAGTAGAATAAACCACGAATGAGTGTGACTTAATCATTAATTCTCCAGCACCCTCCTTTGATCCGTCAGGAGGAGTATGAAACCGGATGAGCATGACCTGACTGCACTTGAGCCAACTCTACCCCTAGATCTGATAGGAGAATACGAATCAAAATGGATGCAAATAACCGTCCAACTCCGAATGAATGCGACGCGACTTTTCATTTGTTGACTCTCACCATGATCCGACTAGAAGAGCAATACAAAACGGACGTGACTCGACCATCCGTACACAGATCCTTGCCCTTAGTCTAGCAAGGAGAGCATCAATCACTGATTGGATGTGACTTAACCATTTATTCTTCAGGTCCTTTCCCAGAACATGGCGACATTTGCACCGAAAGTGGACGTGATTGACCGTCCAGTACCCAACTCATGCCCGAAATCTGATAGAGCATCGAAGTATTCCCCTTGGAAGGATAAACCAGAATATAATCCAGGATAGGTGAGACTCGGCCTTCGATCAACTAACCTGATCCCTCGATTCATCGGGAAAGAGTATAAAGCTAAAGTGGACATGTCTTGCCTTCCTACTTATCGATGTATGCCCTAGGCTTGGGGGCCCAAGCGAGAAACAAGATGAATGTGAACCGACCATTCATTGCTCAAATCTATGTCTTTGGAGCTTAGGTGGGAGTATAAACATAGTTAAGACGAGTCTTGACCGTCCATCCAACACATTTATCAACCCAAGACTGGCAGCAGAAGTGTGATCATCCGAAGACTGGCTGCGATAGCTCAATTTTGTGACTTATATATAGTGTTTACAACGACTCGAGGCTACAACCGAAAGGATGCCTAGAGATAAAATCATCGAACCAATCCCCAAGCTCATGGGCAACTGACTACCATTGCAACCTGAATAACGAGCAACGGATCGCAAGTACATGCTCGTGAAGTCACAAAAATCAAATAACCACATCGATGACTTGGTAGAGATATTCATTTTTATCCAAAGATATGAAATGAAACTAGATCCCTTGAAATGCTCTTTCGGCATTGCGTTAGGGAAATTTCGGGTTTTCATCATCAACTCTCACGTAATCGAAGCCGGTCTCGAGAAGATTCAAGCAATTCGAAACATCTAGGTACCGAAGATGATTAAGCAGGTATGAAACTTAAATGAGAAGGTTGCCGCTCTAAGGCGCTTCATCTCCAGGGCCACCGACAAGTGTATTCCTTTCTTTGACTTGATCAGGAGAGGGAAGAGGAACTTTGAATGGACGTAGGATTGCATAGATGCATTTCAAGTTGTGGTAGATTACTTAGAGAGACCTCCCATCCTATCCAATCCATTGGATCATGAAGACTTATACATCTATTTAGCGATGTCGGTACACGCCATAAGTACCACACAGTTATGTGAAGAGAATTAGATCCAGAGGCCAGTATATTATGTTAGCAACTGATTGATAGGTGCTAACAGAAAGTACTCAAAGCAGGAAATGCTCGCGTACTGCCTGTTGATTGCATCATGAAAGCTTCGCCATTACTTCCTAGCTCACCCCATCAACGTCTACACTGACAAGCCATTATGACAGGTCCTACAACAACCGTAAACAGATGACGATCCAGGGATAGACATTAGCAAACTTTATCTTTGAATTCAATATCACTTATCTCCCTCGGAGAGCTATCCAGGGATAGACATTAGCAGACTTTATCTTTGA
Source organism: Allium fistulosum (assembly GCA_030737815.1). NCBI lineage: Eukaryota > Viridiplantae > Streptophyta > Magnoliopsida > Asparagales > Amaryllidaceae > Allium > Allium fistulosum. The sequence goes on along the minus strand of CM060903.1, from coordinate 695,958,701 downwards.
ATTCACTACATCAGATGACGATCTGAAGAGCAATGGAGAATCGACCGGCCGATAGAAATTGTACACGGACGGAGCATCCGATGATCGGTGTTCTGGCTCCGAAGTTGTGTTAATGACTCCTGAAGAACGATCGATCTGCTATGCCTTAAAACTCGACTTCCCTGCAACAAATAACGAAGCTAAGTATGAAGCCTTGATCGCTAGGCTCAAACTTGCTAGAGAACTGGGAGTGGAAACTTTTTCGTATCTTTTGTAATTCCTGGTTAGTAGCTTGCCAAGTCAAGGAAGGTTATCTTGCTAGGAGGCAGCGTCTTACTCCTTATCTCATTTGGGTCCAAGAGCTACTGGCCGACTTCGAGTATTACACCATTACACACATCCTCAGAGAACAAAATGAAAAGGCTGAGTCACTGACCAAGCTGGCCAGTTCTGGGGATGCGCAACAAATAGACTTGTCCGGTTGAAGTACTTAACATTCCAAGCATCGATAGATGGAGATCGACTAGATCTTGGAGACGGAGCTAGAAAAGGAGTCATGGATGACTCCTATTAAAGACTATCTACAATGGGGAATTCTTCCTGAATAGAGGAATGAAAAACGATAGATCCTCCTCAAAGCTTCATGCTGCATCATCCAAGAAGGAGTCGTGTATAGAAAGGGCTTTCTCCATTCCCATGCTTCGGTGTATCACCCATGACGATATCAAACGAGTCTTGAGAGAAGTCCATGAAGAAGAATGCGACGATCACACCAGGGGGCAAACCTTGACAAAGAAAATACTCCGCTATGGGTATTACTGGCCAATTGTCAATCGAGATGCAGTTGATCATGCTATTCAATGCGAGGAGTGCTAGATGTTTGCAAAAATTCTGAGGGCCCCCGCCGACGATAATTACTCAAATGGTCACTCCATAGCCGTTTGCCACTTGGTGTATTGACATCATTAGCTCTTTGCCGATTTCTAAAGGTGGTGCAAAAAAAGCCATCATAGCAGTGGATTACTTCACCAAATAGGTTGAAGTTGAACCTTTAGCCACGATCATAACAAAAAAAATCAAATTCATTATCCGGAACATCATCTATCGTTTTGGCCTTCCACGAACCATTGTAACTGATAATGGAACCTAATCCGATAGCATTAAATCCAAAAAAATTTGCCGACGACATCATATTAAAAAGAGATTTGTGGCAACTGCTCACCCTCAAGTTATAACAAGTCGAAATTATTAACAAATCATAAAGTCCATTCCAAAGAAGCATTTGGAAAAGGCTAGAGGCAAGTGGATCGACGAACTCTCATCATCATTATGGGTATACAGAACCACCCACAAGTCAACGACTGACCATACTCCATTCACCCTTGATTACGGCTTTGAGGCCGTCATCCCTGTATAACTTGAAGTCCACTCTCATCGAATGACTAATTACAACCCCTATTTCGTTATAAATAATATATAAACAAGGAATTACAATACAATTGCAATTGAACTAGAAGGAATTGGCGACGACTCGTGAGCGTACAAATGCATCCAGGAGCCAATGATAAGAATATGTACCTAAATGTGCATGTGTATATTCAAAAAATTAGACTTCTTGAAATCGATAGAAATTGAATTTTCACCTGGAGTTTTAAAAAAAGACTAGGTCAAATAGCCAAAGCTTACTAGCCCTATAGAACCGGACACAGATAGCAAATAATGGAATACAACCCTGAATTTATACTATTGGAAATCGACAAGCGTCATGACGATCAAAGAGGGATACAACACTTTGGGAAGACAAAACGGAAAGATAATGACTATTTAGGAAACTAGATGGATTTCTTTCTAGCATCTCTAACTTGCTTTGATTCAAAGCACGTCATGTACGCAACAAGATGTACTTTGGGGGGGGGCAAATGTTATCCGGTATTTTAACCCGGCTATATCCGAACTGACTGGACAAGTTAGACTCGACTGTCATCAAGGCCAGTAGCCCAGAGTGATGGTTGTGGGGTCCAAAAATCAAGCATAGATGATAATATGAAGCAGAAGCATGAACGCTCACTACTCCCCGAAGATGGATCAGGTACGATCCATATTCAACATTATGGATCATACCGTATCGATTCCACAACTCAATTTTGCAGCAATGATCGGTCAGTAACTCAAAATCTACACATGCTATCAAGATGAAACTTGGAGTATATGCTAATTAGAACATGTGGAATAGCCCATATGGATCGCACGACATTTGGAAGAGATTGGAGGGATTGGTACCTATCCCTATAGAGGGATCGGTAGAAATCATAATTCAAGCGACACTACTTCACGAAAAATGCGATATCATAAAAATCGTACGTCGAAATTGCACGAAATTTGTGGAGAAAGTAGCTAACATCATGGGACATCCCTCATAGGGATCGCAACCCATTTGGATGCATTAATAGGGATCTGTACCGATCCCTATTGTGGGCTTCGATGGGCCTGCAAATTTTTGGGTAGCCTCGTCTTGGTCTGTCGAACCTTCTGCCAAAATTTCAATCTGATCCGTGCAAGTCTTCCCCTATAAATACAGTAGGCATTGCATCAGAAAATGAATCTTGCTTTCTCTGCCGAGGCTCTGCCATTTTTATTCTTCACTTTTGTACTAATGGATCCTAGCTGATCCAAACATTCTTATAATGATAATCAAGTGGAAGACCAATAAAAATATGAAGTGGACGTAGGCCAAGATTGCCGAACCACTATAAAAATCTACATGTTCATTTATTATATTTGCTCTATTTTAATTTCATTCTTCTTTTAATCTCTACTAGATTCTATAGGGTGTTGATGGCCATTTTTGGCGTCAACCGTAGTCAATCTTGTTCATAGTAGTGGAGTTTGTTTTCCTTTACATACTCTGTTATATTGTGATATAATTAATTAAGTTATTAATTTAAAGTGCATCACAAGGAAATCCTTAAATGAAATATTTTGTGATTGTTGTTGCAAATATATGCAATCACGAATAATTAGTCAAAAAATAAAATGACATTTTGTTTTAGATATTCTTGGTTAAAATATTTCGAGTGAAGAGTATTAATTCATCCGTTGAGACCAAAGTGCGTAACACTCTCCAAATGTCGTGCACTGTATTACTCATGGTTACTAAGGGTGCCAAAGGGTTATATACTTGTTATCGGATAACTATGTAATGACTCGTCCGAGAGTTTTCTATTTGTTGATAACAATTAGGTCAAACAGGAAACCTTAGTGTGACGATGTTACATAGTCCCCTCAACTTTAAAATATTATGTAACTTTAATGTGAGTACTCCACTTTGATAATAGTTAAATCATGGCATGATGATCCATAGAGCAATTTTAGTTAGGTTTGAGTTAAACCAATGGAAATGAAGCACTATTCGATAGAGAATTAGCCTCCTTAGTTGTATGAGTTTAGAGTCACGGTCAACTATAGTCAACTCATTGTCAAAGTCTTTAGCCAGAGTAGTACGATTAATAATAATGTTATTATCGAATCAAGGACTTTGTTTTTGAACCATCCAAGTTGAATATGGGTAATACTGGAATTTTTACCAATTCCAAATTGCATATATCTTAAAGCAATATAGTTTTGACGAAGGGAACGTCTGTAATTTATCATTACAAAAGATACCACTTAAGAAAATGTGAAATTTGATTTTATCAAAAAGATCCATAAGCGTTAAATTTGGCCAAACTATCACACCACTAGCTAAGGTGACTTGTGAAAGTTAATATTTGAATTATTCAAAATTAACCGCTAACTGATTTCACACCTCTGAGCTTCACAACCGTATTTGTGAATTCTTCATAAAAGCAAATGATTTAATTAATTTATAAAATGTTACAAAGTGAATTAATCAATATTTGAGAAATATTAAGTATTATTAATTTATTTTATGTTTTGGGTGTTGATAGTAATTATTTGAATGCATATATAAAATTTATATTTATGCATATTAATATACGTCATATGGATGGAAACATAGGCCGACCGCACAAGGGGAGAGAAATGGGTGGAATAATTTAAAATCAAGGAGGATTTAATTAGGAAAGTTTTAATTAAAAGAATTAGAAAGGTTATTCTCTATATTAAACAAATCTCTTGATTTAATTTCCTTCAATTATTTTCCTTCTCCTCTTCTTTTCCATCCATGGTCACAAATATCTTCTTCCTTTTCTATACAAAATCAACTCCAAAAAAAATCAAAACATTAAATAAAATTAATAGCTACGTGGTTTATGCATTTGTTGCAAAGATTGAGTGTCGATTTCAAGAATCTAAGGAGAGAATTCCAAAACAAAGTATCACTATATGGCCAGATCTGTAAGGCATGACCTAAATTTGATTTATTTTCTTGGATGTAATATACTTATCGTAATTTTATATGTACGTATTATTGCCTCACCTTGATTTAGAATTAGTAATGCAATTTTAACAACCTTTTAAATGACATGATCTATATAAACCCGGTAAATTAATACCAAATTCTTATATGCACAAAAATATATTTTAGTTTACGAATTTATGATTAAATATTACTTATAATAATATTCTAAACATATTATACAATTTGATGATTTAAATGTTTCTACTTGAATTTTTAGTCAATCCTAAAGTATAGAGTTTGTTGCATCTTATTTAATTTAATGTATGCAATTTTGGTGTTATAGTATTTTATTTGTTTAAATTTTTTTTTGACATTTAGGCTAAAATTTTATTTATATATGTATAAATTTATATGTATATATTTGCAAATATGTCAAAGAAGTTTAATGTATTATGAATGTATGTTTTGAATCAAATGGAAACTATTTTGGCTTAATCATTATATATGTATATATGTGTATATATATTTATATTATATTTTATATGGTTGACGTATGTATTTTAGAAATAATTTTATCCATAATTTTTTTTACATTGAACAATTTAAAATTGAGCCAATAATATGTATTAATAAATAGCGAGTATATATAGTACATATAAATCCTAATATCTACACATTTATATATTAACCAAGTTATTGTTTGTTATTTTTGTCATATAAACATATTATTATCACATATTATTTTGTATGATGGTTAAATGAATTATTAATTAAATATTTGCAAAAGAGGATGGTGGAATCAACTAATGATGCCACCTTTATCTCTTTCCTTTTATATTTTAATGTGATTATATCAAAATTTAATTTCATGTTTATTCCCATCTTTAAAAACCAAGTAACTATATTCATTATATCTTTCACATGTATGTCATAGCATTTAGAAATATGGATATGTTTAATATATTTATACTAATTTAAATGCTATATGTAACATCACATTATTTGATTAATTAAAAATATTTATTTGGATTTTTAATTGGAATTTATTGGAAAATAATGATTTTACATTCAGATTTGAAATTTGAATTATACTTTAAAATCCAAAAGTTATTTGGAAAATTATTTTGGCAAAATAATCTATATTTGGAGAATTTTGGAATTATTTTGGAAATAAAACATTTATTTTATAATTGTTAAAGATTGAAAAGTGATATTTTAATAAAAGAATTTTTTTTATAAAAATAAAATCAAATTTGGGCAAAATGCCTCGAGTGGATTTTTAAATGGGTATGTATAGACGGTCTGGGTAATAAGGCAGTTAAGGGTACAAATTTATTTAAAAGAAAATAAAAATAAATCGAAAAAGTATTATTAGACCTTATTTTTTATCTTTATCTTATTAATCATTATAATTTAACTTATTATATTCCTTAGCTCTAAAGTATTGGTACCCAAACCTAGATAAACCCACCCTGTAGTCTCTCTTCTTCCTCCTTGAAAGCTTAATTCATCAACGTTATTAATTTTCTTTCTTATCTTATTCATCATCAGGCTCATCCAGTTCATCTACAAGCAAAAACATTGGGCGGTGAGTATAATTCTTCTTTTTTGTCTTTGCACTGATATAAACTGTCAATAGCTCTATGCCATAGTCATTTGTATATATATATTCAATCCCTGTTAGTGATGATATCCATCTAAAATACACAGTGTTAAGCATTTTTGAAACTACCTCGAACTCATGCCAAACTCACGCCATCAAGCACCAATGAAAAATGACCGAAACGATGAAGTTATAAGCATTATTGCCTAAAAATTCATCATAACCGGTTGACCACTTAGAACCTCAGTGTTCGACCAATCTAATCGATTTTCTAGGCAAAATGCCCAAAACTTCACCAGAACCGCTCTTTGCTTTTTCTTCCTTTACTCAATAATTTTGCACTTATATGATGAACCGAAACTTATTTTACATCACAAACATAATAGAATGGAATTTATAACATTAAAATGAAAATTAAAGAGGGTTAAGCTTACTGAAAATAAGATTTTAAAGTTTTCAAAAAATGTTTGTTGTTTCTTTGCTTGTGTTAAATTGTTGTGTGATGTTTGAGTTGATTATACTTCCTATATATAGATTATAAAACACTTGTATGAGGATCATATGCACAAGAATGGTTTGGAAAGGACATTGGAGCTTACTGTATATTAAAAAGTGATTTCCAAAAAATCTATAATTTCTTTAAAATTCATTTAAAAATTTAAATCTTAGATTTTTAAATTTCTAAAAGTTTTAAAAATAACTTTGATTTATGTATGATATTTTAGAAAACATCAAATCAGAAATTTTCAAAGAATTTTGGTTAACTTGAATTTAAATTCAAAAAGAGGATTTTAAGGTTTAATTTTTTTTGAATAATGGAAAAATTTGTTAAAGTTCAAGTTTATTACTTTGAAAATTCAAGAAAATAAATTTGAAATATTTTTAGATGAAATCTATATTTTTAAAGTTTAAAATTGAATTATTTAATTATTTTATAAATCATATTTAAATAATTCAAATTAACCTTGGTTTGAATAATATGAACTTGTTTGGATTTGTACTTGCATTATAATGTCATACAAGTTTATTTTAAATTCCATCATTGCAAATTATTAACTTTTATTTAGCCCAATTATTAGATGTCGTGTTTTATAAATGCTTTTGCTATAAATAATATTATTGTCCGTTTAAACTATGATGCATGAACACGACAACCATATAGGTTATGTGATTGGCTGTAGCGATATTTCGGGAATAAATGTCGTATTGAAACTCAAATGATTTAAAAATAATAAATTTAACATTTATCGAGAACAATATAGGGTTTTGACTACTAGAAAATAGTATCCATCCTAGTAGACTGATTTGAGGGTCGCAACTCTAATCATGATGACCTTGTCCCTCATCACTGTGTCCAAATGATATGTTGCATGGACACATGAAGATATTATGATATTGAAGATAGTCAGAAGTGTAGTGCTAATGAATAGAAAAAAGGCCACCAGATGGAAAACTTAAAGTAAACTATTGCACATCAAAGATATATCACGCTTTCAGATGCCAGGAGGGAAGGTGGAACTAAGGGGTCGTATGAAGTGCACATTACAACTGATCGAAAATATATGGGTGAAAAATCGTGATGACTTATCGAGGCAGATAGTCTAGTAGAGGGTAAATCCATCAAGATATTTATCAATGTGCAATCCTATTGGGATTCATAGAAGAGAGTATAATTTAGCACCCTCATAAGGAAAAGAGGAGAATGCCATAACCTCATAAAATGATTGATTGAATAATGATTTGAATTTATACATCACAAAGCAACTCATAAGTAAAATGAATAGGATATGATATTCTAGTTAATTAGGGTTGCAACTGTGAATGTTATATTGAATAATGCCATGAAAAGTGTGTTATCACCAATTTGTGAAAATGGAGATTGGGGAATTTGTATGGTGCGAGTGACCCTATGTGTAACTATTATGCCTCATAAACCCTGACATGACACATTCATTTGTTCTTGTTGCATGATTATACTCATAGCTATATATTTAGCCTAACTCGAGGTTTTGTTTTGTGATTTCTCCTTAGGACAAACTACGGTTTTGATCTAGGATGATTTCATTTTCCCGCTTTAAAAGTATCTCTACGATATAGAGATTGATGGAGACTGGCATACTGCATATAATTTTAGAGTTGTGGTTGATCTAGAGCTGCATAGACATGCCTTTTGTACTGCCATTAGAGGAACTGTTAGAGTAACATGGACTGAGAATAACCGCAAGACCAAACTAGAATCAGTTTAGTTGTGTTAGTGTTTATGTTGGTTCTATTGTATATAATTGACTGTTGGTGTACTAGGACGTCGTGGTTTTACGGCAGTTTGAATATAGTCTACCTAGTTGATGGTATTGTATATATGTTTTGTTTTTGTTCCACGTTCAATTATATATAAATTTTGATATGTATATAAAACTATCTTTTATTCTGCTGTGTTATAAGACCTTTATCTATCGTGTTCCTGATATGTGATCTGTACAAATTCTTAAACTCGTATATATTGCTTTGTGTCGAGATGAGATACGCGTTATTTCAGATGTGTTTAGGTATTAAAATGTATCCATGTTGACTCAAAGTAGTACATACGAGTGATCACTCCTCTCAATTCCTTTGATCCGGGCTATCGGGCAGCGATTTCACTCTTTGGTAATCTAGATACTTGAATAGGGCACACATGTTAGTATCATAGCCAAGGTTGTAAAGAAATTGTATAAATCATGAACTAGAATACACTTGATTATAGAAAAGTCAAACTTAGGTTGTTACCCAATCGGCATGACCTAAGTGGAATTGAGAATAACTCACGAATGTGATACAGTATTTTTGAAGTGTTCTAAGGGGTGAACACTGAGTTAATATTTAAATACGTATTTGTAATGCATATGTAATTGTTAGTGAAAATTTTATATTATATTACATTTATCTGATGAAGCGATAAATGTTGTTATCAGAAAGATGGTAGCACCAGGTAGACAAAGGATAGGATTGTCAACAGAGTCACCTAATGGTCAACCTAGTAATCCAAATATGCTTTTAACCATAGATCAATTAGTTGAAGTAATGAGACATGTCCAAGACATGGGCGTGCTCAGAAATAATAACCTGAATCCTAGATCAGAGTTTACTAAACTTTGCAACGACTATGCAAGTCTTGGATGTAAACCATTTCCAAGGAACAAGGGAATAATAGGAGAAATTATTGGTTGAGGACATGAGAGAGGATTCATGGTGATTTAGATCGAGACAAAAGAAGATGGGCATCACGATAGTTACAAAGTAGTTCCTTAGATTGGTATGACACCATAACAGCAACAACGCCATAAGAAGATTACCTGGAAAGAATTTAAAGTTCTATTCAAAGATCACTTTTTACGTGGAGTAGAAAAGGCAACTTTTCTTTGGAAATTTTTATAGGTTTGACTCAAAAAGACTTGTCAGTGACAAAATATGTCAATGAGTTTAACACATTCTCAAAGTATGGATAACATTGATTGGCACTCCCAAAGAAAAGAATGAGAAACTCGTTCTGGGACTTAATATTGTTCAAAGAGATAGATTATTGACTTAGATTCATTATTCATATGAAGAAATCGTTGATATGGCTCTAAGATATGAGATGGTACATAATCGTGATTTAGCCTCTAGTGGGCAGTCTACTCAATAATTCAGACAAAGGATAAGGCCATTTTATCCAAATAAGAACTGAAATATGAATAAGGAGCCTTTTCAATACCAGCAATAGCCTGAATAGAGAAAGCAACAAGATCGATCCCAGGTTGAATGTCACTATCGTAAGACGAAGAGTTATTATGCAAATGAGTGTAGAAAAAGGATGCAAGATCAAGGAAAGAAATGTTATAATTGTGATAAAGTTGGTCATTTTGTAAACTAGTGTAAAAAGCACAAGAGGCAAACCCAAGGCAAGATTTTTAGTGTTGTAGGCCTTAGTTCTGTGCCAATTAAGGAGGAGAAATCTTCAATCTAAGAAGGTACTATATTCTAGCATGAATTTGCTATTAAAATTCTTACTATTGTAGGCCTTAGTTCTGTGCCAATTAAGGGGGAGAAAGCTTCAATCTAAGAAGATACTATATTCTTGCATGATTTTCCTATTAAAATTCTTTTCTATACAAGCGCTTCTCGTTCATTTGCGTCAAAGAAAATAATAAGAATGTTAGAATTGGATGTTTATATTCTTACCACTTCTCTTAGAGTAGCTAATCCAGTTGGTGGTTACACTTATCCGAATATGAAGTGTTATGGTGTCTTCATTCGTTTATTTGTTTATCTTTTCCTATGCGATTTATTTATTATGGATTCTTTAAATTTGGGAATTATCCTTGGAATGGATTGGCTCGAGCGATATCAAGCTTGATTATTTTGTGCTAAGCGAGTGATTTTTCTTCAACATCCTGATCACACAGAACGAGTTATAATTGCACTAGAAGCATCGAGTGTCAGTTTAGGATATTCTTTAAATGCGGTGGAAGCTCACGGAAGTGAGATTGAGCACATTCTAGTAGTAAAGAATTTTACTGATGTTTCTAAGTTAGTTATGAGCTTACCACCTCAAAGAGCAGTTGAATTCAAAATTAATTTAATTTCTGGAGCTCAACCATTTAGTAGATCGCCTAATTGTATGCACCCTAAAGAAATGGAGGAGTTAAGGACTCGGTTAGAAGAACTCGAGCAAAAAATCTGTTAGACCAAGTAGCTCTCCATAGGGTGCATCATCTTTATTCTTTAAGAAGAAAGATGGATCTTTGCGTCTGTATATAGATTATAGAAAACTAAATGATTTCATGATTAAGAATAAATATCCATTGGAAGAATAAATTGATTGTAGAAGATTTTCTAAGGATATGCATTTTGATTTTGGAGGTTCGTAGGAGGAACATATTAATTTAATTGAATTCTTCTATTATAATAGTTTTCAATCTAGTATTTGCATAACACCATTTGAACCATTATATGGGAGACTGCGTCGTTCTCTAACTTGTTGGTTGAAAACTGGAGATAAACTGATATTAGGTATTGATATAATGTGAGAGACGATTGAAAAGATCAAGCTTACGAGAGATTGAATGATAACTGCCTAGTCTAGACATAAAATATATGCAAATAAACATAGAAGGGATTTAGAATTTTTAGTCGAAGATTATATATTTATAAAGATATCTTTGATAAAAGGAGTGGTAAAATTTGGAAATGCTGGGTAGTTAACTCCATGATATATTGGACCTTGTCCAATTATGGAGCTTTGCATAGCGAGTTTATGTACTAGCGTATTAGTCAGGAATACACAATGTGTTCCATGTATCTCGGTTGAGGAAATGTCTACAAGATTCTGAAGTTTTTATAGATCAAAGACAAATTGAGGATCTCGAAATTGAACCAAACCCGACTTTCATCGTCGAGCTAGTGTAGATTATAAATTTAAAGGTGAGGCAGTTAAGGAACAAGCAAGTTCCACTAGTCAAAGTTCAACGGTTGGAGAATCCTAAATACTACAGTTGGGAAATGGAGAAACAAATCAAAAAATTGCATCCCAAGCTATTCAAAACTCATTAGGTATGTATTTGGATTCAATTTGAATTCACTTTATCGAGTCATGGCTATTTGGAGTTAATTGATTGTCGCATATATATATTCAATTAACATTTAATTAATTTTTAATGGTCAAATAACCCTCTTTTAATTTATAAGTAATGATAGCAAACACATTTTGGAAGTTTGTTTACAAAACAAAATAGTTCGATGAAAAATTGAAAATGTGACTGAAAATCGCTTTTCGGATTTTCGACTTTTTATCGAATGAAAGTTGTTGAAATGTGTTGTGCACACTAATGTACATATGTGCACCTATACACGCATAAGAAAACAACTTTACTAATTAAATGGCTTAGTTAAAAACAAATTTAAAGGGAACTTGAGTTATTAAGTGAAGGTGGACTTTTCTTTTTAATTTAAAAAGAATAAAGTACTTAAGAATAATACAAAAAGGGCATTATAAAAGGATGAAGTGATGACTTAGGTACATAACATGACAAAGGGGAGGTGTGCTATCTAAATATTAAGGAGTGTATTAGTTTGTTTTAGGGAAGGGTAGGTTGGTCATTTACCATTTGTGCTTGTTTATAAAAGTATGCAACATTTTCTCATTTTACTTTTATACTTTCACTTCCATTTTTCTCTTCTCTTCTTCATCTTCTCAATTTTCAAAACCATGTCAAAACACCTCCTTTTCACTCTAAATTCAAAAGAAACCTTGTATCAACCATTATAACAACACTGCCTTCTCAAAGTTGCAAAATTTGAAGCACTAGACTATTTCCACCATGAGCCAAGAGAAAAATGAGAAAAGGAGGGGGCTTTAGGCAATGCATGAGCAAGAGGAAGGGAGGTGAGGAATTTTGTAGGGCTTGGCAAGGTGTGTTGATGTTGAGTGTTGGTTGTATGGTAATGGAGAGCTTTGGTTGAGATTTAAAGTGAGTTAAGCTCACTTTTAAGCCTTAAAGTTTGAAATATATTATTGTAATAATTTTATATTACCTTGCTTATGTATTTGATTGTATGTGAAAGTATATGTGGTTGGTTTGGAGATGTATTCCCGCTCGTTTAGTGGAGGCATATGATTTGAAATTTGTAGGGGATTATGGAAGAGTGTCGAAATGGTTCATAGCGGAAAGGTCGCGATGAATACACTTCGAAGATTTATGGAGGGATACAATGGGACCCCTTGCAAATGTTGATTTTACTTTACATTATTACTTGCTATGTATGATATAATGATTTGTTTTATTGCGACATTTAAAGGTTTTGGGAAATTAGAAAGGAAGATCAGTTTATAACACTTTGTTATTATTAAATAAGTTCTTTACTTTATGAAAAGGAAAGATATTGCCTTTTTCAATCAAACTTTGGTTTAAATATGTGATTTTGGAAAATGTTTTTAATAGTAAGTATATTGGAACTCTCGAATCCTATTTTAATTTCTAGACTTCGAGGTATGAAAACATGCTTCTATTTTAAGGTTAGAAATGTTGTCGAGTTAAAGTTTGAGAGGTAATAATACCCCAACGTGAACAGTTTCATTTCAAATAGATGAAAAGTACTAATTTGATATCGAAAACTAGCAATAAGTTTATGGAGTCTAATTTTAGATTGTTTTAAAAAGACTTTGTTTTATGCAAGGGATTTCTTTGTCGATGCCATTAAGTAACATAAAACAAATATGATAAATAGTGCTAAAATGTTGACACGTTTTTGTAAAGAAAGTTATCTTGTATTTAGCACTAAACCAATGAGTAGACTTTTCTCTATCTGTGAGATCTAAAATCGGAGTGTCTAGGCAAGGCTAGGAGCAACCAGTGCCCTGACTTACCTAGCTTCAATTCTAGGCGAGGGATAGAATGGTCGAAATGTCAGAAACATGATAAGTGTAAGAGGGTTAATTTCTATGAATAGGTCATGATTAATTAAGTATATGGAAGGTACTTCATCTTATACTTGACACTAAATTTTGAGGTATGGAAGCCTGTTTCTATCTATGAGAGTTTAAAAATGTAAATCAATACAAAGTAGTTTTCTAACTTGTCCAACTTCATTGTTAATAGAGGGATAACACGGGTTGAAATTGAAAAGTGGTGATAAGTATATGATGTCTGATTTTCTATATGCAAACTATTTACTTACACCAGATAGTGGTTTGTCTACTATCGATAACTTGGCCTATTTTGACTTAAGAAGTATATGAAAGCTTCACAATTTCATACGGTTTGAGATTCCCTTAGGAGAACCCATTCTGATGAAATGTCTCTTGCTTTAATGGGTATATTAGAGATCCCCTTGGGACTCTCATATAGCCTGCTTACTTTTGAAAGAATCGGGATTGAGCCAACCGGAAACTATCGATTATTGGATCGGAGAGACCGGGATTGGATAAGCATGAGTTATCCGAAAACTACTTCGAACTGGCATAAGCATTTGTATTGGAGACATCTTGAAGATGATGGAATCGAAGGAGGAGTTCTTTGAAATGTAAGGGCTACTTATTACTAATCCTGGGGATGTAGTAGAAGTAACGCATTCGTTTTGTTCATATCCTAGACAACTTGTACGGATGAATGTTGGCATTGCATTGCTGCCTGGAGGGCAGTGTTAGCATTCAAGTGGGACTTACTATAAAGGTAAAATGCAACCTTGAGGCTCACACTCGGTAATGACTAAAATAGGGAATATGCTTTAGGGCTATGTGTGTCGCACCCGTTAAGGTATGGTCTTCACCTAATCTAGATCGAAATTTATGGATTTATGTGTGTTAGGGGCCCAGTACGGTTTTATGTAGCAACCAGGGTGATGGAATATTCAGTACTATCCAGGAAGGGGTTGGCTAGTCCGGATTTGTAAGTTGTCATCTAAGGCTCTCGGTATATTTTTCTAGAGGTGTAATGTGGCAGGCTATACCTCAGTAGCCTTGTCATTGTATAAAATCCATTTTTCAATACATGCCTTTACGAACTTAGTTGTATACTAATTGTGCCGTTAAATGTAATTAAGGTAACCATTCTGGCTATTATTCTTTATTTACTTTAAACCCTAGACATTACTATAATATTACCGGATTTTCTATTTGAAATGGTTTGGTTATCGTATGGTAAAAACCTATTTGTGTTTATGTGTGGCGTAGTCTTATGAGATACCTTTATTTTTGAAAGGGTTTTATAAATATAAGAATCTATATGATTTGAGTTTCTCACGCTGATTTACCAGACTAATCTTGGTGTTATTTTCTTATAATCCTAGGATCAGACCCAAGTACTTTTCCTAGATTTAGCGATGGACACTTGGAGCTTCAGGAGACGAGCCGGATGCTTCCAAAAATTGACATGTTTTATTTCCCACTGTATTTCTTATTTTGTATTAATCAGCATTTGTAGGGACAGACTGTTATAACTGTCCAAGCTGATGGTAGATTATTTACTCTGATTTGTTGTATGAATATTATAGTTTTTTTATAAAGATCGTTTGGATATGATATATTACTCGTCACAATGTGAGATTCTATTCTGTCTTTTCTTTTCTTTCATCCCAACAATCTGTCTTTCTAGCACTCGAATGCTCGGCACGCGAATATTGTGGATGTATTATTGTCGACTTTTAAGGGTCAAAATTGCAGGTTGTCACACTGGGTGGAACAGCCCCACCTCTATACCCCTACTACCCAAGAGTATTACAGAGTAATACTGTTGGATAATCCGGAGAATGAGGCAGTATGGGTTACAAACGTGAATATTTCCTTAGACTAACATCGGTAAATATGTCAAATCATATAAAACTCACCACTGATGTACATGGTCTCAATACAAAGCAATAAACATATGAGCCTATAAGACAAAATAATACATAATATATATATATAATTAATAACAAGGAGAACACTGAGTCAAAAAGTAGCGATAATATATAAATAAATTATATACATAAATCCAAGTTATACATCATATATACACAACTATCAAAACATCAAATACAGGAGTCTAGATACAACACAATAGTATACAATGAGTGTATAAAATGAATTCCTATCCTTCATCTATGCCCATCATCCATAAATCGATCATCATTCCTGAACTTGAAATGTCTCGGACTGACCTGAGTATTTTAAGTAACACACGGGTCAAACTTTGTCTATGAAGATAGGCGACATTATAACGTACAATAATAATATAATAAGTACAATGATGATGCCATAACAATCTCAAAAGATCTTCAAGCAACATCCATAAGAAAACTATACAGAAAAGTGTTATCACCCATCAAAAGAAATCGATAGAAATCAAGAATCCCAAATCCAATGGATGAATCATCCATATTCAGAAATCATCATCAAAATCTATCTATATATATATATAATGTGAGATATCCTATCAAACCATCCAAACCATATCCATCATCATAGAAACCATAAATATAAATCATCCACAAACCAAAGCACCAATAAAAAAGTAAGGCTATCTCAAAAATACCAAATCATTAAAGAGTATGGATATACAGGGACTAACTACATGTTAAACTCGACCAGTCTCTAATCTAGTCAACTCATTATAGGAATGAGACATATATGCCAATCCACCACACACATATAACCCCGAACCAGAAAGGGAGACTGACAGTACAACATGCTCCAGGAACCCAGGACTACTCACCTCCCGTAGAATAACGTATGTTCCTACTGTAACACCCCTAATTTTTGATAATATTATTCAAAAGGTTTAATTAGATAAATTTAATAGAATAATGATGATAAGGGGATTGAGATTTGAATAAAACTATAAGAAGGTCGTGCTTAATTTACCCTAAATGGGCTTAAAATGGCTTTTAAATTATTAATTAAAACATGGGCATATTAGTAATTATAGCCGCACCTTATTATTCACGGCCATACACTTTTATTTGCCCATTCATGATCATTTTCTCAAAAACTCAAAAACGCAAATTTAACCTAAGAAGAGCCGACCACCAACAAGGAAGAAGAGGAAGAGAAATTCAATCAAGTTAAGGAATTAAAGTTAGGGGATTAATTTCAAATCAAATCTCAAAGATCTTATCATATTTAAGGTGAACAATAATTCATTCCATCTCTATTTTGTTTTTATAATCCTTTATTTTCGAATTTAAGATTAAATTCGTTTTTATGATGTGTTGGATGATGATATGCTTTAATTATTATGTGTTTGATTTAAACCAATTCATTTACATATGAATTTGCACGGTTTTAGGTCAAAACCGATTGTTATTGATTCTAGAATGCCATGAAATTTTTTATATGTTATGTAAATAATGATTTTAGAGATGGGTTTCAATTTTTGTAATTTTCCAAGCTATGGAAGATTTGCTATGAATTTCTAAAGGAAAATATGATAATATTGGGTTTAAATTAAATTTCGATTATTTCAGGAAGAAATTGGGTCTGAAATTTTAATATGTTAGGTAACATGATGAAATTGAATTTTTGTGATTTTTAGGGATTTTTCCTAATTGATTTGCTATGGAAAATAATTTATTTTAAAAGGACTTATTTGCAATATTGGTTTTGCTTAATGGAAGGGCTTAAACGTTAATTTTCCATTGATTTAGATCTGATAAATGCGGCAATTATTTTGTAAAGTATTTGAAAAGTTTTAAGGCAACCAATTAAAAGATTACACATAGGCAGGTTAGTTAAAGCAATTACTAAAAATGAGTATGATTTCAGCCTTTAATCGGAAAAGAGGGTTTCGCCACCTATAGTAGTACCTTTCGACTGCAATGCTTTTGCTCCAACTCAGTCGTGGTTTTAAGATAATAGTGAGGGGAAAACCCGTTCCGCTAAGCGGCGTGGTCTCACTAGATATCTAAATTGTTTGAGATGATAGATTATTACCAGGCTTTATGTCTGACTCGAAGTCTTTGTTTTCCCCTTAAACTCTCGGGTACTCAATTGATTTTGAGTAGTTTGAGGGCTTTCAGGTGTTCTTTTAGATGAATAAAGCTTCTGGTGACGTGTAGGAGGCATGCTAGCTACTTAGAGTTCTTTTATTTCCACTGTGTTTGGTTGTAAAGGCAAACTTGTTTGTTGCCTTATTATATGCTCTGATAATCCAAGGGGGCATCTTCATATGTCGCTCTCGGCATATTTTGTAATAAATAGATGTTATCTGAATGTAGTCTACGTACTGGGATTATGTAATGAATTTGCAATATTTTTGAAATAGAATGTGAAATTTGTTTGTTATTTAAATTTTTTCCATATTCTTGTGATTCTGTGTATCAATGTATCTAACATTGCCATGTTTGGTCGCTAAGGATTAATAACTATGGATTACTGCAGCTTCCGTAGCTGTTAGTTTTGGACCTCCAAGTAGGGGGATGTTACAAGTTGGTATCAGGGCATAGGTTTATGAAACTTTAAAAGAAATTTAAACCTAAAAGATTTTTCAAACATAAGCCATTGAATCAGATAACAAGATTGGAGTTCGGGTTAACACTATAGTAACGTACTTGTATTTGATATATAGTTATATATATACGTACGTATTCCCCACTCTCTTAGACCGTTCTTCTGTATCTTACTAAGGCTCGTATGCAGATTTACGAGAAAAAAGGTATGGAAGTAGGAAACGAAAGAGGACATCAAGGTGGAGGAAGCACCACAACTAATGGAAATGCTTGACCCACCACCAGAAGGAACCCGGGTCGACCAGCTAATGCTAATAACCAAAATGCTGATGCCAATATGGGTGCTGGAAATCCATCAGTTGATATGGGGGCGATGTATTAGTTCTTCGTTGATATGATGGAAGCAGGAGTTGCTGCTGGAGTGGCTGGAAATGTAGGAGGAGCTGATACCGTAGCTCCAGTTGGAAACAATTATGCTAAGCTGAGTAGAGACTACAACAGTTTGGGTGGGAAGCCATTCATGGGGACAGAGGATGCTATTGAGGTAGAGAATTGGTTGTTGCATTATGAGCGTATATTTGCTGATTTGGGTTTAGATGACGGACAAAAGAGAAGGTTGGCCTCAAGGCAGTTACAAGGGTCAGCGCTTCATTGGTGGAATAGTGTTACTACCGGTGTACCAGAGGAGCAGTTGACTTGGGCAGATTTTAGAAGAAAATTTGAGCAGAAGTTTGTGTCTGAGTTTGCTAAGTCAGAGTTGATGAGGAAGTTTATGGATCTGGAGCAGGGAGAGATGTTGGTTGTTGAGTATGCCACTAAGTTTGAGGAGCTGTCCCGTTATGGACATAATATTATAGACACTGACATCAAAAGGAACGAGAGGTTCATTACGGGATTGAGGCCCGAGATTGCTAGGGAGACCCTACCACATCTTCGCGATCCTAGTAATTTGGTTGTGGAGATGGCCATTCGCCATGAGGAGATGCTTGCTAATTGTGCTAGAGAGAAGCCAGTGGAAGTTTAGGGTTCTCAAAGGAAGAAGAGAGAGTTCTTTAAGAAGAAGGGAGCCCAAAAGGGAGATACTTCCAAGAAGGCAAAGGCTGAGTTAGTTTGCTTTAAGTGTGACAAGAAGGGTCATTATGCGAATGAATGCCGGTCATGTAATGGGAAGAAGGCTGCAACTAAGAAGAATGTGAAGTGCTTCAACTATGATCAAGTTGGACATTATAAGAATCAGTGTCCGGAGCCAGTTAGGGCTGACAAGGGAAAGTTTTTTGCTATTGGTCCAGCTAGGCCTACTACAGTAGAAAAAGGAAAGACTTTAATGGAAGGTACGCCTTTGATTCAGAGTATACCAGTTAGGGTTCATTTTGATACCGGTGCATCACATTCGTTTATATCTTAGTGTTTAGTTGATAGATTATGCTTAGAACCCACCTACCTTGTTACTTCCTTAAGGGTTGCGAATCCAATAGGAGGGTATGCAACTCTAGAGTTGAGATTCGACCAGTTAGAACTTGATTTGTTAGATCATAAGTTTGCATGCAGCTTGTATGTTATTAATTTCGTAGATTTTGGAATAATTTTGGGTATGGATTGGTTGGGTAGGTATGAGGCTAGAATATTTTGCCAAGATAGGGAGATATCACTGAGACACCCTGATAGTCATAACCGAGTAATATTTCCAGTGGAGAATTCTGACTGGAGTGTTAGTACTATGCTTAGTGCTATGGAGATAGGAGATAAGTTAAGTCAGGTTCAGGTAGCAAGAGAGTTTGCAGATGTCTTTCAGCCAGTCACAGGACTACCATCGAAATGAGCAGTTGGGTTTCGTATAGATTTTGTGTCCGAAGTTGAACCTGTGAGTAGACCACCTAGTAGAATGACACCGACCGAGATGAAGGAATTGAAGGTGCAGCTAGTGGATCTTGTAGGAAGGAATTTTATTAGGCCAAGCAGTTCGCCTTGGGGAGCAGCCACGGTGTTTGTGAAGAAACTAGATAGGTCGTCGAGAATGTGTATCAACTATCGTATGTTGAACGAAAGGACGATTAAGAATAAG
This sequence comes from Allium fistulosum, assembly GCA_030737815.1. NCBI lineage: Eukaryota > Viridiplantae > Streptophyta > Magnoliopsida > Asparagales > Amaryllidaceae > Allium > Allium fistulosum. The sequence goes on along the minus strand of CM060903.1, from coordinate 695,938,757 downwards.
TATCATTTGCCATGAATAGACGATCTGTTCGATCAATTGAGTGGAGCCAGAGTGTTTTCCTAGTTAGCTTTGGCGATAGGTTTCCATCAGTTAAGAGTGACAGAGGACAGTATTCCTTTGACAACATTTTGGACTAGGTGTGGTTCGTATGAGTGGTTAGTGATGGCGTTTGGAATAACGAATGCACCTACTTTCTTCGTGGATTTGATTAACTGAGTTTTTTGAGAGTACTTGGATAGTTTTGCGCTAGTGTTTATAGATGATATTTTAGTATACTCTAAGGATGAGAAAGAGCATGAGGATCATCTTAGAGTGGTGTTGGAGACGCAGAGGCAGAATCAGCTGATGGCGAAATTTACCAAGTGTCATTTTTGGAAGAAAGAGGTTAAGTTTCTTGGTCACGTGGTTTCGGAGGAAGGATTGTCAGTTGATCCAGATAAGATCGAAGCGGTGAATAATTAGAAAAGACCAGAGACGGTGACTGAGATTAGGATTTTTCTTGGACTCACTGGCTACTACCGGAGATTCATTAAGGATTTCTCGCGGATAGCGGCACCCTTGACTAAGTTAACCGGGAAGGATGTGAAGTTTGTTTGGTTCGACAAATATGAGGAAGCATTCCTTAAATTAAAGCATTTGTTGACCAATGCACCAGTGTTAGTAGTTCAAGATGGAAACCAAGGGTTGGTGGTGTATACTGATGCATGCGGAACTGGATTAGGAGTGGTGTTGATGCAGAAGGGTAAAGTTATTGCCTACACATCCAAACAGCTTAAACCGCATGAAGTGAGGTATCCTACTCATGATTTGGAGTTGGCTGCGGTGATCTTTGCATTGAAGATTTGGAGACATTATCTCTTAGGGGAGAGGTTTGAGCTATACACGGATCATAAGTCTTTAAGGTACTTATTGTCTCAGAAGGGGTTGAATATGAGACAGTGGAGGTGGCTGGAGTTTTTGGCTGCTTATGATTTTGGTATAGAGTAGATACCAGGGAAAGGTAATAAGGTAGCGAATGCTCTTAACAGAAGACATCAGAATATGGTGTTAGATATGTTGGCAGAATGGAAGGATTTAGAAGCTATGGCCAGTTGTGGTGTGTAGTTAAGATCGACTACTAGTTCTAGTCAGGGTACCACCAGGTTGTCCTGTTTAGAAGTTCGACCAGTGTTGATCGAAAGGATTGCTTCTAAGCAGAAGGAGGACCCATTATTAGCCGAGAGGTTTAAAAGGCTTGAGGTTGGAACAGAGATCGATGATCTAAAGGACTTTAGTCTTGACCAAATAGGGTGGTTGAGAAAGAAGGGACAATTATGTGTTCCGAATGTGGAGGACTTGAGGAAAGAAGTTCTTGGAGAATGTCATTGATCCAAGTTTACGATTCATCCTGGAAGAACCAAGATGTATCAAGATATGAAGAGGAGCTTCTATTGGCAAGGTATGAAGAAGGATATTGGCTTGTGGGTTAGGCAGTGTGCAAACTGTCAACAAGTGAAAGCTGAACATCAGAAGCCGAGTGGGTGGCTTCAACCTTTAGAGATTACAGTTTGGAAATGGTATTCGATATCCATGGATTTTATAGACGGGTTGCAAGGTCAAATGGAGGTAATGAAAGTATATGGGTTATAGTGGACAGGTTGACCAAAAGTGCGCATTTCATTCCCGTTAAGTCAACCAGGACGGCACCTATTTTAGCTAAGTTGTTCATGAAGAACATAGTTAGAATACATGGAGTTCCTAGTAGTACAGTCAGTGATAGTGATGCATTGTTCACTAGTGAATTCTAGAAGTGTCTACAGAAAGTATTGGGTACCAAGCTTAATATGAATACTTTATATCACCCTCAGACGGATGAGTAGATAGAGGGAGTCAACAAGGTACTTGAGGATTTACTGAGATCTTATGTATTGGACTTTGGTGGATCTTGGGAAGACCACCTACATTTGGTTGATTTTTCCTATAATAATAGTTGACAGACTAGTATAGGAATGGAACCTTTTGAAGCTTTGTATGGAAGGCCATGCAAATCACCCGCATGTTGGTTGGAGACTGGAGACAGATTAGTCTTAGGTCTAGATTTGGTTAGAGAGGTGTCAGAGAAGATTGAGTTGATCCGAGAAAGGATGAAGGAAGCTTAGTCTAGACAGAAGAGTTATGCAGATAAGAGGCATAAAAACCTAGAGTTCTCAGTTGGAGATAAGGTTTTCACTAAGGTGTCACCGATGAAAGGTGTGGTGCGATTTGGAAAGTCAGGGAAGTTAGCCCCGAGATATGTTAGACCATTCCAGATTATAGAGAGGATTGGAAAGCTCGCATACAGAGTAGAGTTACCGAGCAGTATGCCAAGTGTCCATAATGTATTTCATGTGTCTCATCTTTGCAAGTATGTGCATGATCCAGAGACTACTATTCCTCCGACAGGGTTGGAAGACTTGATAATGGAGCCTAATTTGACTTTTGTTAGACAACCAGTTCGGGTAGTAGCAAGAGATGAGAAAAGATTGAGGAACAAGACAGTCAGGTTGGTGAAAGTTCAGTGGAGCGACAACGAGAAGGACTGTACTTGGGAGACAGAAGACACGATTAGAGTTACTTATCCTGATCTGCTGTGAGGGTATGTCTATATTAGAATCATATAGATAGTTGCTAGTCAGATAGGCTAGTATGGATGTTAGGAGTTGTTACAGATGATTGCTATGTTTAATATTTAGTCCTTACTGAATTTTGAGGACGAAATTCTTTAAGGGGGGAGCATGTAACACCCCTAATTTTTGATAACATTATTCAAGAGGTTTAATTAGATAAATTAAATAGAATAATGATGATAAGGGGATTAAGATTTGAATAAAACTATAAGAAGGACGTGCTTAATTTACCTTAAATGGGTTTAAAATGACTTTTAAATTATTAATTAAAACATGGGCATATTAGTAATTATAGCCGCACCTTATTATTCACGGCCATACACTTTTATTTGCCCATTCATGTTCATTTTCTCAAAAACTCAAAAACGCAAATTTAACCTAAGAAGAGCCGACCATTAACAAGGAAGAAGAGGAAGAGAAATTCAATCAAGTTAAGGAATTAAAGTTAGGGGATTAATTTCATATCAAATCTCATAGCTTGTATCATATTTAAGGTGAATAATAATTCATTCCATCTCTATTTTGTTTTTATAATCATATTTTTTCGGATTTAAGATTAAATTCGTTTTTATGATGTGTTGGATAATGATATGCTTGAATTATTATGTGTTTGATTTAAACCAATTCATTTACATATGAATTTGCACGGTTTTATGTAAAAACCGATTTTTATTGATTTTGGAATGCCATGGAAAATTTTATATGTTGTGTAAATCATGATTTTTGAGATGGGTTTCAATTTTTGTAATTTTCCAAGCTATGGAAGATTTACTATGAATTTCTAAAGGAAAATATGATAATATTGGGTTTAAATTAAATTTCGATTATTTCAGGAAGAAATTTGGTCTGAAATTTTAATATGTTAGATAACATGATGAAATTGAATTTCTGTTATTTTTGGGGATTTTTCCTAATTGATTTGCTATGGAAAATAAATTAATTTAAAAGAAGGACTTATTTGCAATATTGGTTTTGCTTAATGGAAGAGCTTAAACATTAATTTTCCTTTGATTTAGATCTGATAAATGTGGTAGTTATTTTGTAAAGTATTTGAAAAGTTTTAAGGCAACCAATTAAAAGATTACACATAGGCAGGTTAGTTAAAGCAATTGCTAAAAATGAGCATGATTTCAGCCTTTAATTAGAAAAGAGGGTTCTGTCACCTTTAGTAGTACCTTCGACTCCAATGCTTCCGCTCCAACTCAGTCGAAACTAATCCAACCGAAACCCACCTAGCCGAAACCAATAACCAAGGTATCACTTAGATGGTACGTAGTGGATTGGAGGAAAGGCGAAAGGCAATGATGTCGAAAGAAATACTTCCGATGGCGTTTAAACCTTAGTTTTGTTTTCAAATATTAAGTGCCTACTTTGTTTTACTTAAGGCTTTCGACGTAGTCGAAACATATGTTTTAAAAAGGGGTTTTTCTAAATAACTTTCGTAGGATTCCATATCATGTTTTAAAGTAGGAGCTTTCGAATGGGTTCCTTTGTTTTTAAATAATGCTTTCGAAAGAGGTGGTTCGGACCTGGTCGAAACCCAGCCGCTATCCTTTTATCTTTCGAATGTATTGCAGCCATCAATGCTTTCGAAGGGTTCTCTTTATTTTAAACTTAAGCTAGGTCACTTCATAAATGCTTTCGAAGGGGTCAGGGGTTTCGAAGGCAATGGTGTCGAAAGGGGGTTTTGATGTTATCCTTCAAAATTTTACTCAAAGGTTTTGAGCTTTCGAAAGATGGTTCCGACACCGTCAAATTTTTCCCCAAACAATATTATTAAGGGTTTCGAAAGAGATACTTTCATATATAACAGCTTTGACCCGAAATATGGTTTTAGAAGTAAAACCCAATGCTTTCGAAAGGGGTACTTTCATTTGTTTCGAAGTTAAGTTTCTAAAGATTATTAAGCAATGTTTTGACATAATCGTAAGGTATATTTGGTTTCGAAAGAGATGTTTTAAAAGGCCTTCGAAAGGTATATACATAGTGTTTTGAAAAGGAGTTTTCTTTGCTTTCGAAGGAGGTAATCCAGGGGTTTCGAAAGTGATGTTTTATGGTTTTCAAAACAAATAACCCAATCTCATTTTTAAGAAAAAACCAAGGCATAAATAAATAATGATTTTTGAAATGATGTTTTGAAAGAAGCTTTCCTTGATTAACAGGTTAAAGGGATTAACCAAGTTTTATATGAAATGATTTCAGGGATACTTAACCACATGTGTTGGTATTATTATATTGTTATGATTGCTTCTTCATATATTTATTCACATTGTTATGAACCCATAATGGTACTTTGGGGGAGGGCAGAACAACCAGCTAGGTTGACCCAGTAGTGAATTTAACTTGAAAAATATTAAAATCTTAATTAAAGATATTGGTAGGGACCAATAGGTTCATAGCCAGCCCATGAAAACTATGATTTGATATTGGCAAGGGCCAATAGGTTTATAGTTAGCTCATGAAAACTATCTCTGGATTAAGATATTAACAGTTAGTTAATAGGTTCCTAGTCAGCCCATGAAAACTAGGATAAGATAAAGGATATTGGAGTTACCAATAGGTTCTTAGTAATCCCATGAAAACTATGAAATCGGATAGGTAGTCCATAAGTATTAAACAGGTTATTAGTGAGCCCATGAAAACTATTATGTTAATAGTAACCCTAAAAACTATAACTAAGACAGATAGTCAAAATGAATGGGGATGGGTAATCCAGAATTGATTCACTCGTTTTGCATATCGTCATATCATATTATTTTGAATTGTTTTAACCATTGTGGATGCAGGAGCACAGTATATGGTTTTATAAATATTTTAAGATATTAGTGAAGGGAAATCCCATTCCGCTAAGAGGCGTGGTCTCACTAGATATCTAAATGGTTTGAGATGGTATAATATTATTCATACCATGCTTTATGTCTGACTCGAAGTTTTGTTTTCCCTTAAACTCTTGGACACTCAATTGATTTTGAGTAGTTTGAGGTTTAGGGCTTTCAGGTGTTCTTTTAGATGAATAAGGTTTTCGGTGATGTGCAGGAGGCATGCTAGCTACTTAGAGTTTTTTATTTCCGCTGTGTTTGGTTGTAATGGCAAACTTGTTTGTTGCCTTATTATATACTCTGATCATCTAAGGAGGTATCTTCATATGCCGCTCTTGGCGTATTTTGTAATAAATATATGTTATCTGAACGTGGTTTGTATACTGGGATCATGTAATGAATCGGCAATATTTTTGAATATGGAATTTGTTTGCTGTTTAAATTTTTTCCATATTCTTGTGTTTATGTGTATCAATGTATCTAACATTGCCGTATTTGGTCGGCAAGGATTAATAACTATGGATGACTGCAGCATCCGTAACCGTTAGTTTTGGGCCTCCAAGTAGGGGGATGTTACACTTACAGTCTTTAGTTACCTCGACGGACATCATGACCCCATCCACCATCGGATCGTCTATGCATAGCCCCAGTCACGACCCCACTTTGCCCATAATGGTAACAAACTGCTGGTCTATGCGACACAAAGGGCTATGGGCGACAACTCATCTACTACTACCAATACTGTGATGCGCATCGAAGGGACATATAACTTTGGTGTCGCAAATATAAAGCACGACCCCATGATTGGGCCACCAAGGTGGATACTGGCTAATCTGATTCATTCTCGAAAAATAAAGGAAGTTGGACACAACGTGGATACTCATAGTACTCATACCCTATAGCTACGCATATCTCTAATGGTAGGCTGACATGCGGCTCTTATAAGAGAACATCTAACAGTATGATACTCCTCATCGAGTATCACATATACACATTAGTGTAATCCACGTTTGAGTAAAATTTACAAACAACGAATAATCAAACAAATGATAGAACGATGTCCCATACCACCGCATGTTGTTTGGATAATTATCCAAAGATCATAAACTATACACAATCCACACTAGATATTTCTGTATGACAAGTCCAATGAATAAATATAAAAGTGTTACCAAAAGTCCTATACTAGACGGTATCATAAATCCATTTATTTAAATTTCTCGTCATACAAAAATGAAATCCCACAAATAAAATATAAAAATGTCATCACTATATCATATTGATATCATCAACTAAATCAATATTAACGGTGAATCACTCATATAATTATTATTCAATAAACAAGAAAGAAATATCAATATAGTAATATCAAAATAGATTATTCAAATAAATAAACAAACTAATTCTTAATAATAAATTATTCCCAACTTATAACTTTATATAACAAAATAAATACTAAGAAATAAATAATAACTACTAAATATATATTTTAGAATTAATTAAATGTTAACTAAACTCAAATATCAAATATAAAATATTTTATACAATAAACAACTAATTCCTCAATATTTTATGAAGTTAAATGGTATTTAGATATATAAAATTATATGTTACTGAAACTGCTCACATATGTTGTATAAGCTAACTTGTAAAAACTCATATTTACTAATCCAATAAGACTGGTATTTTGCTATAATAATATAGGTAAACAATCAAGACCAAAATCATAAACAAAGCATTACAAAACAAGGTCCGTTATGCCAAAATACAGTTCGCTGGCATGAGCACTAATAATGTAATGAACGTAAAAGAATATGTAAACTTGTAAAAGAAACCTTGTAAAAAATCAAGTGCAGCAAGTCAAAGAAGTATATACAAAAGGAAGCAGGCAAATCAATTCAACTAAAGAATGCACAAGACAAAAATTTAACAGCAAGTGTAACAGGGTGCTGGTACCATGAAAATATGCAAAGAAGCTCAACCCGAATCAGTTCAGGAAATGAATATCCAAACAAAGCTGAAACAGTAAATGCACTAACAACTCAACACACACACCATGCTTATGCTAACACACACACCCTTATATATATACCTATACACACACAAAGTTACACTCACGCACACACACTAATATACATGCACACTAGACACGTACAAACTACCATACACACACACTGATACACACACACACTTACATATATATACACGCACATAGCACACAACACACACTTAAATAAATACACACACACAACACACACATAAACATTCCAACACACAACCATACAAACATATATATAGAAATATATATAGCCACGCACTCATCTAGTTACACGAACACACACACACTCAAACCCAAAAACACAGAACACTGGGACATATGCACACACCGAGAAGAACACGCATGCAAATGCATACACGAAAATTCCTAGGGATAGGTCGATCGGCTGCCTCCACAGGTCGACCGGCTGCCTCCACAGGTCGACCGGCTGCCTCCACAGGTCGACCGATCGGAGGTCCCCTTCGAACATTGAACGCCTGCTATTGGCGATACATCATCCCACTACACTCGATACATTTAAAACTTGATGTTTATAATGAGTTCAATTCCACACAACAAGCTAATTCACATAAAAACATGATTGAAATGAATTAGAGTATAGATTTGTAAGTGGTAATCACTTACCTAAAAAAGCTATCTTTCCTTTCTTGCATTCACTAACTCTTAGTTCACCAACACACGAGCGACAATCCAATATTTTAATAGCTTAAACTTAATTCAAATTTAAATTCCCCATCAAACAATATTTAAAATATTGTAACAAAAGCCAAAATTTCATTAAGAAATGCCAAAAATTTCATCAATAAATTTCTACTAAAATCTCCTTTTCTCTATTTCAAACATCTCGTATCAAAAAAATTCAAATTACTACTTCGTAAAATCTTTTTATAAACCTAAATATTTGATATTCTTAAATTGATATATGGAGGGAAGTTCTAAATTTATTCTCAAATTTTGCCATTTCAAAATTAATTTTATATCTTACACCAAAATAATTCCCAAATAAATAATTCATTTCATTTCAAAGTCCCTTATACTTTTTATAATACTTCATTAGTAGAAAATTTTCCATTCCTCAAAAGCAAAATAACAAAACCCATTCCATATTAAATTTCAAAGCTAAAACCAAATCGGATTTTTATCTCTAAATTATTTATTAATACACATAATTACAAAGAAATTGTTCATTTTTTTTACATTTTAAATTATATTAAAAAGTTATCAAATATATACACTTATATTCACAAATCCTCAAACACTATAAAATAAAGCGATATTGCCTCGCCATCTATTATAGTGATTACTAATATCAATTGGCTGCAATATCGATTACATAATCAATACTGCCCCGCGAGTGATCACAACGGTGCACTAATATCCAATGGCTGCAACTATTACTAAAAGTACATATCATCATAAAATATCCTTTTCAAACCATTTGCCAAAATAAAAAATATAAACTCTCGTTTCGAAATCCATTACAAATATAAATTTCAAATATCATTTACCAAAATAACTTACTTTGCTTAATTTTCATTTGAAAATTCAACTCTTTTCCAAAATACTTTAATATTCCAAAAATTATTTATATTTTACTAAATCATCGTGTCAAAATGTCTCGTATAAGCGTTTAAGAATGTCTATCGAATACGTATGCACCCGCATCGACCAAAATCCTTAACGCACACAACGTACAAGTTAACAAAGTTTTCATTTCTAAAAACACCTATAAGTATCACTTTAACAAATTATCAATTATACTAGTTTCAAAAAAAAATCCAAGTCCTTAATTAATACTTTACTTATAGTATATACACTTTTAAATGATTTCTAACTAAAACATTCACTTTACTGTTAAAATCATTTAATGATAATACCCAATATTTACATATGATAAACTTTTTCTTTCACCAAACACTTATTTATTTTTAAAACATTTTCAACAATCTTTAAAATACACAAATCTATATGTATATTACTTAACAAACCATTTCAAAAAAATAGCTTATAATAATAAACAAATACTATTCATATTTATTTGCAACAAGATTAAATCAAATAATTAAATTCATTTCATAGCTTTGATAATCATACAAAAATCCCAAAATAAAATTCAATTCCCACAACTTCAAATTATCAAATAAAATTGAGAGGCTAAATAAAGGTACTCGGTGAAAACTTATAATTCTGCCACACTCTGATAAAAACAAATCAAAAGTCAACTACAATATCTCAAACCAAACATTACAATGTAATATCAGACCGTCTAAATCATAAATACTTGTACTTCTGGTTAGACTAACTCCTTTTGTCCTTGCTACTCAAGCCACTTTACTTCATACTTAAAGGAAAAGAAATTAATTATGTATTTAAATATCTAATCACAAATACGTCACCTGATGATTAATGATGTGCACGTAAATGTGCATATATTTACATCCATATTTTATCTCTTTTCATTTAAATAAACATCATATTGGGCATTTGTACATGTTAAAACCAAAATTTTATTATTTTCAAACCATCATATTTTCACCTTCATTCAGGGGCAAAACGGTCATTTTTGTGCATGTGTCATTTGGGAATTTTTACTTGGACAATTTTTATTATTTTTATAGGATATTTTGATGCATATGGAAGAGGGATTCATGATGATATATGCATGCACAAGGAAATACAAAGGAATGAAGAGGAAATAATTCAAGTTCAAGATCATGGAGAACCCCACATACTTACCTAAATGTACAATTAGAAGCTAATGAACAACTAAGTGGAGGTTAAAGCTTCATGCACTTTTAATGAGAGATTAATTAGTGGCTAATTGTTACTTGGTGGCCACACTTCCTAAAGGGCATTTTGGGAAGCTCCCTAAAAATAGAATTAGGGTTTTATGCATGTATAAATAGCCCTCTTATGTACATGTAAAGGATCTTCTACTCTTTCATTTTACTGAGGAAATTAAGAGATCAAATTGTAAGCTCAATGTTCTATGAAATAAAAATAGCTTCCAAGCCTCTTTCTTCTCCTTTTTCTACATGCTTTTCTTTGTTTTTATGATAATGCTTTTATTTATGTTCTTTTCTTTTCTTTGTTAGTAGAATAGTTTTACATTCATGCAAGTAGTGCAGCTTAATTTCTTTTGTTGTAAGTAGTTTAATTACATTCTCTTCTTTGCTTATTCTCTATTTTCTTCTCTTTTTAATGTTGAAAGTTACTTGTGTTGCATCAATGCCACAAATGAGTAGCTAAACCCCTTCAATTTAGGGTTAATGAAGCTCTCAAATATTATGTAATTTCAACATTTTATGATTTATGATCTCATTTGGTTTATGCTTCATGAAGTGAGTTTTGATGCAAGTTTATACAAGTGGGTTTGATAGCTTATATTGTTTATGCAAATGAGCTATTCTTATTCAACATAAACTCAATTTGCATCATTATTTGCTAATCCATTTTTGATTGTGAAATTAAAGTAAAAATGAAATTTCATGATCTATATTTACTAGTTACAATAGTAAATAGATCATACTTAAAATAGCTTTTGCTTTGGCTTCATTTTCATGAGAATTATAAGTGATTTATTTGTTGTATTATAGTTTGATGGTTTGAGTTATGTTAATTAATAATATAAACAAACCATACTTATGATAAATACAACAATATTTCACTTAATATCAAAGCTAGAGATCACAAATTATTTGTTTTTTGATTTACAAAAATATGAGAGTGGATTTGCCTCTAAATTGTTCTCTAGTTCAATAGTTTTTAAATCACATTTTAATTCTAGCTTTAGCTTCTTTTTCTAGCTTAACTTTCACTCAACTTTGGTTTAATTCGATTGAATAGATTTTTAAAATCATCAATTCCCTGCGGATCGACCCGTATTCGCCACGTACTACAAGTGTACGCCGTGCGCTTGTGGTTATTTTTAATTTAAAATCGTTCAACGGTTTTCTAAATCGATAAAAAAAATAAAAAATCCGAAAAAAAAGTTCAACTTTGTTTATTTTTCATTTTTCATTTGTTTTCACTTGTTTTAGTTTTCATTTATTTTATTTTCAATTGTTTTGTTTTCCGCTTATTTTGTTTTTCATCTTTGATAAACATACTAAAAAATAATAATAATAAAAATTGTTGAATATATCTTGTTTTTCATTTCAGGTTGCCAAAGCAGATTAAAAGGAAGAATTGCTTGCCCAAAAATACTTGCTGCTTATAAAAAAATTGCCGCTTAAAAAAAATAATTGCTAATAATCTGCACGCTCTAGTATTCTGCTTTCATCTCTAGTGCATTGTTGGTTGTTTGCATTTGCGTTTATATATACAAAAAAAAATCAAAATCCAAAAATAAAAACAAACTTCATTTTAGTTGCATTGTAAATTCACGTTTAATTTTTGTTTTGCATCCATCTCATCTTATTTTCATTTCTAAGGGCAATACCCCAATTCACATAAGGTGAGGGATTACATCACCCTTTCCTTAGCCTACAAACGCATTTAATCGTAGAATTTGACTAATAATAAAGGTCAGACATTCGACTTAAGGGTGTCCCAAGCTCATCTAGGGCTTAATTGTATCTTCACAATTGTTTTCTTTGAACAATTTAATTTCTTGGTGTCTAGGCTACGTCAGAGTAATAACCAGTTATAAAAATTACGGTGATACGTAAATATTATTCTGGTTGTTCCTCTGAAGGTACTTAAACCTTCGGCTGCATTGCTACGGTGATTCGTGGTGCACCGATAACCCCTGCCTGTTACCTGGCTGAGAAATATTTTTGTTGATTTAAGACAAAGTGTGATTATACAATTTTGGGTTAGGAGCTACTAAGGATAGAAAACTGTAATTAGGTCCTTTGCATTCATTTAGTTGCATTAGTTCATGCATATATATATATATATATAATCAAAAATCAAAAATCCAAAAAAAAATTGTAAATTTTTCTTAACTTAGTTTTTAATTCCACAAAAAAAATTAAAACCTTTTCAAAAAACAAAAAAAATTTACAAAAAAAAATATAAAAATTTGAAAAACCCAAAAACAAAACAAAATTCAAACTTCTCTTTTGAAAATAAATTTCACTTGGTAAATATTTTTCTTCCTCTAAAGAAAAATTTTCACTTCGATTTTCATATCTTCTTTCATTCACTAAACTCGATTCTAACTTCTTTCTCTTCTTGACTTTCACTTGTGCATGAGTACTTGGACTCGTGACACAACAACAAATCGTTGGACTCGCGACCCTTCTACAAACCGTTTAACTCGAACAAACGATCCTCCCGAAATGGCAAACGAAAACGCCCCTTGAACTCTTATGGATAGAATCTTTCCCGATAGAGTTTCTATTCCATCTTGCATCACGTTACCCGCCCCTACGGGTAACCATTTCGAAATTCACTCAAACCATATTGCCACTCCTCCGAAATTTGGCAATTTCGAACACGATGATCCATACATCTTCTTGACTAAATTCGAACAAGTTGGTGCAACCATCAAACTCCAACAACTTTCTGGTGACGGAATCAAACTTTGATTAATCCCATTCGCTGTTATAGATTACGCTGAAAAATGGTTGTACAGCTTACCATCGAACTCGATTAAAACGTGGGAAGAATTCGTAAAAGCTTTCTTAAAAATATTCTACCCTTTGGAAAAAATGAGTAGAATCCGAAACGAAATTGTAAACTTTCATCAATTCAAGGGAGAACCATTCGGAAAATATTTTGAAAGATTCAAAGAGCTTTTGATAAAATGTCCACACCATAATTTCGAAAAATGGACGATTTGCCAAATTTTATACGATGGACTCGAAAATAGCTCACGTACCATGCTCGAATCAATGTGCCAAGGCAACTTTCTTACCCAACATCATCACGATGCTTGGCAATTTCTTGAAAACCTCACCGAAAAATCATCCCAATGGGAACGTTCGAACGAAAAATCAATCTACTCACGATCGAGTGCACACTCGATAGGATCTTCTGTTGCTTTGGAAGCTAAGATCGACGCAATGATTAAAAAATTCGGTAACGTTTTCTCATCGAATCAAATGAACCAAGCTTCCCAACCGATGTGTTATAAATGCATCGATCCTAGTCATATAGCTAATCAGTGTCCCAATTCTGTCGAACAAATCAATGCTTTCAACAAAGCCAAAAATGACCCGTTTTCTCCAACATACAACCCTGGTTGGAGAAACCATCCAAATTTTGCGGGGAACCAAAACAATCCCAACACGAATACGATTCGTTCCAATTTGCAAGCATTTCCGAATAATGCTTAACTTTGCTGGTCCGTCCCATAATCAACCGCAACAATCAAATTTTCAACCAAATTCTGCTCATCCTCCCCAAGACGATAAACGTTTAACTTCGCTTGAGAAAACTCTTGAAACATGGCTAAAGCAACTACTCAAAGCCTTCAATCAAACAACAATTTGCAAAATTTATTGACTTCATATATGCAAAACACGAACCAATCAATTGCAAAACTCGAAATGCAAATGAGTCAATTAGCCACGTCTGTGAGCGAACGTGAACGAGGAACATTCCCAAGCCAACCCATTTCAAATCCTAGAAATCAAAATGCAAATTCAAATCAAGCCCATGTTGTTCAAGATAGCAACGTCACCCAATTGAATGCTATCACAACTTTACGTTCCGGTAAACAAATTGATAATCAAGTCGTTAGCCCAAACGATTTACCGGAAACTTCTCTCGACACTTCTAAAACAACGAACGAATCAGAACAGAACATGGAGCCAAACCTTGAATCAAATGCCAATCAAAACTCTTTTTCTTCTACTCGAGTAGACCTGCCTACCGAGTATCATTTTCCATTTCCACATCGTCTTCGACCAAAGAAACACTCGGACCAAATGGAAAAGATGTTGGAAATTTTTAAACAAGTCAAAGTTAACATTCCGCTTGTTGACATCGTTCAGTAAGTCCCAACGTATGCGAAATTCCTTAAGGACTTGTGTACCCAAAAGCGACACACTCAAGTGCCCAAAAAAGTCTTCTTAGCCGCTAGTTTGAGTGAAGTCTTGTCCCAATCCATGCCCGTAAAATACAAAGATCCTGGCTGCCCTACGATTTCATGTACAATTGGAGACAAGACGATTAACAAATGTCTGATAGACTTAGGCACAAGTGTCAATTTGATTCCATACTCCATGTACAAACAATTAGGCTTAGGTGAGCTCAAACCCACAAAAGTAACGCTTCAATTTGCCGATCGTTCCATTAAGAAGCCCGTGGGAGAAATCGAAGACGTGCTCATTCAAGTAGGGCAATTCATATTCCCCGTTGATTTTATTGTTCTCGAAACACAACCCGTGACAAATCCCGCAAGTCAAATTCCATTGATTCTAGGCCGACCATTTTTAGCCACCTCAAATGCCTTAATCAATTGTCGTAACGGATCGATGAAAATCTCTTTTGGAAACATGACTTTGGATCTCAACATTTTCAATCTTGAAAGCCAATCGAACGAACCTCATGACCAAACGTTGGAAGTTAGTGCCATTCACGAAAACTTTGAAAATGAAACACTTGATTTTAATGATGAACACAAGGCCGAGTACGAAAAATTGTTTCACGAAATTCCCAACGAGATTGAATACACTCTTCCCTTTGAATCGCTTCAAGTTGAGTCCGAATCTCAATCTAACTCTTTGATCGAAAAACTCCCAATGTTGGACCTCAAACCACTTCCCGATCACCTTAAGTACGCATACTTAGGTGATAACGGAACGTTGCCCGTCATAATTTCCGCAACTCTCTCTCTCTTGATCAAGAAGCTTCTCTTCTCTCTATTCTTTTGAAAAACAAGGAAGCGATTAGATGGTCGATCTCCGATATAAAGGAAATTAGTCCCGCTCTTGTCCAACATTGCATTCATTTAATCGACGATGCCAAGCCTGTTCGTGATGCGCAACGAAGGCTTAACCCAAAAATGAAAGATGCGGTGCATGATGAAATTCTTAAACTTCTCGACAACGGAATCATTTACCCAATCTCCGATAGTTCATGGGTTAACCCAATTTACGTGGTACTGAAAAAGTCCGGGCTAACTGTTGTCAAGAACGATTCAAACGAACTTATTCCAACTCGTACTCAAACGGGTTGGCGTGTTTGCATTGACTACCGAAAACTAAATGCCGCGACACGAAAAGATCACTTCCCCCTTCCTTTTATCGACCAAATGCTAAAACGTTTAGCTGGCCACGAATTTTACTACTTCCTTGATGGTTATTCTGGCTATAACCAAATTCCCATCGCTCCCGAAGATCAAGAGAAAATGACTTTCACGTGTCCATTTGGTACCTTTGCTTATTGACGTATGCCATTCGGACTTTGTAACGCTCCTGCGACCTTCCAATGATTCATGGTTGGAATCTTTTCCGACATGATTGAGTGCTTTCTAGAAGTTTTTTTGGACGATTTCTCAATCTTTGGCGATTCTTTTTCCCAATGTTTACATCATCTCGAATTGGTTCTAAATCGATGTAAAGAAAAACATTTGACTTTGAATTGGGAAAAATGCCACTTTATGGTCAAACAAGGCATAGTCCTTGGACATATCATCTCAAATAAAGGCATTGAGGTAGACAAAGCAAAAATCGATGTCATTGCAAACCTACCAATTCCCAAAACTGTTAAGGACATTCGATCATTTCTAGGACACTATGGCTTTTACCGACGCTTTGTGAAAGACTTTAGCAAAATTGCTCGTCCTTTGACAACTCTTCTTGGAAAAGACGTTCCTTTTGATTTTAACTCTGATTGTATCTCTTCTTTTGAACGTCTTAAGAACGAACTCATTTCTTCTCCAATCATTTCTGCGCCCAATTGGGATCTTCCTTTTGAAATAATGTGTGATGCTTCAAACTTTGTCGTTAGTGCTGTCTTAGGACAACGCATCAACAAGATCCTTCATGTTATTTACTACGCGAGTATGACTTTGAATGATGCTCAACTCAACTACATAACAACCGAAAAAGGGCTTCTAGCTGTCATTTTTTCTCTCGAAAAATTCCGACAATACTTGATAGGGTCACACATTACTGTGTACACGGACCACTCTGCGCTTCAATATCTCTAGCTAAAAAGGATGCCAAATCCCGCTTGATTCGTTGGATCCTTTTACTTCAAGAATTTGACCTTACAATTAAAGACAAAAAAGGATCCGATAACGTCATAGCCGATCACTTGTCTCGTCTACCGAATGCACCATCTTCTTTGCCAATCAATGAAAACTTCCCCGATGAACAACTCCTTTCAATTTCTATCGACCCATGGTATGCTGATATAGTGAACTACTTAGTCACTAAAGAAACTCCCTCATCGTGGTCCAAACAGGACATATGCAAATTCATGTCCCAAGTGAAGTATTTCTATTGGGACGATCCATACTTGTTCAAATATTGTCCCGACCAAATCATTCGACGTTGCATTCCGGATAATGAGATTAGGAGTGTTCTTTCATTTTGCCACGATCAAGCGTGTGGTGGACATTTCGGTCCTCGAAAAACTGTGGAAAAAGTGCTTCAGTGTGGATCCTATTGGCCTTCTCTTTTCAAAGACTCGTTTGAATTTTGTAAAACTTGCGATCGATGTCAAATGCTTGGACGAATTTCTCGACGAGATATGATGCCTCTAAACCCCATTTTACAATCGAAATCTTTGATGTATGGGGTATATACTTTATGGGACCTTTTCCCAATTCTTTTGGAAACTTGTATATCCTTCTCGCTGTTGATTACATTTCAAAATGGGTCGAAGCTGTTCCTTGCAAAACCAACGACCATAAAATTGTAGTGAAATTTCTCAAAGAAAACATCTTTTCGAGGTTCGGCACACCTCGCACAATAATCAGTGATAACAGGACCCATTTTTGCGACCGTTCTTTTGAAATTTTAATGAAAAAATACTCGATAACCCACAAGTTATCCACTCCATATCATCCTCAAAATTGTGGCCAAGTTGAAGTTTCAAATCGACAAATAAAACAAATCTTGGAGAAAATTGTCAATAAAAATAAAAAAGATTGGTCTCAGAAATTGACCGACGCGCTTTGGGCTTACCGTACTGCTTTTAATACTAACCTTGGGATGTCCCCATTTCGTTTAGTTTACGGTAAAGCTTGCCATTTACCCGTTGAAATCGAACACAAAGCGCTGTGGACAATTAAGAACTTAAACTTTGATCTTGAGAAAGCTAGCGAAAACCGAAAGCTACAACTCAATGAACTAGAAGAACTTAGGAACGACGCGTATGAAAACGATAAAATTTACAAAGAAAAAACCAAAGTTTTTCATGACAAGTCAATCCTAAGGAAAACGTTTTCGCCTAACGAAAAAGTTCTTTTATATGACTCAAGACTTCATTTATTCCCTGGGAAACTTAAATCGAGATGGACCAGACCATTTGTGGTACGAACTGTTTTTCCACATGGTGCCGTAGAAATAGAAAACCCCAGGGATAGATTGGTTTTCAAAGTCAATGGTCATCATCTGAAACCTTTCTTGGAATTGCCAATTAACCAAGAGGAGGAGCTCATGATCCTTCATGAGCCAAGCTATGTCTAGTAAGAATGTTAACCCTCTTTTGTAAATATGTACATAGTTTTTCCCGTTACACTCATTATATCATGCATTGACTGTAGGGACATAGTCAAAATTAAGTGTGGGGGAGTCTCAATTTCAAATTTTTTTAGTTTCATGGCATTTTTTAAATTTTAATTTTTCTTTCAACTTAAAAAAATCTCAAAATTTCAAAATCTCAAAAACATTTTCTTTTTAGCATTGTGATTTATTTTTGAGGAAACACTATAGGATGAGTATAAGTTTTGGTTAATAAATTGAAATTTTTGAAAATTTATTTGTCTTAACAAAAATAAAAATGAAGTTTGATTACAAATAACAATGGTTTAACTAGTATATGGGAAGGTTCATATGTGTTAATTATGAAGGATGTTCTAATTGAAAATCTTTGTTTAAAAAATTGGTAAATTTAAAGTAAAGGATATAACATTTTTATCTTCTAAGTTAAATGGTGCTAAGATGATTTTGCAAAACTCTCTCTTTTTCTAAAAAAACACATTTGTATGTATGTATATATATATATATTAGCACCTAGAGTCATGTGTTCACACTCGTGTGTTCACTCGCCATGCTCTGTACCCTTCTCACATAAGCCCGAAAGGCAGTGCATGATCGGTATATCTGGCCTCAGTTTATTTGAGTTAGGTGTATATAAATAAAAATTCTTTTTAATAACGCCTATAGTCGTAAGTGTTCACACTTGTGTGTTCACTCGCCACGCTCTGTATTCCCCTCACATCAGTCCGCAAGGCAGTGCACGGGTAATATATCTGGCCTCAGTTTACCTGAATTAGGCATATGTAAATATTGTTAATATCAATAAAATTTTCAAATAAGAGAGAGTAAGCAATTGAAATCCGAGCACTATTTTTACTTGTTTGATTTAACTTGTTATTGAAAAGAAATGAAAATACCACTTTAATAAACTTTGATAATCGACTAAAGATCAATTTCATAGTTAAACTTTGTTATCAACCAAAGCAACGAGTTAAGCTATTGTCTATTTGTTATGATAACTTGATTTTTGTTGGAAATTTTGACGAGTAAATGACTTAAATTTTCAAGATAATGACCAAGACTTATATTTAACTTCTTTGTGTCAATTTAAGAGTAAATCCTTCATTTGTAAATATTTTTAAGAACTTGCATTCATCCCATTGTAAATAAATCTTGCATTTTGTAAATATTTTCACTTTGCATCTGGATTTTGTGGGTAGTATCCGCTGAAAACCCTCACGAGACAACACTCATCCTACAGGGGACACCCAGAGGTTTAACGTCTTGTTGCATACGCTCAATGCAATCGTGCACCCTACGAAAACGGATTTATCTGAGTTTTCCTTTATTCGAGGACGAATAAAAAGATAAGTGTGGGGGTATTTGATGTGCACGTAAATGTGCATATATTTACATCCATATTTTATCTCTTTTCATTTAAATAAACATCATATTGGGCACTTGTACATGTTAAAACCAAAATTCTATTATTTTCAAACCATCATATTTTCACCTTCATTCAGGGGCAAAACGGTCATTTTTGTGCATGTGTCATTTGAGAATTTTTACTTGGACAATTTTTATTATTTTTATAGGATATTTGATGCATATGGAAGAGGGATTCATGATGATATATGCATGCACAAGGAAATACAAAGGAATGAAGAGGAAATAATTCAAGTTCAAGATCATGGAGGACCCCACCCACTTACCTAAATGTACAATTAGAAGTTAATGGACAACTAAGTGGAGGCTAAAGCTTCATGCACTTTTAATGAGAGATTAATTAGTGGCTAATGGTTACTTGGTCGCCACGCTTCCTAAAGGGCATTTTGGGAAGCTCCCTAAAAATAGAATTAGGGTTTTATGCATGTATAAATAGCCCTCTTATGTACATGTAAAGGATCTTCTACTCTTTCATTTTAGTTAGGAAATTAAGAGATCAAATTGTAAGCTCAATGTTCTATGAAATAAAAATGGCTTCCAAGCCTCTTTCTTCTCCTTTTTCTACATGCTTTTCTTTGTTTTTATGATAATGCTTTTATTTATGTTCTTTTCTTTTCTTTGTTAGTAGAATAGTTTTACATTCATGCAAGTAGTGCAGCTTAATTTCTTTTGTTGTAAGTAGTTTAATTACATTCTCTTCTTTGCTTATTCTCTATTTTCTTCTCTTTTTAATGTTGAAAGTTACTTGTGTTGCTTCAATGCCACAAATGAGTAGCTAAACCCCTTCAATTTAGGGGTAATGAAGCTCTCAAATATTATGTAATTTCAACATTTTATGTTTTATGATTTATGATCTCATTTGGTTTATGCTTCATGAAGTGAGTTTTGATGCAAGTTTATACAAGTGGGTTTGATAGCTTATATTGTTTATGCAAATGAGCTATTCTTATTCAACATAAACACAATTTGCATCATCATTTGCTAATTCATTTTTGATTGTGAAATTAAAGTAAAAATGAAATTTGATGATCTATATTACTAGTTACAATAGTAAATAGATCATACTTAAAATAGCTTTTGCTTTGGCTTCATTTTCATGAGAATTATAAGTGATTTATTTGTTGTATTATAGTTTGATGGTTTGAGTTATGTTAATTAATAATATAAACAAACCACACTTATGATAAATACAACAATATTTCACTTAATATCAAAGCTAGAGATCACAAATTGTTTGTTTGTTGATTTACAAAAATATGAGAGTGGATTTGCCTCTAAATTGTTCTCTAGTTCAATAGTTTTTAAATCACATTTTATTTCTAGCTTTAGCTTCTTTTTCTAGCTTAACTTTCACTCGACTTTGGTTTAATTTGATTGAATAGATTTTAAAAATCATCAATTCCCTACGAATCGACCCGTATTCGCCACGTACTACAAGTGTACGCCGTGCGCTTGCGGTTATTTTTAATTTAAAATCGTTCGACGGTTTTCTAAACTGATAGAATTTTTGTCGATGAACAATTACCCCCAGTAATCTTCCTATATATATATAACAGAAATAATTACCCAACACACTCAAAAGGAAAGGGACTCTAAGTCTCATCTAAGGCCTCGACTCATGTCTCTGATATATAATGTATTGTCCTAAACCTGCTTCGATACCAACTATAACAACCCTATCTCTATACCCATACTACATAAGAGTATTACAGGGTAATACTGTCGGATAATACGGAGAATGCACCCAATATGGCGTACACATGTGAATATTCCTTTGGACTGACATCGGTATATATCTCAAATTATATAAAACTCGCCATAGATGTACACGGTCTCAGTACAAATTAATAAACCCACATGTGCCTCCAAGACAGCATAATACAAAATATATATATATATGTATATATAATTAATAAGGAGAACACATAATCAAAACGCATCGATAATATATAATAAATTATACACATAAATCCAAGTTATACATTGGAAATACACAACTATCAAAACATCAAATACAAGAGTCCAAATACAACACAATTGTATACACTGAGTGTATATAATGAAATCCCATCCTTTATCTATGCCCATTATCCATAAATCGGTCATCTCATCCCTAAACATGAAATGTCACGGATTGACCCAAGTATTATAAATAACACACGAGTTAGACTGTGTCTATAAAGATAGGTGATATTATAACATACAATAATAATATAATAAGTATAATGATGATAGCATAAATATCTCAAAAGATCTCCAAACAACATTCATAAGAAAACTATACAAAAATGTGTCATCACTGATATAAAGAAATTGATAAGAATCTTGAATCCTAAATCCAATGGGTGATTCGGAAATCATCATCAAAATCTATATATATATATATATATAATGTGAGATAGCCTATCAAATCATCCAAGCCATATCAACATCATATAAACCATAAATACAAATCATCCCCAAACCAAAGCACCAATAATTAAGTAAGACTATCTCAAAAATACCAAACCATCAAAGAGTATGGATATACGAGGACTGACTACACTTTAGACTAGACTAGTCTCTAGTTTAGTCAACTCATTATAGGAATGATACATATCTGCCAATCCACCACACGTACATAACCCCAAACCAGAAAGGAAGACTGATAGTACAACATGTTCTAAGAATAAGGACTACTCACCTCCCGTAGAGTACCGTCTGTTCTTATTGTCTTTAGTTACCTGGATGGACATCAAGACCCCATCCACCATCGACTCGTCTACGTGTAGCCCTGGCATGACCCAGCTTTTCTCCTAATGGTAATTGACTGTTGGCCTATGCGACAAAAGGGGCTATGGGCAACAACCCATTTACTACCACCACCAATATTGTGATGTGCATTGAAAGACATATAAATTTGGAGTTGTAGATCTAGGGCGCGACCCCATAATAAAGCTGTCAAGGTGGATATTGGCCAATCTGGTTCACTCCCAAAAAACAAAGGAAGCAGGACACAATGTGGATGGTCATATAGTACTCGAACCCTATAGCTACATATATCTGTAATGGTAAGCCGATACACGGCTCTCATAAGCCAACATCTAACAATACAATACTCTTCATCGAGTATCACATATACACATGAGTGCAATCCCCGTTTGAGTGACATTTACTTACAATGAATAATCAAACAAATAACATAACGAAATTCCATACCACCGCATATTATTTGGATAATTATTTAAAGCTCATAAACTACATTCGATCCACACTAGAAATTTCTATATGACAAGTCCGATGAATAACCGAAAAATTGTTACTGAAAGTCTCATACCAAACGATATCATTAATCGTTTATTCAAATTTCTCGTCACACAGAAATGAAATCTCACAAATCAAATATAAAGATGTCATCACTGTATCATATTAATGTCATTAACTAAATCAATATTAATAGTGAATCACCCATATAAGTATTATTCTAAACAAGAAAGAAATATCAATATAGTAATATTAAAATAGATTATTCAAATAAATAAACAAAACAATTCTTAATAATAAATTATTCCCAATTTATAATTTTATATAACAAAATAAATACTAAGAAATAAATAATAACCACTAAATATATACTTTAAAATTAATTAAATGTTAACTAAACTCAAATATCAAATATAAAATATTTTATACAATAAACAACTAATTTCTCAATCTTTTATAAAATTAAATGGTATTTAGATATTTTAAATTATATGTTACTGAAACTTCTCACATATGTTGTATAAGCTAACTGGTAAATACACATATTTATTAATCCAATAAGTTGTATGTTTTGCTATAATAATATAGGTAAACAATCAAGACCGAAATCATAGACAGAGCATTACGGAACAGGGTCCATTATACCAAAATTCAGTACGTAGGCATGAGCACTAATAAAGTAATGCACAAAGAAGAATATTTAAACTTGTAAAAGAAACCATGTAAAAAATCAAGTGCAACAAGTCAAAGAAGTATATACAAAAGGAAGTAGGAAATCGGTTCAACTAAAGAATGCACAAGACAAAAATTTAGCGGCAAGTGTAACAGGGTGCGGCTACGAAAATATGCAAAGAAGCTCAACCAAAATCAGTTCGGCAAATAAATATCTAGACAAAGCTAAAACAGTGAATGCACTAACAACTCAACACACACACCATACTTATAGTAACACACACCCTATATATATATACTTATACACATGCCACACACACAAAATTACACTCACTCACACACACTAACACTTAGGAAAACTACACATGTGCACACTCCGTCATACACACACAATGATATATACACATTCATACACTTATATACACACACACACATAGCACACACTTAATATATATATATACACATACACAGAGCACACACTCAAATACACACACATACATACAACACACACTATACACACAAAAATACTCCAACACATAGCCATACAAACACATATATATATATATATATATATATATAAATATATACGGCCATGCACTCATCTAGTTGCACGAATACACACACACTCAAACCCAAAAACTTAGAACACTAGAACACACGCACACAACAAGAAGAACACACATGCAAAACACAAATGCACACACAAACATTACCAAGGAGAGGTCGATCGGTCGCCTCCACAGTCGACCGGTTGGAGGTCCCCTTCGAACGTTGATCGCCTGCTAATGGCAATACATCCTTCCACTACACTCAATACATTTAAAACTTGATGTTTATATTAAGTTCAATTCCATACAGCAAGCTAATTCATGTAGAAACAGGATTGAAATGGATTAGACCATAGATTTGTAAATGGTAATCACTTACCTAAAAAACTGTATTTCCTTCCTCGCGCGCGCGAACTTCCATTTCACAATCTGTCGACCACTCAGAACCTTAACTGTCGAGCATACAGCTTGATTTTCTAGGTCAAATGTCTTGAACTTGACTAGAGAATTGCTCCACTTTGTTTCTTCTTCCTTCTTTTAATTGCTTTGCACTTGTGTGATGATCTAAAACTTGTTTTACACATCACAAACACACTGGAATGGAACTTACCATATTTAAATGAAAATTGAAGAAGGTGAAGCTTACTATAAATAAGATTTCAAAGTTTTCAGAAAATGTTTGTTATTTCTTTGCTTGAGTTAAAATTTTGTGTAATGATCTTGAGTTGATTATACCTCTTATATGCTGATTATAAAATAGTGGTATGAGGATCAGATGCATAAGAATGGTTTGGAAAAGAATTTGGAGCTTACTGCATATTAAAAAGTGATTTCTAAAAAAAGTGTAGTTTGTTTAAAATCCATTTAAAATATTAAATTTAATGTTTTTGAATTTGTGAAAGTTTTAAAATAACTCAGATTTGTATATGATATTTTTAAAGATATCAAATTGGAAATTTTCAAATAATCTTCGTTTATTTGAATCTAAATTCAAAAGGAAGATTTCTAAAGGTTTAAATATTTTCAAATAAATGAAAAAATTGATAATTCAAGTTTATTGCTTTCAAAATTCAAGAATATATATTTGAAATATTTTGAGATGAAATCTATATTTTTAAAGTTTAAAATTATATTATTTAATTATATTTTGGATTTAAATTAGAATTAATGGAATAAATTCTATTTAAATAATTCAAATTAATTGGTTTGAATAATATGAACTTGTATGGATTTGTGCTTGTGTTTATAATGCTATGCAAGTTTATTTATATTCGAATTCCATCATTGCAGACTAAAACCTTTAATATAGCCCAATTGTGCTTAACATTCAATGTCTTGTTTTATAAATGCTTTTGCTATAATAATAAATTGACTATTTGAACTATGATGCATGAACGTGACAACCATATGGGTTATGTGATGGGCTATAGTAACATTTCTAGAATAAATGTCATATTGAATGACCGATTTAAAAATAATAAATTTAACATTTATTGAGAATGGCATAGGGTTTTGACTAATAGATGCTAGTATCCATCACAGCGGACTTATTCGAGGGATGTAAGACGAATCATGAAAAACTTGTCCCTCATCACTATGTTCAAATGATCTATTGCTCGGACATATGAAGATATTGAAGACATTGAAGATAGTCGGAAGCGTAGTGCAAACGAAGAGAAATGGAACCACCAGATGGAAAACTTAAAGTGGATTATAGCATGACTAAGATATAACACTTTCAGATGCTAAGCGGGAAAGTGCAACTAAGGGATCATGCAAAGTGCACATCATAACTGATCGAAAGTATGTGGGTGAAAAGGACTATGATGACTTGTCGAAGCAGATAGTCTAGTAGAGGGTAAATCCACCAAAGAGATTTATCAACGTGCAATCCTCCTAGTATTCACAGAAGATAGTATGATTTAGCACTCCCATATGGAAGGGTAGAAAATGTCAGAGCCTTGTAAAATGATTGATTTAGATAATGATTTGAATTTATAGAACACAAGACAACTCATAAGTAGAATGAATAAGATATGGTATTCAAGTTGATTAGAGTTGAAAATGCGTATGTCATATTGAATAGTGCCAGGACATATGTGTTATCACCGATTTGTGAAAATAGGGATTGGGGATTTGTATGTGTGAGTGACACTATGTGTAACTATTATGCCTCAAAAAACTTGACACGACACATTTATTTGTTCTTATTGCACGATTATACTCGCAGCTGGAAATCTAGCCTGACTCGAGGTTTTGTTTTGTGACATCTCCTCGAGTCAGACTAAGTTATTTCATATGGTATAGAGATTGATAGAGACCGGCATATTGTACATAAGTTTAGAGTTGTAGTTGATCTAGAGGTGCATGGACGTGCCATTTCTACTGACATTAGAGGAACTATTAGATTAATATAGACCGAGAATAATCTCTAGAGCCAGCTAGAGCTAGGAAAGTTGTTTTAGTCCATATGTTGGTTCCGTTGTATATAGTTCGCTATGTTTATACTTGGACATCATGGTTTTGAGGCTGTTTTTAAATAGTCTACCTAGTTGATGATGTTATATATATATATATATATATATATGTATGTATGTATGTATGTATGTATGTATGTATGTATTGCATTTTGATTCAACATCGAATTGTATATTAATTTTTATATATATTTATATGTATCTTTTAGTTTGCTATATTGTGAGACCTTTATCTATTGTATTCTTGATATATGATATGTAAAAATTCTTAAACTCATATATATTGCTTTGTGTCATAATGAGATACGTGTTATTCTAGATGTGCTCGGGTATTGAAACGTATCTATGTTGACCTAAAGTTGTATATACAAGCGATCGCTCCTCTCGAGTCCTTTGATTCGGTCTATAGATAATGATTTCACTTTCTAGTAATCTGGTGACTAGAACAGGGCATTACACCATACTTAATTAGCATAGATTTAATTTATTACAAATAAGACAATCTTAGTCAAATATGATTTATTAAAACAACTAGATTGGATCTAGTATTAAAGGATAGATTTCATAGGTCCACTAAGATCCAATTAGGAAACTTTTTTGATATCTACGTATTTCACCTACTGACAGGACGAGCTAGACCTTTCAATGGCATCAAAGCCCTGATGGTCTATGCATTCTAAATAGTTAACACTTAGAGCCAACTAATTAAACTTATTTATCCAATGGGTGTCTAGAAAATTAGTTTCTAGATTTGGAGTTGAATAATCAAGTCTTTTCCTCTTTCTTACTACCGGCCTGACCCAATGGTGGAGTAAGTCCTAAAAGTTGGCCCAGTGGTAAGGTCCAAGTTGATTTTTGGCCTTATGCTAATTTTCAAATTGAAATTTGAAAATTTAAAACTATATTTTAAATTTAAAAGTCAAGTTTAAAATTTAAAGGAATTTTATAAAGTAATAAAATAAATTTAAATTTTTTAAAATTATTTTGAGAAACTAAATAATTGATTTCAAAATTTTTGATATATCTAATTAATATAATTAATTAAATTAAATTGAATAATTAATTAAGATTAATTAATAGATAACATATATACATTGATATATGTGTGCAACTATAATTTTTATAGTTGTATATTTCCTAAAATTGTTTACATAAATAAATTATAATTTTTGAATTAATTAAACTATTTAATTAAAAAAATTAATTAAATAAAAAGATTTATTAATTTAATAATCAATTGAAGGTTAATTAATTATTATATATATACATATATCGATGTGTGTGTGTATAAACAAAACTAAAAAATGTTATAGTTGGTTATATGGTTTAAGACGAATAATATCAAAATTTTGAAATTTTAAAAAAAGCAAATTTAAATTAAATTAAGAATTAAAAATTAGTTAAATATAATTTAACAGATAGGAATTGAACGTTAATTAAATGTTATTTGATAGATAAGAACCAAAATTAATCTAATATTATTTAACTATTAGGATTAAAATTAATTAAATATGACATAATTAAAAAGAATTAAAATTAATCAAACGTGATCTAATTAATGATAATTAAAATTAATTATATAGGATTTAATTTACAAGATACATATATACACTATATAAGTTAAATTAAATTACAACGGCTGTAAATAAATTAAACTTGTGTAATTATGTATGTATAAATATAATGTAAATGGTACTAAAATAAACCCAAAATAGATTTTAGAAGAAGTACATATGTAAAGTATATGTACCGTGATTTTAGCTATGTCTGACACTTGAATCATGAGGGTATTTCATAAGAAATACATTATTCCTTAATTCGATACCACTCAAAATATATTAAAGGATATGAATATTTAATATAAGTTGCCCTTTATCATTTATATATTGATAGATTACTTGCATACAGACTAGTTAGTGAGCAAACTCAAGCAAAAGTTGTTATGTGTAGTACTATCAATATATTAACCCAAATGAGGTAAGATACATACATGTATTTATTGAGAAAACACAAGGTATGTGCATTATTCTTAGGTCATCGCGAAATGATAGGTTCAAGTGAATAATCTCTTAGTTTATTAAGAAAACTCAAGGTCAAGGTCGAGATTAGGGCAAAGACCACAAGTATGAGTTATATATGATATAACCAATAAAGAGTTATCCGTCTCTTTCTGGCTTATGATTTGTTGAGCAAATTAAAAGTACCCAAGGAAAGTGAGTCCTAACACTCACTAGAGAAATCGAAAGATTTTCTATATTTCTCTTAGAGTTTTGATAATTATAAAATCTTGTGGGAGACTAATTAGAAAAATGAAATAATATCATTTAACCATTCTGATATTGTAAGAACATATGCTATACAAAGTTAAAATAATCTACTTTGAAAAATCCACTTTGATAAATTTGTGTAACTAGTATAATTGATAGAATATTTATCAGTTCAAAGTATATAAGTAAACCGAGTGAGGATTGACGTAGAACTATAAATATACTTACCATTAAATCTTTTGGCATGTTGCCACTTCAAGATCCATGCAAGAGCCAAACAATACAACTATAAATACATTCGTACCTCGGCCAGTTAAATATTTATTTTCTCGAGACTATGTCGGCAGCCTTTTGCGTCGATTGGCAACGACTAAAATAAGCGGCCGATGCTAGCCAAAGAATATCATGATTTATGCAGTCCAAATTTGGTGACTATAATAGATTTCTAACTTACATTGAGTACTTATGCCTTAAAATTAGGTCTTTACCCTAATTTATTGATTTATTCCAAAAGAGCTCTAGTCAAATTAACCATTTTATATTAATTTTGCTAAAGCGGGTGCTAAAAATCCTTGATTTAGCGGGTGTAGTAGAGGCTTAAAGGGGATCTACTGTTTAATAGTGCCATGTTGAGAAAGCGTAGAGGTCGAAGAGCATTACACGCTATAGCGGGACATTTACTACATAGCTAAAAATTTTGTTGTAAATGTTGGAAATAACAATCAAAAGAGGAGAAAGCAAGGTGTGCTGGAAAGAAGCAAGACACTAAGAAGCATCCAAGGTATATGAGACTAGGATATTACAATCCCTTGAATGATACCGTTGAGAACATCTACATTGCCATGCAAGATACAAAGAATTATAAGAAGCCACCTCGAAGGGAGGCAACTTAAGTAGAATGGTACTCTGGGAAGTACTATCGCTTCCATGAAACTCATGGGTATAATACAAATGAGTGTCGACATTTAAGGGATGTGATCAAAGATTTGATTTGAATGCAGAAATTGCAAAAATATGTGAGGGATCTATAAGCTGGCGAACAAGTGAATGAAAGACCCAAATGGGCAGGATGCCCAAAGGGATCGACCTAGGTCTATTGGAGGAGGATCAAGGTGACCTGAAATTGGAATTATTATAAATACCATATATGGAGGAACCCATCTGGAAGAGAAAAGATGGAAAAAAAAATGGAGAGATATGGTAGTTCGGTGAAGCATGTGCATCAGAAGACTTGTTTCGCCATTGAAGATTGAGCTCTGGCGAAACAACAGATAACAATGAATGATGACATCATTTTCCAAAACTGAAAATCTGACAGGATTGAATCACCGACCCTTGATCCCATGGTGATTATGGCTTTGATTAAGTCGGCATTAGTGCACCAAGTTTTGATTGACTATAGAAGCTTGGTTAACACCTTATTCAAGAAATTTTTTTAATCAGATGAAGATCATTCCGAAGGATCTGAAGCCAGGTAAATCTCCCATCTAGGGATTTACCAAAGAGACTAAAGAGCTTGTTGGATGTGTTGACTTGTTCGTATAATTGGGCAAGGGAGACCGCAAGATAGTGCAGGTTTGGACTTTTGTGGTGGTCGATGAATTCTTGACCTACAACACTTTTTTGGGCCGATCGGCCCTTTCTTGTTTCAGAATAGTGCTTGCTCCGTGGTGTTTAATGATGAAGTTCCCCATTGAAAATGGAGTAGGAGCTATTCAAGGTGACTAGAGTACTGGTCGAGAATGCTACGTCGTAGAGCTCAGAGAGGCGAAGCAATGTGAGAAAGAAAAAGTTACAAAGAAGGCTCTCTGTGTCAAAACTGCCGATGCATAGAAACTATAGCCCAAGCCCTGGCTTAGGTCCTATATTAAGTTCTGCAAACCCATGGACACATGAAAAGAACAAGCGGATTCGAGGGTAGCACCCGCGAAGCCGACGGTTAACATCCAGATTGATGATAACGATCCCACTGGGGTTCTCAAGATCGAATCTCATCACGACATAAAGATGAAAAGGAGTTGTTAGGGTTTCTTCGGGCAAACTTGAATGTTTTTCCTAGAGCATTCCAATATGTGGGGAATTTTACTGGAGATAGCTTGCAATGCATTTAGTATGGACCTATGATGCCCTCTTTTGAAGCAGAAAAGATGTGGCCTAGTTATAAAGTGATCCACTACATTGAAAGAAGAGGTGGATAAGTTAGGGAAAACAACTTCATCTGCGATGCATTGTATCCTTAATGGGTATCAAATCTTATCTTGGTCAAGAGGCCAAATAGGAAGTGGTAGACATGCATCGATTTTCAAACTTGAATAAAGCATGCCCAAATGACAGTTTCCCCAACCAAAGATTGACCAACTTGTGGACTCAATGGCTAGACATGAACTATTGTCCTTTATGGATGCATACTCCCGCTACAACCAAATAGAAATGCACATTTTAGATCAGGAGCATACAAGTTTCATACTTGATTTGAGGCTATAATGTTACCTAGTGATGTCGTTTGGTTGAATAATGTTGGAGCTACTTACCAACAAATGGTAAATAAAAATGTCCAAAGATCAAATCGGACGAACAATGGAGGTTTATGTCGATGATATACTTTTGAAGTCACAACGATCGATGAATCACATAGGCGACCTCTCAAAGTTGTTCGATGTGCTTCAGAAGTATGGAATGAAGCTTAATCCACTAAAATGTTCTTTTGGTGTTTCATCGGGCAAATTTTTGGGTTTCATTGTACACTGAAGGGGCTTTGTAGCTGACCCAGAATAGATTAAAGCATTGAAAGAGGTTACTGCCCCGAAGACAAGGAGGGAGATGCAAAGCCTGAATGGAAAACTCGTCGCACTGAGTCGATTCATCTTAAAAACAATTGAAAAATGTATATCTTTCTTTGATGTCCTTAAAAAGGAAAAATGAAAGTTTGTTTGGACAAAGGAATGCTAGGAAGCTTTCTAGAATTTACTAGAGCATATGGAAAGACCACCAATTTTGTCAAAGCCTTTGGAAGGAGAAGACCTATTTATTTACCTAGCGGTATCTGCTTACACACTGAGTTTTAGTCCTTGAGATGATGGTTTTGACGACAACAACCTTAGAATAGATTATAAAATATAAATACTAACATTACAAGTTTAGATATATATGTATTTGCAGGATCTAACCATGCAGGTACCAAGAATGAAGACTGTACAGTATAGAGATTCAAGATACAGAGATAGAAGACTCATGAGCATCAAGATTATCAAGAGTTCAAGAGTTCAAGGTTAAGTCTGTTTTATTAGAAATATTTGTTAAAACTCGTAGAAAAGCACTGGCATCTTAATATCCAATTTATTCGTGGAATGGAATCCACTTCGAGCCCGTTAAAGGGATGGAACCCTAAGTAGGATGGAACCTACGAAAATCTAGTGGGACATTGTTTTGTATCCACTAATTTTAATTCAAATGATTTTTCAAAATTATCTTGTTTTCAAAATGATTTCAAAACTTTCCTTTTTAAAAAGATTCAAAACCCTCGATTCCGTTTTTAAATAATTTTAGACTCAAAAACATCTTTATTTTCAAAGTCAAAATACTCCTGTTTTTAAATGTCTTTTCAAATAATATATTTAACTTTTAATATTTATACTTAGATTTAAATATAAAATTATAGTTAAATTATGTATTTATTGTTCTTTATATTTACTTATGAATTTCAACTATATTCAAGTATATTTATAAAGTTTTAAATAGTTTTTATATAAGATAAATATTGTTTTTGTAGAAATTCAAAATATCATTTTTGGCTGAGGGATGTCGACATGCCCCTAGGTAGTATGTCGACATAGTGACAGTTGAAGTTCAAATTCAAATTTCAAAAGAAGTGTCTATTCGCCATAACTCTTCATGAATGGTCATGGCTATTGTTTTTCTATAAATAGGGGTCAGTTTCAATGAATTTTTAATCACTTTTTTCTAGTTTTCACTCCTATTCATCTTCCACATTTCTTATTACAAAATCATACCATTACTCTGCCAAAATCAACATCGAATCATACTCGATTACTTCTAGTTTGATTCTCCATCACTATCTCTACAAGGTTCTCAGTGCTATTCAGAGTTATAGGTTTCTTTGTAATATATTAGCGAGAAAAGGTGTGATTGTAGCCTTGTAAATCAATCAAGCGAGAAAAGGTGTGATTGTAGCCCTGGAAATCAATTGGGTGAACTTGTTGCCCGGTAAATCAAGTATCCCTACCCAGAGGATTGGTATTCTGGAGGGTATACCTCGTAGCCTTGAAATTGAGGGTTGTAATTGTTGAATTGCTTTTGAAAGGAAATCCATACTTAGTTGTACGGGACTGGATGTAGGGTAACTCCGAACCAGTATAAAATCTGGTGTGTTCTTTCCTTTACTGCTTTTACTTTATATTTGCATGTGTTTGATTCTGTGTTCATATCTCTGTCTGATTAGTGTATACATTGTTAATAAAGTAAGATAAACTCAAAAAGATTAACAAATTTCTTAAAACACTATTCACCCCCCCCTCTAGTGTTAATTCTAGCCTTAAGATCCTTAATCCGCATTTCTCACATTTGGTATCAGAGCATTGGTTTTCAAAAGTTTCATAATCTGATTTTTTGAAAAGTTTTCAAAATGGCTACCAACACTGGTACTGTTTCTAACACTAGTTCATTTGTAGAAGGTCAGTCTACTGCCAGACCACCACTTTTTAATGGCAGTAACTATGCATATTGGGCATGTAGGATGAGAATATATTTACAATCTGTAGGATTAGATACTTGGAATATTACACAAACTGAATATTCTGAACCTACAACTAATTTTGCACAGTGGACCACTGAGCAAAAGACCGTTGCATGAAATAACTCTAAGGCAATGAATATTCTGTTTTGTTCACTTGATAGAAATGAATTTAATAGAGTGTCAGTTTGTAAGTCTGCATATGAAATCTGGAAAACTTTGCAAGTAACTCACGAAGGAACAAGCAAAGTTAAACAGACCAAAATTTCCATACTCACAAATCAGTTTCAGTTATTTAAAATGAATACTAATGAGTCTATTTCCGATATGTATAGTCGATTTCAAGATATTGTGCATTCTTTAATACCTTTGGGAAAGGAATTTTCGGAAGAAGATCAAGTCAGAAAAATTTTGAATTCTCTCACTCCAGAATGGGATCAAAAGACACTTGCAATTGAAGAGGCAAATGACATCAGTACTTTAAAGATAGAAGAATTGATTGGAAATCTAATGTCGTTTGAAGTACAAATGATCGGGAGAAGAGAAAGCAAAGCATCTGAAAAGAAATCAATGGCATTCAATGCATTGACCGATGGATCGGACTCAAACAGTGACAATGATGAAGAGATAGCATTTATGACCAGAAATTTTAGGAAATTTCTGAAGTACAGAAAATTGAATAGTTCCAAGAGAAACAACTTTAAGAATTCCGGCAATCTGACTACAGTACCAAACTTTATCAAATGCTTCAATTGTGATGAACCAGGTCATATCAAAAAGAACTGTCCGTATCCAGAAAGGCAGAATCCTCCTATGAACAATGAACCAGCAAAGAAACGGAAACATGCATTTACTGCTACTCTAGATGACTCAGACTTGTCCTCAAGTGATGATGATCAGAAGACGGACAACTCGAATTTGTGTTTCACTGCAGTTCACGACTCCGACAAATTCAAAGAAACGGACTCAGAAAAAGGTACACGTTTACAATATAATTGGTTGAAATTGCTTGCATAGAATTAGTTGCTTGATTGTTTGATTGATTGATTTTGAATTGATATGCTGTTTAAAATTTAAAATTTATTTTCTATATTTACTATTATTTTATTATTATTTTTATTATTTTTGACACATTCTGAAATATATTATAAGTATAATAATATTTCAGAAATATAGACATTAATAATAATATTTATATATATGTATATTAGATATCTTAGGAAAATCATATCATGAAAATTCACAAGCACATGTCGACATGGCCCCTACCATGATGTCGACATGCCTACCTGAATTTGAATTTCAAATTTTGAATTCAAATGTTTGAATTTCTCTCCACCTTTTCACTTCATTTATTTCTCTGAAAAGATACCTCTTGACCAGAGAATATGTCCTTTGAAAGTCTATTTATTCACTATCTTTTATCATATCTTTTCAAATTCAAACTCTCTCTTCATATCTTCAAGCACTCTACTCTCTACTCTAATGGCTTCTTCAAGCAACCCCTCAACCATGAGAATTTCCAGAAAAATCAAAGAGCAATTATTCAATGATCCGGAGGCAATTAAAGCATACATCAATTATGCTAATTATGCCAAAGTCCATCCCGGAAAATTTGCTATTTTTCAAGATTTTTCTTCTTATGAAATTGATTCTCTTTTCGCAAACAATGGTGTTTTAAGTCTTATTGACTCTTCTCAAAACGATTTTGTTTGCTATCCTAGTCTTGTCAAAATCTTTTATGCTAATCTAAACCGTGGTTTTTATAATGGAAATGAGAATGAGATTTGGAGTAGTGTCAAAGGAACTCAAATTGTTTTGAATTGTGATCTCTTGGGTACCATTCTCAATTGCAAAAACACAGGAATGGATCTTTCTAGTTTTAAAATCGATGAACATGATCGTGAGACATTTCATCATATTTTTGAAGGAGATGAAAACTTTGAATTTAAAAACCGAAACTTTCGTCCTAAAGCAAGGATTGTTAATCTTCTTTTGCAACATACTTTAACCCCAAGATCGGGAAACTTTAACAATCCTACTTCAAAAGTGTGCAAAGCACTTTTTGGTATTTTTGGAAATTATGATATCAATTGGGCGCAAGTTATTTTGGATGAACTTCGTCCTAAAAATTTTGAAATGGGAGAAAACACTTTATATCATGGAATTTATCTTACTCGGATTTTCAACTATTTTGGAGTGGATTTCAAAGGTGAAGAATTTGTCTCTAGAAAAGTTTTTAATATCTCAAACATTTCTCTCATGAAAATCCCATATGTTTTTCAACCTTACGAGACTCTTACCGAAAAAGAAGAGCGTTTGGCTCATGAAGAAATGGAAGAGGAAGAAGAAGAAGAAAGGGATGAAATGGAAATAGAAGAAGAAGAAGAAGAAGGTGAAACATCCTTAGAAAGTATTGAATATCCTTCCAATCCATCCAACAAAACCCTTCTCAAAAACCAAAAGATAATTGTGGAGAATCAACGAATTTTAAAACGATCCGTTAGTAAGAAGTTGGATAACATGTCTTCGAAGATGAACAAGTTCTTTTCAAAAGTCAGCAAGAAACTTGGACTATCTTCATCATCTTCATCTTCTAACTAGTTTTATCTTTTAGTATCTTATTGTATTTGTCTTAGTTTGTTTCGAATGTTCGTGTAGTTCCTTATGTTTAATCATTGTATTATCCAATTATGCAATGAAATTGAATTTCCTTCCTGTTATCTAGTTTATTTTATATCTAGAATAAATGTTAATATATTATAGAAATATATATACATCATTATTCACAAGATAAAATTATCATCAATTTTCACTAAAGTATGTCGACATACCCCCCTAGACCATGTCGACATGTACTGGTCAGAAGTGACTATTGATTTTAAATTTGAATAACTACCAAATGTCTATTCATTTCAAACGAATTTCTACACCTATATATACCTCTGTCTTCCAGAAATCTTCATTGAAATTTATTTTTCATTATCTATATCCTTGATTTCTTTCTCTAATTCAATTATGGCCAATCCTACTCATAATCTATCTGAAAATCTTGAAGAAACACTCAATTCATTCAAGAATATTCTCTCTATCATCCTCCGTAATCAGCGTCACTTAGAAATAAGTCAAATGTAGATGATCAAGGAACAAGAGAGACACTTTGATGCAATTTGATGGATGATCTCCTCCCTGCACAAAGAAGATAACGAAGCACATCCTCCCGTTTCTCTAACTGTTAATAATGAAAATTGGGATGCCATCAAACAGGACCCTATCTTTGGAGAAGAAGGATGGGTTGATGTTCCTCGTAACGTTTAATTTTCTTTCTTTGATTGATTTGTTTGAATTAATTTGTTTGATTTGATTTGGTTTGGATTGATACTTTGTGTGGATTGATTTCATTTGGTTTGAAGTTTGCTGTATGAAACATGTATATATATATTAAAATGAATATAGTCTTTAGTTAAAGTTATTATG
The DNA here is from genome assembly GCA_030737815.1 of Allium fistulosum. Lineage (NCBI taxonomy): Eukaryota > Viridiplantae > Streptophyta > Magnoliopsida > Asparagales > Amaryllidaceae > Allium > Allium fistulosum. The sequence goes on along the minus strand of CM060903.1, from coordinate 695,901,750 downwards.
CTCATATGTATCATTATTTCTTAATATATATATATATATATATTCCGTTGTATAGTTTATCAATGCAGGTACTAAAGTCCAAGAGTAAGAGGGAGTAAATTTTTGTTGATGACAAAGGGGAAGAAGTATAAAATAGGGTAGTTAGGCATAGATTAAGGGGGAGTTATTAGTTTTAGGGGGAGTTATTAGGATAGAAGTGGTATTTTATAAACAAAGGTTGTTATCATCAAAAAGGGGGAGATTGTTAGTCCTTGAGATGATGGTTTTGATGACAACAACCTTAGAATAGATTATAAAATATAAATACTAACATTACAAGTTTAGATATATATGTATTTGCAGGATCTAACCATGCAGGTACCAAGAATGAAGACTGTACAGTATAGAGATTCAAGATACAGAGATAGAAGACTCATGAGTATCAAGATTATCAAGAGTTCAAGGTTAAGTCTGTTTTATTAGAAATATTTGTTAAAACTCGTAGAAAAGCACTGGCATCTTAATATCCAATTTATTCGTGGAATGGAATCCACTTCGAGCCCGTTAAAGGGATGGAACCCTAAGTAGGATGAAACCTACGAAAATCTAGTGGGACATTGTTTTGTATCCACTAATTTTAATTCAAATGATTTTTCAAAATTATCTTGTTTTCAAAATGATTTCAAAACATTCCTTTTTAAAAAGATTCAAAACCCTCGATTCCGTTTTTAAATAATTTTAGCCTCAAAAACATCTTTATTTTCAAAGTCAAAATACTCCTTTTTTAAATGTCTTTTCAAATAATATATTTAACTTTTAATATTTATACTTAGATTTAAATATAAAATTATAGTTAAATTATGTATTTATTGTTCTTTATATTTACTTATGAATTTCAACTATATTCAAGTATATTTATAAAGTTTTAAATAGTTTTTATATAAGATAAATATTGTTTTTATAGAAATTCAAAATATCATTTTTGGCTGAGGGATGTCGACATGCCCCTAGGTAGTATGTCGACATAGTGACAGTTGAAGTTCAAATTCAAATTTTAAAAGAAGTGTCTATTCGCCATAACTCTTCATGAATGGTCATGGCTGTTGGTTTTCTATAAATAGGGGTCAGTTTCAACGAATTTTTAATCACTTTTTTCTGGTTTTCACTCCTCTTCATCTTCCACATTTCTTATTATAAAATCATACCATTACTCTGCCAAAATCAACATCGAATCATACTCGATTACTTCTAGTTTGATTCTCCATCACTATCTCTACAAGGTTCTCAGTGCTATTCAGAGTTATAGGTTTCTTTGTAATATATTAGCGAGAAAAGGTGTGATTGTAGCCTTGTAAATCAATCAAGCGAGAAAAGGTGTGATTGTAGCCCTGGAAATCAATTGGGTGAACTTGTTGCCCAGTAAATCAAGTATCCCTACCCAGAGGATTGGTATTCTAGAGGGTATACCTCGTAGCCTTGAAATCGAGGGTTGTAATTGTTGAATTGCTTTTGAAAGGAAATCCGTACTTAGTTGTACGGGACTGGATGTAGGGTAGCTCCGAACCAGTATAAAATCCGGTGTGTTCTTTCCTTTACTGCTTTTACTTTATATTTGCATCTGTGTTTGATTCTGTGTTCATATCTGTGTCTGATTAGTGTATACATTGTTAATAAAGTAAGATAAACTCAAAAAGATTAACAAATTTCTTAAAACACTATTCACCCCCCCCCTCTAGTGTTAATTCTAGCCTTAAGATCCTTAATCCGCATTTCTCACACTGAGTGCGGCCTTGGTACGCAAGGAGTATAAAATCCAAAGGCCCGTATATTATATCAGCAAGCAATTCACAAAGCAGAAAGAAGTTATCCGAAGATAGAGAAACTAGCATACAAATTATTGATTGCTTCAAGGAAGTTACGGCCATATTCCAGGCTCACTCGATTAATGTACTAACTAACCAGCCATTGAGGAAAGTGCTACATCGATCCGAGACTTTAGGGAGATTCCTAAACTAGAATATTAAGCCTAGTCGGTACAATATAACATACCATCCTAGGAATGCGATACGAGGACAGGCATTGGCTAATTTCATTGCTGAATTCTCCGTCTGGGATGGAGAAATGGAATAAGATGTGGTCCAACAATCCTAGATGGACAGAATATATGCTACATTTTGAAGCTAGAGTTCCCGTTGACAAACAATAAAGTCGAATATGAAGCATTAATTGCGGGACTTCAGATAGCGAAGGAATCGTGAGTTAAGACACTACATATATTCAACGACTCTTAGTTGGTGGTTTGCTAGGTTAAGAAGAAATTTCAGGCTAAGGGAGCGAAACTTTCTCCTTACCTGATCAAGTTGCTAGAACTACTAAACGACATTGACCATTATACGATAATGCATGTCCCTAGAGAAGAGAATACGAAAGATGATTCATTAGAAAAACTGGCCAGTTCTGGGGATGGTCAAATTATGAGACTCATTCCAGTAAAGGTTTTGTTTGCTCCAAGCATAGAATAAATGGGTGTTAATTAGATCTTGGAGGCCGAGGAAGAAAAGGAGTCATGCATGACTCCAATTAACGATTACTTGCTGAAGGGAACTCTCCTGATTGGAAGGAATGAACGGTGAAAACTCCTACGTAAAGTACCTAATTTATTATGCAAGAAGGAGCGTTATATAGAAGAGGATACTAGACCCTCTACCATAATGTGTCACCAAAAATGAAGCTAAGATGATCCTTTTGGATGTACACGAAGGAAGCTATGGTGATCACTTTGGGGGTAGACATTAATGAAGAAGATTCTCTACAGGTATTTTTGGCGAACAATCAGCCGAGACATAGCTAATTACACCAGATGATATGATAGATGCCTAAGGTTTGTGAAGATACCTAGGGCCCAATCCACAAAGCTTACACAAATGGTTAGCCCATGGTCGTTTGCAATTTGGGGAGTTGATATCATGGGTGTGCTACTGATATCGAAGGATGGAGCGAAGTATGCTATTATAGCTGTGGATTACTTCCCAAAGGGGATGAAATAGAATCGCTAGCTACGATCACTATGAAAAAGCGAACAACTTAGTGGTGAGGAATATCATATACCAATTTGGAGTTCCATAGAAGATCATCATTGGTAATGGAACTCGATAAATTTGAGAGTGCCCAATTCAAAGATTTCTGTAGTCGGCACCGAATTGAGAAGAGCTTTTTGGAAGTAGCACACCCACAAGCAAATGGAGAAGTGGAGGCGACGAACAAGATCGTCAAATCTGTCCTGAAGAAATGAATTACAAGAGCTAAGGAAAACTTGGTTGATGAGTTACCACTAGCATTATGGGCTTATAGAATGACCCATATATCTGCGATTGGGCTTGTCCATTCATTTTGAATTATGGAACCGAGGCCAGGATTTCGATTGAACTTGAAGTCCTCTGTAACGACTAGCCATTTTCGACCCTTAAAAGTCGACACTAATACATCCATGGTATTCATATGCCGAGTATCCGAGTGCCATAAAGACATATTGTTGGGGTGAAAAAAAAGAAAAGACATAGCATAATCTCACATCGTGACGAGTAATATATAATATACATAGGAATTTACAAAGAGAAAACTTTAATATACATACAATCATCAGAGTAGACTAACCTATCATCAACCTGGACAGTTATAACAGTCTGTCATTTCAATTGCTGATAAATACAATATAAGAAATGTAGTGGAAATAAAAAGATATGTGAATACGTCTTGGAGGCATCCCAGCTCGTCAGTTGAAGCTCTAAAGCATCCACCTAAATCTAAAAAATATACTCAAGCTGACCCGAGCATTATAAGAAAATAACGCACGGACCAGTCTGGTAAACCAGCATGAGAAACAAAAATCATATGGATTTTAAATGTCATAAAACCATTCATAAATAAAGGTATCTCGTAACACCATGCCGTACATAAACACGGATAGGTTTTTACCTTATGATAACCAAACCATTTTATTAGAAAATCCAGTGATATTATAATAATATCTAGGGTTTAAAATAAATATTTAATTATAGCTGAAATGGTTACATTAATTACATTCCAACATAATAGGTATACAACAAAGTCCATAAAGGTATGTATTAGAGATTGGATTCCAACATGACAAGGCACTAGGGCACCACTTACCACAGTACACCTATAGAAAAATATGCCGAGGGCCACGCCTGGACCACCAACAAGCATAGAGCCGGCTGCCTCTTTAAAAGGGCATACCAAATTACCTCATCCCTCGGACACCGAGGTTGCAAACATTTCCCCCCGATCGTCCCGTGCTTATACCAAATCCGTAAATCCTGATTCTAGATCAAGGAATGATGCTCATAATGGTAGTGAACCACATAGCTCTGCGAGCATCCCCTGATTTTAGTCACTCTGGGTTGTGAGGCTTATGAGGCCATGCTTTTACCTTTTCCACCTAGCACTTTCCACTTGGAATGCTAACACTGCCCTCCAAACAATAATGAATGCTAGCATTAATCCATACAAGTTGTTTAGGATAAGAACAAACCCGAAGGACAACTTCTACTACATCAATTTTGGAATCATCCTTGGGATTAGTAGCAAGTAGCCCTCGCACTTCAGAGAACTAGATTCCATCATCTCGAACTAATCATAAACCACTTCCAAAATATAGAACATGCATATGGTTTTGAAATTGTTATGGTTTCGAGTCAACTCATATAAGTACACTCCCCCGCTTACCAAGTGCTCCAAAATCAATCGATAATTTCTCGTAAACTCAACTCCGATTCTTTTGGAAATAAATAGACAATACATAAGGTTGTAGATCACCTTCTAATCATTTAAGCAGATAGATTTCCTTATTATTTATCCTAGAGGAGCAAAACGAGATTATACGTACAATATAGCACCATCGAAGGTAACTGTACCATATAATTCCCATGTTTCTTCTATATATTTCCGAATTTATATTTGGTTAAGATTTGATAGTCGGTTATTTAATTATCATATAAACAAACATTCAAATCAAAGATTAAATTTCATGTAGAAACAACTAAGCCTCTTTTAATTAATCTTTCATTAATTTAAAACCAGTTTTTAAATACTTATATCAAAATACTTTTACAAAAATATACATATGTATACTACTCAATCACTATTCATTTATATTCTTTCAATGCTTGGAAAAATATCTATATACTTATATCAATGGTATAAATATATTCCAAAAAACACTGTGCTTTAAATACTTAGAAAATGTAACCATATACTTATCTTAATGGTATAAGTATATTAAGAAAACACTATGCTTTCAATACATAGAAAATGTAACCATATACTTATCTCAATGGTATAAGTATATACAAAAATTTTAAGAAAGATTTTCTGATATTTTAAAATCATATTAAATGGGTCAAAAACAAATGTCATTTAAAACATTGCTTACTATAAACCAGACCACTTTTCCTTCAGTGTTAAGTATGAAAAGGAATGTTTCCATACCACCATAATTAAGATTATCATTTATGGAAATCAAATCTCTTTCCTTTTATAAAATTCCTTTTGTAAATTTCCTTTAAAAATCTATTTATAAAACTCTTTTTTTATAAATCAATTATATACTTTAAAATACTTAAATAAACATCCAAACTCTTATTCAAAATGTTACTTTAAAATAATTACTTAATCCTTTTTTCAAAAATCTCTTCCCATTTAAAACAAGATAAACAAGTTTAATTATATAACAATCGCCTTTACTTTACTAAATAATTATTTAAAACATATTAATACTTTCAAACCTTTCTTAAAATAGTTATATAACTTTTCTAAATCATATTTGAAAGGAGTTCTCAAAATATCTAAGGTAGATCACTTTTATACTGTATAAATATCTTAAATTTCCAAACTGCATCCATAGCGTTTATCGCTATATGGACTATAAATTTTAAAACTTGTTATATAAATGAAATAGCCTTTAAACCACTTCGAAACTCTTTTAAAATATTTATACACCCATTTATAAAACTCCAGTTCTTTCTATATTTTAAACCACTATAGATATAGAAAACATCTTACTTCAAAATATTATAAAGTTGAAGTTATTTTCAAATCCATAACTTTCAAATTTGGAAAGAGGCTTAGCGACCATTATGACACAAAAAATAGCTAACATTTATTTTAATTCAACTCTCTAAGTCATATTACTAGTATTTACATAAGCAAGCATATATGTAAATAAAATCAACCATTAATAATCAATAGTTAACCCATCATTTATCCAATATTAATTAATCCACATATTAATTAACTGGCATATAAATAAATGTCCAAATTAATGTAATAGCAGAACGGTGTTTTATTCTGCTTAATAGATGTCTAAAATAATCTATTCAATTTAATTATAACAGAATGGTGTTTTATTCTGCCAAACAAATGTCATCAATGAAGTATAATTAATTTAACTACGTACGTTATTATTTAAATCAACGTGATTGCAAACAATTTATATTATTTAATCAATAAGTTATACTTCATTAAAACTATCAACTATTTATACCATAGTGTTGTACTCGTTAATACGAGTCAAATGCAAAAATCCACAGGTTAAATGGTTTTAAAATGAACACGTACGTCAATTTGAAGTTAACACGTTTAATTAATCTAATTAAATCACAAATTAAATAGAATCCTCACCCCAATCCAAGCCTAAAGCCCAGTTCACCCCAAACCAATTTGCAATAGTTCTTCTTCTCCCTCTTTCCCTAATTTGCTTCCAGTAAATGAGTACGTGCATGGCGTGCACTTGACACGGCCAACCACCTACTCGAACGTCGAACCAAGACCACCAGCAAACTCCTCTCCTCGAGCTCGGTCAATTGTACCCTACCACCTTGTTTCTGGCACCTCTAATCAAATTCCAACCATGTAGCCCAATTTCGAAAACGTGCTTCCAAGCATGTTTACACACCACCCACCGCTGCCACAACCACATACGGCCACCAACTCCTACACCATTCGACTCGCCATCGCCTTGCACACCACCAGCCCCATCTTTGGTTAATTCGACGCCGCCATCACCGTTAGCGATTACCATTTCCGAACCCTAAATCAAACTCCCTTTAAACCCTAGTTTGACCTCGTCCCACCAACTCCGACCACCATAGCCTCTGCGACCACCACCCATTGCTCCGCCATCACCAACGTCGCTTCCAGCACCAAACAGAGCTTCCCTCGACCAACAGATCATCGGAATTCGTTAGATGATCGGAAAATTATCATATAACCGCCACGATAAATCCTAACCTCCTAAATTCATGTGACAAACTCTAAAAATCTACGATTACAACCATACTCTCCGATCTCCATTGCATGATCGTTGAAATTCCTTCATTATTCGACCACCCTGTACTCAAACAATTGCCACCACCATACTCGACGAAATGACGAAAGACTATTTTTAGAAAATACTAGAGGTGAAATCAAACAACTTTGTAGTTAAAAGATTTGGCTAAAAATAAATAGATTGGGAGATGTTGAATTTTGAGGTTTGATGGAGGAGTTGTTTTATTTGTTTTCACTAGTACAGAGAAGATAGAAAATAAAGAAGGAGAATAAGAAAGAGAGATGGAGATGTGAAAATAAAGCAAATGTTGAGTGGATATGCATACTTATGACCAAAACAACACATTACTTCAAACTCAAGCAAACTAAAATCCATAATTCAAGCTAACCATCTAATCCAGCTCAAATCAACATTAAAGCTTGTTGAAAAATTTGAGTTTGATTTGATTTGAAAATGTTTTATGGTACTCCGCTACATAATATCACGTTGCCGTACAAACCGCGAACGGTAGAAATAAAAATACGATCGCATACAACAATGTGACGCAGTCACAAAACAACAACAAAATATGCTGGTTAACTAATTTTGTAAAATTTCAAAAATACCACCGTTTGCTGTAAAATATGTCAAATGAAAATTTAATTATTTCCCAAATTAAAAATTATGGAAAAAACCCATAAATACCAATAAAAGTTCGTTATAAAAAAATCAAGTCATTTTATTACCAATTGATCTTCTTTTTATATAAAACCATTCATTTAAATTTAAAAATAATTAAATATTTTAAAATCAAAGCGATAAAATTTCGGGTCGTTACATTCTTCCCCCCTTAAAAGAATTTCAACTCAAGAATTTCATCTCAAACAAATAAAGAATGAAACTAGTTAACAGAAAACTTAACCATTTTACTTCCCATACCTATTTGTGAAAACATTTTCATAAAACATGACTTAAGTTTAAAAACTTGTATAATACCCTACTACATCCTGAGGGTCTATACAACTATCTGATTCAAACCTTTTACTTTGAATTCAACTTGAGAAATAAATACCTGCTTTTTATTTCAAAACCCATTTTGAAATGATACTATATATTTTAACCAATATATATATATATATAGCTCGAGTAACCCCAAAATGATAGAAAGGAACTGGGGTACTACAAAATAGTATTATAACTCTCTTATCCAGAAGGGTAATACATAAGAGAAGTGCTTACCATCCGAACACATCTCTCTCCCATTTTTAGTTATTTTCGAGCCACTCGAACTAGTTAACATAAAAATACTTTTCTCCTTTTCAAACCCACTCTGGAACAATACTGTATATATTTCCCGAAATTGTTTTAACAAAGTATCTATTACCAACTTGCTTTGGTTTGTTCGGATACGAACTTGTTTCGATCATACAATGATAAAGAGAATAATTCACTAAGTGCACTGCAACGTTCGCCTAGGAAAACATCTGATTGTCACTAAAAATATTATTTAGATCATAACAAAACATACCAAGACTCATCCCCCAGACTAATCCAAAGAAAATGCTCCTTGCTTAAACTTTCTTTCCAAAATATTCATACTTGTAAAAACTTCTAGGTAATACTATTATTACTTTTTATTTTGAAAACAATTTGAAATCTTTTGCCAAAGACATCGGGATTTAAATCCCAAAAAATCCTTTTATTTATAAAACACAATTTTATAAACAAAGTTTTATAAAAACATCTTTAGTAAAATCCAAATTTAACCCAACATTAACACCGAACGTCTTATAGTCAAGCTGTGAAACTTAATTCACAAGGTGTTCGTTTCAATGTTCCCACAATTACTATCTGCCCAACCCATGTTTTAAGAAAAGAAAATTACTGATAAATCAACAAATAATAGTCAATGCTTAAAACTGCATTAGCATGACCAATCAAACCCTAAATGGTAATAATTGAATATTATCACTTCTTAACAAAAATACACATAAAAAATAACTATATTAATTTTTGAAAATTATTCATTTATATATAAAATATACTCCTAGGTAAAATTATTTCATTTACAAATTTGAAAATAATATTGTGTCGGTAGGCCTTGTTCAAATGTTTAGAAATTCCTATCAACAATGTTATCCAGATGTATCGACCAAAATTCATAAACCACTCAACCGATCTTTTTGCACAAAAAATGGGCAAACACCTCCAAGTCGTATCATTTAGTCGATTTTCTGTTGTTCTTAGTGATCTGGATACTTTATGCAAATATGTAAAAAGCAGGGACTAAACTGTAAAAGACACACAGGTTTATAGTGGTTCGGCCAGAATGCGCCTACGTCCACTTTATATCTTATTCTCCTTTACTGTTCAGATTACAAGTACAAAGCTTTGATTACAAGTGTATGAAAGTTGTTTGAAAGTTCTGTTCGTTCTTTAGCTCTCCAACTCATCCGCCATTGTTGTACCCTTGCCCCTCTATTTATAGAGTGAGGTTGGGGGTAGGGGTCTTGGATGTATGTAGCTGCTGGTGGGGCTGATGCAATCTGGCCTAGCAACGTTGGTTCGGTAGTGCTTTGGTTCGGCCATGGGTGGAGGCGTGGATTGATCCGGTAGTAGAGGATTGGTGTTGATTCGGCTAGGCTTTGGAAGCGAGTTGGTCCGGCGACGCCCTGGTCCGGTGGTGAGTGGAGAAATGGGTTGGTCCGGTGGTGGGGAGTAGGTGATTGACTCGGTAGGGAGTGGTTCGGTAGGGTCTTGGCTCGACAGTGAGTGGTCCGGTAGGGAGTGGTCCGGTAGGGCTTTGGCTCGGCAGTGAGTGGTCCGGTAGGGCCTTGGTTCGGTGGTGAGAATACGCCCAACATTTGCCCTCCAAAGTGGGGCATATGCCTGCATATGTCGCGCTTTGTTTTTTTTTCAGTTTGGATTCTCCCATTCGGCCCAAGTGCCGAACCAGCTGGTCCGGTTATCCTATGCTTGCCTATAAGTAAGGGCCTTATGCTCTCGTTATTCCTTACTATCTGAAATAGCCGAACCAAATTCTTTCCTGCCGAATCAATCATTTCACCGAACCAGTTTGATTGCCGGACCAGGTGAGCTTTTCTTCCACCGAATAAACTTTATGCTTGAATTACCGAATGATCTCCTAAGGAGCGTAAGTGCCGAATGAACTTCAAGTCTCGAATTACCGAACGGTACTTTTATGTTTTGAACTATAAATGAGACTCCAGACTGTTAGGTATTTGCTTGTTTATATTTCTATACTCCTTGTTCTAACGATACGTTTTCTCGTGTTTGCAGATAATGTCTCATAAAGTAGAAACCCGTTCTGATAAAAAGAAATCTAAGGATAAAGGAGAGTCCTCCATCGTGCCCCCAGTCCAGGCAGAACCGGGACGACATGGACCTACCCCGAGATCGTTAGTGGACGGGTACGGTCCACAAGAGCTCTTGAACTCACCGCCTGATTGCATTCCCAGCTCCCTCAAAGATGAGCATCTTGACGCTATATCTAGATCTTTTGGGATTGATAGAGCGCAGATGAGGTTGGTGTGCAGTTGGAGGATGATGATCAAGGAGCAGAGGCTGGTAAGTCTTCTCTTTTGGCTTTTTGTAACCTGACTGCTTATCGCTTATCTAATGGATTCTTCTTCTGGATTGGACAGGTGAGACCTCCGAGGTACTGACTACCTCCGGCCAGCATGCTGAGAGTTTCGATCCCGTAGCTAAGTAGATCTTGGAGGGCCGGTAGGATAGAGGTGAAGCTCCGATGCAGCTGACTCCCTGACTTGACCTGGATGTCTTTTTGGTTTGTTTGACATTGCTGTCTACGCTAGCTCTGTGATTCCATCGTGTTTGATGCCAGTTTCTTGCTTAAGATATAATTTCATACCTTGCAAAGTTAATGTGATGTGCGAATAAATTATAGCTATGTATTTATTTACAAGAGAAGAAAGTACCGCCCTTCATGTCTTAGTTGTAGATGGTAGCTTTGAATGTCTTATATGACTGAGTATGGAATGTAGTTGATTGACCTGTCATTCCATTTTGAGTTCTTATCCCCATCGGTGAGCGTCTCCTACTTTGTGTCCTGTACTTTAGGGGTCGTTATAGAGGATAGGAGGAAAGTTTTTAAATAAGATAGAAATATAAGAAAAAGTAAAACTTCCAATCACGGAAGGCCTGCGATGTGCTTAAGTTCGAGGCAAACGGGTTTTGTAGTCACTTTCCCTAGTTGTGGGTCTTGGAGACATTTGTCACCCATCTTACGCCTCCGCGGGGAGTTTATCTTTTTTACCACAGCCGTACTTAAGACACTCGGAGCCGAGATCGCGCACAGTAACTACCCGGGCCATTATGGCCCATAATCGTGGGTATTATTCGATTTACCGTGGCCGACTAGCATGGGTGCCGATCGTCAACCGTGAACTACCCCTGGCTGGCCACACCTTATGTTGGGGCTTAAAGTAGGTTCACGGTTGCCGGCGAGCCGAACGCCGTAATGAGCTACCTAGGCTATTGTCGGCCTACTCGGTGGCTTATAATCGGCTCATTACAGTTGGCTTTAAGGGCAGATCGCGAGCAATGAGTTAACCCGCAACAGAGGGATGCTGGAGCAAAAGTGTCTCATTGGCGAGGGCATAGATTCGCATAGTACCTGTTAGGTCTTATCCAGGTGAAGTCGCGCCATGATGTGTCTTGAATGGAAATGCCATTACACAGGATTTCGTTCAACAGAAAAGGATAAGGTTAACAAGCAGCCAAGATATAAAGGAACAAGTTAAAAAGAGACAAGTTTTTAAAGTGGTTCGGCACGAAAATGCCTACGTCCACTGATTCTCTTTGTTAATTCACTTCATATGGGCAGTACAAGTTAAGAAAAGTATCGACGAAGGTGTTGGATGTTCCATGCCCTCTGGAACACCTCTCCGCCCACTGTTGACAAAATATAAGCTCCGTTCTGGAGATCTTTATGAATTACATATGGTCCGTCCCAGATTGGATCTAGCGCTACGGGGCGCGGGAAGATTCGCTTGAGGACAAGGTCTCCTTTTTGTAAGCTACGATGCTTGACTTTGGAGTTGTATTGCGTTGCCACTTTTTGCTTGTGAGCTGCTGCTTTGAGGGCTGCATCATTTCTTCTTTCCTCAATTAGATCCAAAGACATGTGAAGGAGTTCTTCGTTCTCTTCTGGGTTATAATGGATCCTACGGTGGGAAGGCACTATAGTTTCAACTGGGAGCATAGCCTCCGATCCGTATGCCAAAGAGAAAGGAGTATGCCCCGTTGATGTTCTGAAAGATGTGCGATAGGCCCAAAGTACCGTAGGAAGTTCATCCACCCAAGTGCCTTTTGACTTATCAAGTTTCTTTTTTATTAGAGTTTTGATAATTTTGTTGACAGCTTCGACTTGTCCGTTTGTTTGGGGATAAGCTACAGATGAGAAGCTTTTGTGAATTCCGTGCTCTTGGCACCAGTTGGCGAACTCCTCGCTGTCAAACTGAAGTCCATTGTCCGAAATGATTTTAAGTGGGACTCCGTACCTACATAGAACATTTTTGATCAAGAAGTTAATAACTTTTGCTGAAGATACTTTATTTAGGGGTTCTGCTTCCACCCATTTGGTGAAATAGTCGACTGCCACTATAGCATATTTGGCTCTGCCTCGGCCCATTGGCAGTTCGCCAATCAAGTTAATTCCCCATACTGCAAAGGGCCAAGGGCTGGTCATTTGAGTAATCTTAGTTGTTGGTAGCTGCGGAATCTTAGCAAATTTCTGACATCTGTCACGTTTTTTGACGAAATCTAAGGCGTCTTTGCTTAAGTTGGGCCAGAAATATCCATATCGGGGTATCTTCTTTGCCAGAGTCTGCCCTCCAGTGTGATCTCCGCAGCTTCCTTGATGGATGTTGGATAAGATTTCCTTTGCTTCCCTTCCAGCGACACACCTTAATAAGGGGTTAGAGAAGCCGCGCCGATAAAGGGTGCCTTCTTGTATTGTGTAGCGGGAAGCTCTCCTCAAGATTTTCTTGACTTCGTTACGCTTGTCGGGCAGTGTGCCGTCTTGTAAGTATTTTTGGATGGGAGTCATCCAAGTTTCCTCTTTGACTGCAGCTATCAGATTCACCTGCTCGAAACTCGGGGTCAGCTGCTTTGAGATGGCCACTGCTTCGGAAATAGTGACGTTTCTCATGCTAGCTTGCTTTGCCAATTCGTCGGCTTCTTAGTTCTCTTCCCGAGGGATGTGTTTGATCAAATAGTGATCCAATTGATCGAGAAGCAGCTTGGTCTTCTTTAGATATGCTGTGAGTCGTTCTTCTCGAGCCTGAAATTCTCCTAGTATTTGATTTACAATAAGTTGAGAATCACTATGAATACATAAAGAATTAGCTTCAATCTCTAAGGCAAGTTCTAATCCAGCTATCACTGCTTCATACTCTGCATCGTTGTTGGTGGCAGCGAATTCCAACTTTAGAGCATAGTGTAGCTTATTTCCCCTGGGAGTGATTATTACCACACCTGCCCCCGAGCCTTGTTCGTTTGATGCTCCATCCACAAAGAGATTCCACTTGATGTCTTCTGCTATTTCTGATTGCTCCTTACCTTCGTTGGTAGTGAATTCGGCAATGAAATCGGCCATGGCTTGTCCCTTGATGGCGGTGCGAAGATGGTAGGTATAGCTCTTCGCCTTTGTTCGGAGTTGAGAGTACTGATGGTCTTTGGAGGTGTTCGATTAAGTTAAGGAAAGCTGTTAAGCATTCGTCAGTCCATTCGAACTTTCCTTTGTCTTTCTTTAGAGCTTCGAAGAAGGGGATGCATTTGTCAGTTGCTTTAGAGATGAATCTGCTCAGGGCGGCCACCTTCCCATTTAGGCTTTGCATTTCTTTTCGGGTAGAAGGTATCCTGATATCTTTCAGAGCTCGGACTTGTTCAGGGTTTGCTTCAATTCCTCTGGCATGGACGATGAATCCCAGGAACTTTCCTGATGATACTCCGAAGGAGCACTTTAGAGGATTCAGCTTCATTCCATATTGGCGAAGTACTTGAAACATCTCGCTCAGGTGGCTTACGTGATTGTCGGCTTTCCTTGATTTTACCAGCATGTCATCCACGTAATCTTCCATAGTTTGTCCTATTAGCCCCGCAAACATCTTGTTGACGAGGTGCTGATAGGTGGCTCCTGCGTTTTTAAGTCCAAAAGGCATTACTCTGTAGCAGTACAACCCCCGGTCAGTGATGAAACTAGTGTGGTCTTGATCGGGATCATGCATAGGAATTTGGTTATATCCTGAGTATGCGTCCATAAAAGATAAGAGTTCGTGCCCGGCTGTGCTGTCCACAAGCTGATCGATTCGGGGAAGTGGGAAGCAATCCTTCGGGCATGCCTCATTTAAGTTGGAGAAGTCAATGCATGTTCGCCACTTCCCAATAGCCTTCTTTACTAGTACCGGGTTAGCGATCTGTTTGCACCAAAAATGGTCACAAACCCCAAGTGTTGTGAAAGCACCAGTGTATGAATACAAATCAGCAATATTCAAACACAAATATCAGATCTAAGCAAGCAACAAACAACAATCCAGAAATAATGAACAGTGACACGCAATTTATAGTGGTTCGGCTATCTCCGGCCTACGTCCACTTCAAGGATTTTTATCTTTTATTGATGTTCTTCGCTGATTACAGATGATTACAGAAAATACAATGAATGAATCTGAATATAACAGCAATGGAAAGGAGTAGAGTTGAATCCGGCAGAGTCTGGACGTTGAATGGCCAAAAAGATCTCTTTTCTGTAGGCTTCAAGGGGCTATTTATAGGCGTAGGAGGCCCAGATCTCGCCCAATCTTCAGGAGACTTCTTCTGGCACGTGAGGGGGTCCACGCGCCCGGTCCCACCAAGTTTCAGCTCCATCTGGGATCGATTCGAAACAATTTCGTATCGATCAGGAATTGCTCCAATCGAGCTGAAACTTGGTAGGATTGCTCTTTACCTTGTGTGGAAGCTACTGTGAAAATTTCGTTGCATTTGGACCAGCGGTTTGTGAGATATGATCGATACAAGACTGTATTCTCGTGTGTGCTGCTCTGTTCGAATCCATGGATTCGTATCCATCGCTCCGAATCGACCTGGGCACGTGAGCGCGTAATGACGTGGTGCGGAACTCTTGGATCTCTCCACCTTTTTTGCCGCGTCGAACGAGTCATTCGCATCTAGCGCCGAAGCTTCGCCCATACCAGCTCTTTCTTCGCATCCACGTGCTTCTGTCTTTACTCGAACCGGTTATCGATTCGACGCAGTCCTCGTTCGCATCGATTATAGGGATACGAAGAAGGACTTATGCGCTATCGATTCGAATAACTACGAACCACATGGATACGAACCAAGGCTCTGTAATCGATTCGAACCGGGTCTACCCCTGATCGATACGAAATGTTTCGCCTACGATGGATACGAGCTAAACTGATACGACGCTACCGCCTCTGGATCGATGTGAGGAGTCCAATACCGGATGGATTCGAACAACTCCGATTCGAACAAAGCTCTAGGAAGGTTGAGGCGACGTCGCTCAGATGGGTACGGGACTGATCGATTCGAACAAACCAAGGCGATGGTTTCTGATGGATTCGAATATGATTGATTCGATGGATTCGAACACATCATCACCTTAGCTCGCCGATGGATTCGAACAGCATCTATTTAACTTGTATCAGTCATATCTCCCTCCTACGAACTCTGATTAAGCTGAAACTTGAAACGTTGGCTCTCACGGCTCGGCATGTCATGTCTTGTCAATTACAGCCCAATCCGAGCTCGGACAAAATCCATCGATATCCATGATCATCCTGAAATGCATATTTAATATTCATGGTTGGTTAATATTGATTTCAGTTAATTTTTGGGTATCTCAGCTTTGCCAAAAAGTGGGATAACACTTTGCCCCCCAAAACATGCCTTTTGGTAAAAGGTGTGTTTTGATTAGTCTCAATTCGAATGTAGTAAGCTCAGGTTTTATTCGAATCTTATGATATTTTCAATTGAATTCATGGCCGTTCGAAGCCGAAGCGTTATCAACTTCTGCCAGTGGAAGTTAAGAATGAAATTCTACAGTCTTTCCGGACTGTTGACGATCGCTCCGGACCCTTGCGAAGCCCATTCTAGACTTAGCGGTTGAATAGAAAGATCTTATTGCACTCCGGCGTTGCTTTCTATTCCTTGCACTCTGGCCCCAGTTAGGACGTGAAGCGATGTCTTGGCCGTTCTGGGCCGATCGTAGCCTCTCCGGGCTCCTGCTGGATCCCCTCCTGTCACTCTCCGGTGAAAGGGAAACAACGTTAAGTGGGTCGATCCTGTCGCTCTCCGGCGAAGCGATCCACTTCTTGCACTCCGGTTCAGTGTATCTGAACATTAAGCGATGTCTTGGCCTAAATCGTCGGCCGATCATAGCCTCTCCGGGCCCTTGCTGGATCCCATCCTGTCACTCTCCGGTGAAGGTGAAACAGCGCTTAAGTGAGTCGATCCTGTCGCTATCCGGCGAAGCAACTCACTTCTTGCACTCCGGACTCCGTCTCTCCGGGTAGGGTCATAAAGCGATCATAATTTTGTATCAGTACGTAATATTCGTCCTTTAACTCTCCGGTCAAAGGCTTATTCAGGAAATTCAAGTTTATTTATTAAATTCAGACCCTAAATGCTCAATCTCAAACATCATGGAAAAACTAAACAACGCCTCTCCGGGCTGAACGGTCTATACCATCTCAGAGCATGCCTAGGGGTCTCTCTGGTTCCCATACATGAGTGAGTGGAATAGCCGTTTTATTTTGAAAGCAAATCTAATGACATTATTTGGCCGAAGTCCAAATCTCGAACTTGGCCCTTGCCATCTTAATCAGTTGATGATGAGTCGTGATCCCGATCCAGGATCGTTTCTGTTAGGTGGAGGCGGTAGTTGTTCAGGCCTTACCGCTGCCGCCCGTTCTCTGACATATTGTGGCAGCTTACCACTTCTGGCATGTTCTTCCACCTCATCCCTTAGGTGGCGGCATTCATCGGTAGTGTGTCCATCCAGTTCATGGAATAGGCAGTATTTTCCAGTCCTGCATTCCCGCTCCGTGGGATCTCTCCTGGGTGGTTTTCGATAGGGGAGTTGCCCCCGAGTTTCAGTGTAAATCCTTTCTAGGCTCGCCGTCAGATCTGTGAATTGCCTGAATCTAGGCTCTCTGAACTTCTTCCGTTTATCAGGACCATCATGTGTGTCATCCTGCTTTCTCTTTCCTTTGTCTGCTCCAGACTGTCCTCCCGCGGTTCCTTCGCTTCGTGTAGTGTTTATTTCCTGCCTCTCGGCTCGTGATTCCTCTAGTCGAATGAATTTTTCAGCTTCATGATAGAACTCTCCTAGATCTTGCGGTGGGTCTCTGGTCAGAGAATCTTTGAATTCGGTGCCTTCTGCAATTCCTGCTACTGCCGCCATCAAAATCATTGATGGATCTGGGCGATCTACAGAAGCCACCGTTGCATTGAATCGCAATAAAAAATCTTTTATGGACTCTCCAGTCCTTTGCTTTATCGAGGCTAAAGTCATCACACACTTGGGTCGCGTCACATGGACCCTAAACTGTCTCATGAAGCATTCCACTAGCTCACCCCATGTCCTGATTGATCCAGTCTCTAGTTGTCTGAACCAAAGCGCAGCCAAATCTGATAGAAACAAAGGGAAGCATCGTGCCATCACTTCCTCGGATGCCCCCAGCACTTCCATATGCCTGATGTATCTGGTAACGTGCATGGTCGGGTCTGACTTTCTGTCATATGGATCCAGCGTCGGCAGTTTGAACTTTGGAGGGTTCCTTGCATTCCTGATATTTGGAGTGAACGGACTCCGACTGACTTCCTCCAATCCTCCGCTAGACAATCCTCCTCTCATGAGTCGTCGCACTAATCCAGCCATCTTTTCATCTCCATCCTGGGGTTGCCCTCTCGGTCTTGAAGGGTATTCTGGTACGTACTCTTCGTGCGGCCCGTTAGCATCAGCATTGGCCCTAGCTTGTTGAACTCCGTTTGTTGGCCTTCCAGCATCGGATCCCGAGGGTCTGCCCCCGAGTCCTTGTTGATTGTCCTCTGGATCTGCATTCTGTTCTTCATCAGGTTCCGCAATCCTAGCTCCTTGTTCCACATTCATAGCCGCTGTAGCTGGTCCTAGGCTCTGCATCCCTGCAGCTCTCATCTGTTCAAAGAAATTCTGCAGCATCTCTTGTTGACTTTTCATCATTCTTTCGTGCATCAGATTGGTCATGGTCTCCATTTCGTCTCTAGTGATGTAGATCGAAGCCGGTTCTTCTCCAGCACCAGAGGATGCCTCTTGACTTCCTCCTTGATGGCTTCTTTCGGCTCTTTGTCTTCTACTTGTTTGTCGAGTCATTGTCTTCAAATCTTCGAGTTTTCAAATCTGAACTTCGAATCTGGTGTAGCGGGTGCTAGTCCCTCTCAGTGAAAGCACCAAAGTGTTTGCACCAAAAATGGTCACAAACCCCAAGTGTTGTGAAAGCACCAGTGTATGAATACAAATCAGCAATATTCAAACACAAATATCAGATCTAAGCAAGCAACAAACAACAATCCAGAAATAATGAACAGTGACACGCAATTTATAGTTGTTCGGCTATCTACGGCCTACGTCCACTTCAAGGATTTTTATCTTTTATTGATGTTCTTCGCTGATTACAGATGATTACAGCAAATACAATGAATGAATCTGAATATAACAGCAATGGAAAGGAGTAGAGTTGAATCCGGCAGAGTCTGGACGTTGAATGGCCAAAAAGATCTCTTTTCTGTAGGCTTCAGGGGGCTATTTATAGGCGTAGGAGGCCCAGATCTCGCCCAATCTTCAGGAGACTTCTTCTGGCATGTGAGGGGGTCCACGCGCCCGGTCCCACCAAGTTTCAGCTCCATCTGGGATCGATTCGAAACAATTTCGTATCGATCAGGAATTGCTCCAATCGAGCTGAAACTTGGTAGGATTGCTCTTTACCTTGTGTGGAAGCTACTGTGAAAATTTCGTTGCATTTGGACCAGCGGTTTGTGAGATATGATCGATACAAGACTGTATTCTCGTGTGTGCTGCTCTGTTCGAATCCATGGATTCGTATCCATCGCTCCGAATCGACCTGGGCACGTGAGCGCGTAATGACGTGGTGCGGAACTCTTGGATCTCTCCACCTTTTTTGCCGCGTCGAACGAGTCATTCGCATCTAGCGCCGAAGCTTCGCCCATACCAGCTCTTTCTTCGCATCCACGTGCTTCTGTCTTTACTCGAACCGGTTATCGATTCGACGCAGTCCTCGTTCGCATCGATTATAGGGATACGAAGAAGGACTTATGCGCTATCGATTCGAATAACTACGAACCACATGGATACGAACCAAGGCTCTGTAATCGATTCGAACCGGGTCTACCCCTGATCGATACGAAATGTTTCGCCTACGATGGATACGAGCTAAACTGATACGACGCTACCGCCTCTGGATCGATGTGAGGAGTCCAATACCGGATGGATTCGAACAACTCCGATTCGAACAAAGCTCTAGGAAGGTTGAGGCGACGTCGCTCAGATGGGTACGGGACTGATCGATTCGAACAAACCAAGGCGATGGTTTCTGATGGATTCGAATATGATTGATTCGATGGATTCGAACACATCATCACCTTAGCTCGCCGATGGATTCGAACAGCATCTATTTAACTTGTATCAGTCATATCTCCCTCCTACGAACTCTGATTAAGCTGAAACTTGAAACGTTGGCTCTCACGGCTCGGCATGTCATGTCTTGTCAATTACAGCCCAATCCGAGCTCGGACAAAATCCATCGATATCCATGATCATCCTGCAATGCATATTTAATATTCATGGTTGGTTAATATTGATTTCAGTTAATTTTTGGGTATCTCAGCTTTGCCAAAAAGTGGGATAACACTTTGCCCCCCAAAACATGCCTTTTGGTAAAAGGTGTGTTTTGATTAGTCTCAATTCGAATGTAGTAAGCTCAGGTTTTATTCGAATCTTATGATATTTTCAATTGAATTCATGGCCGTTCGAAGCCGAAGCGTTATCAACTTCTGCCAGTGGAAGTTAAGAATGAAATTCTACAGTCTTTCCGGACTGTTGACGATCGCTCCGGACCCTTGCGAAGCCCATTCTAGACTTAGCGGTTGAATAGAAAGATCTTATTGCACTCCGGTGTTGCTTTCTATTCCTTGCACTCTGGCCCCAGTTAGGACGTGAAGCGATGTCTTGGCCGTTCTGGGCCGATCGTAGCCTCTCCGGGCTCCTGCTGGATCCCCTCCAGTCACTCTCCGGTGAAAGGGAAACAACGTTAAGTGGGTCGATCCTGTCGCTCTCCGGCGAAGCGATCCACTTCTTGCACTCCGGTTCAGTGTATCTGAACATTAAGCGATGTCTTGGCCTAAATCGTCAGCCGATCATAGCCTCTCCGTGCCCTTGCTGGATCCCATCCTGTCACTCTTCGGTGAAGGTGAAACAGCGCTTAAGTGAGTCGATCCTGTCGCTATCCGGCGAAGCAACTCACTTCTTGCACTCCGGACTCCGTCTCTCCGGGTAGGGTCATAAAGCGATCATAATTTTATATCAGTACGTAATATTCGTCCTTTAACTCTCCGGTCAAAGGCTTATTCAGGAAATTCAAGTTTATTTATTAAATTCAGACCCTAAATGCTCAATCTCAAACATCAGGGAAAAACTAAACAACGCCTCTCCGGGCTGAACGGTCTATACCATCTCAGAGCATGCCTAGGGGTCTCTCTGGTTCCCATACATGAGTGAGTGGAATAGCCGTTTTATTTTGAAAGCAAATCTAATGACATTATTTGGCCGAAGTCCAAATCTCGAACTTGGCCCTTGCCATCTTAATCAGTTGATGATGAGTCGTGATCCCGATCCAGGATCGTTTCTGTTAGGTGGAGGCAGTAGTTGTTCAGGCCTTACCGTTGCCGCCCGTTCTCTGACATATTGTGGCAGCTTACCACTTCTGGCATGTTCTTCCACCTCATCCCTTAGGTGGTGGCATTCATCGGTAGTGTGTCCATCCAGTTCATGGAATAGGCAGTATTTTCCAGTCCTGCATTCCCGCTCCGTGGGATCTCTCCTGGGTGGTTTTCGATAGGGGAGTTGCCCCCGAGTTTCAGTGTAAATCCTTTCTAGGCTCGCCGTCAGATCTGTGAATTGCCTGAATCTAGGCTCTCTGAACTTCTTCCGTTTATCAGGACCATCATGTGTGTCATCCTGCTTTCTCTTTCCTTTGTCTGCTCCAGACTATCCTCCCGCGGTTCCTTCGCTTCGTGTAGTGTTTATTTCCTGCCTCTCGGCTCGTGATTCCTCTAGTCGAATGAATTTTTCAGCTTCATGATAGAACTCTCATAGATCTTGCGGTGGGTCTCTGGTCAGAGAATCTTTGAATTCGGTGCCTTCTGCAATTCCTGCTACTGCCGCCATCAAAATCATTGATGGATCCGGGCGATCTACAGAAGCCACCGTTGCATTGAATCGCAATAAAAAATCTTTTATGGACTCTCCAGTCCTTTGCTTTATCGAGGCTAAAGTCATCACACTCTTGGGTCGCGTCATATGGACCCTAAACTGTCTCATGAAGCATTCCACTAGCTCACCCCATGTCCTGATTGATCCAGTCTCTAGTTGTCTGAACCAAAGCGCAGCCAAATCTGATAGAAACAAAGGGAAGCATCGTGCCATCACTTCCTCGGATGCCCCCAGCACTTCCATATGCCTGATGTATCTGGTAACGTGCATGGTCGGGTCTGACTTTCCGTCATATGGATCCAGCGTCGGCAGTTTGAACTTTGGAGGGTTCCTTGCATTCCTGATATTTGGAGTGAACGGACTCCGACCGACTTCCTCCAATCCTCCGCTAGACAATCCTCCTCTCATGAGTCGTCGCACTAATCCAGCCATCTTTTCATCTCCATCCTGGGGTTGCCCTCTCGGTCTTGAAGGGTATTCTGGTACGTACTCTTCGTGCGGCCTGTTAGCATCAGCATTGGCCCTAACTTGTTGAACTCCGTTTGTTGGCCTTCCAGCATCGGATCCCGAGGGTCTACCCCCGAGTCCTTGTTGATTGTCCTCTGGATCTGCATTCTGTTCTTCATCAGGTTCCGCAATCCTAGCTCCTTGTTCCACATTCATAGCCGCTGTAGCTGGTCCTAGGCTCTGCATCCCTGCAGCTCTCATCTGTTCAAAGAAATTCTGCAGCATCTCTTGTTGACTTTTCATCATTCTTTCGTGCATCAGATTGGTCATGGTCTCCATTTCGTCTCTAGTGATGTAGATCGAAGCCGGTTCTTCTCCAGCACCAGAGGATGCCTCTTGACTTCTTCCTTGATGGCTTCTTTCGGCTCTTTGTCTTCTACTTGTTTGTCGAGTCATTGTCTTCAAATCTTCGAGTTTTCAAATCTGAACTTCGAATCTGGTGTAGCGGGTGCTAGTCCCTCTCAGTGAAAGCACCAAAGTGTTTGCACCAAAAATGGTCACAAACCCCAAGTGTTGTGAAAGCACCAGTGTATGAATACAAATCAGCAATATTCAAACACAAATATCAGATCTAAGCAAGCAACAAACAACAATCCAGAAATAATGAACAGTGACACGCAATTTATAGTGGTTCGGCTATCTCCGGCCTACGTCCACTTCAAGGATTTTTATCTTTTATTGATGTTCTTCGCTGATTACAGATGATTACAGCAAATACAATGAATGAATCTGAATATAACAGCAATGGAAAGGAGTAGAGTTGAATCCGGCAGAGTCTGGACGTTGAATGGCCAAAAAGATCTCTTTTCTGTAGGCTTCAGGGGGCTATTTATAGGCGTAGGAGGCCCAGATCTCGCCCAATCTTCAGGAGACTTCTTCTGGCATGTGAGGGGGTCCACGCGCCCGGTCCCACCAAGTTTCAGCTCCATCTGGGATCGATTCGAAACAATTTCGTATCGATCAGGAATTGCTCCAATCGAGCTGAAACTTGGTAGGATTGCTCTTTACCTTGTGTGGAAGCTACTGTGAAAATTTCGTTGCATTTGGACCAGCGGTTTGTGAGATATGATCGATACAAGACTGTATTCTCGTGTGTGCTGCTCTGTTCGAATCCATGGATTCGTATCCATCGCTCCGAATCGACCTGGGCACGTGAGCGCGTAATGACGTGGTGCGGAACTCTTGGATCTCTCCACCTTTTTTGCCGCGTCGAACGAGTCATTCGCATCTAGCGCCGAAGCTTCGCCCATACCAGCTCTTTCTTCGCATCCACGTGCTTCTGTCTTTACTCGAACCGGTTATCGATTCGACGCAGTCCTCGTTCGCATCGATTATAGGGATACGAAGAAGGACTTATGCGCTATCGATTCGAATAACTACGAACCACATGGATACGAACCAAGGCTCTGTAATCGATTCGAACCGGGTCTACCCCTGATCGATACGAAATGTTTCGCCTACGATGGATACGAGCTAAACTGATACGACGCTACCGCCTCTGGATCGATGTGAGGAGTCCAATACCGGATGGATTCGAACAACTCCGATTCGAACAAAGCTCTAGGAAGGTTGAGGCGACGTCGCTCAGATGGGTACGGGACTGATCG
This sequence comes from Allium fistulosum, assembly GCA_030737815.1. Classification (NCBI taxonomy): domain Eukaryota; kingdom Viridiplantae; phylum Streptophyta; class Magnoliopsida; order Asparagales; family Amaryllidaceae; genus Allium; species Allium fistulosum. The sequence goes on along the minus strand of CM060903.1, from coordinate 695,877,779 downwards.
ATTCGAACAAACCAAGGCGATGGTTTCTGATGGATTCGAATATGATTGATTCGATGGATTCGAACACATCATCACCTTAGCTCGCCGATGGATTCGAACAGCATCTATTTAACTTGTATCAGTCATATCTCCATCCTACGAACTCTGATTAAGCTGAAACTTGAAACGTTGGCTCTCACGGCTCGGCATGTCATGTCTTGTCAATTACAGCCCAATCCGAGCTCGGACAAAATCCATCGATATCCATGATCATCCTGCAATGCATATTTAATATTCATGGTTGGTTAATATTGATTTCAGTTAATTTTTGGGTATCTCAGCTTTGCCAAAAAGTGGGATAACACGATCCACTCTGGGTAGATGGCTTCTCGTATGAAGTTATTGGCAAGTAGGTTCTTTACTTCTTCATCGAGGGCTGTTGATCGTTCTGCCCCCATACTTCTCTTTTTTCTGTTTTATTGGCGCCTTGGTAGGATCGATGTTTAGTACGTTGCATGCTATGTCTGGGGAGATTCCAGTCATGTCAGCGTGCGTCCATACAAACACATCCAAGTTGTGGTGGAGAAAATTAATGAGTTGTTCCTTCAATTCTGCTTTTAGTTGGGACCCGACTTTCAATAGTCTACTCGAGTCGTGTTTGTCCACAGATATAAATTCCATAGCCTCTACAGGCTCGGCGGTGGCCTCCTCCTCTTTGTCCCTGGGGTCTAATTCATTGAAAGGGTCACTGGTATATCGAAGAGGAGGGGCTTTCTTTAGTTGCTATGCTTCCAAACTTTTTGTGCAGAGGGCAGTCTCTGCACTCTTCCCTTTATCCTTCCTGCGGTTATTGTGAAGTTCAGTTACATAGAAATCTCGAGCGATGTCCTGGTCTCCCTCTACTTCCCCTATTCCATTGTCCGTTGGAAATTTCATCTTCAGGCACCATGGGGCTAGGACAATCTGGAAGTCAGACAAGGCTGGTCTTCTTAAGAAGGCGTTGTAGGCCGAGTGGTTTTCTATCAACACAAATGTTTGTTTCCGCACAACGGAGCGGGGATGACTTCCAATTTCAACAAAGAGGTCCAGTCGCCCGAGGGGCATCTTCGCATTTCCAGTGAAACCGTTTAGTGGTTTATTGCAGGGAAAAACATCCTTTAATGAAAGCTTCATTTTGTCGAATGCATGCTTGAATAGGATATTCACTGAGCTTCCAATGTCTACTAGAATTCGAAAAACTTCGGCTGGACCGAGCTGGGCAGAGATAACCATGGGATCCGTGTGAGGGTACTGCCTTCCCTCCAGGTCATGCCTACTGAATGTGATGTCATCATTCTCTATCCGCTTCGGGTGGCGTTCTTCTATAATAGAATTAACGCATTCTTCATCGTTTCTAAGTGACTTTCCGTACCTTTCCATCTCTGCCCAGCTTCCGTCGGCGATGTGTGGCCCTCCCGAGATGGTATGGACCACAATCTTCTCTTGACTGGAGCCGCTGGTGTTGCGATTTCCCCTGCCTATTTCTGGGGAGGGTAGCCTTGGGTTCTCATTGGCAGGAGCTGGAGTCCTGTTCTGATCTTTTACATAGCGTTCTAGTCTCCTTCTTCTGATGTGTTCTTCAATCAAGTCCCGGAGATGATGGCATTCATTGGTATCATGCCCATGGGATTCGTGGAAGCGGCAGAATTTTCCAGACTTAATTGCGTTATCTGATTCCTTCTTATGTGGGGGGCGTTTGTATTTAACTTCGTCTTGAGTGGCCAGGAAGATGTTTTCGATCGTTTCATTCAAAGGGGTGTAAGCGTCAAATCTCGGTCCTGGCCGATATAGACGCTTTTCTCCCTTCTTGCCCCCAGCATTGTCTCTAGAGTCATTTCTTCGAACGTCCTTTGCTACAGCGGGCATGTTGCCGTGAGCTGCCTTATTTTGTTGCCCTGACTGCCCCTCAGTGGCAGCGTCTTCAAGTCTCATATATTTCCCCGCTTCATGGAAGAAATCGGGTAAAGTAGCTGGTTTTTCTTTTGTCAATCTTCTAGCAAATTTAGTTTTCGGATGCACACCACTACAGAGGGCCATTAAGATAAGCTTCTCATCGGCATCTTGGACTGCAGCCGCTGCGGCATTGAATCGGGTTAGATATTGCTGCACTTTCTCTCCAGGTTTCTGTTTGATACTGGATAAGGAATAAGCGTCCTTGGGTTGCTCCACATGAATGCGGAACTGGCTGATGAACTTTTCTTTCAACATCTCCCATGAGCTGATGGATCCTTGGGGTAGACGGCAGAACCAGGAGGTAGCTAGATCTGCTAAGAATAGTGGAAAGCATTTGCACAGCACTCCTCTGTTGCTCCGCTCATGAGCATATGCTGTGGGTACCTCTGTAAGTGTACAACGGGGTCAGAGGTTCCCTTGTAAGGTTCCATTGTTGGCATTTTCCATTCTCGGGGGGTGATGGCAATTTCGATATTGCGGGCGAAAGGGCTAGTTACCCTAGCGCCTATCCCTCGATCTCTTTGATCCCATTGGACGCACTCTCTGAACAAGCGTGCCATCCTTTCAACAGAATTTGGAGCAGATAGAAATGAGTTCAGTTCTTCTCTGTGGGATTGATTCCGTCCAGATGACGTGTAGGGATGGTATCGTCTATTCCTAATATTTTCCAGTGGCTGTCTTTGGTCTTCTGGGAGCATGCTAGGGTCAGCTACAGTTGGCCCTTGCCTTGATCTTCCCCTGCTGGGTTCTGTTCTAAGCACTTCCTCGGGTCCAACTTCGGGCTGGACTCTAGCTCGGCCCCGTTCATTGGCGTTTCCGTGGTTAGGCAGCATGACAGGCTCAACTACAGTTGACCTCCGCCTGGTACCTCCCCCGTTGGGTTCGGTTCCAAGCGTTTCCTCGGGTCGGAGTTCGGACTAAGTTCGGTCTCGGCTCCTACCATGGTTGCTTCTGTCGTTAGCTTCTTCGAAGAAGGAAGATCTTTGTTGCCTCCGAGATCCTCCAGACTGGGACTCACCCCATGATTCAATGTTGCGGTTGGACTCTTCAGCATCCCTCAAGCGTGACATGAGTTGGTTCACCAAGGCTTCCTGTTGGGATGTGAAGCGGTTAGTCACTTCAGCCACAACCCTGTCTAGATCTGCCCTAGTAATTGCTGCTGGCTGCCCCAAGGTAGGGGTTGTCGGATTTGCCTGACCTTCATTTGGTACTGCTGTTGGAATGGGATGATTTACTTGATCGGTGACCACTGGATCTGGAATACTGCTGGTTGCGATGTTTTTTCCTTTGTTAACATCTTTCTTCTGCTTAGGAGACATGTCTTCCAAGCAATGAGTGATGCTGTTAGGAAGAAGGTTAAGTGGGAGAAGCTGAAGTCCGGAGTTCAGCTCTCAGTGAAAGCACCAAAAATGTTCGCAAAAAAATGGGCAAACACCTCCAAGTCGTATGATTTAGTCGATTTTCTGTTGTTCTTAGTGATCTGGATACTTTATGCAAATATGTAAAAAGCAGGGACTAAACTGTAAAAGACACACAGGTTTATAGTGGTTCGGCCAGAATGCGCCTACGTCCACTTTATATCTTATTCTCCTTTACTGTTCAGATTACAAGTACAAAGCTTTGATTACAAGTGTATGAAAGTTGTTTAAAAGTTCTGTTCGTTGTTTAGCTCTCCAACTCGTCCGCCATTGTTGTACCCTTGCCCCTCTATTTATAGAGTGAGGTTGGGGGTAGGGGTCTTGGATGTATGTAGCTGCTGGTGGGCCTGGACTGATGCAATCTGGCCTAGCAACGTTGGTTCGGTAGTGCTTTGGTTCGGCCATGGGTGGAGGCGTGGATTGATCCGGTAGTAGAGGATTGGTGTTGATTCGGCTAGGCTTTGGAAGCGAGTTGGTCCGGCGACGCCCTGGTCCAGTGGTGAGTGGAGAAATGGGTTGGTCCAGTGGTGGGGAGTAGGTGATTGACTCGGTAGGGAGTGGTTCGGTAGGGTCTTGGCTCGGCAGTGAGTGGTCCGGTAGGGAGTGGTTCGGTAGGGCCTTGGCTCGGCAGTGAGTGGTCCGGTAGGGCCTTGGTTCGGTGGTGAGAATACGCCCAACAAGATCAAACAACACAATATCAAACATTTTTATAGCAATAACAAATACACGCTCTCGTATATCTATACACTCAAACTCATTCTAGGGTGTTACTAACCCTATCTTTAATGAGTTACTCACTCTTGGGCATTACTAACCCTATCTCTAATGAGTTTACCCCCACTAAGGCCTATGTATTCGCTCAACCTAAGCTCTGATACCACGTGTAATGATCGGCCTTTTTTTACCCTCAAAAGTCGACACCAACACATCCATAATACTAATGTGCCGAAATCCGAGTGCCGAAAAGACAGATTGTCGAGTTAAAAGAAAAGAAAAGACAAAGCATATTTCACATTGTAATGAGTAATATATAATGTACAAAGGTCTTTACAAAGAGAAAACTTTAATATACATTCTATCATCAGAGCAAACTAACTATCATTAACTGGACAATTATAATAGCATGTCCTTCCAATTGCTGATAAATACAATACAAGAAATGCAGCGAAAATAAAAAAGATACGTTAATACATGAGGCATCCAGCTCACCTCTTAAAGCTCCAAAGCACCCAGCTAAATCTGGACAATATGATTGGGCTGGCCCGAGCATTATAAGAAAATAACGCCCGAATCAGTCTGGTAAACTAGTGTAAGAAACATAAATCATATGGATTTTAAATGTCATAAAACCTTTTATAAATAATGGTATCTTGTAAGACTACGCCGCACATAAACACGGACGGGTTTTTACCTTACGATAATCGAACCATTTTATTATAGAAAATCCAGTGATATTATAATAATCTCTAGGGTTTAAAATAAATATTTAGTCATAGCTGAAATGGTTACATTAATTACATTCCAGCATAATAGGTATACAACTAAGTCCGTAAAGGCACGTATTGGAGATTGGATTCCAACATGATAAGGCATCGGGGTACCACCTTCCATGGTACACATCTAGAAAAATATACCGCGGGCCACACCTGGACCCCCGAAAACACAGAGCCAACTGCCCTTTTAAAATGGCATACCAGATTACATCATCCCTCGGGCACTGAGGCTGCAAACATTGCCCCCCGATCGCCCCGTGTGCATACCAAATTCATAAATCTTGATTCTAGATCAAGGAATGATGCTCCTAATGGTAGCGAACCACATAGCTCTACGAGCATCCCCTAATATTAGTCATTCCGGGTTGTGAGGCTAGTGAGGTCACGCTTTTACCTTTTCCTCTTAGCAATTCCCATTTGGAATGCTAATACTACCCTCTAGGCAGCAATGCAATGCTAGCATTAATCTATACAAGTTGTTCAGGATAAGAACAAATTGAAGCACTACTTCTACTATATCTATTTTAGAATCACCCTCAGCATTAGTAGCAAGTAGTCCTTGCACTTCAAAGAAATTGATTCCATCATCATGAACCAATCGCGAACCTCTTCCAAAATGTAGAACGCGCATATGGTTTTGGAGTGGTTATGGTTTCGAATCATCTCGTATAAGTACACTCCCCCACTTACCGGGCACTTAAAAAACCAATGGATAATTTCCGATAAACTCACTCCGGTTCTTTTCTAAATAAACAGACAATGCATAAGACCGAATATCACCAACTAACCGTTTAAGCAGATGGATTTCCTTATCATTTATCCTGGAATGGCAAAACAAGATTATTGTACAGTATAGCACCACCGAAGGTAACTGTATCATATAATTCCTATGTTTCTTCTGTATATTTCCAAGTTATATTTGGTCAAGGTTTGATAGTCGGTTATTTAACAATCAGGTAAACAAACATTCAAATCAGAGATTGAATTTCATGCGGAAACCACTAAGCCTCTTTTAATTAGTCTTTCATTAATTTAAAACCACTTTGTAAATACTTATATCAAAATACTTTTGCAAAAATATACATATGTATACCACTTAATCACTTTTCATTTATATTCTTTCAATGCATGGAAAAATATCCAAATACTTATCTCAACAGTATAAGAATATTCACAAAACACTATGCTTTCAGTACTTAGAAAATATAACCATATAGTTATCAACTGTATAAGTATGTTCACAAAACACTATGCTTTCAATATTTGCAAAATGTAACCATATATTTATCTCGATAATATAAGTATATTCATAGTCTTTAAGGAAGATTTTTTTAATATTTCGAAATCATATTAAATGGGTCAAAATCAAATGTCATTTAAAACATTCTTACAATAAACCAAACTACTTTTCCTTTGGTGTTAAGTATGAAAAGAATGTTTCCATATCACCATAATTAAGAAGGTCGTTTATAGAAATCAAATGTCCCTTTTATAAAATTCCTTTTGTAAATCTCTTTTAAAAATCTATTTATAAAACTCTTTTTTTTATATAAATCAATTATACACTTTAAAATACTTGAATAAACATCCAAACTCTTATTCAAAAAATTACTTTAAAATAATTACTTAATCCTTTGTATAAAAATCCTTTCCCGTTTAAAACAAGCTAACAGGTTTAATTATATAATAATCATCTTTACTTTAAAAATTACTAAATAATTATTTAAAATATATTAATAATTCCAAACCCTTCTTAAAATAATTATATAACTTTTCTAAATCATATTTGGCAAGAGTCCTTAAAATATCTAAGGTAGATAACTTATACTGTGCAGAAATCATAAATTTCCAAACAGTATCCATCGCGACTATCGCTATATGGATCATAACTTTTAAAACTTTTTTATAAATTAAATAGCCTTTAAACCACTTCGAAACTCTTTTAGAATATTTATATACCCTTTTATAAAAATCCATTTCTTTCTATATTTTAAATCACTATAGATATAGAAAACATCTTACTTCAAAATATTATAAAGTTGAAGCTAATTTAAAATCCATAACTTTTCAAATTTGGAAAGAGGCTTAGCGACAACTTTGGCACTTAGACAGACTACCAGTTATTTTAATTTAACTCTCCAAGTCATATTACTAGTATATACATAAGAAGGCATATATATAAATAAAATCAACCATTAATAATCAACAGCCAACCCATCATTTATCCAATATTAATTAATCCGCATATTAATTAACTAGCATATAAATAAACGCCCAAATTGATATAATAGTAGAATGGCATTTTATTTTGGTCGATAGATATTCAAAATAATCTATTCAATTTAATTATAGCAGAACGGTATTTTATTCTACCAAACAAATGTCATCAATGAAGTATAATTAATTTAACCACGTTATTATTTAAATCAACATAGTTATAATCAATCGGTATTATTTAGTCATTAATTATACTTTATTAAAACTATCAACTATTTATACCATAGTGTTACTCGTCAATACAAGTCTAATGCAAAAATCCGCAAGTTATAAATGGATTTAAAATGAACATGATACCTCAATTTGAATTTAACACATTTAATTAATCTAATTAAACCACAAATTAAATAGAATCCTCACCCAAATCCAATCCCAATACCCAACTCACCCCAAACCCATTTGCAACAGCACTTCTCCTTCCCCACTTTCCCTAATTTGCTTCTAGTAAACGTGCACGAGCACGACGTGCACCTAACAAGCCCAACCACCTACCTGAACGTCAAACCAAGGCCACCAGCAAACTCCTCTCCTCGAGCTCAATCAACTGTACCCCACCACCTTATCTCCGGCGCCTCGAATAAAATTCCAACCACGAAGGCCAATTTCAAAAATGTGCTTCCAGGAATGTTTACACACCACCTACCATCACCAAAACCACCTATGGCCACCAACACCTACACTATTTGACTCGCCATCGCTTGGCTCACTACCAGCCCCAACCTTGGCCAACTCGATACCGCTATCACCACCAACGCTTGCCATTTCCGAACCCAAAATCAAACTCCCCTTAAACCCTAGCATGACCTCATCCTACCAACTCCGACCATCGTAGCCTCTACAACCACCACCCATGGTTCTGTTGTTACCCAACGTTGCTTCCAGCACCAACTAGAGCTCCCCTCGATCAACATATCGTCGGAATTCGTTAAATGATCGAAAAATGATCATCTAAGCACCACAAAAAATCCTAACCTCCTAAAATTGCATGACAAGCTCTAAAAATCTCAACTCAACAATATGAACCCATCCATACCCTCCGATCTTCATTTCGTGTTTGTTGAAATTCTTTCATTATTAACACCATCACTGTTCTTGACTAATTGCCATCACCATACTCAACAAAATGACAAACAACTATTTTTAGAAAATACTAGAGGTGAAATCAAACAACTTTGTAGTTGGAAGATTTGACTAAAAGTGAATAGATTGGGAGATATTGAATTTTGAAATTTGATGGAGGAGTTGTTTTCTTTGTTTTCACTTGTATAGAGCGGATAGCAAAAAAAAGAAGGAGAAAAAGAAAGAGAGATGGAGAAGTGAAAAAATGAAGTAAATATTGAGTGGATACGCATACTTATAACAAAAATAACACGTTACTTCAAATTCAAGCAAACCAAAATCCATAATTCAAGATAACCATCTCATCCAACTCAAATCAACACTAAAGCTTGATTTGATTTGATTTGAAAAGAAAGGTTTGCGATACCCTGCTATACAGTATCACATTCGCATACAGACCATGAATGACAGAAATAAAAATGCGATCGTGCACAACAATATGATGCGATCATAAAACAACAACAAAGTACGCTGGTTAACTAATTTTGTAAAATTTCAAAAATACCATCGTTTGCCGTAAAATATGTCAAAAAAAAATTGTTTTCTAAATTAAAAATTATGGAAAACCCCCATAAATACCAATAAAAGTTCGTCATAAAAAAATCAAGTCATTTTATTACCAATTGATTTTCTTTTTATTTAAAACCATTAATGAATATTTAAAATTAATTAAATATTCCAAAATCAAAACGATAAAATTCCGGGTCGTTACATCCCATTTCATTGAAGAAAGCAATTTGGTCCCAAGATGAACTAGGAACCCTTGCTTGAGTCCTTCGAATTGCTAAACTAAGGGTAGCTACTTATCAGAAAAGTGTAGCAAAGCATTTCAATGCCATTGCAAAAAACCATACCATTGAAATAGGTGGCCACATTTTAAAACGGGTCTTTCCTAGTAAGAAGGCACTTGGTTCAAATTGCTAAGGTCCTTTTGTAAGCAAATAGGAGCTTGGAGATGGAACTTTCAAGCTATCGATTGATGATGGAATCCCAATTCCACGAGCATGGAAGAGTGAGAATCTACGGCACTGTTTCACTTTGATTTGTTTATTTTCTACAAATAAGACACCTTGATTGACATGATGAGATGTAATAAGGCAGGATTTTACATTCTTTTACTTGTAAATAAAGATGGCTTTTGGAATCAATGGAACTGTATTCTTAAAAGTCTAACTTTGTGCTACATGATTAGCAGTGGAATGGAAATTCTGTGTTTTGAAAAACCAGATGTCAAGGTACTCGGAGATAGGTACCCATGAACTCCTCTAATCCATGATCGCGTCGAAGGAATATAATTGTACTGGGTTCAATCGCCCGATTGCCCTTACACATCTAATCTTTGACTAATGCTCACAGATTGGCCAGGTCAAGGACTGATGCTCGAAGATTTGTATCTAAGACATTGGATCTTGGAGATAGCAACCGATATATAATTGAAAATTTAGTAGGAACGACTACGCTTATGCCTGGCAAGATGTGCTTGACTGAAGGCAAGTGAAGATGGTCGGCGAATGTTTATGATCAACGCCCAAAGATATGCGAGATCAAAAATGGATGCTTAGAGATAGGAATTCGAGAACCTGATTTTGGGAGATATGAGTAAGTATATGGTTGAATATTTTGTAGGTAAATCCACGTTTACAACCCAATGTGATCTATTCAGCTGATGATAAAGAGGTTGGTTGATGAGATATCTTTGATTATCACATAGAGATAAGTGAAATTAAGGGTGGATGCCCAGGGATAGATGTCCAAACTTTTATTTACTGGAGATGGGAAATGGCATGAAGTTAATGGTTTTTGTAAATACAACCTTGTTTATGGTCGAGCGGAATACACCCAGTCGAAGATAAACAGGGTTAGCTATAGAATTGGCCAAAGTAGTTTAACTTTATTTACGGTTAGGCAAGATATAGTTAGCCAAAGATAAATAGAGTTCGTCGGAGAAGTACAGTTTTGTTTAGCCAAGTAAGAAATATATTTGCAACAATATCCAGAGCTAAGCAATGAAATAAAATTAAGCAATTGTTGAAATTTATTTGAATGTATTGCATGGACACAAGCTTGTATAATGTAAGTGTAACTGAATTACAGATGATTATATTATATATGCAGACAGTACAAATTACAGATGATTATATCATATATGCAGACAGTATATAGGCAAGTAAAGCAAAAGGCGTAGTAATGTAAACGAAAAAATATTAAATTGAAAATAGTCTTTTATTACATAAGTTTTTTTTTAAAAGCATTGCGGGGATGCTCCCGCATAATGATTGCATATATATAGGAAATACAAAAAATAACAAGATACAAAAAAGGCAAAGAAAAATGTCTTCCAAAAACCAGGATGTTTACCTATTACCCTCTCCCTCGTTTGCTACTCCTGGTAGCTATTTTGGCACGACGCTTCCTCGAGACAGCTTTAGATTCCTCTTTCTCCTCCTTTCTCCCTTCAGAGCTTTACTTAGAAGGTCAGACCTCTACCTCGGTCATCCAGTTGTAAGGTTTTTCAGGCTTCATGAAGGCATGATCGATGGTTTTGGAGATACTGACACCACGACCTTGGGGAGGCTTAATTTGAAGAGGGACCTTTGGGAGTAAGTAATGGTTTTTTAGACCCAGCAAAGATATTTTTAATTCTAGGTTTCTTCTTGACCTTACTTTGTCGAAGTCGTGCTTCAGCATCTCCCACGTTTTAGTAGAATCTAAGTCCTTTGTGCTGATGATTGTCACCTTCTCTTCTAAGGATGGATCAAAGTCCTCCAACTCTTCCGATGCTCCTACCTAATCTGAGTGTATATCGAGGCAAGAACTGGAAGTAGGAATTGGAGTAGTGAGTGCTTTATTGATGGATGTTTACATCGTTGTGATTGTACTTAGGCCTAGAGCTTGACATATGGCATCAGGGGAGGCAGCGATGGATGACCTATAACTTGATAGACAAAATGATATAGATTATTGACGTCCTCAGATGAGAACTGAAGTTTCTCAAAAACCAGAGAGACGTGAGATATATCTTGGTCGGATGAAGTACGCTTGATTGGGTATTTGATGACTTCTCCTTCCTCAATGGAAGACTGGGTTGGTTAAGCAGCTAAAGGACTTAGATATGGAGTTCCAACACCATATGCAGTAGGAATAAGCACCTCAATGATGGTGTCCTAAGAAGTGGGTACCATGTAAATGATAATGTATGTTGAGGGATCTTTTGAAGTCAGAGTAGAAGGTTCCACCCGATCCGATCGGTTAGGACTAGTGGAACTTAATAGTCGCCTTCCCTACAATTGCATCCTATGTTCCCAAGGTTGCTTTTCCATTTTTCATAAAGAAAAGTAGATTTCAGATAATCTTCATTGACCTTGTGGCCAAATTTATCGGCCCTATGGAGGATCTCTTCCCAAGTATCATCCAAAGTTACCGAACAACTCTCTCCAAGCCATTTTAGATCATTCGCTTCGATCGCATCGACAAAGAATTGAAGGAGAGTGACTTCCATTTCTTCGTTGGTTTAAGTAGCCTTTACTTTGAGCTCTGTGATTTCATCTCTGATGCCAATAAGCTAGATTTGAGTTTGAACTTTCGAGTCTATCTCAACTTTTAAGCTGGCTTTAAGATTCTCTACCTCAGCTTGAAGAGTCGTAAGCTGTTCTTACTTGGATTTGATATTTTCCTTAAGCTTGGCGTTTTCAGCATATACGGACTTAATATGGTCCTTCATAACTTGCATACAGGCTTTTGATAGTTTATCTATTAAATCTTTGGAGTTTTTAGCAGATTTTATTACTTCATCCCTTTCCTTTGTAATGTAAGCCAATTCTTGTTTTTAGCCACCTACTATCTTGTCGTGATTGGCACACTTTGAGTTAAAAAATCGAATGATTAATTATTGGCCCGATTGACGCCAGAGGGGCCTTTCGCTAATCTTTTCCATTCAAACAACTGATCCACGACCTCCTTGACTTTCTCAATGTCTTTGTTAATTTACTATCGAGTGATGTCCTTAACGTTATAGTCAAACATTATCCCCTCTCAGCAATTATCAAGAAGAGCTGCCTGCATATTAGTTATGACATGTAAGGATTGGCCTATGAGGGATGGAGGCGGAGCAGCATGACTAGAAGTTCCTTTGGATTGATGGGAGATGGGAATAGTAGTGGTGGGAGGTTGAGAACATTGAGGTTGTTGCCGAGAAGACTAGGAGTGAGAGCGTAGTTGGTAGGGGTCAGGATTGCGTCCAAAGTGATCAAGCGGGACCTACTATTCATTTAGACGGTGCTACTTTCTTTCAACATCATGTTGCTCTTGCTCTTCATGATAGCGTAGCCTATCTCTTCATCTAACCGCTCCTTATCCTTCCTCCTTCTCATTTCATAGTCTGATTCTTGATGAGAGCTAGAGCGCTGCGTGTAAGCCTCAGGAGTTGTGGAGTAATATTGATCTATGTTGAACAAAGATGGCTAAAGCATTCTCTGCATATTGTTCTTGAAAAGAAGGGATATATCAGAACTAAGACAATGGATTGAGAATAATGCTCAGTGTTTGTGCTTGTGATCCTAGAAGTGTGAAGTGATGATGTTTCTCTTATTAATCCATGGATCGTGTTCAAGGGGTCCAAAGATGGAGTTTCATCACGCTCAGCAAGAATATCCCCAAGTGGGAAGCCGAATTCATGGGGGCTTGTGTTTAGAATATCTCCAAAGCTTATTCCCCAAGAGCCAAAAGTCAACAAGTTCTAAAGATCACCTAGGGAACCGAAGATGTTTTCGAAGGATCCTGTATGAGGAGTTGCTTTTTCGATGGGTTCAAGACTCGGTCTGTGAGCAAGCTATGAAGATTTGATTATTAATCGTTTCAGATAGGTGGTTATTAAGACTATGGTGCCCTTGAGAGATGTATCTCCATATGATTCATCCTCCTCAACCCCATAGTCTTCATTGTCGTCATCCGCTTCGTCTCCTCTTCCTTATCTCTTTCTTCCTTTCCTCCTTCCTCTCTTCTTTCATCTCTTTTCCCGATAATATTTTCTGTTTCTCATCTTTCTTCCTCTTCTAGATTTGCCTTTCCTCCTTGACCCTCTTCGTCCCCTTGGTCTTCGTCGTCAGAATCACAAGCTACGTTAGAGAGATTAGTAGTAGCTTGAGGTCTTTTGGTCGGAAGTCCATATGGAACCACTCTCCTACCTTAATGATATAGGCGAAGTTGAGCGTTCATAAGTAGATAAGAAGTTATATGGAGTCCTTAATCATTCCCTTTTAAAAACTCCAAAAAGTCAGCATTTGCATTAGAAACTTTCATTCATGGAGATCCATGAAGGGTACAAAGAGACTGTTATATGCTTGGATGAAGAAAGCCTAAGTAATAAATAGAAGGACAAAAAGGCTTACGGCCCAACAACTAGAATAAGTTGAAGCCTTGGGAGTAGCGAACGAATAAATATTCACTCTTAAAGTAACCGCGCTTGGTATGGAGCACTTCAATGGCCTTGCAACAGTTATATGCCTCAGCTATTAGCAAAGAAGGTGAGTCTCGTCTCTTCTTGAAACTCAAAAGGAAAACAAGCTCGTTGAATGTTGGAGGATGATTTAATTGCATCGTGAAGAGAATGTATAGAGAATTGAGCAGGGCATAGCCATTATAGTGTACTTGAGTGGGAGCTAGCGCGATCTCTTTAAGAAAGAATTTTATAAAGTCATTAAATGGTGGCATGATTCAAGGTAAGTACATATATCTATTGCAAGCCTATAGCCTATAGAAGGGAGATGAGCCCGTTGATCGAGTATTGGTAAGAGGATCTCATCCTCAGGTATCCCGTATCTAAGGAAAATTGAGCGAAGTGCCTCTACGGTCACCTTAGATGGTGTTTGATCTCGGGGATTATCCGAAAACATTAGAACGGATCGTTCATCCATTTGATGAGCTTGACAGTGAGGCTATGTGTTTGGAAGGACCTAAAATTGAAGTTCCTGAGATATAAAATGCCTTGCTCCAGATATAGTGGACATAGAAGCTTGGGTGGTAGAACAACCTGCCTCGGGAGAGGTAGAAAGGCCAATGCTGACTTTAAGGTGAGGATATCATCTGGTTATTTTGAACCGGAAAACCTAATGGCGAATGTGGTTAGGTATGTTTTACTATAATGAATTATTTTAATCGAAACCTGTGTTGCCGATATACATAATCTAATGGATGTAGAAATGTGTTGACCAATCAAATTCTGCACATTGATTGAGGTAGTGTGACATGTCAATCTATGCAGTATGTGTCCTGTGTTCAGAGCACAGTGTGTGCGAACACTCTATGCAGATAGCTCGATCGTGCTGGCAAACGAGCTCTATCATATTATGGAACTGTGTTCGGATCTTACCCATTAGCATAGAACATACATAATGGAACTGTTGTCCATAGCAACATGGGGTTTTTTCGTAGGAACGCAGGATCGTTGTGTTCAACTTAAAGCGTGGCATGTGTGTTCTATCCGAATGTCGAAGTGCATTCGGTGCAACCGTTCTTTAGAACCATCTCACTGAAAAAGAGTCATTAATTCACATTCGACCAAAGTTCGATGGTGATTGATCGGGTCATTCTTATATGTGAAGACTCATTACTTATGTAAAATCGAAGCCAGGCATAGGGGAACCTCGAAGTAGGATCCTTGTGAACATGAAGCCAGTACTATGCATGAAAAACAAAGAGAAAACTTGGGTGTAAACCTGGGGTGGCTTGGTGTTGCCCTCATGTTAATGGAATCCCCAAAGCTGACATCTCAATTTGGTCATGAACAATGGAATAAGGAATTCGGTCAGCTATGAACGACCACCACAAGGCAGCATCCTTGATGGTGATATGGCGGCGGCGGCCATGGTAACACCAAATCCCAAGGTCGAAATCCCATCTATATATCAAATTGGGAACTGGAAAGGAAGGGATGACTGGAACAAATTGGTGCCGACTTGGAAACAATAGTAGTTAGATTGCTGGTGCTAAAACTTAATATGGCGTCTATGGTGATGGAAAAATCAAGGCGGTAGAATAAGTGCGATGGCGATCTAAAGTCATGAGCTTGAAAAATGAAATATGCTAGCAAATGAATTCAGGTGGAAGAAAAGGTTTCTAAGTGCTAGAAATTATATACAATATTTTGAGAACCATGTCGATACCGACATGATGTGGTCAGTACCGACATGTTTTGGTTAGTCACTAATTATATAAAATATGATGAAGGGAAGCCTACCTGATCAATACACGACATAGCTTCTAGACAATTAAGAACTCCAACTCTACTGAAAAAGAATGGTACACCAACTATTTGAATTGATGAACATATGTTCGTGGAATAGATGTAATGCTTTAATGATGATGGTTGGTTGGCCAATGAATCTTGTGCAGCTGATTCTATATCGCTTATCTTGATCCAAAGCATGCTTTGTTTTCACGAAAGCATACATTAGAAGGAACTGTTATTCGACATTTAAACCAAGCAACTTCTAAGTGAATCTGCACTTCAAGATGCAGAAAAAATGGATCAAGAATTTAGGGGGATGCTTGTGATGATGGAATATTTTAGCACAAGAAGTTTGGAGGAATTTGGAGGAGTTAAATTATGGTTGGTATAGACCATAATTATGGTCGGTACCAAGATGATTTCAACCGGGGGACCTAGTTTTGAGTTTGAAAACTTAAGATATAGAAAAGTATAAGGAAGCAAACATTTGGCGATGAGCAAGTATGCCCGGTACCAACATATTGTGGTCAGTAGCGACATGATTTCGTGCACAAAATTGACTTGGTCTTCCTTCTTACTTGCGTGGATTTGAGCTCTTACCCGATCTTCCATGATCTAGCGATCATGGAGGACGATTTCGACTATAAATATGGGAATAAGAGCAACATGAAAAGGGCATTTTACAGTTCTGATTCTTAAGCTCTTATTCTTCACTTTCCTCTCTCTACATCAACCATTGCCATGAAGTGCTGTCAAAACCGAGATTGCATTGTCTTATAGACTTAAAACTTTTTATATCGTTTGTTTTTGTGACTATTCTCAATGCAATAAAATTAAGTAAATGTATGTAGTGATTTTAGGCCGAACAACTGTAAAAACCCGTTTGTTCTTACTATTCTAACTCTCTTTTGATTGGTTTACTTTCGTTTGAGATCAATTTGGGGTGTTGTGTCAGTTTTTGACCCAACATAATGCAGTTTAAACAACATGTTAAATGATAGGATCTGTTTTAACTTGATAAATTAAAACAAAAATTTACGTATGTATAAAATTATATTTTGGGTCATGAATTTATGTTTAATATTACTTATAATAATACCCTAAACAAATTACACAATTTAATGATTTAAATGTTTATTTTTGAATTTTTAATCAATCCTAAAATATAGAGTTTATTGATATCTTAGTTAATTTTACGTATGAAATTTTGGTGTTATAATATTTTGATTGTTTAAAAAAACCAAGCTTTATTATTTAGGCTTAAAATTTATTTATATACATATACATATTTATACTTTTTTATATGTATATATTTGCAAATACATCACAAAAGTTTAATGTAATATGGATGCATGTTTTGAAACAATTGGAAATTATTTTGGATTAATCATTATACATATGTGTGTGTGTGTCATATACATACATACATATATATATATATTTGTGTGTATGTGTGTATTTATTTATTTATTAATATTTTATATCGTTGAGGTATGTATTTTAGGGAAAATTTTATCTACAAATTTGTTTTAAATTGAACAGTTTAAATTTGAGGCAATAATATGTGTGTGTGTGTAGCGAATGTATGCTTGGCAGATGTAAATTGCAATATCTACATGCGTACATATTAACTATGTTATTGTTTGTTGTTTTTGTCATATAAACATATTATTATCGTATATCATTTTGTATGAAAGTTAAATGTAGTATCAATTGACTGTTAAGGTTGAATCTATTAGTGCTGTCACTTTTATCTCTTTCCTTTTAGATTTTGATGTGGTTATATCTCAATCTAATTTCATGTTTATTCCAATCTTTAAACACCAAGTAATTATATTCACTATATATATATCACTTGTATGTCATACTTATTCAAATACCATACTTAATTAACAAGGTTTAATCAATTATGAATACAACAATTTTAATAAAATGTGATTTTATTAAAACAACTAGATTTGATATAGTATTAAACATTAGATTTCATAAGTCTACCAAAATCCAATCAAGAAATTTTATAATAAAATCTACCCATTTCACCTACTGTCAAAATGGGTTGGACCCTTTAATAATAATATTCAAAAAATTTACATTCCAATGCCATCAAAATATAGATATTGTTCTACTGCTAGTACAAAAATTAGTAACCACTTATTTGGATAAGTGACATAGCCAAACAGATTTAGGTATATTCTGAGGGCTTGGTGGGAACTAAATGGTTTGACGGTTCTTTAAATGCACACTTACTCTTTTGGTGGCCACGTACATTCAAAAAAACACTTTTTCATATTGTTCTTAAAATTGTTCCGTGTTTCATTTGTCGGCATATTTGGTGTGCTAGAAATAGAATGGCATACGACAATATTCTCATGTCTACCCAAAATATTATAAATTGAATTCACAAGGACATCATTCTTCTATTTAAGGCATATCATTACAATGGTCTTCACAATGTTTATATTAACTCCTTTAGTCGGGATATTCATATTCATTTATCATAAATTTTCCATATACTGCTATTTTTTTAATGCTTTCAAGTCATCTTCTTGAAGTACATGGACAATCACAAAGTGTGGAGTTCTTTCGAAAAATAATGCTTCATTTCCAGGACTACTCTTTGGAAGATACAATAGACATATAGGCAGGAATTTTCATTGCATCCACTTGAAATAGAGCGATGATCAAGAGACATAAGCGGAAGATTCTTAGTCATTAACAAATTCTAAGTTTCTTACAATTTACATCATTAAATTTTTTAGATAGGCTCATCCTTGTAAGAGCTTTGCTTTTCGTTTGAATTTTGTATTTAAAACTTTTGTATTTGACTTTTTTAGTATTAATAAAGTGTAACGACTCGTATTTTACATATCAAAGGATCATAAAATCTTTTTATTTTATTCGTATGAGGTCGTAAGATTCCATAATTTTGTAATATGACTCTTAGGGATATTCTACACACCTATGATTTTTCCCGAAGTTCTATATGACCATTTCAATCCTAAAAATCTTGTTTGGGCTATAACTTTTGATAAGAGTCGAATTAGGGTCTCAAACTAGTTACATTGCTTGATGATGGTTTTCCTTTCCTTAGAGTGGTCATAATCGAAAATTGGACTTACGGTTAGAGTTTTAAGTTTAGATAACTTCTGGCCAGGATTAGTGTGTAATTAATTAAGCCCATTAGTTGCCCCATTAGCTTAATTAGAGATTACTATAAATAGGGGCTGTAGGAGTCAAATTAGAACTTTTCCTCTCATTCCAAATCAGGTCTAAACCCTAATTAATCCTAAATCCATTCTAATTTCATCCAAATTTCTCTCTAAATCAAACTAGATTGTTGATTAATTATTAGATCTTCGATTAGAAGCTAGAGATCATCAAATTGGCTGATTAGAAGTGTATTTCATTGCTGTCCATATTGGATCAACATTCGAATTGGTAGAATTCGATAATTGGTGAGTGGTTTATGACTTCTCACTATCCCATACATGGTTATATGGTAGAATTATAGGTTTTAACATGGTTTTTGATATAAAAATCCTTTTCTAACTTTAACTAACATGTTAACATATGTCAGGGCCTATATCAATGATATATAACATGATTCTTTAGAAATTACCTTGTGATTCATCTTATTTATACCCATATATTCATTGATTTTGTAGAATTGGATTAGAAATTGTTTGATTGCTATAATTCCATATATTGCCTATGTGATTAGATGTGAATGCATGTTATTCTATGTTTTTATGTCGTGCTTTGATATTGTTTGTTAGTGTTTTGGATGCATAAGAAGATAGGATGGTGAATTGGGCAAATCGAAGGCAATATTGTTCGGAATTGGACAAAATTTGAAGTAGGGGCCCTGGAGCATACTGGGAGCCTACATGATAAATTGCATCTCAATTGGACTTAAAGTGAAGAGTCAGCAGCGACTCATGGGGATGGCTCAGTGACAAGCCATAGGGGTGAAAGCTATGAGTTGTTCTCTTACATGGATGGATAAAGCTTGGTCCAAGGAGTGGTTATACAACAAGATGTTGGAAATTTTGGCTAAGTGTTAGATTGAGGGCCGAGTTATCTCTAGAACTTAGAAGTTGAGCTTTGGATTGAGGGCCGAGTTATCCAGGAGAGATCAATCGGGGTCTAAAGCACTTGTAGAGGAGTACTATAGGCATGGGAGGAAACCTAGATTTTGGGAGGCTATGTTGATGAGTCGGTACCAACTCATAGGGATGAGTCGGCATCGAGTTATGATGGCATAAGGTATGGAGTTGGAGCTTTTAAGGACTGATGTAAAGATTATGTAGGTTGTGTTGGAGGTGGTGGCTTGTTCGTATCAATTTGGATGATGATGTAACAGCATGATGAAAAGATATATATATATATATATGTATGTATGTATGTATGTATGTATGTATGTATGTATATGTATATGTATATGTATATATATATATATAATTTTCGAATGTTGGCTCATGTTGGGAGTAGGTTCTGAAGATAGCGGCTCGTAAAGGAGTGAGCCGTAGGATTGGGGAATCTAGGTGGGTTCCTCATGAATAATGGAAACTGGATAGAGCAAGAATGGCTCGTTGTCCAAATGGAGAAAAGATGGGCTCAGGAGTATGTGCTAAGGAATCATTGATGCTTGGAGTGTTTTTTGTTATACTCAAAGCAGGGGTATTATAAGAGGGGACGCCCATGGATTGGTAGTGAGGATCTGTATACCATGGACCCGTGTCTTTGGGTCTAGTGTCCAGCTTAGGGATGCGAGATATGAGAGCACAACGAAGAACCAAGATTTCCATTATTCCCCGGCAGTAAGGAATCCATACGAGTTATCATTTTTCAGAGCACATGGATGAGTGATAGTGAGTCTTGCTTGATGGATGTTATGGTTGCTTTGGTTGCTTTCCTTTAGTGGGCTATCACTCGGGGATATCATTGGGAGTAGGTACTGGAGATGGGGATATTTGGACATCCACTATTATTATGTATTGTACCTTTATGATATTGTAGAGTAGCATATTATATTATTGTGTGCTAACTCTTTGGTTGCAGGAACATGTCAGGTGTGGTTCATGTACTTTTGCTCCTTACCATACTTACATGTATAGTATTTTGAGATCCATTTACCGCTCACACCAGACTATTGTCTAACTCAAGATTTTATGCTTTGTTTCTTATTATCTTGGGTACCCTTAAATGAGTAGACCAAATAACAAGTCTAGGTGACGCATTAGCTGTTTGGAGGACGAGCTGGATGGAGCTATCTCGTATTATATACTTATATGGATTATATGCTTATTCCACTGTGCAACATTGGAGAACCTTAGCAATGACTGCTTATACTTGTATTTGAGATAATTATTGAGTTTGTTTCCATTGTATAAACTCTATGACATTTGATGTATAACTTTGTGGATCTGTACTCAAATGATTTTTTCACGTAGTTATTACTATTTTCTATTATATCTGTGATATTATATTTTGTCCATGCACTTGATATATGATAGGTTATTTGCTGTGTTTGTTGTTTCAACCCTGATGGTCGTCCTATATCGGCCAGGCATGACTGCAATATACAATTTAGTTATATTTGTGTCGATGGTATATGACAGTCATCACATTTGGTATCAGAGCTTTGGTTACGTGATTAAGCTGAGTTGATACCGTAATCCGGTAGAGATAAGGAAGGAGTTATCGCCTTAGACTAGATCTAGAGAGTATATATACGAGAGTGCGCACTTGTTATATATTTTGATTTTCGAAACTATATAGTAATATATTATATAGTATAAGTCGCATGCACATGAGCACTATAGACATAGTTTTCTTTATGAGAGACTGATCATTCTTGTTACAGATGAGAATGAGCCGGCATATAAGGAATACTGTGAGATCTACTTCAGAAGTTGAAGAGGGAGAAGGATTAAGAGCTGCTATGCCTAATTTCCAAGCTTTGTTCAATGCTTTGATGATAACGATGATGAGGAATGCTCCTACTAGGGTGAGTGGAGAGGTGCTCCAGTGCAAGCGCCTAGGGCTAATTTCGCTAAGTTAAGCAAGGATTACTCTACTCTTGGAGGAAGCCATTCCATGGACTAGAATCGGCTATTGAAGTGCAAGATTGGTTTGATACTTGTGAGCGCATCTTCAGTGATATAGAAGTGGATGACAATATGAAGAGGAAGTCGGCTGGCTTCCAGGCAACTTCAGAGGCGAGCTATGAACTACGGGAATTCTATAACTATTGCTACTCTAGAAGATCAGTTTGGTTGGGACCAGTTCAAGGCAAGAAGATGTGGAATGGAAAGAGAAAGAAGCCCTAAGAAAAGGATGGTAAATAGAAGGGTAAATGAGAACCTACTTGCTATATATGCAATGAGAAGGGTCATCTATTAAAGATTGCAAAACGAGTGAGAAGAAGAAATGTTATAATTTTGATAAGCTCGGGCGTTTGAAGAAGAATTGTCCGGAACTGGTAAAGGATAAGCATATGCTGAATTATATGATTTGGATGCAGTCCCTAGTTCGTCCAGTGCTCCCTCGATGAAGGAGAAGGGAAGGGAGTCATCATTCAAGGTATGCTTTCTATTGGTGATGTTCCTATTCGAGTTTTGTTTGATACCGGTGCTTCTCATTCATTCATTTGTAGTGACCTAGTAGATAGATTGGGATTGGAATTCAAGATAGCATACCGATCCTTAATCGTAACAAACTCTATTGAAGGCTCGACTAGCATGTGCATTGTTTGTAGTGGTTTAGCTTTATCGAGCCATGGATGTTGTTTTGTTTGTGATTGCTTGGTTTTGAATTTCGTTGGGTTCAGGATTATCTTGGGAATGGACTGGCTAAAGAGGTATGCGGCTATAGTGGATTGCGAGAAGCTATTGGTGATAATCGTAGATGTGCATGAGCAAACAATAGTGATTAGCTGTCTACCAGAGGATGGGGTGATAGTTAGCTTTCTATATTCGCTTGAGGTTCAACGGGAGGAGTTGTCATCTGTGCCGATTGCTAGAGAGTATCAGGATGTCTATGAGGAAGTGACCGGATTATCGCCGCATAGAGAGATCGAGTTTTGGATTGACTTAGTAAAGGAAGCCACACCAATAGTTATGCCATTGAGGCATATGACACCCAGAGAGCAGAAGGAATTGGAGGTGCAAGTGAATGACCTATTGAGGAAAGGGTTCATTCAAAGAAGCATATCATAATGGAGTGCACTTGTTGTATTCACGATTAAGGCGGATGGCTCTTTGAGGTTGCATGTAGATATCGTAAGCTGAATAAAGTGATAAAGAAGAACAAGTATCCACTCCTACGCATTGATGACTTGTTCGATCAGTTGCACGGTGCGAAGTTATTCTCCCAAATGGATTTGGGACGGGATTTCACCAGCTTAGAGCAGTGAAGGGGAGTGTGCTTATTACCGTGTTTCATATGCCATCGGGTTTCTATGAGTGTTTGGTGATGCCATTTGGATTGATCAACACTCCGGCATACTTTATGGATCTTATGAATTAGGTTTTTAAAGACCAGCGGAATAAGTCTGTGCTTGTGTTTGTGGATGATATTCTAATATACTTCAGAATCGAAGAGGATCACAAGACCACTTGATTATTGTGTTAGAGATATTGGGAAAGTACAAGTTGAGAGTGAAGTTCTCTAAGTGTCACTTCTGGATAGAAGAAGTGAGATTCTTGGGTCATGTCGCGTCGGGATAGGGTATGGTAGTGGATCCTACGAAGGTGGCAGCGGTCCAAGATTGGAATCAGCCTAAGAATGCTACAGATCTAAGGAGTTTCCTAGGATTGATGAGAACTATAGACACTTCATCGAGGACTTCTCAAAGATAGCAGCACCGTTGACCAATTTGACAATGAAGAATCATAATTTTGTTTGGGACGCAAAGTGTGAGCATGCATTTGCGAGTTTGAAAGAAAGGTTAACGAGTGCACTTGTGTTGACCATTCCAAGTGGAAATGAAGAGTTAACAGTATACACTGATGTCTATGGTACTGGATTGGATGTGGTGTTAATGTAGAAGGAAATGATTGTCGCTTATGTGAGTCAACAATTAAGGTCGCACGAAAGGAATTGCCCAACTCATGATTTGGAAATAGCGACAATTGTTTTTGATTTGGATATGTGCAGGCACTATTTGTTTGGAGAAAGGTTTGAGCTATTTACGGACCACAAATCCTTGAAGTACCTTTTCTCTAAGAAGGATCTCAACCTTCATAAGCAATGGTGGTTAGAGTTCTTGGCCTCTTATGATTTCAATATTTCCTATAATCCAGGAAAAGGGAATGCGGTTGCAGATGCATTGGGTAGAAGATATGCTGGGTTGGGAGCAATGTTCTTGGAATGGAGCAGATAAAGTATTTTGCTGGATTTGATTATAGGCCTCACTACGAGCAAGAATCTAAGAGGTTGGCAAGCTTATCGATTAGACCTACTCTAATTAAAAGGATCGGTACTAGTCAAAAGCGAGATGCTAGGCTAGCAGAGAACATAGCAAGGATAGGAGAAGGAGTAGAATTTGAAGACATGAAGCAACATAAACTCGACCGAGAAGTTTAGCTTCATAAAGACGGGAGGTTGTTTGTTCCCAATGTTGATGGATTGCGAGATGAAGTGCGAAGAGTGTGTCACTATTATAGGTTGACCATTCATCCCGACGGTAACAAGATGTATCGAGATATGAAGTTTATTGGGAAGGTATGAAGAGGGATGTAGGAGCATTCATCTTGAAAGGTATAAACTGTCAGTTGGTGAAGGCAGAGCAGAAGAAAACTAGTAGATTGTTGCAACCGTTAGAGATTCCTAAGAGGAAATGGGAGCAAGCATCTATGGATTTTGTAGATGGACTATCGAGGACTCGAGTAGAGCACGATGACATTTAGGTCATAGTAGATCGGTTCACCAAGAGTGCAAGGTTTATACTCATCAAGTCAAGTAGAACAACATCCAAGCTGGCAGAGTTATATGTAAAGTGGACAGTACGATTTCATGGTGTGTCGAAAAGCATTATGAGCGACCGAGACTTGTTGTTCACTATTAGGTTTTGAAAGAGTTTACAAGAGGCGTTAGGGACGAAGCTGCATTTAGTACAGCTTATCACCGGCAAATGGATGGGCATACCAAAAGAGTAAATCGTATATTGGAAGATCTCTTGCGAGCATGCATTATAGACTTTGGTGGATCATGGGATAATCATTTGCATTTGGTGGAGTTTGCATACAACAACAGTTATCGGTCGAGTATTGAAATGGCTCCATATGAAGCATTGTATGGAAGACCTTGTAATGCCCCTTCATGTTGATGGGAAGCGGGTGGAAAATCGATACTTGAGGCAGATATGATTAGAGAGATATCAGAGATGATTGAGATCAGTCGACAATGAATAAAAGATGCTCAGGAACGATGGAAAAGCTATGCTCATAAAAGATGCAGGGTTTTGAATTTTTTTTGTCGGAGACATGGTATTCATAAAAGTTTCTCCTCTAATGAATGTAGTTCGATTTGGTAGGAAGGGGAAGTCAGGGTCGAGATTCGTAGGTCCTTTTTTGATAATCGAGAGGATTGGAAAGCTAGCATATAGGTTCGACTTATCTTAGAAGATGGCGGGTGTGCACAATGATTTTTCATGTCCCTTATCTACAAAAGTTTGGGCATGACTCAGGTATGGTGATTACACAAAATCAGCTAGAGGACACAAAGGTGGAACCAGAAGTTTCTATATCTCGTAAGCCGCTTCATATTGTTGGGTACAATATGAAGCAACTTAGGAGAAAGACAGTGAAACTAGTTAAGGTACAATGAAGCGGAAGTGATGACGATTGTACGTAGGAGACGGAGGAGGGCATGAGGACTAGGTGTCAGAAGCTCTTTGAATGGTAAGACCCAACGTTTATTGTATCTACTTTCACCATTGTATAATATATTCGATAAGTTAGTATTTCGCATGCTAGGATAAGTTCGTTATACTATTGGTTGCATGGCTGCATGTTTGATATGTTTGATGGTTGCTTATGATTGGTAGGCATGCGGGATAATTATGGTTGTTTATACTTTTGCTTGTTTGGGGATTTCGGGGGCGAAATTCCTAAAGAGAAGGAGGGAATGTAACGACCCGTATTTTACGTATCGAAGAATCGTAAAATATTTTTATTTTATTCGTATGAAGTCGTATGATTCTATAATTTTGGGCTATGACTCTTAGGAACAATTTATGCACATATGATTTTTTCCAAATTTCTATGTGATAATTTTGACCCTAAAAATATTGTTTGGGCTATAACTTTTGATGAGAGTCAAATTAGAGTCAAAAACTAGTTCATTGCTTCAGGATGATGGTTTCCCTTTCCGTAGAGATGGTCATAATAGGAAAACAGATTTACGGTTAGAAAGTTATTCCTGTTTTAAGTTATCTGGCTAGGATTAGTGTATAATTAATTAAGCCTATTAGTTTGTGCATTAGTCTAATTAGTTATTACTATAAATAGGGGTTGAGGAGTCAAATTAGAAATTTTTCCTCTCATGCCAACTTAGGTCTAAATCCTAATCATCCCTAAATCCATCCAAATTTCATCCAAATTTCCCTCTAAATCAAACTAGATTGTTGATCAATGATTAGATCTTCGATTAGTAGCTAGAGATCATTAAATTGGATGATTAGAGGTGACTTTCATTGCTGTTATAGGTTTTAACATGGATTATAGGTTTTAACATGGATTTTGACACGAAAATCCTTTTCTAACTTTAAGTAACATGTTAACATATATTAGGGCCTAAATCAATGATATATAACATGATTCTTTAGAAATTGCTTTGTGATTCATCTTATTTATACCCATATGTTCATTGATTTTGCAAAATTGGATTAGAAAGATTAGAAATTGTTTGATTGTTATTATTCCATGTATTGCCTATGTGATTGGATGTAAATGCATGTTATTCTATGTTTGAACATTGTGCTTTATTGCTATTTGTTAGTGTTTTGGATGCATAAGAAGATAGATTGGTGAATTCGGCAAATCAGACGAAAAGTTGGTTGAAATTGGACGAAACTTGGAGGAGGGGCCCTGGAGCACACTGGGAGCCTACATGATAAGTTGTGTCTTAATTGAAGTGAAAGTAAAGAGTTAGCACCGACTCATGGGGATGACTCGGTGATGAGTCATAAGGGTGAAGGCTATGAGTCGGTCTCTTGCATAGATGGATGGAGCCTGGTCCAAGGAGTGGTTCTATAGCAAGATGTTGGAAAATTTGGCTAAGTGTTGGGTTGTGGGCTGAGTTATCTTTAGAACTTTGAAGTGGAGCTTTGGATTGGGGGATGAGTTATCGAGGAGCGATTAGTCGTGGTCAAAAGCACTTGTAGAGGAGTACTAGGGGCATGGAAGGAAACTTAGCCATTGGGAGGCTAAGTAGATGAGTCGGTACCGACTCATAATGATGAGTCAATACCGAGTTATCATGGCATAGACTATCATGATTTATGCAGTCCAAATTTCTGGCGATATTCTGATAAGTATGCAATTTATGCTTGTTTGAGAGGTGCACATTGCATGGGTTAATTGAAGGCGATTTTAATCATTAAATGTCTATAGTTGAGACTTTTTAGTTGGTTTATAGCATTCCAATTTCGTTGGAACTGTGCTCATTATTCCTGATTATAGGAGCAGTCGGCGCTAGTTATGAGATGCGTGGTTTTTGGTGCTCCTCGGCGTCGCCTATCTTCGGGCCACATGAGGAGCGTGTTTTTTAGTGTTCCCCAACATGCCTATCTTTGAGCAGTATGAGAGGTTTAAGCATTAAGAATCAGTGCGCGATTTTTCCTGCTCCTCGGATTTGCCTATCTTTGGGAAGTGTGAGGAGTTAGTGTTTTGGAATTTAGTGCACGGCTTATAGGGTGCGCGACTTTTCTTTTTCCTCAGTGTTGGCTATCTTCGGGCAACGTGAGGAGTTATTATTTTAGTGCGTGGCTTATGGGGTGCGCGGCTTATGAGGTGTGCGACTTTTGTTTTTCGTCGGTGTTTCCTATCTTCGAGCAACGTGAGGAGTTATTATTTTAGTACGCGACTTATGGGGTTTGCGACTTTTGTTTTCCCTCTGTGTTGCCTATCTTCGGGCAACGTGAGGTGTTATTATTTTAGTGCGCGGCTTATGGGGTGCACGGTTTTTGTTTTTCCTCAGTACTGCTTATCTTTGGGCAACATGAGGAGTTGTTATTTTAGTGCACGGCTTATGGAGTGCACGACTTTTGTTGTTCCTCGGTGTTGCCTATCTTCAGGCAACGTGAGGAGTTATTATTTTAGCGCGCGGCTTATGGGGTGCGCGGCTTTTGGCACTCCTCGGTGTTGCCTATCTTCGGGCAGTGCGAGGAGTGCTGATTTTAGCCTTCTCAATGTTGCCGGAGCAACACCGGTTTTTGGAAGGCAAAGACCGTGTTATGCCGATCTAACGGTTTGAGTCGATTTGCTTCCATCTACCTGGCGGGTAATCATTATGAACACGGTTTTATTGGTTTAAGAAGCAAACTTTATTAAGGAAAGCATGACAGTTTTTCCCTATGTACAATGCCCGGGCATCTCGGGATGGCTTATTTGCTAGAAAATAAAAAATACATAAGATAGCTTTCAGACAAAGTAACGATGAAGCGATTCGTTGTTCCATGCCCTGGGAACTTGAGTTCCATCGACGGTTGCTAGCTTGAAAGTCTCATCTCTTAGCTATTGATTAATGACACATGGTCCCTCCCAGTTTGGTCCGAAGGCCCCCGGAATAGGGTAAACTTGCTTGAGCACAAGATCTCACACTTCGAAGGTTTGATTGTGAACTTTGGAGTTGAAGTGCCGTGCGACCCATTTTTGGTGGGCGGCAGTTCTCAGCTTTGCTTCTTCTCTTCTTTCGTCAACCATATCCAGCGATTAGAGTAGGAGCTGCTCGTTTTGTTTTTGATTGAAATTCTGCCTTCGGTGCGAGGGGACTTCTAATTCAACAGGAATCATTGCTTCTGAACCATATGCTAGGGCGAACGGAGTGTGGCTGGTTGCCGCTTTGTGGGTAGTTCTGTCAGCCGATAGTACGAGTGGAAGTCCATCAACCTAGTTTCCTTTGGCTTTTGCCAGTCGCTTTTTGAAAGTGGACTTGATGATCTTGTTTATCGCTTCCACCTGCCTATTTGCTTGTGGATAAGCCACTGCGGAAAAGCTCTTTTCAATTCGGAAGCGCTTATAGAAGTCTTTGAACTCGGCAATTTCGAATTGGGTTTCATTGTCGGTGATGATTTTTTGCGGCACACCAAACTTGGAAATGATGTTTTTAGTAACAAAGTTAATAACTTTCATTGTGGTTCTGGTGGCCAGCGCTTCCGCTTCGGCCCATTTTGTGAAATTATCTACGGCAACTATAGCCGATTTGGCTCATCCTTTTGATATTGACATGACGCCAATCAAATCGATCCTCCATATCGCAAACGGCTATGGGCTGACCATCTTTGTTAGCTCCGTTGAAGGAGTTCTCTTAATTTGTTTGAATCTTTGGCAGCGATCGCATCTTCTGGCGTGATCTGCGACGTCGCAATTTATTGTTGGCCAGAAGTACCCGTATCAAAGGACTTTCTTCGCATGGGTCTGCCCCCAGTGTGGTCTCCACATTCGCCTTAATGTACCTCTTTTAGGATTCGTCGTGCTTTGTCATCGGTCACACACCTAAGAAGGGAAGTTGAGAATCCCTCCGATAGAGTATTCCATTCTGTATCATGAACCGTGGCGCCTATCGGAGGAGCTTCTTCCGTTGATTCCGGTCAGTTGGAAGGGTTCCTGGGAGTAGATAGTTCTTTATCGGTGTCATCCACGTATCTGGTTCGACGATGGTTTCGAGAATCCAATCTACATCCATTTCGTCTATGCTTGGGTTGGACAGAGTTTCGACTGGGACTAGTCCCAATGATTGAGCTTCTCCTAAACTTGCTAGTTTAGCCAAATAATCTGCCTTAGTGTTTTTCTCCCGTGGGATGTAAGTGATGGTGTAGTGCTCGACGTTGCTTAGCAGTTCCTGTACTTTGGATAGGTACGGGGCAAGATTCTCACCACATGCTTGATACTCCACTTTTATATGACAGAAGATCAGTTGTGAGTCGTTGTATATGTGAATAGCTTTTATTTTGAGCTCCTTCACAACTTTCAGTCCAGCGATCAGTGCTTCATATTCTGCTTCATTGTTTGTGGCTGGGAATTCCAAGTGCAAAGCGTAGCTAATGGCTCGCCCCTCGGGGGTTTCAAGCACTACTCTTGCTCCCGAATAGAAGTTGTTGGATGCGCCATCGACGAAGAGCTTCCATTGCGTGTCTGTTTTTGACTGAACTACCTCCTCGTCATCCTGTATAGTAAATTCGATGATGAAGTCGGCCAATGATTCCCCATTGATGGCTTTCCTTCGGTGGTATGTGATGTCGTATTGACTCAATTCTATATTCCACTTGAGTAGTCGTCCGGAAGTTTCTGGTTGGTATAACACTTGCTTTAGGAGCTGGTCAGTCAACACTTTAATTGGATGAGCCTGAAAGTATGGTCGTAACTTCCGAGACGCGATCAAGGGGCAATATGCTAACTTTTTTAGTTTTGGGTAATTCTTCTCAGCTCTGGTGAATCGTTTGCTAATGTAATACACGGGCCATTAGATACTCGCTTCTTCCCACATGAGAGCGGCGCTCAATGCATGCGGGGAGACTGCCAAATAAATGAATAGGTCTTCTCCGTCCACCGGCTTTGATAAGATTAGGGGATCTTCCATGTGTCGTAGCAATTTTTCGAAAGCTGTTTGACAAGCCTCACTCCATTTGAAGTTTTTATTTCCCTTCTTCAATGCATCGAAGAATGGTATGCACTTGTATGTAGCTTTTATTATAAATCAGCTCAGTGTTGCGACTTTTCCATTCAAGCTTTGAAGTTCCTTCTTATTTCTTGGGGCTTGGACTTCTCGTAGTGCTGGTATTTGCTCTAGATTTGCTTCGATGCCTCGGGCACTTACTATGAACCTTAAGAATTTCCCAGAGGCTATTCCGAAATGACATTTGAGTGGGTTGAGCTGCATTCCATACTTTCGGATTATTTCGAACATTTCAACAAGATTTTCTAGATGGTTAGCAGCTACCCGAGATTTAACCAACATGTCATCCACATAGACTTCCATAGTCTTTCCGATCTGATGTTTAAACATAGTATTTACTAGCCTTTGGTATGTTGCACCGGCGTTCTTTAACCCGAATGGCATTACTTTGTAGTAGTACAGTCCCAAATCAATGATGAATCTGGTGTTTTCTTGATCTGGCTCATACATCAGGATTTGGTTGTAGCCCGAGTATGCATCCATAAATGATAGCACTTCATGCCCCACCGTTCCATCCACAAGCTGGTCGATTCTAGGGAGTGGGAAGCTATCTTTCGGACATGCCTTATTTAGATCTGAGAAGTCAATACATGTTCGTTATTTTCCATTAGACTTCTTAACTAAGACTGGGTTGGATACCCATTCAGGGTAAGTTGCATCACGGATGAAGCCGTTAGCCATAAACTTATCAACCTCCTCTCTTAATGCCTTGGACTGTTCGGGGCCCAAGCTGCACCATTTTTTCTTTATCGGTGTGAATTTAGGGTCAATATTGAGCGCGTGGCAGGCAATTTCGGGTGATACCCTACACATATCGGAGTGTGTCCAAGCAAATACGTCCAAATTGGCGCGGAGGAATTTGGTTAGTTCTGACCGCATCTTGTTCCAAGCTGCGACCTAATTTTTAGGACCCGCGTTGGGTTATCCATATAGACTAGGATAGACTCCGTTAATTCTGCCGGTGCTGCTCGACCCTCCCATGGGCTCTTCTTTCTAGGGTCCAAAGCCTTATCGAATCGGCCAAGGTCCCCAAGCCAGGGGTGGCTCTGTAGTTGCTATTCGGAGGGTTCATTGATGTGGAGGGTATTCCCCACATCGTTTCCTTTTTCCTTTCTTCCTGACTCATGTAATTCGGCGATGAAGCATTCCTGGGCGGCAGTTTGGTCTTCCACAGCTGAACATGATTCCTTTGAAGCATGCTTCAATGAACTTGCATATCGCTCCATTTCTCCTTAACTTCATTGCGTGGGATGTGGTCCCCCTGATATTGTTCCGATAATAAGCCTTTGGTCAGTTCATTTCGACCCTTCTTCGCTGGTTCCAGCTTGATTCCTTCATTCTCTTGGGTGCCGAGGAGTCGCAAATTGATCGGAGTTTTGTGGTTGTCTTACGTACTGCTGGAGAGTTTGTTATTCTGAATCAATTCCTCAATGAGATTCTTTAGGCGACGACATTCGTTCGTATTGTGGTCGTGTGTCTCTTGGAAGCGGTAGAATTTCACTGAGCGCTTCTGCTGCTCAGTCGCCTCCTTTCTGGCTGGCCTTTTGCATTCCTCAGTCCCTTGAATTGCGAGAAAAATGTTTTCTGGTGTGTCTTTTAAGGGAGTGTGGCCTTTGGGCCTAAACCCTTTGAGCTTTTTATTGCTGCCATTACCATTATTCTTATTGGAGTTTTGACCTTTTCTCTTTAAATTTCCGTCTTTCCCAGTGGTTCCTTCAGCAGCCCGAGAAGTGTGTGCATTTTGATTTATTGCTACATCGCTTTGCCTGACGTTCGTTGGCTGCACACTAGTAGACTTCCTTTCCAATTCCTGTGCTTCCTCCAATCTTAGGTACTGACTTGCTTTACGATTTAAATCTTTCCTGGTGGTAGGTTACTTCATCTTAATTCACTTTTCGAATTCAATTTCCGGGTGAATGGCACAAACTAATGCCATAAAAACCATGTCTTCATTGGGGTTGCTTACTTCTGTCACCACGGTGTTAAACCTATTCATGAAAGATTTCAGTGATTCGTTACGCCCTTGGAACAATCCGGATAGGTATATGATGTCTTTTGGCTATGCAGTATGGAGCCTGAACCGATTAAGGAATCTAGTCACCAGTTGGTCAAAAGTAGACATAGATCTTGGTGGAAGCCTAGTGAACCATATTGACGCAATTCCTTCTAGAAAGATAGTAAAGCATCTGCATCAAACGGCTTCAGAGGCATTTGCTCTGTTTATGTACCAACTGTATTTGTACAAGTGGGGTTTCAGGTCCTTTGTCCCATCATAAGACGGAATAGTTAGCATTGTGAATTTTTCTGGATATCTCTCATTCAAGATTTCATCGGTGAAGGGAGTCTAACAAGGCACAGATCCTCATTCATCATCTCGTCTATCTTTGTTCTCCTCCATTAATCGTTTAACCATGTCCGCCGTGTATGCCTCTGATGTCCGGTAGTCCTAAGGATGGCAATCAGTCACTGCGCCAAGTGTTTGACTTTGCAAACGGTCTTGGTGAGTGGGCTGAGACCTAGGCTCTTCTGTCTTCGGAAGAGCCACTTCTGCAGGGTCCTGTTGGCTTGCGGTTGGTCTAACTGGAGCAGTTTGGGTATTCCTAGCATTATCAAATGCATTGGCATTTTCTTCCAATTTTTCGTCTTGCTCTCCGTCCTCTGAGTCGGAAAAATCCATAGCTATGTCTTCTACATGGGTCTTTGCCACTTGACTTAAGTTCAGAATAGGTTGCCTTGTGGCAAATGGAGTATTTGCATTTCCGTCCACGTTAATCCCTATTGTCACCCTTTTTTGTGGTTGTTTTCCATTTCTTCTATGTAGACCAGAAACGAAGGAATTCTCTTGTTCCATAGCAGCCGCGGGTTCAGGCATAGTCCTTGGAGCGGGATATAACTGTAGGATTAGGAGAGCGTTAAGCTTATCCGTTAGAGCCTTTTGGCTACTTTCCATTTTTTGGTTGATCTCATCAACCATTTTACTTAACTCATCCCTGGTAACAACTTCATGCTAACTGGAGGAGGCTGCGCCTGATTCCCAAAGTTAGCGCCATTTACTTCAGTTTGTTGGGGATTAACATCTTCTCCAGCTACTACTACCCCTATGGATCTTCCAGAGGCAGTTCTTCTTCTTCCAAGGGCCATTGATTCCAAACAGTGGATTCTTCAAGTAAAGATTAAGGATCTAACTTCTGGACCTATGGGATCCAAAGTAAATAGCTAGATCTGGATCCTAAGTTGGATTTCTTAGTGAAAGCACCAAAATGTTAACCCAAAAAATGGATCAACATCCTAGTTTGAGTTTGAAAGCACCAGCCCTGTCCTGACAGGGCAATATCACAGATCACAGATATAGAAAAAGAACAGTAAAAGAAAGAAGGCAAAGAATTTTTATAATGGTTTGGCTGTTGATGAAGCCTACGCCCACTTTATAGCTTTATTATAGACTGATTACTATTACAAGATGTGTTTGATTACAAGACTTTGATTATCTCTAAGTAGATTGAATCCCCAAAGTTGGAATCCTGCATCAACCCGAATTTTTGGTCGTTGAATTTGAACATTTAATTTATTTTAAATGTTGAGTTTCAAAATGTGAATGGAATTTTAATATGAAGTTTATCGATCAAAAATAGTGAAATAAAAACATAAGCTCCAAATATAACGAATTAATTAATAAATTTAATTGTTGAGTTAATAATTAAAAATCGTTTAAATAATTGAATTGGAGTTGAATATGAAACCAAAACGATTTCCAATGTTGATATAAATTCTATTTAAATCATAATTGAGTTAGTAAGATTTTAAAACTGAAATTTTGAGCGATTTCGTAAATTTTGGAAATCGCTGATTTAATAGACGCGTTAAAATAGCAATCTGGGGCACAGTCTCGGAATTAGACGAAACTAGTTCCATTGAATCCATAATAGTGTATTATTATCGGATTTTAAATTTCATAGCGTTTGGAGTTATCATTTGATCGTATGGGATACAAACGCATTGAATTTAATATCGAAAATTTAATATAATAATTGGGTCCAAAAAGCTATCTTCTCCATACGATCGAATTAGGACTCGAAATCTTTTTCATTGTGTTCGTAATATGGGTATAACATTATAGACGTCAGGAGGCATACCTCAATAGGAGATCGAGATTTCACGGTATGCGATCCGAGATATTTTGAAAATAATAATAATAATAAAAGTAAAATCGATGAACAGTTGAGCCATCCTATTCAAAGCCGACCTATCCTTTCTTTTCTCATTTAAATCAAGATTCCTTTCCATCCTTTCTGTTCAAAATCATGTCCCTCCCATTTTTCTTCATTTTAAGATCTTCAGAACAAATCGACCAGAAAAAAAGAAAGAAAAAAAAAATATGTTTGATCAAATAAATGGCATTCCCCTTCAAATTGTTTTCAAACGAAAATCAAAATATTGCGTATTCATCTCATACGCAGTTCTCCTCCTCAAATGAAATCGATTCGAATCAAAAATAAAAAATAAAAAAAGAAAGAGCGAACGAGTCGCGATGCTCTGGGCCGAACTTAGGCGATCGAGCGGCGAGCGCGTAAATGGGGAAGGTCGTGGTTCGTCAACAATGAAGGCAGGTGCGTTCGAATGGAAGCGGTAGTCGCAACCTATTGTGGACGACATGGGGAGAGGTGTGGCTTTGGGCGAGTTCGCGATGAAGATGTGGACTCGTAAATGGAGTGGAGGCGGAGGCAGTGTGTGTCGTGGGGGAGAGGGACGCGACTTCGATTTGAACGAACGGCGATTCGTGGAGGTCGCAACTTCCAATTATCACGTCAGGGTTTGGGCGCCGGGTTCTGGAGGTGGGGACCGCAGCTAATCGCGTGCACGGTTGGTCAGGGGTCGCAGCGTTTGCGAGGAGGTGCTTGCGTGAGCAGGCGATGATTGGCAACGACCTGGATGTTTCGTTCTCGAGCTTTCCTGTGCCTACCTGACGCGGAATGAGGTATAGGATTTGTTTTATTTTTTTCTGTTAATTAAGATTTTAAAATTTAAAATTAATATGAAAATTTATTTTATAGGATTAAGTAAATAATTAGATTTATTTTTATTGTATATTGTACTCTGATACCTTTGTTTTCAAAGGATTTTGAGAAAAGCTAATAATTCAAATTGAGTGTGTTTCTCATGCTGGTTTTCCAGACTGACCCGGGTGTTATTTTATTATAATGCTCGGGTCAGGCCGAGTATTACAAATTCAGGATAGGATGCTATGGAGCTCAGGAGACGAGCTGGATGTAAGATGTATTTCCGTACTTGATTTGTATTTTCCACTATGTGAGGACAAGTTATTAAACTGTCCAGATTGATTGTTGTATATTGTACTCTGATAATGGTATGTATACTAACAGCACAGTTCTTGTATTTATAATCTGATTTTATATATTATAATTTGTTCCACTGCGATTGTGAGATTCTATTGTTGTTGTTGTTCTATTTTTCTTCTACTTTTTCTCCTCCACCCCTAAAGCTTCGTAATTCCGTTCAATTTTGAGTTGTATTGGTGTGAATTATGGTCGACTCAAAGGGGTATGGATTTGCGGGCCTTTACATTTGGTATCAGAGCTGAAGGTTAAGCGAGAACCTTGGCTCTGGTGGGGATTACTCATTAGAGATAGGGTCAGTAGTACCCTAGAATGAGTTGAGTGTATTAATAGATATGAGCGCGTATTTGTTAGTGGATATAAAATGGTTCTATATTGTGTTGATTAATCTGTTGAGTGGTATATAAATTCTGTTCGAATAGTGGAACGCCACTAAATCGATAGGAGTTTCTATACACTTAAACATGGTAAACCGACATAGTATTGTTTTTGAAGCGGGTAAATGAAATAATTTTACCCAGATTATATTTTTGGTATAAAAGAAATAATTTTCTGAAAATTATTACAGTGGTGTGTTTGGTTGTTAATATATAATCAAAATAAGATTATAAAATTGGAAATGGTTTATATAACCAAACGAAATTTTGTATATGTATGAATTATACAAATGGATTATAAAATGGATTCAAACCAGAATTTGGAGATTTAAAATCTTGGAAGCTTTGAGAAATGTTTTAAATGGGTTTGAACTAAGTATTGGAAAAATCTGAAATCCCGGAAGTTTAAAAATGTTTTCCAAGGGGTTGAAAGAATAATGGAGCTAAATTTGAATATTTTTTAATAGAAAAAAATGGATTTAAATGGGTTTTGGAAGTGTTATAGCACTGAACTCACTACAGTAGCTGGAAAATAACTCTGGTGATGATGGCCACATCATCAGTGTTCATTTTCAAGTTTCTAGGTGGCGGATTGCTATCGAAATAATTGATTTGGAGATTTTGTTGGAAAATAAACGTTGTTTTAGATATTCCAAGAGAATTTATTTTGGATAAAACCAAGTTTGAGCTTAAAATTCCTAGGAATAGTTTGTTGAAACAAAGAGTTATATATATATATATATATATTTGATTTCAAAGTGATTTGAAATAAATACCGGGTATTTGAATTTTGAATTCCTAGCTAAATGTTCTAGAAAAATGAATAAAGTGAAAATTGAATTTTGGAATTAAAATTTAAAGTGAGAAAGTTAAAATGGAATTTAACTTAAATTAAGTTGAAGGAATTAAATTTTAGAAATTTAATTGATTGTGATTTGAATGGAATAAATTAGTGAAGTGGACTAATTAAATAAATTAAATTAAGATGTGAATTAATTGGATGAAAATAAATTGGATGGGTATGAATGAAGGGAACTAATAATATGAATGGAAATAAATATTAATAGTTGAATGAATTGTATGTGATGGAAGGTATCGAATATAAAGTTGAGTTGTGGAATGGCTATAACTATAAGTTATAAAATTTGAATTGGATTAGAAGTAATATTTTTTGGCAAGGCCGACGAGGTTAGATGGACCCCGACCATTTTATTGCAGCACCAATCAGAACAACACACTCAAGAAATGCAAAAGAAAACAGAGGGAAACAAAGTGCTGCAAACACAGAGGGAAACAAACAAAAAAGGAGAAAAAAACAAATAAAAGGCAACACCCAGGCGGACTTAGCCATTGAAAGACTGAAGAATTCCTGGGTCAAAAGAGAACTGCAGCATTCCTAATTCTCGCTTTATTTCATGCATGACCCAATGCTCGAGCACAGAACTTCTCTTCGAATTTACGTGGTCAAAAACCCTAACGTTACGCTCTGTCCAAATAGCCATAATAAAACTCTTCAACACAGCAGTAGATAGCTTCTTCAACACTTGCTTGCACCCAGTATTGGCATAGATATGATTCCATTCGTCCAGATTATGTTGAGCAACATTATTACACCAGAGCTTGTTCTTTACAGCAATCCAAATCGCTTTGATAACCGCACATTCGAAGAACAGGTGCTCGACAGTTTCAGGATGATC
This sequence comes from Allium fistulosum, assembly GCA_030737815.1. Taxonomy (NCBI): domain Eukaryota; kingdom Viridiplantae; phylum Streptophyta; class Magnoliopsida; order Asparagales; family Amaryllidaceae; genus Allium; species Allium fistulosum. The sequence goes on along the minus strand of CM060903.1, from coordinate 695,839,947 downwards.
TGTACAGAAGGTACAGTATATGGTGACATTCATACCCATGGCGACGAGTTTGACTTTAGTGAGAATAGCACGATTCAGAACTTTCCACATCAGCAGATTTTCACGCATGCTACCATCCTTATTCCATGTACGCTTCCACCACTTCCACTCTGGCAGAGAATTGTTCTTCATCAAGTACTCATAAGCCTCCCAAATTTTGTATTTACCTTTTTTCTCCCCCCAAACTAGTTCAGCTGATGTCATGTTGAGAGGAACATACTGTCTGATCATGCTCCAGAAGTGCTGAATTCTCGAATTAGAAGAGAAGGATCTAAACCGCTGGTGATCTTGAACAACATCCTTAACCTTAGCCATAGAGTGAATACCAGATTGCATTAGTTCACAGTGTGTAAATTGTGAAATAATTATATGGCCATAAGGTATAAATTTTGAATGAAATAAAATTTAAGAAAAAAATTGGAATTTGAATAAATAAATTGGACTAGCTTATAAATATTTAAATTAATGGCTATAAATAAATGCATAATCTCGAGTTAAAAATAAAATGTGAATATATTCGAGTATAGAATTGATGGAAATGTGAAAAATAAGTTGAGTGACTTATATAATTGAAAAGTGAAATAGAAAACCCAAAAATAAAAATGGATTGATATTTTGGTGAAGGAAATAAAATCCAAACTTGAATTATAAAATAAATTTGAACTCAAGTAACCTAAAAGAAGTGATTTTTGAGGTAAAAATCAGATATTGAGTTATAAATTGAAAGTGAACTAATTAGATAAGTAAATTTAATAGGGAACTTGAGTTATAAATTAATTTCGACTTAAATTGAAAGCGAATTTAATATAATTGGGAATATCGTCGAATAAAATAGAATTGGATTGAGATAGCAACGGCTTGGGTTATAAATAAATTCTATTTAAGTATAAATAAATTGATTATGACTTGGGATATTAATTAAATGAATTCGAGTATGGAATTAAAATTGAAGTGAATAAAATGAATGAACTAATTAATTAATTAGTAAATGAAATGGAAGTTGGATGAAATGAAAATAAACTTAAGTTATAAGGTGGAAATAAATTAAAAATAACGGAGTAACTTAAGTAAATATTTTGGATGGAAGTTGGCTCGAATAAATTATGGAATGGTTATTTAATAAATAGTGTGGAATGATTCCCATCTTAATAGAATAGATTTGAATATAGTGAATGTGGATATGAATGAAATGTAAGTGAATTGATTGTGAACAAATCTGAAATAGAATAAAATTAAATATAAATTGATTTGGAATCAATTTAAAATAGATATAAGCTAAAATGATTATTCTATTAAATGAATATCATCGAAATTGCATAGAAAAAATTGATGTTCGACGCAAACGAAGTAAATAAAATTCTATGAATAAATAGAATGTGAGTAAATTGATTTTTAATCAATTTGGAATGTATATGGGTTTGTTTGGTATAAAAATAAAGTGAATGCAAGAAAATTGAGTTGTAAATCATTCGAATTGAATATGGATTGATTGAAAGTAATTAAATTAGCATCAGAACCTTATAAATGCTTACGATTATATGTTAGAATGCATTGTATATGAAATTTACATGTTTAACTAGTTAGACGAATGAAATGTTAGTAAATTTTCATGTTTTGGTATTTGCACGGTTTAAATTGAGTAAGTTTAGGTACAGAGGGACTATGTGGCTAGATTTGGGTTGTGAAATTGCTTTTGAAGTAAATGTTTGCTTAATAATGCTTAAAAATGCTAAATAAGGTACGTTTTCGGATTAAATACTACAAATTATAAATACTGATATATATATTGTTTTTCGACCGTGTGGGTCGATATATATATAAATATATATATATATATATATATATTTATCTCTCTTGTCATATTGCAAAAGGTCCTCCATACAAGGGAGACTCTGCCAAAAATTTTTGGAAATTTAGGGTGTTAGAAAAATTTTGGAAATTTTTGAAAATTTTTGAAAGTTGATTTTTGAATTGTATTGGAAATAAGGGGTTTTTAATTAGAGATGAAATTTAATTGTTTTCGGTTGAAACTAAAGGGTTTAGAAATGTGAGATAGCAAGTTTTCACTAAGTGGGTTTTGATAAGTTAATGGGTTTGGAACGTTTTTCCTACCTTAGCAATTTCGGGGACGAAATTCTTTTAAGGGGGAAGGAATGTAACGACCTGGATTTTTAGTCGTTGATTTTGAACATTTAATTTATTTTAAATGTTGAGTTTCAAAATGTGAATGGAATTTTAATATGAAGTTTATCGATCAAAAATAGTGAAATAAAAACTTAAGCTCCAAATATAAAGGATTAATTAATCAATTTAATTATTGAGTTAATAATTAAAAATCGTTTAAATAATTGAATTGGAGTTGAATATGAAACTAAAATAATTTCCAATGTTGATATAAATTCTATTTGAATCAGAATTTAGTTAGTAAGATTTTAAAACTGAAAATTTGAGCGATTTTGTAAATTTTGGAAATCGCTGATTTAATCGACGCGTTAAAATAGCAATCCGGGGCACAGTCTCAGAATTCGACGAAACTAATTCCATTGGATCTGTAATAGTGTATTATTATTATTGGATTTCAAATTTCGTAGCGTTTGGAGTTATCGTTTGGTCGTACGGGATACAAACGCGTTGAATTTAATATCGAAAATTTAATATAATAATTGGGTCCAAAAATTATCTTCTCCTTACGATCGAATTAGGACTCGAAACCTTTTTCATTGCGTTCGGAATAAGGGTATAACATTATAAACGCCTAGCGGAACGTCTCAATAGGAGATTGAGATTTCACGGTATGTGATCCGAGATATTTTGAAAATAAAAAAAAAGTAAAATCGATGAATAGTTGAGCCATCCTATTCAAAGCCGACCTATCCTTTCTTTTCTCATTTAAATCAAGATTCTTTCCATCCTTTCTGTTCAAAATCACGTCCCTTCCATTTTTTTTCATTTTAAAATCTTCAAAACAAATCGACCAAAAAATTAATATGTTCGATCGAATAAATGGCGTTCCCCTTTAAATTTTTTTCAAACGAAAATCAAAATATTGCGTATTCATCTCATACACAATTCTCCTCCTCAAATGAAACCAATTCGAAATCGATTCGAATAAAAAAAAAGAGTGAACGAGTCACAATGCTCTGGGTCGAACTCAGGCGAGCGCGTGAAGGGGGAAGGTCGCGGTTCGTCAATAATGAAGGCAGGCGCGTTCGAATGGAAGTGGCGGTCGCGACCTATTGTGGACGACGTGGGGAGAGGCTTGGCTTTGGGCGAGTTCGTGATGAAGATATGGACTCGTAAATGGAGTGGAGGCGGAGGCAGTGTGTGTCGTAGGGGAGAGGGACGCGACTTTGATTTGTACGAACGGCGATTCGTGGAGGTCATGAATTCCAATTGTCACGTCAGGGTTTGGGTGCTGGGTTCTGAAGGTGGGGACCGCAGCTAATCGCGTGCGCGGTTGGTCAGGGGTCGTGGCGTTTACGAGGAGGTGCTTGCGCGAGCATGCGATGGTTGGCAGCGACCTGGATGTTTCGTTCTCGAGCTTTCCTGTGCCTACCTAACGCAGAATGAGGTATAGGATTTGTTTTATTTTTTTCTGTTAATTAAGATTTTAAAATTTAAAATTAATATGGAAATTTATTTTATAGGATTAAGTAAATATTTAGATTTATTTTTGTTGTAACTCGATAACTAATTTCTTTTTATAACTTCTTCATACGAGGTTGGGAATCGAACGAAAAACATGTTGCACTTCAATCGTTATTGCGGAATCAATGCATATGAGTTGAATTCGATCGAATGGCAATTAAAAATCAAGGTGAGTAAATCTCACTCTTTTTAGATTGCTAGATATTAATTTTAAATAGTTAAAATTAATTATTGGATGCCTGGTTGATTTAATAATTTTTGTCGGATGAATGATATATTATATATATAATAGTATATATATTAGTATTTGGAGTGATGTTCCCGCACATTATAGCGGATGAGACCCTATGCGCCCCGCATAATAGCGGATGACTCTTTATACCGCGATATCCCCCTCGAAGTGGGATTGGTATTTTTTTATGTTGTATTAACATCTGTGGATGCAGGGAAACAGGTTGTAGGGATCCAACTGGATTCCTCTATGATATTGTTTATTTTTCATATATAGTGATATATGATGTGTGTAGATAATCTGTTATAGATTATTGTTATAATTTGAATTATTGGATGTTGTTGTAGCGCTGGCTTGAATTTTGATATTTTAAATACCATAAATATATTTTTATAAAAAATTAAAGGAAAAGGGAATTTTTGATATAAAAATATTTATATTGGAATTAGGGTTATTTTAAAGAGATTGAGTTAGAAAAAAATATATTTGATTTTTTGTTATACTTAACTATTATGAATTATTAAATGGAGATTTTAAAAATGAATTATATAAGAGAATTTATAAATGATATTATGGAAATATAAAAAAAAGTTAAAGTCGATAATAAATATAGATTGGAAGTTATAAATAGATTTATAAGAAATGGATTTATAAAATGGAATTTTATAAATAAGATAGTTTTATTTAACAAGTAGAACTCAAAGGAGCATAAGAATTTATAAAAGATGTTTAAAAATAAGGTAAGCGATATCGGTTGCTAAATTGGAAATATAAAATTCATAGGAGAATTTATATTAGAATATGGAAATAGAGTGAGAGAAATAGTGGAACTATTTTTTGAAAGTGAGAATGGTTAAGGAGATCTGAATGAAAGTGATATGATGTGATTTGAGAGGAATTTATAAATTGAATTGGTTATTGAGGTTTTAAAAAAAAATTAATTCTAAGAAGTTAAGTTTGTTTTAAAAAGGAAATTTTTATTATTTAAAACTATAAAATTTTAAACTAGTTAGGATTGAAATATTCCGGTAAGTATATTTTCAAATATTATGTATTTATTTTAGTAAATTCTAACTTTTAAAATCAGCTTTGAAAATCTATTTGTTTATCTAAAAATGAGTTATTGATGTTTATAAAAGTGTTTTCGATATTTTAAATAATTACTTGAACATGTTTTAAAAATAAATTATTATTCTTTTAAATACTTATTTTATATATATATAGAGTTTGAAGTGATTGAAAATTCTTATTTATAAATTCTCTCGAGATTCGTAAATGAGACTTATAAATGGATATGATTTTGGAGGAGAGGAATTTTGTAAGGGATTTGGAGGAAATGGATTTCAAAATATATGAATATGGGAATTTTGAAATGAAATCAGAATTTATAAATGAAGTTATAAATTGCTGAATGGGGTTATACGTAAGTATACTCGGTTTTGGAAATTGAAAACGGGACTTTATTAGTGATTCTGAAGACTATGAGATAAGCTACGAAATATTCTCTTAAGTGTAGGTATTTGAAAAGATTTTGGAAAATAAGATTTATAATATTTTCCTAAGTATAAAAATGGAAATTTGGAAATATTTCTAAGTGTTGAGATGGTTCAAAAATATCCTGTTATGGATTTAAATATTTGAAATTGTTTTCAAACATTGGAATGTGGAAAGGGATTTGGATATATATATATATATATATCTTAGTAAAGATATTTTGAAATAAATGTTGAAGAATTATAAAATAAGGCCTAGTGTCTGCTTATGGATGTTTTATTGATAGTTAAATAACCGACTATCAATATTGGCCAATTTCGTTAATCATTTCGAAGAGACCGGGATCGGATTTAATTATCCGAAAACCACTTCGTTTCGGTTTGAACGTACGAATGAATACCGTGAAGATGGTGAAGATGGTGATTCGGTTTGTCCAGACCCCGGACAACTTGTATGGACGAATGCTATCAGAACATCGTCATTGGAGGGCGATGAGCATTCTAAGTAGAATTGTTTTCTTGAAAGGTAACGCTTGGCCTCAAGCCTCATCAACCGGAAATGACTAAAACATAGGAGATGCAGCAAGACTAAGTGGGACGCACCCAATTAGGGTATGTTATCACTTTTCTATATATCCTCGAAAACCTATATATTATGGATATGGTTGTGCATGAAAGAAGGAGCGCTTGATTTGTAAGGGTGGGAACACCCGGGGTGTTAACATATTCGGTCTATCTAGGTTAGGGGTAGGCCGGTCTTGTGTAGCAGGGGATCCCGGCGAGGTCCTCAGTACATTGTTCTAGAGGTGTACTGTGATGGGCGGTACCCCAGTGGCCCAGTCATTGTATGGAATCCATTCTCCAATAAGCGCCATACACTTGTTCCCAACTATGCTGAAACGTGAGATGCAAACATTTCAGCTATTTTCTATTTACTTTCTATAGGCACTATTATAATATCAGATGATTTTGATAAAAACGTTTTGGTTATCGTAAGGTAAAAAAACCGTCGTGTTTATATGTGACGTGGTCTTACGAGATACCTTTGTTTTCAAAGGATTTTGAGAAAAGCTAATAATTCAAATTGAGTGTGTTTCTCACACTGGTTTTCCAGACTGACTCGGGTGTTATTTTATTATAATGCTTGGGTCAGACCGAGTATTACAAATTCAGGATAGGATGCTATGGAGCTCAGGAGACGAGCTGGATGAAAAGACGTATTTCCGTACTTGATTATTATTTTCTACTGTATGAGGACAAGTTATTAAACTTTCCAGATTGATTATTGTATATTGTACTTTGATAATGGTATGTATATTAACAACACGGTTTTTTATTTAAAATCTGTTATTATATATTATAATTTGTTCCGCTGCGATTGTGAGATTCCGTTGTTGTTGTTCTATTTTTCTTCTACTTTTTCTCCTTCACCCCTAAAGATTCATATTTTCGTTCAATTTTGAGTTGTACTGGTATGAATTATGGTTGACTCAAAGGGGTACGGATTTACGGGTCTTTACAAATTCACTGGAGAATTACAGTGAATCTCTTTGGAGATTGTTATGAGGGAGGTGGAGAGTGAAGAATGTTTCCAATAGAGCTTCAGTAACCAGTCCGGTGAAGAGCCTGTTTATGTTGCAGGTAGGATGATATTTATAGAGATCGAAGGACTTCTGGGCCATGCCACTTCATCAACTGCTCGCAGGTAGGTAGGGAACGACCTTGAAGGGGCTTAGCTCGCGATCCGAGCCAAAATCATGGGTCGTTAGCGATCCATGGTCTATGGGTCGCTAGCGATCCATGGTCTATGGCTCGTGTGCGAGCTAAGGACTTGGCTCCTTCCATTGCATTGCTTGGTTGGCTTGTTGAAGATACGTGGAGAAGCATGGGTCGCTAGCGATCTATGGTGTATGGGTCGCTAGCAACCCTACACTTAGCATATTTTTTGACATACTTCTTCCTTCCTTCTCTTCTTCCATGCAACAGAGCGACCTCTCACTTTGCATGGATTGCTAGCGATCCATAGGGCATGGGTCGCTGGCGATCCAAGCACTTAGATATTTTTTGGAGTTTGAGATGTTTCCATGGTCTTGTATCGTTGTTGCTTGCGTAGTCTCGTTGCATGTTGTTCCGTTTTGATGGTAGTTTACTAGCTGTTTGCACTCAACTACTGATTGGGCTGAAAGAATGTCGCTCACTTCGTTTAGTCGATCTCAGTTGTTGTCTCAGTAATATAGCTTGGCTCTCGCTAACTCCTTTCCTTTGCCTCTCTGGTTAAGGTTAAGTTCTGAACCATCCTGATGTCGCGGGATTATTCTGTTTCCTGTTGGATCCTGCTGGGTTAAAAACCCGGATAATAGTATGATTTATTAAAATTTTATTACTTAATATTATCTTGATTTTAATTCCATTATTAAATATAATTTAATTAAAATATTATTTTGTACAGTTGGATTTGGAGAATTAAAAAAAATAGAATCATTTTTAATGGGTAATCTTTTTGGTATTTATGTGTAGCATTCAGTCTAAAACAACTAGTTTGAACCAATAGTCGACCTTTATCTGTTCTAAAAATTCAAAATCAAATTGTACAAATTCATTAATATTATACGAGAAGCTTAAATATACGACTTCAACTATATTTGATGGTCAATCTTACTAAATTAGTTAATAATCAAAATCTGTTAATTATCGAATAAAATCAAATATCCGGTAAGATCGAAGATCAAATCGAGTTCAGATGACATGATACTAGTTGATTGAGCTTATTAGATGATACTGATGATTTTGTATAATTGGATTATGAGGATTCCAAATGTAAATAGGATTTTCAGTTCAAATAGATCGTTTTTTACAAGTTATGTATAGAATCCTATCCAGTATCAAAATCCATTGAGCATAATAATTTTTAGTTCAATGCATGTAGCTTAATCAACAGTCCTACTTACGGTTTGAATTTTTAAACAAAATCTTCATATTATATGAGAAGCTTAAGTATATCATATATGATATCGTACTACTTCGATATAATTCGATCTTCGATCTTATAGAAGTTAGTTAACTATCGAATAAAATCTATACGTTTTGAATTTTCAAATCCAACCATACAAATTCTTTGATATCATATGAGAAACTTAATTATATATAATATCGAATATTATTATTAATAAATAATATGTAGTTACTAACATTATTATTTAACTTAACTATTTTATATCAAAAATAATAACAAATATTTAAAACAAATTAATACAATATGACTGCTAAATAATGAAATTAATATTTAATAAAGCATCCAAACTAAATAATATATAATTATAAAATAAAATAGAATAAACTAATAAAAGAATAGATATCAAATTCCTTACGTTATTGCTATGGTATTGTCCAAATGGTGTCGGGATATTTATTGACATAGATAATTGCCGACGTCTTCTCACGACAGATTGGAATTATTTTTCTTCAAAATACGATGCCAAATAAAGAAAGAAGAGTGGGGGAGGGATTTTAGGGTCGACACTGGTATTTCCCTACGCCAATCGACGTTATAGCGACATCATACAAATTTCCGATGCCATGTTGACACCGGTAAATGATGATGGAAATTCAATGCCTTAATGGATGACATAAAGAGTTGCCCTTTTTGGAACTGAATCCAAGTTTCAAAGAATTATCATTTTTGTTTTGTATTTGTTGGTGTTGGATTGATTCTTCTGTGTGCAATCATTAATCATTGTAATAAAACAATGCTCTCCTTTTCTAATTAGGCTATCTTAGATGAATAGGGTTTACATCTTTGTTAATTGTTGTAATATATTTGGTGTCACGCTTTTTGTATTAGTGTGAACTATCAGAATTTCCCTTCTACAGATATTACTAAATCTTAGTATCATTTAAATAAAGGATCTAATAGATAAACTTCCTTAACAGATTTGTTTTTTTATTGATTAGTAATATAAATAAAAATTCAAACTAACAAAAAATTGGATGTTGCAACTTGGAGATAAAAATTCAAACTAACAAAAAATTGGATGTTGCAACTTGGAGATAAAAATTCAAACTAACAACACATGATTTCAACGCAAAAATATGATTATTTGTGCAAATCATTTTCTTTTAATATGTTAAACATATAAAATTTGTAGAAAAAAATTTACGTGCGAAGCACGTGCCGCAATACTCGTCTGTTAAGATAAAAAATACAGTTATCCCGATAACCAAATAACTTTACAAATCAAATACAACCAATTTCAATTCGTAAATGAATAGAAACAATTTATACAAATCGGGTCAATACATTAATTTGATTCTAATCGAATATTGAACAATTAACTAGAGAGTTCCATGATAGTTCCTTAGATCAAAATTTTATAAATTTGGATATAATAGACAATATATATATGTGTGTGTGTTCCTTTCAATATATATATATATATGTGTGTGTGTGTGTGTGTGTCTATATATGTATCAATTGATACAAATCGGGTCAATACATTAATTTGATTCTAATTGAATATTAAACAATTAACTAGAGAGTTCCATATTAGTTCCCTAGATCAGCTCAACAACACTCTTATTTTGCAGCACCCCTTGTGGCCCCCTGATTTCCACTACACATTCCGATTTAAATAATAGAGTTAGTGAAAAAAGAGATAAAATAGCATTATTTAAATCGAAATGTATAGTGGAAATTAGTGTACTACAGGGGTGCTGCAAAATAGGAGTGTTGTTGAAGGCTGCTCCATATGCGTTAACTGAACTGCTTCGAACCTCTTCGAACCTCGAAACAGACAACTCTGTATCAAATGCTCGGAGTACGTGTTTGTCAGGTGCATACTTCTATAAGTTACAAGCAATGCTTAGTTCTCTAGATAATTCAAAAAAAAAAATTGGCTAAAAAATATATTAATATTTTTGAATGTCCACCACTACCAATTTAATTTCCTGTTTTGGTTTTCTGTTTGTCGTTCATACAAGCTTGATAAGTTGTTTAGTTAGCTTTCTTGATCTAATATTGCGTTTACCAGCTTTTCTTTTCTAAGAGCATCTCCAACAGCTCCAATTTTCTCAAATCCGCACCCAAATTCCTTCCCAACAGAGCGCGAGAAAATGCAATAGTGTGGAAAGGGGGGCTTTCGGGCTGAGAATGTGGGATGGGTTGAGGCGCCTGTTGAACAGGCGCCTGTTGCCAGGCGCCTGTTAAACAAGCGCCTACTATCCTCCAACGGCCATTTCCCAACGGTCATTTTCCATCTTCAAATAATACTCCCCCCTCTTCTTTCATTTCAAACCAATTTCCTTCTTTGCAATTTTTTTCTGCCACTGATCTCAACTGAAAATGTACTCCGATTTCGACGATGTTGCTGCAAGGGCCAGTTTTGAAGAATACGACTTGCAAGACGCTACGATTCCTATTGGGGGGGAAGTAACTAATGCAAGTTGGAGCGCTGCGGAAGACTACGATCTTTGCTACATTTACTGTGCACTATCAATCGATCCTATTCAAGGGACCGATCAAAGTGGCGAATCTTTTTGGGGCAAAATTACTAATTGCTATAATCGGAAGAACATGAATCGAAAAAGAACGCTATCTTCGGTCAAAGGTCATTATGGAAAAATAAATCGTCAAACCCAAACGTTCGATTCTCAAATGTTCAAATTGAAGCAAATGAATCCTAGTGGCTTTGGGAATGAAACGCATTTAGTAAGCTTCAATGTAATTTCATTGTATTTTTATTATCTTAGTTCTCTAAGTTTACCAGTTATTTTTTGAACAGAGAATGGCCGCAAACAAGTTGTTCAAACAAATCTATAAACCTGATAGTAAACAAGCACCACATTTTTATCAGTTCATGCACGTGTATGACATGTTGGTCGAGCATGTTAAATGGAAATCATCGCTTCAGAAGACCGTTCAACAAGTTCAATCAAACAGCGGTCGGGGTAAAACGCCTAGAGTTGGAGAAACCTCCAGTCCTATGGAATCCCAAGGAAGCTTCGGTTTAGGATCAGAAGAAGGCCCATCCCCAACTGAAGATCATTTTGTTAGGCCACAGGGAGCAAAAGCGGCCAAAAAGAAGCAGACTGCCGCAGCGGATCAAGATGAAATTAAAAAACTCATGCTTGAATCTGAAGAAAGATTTAACCGGGCAATGGACACTCGAGCAATGCAACACCAAGAAAAGTTATCAAGAATGGATCAACTTATTGCTGGAAACCGCCAAAGAGATGAAGATGCAATCATGTTCATGGATACGTCACATATGTCTGCAGAACAACTGCAGTATACGGAGCAAAGAAGGAGAGAAATTATGAGGCGTAGACTTGAAGAGGATCATTAAATGAATTACCGTTTCTACAACCATTGTATCTTTAAGTACCGTTATTTGTATTGTGTTCTTAATGCAAGCAATTAGTAATATAAGTTTTTTCAAAGGTGGAACGGGTTGGTTCGAATACATTTTCAAATATAACTTCATTGATAACTGTACTGTACCGCGTACAGGCGTTGCAGAAGTTCCCATACGTAGTCCTCAACTCTACCTTCGTACGTCTAGTTCTACACTCAACATTGTTATTGTATAGTTCAGCAATGGTGTCCCAAAACTGAGTTGCCATTATCTCTTCATCGTCGCACATCTGATCAGTTTGTATAAAAACATTTACTAACTGTTTCAATTCCGTAGCCGAAAATATTATGTTACTCATTGATTGAATTTACCGAACTTTTAAATGCTGTGACATAAGAGTACAAAACTTTCTCTTAAATAAACAAGTCGTGATCCGCGTACAATAAAATGAAGCATGAGATTAAAGTCCACGTGTCAAACATCCATAAACTGTTTGACAAACAAACACAAATGTGTTTGTTACATCAAAATCTTCACAATTCTAGTACATATACGCTCAATAATAACCAAGCATAAATTAGCATCATCACCAACATATAGACAGTCACATAATAACACAGTCTAAAACATCTAAATGCAGCACATCAGTCTATGTGATCAGAACCGCTATCAATCTCCTCATCGTCTCCACTATCGTCGTCACTGTCGTCGTTGACGTCATCAAAGTCGTGCGGCTGAGGTCCCGCATGGACCTGCTCCTGAAGCTGTTGAATCTGGGTCTGTAATCCCTGTATCTGCGCATCATACTGAGTCTGCTGTTGTTGGACCGCGGTCTGGTAACTCTGATACATCATCCCTGTATAATCGAGCGTCATACGCTCAAATGCAGCAATCATCCGTCTATCATAATCCATGTACTGAGAAAACTGATATGCGCACAAGAAAAATTATACACAGGTGGATAATATAATGACAAGTAATATAATGACAAGTAAATTAAGGAAAATTAAAAACTAATACAGACCTGATGAGGCTGGTACAATCCGACGGATGGTATACCCGTAATAGCGTCGTCTGTAGGATACTGCAAGGGATACTCCACAACCTGACCGTGTACATCATACGCTCTAAACGAATGAGGTGGTGGGTCGAAAGTAGGAGGCTGTGTGTACTGAGATGATGTAGGCTCAAAGGTGGCAGGCGGTAGTGGAACTCTACCAGAAGAGGTACGCGGCCCAATATGATCGGAGTTCAAACCCCGAATATAATCAGGTAAAGCGTAAGCACGTGGGGCTACTCGAGCCCAATATGAATCAAAGTCTCCCAAAACTGTAAATGGCTCACCATCCACCCAACCCGCACCCCTCATCGCATGAATATAAGCTGGTCCAACCCGAATATCACCATACATATCATCCCATGGTAGCGGATCTGATGGAATGCGAACTATACCATACAACTGTAGCCAACACTGATCCCCTAAATACCATATGAATGGACATGTAGCAACCTGAAAGCAAATCCTACGTCACGACATGGATAAATGAAAAGTGAGTGGATGGTCAGGACCGGGCTCTAGGAACTGTAAGTACTGATCCCATGGACGAATGATAATGTTACCACGCCGCCTCATATCCATCTGTTGTCTAGCCTCCATCAACTCATTATGCACCCCTTGTGCAACACGGGACAAATGCATAGGAGGACCCCAACGACGCAATCTGGGAAAGTAAATATAAGGTGTGGCATTCGCCTCTACAATAAGTCGGGGGTGCATATTGGCAGTATACTCGTAGTACCAAAATGGAAGAATGTACCAAAAGCCATACATCTGTCTAGATTGCTGAAGCGCATATGTATCTAATGCTACGTACAAATAACCAATAATAGTAGTACCGTAATCATATATATGGAGTCCATCCACATCTACTAACCCAGCCAGAAAACCAAGTCTAATAGTACCCTTATTGTTACTAAAAAATGTAGACCCAAAAAGGTATAGTATGAATGCACGGATAACGGGAGTGTGCATATCCTCAACGGCCATGTACTCTACTATATAACGCTGCAAACAAGGGAGAGTAACAGCTCCTCCTCTAACCTCCTCATCGGCCATAGTCGGTAAATAAGCTGAATATGACTCGAACTCCTCAAATGAACTATCAAATGGAACAGGGAGACGGTCAGGTCGACCAACCTCTATGCCAGTGAGCATATAAAAATCTAGAGGAGTCAGTCCTAACTCAAAATCAGGAAAATGAAATGTGTGAGTGGTAGGCCACCATCTCTCGGTAAGGGCCTCTACCAGACAAGGATCTACATGTGCAAATCTAGGTAAAGCAAGAAATTCACCAAAAGGTGATGCATGTAGCCTATCCAAAATCGGCTCCGGTAACTGATCAAAATATTCAGACATACACCTATACCAACTACCTAGCATCGCTACGTGACGAACCTAAATATATGATTATTTAATGTTAAAGTAAATAAGGAATTATTATACATTTATATTTACATGGTCGTTTATTAAGCAATAAATAAATAAGCGTATACCTGTGGCGTCGCTATAGCTGCAGTAAGTCGATGCGAAACAGTAGGGGGCAAGTCGTGCAAAGATCGAAGATCGGCTGGAGTCACGGTAGCATCGGGAGGGATATGAACAGGTCCGATATTGGCATCAGTCGTATATCGAACGGTGCGTCTACCAGTTTTGACCGGACGGGGCGGCATTTGGACGTGAATTTGATTTGAAAATGGGGGTTGAGAAGAGGGAGGAATGAGAGGAAATGGGGAAAAATGCGTCTGATATAGGCGCATTAACCAGGCGCCTGTTGAACAGGCGCCTGATGTCCATGCGCCTGTTCAACAGGCGCCTGCCCTCATTTCTGTTGTAGAAATGAGGGCTCCAACATTTTGGAGTGCGGAAAATCGAATTTCCGTACTCCAAACTGTTGGAGATGTCTAAAGAAAAAGAATTTGTAGAAGCTTAAACCATGACGTCCATGACAAGGAAGCAAAATAGAAAATTTTGTGTAGGATGAGAAATACATGAAGAAATTCTCGAGTAGGCCAACTTGTTAAAATATTTCAATTATTGTGTGTGTGTTGACTTTACTTCAACAATGAGCCAGAGAAAATAGCAGTGTTTTGTACTTTAAAACCTTCCTTTTTTTTCTTGGAAGTAACATAATATCATTAAATTCGATGTAGATTGTTTTTTCGTTTCCATATATGAACTAAGCTCATCAATGGTTTGTAAAATTTATCTTGCCTTCGATTAAGATTTAATCTTCAGTTCATCTTCACTCCAACAATATAAGAAAATCAATCGGCAACAACTGCATGTGTTTTTTCATTCCTCAATACAACATTTGACGTGGCTCACTTACAAAGAAGCAATTAATGAATTTACGAAATTGTTTCTGAGCTCATGTTATCCACCAAACATGATATGAATAATAATAAATGCTGATATTTATCACACCTAATCTACTAACTAAATCCATTCGATCAGCATAATAAACGTATTCATTCATTCTGATCTAAATATAAATTATTAAATTTCACCCGTCAGCGTTAAAAATATCAAGATGCAAGTGTACGTACGTCATAAAATCGATGTCCCTTTTCAAGGACGTATAGCCTTTTAAAGAAATAAAGACGACGATCAAATTTATATATAAATAATTTTTGATCTGAAGTTAGGATAGTATAGAGTTGTAGTAAAATGCGTAAGCAATTTGGCCAAATAATGCACTTCTCGCAATGTGTGTATAAATCCAAGTTAGTCAGGAAGAGTGGTTGAGATTAGGTTAAAACGATGCATCAGTAAACATTGGTTAAGCTAACCTAATCATTTGGAACAAGTCTATTTTTAAAAGGTCCTACGTGCTAACAAGTTACGCATCTTTTGCAAAATTATTATTTACAACTGTGTACTGAAAACCAACAGAATGGTATATAAAAACATGGAAAGAATCGGATATTAATATATATAGTAAACAATTGAAAGAGTAGGGCAGGAAGAGAAATAGTGGGAATATTGAATGTAAAAATATAATCAAATAATGAGGATACTGGATTGAGAGTGATATTTGGGTTGTCTGCATCCTTTTGCACGTATAAACTAGGATTCTTCCCACAAAACAACAACCATCACGCTGCCGGCATCATTTTGCCTCCACCTGCTGTCGATATTGTTTCTTTTTCTTTTCTTTTTTATGCTTCTAATCCCTTGCTTATGCTCTTTCTACCTATCCGGTTTATATTTTTTACTGCAAACACCGAAACTCGTATCTTCTTTGGTACATTTTTTACTTTTACATGCGTCAAGTGTAAGAATTATCTGTCTACCTATTATTTATTATGAAAAACCACGGTTATAGACGTAGTTCAAATTCCCTAAATTAAATTTTTTCACTTGTTTTTTTTTCCATTTTTCTTTCCAATTTGTTAGACTGAATAGTAGTTTGGTTGGAACATTTAATTTAATTAATTGATGTTTTCAATAATCGACATGATGCCCTACAACATTGAAACTGATACATTTTTCTTAGCATGTTACATTAAAAATTTATTTGATTCACAAGCATATGATCGTTATTTCATTCATAAGTATATGAGTAACTATAAATTTATAACATCTTCTGAAAATTGAGTTTTGCTAATAAGTTAACGGATTTTTCAACTCGATGTTAAAATGTATTAAATTTTATACATTTTTTTAGAATAAGAAATTTTATATCTTCTGTCTAAAATAAATAATGTAATTTAGGATTGATATTAATTGTTCACTTTATATTACAAATATCAACCCAACAAATTATTATGAATCGAGGTTATTTAGTATTTTCAGAAATTTGCCCCCGAATTGGTATTGCAATCTGCAAATATCCTAAAAACGCTTTAATTGTTTAATTTTAACATTCCAACTGCATAGCAAAGTTCCTACTAAAACTATAATCACTTTGGTTTTCCACTTCTTTCCCAACAATATACACAATACTTCTCTTCTCCAGCTCCTTGCACAAACATTGGTCCATTTCGATGGAAAAAAGTGCACCTTTAACAAAATCTTACTTGTGCATTTAAATATGTATTAAATACGTTGTTAGCCATCAAAAATAAAGTTACACAAGCTACTTGTACAAATCTATCATAGGTTGGTGTAATTGCTGTTATCGTGCAAAAAAAAGAAAAAAAAAGAAACAGAAACTCCAAACAAGTCTTATGCGTGCACGGAAAACACAATTTCTTCATACAAACAAGTCAATAACAAGGGCATGGCCACTTCAAATTTATGGTATTGTGGTAAAAGCCAATGACTAGACTTAAAAGACTTGACGTCAATTTTGATAGCTTTGGCATTAAATTTCACTGGTGAAATGCACAAGTCGACAAACCAAGTCCGTAAAGTCAAGCAAATAAGACCAACTTATCAAGGACTTCGTTGACGATATCAACGACCTTACCAGCATTGTGCTTGCCAATCAATTTAAACTTATTAGCAATTCATAAATCATACTCTATTGCCTTAATTCACTGCACATATATCAACTAATAAAATAAGGTGGAAGCAATTTTAGGAATTTTTTGAACGACCCAATTGTTTAATTTGGAATCTTTGTATTAAAAAGGTATTAGCATACTATATGTTGGTGTTTTAGGTAACATTATGGGTAAAATTAGGTGGTTAACGAGCGTGTTATGCACGTATGTACATTGCAGACTAGTGTTTCTATGTTTTATGTCATGTTATTAATTAATCAGTATAGGCTGTAGAACAGTTTGAACTGATCCAAACCATAGAGCTTGGTATTTGTGTACCAGGTAGGATAGAGTGTGGCTGATTAATCCAAACAGAGGCCCGGTAATCAAATTTCAGTGGATCATGGTCTATGGAGAAAGCCCACTTATGAAATCCGAACTTACCCAGTCAGTCATCCGCTTAAGAAATACAAGTACGATTCAAGAATACGAAAGTGATCCAAATCCAAAAGAGCAACTTAAGATATGGTCATAAACAAGAGGAGGAGGAAGTTGTTGGAAAATGGAAGCGGCAGGTAAGGTAGCCGGATGGGAAAAGAAACATGGAATTAATTAATAAGTGGTAACGGATGAGGTATAATGAATAACCGAAAAGTTTCGGTTATTATTGGTAGCCAGGTGGAGAAGGAAACATGCATCGCAGTGCAGTCTTTTTGGTTACATGCCGACTGATAAACGACAGTATCTTGTCTTGTACACTACTTCAAAACTGAACCCCAACCAGCGCAGGGTTAAGGCAGACCAAGTCCAGCAAGTGAAGGCTAAAGGACAGAGATATACGGCCCGTATTCTTTGTGCATATTATCGTTCTAAAATTCAATGCAATTATCATATTTAAATAAATAGCCACAAATTAAGCACAGTGCACACATTTGAGAATTATTTTGTTAGTTAATTTACACTGATCTTCTATGTGGAAAAACAACTGTGAACTAATCAAATTTTAATTACTTAATTATACTTAGGAAAACACTTGAGGGAAATTAATCAACTATGTGTGTATTTTAATTATTTTACAAAACCCTATTCAGAGGAGTAGAGTTAGGGGATGCAGATGGACCGCCACAAACGACCTCGCTTTTTAGCTAGCCCAACGCTAGAACTGTCAAAATATGACCCAACTCATTAACCCAACCCATTTACTCTACTTATAAATGGGTTGGCTCAACCCATTTATGAATGTTATTAAATGGGTTATGGGTTGGGTTGATCCATTTTTAAAAGGATTATAAATGGGTAACTCATTTACCCATTTATTAAAAACATTAAATTTTAATATAAATTTGAAAAATAAGAATTTTGAACATACATGGTAGTTTTTCATGAAGAATGACAGTTGTACTTAGAAAATAACAGGCTACCGCATTCTTATATTTGAATTCCGCCTAGTGCAAAAGCCTTTTTTTTATTCAGACTGCAATAACTCTTTCGTTCTAACTCGGAATCCGACAAGACTTCGACCAATGAACTCTCACTTAAATTACGGACAGTATGGAACACTCGGATACTTTATCGTGTGAACGCACACTGTAGTTCTCCAAGGGGACTGACAATTGTACTTAGAAAATAATAGGCTACCACATCCCATATTTGAACTCCGTCTAGTGCAGAAGCCGCTTTTTTTTGTTCGGACTGCAATAATTCCTTCGTTCTAACTCGGAATCATGCGGGATTTCGATCGATTAACTTCCACATAAATTACAGATAGTATGAAACACTCGGATACTTCACCGTGTGAACGCACACTGTAGTTCTCCAAGGGGACTGACAGTTGTACTTAGAAAATAACAGGCTACCACATCCTCATATTTGAACTCCGCCTAGTGCAGAAGCCGCTATTTTTTTTGTTCGGAATGCAATAACTCCTTCGTTCTAACTCAGAATCAGGCGAGACTTCGACCGATTAACTCCCACCTAAATTACGGACAGTATGGAACACTCGGATACTTCATCGTGTGAACGCACGCTGTAGTACTCCAAGGGGACTGACAATTGTACTTAGAAAATAACAGGCTACCACATCCACTATTTAACTCCGCCTAGTGCAGAAGCCGCTATTTTTTTTGTTCCGACTGCAATAACTCCTTCGTTATAACTCAGAATCAGGCGGGACTTCGACTGATTAACTTCCACCTAAATTACGGACAGTATGGAACACTCGGATACTTTATCATGTGAACGCACACTGTAGTTCTCCAAGGGGACTGACAGTTGTACTTAGAAAATAATAAGCTACCGCATCCCCATATTTGAATTTTGATGAAAATTAGAATTTTAAACTTTTATCGGAACTCAAAACATAAAAATTAGAATTAGAATTATTTTATATTTTTTTATTAGTCAAATTAAATTTAAATCTTTAAATTGGTTAAATGGGTAACCCGCTTATTAAGTGGGTTGGGTCATAAATGGGTAAAAAAGAATGGGTCATAAATGGGTTGGGTCAAACTCGACCAACCCATTTTGACCCAACCCAACCCGTAAAGCATCAATTCCCCAAAGAATTCTCGCTTTTTCGAAGGGTAACCGCTCTAATCTTAAGGGTTACACAGCGCAGTTTGCTAGGACTCGAACCCACGATCTCAAGTATTTTAATTATTTTGGTTAAATGATAAGCTAATTGAACGATGAGTTTGGGAACCTTAGATTTTCAATATACTTTAGAAAATAATAGCAAAACCGCACAACGGTGAAAACCCAACCGTTTAATTGTATAATTTTAAGTAAAACATTTAATATCATTTTAGTTAAACATATAAATCTCACATACACATTTAATATTTGCATTAATATTAAACAAAATGTACATAAACAATGAACGATAAGTGTCATCTTTTAATAAACATGCAAAAATAGAAGAAGAAAAATGAGTGTAAACATAAATAAAAACAGAAGCACTATAAAGTACTAAAGTTTTAGTAGACTCCAAATGTAATCTTCATTATTTTTCTAAAACATAAACCAAGCATTTTATCATGATAAAGCAACCTAAAATTAGAATCAGCATCCTCAAAATGATTTCCGAACAGCAGTTCATGTATATCACCATTCAAATAGCTAAATAGTTCCAATACAAAAATCTAAAACATTCAAATAGTGTCCATGCTCTGAACATTAAGCATACTATAATATTTGGAATATAAGTTTATGATATCCAAATTGACTAACCAAGCATGATAGAAAATTACGATATAATGATGCGCAAAATAATCAAAAATGCAAATTATACCGAAATGAAAAGTTATGGTACTACAGATTACAACATCAAATACCATTAATATAAAGATAGAGCTGACGATATTCAAAGCTATGCATAGTTCTTCGGATAGTTTGGGCTAATATAACAACATCAATCTTGGAAAATCCATACCGAGACAATTGATTCGAAGACAAAATTGATGTTCTGCAAAGATTTTCATAGCTCTTCAGCTAATTTGTAGGTACAACAGTAGCATGCTTGGAAAATTTAAGCAAGAATAACACAGCTGCACTGATTTGTAATTTTGAACACATCGTCTTTGAATATCGGAACATTTGAAATATGGTTAAATGTTATAAGATTAATTAAATAACCTTGTTAAAATCTTTTTAATTAATAACTAATGATGATAAAAAAAATTTGAAAAATGTTTACAGAAATAAATAGTTCAAAAATAATAATATAATGTGACCAAAAATCGTTTTATTGATAAATGCCTTTTTTCTAGTAAAAGTTGTTTGAACTTGTTGTACTTTCCTAATATATTAATGTGTAATTAGTTAAGAACTAAAAATATTTTCATGGTTTATGGCTAACTAAATCATTGATGATGTCCTGGATGATATCAAGTGGAAATATTTGAAGGAGGGGTATTTTGGGAAGCCTTAAGGGCTAAGTAAAGAGAGAATGACGTGAAAAGCAAGCACGTGGAGGGGGGATAGGCTTGTGACTAGAAATAGGAGGTATAAAGTGGTATATAAGGACCATTAAGGCTTAGAAAAATGGTTTGCTAATTCATTAAACATTGAAACAATTCTCTTCATCTTCTTCTCTTACGTTAAAACATCTCAAATCTCAAAGGAACTTCACCAAACGCAAGGTATAATCCTAACACAACATAGCAACAAGGTTTAGCAGCTCAAACTTGGAAGAAAAGGAGCGCACGCACCCCCACACTTCTTGGCCGTGAGCAAAGGAAGCCTTTCTAGGCTAATGGCTTGTGTATTTGCAAAGATATGTTGAACTTTAGAGCTTATTTTGGTTGAGGTAGGAAGTGGTAGCAAGATAGCGGCTTGTGCTTGGTTGAAACATTGGAAAAGGGTGAGTTAACTAACCATTTGATTGTAATGAAGTTGTATAATTATAGTAAAGTTATTAACTAATTAATGTTGTATATTTGGACATTATTTGCTTTTGAAAGAAAATGACAAGTGTTTGTGGCATATCACCACTTCTATGACCTTCTATAACATGCGACGTCACCATAACATTGTGCATATATGGTTGATTCGATGGTGTTTGGTTTGGACTCAAATATGGAATGGTTTCTATAGCAAATAGTAGCTATAAAAGTACTTCGAAATGCCTCGTGTTCGACAATTTCTATTATATTTTGTAAAGACATCCTTAGGGATTTCTTGGCAAGGTTATGATGTAATATGAGTCTGTTACTTACTGTAAAAATATTGGAACTTAATATATTTGTTAACATATTGAAAAGGGCCTAACTTTTTAATGTTTAAAATTGCCCAGGCCATAGTCTGTTACAACACTTAACATTAGCACTTTTTGGCCAATGTAGTACCCCTGGACCCATTTGTAGCATTCTGGAAATGCTATAGATTATCATTTGAAACTTTAATTGGTTTAAAATGGCTTTTTGTAACACTCCGTAATATTGAACGAGAAATTAAATAATCAAAATAAAATTAAAAATGGAAATTTTGTAAATGTCGGAATTTGGTTAAGAAAGTCACACCTTTGCGTTGGTGATGATTTTCTGATCAATTTCCATATATAATATGTTGAAATCGGAGTTCAAACGGAGAAGTTATGGACATTTGAAGTTTTCAAATTTGAAGTTTTCAAATTTAAAATTTAAATATTTGAATTAGAATTTAAAAATTAAAATTTGAATGTTTGAATTTAAATAATAGTTAACATTAAGGGACACTTAACGTTTAAATAAACATGAATTATAAATTGGTTAACGTATAAATTAAATAAGGTATTTAATAAATAATAACATAAATCAAACGGCAGAAGGAAAACAACAGGTAGGTAGGGGACCGGTTAACCCCTGAACTACGACCGATCGACCGGTAATGAATGACGGCTAGGGTTTTGTGTTGTTTTGAACATTTCGGATTTGTTTATTTCTAATCCAACGGTCCTCGTTCCTTCCCACCTCTATAAATAGACCCTTAGATCTCCACTTTTCCTTTATAAAATTTTGTAAGCGTCGGCGAAAATCCATCAAAATCTTTCCCCTTAGGATTTTAAAAATAACAAACTTTATGATGATTAGTTCTAAATTCTAATCTTTAATTTAAATTAATCATTCTTCTCCTTATCATCTGATTTCAGAAATCTAATTCATATATACAATCTATTTGTTGTATATTCAAAAGGAGGAAAGATATAACAGAGATTTAGGAGTGGTATAAATCAGATCTCATCTTTTTTCTTCTTCTTTAGAATCCAGAATCAGTTATGTAACGACCCGTATTTTTACGGATCGAAAAATCGAAGAAAATTGCGTCGAAAAGTTTTCACGAAGATTGGCGAAATTTCTAAGTCCTAAGTCGTGAACGACTTAGTATAAGTCGTAAGTCGTACACGACTTAGGGGGATATGGATAGGCGACCTAGGTATTTTGATTTAGGTCGTAGGAAGGATTAGGACGACCTTTAGAACCTAACCGAGTTAAACAGTTCGAGTTAGCAACCTATGATAGTTAAGTCGGAATATACGACTTATGAAGATTGCGACCTAAGGGTTAGTGTTCTATAGTAGTTAGCGACTTAATGGTTAGCGTAGTTGGGTCGTAGACGACCTAAGACGTTGGGTCGTGAGTTCTGTGTGTGTTAGGTCGTGTGCTTGCTAAGTCGTATACGAGTTAGCAACTTATAGGAGTAGGCGACTTATAGCAGTTGAGTCGTGGACGAGTTAAGGAAGATAAGTCGCTAAGTCGCGCATAGGCTAAGTCGTTAAGTCGAAGACTGTTATGTCGCGCACTATGTTAAGTCGGAGACCCAGTTGAGCTTTTAAGTTGTAGACGACTTAGGGGAGTTAAGTCGTAAGTCGTAGAGATTAGGGTCTGTTAAGTCGTAGACTAGTGGATTTTGATAAGTCGTAGGTCGGCAAAGTATTAAGTCTCAGATGCGCATTGTTTTTAAGTCGTATAGGCGCGTGGGTTGAGTCAGAGGCTTAGGTCGGAAGGTTATAAGTCGGGGACGACTTATGGAGATGGCCAAGTTACGGAGAAATCAGCCTATAAATACTCGTCCATTTCTTCATTTTTGGGATCCGGATTTCGAAGCGACGAAGTGCTGCCATTTTGAGAGCTCGACTTCTACACTTCTTCACTTCTTCTCTCCACTCTAATCTAGTGCTTCCATCCATCCAAGTTGAAGATCAAATTGAAGATTCAAGAGCTTAGATTGAAGATCTTCATCCTTTGAAGTGAGATTTCTTCGTTTGAAGCGGATTCGTGATAGATCAAGTTTGATCCTTCACTGTCCAGATCTGAAGCGTGTTGTTTTGAGGTTGTTTTGGTGATTTGGTGAGTGGTGATTATCTCTCATACGGATCCAAAGGAGTATATCGGATTGTTGGCTCGATTTGGTGTTAAAATAGTGATTTTCATGCATTTTCTTCATCCTAAGTGTAGATCCATGTAGATCCATTGTTCATGATGATTTGACAACCATTTTACTAAGTGTTAACCTATGCAAGTTCATTTATCAAGATTGTAGAGATATTTCTCATGATTTCATGCTTGTTAGACTTTCAACTCTTTAATTACGAAATTGCCATTATTGTGATAATTGTCTACTTAGATCATATTTGAATGCTTGATTGTTTGGATTAATGTTTGACTTGGTTGATTGCTATGAATTAGATGATTGATGATTTGATTTAGACCGAAGACGATTCAAAAGCTAAGGGAAAGGCTCTTGAATTGGGAAAGCTGCTCGTGGCATATGTAGTGGGATGATGAAGCTCTTATGCATAGATTTGATGATGTGATGTTGAGATGAGGCTTTGCGAGGATGTAATGAAGCGAGGCATCATGTGATGAAGACTTGGTCTAATCCAGGCGGGATCATTCCAAGCATGTTGATAACTCGGTGAATGGTTCGAGTTCAGGATAATGGATGGATATGAGAATGGTCGTCAAGGAGGATGACTAGGAGGCTTGGGTCTCATCGTTGTTGAAGGTTCTAGCATGCTCTAAGCAAGAGTACGTTTGGGAAGATTCGATAGTCCCAACGACCAACTGTTGATGGTCGAGTACTCTGGGCAGATTTGATAGTCCTAGGCACGGGTCACGATGACGTGCGGGAGTTATGTCTAGAACCGAGGTTACCATTAGCCCTTGACGGACGGCTGAAAGAATGTGCCGGTCATTCAATTAACGGTGATACCGAAGCAATGATAACAGTGATAGCCAGAGTCATGGATGTTTGATTGTATCGTCATTCGGTCTCAAGAGCGGTATTTTCTGGGTGCTTATCTGATCTTGGTTTAGGCCTTGGGGGTTTGTGCTTGGAAAACATCGCCCTTGACTCGAGTGATAATTGCTTTACTTTAAATTGTATGCTCTTCTATGTTCGCTTCTGCTTAGTGTGTGTCTGGGGGCTATCACTGTAGAAAGAGGTTGGAGTGGGAGGGTTGTATTCCTATTCCTTTTCCTTTATGTTCTTTTGGTATGTTGATTGTTAATTTACTGCTCACTAAGACTGTTGTCTGACTCAAGGCTTTATGTTTTAATTCTTATTGCCTTGGGCTGTACGTCCATTTTGGGACGGGCAGACTAGGTAGCAGGTGACAGGTGCTGTTCTTGCTTTCCACGGTGTTGATATCGAAGACGAGCTGGAGTATTGCATATTGTTTCTTTATTACTATATGTACTGGATGTTCCGCTGCTTTGTAATCTCTGAGTGATGTAGTGAGGCTTGTTGTATTGACTATCCTGATGCTTTTATTCAACTATTATGAAGTTTTATATGATGTCATTTTGTTCTTTAAAGCTTTCCTATACATATGTTCTATTGTATTTTATCCATGCGCTGTGAGTAATACGATAGATTTTGATGTTTTAATCTACCTTGGCAATCGTCCATGGTCGCCTGGCACACTTTACAGCGCACTATCTCTAGATTCGGTGCAGGGGTCATGGGCGGTCGTCACATTTGGTATCAGAGCATTGGTTAATCGATCTTACCCAACGCTCGCTGACGTAACTACGTATGAGAGACGTAATTGTATTTTGATGGATGAATACTATATATAATATAGTAGTTTAGTTGAGTTTGAGTCCTTTATGCAGTAGTTTCTCTAGATGTTCTGATCATTCCTTTTTGTAGATATTGAGAATGAGTCGAAGAGGGACACCAGCTGCTAGGGAAGGCCGTGCTACTGAAGGAACTGCTGATTACGCAGCTATGTTCGAAGCTATGATGACTTCGATCATGAGATACCAGTTCCGGGGACAGCAGTTGATGTTGGAGTACAAGTCCAAACTCCGAAACCAGTGGATTTTGCTAAGTTGTGCAAGGACTATACTGCTCTTGGAGGGAAGGTTTTCTTGGGAACAGAATCAACTATTGAAGTCCAGAGATGGATAGATGCTTGTAGAAGGATCTTTGGTGATTTGGGAATTGATGATGCAACTAAGAGGAAGTTGGCATCAAGGCAGCTTCAAGGGAGAGCCTCTGATTGGTGGAACTCTATTACCATCAATACTCCGGAGGAAGAGATTACTTGGGAGCAATTCCAAGCCAGATTTGAAGCTAAGTTCATTTCTACAGCTTAGAAGTCTGTTCTGTTCAAGAAGTTTGTGGAGCTCAAGCAAGGAGGGAGACCAGTTCTTGAGTATGTTTTTGAGTTTGAAGCTTTGTCCAAGTATGCCCGATCGTATATTGAATCTGCTTATCAGAAGAATGAGAAGTTTGTGACAGGCTTGGACGGTTATCTTGGGAGACAGTTGGTGGATCATTTGGACGATTCATTTGAGAAGCTTGTGGAGAAGGCTCTCAGGCATGAGAATCTGTTTCCTAAGGAAGGATCTGTGGTTGCTGTGACCAGGGAAGAGTCTAAACCCCAGCAGGGTGGAAACATGAAGAGGAAGCAGCAGCAGCAGCAGAAGGGTAAGGATGGCCAGAAGAAGCCGAAAGGCGAGGTGACTTGCTACAATTGTCAGCAGAAGGGCCATTTCTCGAAGGATTGTAAGAATCCGAAGGCACCGATGAAGTGTCACAACTGTGACAAGACGGGGCATTTCAGGAAGAATTGTTCAGAGCCGAGGAGGGACAAGCAGATTGTGCAAGCTTATGCTTTGGGAGCTGTTCCGTCGTCTTCAAAAGCTCCTACCGCTGAAGAGAAGGGAAAGAGTGTGGTGGTTCAAGGTACTCTTTTCCTATGTGGTGTTCCAGTTAGAGTTCTGTTTGATACTGGGGCGTCACATTCGTTTGTTTGCAGCGAACTTGTAGACCGGTTGGGTTTGGAACCGGATATTGTTGATAGGCCATTGGTTGTGACTAATCCAGTTGGGGGTTCGTCTTGTTTGTGTATGTTATGCCGTGGTCTAGTTGTATCGAGTCATGATTGCTCTTTTGTTTGTGATTGCTTTGTTCTGAACTTTGCGGGGTTCGGGATTATTTTGGGAATGGACTGGCTTAAGAAGTATGCGGCGAAGGTTGATTGCGAGAGGTTGGAAGTGACAGTCGAGAATGTGGAGGGGCGAAAGGTTGTGATACGATGTAAGCATGAAGAAGGCGTCTTCATGAGCTTCATGTATTCGCTGGTTGTTCCACGGGATGGACTGTCATTAGTGCCAATCGCGAATGGATTCGAGGATGTCTTTGACGAAGTCAAAGGGTTGCCGCCGCATAGAGAGATCGAGTTTTGTATAGATCTAGTTGAAGGGGCCAGACCTGTTGTGATGCCTCTTAGGAGGATGGCACCTAGAGAACAGCAGGAGTTGAGGGTGCAGGTTGATGATCTTTTGCAGAAAGGATTCATTCGGCGTAGTGTGTCCGAATGGGGTGCACCAGTTGTGTTTGTAACCAAAGCGGATGGATCGCTGAGGTTGTGTGTGGATTATCGTGAGCTGAATAAGGTGACTAAGTAGAACAAGTATCCATTGCCAAGAATAGATGACTTGTTTGATCAGCTTCACGAGGCTAAGGTGTTTTCTCAGATGGATTTGGCAACGGGATTTCACCAGTTGAGAGTGGCTAAGGATAGTGTGCCGAAGACTGCTTTTAGGACACCATCCGGTTTCTTTGAGTGGCTGGTAATGCCGTTTGGATTGACTAACGCGCCAGCCTATTTTGTGGATCTTATGAATAGAGTGTTCAGAGGTCAGTTGAACAAGTTCGTACTTGTGTTCGTGGATGATATTCTGATTTATTCTAGAACGGAAGAAGAACACAAGACGCACTTGCGTATTGTTTTGGAGATCTTACGGAAACATCAGCTGAAGGCTAAGTTTTCGAAGTGTCACTTTTGGAAGAGTGAAGTGAGGTTCTTAGGCCATGTTATTTCTGGAAATGGAATAGCGGTTGATCCCGCTAAGGTGGCAGCAATCCAGGATTGGGTTAGACCTAAGAATGCATCTGATGTGAGAAGCTTTCTTGGATTAGCAGGATATTATCGACGGTTTATCAAAAACTTCTCCAAGGTAGATGCACCGTTAACAGGATTGACGAAGAAGAACCTAGTGTTCAGATGGGATGATAAGTGTGAGCAAGCTTTTGGAATCCTGAAAGAGCGATTGACGAGTGCTCCTGTTTTGAATATTCCAAGTGGGAATGATGAGATGGTGGTTTACACCGACGCATGTGGTATTGGACTTGGAGCAGTGCTGATGCAGAAAGATAAAGTTGTTGCGTATGCAAGTCGACAACTGAAGCCGCATGAAAGGAATTATCCGACTCATGATTTGGAGTTAGCGGCGATTGTTTTTGCTCTGAAGATGTGGAGACATTATCTACTGGGGGTTCGATTCGAGTTGTTTACAGATCATAAGTCGTTGAAGTATCTTTTCTCCCAAAAGGATTTGAATCTTCGGCAGCAACGTTGGCTAGAGTTTTTGGCATCATATGATTTTGGTATAGCTTATACTCCGGGAAAAGGTAACGCAGTGGCAGATGCGTTAAGTCGAAGACATGCAGGATTGGGAGCCATGTTTTCAGAATGGAAGAGTCTCGAGTATTTAGCTGGATTTGACTTCAGGCCTAGATGTGAATTGGAACCTGAGATGTTGGCAAACTTATCGATAAGACCTTCTCTTGTGGAAAGGATTGGCGAGAGCCAAAAGCGGGACGATAAGCTTGTCAAGATTATCCGTGATTTGGAATCTGGATTGGACCCAGAAAAGGATAAAGGATTCGAGGTCGATCGAGAAGGTTGGCTTCGGAGGCAAGGACGACTAGTTGTTCCCGATATAGATGAATTGAGGAGTGAGGTTCTGAAGGAAAGCCATCACTCAAAGCTGACAATTCATCCAGGTGGAAATAAGATGTATCGGGATATGAAGAGAACCTACTACTGGGAAGGCATGAAGAAGGATGTTGGAAATTTTATTTCCAAGTGTATGAACTGCCAGTTGGTAAAAGCTGAACAGAAGAAGCCTAGTGGATTGCTTCAGCCATTAGAAGTTCCTACATGGAAGTGGGAGCAGATATCGATGGATTTTATTGATGGACTACCTAGAACAAGAACGGAAAATGAAGGGATTTGGGTCATCGTAGATCGTCTGACTAAGAGTGCAAGATTCATTCCTGTTCGAGCGACTAGGACTGCATCAAAGTTGGCTGAGTTGTATGTTAAGTGGATAGTTCGATTCCATGGTATTCCGAAGAGTATAGTGAGCGATCGAGATCCATTGTTCACTAGTGGATTTTGGAAGAGCTTCCAGGAAGTTTTGGGAACCGAGTTGTGTTTGAGTACAGCTTATCACCCTCAAACAGATGGTCAGACCGAGAGAGTCAACCGAGTTTTGGAAGATCTTCTTAGAGCTTGTGTTTTGGACTTCGGAGGATCATGGGAAGATCACCTTCATTTGGTGGAGTTTTCATACAACAACAGTTAACAGTCAAGTATTAGTATGGCACCGTATGAGGCATTGTATGGAAGATCGTGTAACTCTCCGACGTGTTGGATAGAAACTGGAGAAAAGTTGATACTTGGGCCAGAGATGATTCGTCAGACTACGGAGTGCATAGAAATCATTCGGCAACGAATGAAGGCAGCCCAAGATCGTCAGAAAAGTTATGCTGATAAGCGTCGAAAGGATTTGGAATTCGACGTAGGAGATATGGTTTTTGTGAAGATTTCTCCTCTGAAGAATGTTATCCGATTCGGGAAGAAAGGAAAATTGACTCCGAGATTTGTTGGACCATTCCCGATCATCGAGCGAATTGGAAAGCTCGCCTATAGACTGGAGTTACCTGAGAAGATGTCGAGTGTGCACAATGTTTTTCACGTATCATATCTACGGAAGTATGTGCACGACTCGAGTATGGTGGTTTCTGCTGATAGCTGTGAAGATTTCGAAGTTGATCCAGTCGATAGAAGACCTCGTAAACCGCTTCGTGTTGTGGAAACCGACACGAAACAGCTTAGGAGGAAGATAGTTAAGTTGCTCAAGATACAATGGAGTGATGATGATAACGACTGTACGTGGGAGGTGGAAGAGAGGATGAAGGCAGCTCATCCTGAACTCTTCAAGGTATGGCCCTATGGTGTCGTGTCATCTCACGATATTGTAACTTGTTCTGGTTTTAGAATTCTGCATGCTAAGCTAGAATTGGATGCATGGTTTGTTGATTGCTCTGGATGGTAGGCGTGCAGAATAGTCATTGATTGCTCTTGTTTGTTTGGAATTTCGGGGGCGAAATTCCTAAGGGGGAGAGAATGTAACGACCCGTATTTTTACGGATCGAAAAATCGAAGAAAATTGCGTCGAAAAGTTTTCACGAAGATTGGCGAAATTTCTAAGTCCTAAGTCGTGAACGACTTAGTATAAGTCGTAAGTCGTACACAACTTAGGGGGATATGGATAGGCGACCTAGGTATTTTGATTTAGGTCGTAGGAAGGATTGGGACGACCTTTAGAACCTAACCGAGTTAAACAGTTCGAGTTAGCAACCTATGATAGTTAAGTCGGAATATACGACTTATGAAGATTGCGACCTAAGGGTTAGTGTTCTATAGTAGTTAGCGACCTAATGGTTAGCGTAGTTGGGTCGTAGACGACCTAAGACGTTGGGTCGTGAGTTCTATGTGTGTTAGGTCGTGTGCTTGCTAAGTCGTATACGAGTTAGCAACTTATAGGAGTAGGCGACTTATAGCAGTTGAGTCGTGGACGAGTTAAGGAAGATAAGTCGCTAAGTCGCGCATAGGCTAAGTCGTTAAGTCGAAGACTGTTATGTCGCGCGCTATGTTAAGTCGGAGACCCAGTTGAGCTGTTAAGTTGTAGACGACTTAGGGGAGTTAAGTCGTAATTCGTAGAGATTAGGGTCTGTTAAGTCGTAGACTAGTGGATTTTGATAAGTCGTAGGTCGGCAAAGTATTAAGTCTCAGATGCGCATTGTTTTTAAGTCGTATAGGCGCGTGGGTTGAGTCGGAGGCTTAGGTCGGAAGGTTATAAGTCGGGGACGACTTATGGAGATGGCCGAGTTAAGGAGAAATCAGCCTATAAATACTCGTCCATTTCTTCATTTTTGGGATCCGGATTTCGAAGCGACGAAGTGCTGCCATTTTGAGAGCTCGACTTCTACACTTCTTCACTTCTTCTCTCCACTCTAATCTAGTGCTTCCATCCATCCAAGTTGAAGATCAAATTGAAGATTCAAGAGCTTAGATTGAAGATCTTCATCCTTTGAAGTGAGATTTCTTCGTTTGAAGCGGATTCGTGATAGAACAAGTTTGATCCTTCACTGTCCAGATCTGAAGCGTGTTGTTTTGAGGTTGTTTTGGTGATTTGGTGAGTGGTGATTATCTCTCACACGGATCCAAAGGAGTATATCGGATTGTTGGCTCGATTTGGTGTTAAAATAGTGATTTTCATGCATTTTCTTCATCCTAAGTGTAGATCCATGTAGATCCATTGTTCATGATGATTTGACAACCATTTTACTAAGTGTTAACCTATGCAAGTTCATTTATCAAGATTGTAGAGATATTTCTCATGATTTCATGCTTGTTAGACTTTCAACTCTTTAATTACGAAATTGCCATTATTGTGATAATTGTCTACTTAGATCATATTTGAATGCTTGATTGTTTGGATTAATGTTTGACTTGGTTGATTGCTATGAATTAGATGATTGATGATTTGATTTAGACCGAAGACGATTCAAAAGCTAAGGGAAAGGCTCCTGAATTGGGAAAGCTGCTCGTGGCATATGTAGTGGGATGATGAAGCTCTTATGCATAGATTTGATGATGTGATGTTGAGATGAGGCTTTGCGAGGATGTAATGAAGCGAGGCATCATGTGATGAAGACTTGGTCTAATCCAGGCGGGATCATTCCAAGCATGTTGATAACTCGGTGAATGGTTCGAGTTGAGGATAATGGATGGATATGAGAATGGTCGTCAAGGAGGATGACTAGGAGGCTTGGGTCTCATCGTTGTTGAAGGTTCTAGCATGCTCTAAGCAAGAGTACGTTTGGGCAGATTCGATAGTCCCAACGACCAACTGTTGATGGTTGAGTACTCTGGGCAGATTCGATAGTCCTAGGCACGGGTCACGATGACGTGCGGGAGTTATGTCTAGAACCGGGGTTACCATTAGCCCTTGACGGACGGCTGAAAGAATGTGTCGGTCATTCAATTAACGGTGATACCGAAGCAATGATAACAGTGATAGCCAGAGTCATGGATGTTTGATTGTATCGTCATTCGGTCTCAAGAGCGGTATTTTCTGGGTGCTTATCTGATCTTGGTTTAGGCCTTGGGGGTTTGTGCTTGGAAAACATCGCCCTTGACTCGAGTGATAATTGCTTTACTTTAAATTGTATGCTCTGCTATGTTCGCTTCTGCTTAGTGTGTGTCTGGGGGCTATCACTGTAGAAAGAGGTTGGAGTGGGAGGGTTGTATTCCTATTCCTTTTCCTTTATGTTCTTTTGGTATGTTGATTGTTAATTTACTGCTCACTAAGACTATTGTCTGACTCAAGGCTTTATGTTTTAATTCTTATTGCCTTGGGCTGTTCGTCCATTTTGGGACGGGCAGACTAGGTAGCAGGTGACAGGTGTTGTTCTTGCTTTCCACGGTGTTGATATCGAAGATGAGCTGGAGTATTGCATATTGTTTCTTTATTACTATATGTACTGGATGTTCCGCTGCTTTGTAATCTCTGAGTGATGTAGTGAGGCTTGTTGTATTGACTATCCTGATGCTTGTATTCAACTATTATGAAGTTTTATATGATGTGATTTTGTTCTTTAAAGCTTTCCTATACATATGTTCTATTGTATTTTATCCATGCGCTGTGAGTAATACGATAGATTTTGATGTTTTAATCTACCTTGGCAATCGTCCATGGTCGCCTGGCACACTTTACAGCGCACTATCTCTAGATTCGGTGCAGGGGTCATGGGCGGTCGTCACAAGTTAGGATTTTCAAGTAAGAGGTTTCGATGTTTACTTCTTTTGAGTTCTGATTCTATCCCTCTCTAGTCCTAATTCTAAATCTAATTTCTATATTTGATTCACTTTGTTGAATATTCCAAAAGTGAGAGATCTGAAAGAGATTAGGTGTAGTGGAATCAAATACAGTTAGGAAGCAAACAATTCTCCGTGAGTAGAAATATCAAGTTTTTCACATTTTTATAATTGAATAGTATTTATTTGGACTTGATGTATACCTTGGGAAATTTTGGTAAACTAAAATATAACATCTAAATCACGCAGAATTTCCCTAAGTGAATATCAATCTTTGTATATATTGGAATTATAATTATTTTTGGTATTAATATATTAGAATCTAACTATTTGTTTAGAAGTAGATAATCTATAGTTCATTCAACCTATTTTCCCTGTTTTAAATTGGAGTGATAAAGGGTTTAAAAAGAAACTAAATTAAAAATGAAGTGTAAAGTATGAACCGAATTGTTTGTAGTTTGCACCGCCAATTTCTATCACTTAAATAAAGAAGGAACTCCTTTCTCACTCCAACATGATGTATATAAAGATTGAAACATAAACGATCTAATTTGTGAAGATCTGTTCTTTAAAACAAAGAATGGATTCTAATTTATTAATATAGAACAAGTTGTAGGTATTTTATGTTTGTACGAATCTATTTTATTTGGCTATGGTAGTAACAGTACGTGTTGGAATTGCAGATTTGTATGAGACTGATATTTCAAAATACCTTGTAAATGAATTTTTATCGAATTATTATAACATAGTGATTAGACCTTAAATTCCACCCGTAAAAATATACGTACATAATATTAATGTATTGACTATTAAAACCAGTGGTTATTGGTTATAGCGTATTGAGTGTGATAATAATAATAATTATTAGAATAGTTAGGTAATATTAATTTGTTGGAAGAAAGTTAGTGTAAATTAGCGAGTTAATCCCTAATTAGAGGTATAATAAGGGGATACTTTATATGGCCTCAATTATTAACCGTGTAGGATGATATATGTATATAGTTAGTGTACATATAAGGTACGACTAAGTTATAGGGATGCGAGGTTTGTCCAAAGCTACATGGAAGTCTGTTCAATTAAATCTGGCTACCAGCGATATGACTTTGTGGACTAATATAGGACATCGTCCATAATAAATAACTACAGTGGATGTGAGGTTAGTTGTAACGACCCGTAAATTTAACCGGTTTAGTAACGTTATTAATTGAAATTTTAGGAAAATTTTAAACGATAAAATTTTGAAACATAAATTTGATATTTGGAATGCGTCTAATTAGACATAGCAACTGGTAAATTTTCGTCCGAAAATATGAAAATTTATTTCGCGCGTAAATTTCTTCAATCAGTTAAAAAGCGATGAAAATAAAATGTTTCCGAAACCTAAATATTTTTACATAGAAAAATTCTAAACCACCTTCTGAGCAAGATGTCAGTTTGTCGTTTTTCCAAATTCGGACATCTTTGGCTCCGTCGATCTTATTTTTCAGCGTTTTTCTCGCACTTTCCACCCGTAGATAATTCAATCATACCACTGACATCTATATACCGTGTTGATCGTCTCGTCGTGTTGATCTCCGTAGCATATTCGTTCCTGTGTTTCGCAGTCTGACACGCGGTACACATTGAGCCTATTGATTTTCTACTGACCTTTCGTTTATTCCAACGGTCAGAAAATGAATGGGCGCTGCTTTTAATAATTCTCTGAATTCATATTGATTTTACTATTCCCATCAGTTCACTTTTGACTTTCTGCTTCACCTTCGTTTCTCACGTTACTTTGTATTCATTGCTGTACGTTTTCTACCTTTTCTTCACTGTAAAGCAAATAGAATATGATATTTGTAAAAGCATATTGAGATTTGCAGCTTCATTCTTTCCATTCCCCAAAAGTCACGTATTCATTTAGTTCACTCTCCTCTCCAAACAACTTTCCCTTAGCCGAAGTAGCCCCTCCCTCCTCATGCCACGTCACCACCACCACCACCGAGCTCGCCACAACCCTCCAGCCCATCATCCACAACCGCCTGGCCCACGCACACCGCCAACATCCCACCTACCCAAAGCCAAGTCTGCACCGTGAGCCACCACGCCAGAGGCAACACCCACCTACCTCCGCCTCCTTCCCTCCGCAGCCGATCCAACCTCCACCTGGCATGCTCCTCCTCGCTTGATGCCGCAAGTAGCTCGCCGTCGCCCTCCATACGACCTTGCAGCCGAAGCCACACCATCCTTCCACCGAGGCAACCTCCACTTCCTTTCTCTGCCCTCCCTCATCTTCGCTAACCGCCACCACTGCCTTCGCCTGACCGGCCACGCCTTCCACCACCATCGGCCTACAGCTGGCAGAAATCTTCCTCATCTCCATATCCTCCTTTTTTGCCGAACACTACACCCAAGCCCTGCCGTTCGTCCTCCCTCTCTCTACTACCGTAGCAGATCAAGCCCACTTCCCGAAACCCCATACAATGGCAGACGAGCACCACCCTGCTTGCCACAACCTCAGCCGATGAAGCCAGGCTTCTGCCGCACCTGTTCTCTCTCCTTCTTTCATATGTATGTTACATGTAAGTGAGTTGTATATTTCTTTTATGTTCGATTGTATATTTTCTTTTTTGTTTAGTTTATATATATATATATATATATATATATATATTTCAGTTTACATAGATCTTTAAATGTAGTATATTTATAATATGATTGAAGTTTATACAAGTCTTATTTGCTGTTAGTTTTAAATATAGATGATAGTGTGAGTTATTCTTATATGTGTTAGGTTGGTCGCATGAAAATAGTTGGATATATGTTTGCAGTATGTATATTTTGAAGAAAGAAAATATTTTAAAGAGGTTATCTGTGTATATCCATTAGTTTATATACTTTTATATGTTAGTTAAACATAAAGTTATGTTAGTAATATATAGATATAAACAACTACTTTATTTGTTAGTATACGATTTATACAGTTTGTAAATATATGTTGCTTTTGGTTTATATAAATATAGTATAAATTTTATAAAGTCTAGGTCCTGTGTGCGAGTGTATTATATAAAGCAGCATCATATATATATATATATATATATATATATATATTTCAACAGTTACGTGGGTATTTTCATATATACAAAGCATATAATCATTATAAAGTAGGAACACATGTGTAGTGTAAATATGTTTGAGTATATAAAGTGTGAAATGGCTATTGTATTTTTAAATAAGTATACAGTGGATATGTTGTGGGTTTGTTGGAAGGAGATTTTGTATAATATGTATGTACAATTTGTATATTTAAGCCTACGTATGACTATATATGAGCTATTGTGTATTTTGCATGTTTATTTTTTTTTCTTTTCTGAATAGCAGTTAGACTGCATGTTCACGATATCATATATCACTCATGTTTTATCGGAATGGGTTGATTTTATTTTTAAAAAGGAGTCGAAGTTACCTAGTTTATGCCTGTCAAATTTCAGTAAAATCCGACATCGTTTGATTAGTGGTCGAGGATTTGGAAGTTAGACCCAGACAGCTGTTCTTTTGTACTTAGAAATTATTTTACACTGCTGCAAACATGGCCTGAGTCTATGTTCGTGACACCGTAACTTTTCTCGTCTCTTGTCCAAAACAAGTGAATCTTTTGCAGTTTAAAATACAAGTTTTGATCTTTATTCATACCAAATTTCAGACCATTTCGATCTCGGTAGCACATAGAATTTTATTGTTAAACTTTGACGCAGGACATGCATTATTTGTTGCTATGTTGAAAGTTTTGATTTGATTTCATCGATTTCTGTTATCAGCTATGATCGTTGAATTCGTGCCGATTTGTTTTGCTTGGATTCGTAACTCAAATCTCTATGTCCGTATCAGTGTGCGTATCTGTGTCATCTTCTCGTGCATCTCTAGCCTCGAAAGGTGAGCAATCACTCACGATTAATGTTCTTATATTTACTAAATCTGATTTCAATTGAAACGACAATTGAAATATACTGCTGTTAGTTATTTATATTGCTATATCTATGCCATCATCTGTATCTGTTCACCTGTGACACCTGACATCATTATCTGTTATTTATATTGATATATATATATATATATATGCCATCATCTGTATCTGTTCACCTGTGACACCTGACATCATTATCTGTTATTTATATTGATATATATATATATATATATATGCCATCATCTGTATCTGTTCACCTGTGACATCTGACACCCTTATCTATTATTTATACTGATGATATATGCCTGTTACCGTTGTTATATTATTATCATATCTGTTATCACTCTGCAAGTTCCCTGTTAGTATAGAATCACTATGGGTTGAAATGATACATACCCGAACGGACTTTAGAACAGGAGAAAATCGTTATGGGTTGAAATGATAAACCCAAGCGATTT
This sequence comes from Allium fistulosum, assembly GCA_030737815.1. Lineage (NCBI taxonomy): Eukaryota > Viridiplantae > Streptophyta > Magnoliopsida > Asparagales > Amaryllidaceae > Allium > Allium fistulosum. The sequence continues at coordinate 695,802,354 of CM060903.1, read as the reverse complement.
TCAAATTAAATTGAATTTGGGATTTCGGGTTGAAAAGATATATACCCGAATATATTTTAAATTGCGGATTGAAATGATAAATATCCGTATCACTTGACCATAGGATAGAAAATTATATACAGACACCGTTGGTCTATATATAAATGTTTTTGAAAAACATTTCTGCGGTTTTGAAAGGAATATATGGTTTTAATAAATAATGATTTTAAAGATTTATTAAAGTTGATTTAATAAAGTTGATTTGAATCAATATGAAATATGTTTAAGTATTTAAATGGGATATTTTGTCTATATAAATTTGTAAATTGAAGTTGTATTTGGATGTATTGAAATGATTAAAGAAATATTTCAGAAACTAAATGTAATGAAATTAAATTGGGACATAAATTGAATTATCGAATTTAGTTTTGAAATGTCGAATATTTAAACTTTGAAATATATTGAAATTGAAATGGTTTATTTATGGTTCAAATAGGTATTTGAAATCGATAATTTGAAAGGGTTTATTGAGAAACTAAATCGAATTGAAATTGATGATTTCAGATTTAATTAAATTAAAATTTTGGAATTCGAGTTAAGTTGAATCGATTTGTGAAATTTGAGGAATCTATTTTATTTTATAAAGAAATTTTAAATTATATTTAAAATATTGATATTTTACATTATAAATTATTTTAATATAACTATTTTAATATAAATCATTTTAATATAAATTATTTTATTTATAAACTATTTTATTATATATACTAATTTTAATATCTAAACTGTTTAAAAGAAAAGTGTTATGAATTCCAAAATGTTATGATTTCAAACTATAGTTTCAAAGTGTTAGGAATTTCAAGGTTTTGATTTCCAAAGTGTTTTGATTCAAAAAGACTTACGATTTCGAAAGCGATGTAACTCTGGAAAGTGATATGATTTTGGAAATGGATTTATTTAAAGTGAAAATGATATCGTATTGATATGGTTTTGAAATGGCAATGATGTGTCGGTTTTGAAATAGAACTATTTTGAAAATTTATTAAATGACCATCGGTGTAATAATACGTAGTTATTAAAGAGACCGAGATCGGATATGGACATACTCTCTGTCGATACCGAAACCACTTTAATAACTAATATACGCGGAGTGTTGATCCAGAATGAAGTGGATGGTTTTGATGAACGCGTTGACTGAAGAAAGAGAACGATTTTGGATGACCCCTGACATGACTAAAACAGGAGCCGCGCCGGGCCATTGAGGATCGCCATCTCTAGCGGGCACACTTCTTCGATACCTTATCTATTACTTGTGTGATTCGATTTGGGTGCACCCCTTGATTTGGGAGTGTTGTTTCGCGGTGTTGGGGTAGTAGCTGCTATGCCCAACATTAGTCCAGATCAGGCAACTACTAGTATCCTAGTTGGTATTGCCTCATGTACCTTGTCATACTGATTATCCTATTCGCGACCACTACGATTTTGGTTTGTACCTTTAGTATATGGATTTCCCTCTGGTGACTTCCGGTTTTGGGGAAACTACGGTCTTGTATATGCTCTTGGGAATAAAAATGTGTTAAGGGTGGAATGGGCCATGACTTAACGCTATTTTGATATCGTACTTTACTGATTAGACATTATCTACTTAGCGTACACTACTACATAGTAGATAGTTTAACGGATCCTTAAGGGATGGTTATCCCAAACATCCTTTGAGTTATTTGTATTTCAGTCGTTATTTCACTTGAGTTGGATTTATTGATATAAGAATGTTAATCCTGACTCGAGTGTTTTGTGTTTTCTTGACGCTCGGGTCAGACTGAGTGATACAGTATTCGAGACTCACCTTTGGAGTTGGAGCTTCGCTTGGAGATCCAGCTATCTATCCAGCTTTCAGTTATTCAGTTGATTCCAGGGATGTATTCAGATCTTGTATTTGACTATTGTATTGAGATATCTATGTATTTGAGACCTCTGTTGTATCTTGTTTAACTCTGTTATATATATAGTAGCTTCATGAACTACTATTCTTTTGTTTCCGCTGCATTATTGTTATATTACTCTGTGTCTGTGATCTGTGATTATTTATTTATTGTATATGCTAAGTTTTTCCAAATTTAAATTAACAATCTATTATTTTGAATTATTCAAGTCTGACATGTGTGGATTATTGTCGATTTGAATGGTCCAAAATAGTGGGTCGTTACAAGTGGTATCAGAGCTTTGGTAGCTCTAGGCAAAACTTAACATATAGGGTAAATGTATTTACAGAATCACTCTCATTCGAGTTTCAATCTCTTCCTTTGACTCGATTACTTTGAATTTTGGAACGTTCCCCTCAGTTTCGAAAATTCATTCGTGTCCCTCACTATTCGTTTTTTTTCAATTCGGGAGTATCCCATAACTCCACTTCGAATGACCCTTATAATGAATCGGCGGTCTCGCCAAACTTCGAATGATTTGTAAAAGGGTGAAACTCCTTTACAATTGGCATTGATTTACCGGAGATTTCTGTATCCTCGGTTTACGATGCTATCTATCTACTGCTATACCTAAATTCTATTTCTTGAGATCGAATGTAGATTTGCCTTGAAATTCTGCATCGATTCTATTCTTGAAGTCACGGTCAATCCAGTTAAGGTTGTCCGCAATTTATATAAACTTATCCATCTCCATATTTTGTTATTTAATCATCTTATCTTTGTTTCAAACCTATCTTCGAATCAAAACACTCTTCGATTTGAGTCCATCAAACTTGAATCTCTAACTTTGCTTTAAAATCTATTCTTGTATCGTCGAGCGAGGAAGTGTATTTGTAAAATTATATTTAAATGTTTTATATATTGTGTTGTTTGAGTTGTTGATGTTGATTTGGGTTTCCGATCAATTCGTCTGATCAACGCTATCGATAGGATTTCCAAAACACTTGAGCAGAACAAACTGACACAATATTGTTTTCAAATTTGGTAAATGAAATAATTTTGTTTGATTATATTGTGAAAATATAAGTAAAATTTTCAGGAATTTAATAGGTTAATTAAATTGTTGTTTGAAATGATAATATTTGATTATCATTTATTATTCTAAATAAATTTATAAATACGGTTTATAAATTGATTTGGAATTTGAAATGAATTTAATTCAGAAATTTGAGAATTTAGTTTCCGGTGATTTCGAACTTTGGTTTTAAAATTTTAAAAGTATATATTATTGAAAGTATTTTCGAATAGAAATCGTTCCCAAAGAATTTTAAAATGTTGAAATCAGGGCTCTTCTCTTTGTCGCTAGAAAATAATTTCGGTGATGGCGGCCGCATCATCGACATTCATTTTCGAGTTTCGAAGTGGAGAAACCATTATGTAGCCTTGCTACGTTTTGTTTGGAAAATATTTTAATTCGAATTTCTTAAGTATGACTTGATTTATATATATATATATATAGGTATATTATTTTAAATTTAATTTGATTTAATATATATACTATATACATAATTATTCTAAAGGGTTTGAAATTAAACGGAAATTTAATTCTTAAAAATCATGTTAAAAGATGTTTTCAATTATAAATATAGCTAAATTTTGAATAAGTATTTAAACTTGAGATAATTGAATTTGAAAATTCTATTTGTATAGTACTAAATTGCATTTCAATATAACTTACCTAAATTATTCATAAGTTAAAATGTAATTGGATAATATACAATATAAAATAATTTTATAAATAAAATTTGAGTGTTTATAATAAATGTTATACACTAAATTTTGATTATAAAGATGTCAATAGAGTTAGATAGGATAATAAGTAAAACTCAGTTAATAATGAAATAAATTGTATTGAAAGAATTAATAAATTTGTTTTGAAAGAATTAATAAATTGAAATTTGACCAACTTATGAAAATACCTTGAATTTGAAAGCAATTAGTAAATATGAATTAATTTAAATCGAAACTTTTATGGTTTAAATTAATCTATATGGGTTAAACATATGTGATAAGATATATTAAGTAGAATAAATTTAACAATAATTTGGAATAAAAGAAGAATTTAAATTGCTGAAAAAAAATATGATTATAATAAAAGACTATTCAAATTTATGGTTTTAGAAATTGTAAATTGAAGATAATTGGATAATAAGATAATGAATTTAGAAATAGTTGAGATTGATTTTAGTGAAATCAAATGGATTAAATCAATTATTGAATACCAATTAATTTAAATTTGAATTTATATGGTTTAAATTAATTGTTATTTGTATTTCAAATCCGTTTTTCTTTCTGGTTGTTTCTATCCTCCTACCTCGTTCCTTTTCGGGGACGAAAAGTTTGAGTGGGGGAGAATGTAACGACCCGTAAATTTAACCGGTTTAATAACGTTATTAATTGAAATTTTAGGAAAATTTTAAACGATAAAATTTTGAAATATAAATTTGATATTTGGAATGCGTCTAATTAGACATAGCAACTGGTAAATTTTCGTCCGAAAATATGAAAATTTATTTCGTGCGTAAATTTCTTCAATCAGTTAAAAAGCGATGAAAATAAAATGTTTCCGAAACCTAAATATTTTTACATAGAAAAATTCTAAACCACCTTCTGAGCAAGATGTCAGTTTGTCGTTTTTCCAAATTCGGACATCTTTGGCTCCGTCGATCTTATTTTTCAGCGTTTTTCTCGCACTTTCCACCGGTAGAAAATTCGATTTTTATAATTCAATCATACCACTGACATCTGTATACCGTATTGATTGTCTCGTCGTGTTGATCTCCATAGCATATTCGTTCTTGTGTTTCGCAGTCTGATACGCGGTACACATTGAGCCTCTTGATTTTCTACTGACCTTTCGTTTATTCCAACGGTCAGAAAATGAATGGGCGCTGCTTTTAATAATTCTCTGAATTCATATTGATTTTACTATTCCCATCAGTTCACTTTTGACTTTCTGCTTCACCTTCGTTTCTCACGTTACTTTGTATTCATTGTTGTACGTTTTCTACCTTTTCTTCACTGTAAAGCAAATAGAATATGATATTTGTAAAAGCATATTGAGATTTGCAGCTTCATTCTTTCCATTCCCCAAAAGTCACGTATTCATTTAGTTCACTCTCCTCTCCAAACAACTTTCCCTTAGCCGAAGTAGCCCCTCCCTCCTCATGCCACGTCACCACCACCACCACCGAGCTCGCCACAACCCTCCAGCCCATCATCCACAACCGCCTGGCCCACGCACACCGCCAACATCCCGCCTACCCAAAGCCAAGTCTGCACCGTGAGCCACCACGCCAGAGGCAACACCCACCTACCTCCGCCTCCTTCACTCCACAGCCGATCCAACCTCCACCTGGCATGCTCCTCCTCGCTTGATGCCGCAAGCAGCTCGCCGTCGCCCTCCATACGACCTTGCAGCCGAAGCCACACCATCCTTCCACCGAGGCAACCTCCACTTCCTTTCTCTGCCCTCCCTCATCTTCGCTAACCGCCACCACTGCCTTCGCCTGACCGGCCACGCCTTCCACCACCATCGGCCTACAGCTGGCAGAAATCTTCTTCATCTCCATATCCTCCTTTTTTGCCGAACACTACACCCAAGCCCTGCCGTTCGTCCTCCCTCTCTCTACTACCGTAGCCGATCAAGCCCACTTCCCGAAACCCCATACAATGGCAGACGAGCACCACCCTGCTTGCCACAACCTCAGCCGATGAAACCAGGCTTCTGCCGCACCTGTTCTCTCTCCTTCTTTCATATGTATGTTACATGTAAGTGAGTTGTATACTGGTTTTATATATATTTCTTTTATGTTCGATTGTATATTTTCTTTTTTGTTTAGTTTATATATATATATATTTCAGTTTACATAGATCTTTAAATGTAGTATATTTATAATATGATTGAAGTTTATACAAGTCTTATTTGCTGTTCGTTTTAAATATAGATGATGGTGTGAGTTATTCTTATATGTGTTAGGTTGGTCGCATGAAAATAGTTGGATATATGTTTGCAGTATGTATATTTTGAAGAAAGAAAATATTTTAAAGAGGTTATCTGTGTATATCCATTAGTTTATATACTTTTATATGTTAGTTAAACATAAAGTTATGTTAGTAATATATAGATATAAACAACTACTTTATTTGTTAGTATACGATTTATACAGTTTGTAAATATATGTTGCTTTTGGTTTATATAAATATAGTATAAATTTTATAAAGTCTAGGTCCTGTGTGCGAGTGTATTATATAAAGCAACATCATATATATATATATATATATATATATATATATATATTTCAATAGTTACGTGGGTATTTTCATATATACAAAGCATATAATCATTATAAAGTAGGAACACATGTGTAGTGTAAATATGTTTGAGTATATAAAGTGTGAAGTGGCTATTGTATTTTTAAATAAGTATACAGTGGATATGTTGTGGGTTTGTTGGAAGGAGATTTAGTATAATATGTATGTACAATTTGTATATTTAAGCCTACGTATGTCTATATATGAGCTATTGTGTATTTTGCATGTTTATTTTTTTTCTTTTCTGAACAGCAGTTAGACTGCATGTTCACGATATCATATCTCACTCATGTTTTATCGGAATGGGTTGATTCTATTTTTAAAAAGGAGTCGAAGTTACCTAGTTTATGCCTGTCAAATTTCAGTAAAATCCGACATCGTTTGATTAGTGGTCGAGGATTTGGAAGTTAGACCCAGACAGCTGTTCTTTTGTACTTAGAAATTATTTTACACTGCTGCAAACATGGCCTGAGTCTATGTTCGTGACACCGTAACTTTTCTCGTCTCTTGTCCAAAACAAGTGAATCTTTTGCAGTTTAAAATACAAGTTTTGATCTTTATTCATACCAAATTTCAGACCATTTCGATCTCGGTAGCACATAGAATTTTATTGTTAAACTTTGACGCAGGACATGTTTTATTTGTTGCTATGTTGAATGTTTTGATTTGATTTCATCGATTTCTGTTATCAGCTTTGATCGTTGAATTCGTGCCGATTTGTTTTGCTTGGATTCGTAACTCAAATCTCTATGTCCATACCAGTGTGCGTATCTGTGTCATCTTCTCGTGCATCTCTAGCCTCGAAAGGTGAGCAATCACTCACGATTAATGTTCTTATATTTATTAAATCTGATTTCAATTGAAACGACAATTGAAATATATTGTTGTTAGTTATTTATATTGCTATATCTATGCCATCATCTGTATCTGTTCACCTGTGACACCTGACATCATTATCTGTTATTTATATTGATATATATATGCCATCATCTGTATCTGTTCACCTGTGACACCTGACATCATTATCTGTTATTTATATTGATATATATATGCCATCATCTGTATCTGTTCACCTGTGACATCTGACACCCTTATCTATTATTTATACTGATGATATATGTCTGTTACCGTTGTTATATTATTATCATATCTGTTATCACTCTGCAAGTTCCCTGTTAGTATAGAATCACTATGGGTTGAATTGATACATACCCGAACGGACTTTAGAATAGGATAAAATCGTTATGGGTTGAAATGATAAACCCAAGCGATTTTCAAATTAAATTGAATTTGGGATTTCGGGTTGAAAAGATATATACCCGAATATATTTTAAATTGCGGATTGAAATGATAAATATCTGTATCACTTGACCATAGGATAGAAAATTATATACAGACACCGTTGGTCTATATATTAATGTTTTTGAAAAACATTTCTACGGTTTTGAAAGGAATATATGGTTTTAATAAATAATTATTTTAAAGATTTATTAAAGTTGATTTAATAAAGTTGATTTGAATCAATATGAAATATGTTTAAGTATTTAAATGGGATATTTTGTCTATATAAATTTGTAAATTGAAGTTGTATTTGGATGTATTGAAATGATTAAAGAAATATTTCAGAAACTAAATGTAATGAAATTAAATTGGGACATAAATTGAATTATCGAATTTAGTTTTGAAATGTCGAATATTTAAACTTTGAAATATATTGAAATTGAAATGGTTTATTTATGGTTCAAATAGGCATTTGAAATCGATAATTTGAAAGGGTTTATTGAGAAACTAAATCGAATTGAAATTGATGATTTCAGATTTAATTAAATTAAAATTTTGGAATTCGAGTTAAGTTGAATCGATTTGTGAAATTTGAGGAATCTATTTTATTTTATAAAGAAATTTTAAATTATATTTAAAATATTGATATTTTACATTATAAATTATTTTAATATAACTATTTTAATATAAATCATTTTAATATAAATTATTTTATTTATAAACTATTTTATTATATATACTAATTTTAATATCTAAACTGTTTAAAAGAAAAGTGTTATGAATTCCAAAATGTTATGATTTCAAACTATAGTTTCAAAGTGTTAGGAATTTCAAGGTTTTGATTTCCAAAGTGTTTTGATTTAAAAGACTTACGATTTCGAAAGCGATGTAACTCTGGAAAGTGATATGATTTTGGAAATGGATTTATTTAAAGTGAAAATGATATCGTATTGATATGGTTTTGAAATGGCAATGATGTGTCGGTTTTGAAATAGAACTATTTTGAAAATTTATTAAATGACCATCGGTGTAATAATACGTAGTTATTAAAGAGACCGGGATCGGATATGGACATACTCTCTGCCGATACCGAAACCACTTTAATAACTAATATACGCGGAGTGTTGATCCAGAATGAAGTGGATGGTTTTGATGAACGCGTTGACTGAAGAAAGAGAACGATTTTGGATGACCCCTGACATGACTAAAACAGGAGCCGCGCCGGGCCATTGAGGATCGCCATCTCTAGCGGGCACACTTCTTCGATACCTTATCTATTACTTATGTGATTCGATTTGGGTGCACCCCTTGATTTGGGAGTGTTGTTTCGCGGTGTTGGGGTAGTAGCTGCTATGCCCAACATCAGTCCGGATCAGGTAACTACTAGTATCCTAGTTGGTATTGCCTCATGTACCTTGTCATACTGATTATCCTATTCGCGACCACTACGATTTTGGTTTGTACCTTTAGTATATGTGTGACGACCCTGGATTTTGACCGTGTTATTTTAATATATATATATATATATATATATATATATAAGTCTAACATATGAATATAACTTAATTTTTGATAAAATACATATAGCAATAAATATAGGTATAAAATGTAAGTAAACCAAAATGAATGTAATTTAATATTGATAGTTAGAATATAAAATATAAATATAAACAAGTAAGTATGAATATCATTTAACTATTGATAGCTAAAATACGAATACGAATAAATATTAGTATAAGTGAACCATATGAATTAAGTAAGAAGATAGTTAGACAAATTATCTTCATAAGCAAGCCAAAGGTATGAAAATGAACCCGACACAGGTAAAATATTTAACTGGAAGCAAAACAAACATTTATAAATAAATAGCTTCATATACAAGATGTATGTTGCCTGAAAGATTTTGGAATATAAAGCTAAGAACATAGTATAAATAAATATCTATGAAGCTTGCAAATGAAGCCACACAAAATTATCTTCATGCATTGTACAGCCGTATGAAAATTTTTTTTTTATATATGATCAATTTGTACAAAACATAATAATTATGTAAACATGTTAAGAAGCCAAGGCAGTAAATGCCATCATCTTAGCCTAACATTTGTCAATTCAAAAATATGCAAATCTTTACAATTCAGAAATAAAAATCTGTTCACAAAAGAAGAAAACAACTTTACTAGATAATACCTTCCCTTACAATCCACTTTCTTCTATTTATATATGTGTATGCACCTGCTATTCCCAGCTCGTTCAGTAAAAAAATTAGCTAACTGGAAAAAAAAAGAGGTGAAGCAAAACTCAAATTTTGTATTCAAACCCAAAACAGAACTGAGAATAAAGACAGTTTCAAACTTCAAGTTCAAAGGCAGTTTTAAAGAATATCAGAGTGTTTTCTATCCAGTAACTTTTTCTATTGAGTAATCTAAACCCAATCTCCTCTGTTTTTATATGCCTGTGAGTAAATCGAAATCTACTTGTCATCTGGTGCATGTGATGGATACTGAATGTCATGTTGTGAGATGTGAGTATGGAAATGAATATACCCTAGTTAAATGATAGTATGAAGTTGTTATAAATATATAGAGATATACCTATGAACATTCATGTACATATCTCTGATGGATGGGAACAGGTTTAAAACTTCTCAAAATTTTCAAATCCTCACCACTTAAATTCTTTAAGTCGTGATCTTTAAAGGAAGAGATTTGTAACAACCAAATTTGATTTTTTTTGAAATATTATAACAGGTGAGAAACTAAACTTTAAAAAAAAACTGGAATTTTTTTCCTGTAAATGCTTATGTTTGTTTAGCATTCAAAAATCAATACCTTTTCACCTAGGCCATTCTGCATGTCGATGTAAACTAGAAATCTGTTTGTTTCCTAGTATAGCTTGTGTTAAAAATAGACTTGTGAAAATTTATGTTGTGCAGTTTTTTTACGACAGGTTTTACAGTAAATAAGGTACTTTGAAAAAAAAATTCCATATTTTTAATTCAAAGATCCATGCATGCGAATAGGATGTTAGGAGAAATAATGAATTTTAGTAGTTAGATTGGAATTTTTAGTGAACTATGGCTTGAGAAATTGAAAGATGAACATTTTCAGTTCAAAAATTATTTTCTAGCGATCTCGTGGTCGTGGGGTGATGCGACCGGGTCTGGTGGGTGCTGATGAACTTTGGGAAGGTGGTGACCATGGCCGTTTGTTCGATTTGGTATTAGGTTAGATAGGATAATGGATTGTAGGGTTTTGGGAGAATTTTGGAGGCTGGCAAACGCACACAAATTGTGAGGTGGAGAAGCGACCGGGATGTGCGATTTTTAGTAGGAAGGTAGTGCGATGGGTGTGCTTCCGACTGAAGAAAGAAGTGATGGGAACAGAAGCATATGGTGATCGCAGTTCATCGATGGGTGGGAGTAGGTGAGATTTCGGGTTCTGGAAGTTTAGGCAAATCGATTGTTTTCGATAAAAAAGGATGGCTGGCTTCGGCGATGTGATGTTTTGGAATGGGTAAGCTTTGGTGACTTGATGGTGGCGTCGCGATTATGGGTTGGTCGGACGTTGGGATGTGCACGAGCACAGCGTGCACGGAGGTTGTCGGTCAGTGATGTTTCGGCAGAGGGGGTCGAGATTCAATCTGAGTTTTGTTCTGATCGTGGCATTTCGACCGAGAGTATTGATCGAATGGATCAGAGATTGATTCTCCTCCGGTTGGAGTTATCGTTTTTGGGTGGCCATTCGTCTGTAGATAGGAGATATTGAGAGGAGAAGGAAGTAGTCTTGGGATGATGAGGGTCGGTCCAACTGGATCGCATTATTTTTGGGGTCATGATTGTTAGTTTGTGGGTTTGGGCTTTGGGCCGTTAAGTTTTATTTTAATTATTAAAATGTGATTTTAGTATAAAAGCTAACCGTGACAACCTTTGTCCTTAAAACTTGTAATAATATAGATGGTCAAAGTAAACGATTTAAACCCATCTTCCTTATATGTTTATTTAATTTTTAGGCAAAGAATTTATTTAAAGAAGTAAAGTGTTGCTTTAGCCTTTTTAAAATGATTTAAGTATTAGTTAATGATAAAAAAATTAATTACTTAATTTAGGTGGGTAATTAATGAATAATTACTAAATATGATTTATTAAATGGAAATTACTTAATTGTAAGTAAATAAAGGATTTAATCTGTTGAGGGTTAATTAATTTAATTAGCAATTAAAGATGAATTAATCAATTGATCAGAGATTGATTAATTTAGGATAATTTACCAATGGAATAATACTTGATGAAAGTAATTAATTTAAATGACTTAAGAGAAGTAATTAAGTAAGGATGGATGTATTAAGGAAATTAATTAAGGGAGTTAAGTAAGGAAGTGTGATTAATTATGGAATAATTAGTCAATGTAAGTGATTGTAGGATAATTAAATTTAGTAATTAATTAAGGATAAATGTTATAAATCATTGTTAAATACTTTATAAGAGTAATTAGGGAATTATTTAATGTGATGGGTGAGGGCTAATTAACTTGTGTAATTAATTAAAAATTAATTACCTGTTGTAATTAAAAGATAATTAGTCAAAGGTGATTAATTAAGATGGGAAATTAAAGGATGATTAATTAATTGGTTTGTAATTAATTAATGTTAAGAAAAGGAAATCTAAGAGATTAAGATTGGTAATTAATTTAATTAGAGATAAATTAAATTAATTTTGGAGGTGATCAATCTTACTTATGAATGATTGAATGATGTTAAATGCCTTGACTTGATTGATATCTATGATATGTTTGTAGACAGTGATAATGTGGATATATATCGAAGATAGTTTGCTGTGTATAAAGTGGCATCTTATATTTAAAAGTTGAATTGTATTTCACTGGAATAACTTGGGTTGAAATGGTATTGAATTCGAAGAGACCGGGGTCGGTTATTAGAGAATACCCGAACCCACTTCGATTTATAATCTCCAGTAAATCTATATAGATTGATTTGTGAAATCAATAGGCTGGAATGGAATAATATGGACCTTTGAAACTAAGTATAGGTACTTAGGGATTGATTTGTGAAATGAGTGTTGAGCATAACAAGTAATGAAATCGTAGTGAAGTACGAGTTACCCCGGGTTTTACTTTTAAATTTGGACTTAGTATTTCAAATCATATAAGTTTACTCACGCTGGTTTCCAGCCTGACCCGGGTGTTACTTTGATGTAATGCTCGGGTCAGACCGAGTATTACAGATTTTCAGGTAAGGACGTTCTGGAGCTCAGGGATGGCGAGCTGGATGGCAGGAACGTATGGAGTGTATTCCGCTGTTATATTGTGTATATTTGAGACATGATTATTGTGTAGATTCAGTGTCTGTATATATGTATAACTCTGATGTAAATAAAGGTAAATCAACTGATACAGTATTCTTTTATAAACTGTTATTATTTGATATTATATTTTGATCCGCTGCGAATGTGAGGTTCTGTGTTTGTTTTCTGTTTCTTCTTCTTCTATCTCTTTCTTCTTTCTTAACTATCTGGAATTTTCGGGTTCGAAAATTCCGGGTCGTTACAATATGGATTTCCCTCTGGTGACTTCCGGTTTTGGGGAAACTACGGTCTTGTATATGCTCTTGGGAATAAAAATGTGTTAAGGGTGGAATGGGCCATGACTTAACGCTATTTTGATATCGTACTTTACTGATTAGACATTATCTACTTAGCGTACACTACTACATAGTAGATAGTTTAACGGATCCTTAAGGGATGGTTATCCCAAACATCCTTTGAGTTATTTGTATTTCGGTCGTTATTTCACTTGAGTTGGATTTATTGATATAAGAATGCTAATCCTGACTCGAGTGTTTTGTGTTTTCTTGACGCTCGGGTCAGACTGAGTGATACAGTATTCGAGACTCACCTTTGGAGTTAGAGCTTCGCTAGGAGATCCAGCTATCTATCTAGCTTTCAGTTATTCAGTTGATTCCAGGGATGTATTCAGATCTTGTATTTGACTATTGTATTGAGATATCTATGTATTTGAGACCTCTGTTGTATCTTGTTTAACTCTGTTATATATATAGTAGCTTCATGAACTACTATTCTTTTGTTTCCGCTGCATTATTGTTATATTACTCTGTGTCTGTGATCTGTGATTATTTATTTATTGCATATGCTAAGTTTTGCCAAATTTAAATTAACAATCTATTATTTTGAATTATTCAAGTCTGACATGTGTGGATTATTGTCGATTTGAATGGTCCAAAATAGTGGGTCGTTACATTAGTCCCAATTCTGTAGGGTAAACCAACCCAGTCAATCTGGCTACTAGTACCTACGAATAGTCTGAATAACGTGAGACGTCGTGAGTTGGTTATAGGTCAAAAGTTGCGCTTTTGGATGTGGTAGGTGAAATCCTTAAGAAGGGTTTGCTTCGGGTTAGAGGTATTAAGTGGCTATGGTAGGGTCCACATCTTTCTTAGGTGAAGTATTAAGTGGCCTAATTGGATTTCTTATGATGTAATTAAAGAAGAACCATGTAGGGACCCGCTTTGGAGTTAGGTCTTAAATGACGAGGATCTACCTATCTTAAGGTCTTAAATGATCAAAGTTTGCATAAATCCCATTAAAGAGGTATTAAGTGGTTCGGTGGCTTCCCCTTACATCAAAGATGCTAGTTATGTTCGAGCTGTATAGTCGAGCTGGAAGAGCCTTCGGGCTTACGATCGACTTTTGTATAGTCATATTGGAAGAGCCTACAGGTTTAAAGTTGACTTTTATATAGTTGGACTGAAAGGGCCTTCGAACTTATAGTAGACTTTATACGGATGTTATATAGTTGGACTGGAAGAGCCTTTAGGCTTACAATTGAATTTATACGTATATTATGATTTTAATACGTAAAACATATTTCTTATTTAAATAATATGCTTTTAGTCTTGTAGTCGACTTTATACGTATGTTATGATTTTGATACGTAAAACATATTTCTTATTTAAATAATACTGCCCAAGTACAATTATGGTAAAGCTTGATATTTCCATTTCACTAGAAATTTGTTATTTTGACCCACTCCTCATTACAACACTCGCCGGAGAGAGTAATGCTGATTTAGGAGACGATGATGGAGGTGAAGACTTGTGGTAGTTATCTATTTATTTATGCTTTTTATTATTACTATACCCCGTTCAGACAGTTATGTTATTTTGAAATATTATACTATGGAGGCTTTATATAACATGTTTTAATATTCAACATGTTATTTTTTTGAAATGATTTTCTTTATGAAATGGGTACCTGTTTCTGATAGTATATTTTATCCGTTCCGCTATGAGATTCTGAAAGTATGGATAAATAGCTCTATGTACTTATATTGCTTTAATTTTATTAACTTAACAGCTTGCCTTAAGATGGGCCTAAGATTCAACGGACTTCTGTTGGGTCGAAATTAGGTCCATTTCTGGACGGATTGTTACGCTAGTATCAGAGCTTAGGTTACTCGATCAACAGGGATAAGTATACATATGAGTGGTGTATTTGTTATTTTTGAAAGTAACTTTCAAAAATCTACTATATGTATACACTTAATCTGAATTTACTCTATAGTTTCAAACCAAAGAAGTGGTTACGACCATATTCCGAAAGGACGGACAAGGCGATTATGGGTTAGAAATATGAATAGAGTAGGGAATGGGCGACAAAGGTCGTATTATAAGGAATGTAAGTGGAAAAAAGATTGTAACTCTAAAATTAATAGGGCAGAAAGTGTGCAATAAATAGGGAGTTACAATAATTTAATTAGGATACAAATGGACTGATTAAAGAGACTATTATAGTAGTTATGGAAGAATAATAAGAAGATTGGAATGAATAAATAAATGTCTTTAGGGATTGTTAGGTTAAAATAAGGATCATTTACTAAGGATAATCAACATTTACAGAATAATAAATAAGCATGTTAGGTAATAATTAAATACTACAATGTAGTACAGCTGTAAACATTTAGAAGTAAGGGATGAAAAAAAAATGCAATTGAGCAGACAACTAAAATGGAGTTGTTCTTTGAAAAAGATTTTCTAAAATCTAACCCTATGTGAAGGAACTTGATAAAAAGATTTTCTTTGAAAACTTCCTTGAAATGTTTGAATAAGAATTTTCAGAAGACTTATTAAGAAGTTGTTTTGAAAAAGCACGAAAATTTGGAAAATCATAACTTAAAAAGAAGTTATGGAGTCAAAAGTTCCGATTAAAAGATTTTTGAAAAAAAGGAGGGTTTTCATTTTTGAAACTCTTAGTTTAAAAAATTTTGAGTTAAAAAAGTTTGTTGGGTCAAAAGGTTTTCGGTTTAAAGATTTTCGATAAAGTGATTTTTCATTTTGAAATAAATATAAACTAGAGCATAGGTTGGACTTGATGATTTTTCCTGTTTCATAAATTTGGAAGTTCTTAAAAATTCTTCTTTTCTTAAAAAAAAACAGAAATGGAACTTGATTCAAATGATGTAAAAGCAATTTAAGTAATAAAAAATATATAACCCAAGGCAATATTTGGAGATCTGGATAGAACTAGCGTTGAGGACTTATAAAATAGGATTAGCAATCTAGTTAGAGATAAAATAGAAGAGGAGTGATGAGAATTTAGTAGGAAAATGATAGGATAAGAATTTACCTTGTCTATTCCACTTTTCATTGTTTAAAGTTATCAAAGATGTTTTTGAAATGTTTTGAACTAAAAAGATTAACTTTTAAAGGAATAAATCTTTAATGTAGAAAGTTTCTGAAAAGGGGAAATTATTTTTGCTCCTTCTTATGATTAAGTAATCCTTTTTGAATTTTTAATGGTTTGGTTTAGCAATTGAGTTTTTGAATGTTTTGGGTTAAAGACCCCACTTTTAAAGAAGTAATTCTTTGAGGAAAAAGTATTTGAGAAGGAAAATTATTTTACTAAGCAATTTAGAACCTTTAAATTTATGGTTACAAATAAAGCAGTAAATGTTTTTAAAATTGTGAAAAGTGGGGTTCAAATATTTTTGGAAGGTTTTGTCCAAATGTTTAGTAAAAATGGAATAGATATTGGAATAAATAAAACATGGTGTTTGTATGTTTTTAAGAATTAAATTTCCCAAACTGTCTTTGAAAGTTGGAAACTCTTCTGAAAAGTATGCTTAAAAAAATTTCTTTCGAGATGTGGAAATTCTTTTGCAAGTTTGAATTTCAAATGTCGCCTACAAGTGTAATGTGGATTTCTAACTTTATAATTTATGGAGTAGATAGGAATCACTATCTAGGAAAGAAAGGTTAAAGGTTTCAAGATAAGAATAAAATAAGAATAATATGTACAACCTGATCTGGAAATTTTAAATCAGTCCCAAGCACTTATTTATAGGACATTGGTAAAGTTGTTAAGGTATTCCAGATCTATAATTGGACTGTAAGTTAGGTTGCCCTTGCAATGTGAATTTCTATATTTTTATTTATTAGGAGCAGGTTCTGTGTAATTTCCATAAATTATCTAATTCCTTAAATGTATAAAAGAGCGGCGTTTGAATTTACGAAGCGTATGCAAAAAGGGTAAAGATATGTAAGATATGGATGTTCTTTTCCGTAGTTTACACTATCTATTTCAATAAAAGAAAAAATAAATAATCCCTTGTAATTTCAAACAAAGCAAAAATGTCACTTGGGGTTAATTTATAGAAGATTATAACGGTAATCCTATTTGAAAGGATAGCTCTAGTAAAATAAAATATGGAAAGGAATGTTCTAGTTTAGAAATTAATAAATAGAAATAAGAAATATATAAATAGCGTAATTTATAACGGTATTCGTATTAATTATAAATAGCATAGTAATTATAGGACTAGAATTCATGGACATTAATTATAGGTTTAATGGACAATAAATTTGTAATTAATAGAGGATAAAAAGAAAATTAGATAAGGGGCTGATTAAGGAAGCTAATATGGTATTTATAGAGGAATTGAATACTCATAATATGTGAATTTGAAACTGGTAAATGGATAAAAAGGGATTAAATAAGGATTGATTAGAGACTATCAATTTTGACATTAGTGACCAATTATTATGGATAATGGATACTTGTTAGGACTAAGAAGGAAAATTAAGAAAGGTAGAAAATGGTGGAATAACATTATAAGAATGTCCATCTTAAGTTAGTAAGAAGCATTAGGATTAATGGAAGCTTCCAGTAAAATTTTCTCTTAGAGTGGGTTGTAATCGATAGTTGTCTCCTTTAGGAAATTAAAGTGTTTGATATGGTATAAGACATATCTTGTTTTATCACTGTGTTGATTTTAGGGATGGGACTAGACCACTAAATAAATATATACATTAAGGAATATCGTAAATATGGAAATTTCACAAGGACACTTAACTAGCAATAAATTGAAGATAAGACTGGAAGATAGTAAGGAAAACATGTTAGAATGCTTTGAACCCATTGTGGAGCGTCACCATTCACCCTGAATGTGATAAGATGTAAAGGGATATGAAGAGAATTTTCTAATTAGTCAAGGAAGAAGGAAGAATCTCTTAATAAGTTTCCAGATGCTTGACGTGCCAAAGGATTAAGGCTAAGCAAGGCAAGGCCGGGGAATTATTATTACCGTTAGAGATTCCAACTTGGAAATTGGAACATATATCGAGGGACTTTACAGATGGGTTTCCTAGAGGCAATGATGCTATTTAGGTTATAGTAGGTTGGCTCATTTTACTTTCGTTGGAAGTAATAGGATTGCAATATCTCTAGCACATATTTATGTCAAGGAAGTGGTGCAACTACATGGAGTTCATGTTAGCATTGTTAGTGACAGGAACCTTTTGTCCACTAGGGAATTCTTATGAGGTTTGCAATCTGCTTTGGAAATGACTTTGAATTTAGAAGATTTGTTGAAAACTTGCATCATGGATTTTAAAGGACCTTGGAGAAGGTAGAAATGTTTAGACAAAAAATGAAGACTGCATAGGATCGTTAGGAGTCCTATGCTGATAGGCGAAGAAAAGGGTTGGAGTTTTTAGTTACGGACATGGTATTCGTTCATGTTTCCCCTCTTATAAATGTTATAAGGTTAGGTCATCTAGGAAGTTGGTGCCTAAGTTTGTTGGGCCTTTTTGAATTTTAGAGATGGTGGGGAAACTTGCTTTTTGGGTGGAGCTTTCGAACTAATTGGCGGGACTCCATGACATCTTTCATGTTCCATACTTGAGGAAATATCTCCATGACATTGCCTCTGTAATAGAGCTTGGTCAGTTAATTGATGTTGCAACGGAGCCATCTCCTCCCGTGCCATCGCATGCATTGTGGGGCATGGTATCAAGAGGCTTTGTAACGAAGAAAATTGGGTTGGTTTGAGTAAATGGGAATATAACCCAGCGGAAAGTGAGAGAAACCGAAGAAAATATAAATGTTTCTCATCCCGAGCTTTCCTCTGGTAATTTTCTCTCTCTAAAAGTATAGGTATTTGGTTGCATCGTGGTTGCTAAATCGAATAGTAGGAGATGGTTGCCACACTTTTTTACTGTTATTTTTGCACTTATGTAGAATTTTATTTATATTTAGGATGGTTGCATACATGCCTATATGTCACGACCTTGCATTCATGCTAGGATTGAGCTCACCTATAGTATGTTTACATACATAATCATACTGCATTTTTGGTTGAGTAGATGGTTTTGTAGATTATTGTAAATAAATTGGTTATATAACATGGTTGTTGAGTACGCGTTACACTATCTTTGCTTGGTGATTTCGGGGGCGAAATCCCTTTTAAGTTGGGGGAGGAGGTGGAGGTGGGGCGAGAATGTAACACACCGTAAAATTTAATAATTAAAATAAGATTAAAAAGCAAAAATTTTGTAAATTTTAGAATTTGATTGCAGAAATTGCCCCATTGCGTCCGTGGCGATTTTCCGATCAATTTCCATATATAATATGTTGAAATCAAAGTTCAAACGAAGAAGTTATGGACGTTTGAAGTTTTCGAATTTAAAATTTAAATATTTAAATTTGAATTCATATAATAGTAATGTTAAGGGAGACTTAATCTTTAAGTAAATGTTAATTATATATTGGTTAACATTTAAATTAAATAAGGTATTTAATAAATAAATAATGTAAATCAAACGGCGGAAAAAAAGCAACGGGCAGGTAGGGGACTGATCGATCCCTAAACTACAACCGATCGACCAGTAATGAATTATGGCTAGGGTTTTGTGTTATTTTGAACGTTCTAGATTTATTTATTTTTACTCCAACGGTTGTATTTCCTTCCCAACACTATAAACAGACCCCTTATGACGACCCGAAAACTTATTACTTTGGAAAATATATATAATTTTAAATTATTCGAATATAAGATTTTATAACACAAATTATAATGTTTTGAAAAATAATAAATGATAGAAACTTGTTTTAAAATTATATTAACAAATAGAAATATTTAGCATTTCCGTCAGAAAAGCGACGAAAATCAGTTTTCGGTAAAATTGAGATTTTCTCAATATTAGAGGATACGAAACTGAATACATACACTTATTTCTCCATTTAAGCAAGAATATGTAATCAAATTATTTATTTTATTTTTGGAAATAAAATGTCTTTATGACATAATCAACGATGCAATCATTTTTAAATAATTGATTTTTGAATTTAAATTGAGTTTAAATGATTCAATAATTGCTTTAAATTCAAATGAAGCCTTTTTAATTATTAAATAATAATAGAAATGTCAATTTTAAATTATATATATATATATAAACTAAGAAGTAAAAATGTGACCGGAAATTTGATTTCGGATTCGTAACGGTTTGACAAGAGGAATTGTGTAACGTTATGTGTTATATGTGACATACATGTGCACATATACATATATATACATCCATATACACATTAGAATTACATTTAAATCTCAAAATTACTAATGGTAAATTAAACAAAATATCATGATATTTATTAAAGGAAATCTAAGCTAATAATGACATATCTCCACCTTAGTCCACATTCTCATCCAAGTGCATGCCTTAAGAGATAAGGAAAGTGATGAAGATGATGTATGTAAGGGTGGGAGAGCACGGTCAAACCACATGGAGGGGGAGTGGTGCTGTTGAGGTGGAAAGTAGTGATGTGATTTGTAATGATGTTGTTTTAGATATTTCACACATCTTTGCCTATAAAAGGAGAGGCATACCCTCTCATATATTCACACTTTCATTTACAAATTCTTAAGCTATCTTCAACTTCTTCATGAGTCCATTAGTGGCTTCCATGACCTCTTAAAAATTTTCCAAAGTCAAGTCGAAGTTCTACCAAAATAGATCATAATATATAGAGAGATATACCACCTTAGTTCGAAATTAAAGCAAGTGATCTTCTCCTCTTCTCTTCTTGCTTGGCTGAGCGCATTTAGGCACCTCCACCCTCCCAAGTTCAAAGCTGAGCACACCCTAGAATCCTGAGATAGATATCATAAGCTTCGATGCGGGAATAGCGAAGCTATAGTCAATTTCGTAATGCTAAGAGAAGGATAGCTATATACATGAGAATTACTCTGCTAGTTTATTTTATTAAACTATATGATGAAATGATATGTTTTGCCATGCTTGTTTTCTATGTTTGATCATCATGTTTTGGATGCGATAATATGTTTGCTTCGTGTAGAAATAATTCACAATAAATTCACGTCGAATTTACACGAAGAAATCACTTTCCTTTATGAATTATAAAAATGTTACGGCATAGTTAAACCTCTTTAAACATGAATAAAAATGGTCTAAAATTGTTTATAAATGTTTTATAAACATTAAAACTCATTTCCGCAAAGTCTTGAAAAGATATGAAATTAGAGTCAAAATAGGTGCGTCGTGTAACGGTAGTTCGCAGTTTCGCACCATAAAAGTTAAATCAATGTGTAGAGTGGAATATAGCTTGGAATTATTCGAAACAAGAATTATCTGGATTCTTATAACTATAGTTTCCAAATGAAGGAGAAAAATCAAGATTTAGTCAACTTTGAGATATGTCCAAATCAAAATTTTAAAATCATCGTGTTTTGGCAGTTCGTAAAATATGGATTTCAACTCTTAAAAATAGATATTTTTAAATCTTTAAAAATATGAGATAAATTCTAAACATATGTTAAAATATTTCAAAAGAGTTTTAAATGGAAAGATTGGACATTTAAAAGGTGTAAAATGGGATTTGTGATACGAAGCCCTTAAAAGCACTATTCGCCGGTAGTTTAACAAAGGAATTTTGAAATTTCTGAAATAAGATTTAAACTTGGGTTTTCTTCCTGAATCTATTCTAAATGTTTTTAAAATAATAAATCAAGTATTTTAAAGTGTTTAGAGTTGATAAAATAATTGACCGTCTTATGGGTGACAAAGAGATAGTCTGTAGGCTTGGGTTTCGAAAACCAATTTTCTGCTCTCCCTAACTAACCGGACTGGCCCGACGGAGGGGATAGTAAATTTGATTTACTCGGACCGCATCTTGCTAAGATAAAAGAAAAGGAGATTTGGAGTTTTCCAAAGGTTAAAATAGATTCTAAAATAATAAGATGTTTGGTGATATAGGTAACATTCTGGTTAAATTCTGTCTTAAATTTCGAGGAGGGAACTCATACTATCCATGTGAATTTAAAGGGTGATTTCACCGTTATTCGATGAATAGTACGGGTTGAATATAGAAATTAGTATTGAGTATAATTAATATAATTTCTATGGATCCATTTTTACTCAATAATGTTTTCCCATGTAATTAAAGAGAAATGATTTGGTATTTCCAAAATTAGAAAGAGGTTTAATAATCTCGTTTATGCTGAAAAAGAAAATGGTTTAAAGACATATATATCTAAGAAGATATTTTTCTTGGACAAAAGATATTGATTAATTGAATAATAATCACCCACATACTTGACATCTTTTATCGATAATTGGTTCAGAGAAAACAGGATCGGATTTGGGTGATTCCTATTCGAAAACCACTTCGAACCGATATACGCGTTCAAAAGTGAAGTCATGTTAAAGACAATGATTTTGAAGACGGAGATCTTCATAATGTCGGGATGCTTGAGACTAACCTCTGGGGTAATTCCCATATCATATATATGGTAGTAGTGGTATCTTCATTTTGAAATCTTCGATGCAAGGGCTGCTTACTACTAATCCTAGGGGTGATTCCCAAACAGGACGTAGTATGAGGAATGCCTTCGGTTTGTCCAGTTTCTGGACAACTTGTAAGGACGAGTGTCTGAAATTCCATTTCTAAGACCACACATATTGATTTTTTTACAAACATACATCTATTTTGTGGTGTAGAAGGTAACCCCTCTTATACTTAACACCCTACCCTAAGGCATATGAACTCAAAGGTTGTACTTTTGTGGAAATCAATAGTGTGTTATTAGGAATGGCAATGTGACATTCAAAGTGGGATATTTTTTTTGTAAAAGGCAATATGTTACCTTAGGCCTCACATCTGGAAATGGCTAAAACAGGGTATGCCACAAGGCTATGTGAGTCGCACCCATTAGGGTATGGTCGTCACCTTTCTAGATTACTTTCTATATATCAAGTATATTGTGTATGCTATGGGATCTCGGTAAAGTATGGTAACAACCGGGGTGATGTCATATTCGGTACTATCCAGGATCATTATGTTGGTCGTGGGAAAGGGGTTGACCAGTCTTGCCAGATGCAGAGGACCATTTGTGGGTCATCGGTACATTCCTCTAGAAACGTATTGTACGAAAGGTTGTCCCTTACCTTGTCATTGTATGGAATCCATTCTCCAATAAGTGTCTTCGGACTTAGTTGTATACCTATTATGCTGGAATTTAATTAGTGTAACAATTTCTTCTATGATTAATATGTATTTGTAATCTAGACACTATTATAATATCATTGGATTTTACGTAGCAATGTTTTGGTTATCATAAGGTAACAACTCGTCCGTGTTTATGTGCGACGCGGTCTTCTGAGATACCATTTGTTTTCAAAAATAACCGTGTTTTGAGTTTTCTCACACCAATCCCATGACCGACCGACCTGGAGTTTATTTTCTTTTCCCTTAAACTCTGGGTGCCCTATTTTTCCGGGCATTCAAGTAGTTCAGGTCTAGCTTAGAGCATTTTGGAGGAGCTGGAGTTTCCTCTATAGATAGTTATCCATTTCTATTTGCGCTATATTATGTATAAGTATCTACCAGCACCTATAAGGATAGGCAATTATAACTGTCCCTGGCTGGGTTAGTATTTATTGTGACTCTGATATCTTATTTTGAGAGTGATTGTATGTACTATATATATGTATAATTATAAGCTGTTAAATATGATGTGAGAATCTATTTTGTTCTATCTTCTATCTTTATTTTCTTTTACCCCACGATTCTTCGTCTTTTTGTCACTTGGATTTGTAGCACATGAATATCGTGTATGTATTAATGTTAATTTTCGAAGGTCGAAAAGGTGGTTCATCACACCCCTAGATCCCCACTTTTCATTCATAAAATTTTGTAAGCGTCAGCGAAGCTCTACCAAAATATTTCCTCTTAAGGTTTCAAAAACAATAAACTTTATGGTAAGTAATTCTAATTTCTAATCTCTATTAAGTTAGTCCTTCTTCTTCCTATCTTCTGATTCCTGAAATCTAATCTATATGTACAATCTATTTTTTGTATATTCAAAAATGGAAAAGATCTAACAAAGATTTAGGAGCGGTATAAATCAGATCTCTTTTCTTCTTTTGATTCCAAAATCAGTTAGGATTTTTAGGTAAGAGGTTTAGATGTTTAATTCTTTTGGTTTTTGATTCTATTCCTCTCTAGTCCTGATTCTAAATCTAATTTCTATACCTAATTCACTTTGTTGAACATTCCAAAAGGGGAGATCTAAAAGAGAATTAGGCATGGCGAAATCAAATACAGTTAGAAAGCAAACAATTCTCTGTGAATGAAAATATTAAGTTTTCACATTTTTGTAATTGAATAGTATTTATATGTATTTGATGTATGCCTTGGGAAATTTTGGTATACGGAAATATGACATCTAAAACCCATAAAATTTCACCAAGTAAATATCAATCTTTATATATGTTGGAATTATAATTGTTTTTGGTAATAATATATTAGAATCTAATTATTTGTTAAGAAGTAGATAATCCATGGTGCATTCATCCTATTTTCTATGTTTTAAATTGGAGTGTTAAAGGTTTCAAAAAGAAATAAATTAGAAATGGTGTATAAAGTATGAATTAAATTGTATGTAGTTTGCACCGCCTACTTCTATCACTTAAATAAATAAGAAACTCTTTTCTCACTCCAACATGATGTACATAAAGGTTGAATTGAACATAGGCGATCTAATTTGTGAAGGTCTGTTCTTTAAAACAGAGGAGGGATTCTAATTTATTAATATGGAGCAAGTTGTACGTATTCCATGTTTGTACAAATATTTTTTTAGCTATGGTAGTAGCAATTCTTGTTGAAATTGTAGATTCGTATGAGATTGATATTTCAAAATACCTTGTAATCGAATTATTATCGAATTATTATAACGTAATGATTAGACCTTGAATTCCGCCCGTAAAAATATACATATATAATATTAACGTAGTGACTATTAAAACCAATAGCATATTGATTATAGCGTATTGAGCGTTATAATTAGTATTATTGGAATAGTTAGGTAATATTAATTTATAGGAAGGAAGTTAGTATAAATTAGGGAGTTAATTCCTAATTAGAGGCGTAATAAAGGGAGACCTTATATGGCCTCAATTATTAATCGTGTAGGATGACATATGTATATAGTTGGTATACATATAAGGTATGACTAAGTTATAGGGATGCGAGATTAGTCCAAAGCTACATGAAAGTCTGCCCAGTTAAATCTGGCTACCAGCATTGTGGTTTTTGGACTAATGTGGAACATCGTCTATAATAAATAACCACAATGAATGCGAGGTTAGTCCCAATTCTATAGGGTAAACCTGCCCAGTTAATCTGGCTACTAGTACCTACGAATAGTCGAACTAATATGAGATGTCACGAGTGGGTTATAGGTCATCAGTTGTTCTTTTGGATGCGAGGTGAAATTCTTTGGATGGGTCCGCTTAGGGTCAAAAGTATTAAGTGGCTATGGTAGTGTCCGCCTCTTTCTTGGGTGAAGTATTAAGTGGCCTAATTGGATTTCTTACGAGGTCATTAAGAAAGAACCCTATAGGGACCCGCCTTTGGGTTAGGTCTTAAATGATCAGAGTCTACCTAAATCCCATTAAAGTGGCATTAAGTGGTTCGGGTGCTTCCTTTTACATCGAAAATGCTAGTTACATTCAAGTTGTATAGTCAGGCTGGAAGAGCCTTCGGGCTTACAATTGACTTTTGTATAGTCAGACTCGAGGAGCCTACGGGCTTACAGTTGACTTTTTTATAGTTGGACTAAAAGGGCCTTTGGGCTTATAGTTGACTTTATACGGATGTTGTATAATTGGAATGGAAGAGCCTTCGGGCTTACAGTTGACTTTATACGTATGCTATTATTTTAATACGTAAGACATATTTCTTATCTAAATAATACTGCCTAAGTACAATTATGGTAAAGCTTGAGATTTCCATTTCATAAGACATTTGTTGTTCTGACCCACCCCTCATTACAACATAGGTTAGAGAGAGTAATGCTAATTTAGGAGACAAAGGTGGAGGTGAAGACTTGCGACAGTTATCTATATATTTATACTGTTTAAGTATTTTCATTGAACCAAGTTCAGACAGCTATGTTATTTTGAGATATTGTACTATGGAGGCTTTATGTAAACATGTTGTAATATTTAACATGTTATATTTCTGAAATGATTTTCTTTATGAAATGGGCAGTTGTTTCTAATATCATGTTTTATTCATTCCACTATGAGATTCTGAAACTATAGATAGATAGCTCTATGTACTGTATATTATTTTAATTTTATCAACTTAACAGCTTGCCTTGAGATGGGCCTAAGGTTTGACGGGCTTTTGTTGGGTTGAAATTAGGTCCGTTTCAAGGCGGTTGTTACACTTTTACATATAGTATTTTCTACAATCTTTTTATAAGTATTTAATAACATATATTAGAGTATTTTAAAAGTGGTTTAAATTTTAAAAATATTTTTAATAATTAATTATGAATTACTGAAGTAAGAGGGTATAATAAATATAAAACATACTTTTTTAAATCATGCTTTTTAAAGTTTTTAAATAAATTATAAAATAGTTATTTTTAAGTAATATTTTAAATAAATATTTAAACCATAATTATAAGTGTTTTAAAAGTATTTTATGTATATGGTATTAGAAAATTAGTTAAATATATTATTAAAGTTTTAAAGAGCTTATGTAACATTTTATCTTTTAAATTGTTTTTTGAATTTTATTAAATATATTAGCTTATAAATAAACTATTGTGTGTGTGTGTGTGTGTCATTTTTCAAAATTCTTTTAAAATATAAAAAATGTTTTAGAAAGGGGATTAGGAGTCGCTTAAGTAACTTAATCATGCTCTGTTTGTTTACTTGTTTATGGAAAGTATTTAATCCTATACTTAGCACTAAAAGTCAATAAAGTTGACTTGTTCTATCTGTAAGAGTTAAGAATGATGTTCGAGTACGGTTTTCATACAATGTTGCTCTAACCTACCGGCTTCACTCTTGACCGAGGGATATAGTGAGTTGAGAAGGTCGGAAATGTGATAAGTATACGAGACTTGATTTCCATATGCGATCGTTTTAGGACAAGATAGTCGATTAGCCGACTATCCAACCTGACCAAATTAACTCAGGAAGCATATGAAAGCTTCACGGCTTCATATAGTTGAGATCCCCTAAAGAAGACTCATTGATATGAAACATTTCTCACATTAAGAATGTATATATACGAGATCCCCTGGGGAGGACTTCATTATATCGTTCGCTTACTTCTGAAAGAACTGGAACTGAGTTAACCAGAATTGGACTGATTTAGTTTTCAAGAGTCTGAAATTGAATAAGTATACTTATGTATTACTTAATGAAAACCACTTCAAAACTTATATAGGAGTCTATGTTTTGGAAGCATATCTAAGGTGGAATATTATATAGTTGAACTGTCTATCCTAAGGTTAAATCTAAGGAAGATGTTAGCATTAGCATTCGTCGAACGACTTATGCTGGAATCCATGAAAAGATTCATGATCTATTCGAGCAATGAATACTAATGTGAGAGATGATGAACGTGACTTCACCATCTAAAATGACAGAAAATGGAGTAGGTCTCATAATTAGTGGATTTAGCTAATCCAAAAGGGTACATCAACTCTAAGTATCTAGAGATTACTTTCAGTTGCTGCTAGCGGAAGTTGATGGTATTTGGTATCACGTGTTCGGACGTGGACCAGCTATGTTTTCCTAGTGTTATATTTTATCTAGAGATGTATGTGGTTTAAGAAGGTAGATTCTGACCCTTCTCAAGAGGTCCACCTTGATGTACTAAGGGCGCCTCCAACGGAATCCATATAAGAACGAACATTAGCAGTTTTAAATGTACTTCTAATATTGTTGTGTTGTGAGATGCAAGCAACACAACTATTTTCTTATTTATATTCTACACCCCACACTATCTATTATATCACTACATTTACTTATCAAATGGTTTTGTTTCTTTTAAGGGGAAAGTCATTACGATGATTCGTACAATCTCATAAGTTACTGTTATATGAATACATGTATCTTGATTTTTTATACCAGACTTATGTCTAACATTTGGTTTTTATTTTCCCTAAAGTCCTCGTGTACTTTTTCGAGTAGGCTGAGTAAAGAAGGTCTAACAATGGACGCTTCAAAGCTTTTGGAGAAGAGCTGGAGGCTTCCATTTATATATTTATTTCTATTTTCATTGCACTATTATTATGCAAGTAGCAGCATTATAAGGACAAACAATTATAACTGTCCATACTGACAATAGTATTTAGGTTTTGTAACTCTAAAGTTACTTCATATCTTGGAGTAATCCTTTGTACTATCTTTTGGGATAATGTATATTATCATTCCACTTGTGAGATTCTAATATTGTGCTCTTTCTTTCTTGTTATGTTAATTTTTCTTTTTTACTTTACCCTAGAAATCTGTCTTTTCGACACTTGGGTGCTTGGAACACGAATACCTTAGATGTATTAGTGTCGACATTCAAGTGTCAAAAAGATAAATCATTACATTTGGTATTAGAGCGAAGGTTTAGCAAACACTTTGGTTGGATGTGACTCATTAAAGATAAGATAAGTGATACCCTAGAATGAGTTGAGTGTATTATATATATGAGAGTGTATTTGTGTTTTCTATAAACCTACCACCCTTTATATTATTTCCTTAGGAGTAACTCTTTCTTAGAAGAATAACAGTATCCTTAAGTATCCTAATGGTGTTTTATTATGTTCAAGTAGTGAAAACAATGAGTACTAGAGTTGTTATTGCTAAAGATTGAGGATGGAGGAGTAGTACTGTTACTAATGGTGGGAATCGAGCATAAAGGAATGTCACTCCTATCGAGGAATCAAGGGTGAATATTGTGGAAGATGTTGTGTAGGTTCTTCCATAGATGAACTACGCTATGCCATGACTTTGAGAGGTTGGGCAGTTAATAGGTTCAATGACACCGAGACTATCATTGAGGTTCGGACTTGGTTTAGTTTGTGTGGTAGGATATTTGGAGGCATGGAGTTGATGATGCGATGAAGTGTCGTTTGGCATCGTGACATCTATCTGATGCTGCATTGGATTGGTAGAGTTCAGTCGCCACAGATGTCTAGGAGAACTAATTCTCTTCGGTCCAATTCAAGGAAGTGTTTGAAATGAAATTTTTTCCAGAGGCCGTAAAGACTAAGTAGTTTAGGAGATTTCTAGATCTAAAGCATGGGGCTATATCAATTGCTGAGTATGAGAATAGGTATAATGTATTGTCTCGGTTCGGGCTATGGTTGATAAATACACCACTGAAGAAGAACGAGATGATTGTATTGCTTTAACAAATTTCTTTTTTAATTCCAAAGTATGCTAAGTAGGCGAAGCTTGGTTAGGATTAGACTTAAGTATCCTTATGTCAACTTGCTAGAAATTTGTATGTTCCATGTAAAAGCCACATGCATGTCGAAGTCATAAGTGCATGAGAGTCCAATACAAGTCATAAGTCAAGAATCTTTATTCATATGCTATGCAATATTAAATGTCCAAGTCCCTATTTGCAAAAAGTCACAAACTTACAATAGGCATGAAGAATTCCCAAATTGATTTAGGATTACAAGTTTAAAAATGTAAGAAAGTGGTGAGAATAATCGTCCCTTCTTCATTGCCATGAGGTCTGTATTTATAGGGGTAGAATTGGGCGGCAAAACTACCATGTGGCTCTCGGCGTGCTTGACATTCGACATCATCACTTTCTCTGATGACTTTGAGTATCCCCTTGAAAATTGGTGATTTATGGCATCGCTGGTAATCTGCGGTATCCTTGATATTTAATATCTTTACTGAACTATGACATGCGATAAGCTTTGTTTATTGTTTGCATACGGAAACTTTTCGCATATTTCTTCTTGAAGCTCAAAACCCCTCAATTGGCTAGCATTCGCCATTTGCCCTAATATTGATAAAATACGACATCTCTTATTATATTAATGATATACAATACCCTTGCCATATTGCTAATTTTCGATATCTTATATACATTGTCAAGGCTCGATGTTGTTTGTTGAGTTGATGGCATACATCATTGTTATTATATCCTCTTCTGTTGTTGATAGCCTATATCCTTCCTTGTATTGATGAACTTCCATATCCTTCTTGATACCGTTGACATGCAACATCCTTCTATATATTGTTGATTTATGACATCATTGACAATTGTAAGGGTCTAATATTCCTTCCTCTCTATGCATTCGACAATCCCTATGGTTGTTGATGACTTTGATGTCTCTTAGTAATGTTGAAGTGCGACATCCCTAGAACCCGCCTTGAGATACAATATCTCCTTGCTTTCATATTTTCAGCAACCCCTTAGGGTTATTGAAGTCTGACATTTCTTAAAGTGCTTGAGAGACGACATCCCTTGCCGAGTGTTTCATTGCTTTCCCTTCGACACCTTGTATTTTGACATGCTTGCCTTAAATGTTCGATAATCTTATATGTAGTAGCATTTTCCACCACCTAGTGTTGAAGGAATGTTGACTTTTCAAGTTAACTCTTCGATATTAGCGCTTGCCACCCTGACAAACACATTGCCGCCTATTTCCATTCCGTCCAAATCTGGGTCATTCATTTAAACTAAGATCAAAGGCACTTGTTCTTCCTCTTTCCTCCTATAAATACTTGCTCCTCTCTTTCTTCTTCCTTTTACCAGTGAATCAAATGTCAAAGCAATTTTTTTTTAATTTTCAGTCTTACTCCGAATTTTTTTATCTTTTTCAGTGTTCAAGCGTATTTCAAGGTTTGGTTTCCTTTTCCATTTCAATTAATCAAAAGAATTAAGTTGTGGGTTTTCGATTTTGAATTGAAATTAGGGTTTACTAATTGAGTACTGGTTGTAAATTTTTGGATTGTAAGTTAAATCATATATTTATTATGCTTTTGGGCGAACTTAGTATTCGAATTAGCATGTTGTTTGGGGTTTTTCTCTTTATTGATTGATTAAAGCCTAATGGAGGTAATTTGAAAATCTAGAGCTTTCCTTTTTAGTTAAGAACTTGGTTGGCTGAAAGAAACCCAAAAAATTCTTCAAAACTCAACAACTACTAGGTTTTCGAAGTTATTAACCCTTCAAAATTTGATATTTAACTTAAAGTTTGATATCTAAAAAGGTTTCACCCTTTAGCCATTGTTTCAACAACTAGTTAGAAGCTCAGAATCCATTTAGTAATTCGACAACTGATTTAAAATATCCCTTATCGTTTCGGCAACTAGTTAAAAATTTGGTATCTATTTAGACGTACAACATCTATTTTGAAGGGTTGTTGCTAAGGTTACGGATTTGATGTCCTCATATTTTGTCACTACTCTTTTACAGATTTGACTACTACTTACATGGTTGATGTATAGGTTAGAAATTTGGTATCCTATTTTAAGCCCGATACGATATCATCAGTTTGGACTGTGGTTATTATGTCGTTATCCTGTAAACTGTTTAAGTTTCTGATATCCTTAAGTTTGAAAACAAGTTGAAATATTTTTAAACAAATTTAACCCTACTTATTACCTATGAATTCGATAACCTTATAAATTCCACAATAGGTTATAAACTTGACATCCCATTATGATTTTTGCTATATTTTATTCATACGATATCTTGATTGTACCTTATTGGTTAGTCATAAACTTAACATCTATTCATGAATTCAATAGTTTTTAATGCATTTTCAATTTGTTATAAATTTTTATATTACTTTATAAGTTCGACATCTCATTACAAATGCAATATCTAGAGATGGACTATTCAATAAATTATTAGCTTGTTATAAGTTTTGCAACTAATTCTGGTTTTGTCACTCTATCACTAAGAATTGAATAGCTTTTAATTAACCAAGTACATATTGATTAGGCCTTTAGTTGTTTACTTTGCTTCTATATTTATGATCATTCCAATTTTTTTGTGAAATGTGAGGTACTTCCCTATCTTCGTGTAATATCACTTGGCAAACAAATGCCTAGCAAGAGCCCTAAACCTTCTCCTTCTACAAAGAAAGGAGACTCTTAACCAGTCCCTCATTACTACTCAGGAAGAGGTAGATATGATCCTTCAGTAATTCGAGATCACAAATACAGAGGCCATGGCTGCTGGTCCCTCTAGTCAGATAGACAATTCTCCAAAGAGATTCTTTGCTTTCACCCCCATCCATATCCGGCATTCTGGATATTTACCTTTTCCAGAATTTCTTCTACAATTCCTGGAGCATCTGAACATTGCTCTGATCCAGCAAAGTCCTAACTCATATACTTACTTGAGCTGTTTGGAGGTCCTTGCCAGGGAGGCTAAACTTCCTTCTCTTAACCTTGAGACTCTCCATTTTCAGGTAAACCTTGTAAGGATAAATGAACAAGTGGATAGTCTTATGTACTGTCTTCTCCCTTTCCCAAAAAGCATAGTCACTCATTCGATCAATAAAACAAAGGACCGGGAGAACCAATTTTTCTATACCAAATGCTAAACCACTAAGATCAGGGGGTCTTTGTCTGTTTCAGAAAGTTTTTAGTTTTCTATAATCTATGTTATATTCGTCATTCTCTTTTGATAAGTGTTTTCTTTCAGGTTCTGCTTCCAAACAACCCAACTCTTTCACCATTGCTACTATTGATTCCCTGACTCAGGCTTCAAAAAGTATGGGTGACAGGCTTAAACTGTCGACGGAAGCAAATCCCCACAAAAATTCTATGATCTTAGACAATCACAAGATACTTAGAGAACCCCTGATGGTGAAAGGGAATGCCCATGGGAAACGATCATTGGTTATTGATAATCGAAAGAATTTCTCTGCTTCCTCTCCTATTCAGCTTGAATCCTCCAGTAAATTTTCGTTACAACTTAAATGGAATTTCTTATGTCGATATCTTATAAACTTCCCTTTTTTATTTAGATTTGTTCGCACTCATTGCGGCTTCAAAGCATAAAAAACTAAAGATCACACTTCTGCTTTGGTCGGACCAACTAAACTTGCTCCTATTAGGGATTCCATTGCTAAGGCCGTTGATGACTTAAAAAGGAAGGCAAGGTTTAGTGCCCCAGCTGACACTTCAACTCTTCTCTTGAGTAAAAAGCCTAAGCTCGGGGATGACCAGACTTTTGTTGATACTGTCGAAGATTCGAATGTAGATATTAACTTGATGGCTCAAAATCTTGATGTGATTAATTTAGAATTTTTAGGTTGTGAAATTCAAACAAACACCAAGGAGGTTCATACTCCAGTTCCCTTGCTTAACATCTCAGTTCCTACCTCTCCATCTTGTTTCCATTACTTGTACGAGGAGCTAGGTTTGTCTTCTTTCCTTAATGAATCACTGCTTTTGGAGGCTCATGCTCAAACTTCCGTAACAAGCTTTGATAATCTGCTTTTTTTAGCTGCCTAATCTCCGACCTTGGCTTCTCTTATGCCCTTGCAACTTTCGACCTTCTCGAAAAATCAACTTTACTTATCTATCTGTGGCCATTACTGGTATGATTTCTCTTCTGCTTGGTTAATATAGACTTTTAACTTTGTATATCTGGATTTAGCTTATGTCCGTCATATGTTTTAGGCAGCCAAACACATGTTCTTCCTTTAATAAGCCTCTCAAGGGCGTTCTAATCAAATTACTGAACTCAAGGAGCAAGTCTCTTTGCTTTCAACTCAAATGATTGATATTACTATAGAGAGAGATAATGATATTCTTGAGAAGGAAAAACTTGCCTCCTCCTTTGATGAGGAAAAGAAAGCCAAACTGCTACTGGCAGAGGAGGTGAAAGCTCTAAGAGCAGATCTTGAACAGGCCAATAAAGAGAAGGCCAAAATGGCCGTTAAGGTGAACTCTTTGAAAGACAAGGTGCAAACTAAGGACACAACCCTTGGTTTATGCTAACAGCATTATAAAAGATGCTAAGGAGAAAGTTTCCCTCTTTCTCAACCAGGCTCTCACTACAATTACAGAAAAGTGCTATAAAGATGCTCTCTTCGTAGCATATTGTAATAATATCAACAAATGCTCAGATTTGGATTTTCCTTTCCTTCCAACGCCAATTGAAAATTTTAAGAGGAGTTTGACCTTATATTGGGGAGAGCCGAGGGATCGCTTCAAGACGAATTCCCTGATGAAGAAGCCGTCGATCCAAAGAAGTTGTTATCTTTTAATGACCCCCTGTTCGAAGGAGGTGGAGATTCAGATGAAGGGGAGGATGATAATGAAGATGATGATAACAATGATGATGATGATGATGATAAACAAGATAGTGGCTATAGTGGAAAGGGTCAAAAAGGGCCAAAAGACGGGGGCAATGGATCAGGTGGTCATAACTCGTCTGCCTATGATGTAGATTTTCCGGACTTACCCAATCTTCAGGGTGGTTCACAGGAAAATATCACTCCAAAAGATGCTGCTTCCCCATTCAACAGCCAAAGGAAAAAGCTCAAGTTCCAGCTTCTCAGGTTCTAGTCGCATAGGTATGAGATTCATTATTTAAATGTCTAAAGTTATCTGTCGACCCCTAGTTAATAAGTTTATTACTTTAGTTAAGGAAGAGATCCAAATATTACTATGAGACTCTATATGAAAAGACCGAGAGGGAGGTGCATTGGTTGAATAGAGAACTTGAAAGGGTAATGGAGGAGCATAACAAATTATTTGATAAGTATAAACGTCTTTATGTTTATACCACATGATTAAGGAACTTTAAAGAGAAATTAGTAGCCCCATTATTAAATAAGTATCACGTTCATCGGGAGAGAATCATAGAAGAAAATGCAGAGCTAACTACTCTCTTCTGGATACTCATTGATGATATGGATACTTTGATGGAGTTCCTCTACAAAGTTTACTATAGAAATGTTCTTACCGATTTTTCATTCTTAGGAGAAAAGAGTGGAGGTTTTCTTGGGCACTTGCATAGTAGATATTTGGATGAGCATGAAATCGATCCCCATCCTAGAGAATGCTGGAATCTCCCCAGGGTTGTGATCGTTCCTCTTTCCCAAAACACTCTTCCTCTTGAGAAAGTTAAATTTAACAAGGAAAGATTTATTTCCGATTTTTACAAAGGGTTAATATTGTATGAACTCCAGTGATTTTGTTTTTAGTGTATAATTCAGATAGTTTTATGAATTGTAGTGTTTTCATATCTTTGTAACTTGGTTTGTTTTTCATAAATCCTATAGATTAGGGAATCGTTGGGTAGTCTTGTTTTTGTGGGACTCTTAAGTAATCTAGCAAATTAAAGAGGGATTCTAAAGAGAAATCGTTAATCCTTGGAACTTCTTGGCTAGAGAAATATTGTTTCCCTAGAGATCACCAGGAAGTTTATACCAGGTTTCCACACTTTCGCTTCAATTTTTTGGGTGACGAAAAGGATAGATTGCTTAGTAAAATATGAACCAATCATGCTAAATTGTTATGGGCGAGATCAGCCCTCCGGCTAAAAATTGGGACTACCATCAAGCCCTCCCATTAATACCCTGTTAGTCCATAGGATAGTGGTTTTGATGACAACAACTATAGAAGTGTTATAAAATATATATGTGCAGGAAATCTATATGCAGGTATCAACAAAAGAAGACTGTACAGTAAAGAAAACAAAATTGATGAAGACAAAGATCAAGAGTTCAAGATTGAAGACTCATGAGATTCAAGATATTCAAGAGTTCAAGACAAATAATATAGTTAGGTTAGATATTTGTTAAAACTCCTTGAAAGCACTATCATTCTTTTTTATCCAATTTACTCGTGGAATGGAATCCACTTCGTTCTTGTTAAAGGGATGGAACCCTAGTGAGATGGAACTCACGAAATATCTAGTGGAACGGATAGTAGCCCTATTTTGTTATCCACTAATTTTAATTCAAAATGATTTTCAAAATTATCTCTTGTTTTATAAAATGATTTTCAAATATTCCTTTTCAAAAGAAAAACCTTCGTTCACATTTCCAAAAATGTTTTAGCCTCAAAATCATATTTATCATTTTGTTATATTTTGATTTCAAAATTGTCCTTGATATTTTAGCCTCAAAATCTATTTTAATATTATATTTACTTTAGTTTATTTACTTTGATTTTAAATATATTTTAGTATATATACATATATACATTCATAAGTATTTCTACTTCTAAAATACGTTCTACAAATACATAGAGTCCATTTGAATAAAGTTGCATATGTTTTAAATCATCATTTTCAAAGTAAAGCAAATCATCACTTTTTACTAGACCATGTCGACATCATATTTACTTGTCATGTCGGCATGCTTCCCGTTACAGCAAAGGTTGTTTTCAAAAGAAGTGTCTATTCGTTTAAACCTCTTCGAATGGACACATCCATTCATTCTCTATAAATAGAGACTGTTATGAACGTTTTCCAGTAACTACTTTCTTTATTTTCTCTCATCTTTACTCTCTTATCTTATTTTCTAATCATCCTATCCATATTCTGCCGAAATCTTAAGTGAATCAAACCAGAATATCTCTAGTTTGATTCTCTGCCACTCTCTTCAAAGAATCTCAGTGCTTATCAGAGTTATAGATATATTTGTACTCAAAGAAACTTGTGTGGGGTTATAAAGGTGTGATCGTGTCCTTGGAAATCGATCGGGTGAACTTGTGTCCTGTGAATCAAGTGGTTCTACCCAGAGACCTGAGAATCTGGAGGGTGTACCTCGTTGCCTTGGAATCGAGGGATTGTAATCTAGATTATTATTGAATAGAAAGCCGTACGGGTTGTGCGGGACTGGATGTAGGGTAACACCGAACCAGTATAAAATTCCTGGTGTGTTCTTTCCTTTACTTTTTTTTTATTTATATTTGCATCTGTTTGTGATTCTGTGATTTGATCTGTGATTATGTATTTGCATTAAGTTAGTTAATTCAATTTAAATCAAAGAAGTTTTAAAGAAATTCTTAAAACACTATTCACCCCCCCTCTAGTGTTAAATAGCCTTAAGATCATCTTCCGCGTCCCTGTCATTTGGTATCAGAGCAAGTTTCTCAAAGTATTCATAACCTGATTTTTGAAAAGTAACAATGGCTACCAACACTGGTATTTTTAGTTCATTTGTAGAGGGTCAGTCCACTGCCAGACCACCACTTTTCAATGGCAGTAACTATGCATATTGGGCATGTAGAATGAAGATATATTTACAATCCATTAGTTTAGAAACATGGAATATGACACAAACTGAATACACTGAGCCCACAACTGATTTTGCTCAATGGACGACCGTTCAAAGAGAAGTGGCTCAAAACAATTCAAAAGCCATGAATATTTTATTTTGTTCACTAGATAGAAATGAATTTAATAGGGTATCTATTTGTAAAACTGCATATGAAATCTGGAAAACTCTGCAAGTTACTCATGAAGGAACAAGCAAAGTTAAACAGACCAAAATTTCTATTCTTACTAATCAATTTCAATTATTTAAGATGTTGCCTAGTGAATCTATTCCAGATATGTATAGTCGTTTTCAGGATATTGTTCATTCACTAGTATCTCTGGGAAAAGCAATCTCCGAAGAAGATCAAGTCAGGAAAATTCTGAATTCACTCACTCCAGAAGGGGATTTGAAGACACTGGCGATTGAAGAAGCAAATAACATCAGTACCTTGAAGATTGATGAATTAATTGGAAATATGATGTCATATGAAGTTCAAATTCAGGGAAGAAGGGAGAATAAGTCATCAGAAAAAAAGTCCATTGCCTTCAATGCACTAACTGGTGAATCAGACTCTAGTGATGATGATGAAGAAATAGCCTTCATGACAAGAAACTTTCGAAAATTCTTGAAGTATAGAAAAATGAATAATCACAAGAGAAAAAGTTTTGGAAATAACATTGAATCACTCAACAACATCAAATGCTTCAATTGCAATGAGTTTGGTCATTATCAAAAAGACTGTCCACATCTAGAAAAGCAAACTCCTCAATCAAACAAAGAATATTCAAAGAAAAGAAAGAAAGCATTTGCAGCAACACTGGATGATTCAGATACGTCCTCAAGTGATGATGAACAGAAAACAGAATTGGCAAATATGTGTTTTATGACAACTCAGAATTCAGATAATCGGGATGATATGGAACTCAAACAAGGTACACGTTTACTATTTTAATTGGTTGAAAATTGGTTGCTTAGAATAGTTTATTAGTTAAGTATATAATTGATTTTATTAAAAATTTTAAATATCTTTTAAAAAAATTTATAAAATATTATTTTTATATATTTTATGTATAATATATTTTCAAAATATATTCAGACAATAATCATAATATATATAAGTATATATATATATAAATCTTGTACATGCTTGAAATTATTTTTGCAAAATCTGATGTGCATGTCGACATGGCACTTATTGGTAATGTCGACATACCTGTAGCAAATCAGATTTCTAAATTTGAATTCAAAATTCAAATTTCCCTCCACCTTTTCACTAACTCCTATGTTCTGAATAGTTATGACTCTTTGACCAGAGAATCCACCTATTCAACCTCTTTATATCTATCTATCTTCTATCAACACTTATCTCCATCTTCAATTCAAATTCAAAACAACTTTTATCTTCAAACACTCTTATCTCTTCAAAAATGGCATCCACTAGCAACGTAGCCGGAATGAGGCTGTCAAGAGCCACCAAAGATCATCTCTACAATAATAGAGATGCCATACTTGCATACATTAATTATGCAACTTATGAAAAAGTTCATTTGGGTAATTTTGCTATTTTTAATGACTTCGCTTCTTATGAAATTGATGCTCTCTTTCAAAACAATGGTATTCTAAGCTTGGTTGACAATAACCAAAATGATTTTGTTTGCTATCCAAACCTTGTCAAAATGTTTTATGCAAATTTAAATCGTGGTTTCTATAATGGAAGGGATGATGAAGTGTGGAGTAGTGTCAAGGGGACACAAATTGTTTTGAATACCAATGTTTTAGGAACCATACTTGAGTGTAAAAGTACCGGTTCCAATCTTTCTTCTTTTGAAATCAAGGAAACCGATCGTGAAACTTTTCACAATATTTTTGAGGAAGAAATGGATTTCAAAAACAAATTTTTTCGACCAAAAGCTCGTATTGTTAATCTTCTCCTTCAACGCACTATTACTCCGAGATCGGGAAATTACAATAACCCGACTCAAAAAGTGTGTAAGGCTCCTTTTGCAATTTTTGGAAATTATGATATTAATTGGGCACAAGTTATCTTGGATGAATTTCGACACAAAAACTTGGATTCGGGAGAGAATGCATTATATCATGGAATATACCTCACTAGAATTTTTAATTACTTTGGAGTGGATATGAGAGGTGAAGAATTCTTTCCACGAAAGGTTTTTAATCATTCCAATATTTCACTTATGAAAATTACGCACGTGTTTCAACCATACGAAACACTAACGGAAAAAGAAGCACGATTGGGGTATGAGGAAATGCAAGAAGATGAGGAGGAAGAAGAAGAAGAGGAAGAGGAGGAAGAAGAAGGTGAAGAAGAAGAAGGTGAGGAAGAAGAAGAGGAAGAAAGTGAAGAAACTTCCTTAGAAAGTATTGATTTTCCCACACGACCATCAAACAAGATTCTCCTTCACAATCAACGAGTGATTGTGAAAAATCAAAAAGTTCTCAAACACTCCGTAAACAAAAAATTGGACAAAATGTCCAATACCATGAACAAGTTCTTCTCCAAAATCAGCAAGAAGCTCAATATCTCATCATCTTCATCCTCATCTACTAGTTTCTAGAGTTTACTTTTTGTATATCAATGAAATTTGGTGTATTAAAAGTTGTATCTTTATGTTTTCTTTATGAAATTCATGTACTTCTCTGTTCTAGTATGAAATGAAGCTTATTCTCTGTTTATCTTACTGTTAGTCTTATCTATATCAAGTAATATATATAAATCATATGTATTTACACTAAAAATTCAAAAATAAGATGTGCAAAATCTGCTATGTATGTCGACATACTGTATAGAGGTCATGTCGACATATACTGGTAATATTCTGAATGGACATTTCAATTTGAAATTCAAAATAACTCCTTATGTCTATTCATTTCAAACGACTTTCCTATCTATTTAAGTCCTATTTTCTTCCAGAAAACTTCTCATAACTTCTCTCTACTCTTATCTACTTATTTCCTTCTTACTTATCATCAAAATGGCTTCATCCTCTTCAAATCTAAGTGATAATCTTGAAGAGACTCTTAAATCCTTCAAAGATATTCTTACTTTTATTCTACGAAATCAGAGGCACTTAGAACTGAGTCAAATGCAGATGATAAAGGAACAAGAAAGGCATTTCGATGCACTACGATGGATGATCTCCGCTCTCAACAAAGAGGATCTCCAAGTAAATCCACCGAAGACATTGCTCCAGGACGATGAAGATTGGGAAGTAATCAAAGCGGATCCCATCTTTGGAAAAGAGGGATGGGTTGAAGTTCCACGTAACATTTAACTTGTTTGATTTGGTTTAAAATTGATTTGATTTGAAATACTTGATTTGGTTTGGTTTTAAACATGGTTGATTTATGATAACTTACTATATTGATTACGTAATAAGACATAAATAGGTGTGCTTATTCTTGATTGATTTGTCTACTTATTGTATGCATTTTCTTTTCATTTAACAAGTTAAGTATATAGTGATATGAATAAAATAATTTGTGGTTACACTCATTATTCTCATTCTTATATTACTCATATATATCATTCTGAGTATACAATATTTAGTATTGTTATATCTAGTTTCAGTATTATTAATGATAACACTATCATTAATATCATAGATTTAGGGGGAGTTAGTGTCATTTTTTTGTTGATGACAAAGGGGGAGAAGTATAAAATAGGTTAGTTAAGCATAGATTAAGGGGGAGTTATTAGATTTAGGGGGAGTTATAAGGAGAATATAAATATTTTATAAACAAAGGTTGTCATCATCAAAAAGGGGGAGAATGTTAGTCCATAGGATAGTGGTTTTGATGATAACAACTATAGAAGTGTTATAAAATATATATGTGCAGGAAATCTATATGCAGGTATCAACAAAAGAAGACTGTACAGTAAAGAAAACAAAATTGATGAAGACAAAGATCAAGAGTTCAAGATTGAAGACTCATGAGATTCAAGATATTCAAGAGTTCAAGACAAATAATATAGTTAGGTTAGATATTTGTTAAAACTCCTTGAAAGCACTATCATTCTTTTTTATCCAATTTACTCGTGGAATGGAATCCACTTCGTTCTTGTTAAAGGGATGGAACCCTAGTGAGATGGAACTCACGAAATATCTAGTGGAACGGATAGTAGCCCTATTTTGTTATCCACTAATTTTAATTCAAAATGATTTTCAAAATTATCTCTTGTTTTATAAAATGATTTTCAAATATTCCTTTTCAAAAGAAAAACCTTCGTTCACATTTCCAAAAATGTTTTAGCCTCAAAATCATATTTATCATTTTGTTATATTTTGATTTCAAAATTGTCCTTGATATTTTAGCCTCAAAATCTATTTTAATATTATATTTACTTTAGTTTATTTACTTTGATTTTAAATATATTTTAGTATATATACATATATACATTCATAAGTATTTCTACTTCTAAAATACCTTCTACAAATACATAGAGTCCATTTGAATAAAGTTGCATATGTTTTAAATCATCATTTTCAAAGTAAAGCAAATCATCACTTTTTACTAGACCATGTCGACATCCTATTTACTTGTCATGTCGACATGCTTCCCGTTACAGCAAAGGTTGTTTTCAAAAGAAGTGTCTATTCGTTTAAACCTCTTCGAATGGACACATCCATTCATTCTCTATAAATAAAGACTGTTATGAACGTTTTCCAGTAACTACTTTCTTTATTTTCTCTCATCTTTACTCTCTTATCTTATTTTCTAATCATCCTATCCATATTCTGCTGAAATCTTAAGTGAATCAAACCAGAATATCTCTAGTTTGATTCTCTGCCACTCTCTTCAAAGAATCTCAGTGCTTATCAGAGTTATAGATATATTTGTACTCAAAGAAACTTGTGTGGGGTTATAAAGGTGTGATCGTGTCCTTGGAAATCGATCGAGTGAACTTGTGTCCTGTGAATCAAGTGGTTCTACCCAGAGACCTGAGAATCTGGAGGGTGTACCTCGTTGCCTTGGAATCGAGGGATTGTAATCTAGATTATTATTGAATAGAAAGCCGTACAGGTTGTGCGGGACTGGATGTAGGGTAACACCGAACCAGT
The DNA here is from genome assembly GCA_030737815.1 of Allium fistulosum. Lineage (NCBI taxonomy): Eukaryota > Viridiplantae > Streptophyta > Magnoliopsida > Asparagales > Amaryllidaceae > Allium > Allium fistulosum. The sequence continues at coordinate 695,759,832 of CM060903.1, read as the reverse complement.
ATAAAATTCCTGGTGTGTTCTTTCCTTTACTTGCTTTTTATTTATATTTGCATCTGTTTGTGATTCTATGATTTGATCTGTGATTAAGTATTTGCATTAAGTTAGTTAATTCAATTTAAATCAAAGAAGTTTTAAAGAAATTCTTAAAACACTATTCACCCCCCCTCTAGTGTTAAATAGCCTTAAGATCATCTTCCGCGTCCCTGTCATTTGGTATCAGAGCAAGTTTTTCAAAGTATTCATAACCTGATTTTTGAAAAGTAACAATGGCTACCAACACTGGTATTTCTAGTTCATTTGTAGAGGGTCAATCCACTGCCAGACCACCACTTTTCAATGGCAGTAACTATGCATATTGGGCATGTAGAATGAAGATATATTTACAATCCATTAGTTTAGAAACATGGAATATGACACAAACTGAATACACTGAGCCCACAACTGATTTTGCTCAATGGACGACCGTTCAAAGAGAAGTGGCTCAAAACAATTCAAAAGCCATGAATATTTTATTTTGTTCACTAGATAGAAATGAATTTAATAGGGTATCTGTTTGTAAAACTGCATATGAAATCTGGAAAACTCTGCAAGTTACTCATGAAGGAACAAGCAAAGTTAAACAGACCAAAATTTCTATTCTTACTAATCAATTTCAATTATTTAAGATGTTGCCTAGTGAATCTATTCCAGATATGTATAGTCGTTTTCAGGATATTGTTCATTCACTAGTATCTCTGGGAAAAGCAATCTCCAAAGAAGATCAAGTCAGGAAAATTCTGAATTCACTCACTCCAGAATGTGATTTGAAGACACTGGCGATTGAAGAAGCAAATAACATCAGTACCTTGAAGATTGATGAATTAATTGGAAATCTGATGTCATATGAAGTTCAAATTCAGGGAAGAAGGGAGAATAAGTCATCAGAAAAAAAGTCCATTGCCTTCAATGCACTAACTGGTGAATCAGACTCTAGTGATGATGATGAAGAAATAGCCTTCATGACAAGAAACTTTCGAAAATTCTTGAAGTATAGAAAAATGAATAATCACAAGAGAAAAAGTTTTGGAAATAACACTGAATCACTCAACAACATCAAATGCTTCAATTGCAATGAGTTTGGTCATTATCAAAAAGACTGTCCACATCTAGAAAAGCAAACTCCTTAATCAAACAAAGAATATTCAAAGAAAAGAAAGAAAGCATTTGCAGCAGCACTGGATGATTCAGATACGTCCTCAAGTGATGATGAACAGAAAACAGAATTGGCAAATATGTGTTTTATGACAACTCAGAATTCAGATAATCAGGATGATATGGAACTCAAACAAGGTACACGTTTACTATTTTAATTGGTTGAAAATTGGTTGCTTAGAATAGTTTATTAGTTAAGTATATAATTGATTTTATTAAAAAATTTAAATATCTTTTAAAAAAATTTATAAAATATTATTTTTATATATTTTCTGTATAATATATTTTCAAAATATATTCAGACAATAATCATAATATATATAAGTATATATATATATATATATATATATATAAATCTTGTACATGCTTGAAATCATTTTTGCAAAATCTGATGTGCATGTCGACATGGCACTTATTGGTAATGTCGACATACCTGTAGCAAATCAGATTTCTATATTTGAATTCAAAATTCAAATTTCCCTCCACCTTTTCACTAACTCCTATGTTCTGAATAGTTATGACTCTTTGACCAGAGAATCCACCTATTCAACCTCTTTATATCTATCTATCTTCTATCAACACTTATCTCCATCTTCAATTCAAATTCAAAACAACTTTTATCTTCAAACACTCTTATCTCTTCAAAAATGGCATCCACTAGCAACGTAGCCGGAATGAGGCTGTCAAGAGCCACCAAAGATCATCTCTACAATAATAGAGATGCCATACTTGCATACATTAATTATGCAACTTATGGAAAAGTTCATTCGGGTAATTTTGCTATTTTTAATGACTTCGCTTCTTATGAAATTGATGCTCTCTTTCAAAACAATGGTATTCTAAGCTTGGTTGACAATAACCAAAATGATTTTGTTTGCTATCCAAACCTTGTCAAAATGTTTTATGCAAATTTAAATCGTGGTTTCTATAATGGAAGGGATGATGAAGTGTGGAGTAGTGTCAAGGGGACACAAATTGTTTTGAATACCAGTGTTTTAGGAACCATACTTGAGTGTAAAAGTACCGGTTCCAATCTTTCTTCTTTTGAAATCAAGGAAACCGATCGTGAAACTTTTCACAATATTTTTGAGGAAGAAATGGATTTCAAAAACAAATTTTTTCGACCAAAAGCTCGTATTGTTAATCTTCTCCTTCAACGCACTATTACTCCGAGATCGGGAAATTACAATAACCCGACTCAAAAAGTGTGTAAGGCTCCTTTTGCAATTTTTGGAAATTATGATATTAATTGGGCACAAGTTATCTTGGATGAATTTCGACACAAAAACTTGAATTCGGGAGAGAATGCATTATATCATGGAATATACCTCACTAGAATTTTTAATTACTTTGGAGTGGATATGAGAGGTGAAGAATTCTTTCCACGAAAGGTTTTTAATCATTCCAATATTTCACTTATGAAAATTCCGCACGTGTTTCAACCATACGAAACACTAACGGAAAAAGAAGCACGATTGGGGTATGAGGAAATGCAAGAAGATGAGGAGGAAGAAGAAGAAGAGGAAGAGGAGGAAGAAGAAGGTGAAGAAGAAGAAGGTGAGGAAGAAGAAGAGGAAGAAAGTGAAGAAACTTCCTTAGAAAGTATTGATTTTCCCACACGACCATCAAACAAGATTCTCCTTCACAATCAACGAGTGATTGTGAAAAATCAAAAAGTTCTCAAACACTCCGTAAACAAAAAATTGGACAAAATGTCCAATACTATGAACAAGTTCTTCTCCAAAATCAGCAAGAAGCTCAATATCTCATCATCTTCATCCTCATCTACTAGTTTCTAGAGTTTACTTTTTGTATATCAATGAAATTTGGTGTATTAAAAGTTGTATCTTTATGTTTTCTTTATGAAATTCATGTACTTCTCTGTTCTAGTATGAAATGAAGCTTATTCTCTGTTTATCTTACTGTTACTCTTATCTATATCAAGTAATATATATAAATCATATGTATTTACACTAAAAATTCAAAAATAAGATGTGCAAAATCTGCTATGTATGTCGACATACTGTATAGAGGTCATGTCGACATATACTGGTAATATTCTGAATGGACATTTCAATTTGAAATTCAAAATAACTCCTTATGTCTATTCATTTCAAACGACTTTCCTGTCTATTTAAGTCCTATTTTCTTCCAGAAAACTTCTCATAACTTCTCTACTCTTATCTACTTATTTCCTTCTTACTTATCATCAAAATGGCTTCATCCTCTTCAAATCTAAGTGATAATCTTGAAGAGACTCTTAAATCCTTCAAAGATATTCTTACTTTTATTCTACGAAATCAGAGGCACTTAGAACTGAGTCAAATGCAGATGATAAAGGAACAAGAAAGGCATTTCGATGCACTACGATGGATGATCTCCGCTCTCAACAAAGAGGATCTCCAAGTAAATCCACCGAAGACATTGCTCCAGGACGATGAAGATTGGGAAGTAATCAAAGCGGATCCCATCTTTGGAAAAGAGGGATGGGTTGAAGTTCCACGTAACATTTAACTTGTTTGATTTGGTTTAAAATTGATTTGATTTGAAATACTTGATTTGGTTTGGTTTTAAACATGGTTGATTTATGATAACTTACTATATTGATTATGTAATAAGACATAAATAGGTGTGCTTATGTTTGATTGATTTGTCTACTTATTGTATGCATTTTCTTTTCATTTAACAAGTTAAGTATATAGTGATATGAATAAAATAATTTGTGGTTACACTCATTATTCTCATTCTTATATTACTCATATATATCATTCTGAGTATACAATATTTAGTATTGTTATATCTAGTTTCAGTATTATTAATGATAACACTATCATTAATATCATAGATTTAGGGGGAGTTAGTGTCATTTTTTTGTTGATGACAAAGGGGGAGAAGTATAAAATAGGTTAGTTAAGCATAGATTAAGGGGGAGTTATTAGATTTAGGGGGAGTTATAAGGAGAATATAAATATTTTATAAACAAAGGTTGTCATCATCAAAAAGGGGGAGAATGTTAGTCCATAGGATAGTGGTTTTGATGACAACAACTATAGAAGTGTTATAAAATATATATGTGCAGGAAATCTATATGCAGGTATCAACAAAAGAAGACTGTACAGTAAAGAAAACAAAATTGATGAAGACAAAGATCAAGAGTTCAAGATTGAAGACTCATGAGATTCAAGATATTCAAGAGTTCAAGACAAATAATATAGTTAGGTTAGATATTTGTTAAAACTCCTTGAAAGCACTATCATTCTTTTTTATCCAATTTACTCGTGGAATGGAATCCACTTCGTTCTTGTTAAAGGGATGGAACCCTAGTGAGATGGAACTCACGAAATATCTAGTGGAACGGATAGTAGCCCTATTTTGTTATCCACTAATTTTAATTCAAAATGATTTTCAAAATTATCTCTTGTTTTATAAAATGATTTTCAAATATTCCTTTTCAAAAGAAAAACCTTCGTTCACATTTCCAAAAATGTTTTAGCCTCAAAATCATATTTATCATTTTGTTATATTTTGATTTCAAAATTGTCCTTGATATTTTAGCCTCAAAATCTATTTTAATATTATATTTACTTTAGTTTATTTACTTTGATTTTAAATATATTTTAGTATATATACATATATACATTCATAAGTATTTCTACTTCTAAAATACCTTCTACAAACACATAGAATACATTTGAATAAAGTTGCATATGTTTTAAATCATCATTTTCAAAGTAAAGCAAATCATCACTTTTTACTAGACCATGTCGACATCCTATTTACTTGTCATGTCGACATGCTTCCCGTTACAGCAAAGGTTGTTTTCAAAAGAAGTGTCTATTCGTTTAAACCTCTTCGAATGGACACATCCATTCATTCTCTATAAATAGAGACTGTTATGAACGTTTTCCAGTAACTACTTTCTTTATTTTCTCTCATCTTTACTCTCTTATCTTATTTTCTAATCATCCTATCCATATTCTGCCGAAATCTTAAGTGAATCAAACCAGAATATCTCTAGTTTGATTCTCTGCCACTCTCTTTAAAGAATCTCAGTGCTTATCAGAGTTATAGATATATTTGTACTCAAAGAAACTTGTGTGGGGTTATAAAGGTGTGATCGTGTCCTTGGAAATCGATCGGGTGAACTTGTGTCCTGTGAATCAAGTGGTTCTACCCAGAGACCTGAGAATCTGGAGGGTGTACCTCATTGCCTTAGAATCAAGGGATTGTAATCTAGATTATTATTGAATAGAAAGCCGTACGGGTTGTGCGGGACTGGATGTAGGGTAACACCGAACCAGTATAAAATTCCTGGTGTGTTCTTTCCTTTACTTGCTTTTTATTTATATTTGCATCTGTTTGTGATTCTGTGATTTGATCTGTGATTATGTATTTGCATTAAGTTAGTTAATTCAATTTAAATCAAAGAAGTTTTAAAGAAATTCTTAAAACACTATTCACCCCCCCTCTAGTGTTAAATAGCCTTAAGATCATCTTCCGCGTCCCTGTCATTTGGTATCAGAGCAAGTTTTTCAAAGTATTCATAACCTGATTTTTGAAAAGTAACAATGGCTACCAACACTGGTATTTCTAGTTCATTTGTAGAGGGTCAGTCCACTGCCAGACCACCACTTTTCAATGGCAGTAACTATGCATATTGGGCATGTAGAATGAAGATATATTTACAATCAATTAGTTTAGAAACATGGAATATGACACAAACTGAATACACTGAGCCCACAACTGATTTTGCTCAATGGACGACCGTTCAAAGAGAAGTGGCTCAAAACAATTCAAAAGCCATGAATATTTTATTTTGTTCACTAGATAGAAATGAATTTAATAGGGTATCTGTTTGTAAAACTGCATATGAAATCTGGAAAACTCTGCAAGTTACTCATGAAGGAACAAGCAAAGTTAAACAGACCAAAATTTCTATTCTTACTAATCAATTTCAATTATTTAAGATGTTGCCTAGTGAATCTATTCCAGATATGTATAGTCGTTTTCAGGATATTGTTCATTCACTAGTATCTCTGGGAAAAGCAATCTCCGAAGAAGATCAAGTCAGGAAAATTCTGAATTCACTCACTCCAGAATGGGATTTGAAGACACTGGCGATTGAAGAAGCAAATAACATCAGTACCTTGAAGATTGATGAATTAATTGGAAATATGATGTCATATGAAGTTCAAATTCAGGGAAGAAGGGAGAATAAGTTATCAGAAAAAAAGTCCATTGCCTTCAATGCACTAACTGGTGAATCAGACTCTAGTGATGATGATGAAGAAATAGCCTTCATGACAAGAAACTTTCGAAAATTCTTGAAGTATAGAAAAATGAATAATCACAAGAGAAAAAGTTTTGGAAATAACACTGAATCACTCAACAACATCAAATGCTTCAATTGCAATGAGTTTGGTCATTATCAAAAAGACTGTCCACATCTAGAAAAGCAAACTCCTCAATCAAACAAAGAATATTCAAAGAAAAGAAAGAAAGCATTTGCAGCAACACTGGATGATTCAGATACGTCCTCAAGTGATGATGAACAGAAAACAGAATTGGCAAATATGTGTTTTATGACAACTCAGAATTCAGATAATTAGGATGATATGGAACTCAAACAAGGTACACGTTTACTATTTTAATTGGTTGAAAATTGGTTGCTTAGAATAGTTTATTAGTTAAGTATATAATTGATTTTATTAAAAATTTTAAATATCTTTTAAAAAATTTTATAAAATAATATTTTTATATATTTTCTGTATAATATATTTTCAAAATATATTCAGACAATAATCATAATATATATAAATCTTGTACATGCTTGAAATCATTTTTGTAAAATCTGATGTGCATGTCGACATGGCACTTATTGGTAATGTCGACATACCTGTAGCAAATCAGATTTCTAAATTTGAATTCAAAATTCAAATTTCCCTCCACCTTTTCACTAACTCCTATGTTCTGAATAGTTATGACTCTTTGACCAGAGAATCCACCTATTCAACCTCTTTATATCTATCTATCTTCTATCAACACTTATCTCCATCTTCAATTCAAATTCAAAACAACTTTTATCTTCAAACACTCTTATCTCTTCAAAAATGGCATCCACTAGCAACGTAGCCGGAATGAGGCTGTCAAGAGCCACCAAAGATCATCTCTACAATAATAGAGATGCCATACTTGCATACATTAATTATGCAACTTATGGAAAAGTTCATTCGGGTAATTTTGCTATTTTTAATGACTTCACTTCTTATGAAATTGATGCTCTCTTTCAAAACAATGGTATTCTAAGCTTGGTTGACAATAACCAAAATGATTTTGTTTGCTATCCAAACCTTGTCAAAATGTTTTATGCAAATTTAAATCGTGGTTTCTATAATGGAAGGGATGATGAAGTGTGGAGTAGTGTCAAGGGGACACAAATTGTTTTGAATACCAATGTTTTAGGAACCATACTTGAGTGTAAAAGTACCGGTTCCAATCTTTCTTCTTTTGAAATCAAGGAAACCGATCGTGAAACTTTTCACAATATTTTTGAGGAAGAAATGGATTTCAAAAACAAATTTTTTCGACCAAAAGCTCGTATTGTTAATCTTCTCCTTCAACGCACTATTACTCCGAGATCGGGAAATTACAATAACCCGACTCAAAAAGTGTGTAAGGCTCTTTTTGCAATTTTTGGAAATTATGATATTAATTGGGCACAAGTTATCTTGGATGAATTTCGACACAAAAACTTGGATTCGGGAGAGAATGCATTATATCATGGAATATACCTCACTAGAATTTTTAATTACTTTGGAGTGGATATGAGAGGTGAAGAATTCTTTCCACGAAAGGTTTTTAATCATTCCAATATTTCACTTATGAAAATTCCGCACGTGTTTCAACCATACGAAACACTAACGGAAAAAGAAGCACGATTGGGGTATGAGGAAATGCAAGAAGATGAGGAGGAAGAAGAAGAAGAGGAAGAGGAGGAAGAAGAAGGTGAAGAAGAAGAAGGTGAGGAAGAAGAAGAGGAAGAAAGTGAAGAAACTTCCTTAGAAAGTATTGATTTTCCCACACGACCATCAAACAAGATTCTCCTTCACAATCAACGAGTGATTGTGAAAAATCAAAAAGTTCTCAAACACTCCGTAAACAAAAAATTGGACAAAATGTCCAATACCATGAACAAGTTCTTCTCCAAAATCAGCAAGAAGCTCAATATCTCATCATCTTCATCCTCATCTACTAGTTTCTAGAGTTTACTTTTTGTATATCAATGAAATTTGGTGTATTAAAAGTTGTATCTTTATGTTTTCTTTATGAAATTCATGTACTTCTCTGTTCTAGTATGAAATGAAGCTTATTCTCTGTTTATCTTACTGTTAGTCTTATCTATATCAAGTAATATATATAAATCATATGTATTTACACTAAAAATTCAAAAATAAGATGTGCAAAATCTGCTATGTATGTCGACATACTGTATAGAGGTCATGTCGACATATACTGGTAATATTCTGAATGGACATTTCAATTTGAAATTCAAAATAACTCCTTATGTCTATTCATTTCAAACGACTTTCCTGTCTATTTAAGTCCTATTTTCTTCCAGAAAACTTCTCATAACTTCTCTCTACTCTTATCTACTTATTTCCTTCTTACTTATCATCAAAATGGCTTCATCCTCTTCAAATCTAAGTGATAATCTTGAAGAGACTCTTAAATCCTTCAAAGATATTCTTACTTTTATTCTACGAAATCAGAGGCACTTAGAACTGAGTCAAATGCAGATGATAAAGGAACAAGAAAGGCATTTCGATGCACTACGATGGATGATCTCCGCTCTCAACAAAGAGGATCTCCAAGTAAATCCACCGAAGACATTGCTCCAGGACGATGAAGATTGGGAAGTAATCAAAGCGGATCCTATCTTTGGAAAAGAGGGATGGGTTGAAGTTCCACGTAACATTTAACTTGTTTGATTTGGTTTAAAATTGATTTGATTTGAAATACTTGATTTGGTTTGGTTTTAAACATGGTTGATTTATGATAACTTACTATATTGATTATGTAATCAGACATAAATAGGTGTGCTTATGTTTGATTGATTTGTCTACTTATTGTATGCATTTTCTTTTCATTTAACAAGTTAAGTATATATTGATATGAATAAAATAATTTGTGGTTACACTCATTATTCTCATTCTTATATTACTCATATATATCATTCTGAGTATACAATATTTAGTATTGTTATATCTAGTTTCAGTATTATTAATGATAACACTATCATTAATATCATAGATTTAGGGGGAGTTAGTGTCATTTTTTTGTTGATGACAAAGGGGGAGAAGTATAAAATAGGTTAGTTAAGCATAGATTAAGGGGGAGTTATTAGATTTAGGGGGAGTTATAAGGAGAATATAAATATTTTATAAACAAAGGTTGTCATCATCAAAAAGGGGGAGAATGTTAGTCCATAGGATAGTGGTTTTGATGACAACAACTATAGAAGTGTTATAAAATATATATGTGCAGGAATCTATATGCAGGTATCAACAAAAGAAGACTGTACAGTAAAGAAAACAAAATTGATGAAGACAAAGATCAAGAGTTCAAGATTGAAGACTCATGAGATTCAAGATATTCAAGAGTTCAAGACAAATAATATAGTTAGGTTAGATATTTGTTAAAACTCCTTGAAAGCACTATCATTCTTTTTTATCCAATTTACTCGTGGAATGGAATCCACTTCGTTCTTGTTAAAGGGATGGAACCCTAGTGAGATGGAACTCACGAAATATCTAGTGGAACGGATAGTAGCCCTATTTTGTTATCCACTAATTTTAATTCAAAATGATTTTCAAAATTATCTCTTGTTTTATAAAATGATTTTCAAATATTCCTTTTCAAAAGAAAAACCTTCGTTCACATTTCCAAAAATGTTTTAGCCTCAAAATCATATTTATCATTTTGTTATATTTTGATTTCAAAATTGTCCTTGATATTTTAGCCTCAAAATCTATTTTAATATTATATTTACCTTAGTTTATTTACTTTGATTTTAAATATATTTTAGTATATATACATATATACATTCATAAGTATTTCTACTTCTAAAATACCTTCTACAAACACATAGAGTCCATTTGAATAAAGTTGCATATGTTTTAAATCATCATTTTCAAAGTAAAGCAAATCATCACTTTTTACTAGACCATGTCGACATCCTATTTACTTGTCATGTCGACATGCTTCCCGTTACAGCAAAGGTTGTTTTCAAAAGAAGTGTCTATTCGTTTAAACCTCTTCGAATGGACACATCCATTCATTCTCTATAAATAGAGACTGTTATGAACGTTTTCCAGTAACTACTTTCTTTATTTTCTCTCATCTTTACTCTCTTATCTTATTTTCTAATCATCCTATCCATATTCTGCCGAAATCTTAAGTGAATCAAACCAGAATATCTCTAGTTTGATTCTCTGCCACTCTCTTCAAAGAATCTCAGTGCTTATCAGAGTTATAGATATATTTGTACTCAAAGAAACTTGTGTGGGGTTATAAAGGTGTGATCGTGTCCTTGGAAATCGATCGGGTGAACTTGGGTCCTGTGAATCAAGTGGTTCTACCCAGAGACCTGAGAATCTGGAGGGTGTACCTCATTGCCTTAGAATCGAGGGATTGTAATCTAGATTATTATTGAATAGAAAGCCGTACGGGTTGTGCGGGACTGGATGTAGGGTAACACCGAACCAGTATAAAATTCCTGGTGTGTTCTTTCCTTTACTTGCTTTTTATTTATATTTGCATCTGTTTGTGATTCTGTGATTTGATCTGTGATTATGTATTTGCATTAAGTTAGTTAATTCAATTTAAATCAAAGAAGTTTTAAAGAAATTCTTAAAACACTATTCACCCCCCCCTCTAGTGTTAAATAGCCTTAAGATCATCTTCCGCGTCCCTATCATACCCCTCTAGGGATTAATGTTCTTTTTGAATCTACCCTCTCTTTATCCGTGGTATCACTAAAAAAGACCCACACTGCTATCTTTATACTTTAAGAATATTGAACTTGTATCTACTTATGCTTGTAAATATCTTATTGTTAATAAAGAATGCATTTTCTTGTGTGTTAATTTCTTCTTCTGTTTGCTTATTTTATTAGGAAAAACAACTAGTGCTTACACTTAGCAGTCTAAATCTTCTTTCTCGATTGGACAATATCACTCAATCATTGAGGAGAATGGTTCTTATTAAGACGCTTCAACTTTGTTGTTTTCGATTAACCCGAATGCACAAAAATGGTATAAAAGGTTTTATCAATTGAATTCTATGTTACGTAGTATGAAGGAGATGGTTTTTAACTTGGAAGAGAAAATCAAAGAGAAAGATAGAGAAATTCTAGAGCTAAAAAGGAGCATGTATGCGGTTAGTTGGTATGAAATTTCATTCCAAATAATTGATGCTGATGTAGAAATTGCCTGACTTCATCAAAGGATAATGGATTTTGAAGTAGGCTTACTGAAAAGCCAAATATCTTATCAATCCTTAGAACTTATTACGAGTGGAGGGATCCCAGCCTTCCTACTCATACCCTATTGATTGGAAAAGAAAATTTTTCTGCATTGTTGAGCCCATCTTCGAGTCTGGATGATGGCGAGATCACTCGAGGGAGTCATATGGTTAGATATGAATGCGTTCAATTTTTGAAAATGCAATTTGATGATAAATTTTCTCAATATCTTAATAATTATCAGGGTCAGGTGGAGAAATTTGAGCGTGAAAAGTATGCTCTTGGACTAGATGTTAAGAAATTAGAAGGTGAGGTTCAGACTTTAAAGGGAGCTAATAGGAGACTCAATCGTGCATTGGAAATTCAAGTTGATTCCATTAACGCTGTGAACATTATTCAAAGAAAAGAGAAGAAGCTTAAGCAACTTTTAGACGAGGTGATTCATCACATTACCGATTCCTCTTTGGTCGTTGCAAATTTAAAAAGAAAGTGCAAAAATTTGATACCAAACAAAGAGTTGATTATGAGTTTTTGAGCAGAATTCTCTTTTTAGCCGTCCTTTCCTAGTTTTTGTAATTCCTGTAATATGTAAAATAAAAAAAATTGTATTTGAATGATTATCACCTTGAATGAACGTTGTATTCTTCTTTTTGAATTTTGTTGAATCGTTGGAGATACCCAACTTGCTTTCAAGAACTTTTTAATGCAATACGATGCCTAGGCTTTGATTGAGCATTGGTTTGCCTTTTTAATATGAACCCTGTCATTAAAACCAGAAATCTATTTTGATAAGAAGATTGGTAACTTACTTAGTCAAAAGTTAGGAAGAACCCTTCCTTTACTTAACAAGAAATTAGAAATCCGAAAATTCTCGTTTTTAGAAAATTTGAACTCCGTTCTGGGAGAACTTAATTTAGCAATTTGAAGAGTGAAGCTTTTAACAACTTCGCCTTTTGGCTTTATCACTTTGAAATTTGGAGTTTAACTCTTGAAGTTTAGTCTCGAAGGAGTATACATTCGAAAATCTGTCTGATAATCTCATCTACATTGAAGACCATAAATCTTCTAGCAATAATATTACTTGGATAGAAAACTAGAAATCCATTCGGAAAAAAATTTGAATAGCAGACCAGAAAAACGTTTGGTAATATCTTTGAAATAGAATACCAGGAAATCATTTGGCAATTATAAGAAATAGAAGACCAAAAAATCATTTGGCAATTACTTGAAATGGAAGACCAGAAAAGCATCTGAAAGAGGAATACAAATCCGACTATTAACGGAGATTCCCGTTATTTGATAATTTGAATTCTAATATAGAAACCAAGGATTAAAAGTTAATCTGTTATTTCAAAGAATGAAACCTTGAGCTCGGGTAATAAGTCATAGTTTCTTGGATCCACTATTTTATATTAAAAATTTCACTTTTGCATGATAAATAGCTTTTGATCCTTCCTTTGAAGGTTGCCTTAACTTTGCCTTGGTGCAAAACTAAATGTATTTGACTGTTCTTTCTCTTGAAGATTGCATTTTAATTTGAATCATCTTCCTCTAGAATACTGCCTCAATCCTTCTTTAGGATAGAGTTTGATTTTTTTTTGCATTCGATTGATCTTCCTCTAGAAAACTGCCCCTTACTGCTCTTTAGTTAGTGATTTAGGCTTTGATTGATTTCTTTTGTTACTATTTTTAGGTAGTGATCTAAACTTTGGTCAGTCCCCTTATCACCCTCATAGGCAATGATTTAGGTTTTGGGTGGTGCGTTTGTTTAGCCATCTTAAGCAGAACCAAGGTCTTATCCATCCTACCTCTAGGAGGCGCTTGGGTCAGGCCTTATAAGTGGAACTGAAGGATGGTTTGGTGCATTGGCTAGGCCGTCTCAGGCGAGACCAAAGGCTTACTTCATCATCCTTCTAGGAGACGCTTCAGACAGGACTTATAGGTAGGACTGAAAGCTGGTCGGTGCTCTAGCCAGTCCATCTTAGGCGAGACCAAAGGCTTACTCCGTCCTCCTTTTAGGACACACTTTGGCCATGCCATGTAGGGGGACCGAAGGCTTGCAGTACTCTGGCCAGGCCTTATAAACGGGACTAGAGGCTTAATCATACCTCCCTTCAGGAGGTACATTGACCAGGCCATCCTAGCAAAATCAAAAACTTTTTCCTTTATTTTATAAATCCTTCTTACGAAACATTCCTCTTTATTGAGTATTTGATTCCTGTAGATACATCGGTTAAATCTCTTTAACAAACTCTTGAAGCTCTTCTTTGGCCAAAAAATTCTCAATCATTCCTTTTAGAGCTCAACATTAGTTGGTTTCATGTCAATTTATTTTATGATACTGAAAATAAGCACCTCTAAGATTTTGTTCAATTTTAGGTTGCCTCTTCTTAGAAGGCCAAAAATTCAGTTTTCTCTTAGTTAGAATGTAAATGTTCTCATTGGAGGTGGTAAGGGGATGGGTTCAAGTGAATCGGGAGTTCTTAGGGAACTGTGTCCTTAATTCCTTCTTGGCTTTCTTATAATATTGGATTGGTGTATTAGCATCATCCATGAACTTTCTTTTAGAAGATTATTGAGTTTTAACTGGGTCAAGAGAATGATCAATTACTTTATTCCATTTCTAGGCAAACGTTTCAAAATCTCTTGTTATTTCCTCTTCAAAGACAGTTTCTTTGGATTGGAATTGAATGACCCTCCTTATTTTTAAGAATAAACTATCTTTCTTTGGGCTCTCATTTATCAAAGAAAAGATTGGGGTAGGTCCTATATGGAATGGGTTTATACTCCACTTGTCTGGATTATAAAGAGCTACTTGCTTCTTTTCTTCCATAATTTGCAAGGCCAATAATCTTAACACTTGTTCTTCATGAAACCGAGGATCATGAGTGACTTGATAACCTTGTTAAAAATAATCATTATGTTGCTCAAAGAAGATTATGCAGAAATTGGAAATGTCCCCTATGGAATATGTAGGTTAGGGTAAATCTTTTAGAACCCTTATATGTTGGCTAAGGGAAATTCGATATGGGATATATGGAAGATCGGAGGTTCAGGCCCTCCTTCTAGCGCCAATATGTTAACAAATTTCTTTGTTAATTCCAAAGAATGTAAAGTAGGTGAAGCTTGATTAGGATTAGACTTAAGTAGCCTTATGTCAACTTGCTAGAAATTTGCATGTCCTATGTAGAAGCCACATACATGTCAAAGTCATAAGTTCATGAGATTCCAATACAAGTCACAAGTCAAGAATCTTTATTCAATATAATATGCAATATTAATTATATAGGTCCCTATTTGCAAAAAGCCACAAACTTATAATAAGCATGAAGAATCCCTAAATTGATTTAGGGTTACACGTTTAAAAATGTAAGAAAGTGGTGAGAATGAATCGCCTCTTCTTCGTTGCCATGGGGTTCGTATTTATAAAGATGGAATTGGGCGGCATGGCTGTCATGTGGCTCTCGGCATGCTTGACATTTGACATCATCACTTTCTCTAATGACTTTCGGCATCCCCTTGAAATTTGGTGATTTACGGCATCGTTGGTAATCTACGGTGTCCTTGGTATTCGATATCTTTACTGAACTGATGACATGCGACAAGTTTTGTTTATTGTTTACATAAGACAACTTCCAACATATTGCTTCTTGAAGCTCGAAACCCATCAACTAGTTAGCATTTGCCATTTTCCCTTTGATGAAATGCGACAATGGTGATATACGACATCTCTTATTATATTGTTGATAGACGATACCCTTGTCGTATTGCTAATTTTCGATATCTTATATACATTTTCAAAGCTTGATGTTGTTTGTTGAGTTGATGGCGTACATCATTGTTATTATCCGATATCCTCTTCTATTATTGATAGTCGATATCCTTTCTTGTATTGATGAACTTCAATATCCTTCTTGATATTATTGACATGCGACATCCTTCTATATATTGTTGATTTACAACATCATTGACAATTACAGGGGTTTGATATCCTTTCCTCTCTATGTATTCGACAACCCTAAGGTTGTTGAGGACTTCGATATCTATTAGTAACGTTTGAAGTGCGGCATCCCTAGAAGCTGCCTTGAGATACAATATCTCCTTGCTTTCATATTTTCGACAACCCTCCCAGGGTTAGTGAAGTTCGACATCTTCTTAAAATGCTTAAGAGACGACATTCCTTGCCGAGTATTTCATCGATTCCCTTTGACACCTTTTATTTTGACATGCTCGCTATAAATGTTCGATAACCTTATCTGTAGTAATATATTAGGTACGCATCCAGAGTTTAATGGGGACATAACAAATCTTATCCAAGGATCGTTCATGAATTTGATAAGTATGGCTTTACGGTTTGAGGGTTTGGCTTGCATCTACACCAACCGAAAATAACAAGCATAAGTTTTAGTCGTTGAAGGATGTTTCCATGTTTCCAATTTAGCTTGCTATAAGTGCGGACAAAAGGGACATTTTGCTAAGGTTTGTAGGTTAGGTGTAGGAGGACAAGTGGCAAAAGCGTTGAAAGTTAAAGCGCCGATTGCTAGGGTATCAAAGCTTGAGCCACAAACAGCCAAGGGACAGTTTGCTTCAAGGGTTGTTACAACTGCCACCAACTAGGTCATATAGTCAGAAATTTTCCGATGCTGCAAAGGGGAACAGGTTCTTGAAGGTATATTATCTATTTATTGCATTCCTATTCGTATTTTGTTTGACACTAGTGCTTCATAAGGTTTTATATCCTGTAACGTTGTTGATAAACTGAAACTAGAACCAAATTATGGCTTTTGACTATATTTGTGTGTCAAACTCTATGTGGGGGGGGGGGCTCGACCAATCTTTGTATGATATGTTTAGGAGTTTCGGTCACTTGTTTTGACTGACTCCTTCCTTGCGATATGTATGATCTTGGTTTTCTGGGATTTGATGTATTACTTGAGATGGATTGGTTGTCTTAGAATCATGCGCTCCTGGATTGTGTTAAGCGAACTATATTATTAAGGAAAGGAAGGCCACACTTGTATTGCCTTGTGAGGAACCTATCTCGTTAATGAGTAGTTTTCTTTATTCTCTTGATGTGGCTGAACATGAGTTAGGTCGATCATTGTTGTGTAGGAATTTGTGGATGTGTTCAAAGAGGTGTCTAGTTTACCACCTTACCATGAGATTAAATTTTGTATTTCTTTGGTTTGAGATGCTAAACCTATTGGGTTTCCTATTCATAGGCTATCATCGAAGGAGAAGTTAGAGTTAGCTAACCAGATCAGCGATTTGTTGCATAAAGGCTTGATCCGACCTAGTCGATCAAATTGTGGAGCGTCTGTCATCTTTGCTACGAAGGCAAATAGCTCCTTAAGACTTTGTGTGGATTACTGTAAGCTCAGTAAGCAGACTATTGGAAACAAGTATCATTTTCCCAGGATAGATGACTTGTTTGATCGGCCGCATGGTGCTTGGGTATTTTCTCAACTAAATCTTGCCACAGGGTTCATTAGTTGAGGGTAGTAATGGAGAGTGTGACTTTAACGACTTTTGGGTCTGATAAGTTTATGAGTGGTTGGTTATGTCATTCAACCTAACTAACACTCTAACACATTTTGTAGACCCTATGAATCAGGTTTTCAGGGATGTGTTGAATAAATTTGTGCTTGTTTTTTGTTAATGATATTCTAGTCTACTTTGAGACTGAGGAGGAGCATACTCGCCATATGAGGATTGTACTTGGAACATCGAGACAGCATGTGTTCAAAGCTATGTCTCAAAGTGTCATTTTTGGCGGTCGGAAGTTAGGTTCTTAGGACATTTATCTCGGGGAAGGGTATTTCTGTTGATCCAATAAAGGTTGTTGATGTTCAAGATTGGAAAAGGGTTGAAAGTGCAACCAGGAATAGAAGCTTCTTGGGGCTGGCAGGTCATTATCGGAGGTTTATTCAGGATTTCTCTAAGATTGCTTCACACTTGATGAATTTGACAAAGAAAGAGGTCAAATTTGTTTGGACTGATAAATGTGAACAAGCATTCAAAGAGTTAAAACCAAGGTTAACTATCACCCTCGTTTTAACTACTTTGGATGATGGTGGGAGTTTAACTAGTTATACAGATGCTTGTGGAACAGGTTTAGGTGCAGTGTTGATGCAGCATGGAAGGGTTATTGCTTATGCAAGCCGATAACTCAAGCGACATGAATTAAGGTATCCAACCCATGACTTAGAGTTATTAGCTATTTTATTTGCATTGAAAATGTAAAGACATCACTTACTTGGTGAGAATTTCGAGTTGTACATGAACCACAAATCCTTAAAGTATCTTTTCACCCAGAAAGACCTCAATATGAGACAGTAACATTGGTTAGAGTTTCTCATGGCTTATGATCTTGATATTTTTTATAAGCCCGGGAACGTGAATGCGGTAGCTAATGCACTAAGTGTGAGGTATGCGGTTATAGCGAATTTAGAAGCGCATCCAGCCATTATAAGTCGTATTGAAGGTAATCAGCTGAGAGCTCTCTGTATTACAAGGATAGCTAAACTATAAGTGAGAATGAGGCACCGAAGAGGCGGTCGAGATTCGAGGTTGATAACCGTGATATATTGATAATGAACAAGAGGTTATGCATTCCAAATATTGATGGGATTAGGCAAGAGTTGTTAGAAAAGAGTAATCATTCGAGACTTACGATACTTCTAGAAGTTACCAAGATGTATCAAGATATGAAGCCGACTTTCGGGTGAGAAGGTATGAAGAGGGATGTTTCGATATTTGTGAGTAGGTGTTATAATTGCAAACAATTCAAAGGCAGCCATCAAAAGACAGCTAGAATGCTTTTGCCACCTGAGGTTCCAAAGTGGAAGTGGGAGCAGATATTCATGGACTTTATAGACGGACTACCTAGGTCAAGGAAAGGTAATGAAGGCATTTGGGTTATAGTCGATTGACTAACTAAGAGTGCATACTTCTTACTAGTAAAGGCAACGAGGATAGCTTTGAGTTTAGCTAAGTTGTATGTTAAGGAGATTGTCAGACTTCATGGAGTTTCTTATGATATCGTGAGCGATAGAGATCCAATATTCATTAGTCAGTTCTAGAAAGAGTGACGTGATGCCTTAGGGACAGAGCTGAGTTTGAATATAGGTTACTATCCATAGACTAATGAGCGGATGAATAGAGTTAACCGTGTATGGGAGAATTTTCTTTGGGCTTTTATCTTAGACTTTGGTGGTTCTTAGGAAGAGCACTTACCTCTTATTGAGTTTTCATATAACAACAGTTACCAAGCTAGCATTAGGAAGACACCTTTTGAACCATTATATGCAAGACCTTGTAAATCTCCATTGTGTTCGGTAGCACATGGAGATCATTTAGTACTTGGGTTAGATATGGTTTGGGAGGCAACTGACAAAGTAGTGGAGACTTAGAAACGTATAAAGGAAGCGCAGAATAGGCAAAAGAGTTATGCAGATCAAAGGCGTGGATATTTGGAGTTCTCGGTCGGAGTACTTTGTGTTTATAAAGATTTCTCCAATAAGGAATGTTATTTTTGTTTGTGAAGGTATAAAAGTCTATTCCTCTCTATATAGGACCATTTTCGATACTAGAGAGGATTTGTACACTTGATTATAGAGTCGGGTTACTGATTAAGCTATCGGGTGTGTATAATGTGTTTTACGTATCTCATTTGCATAAATATGTGCATAATCCTTCTTTGATAGTGGAAGCATCGTAGTAAGAAGACTTAGAGGTAGAGCTTAACGTGACTATACCAAGGCAACCTGTGCGCATTGATGATCGTGATACAAAGCAATTATGGATGAAGGTTTTAAAGTTAGTTATAGTGCGATATAGCGATGATGCTAAAGATTATACTTGGAAAACCAAGGATAGCGTGGGATCCTATCCTGAGTTGCTATTAGGTTAGCATTTCTTATTATTATATGACAGCTTTTGTTGGGTATTCACTAATGAGGTGGAGTCACATAGTATGCATTTTGGTGTGTATGTAGTTTCAACAGTACGCTATATACATGTACCAGTTTCTTCTGTTCAATTGTGTTCTCGTGCTTGTTTGAATTTTGAGGACGAAATGTCTTAAGTGGAGGAGAATATAGCGATCCATAATTTTGAACACTTCATCTTTGAATGTCAGAACATTTGAAATATGGTTAAGTATTATAAAATTGATTTAATAATCTGGTCAAACTATTTTTAATTAATAAATAATGATGGTAAACTTATTTTTGAAAAATGTTTACAAAAATAAATAGTTCAAAGAAATATCGATAATGTGATCGAAAATTGTTTTATCGCTAAAAAGCTTTTTCTTAGTAAAAGTTGTTCAAATTTGTTATCCTTTCCAAATATATTAATGTGTAATTAATTAGTAACTAAAATATTTTCATGGTTTATGGCTAACTAAATCAGTGATGATGTCATGGATGATGTCAAGTGGAGATATTTTGAAGGAGGTGTATTTTGGGAAGCCTAAAGAGCTAAGTAAAGAGAGAATAAGGTGGAAAGCAAGAACATGGAGGGGGATCCGCTTGTGACTAGAAATAGGAGGTAAGAGGTGGTGATGACCTCTTGGCAAAGTCTATATAAGGACCCTTAAGGCTTAGAAAAATGGTTTGTTAATCATTAAACATTGATACAATTCTCTTTATCTTCTTCTCTTTACATTAAAACATTCTCAAATCTCAAAGGAATTTCACCAAACTCGAGGTATAGTCCTAACATAACATAGCAATAAGGTTTAGCAACTCAAACTTGGAAGAAAATGAGCACACACTCCCATACTTCTTGGCCATGAGCAAAGGAAGCCTTTCTAGGCTAAAGGCTTGTATATTTGCAAAGGTATGTTGAAATTTGGAGCTTTCTTTGGTTGAGGTAGGAAGTGGTAGCAAGATATAGGCTTCTGCTTAGTTAAAAGGTTGGAAAAGGGTGAGTTAACTCCCTATTTGATTATAATGAAGTTATATAATATTGCTTGTATAATTAAAGGTATTAATAATTAATGTTGTATATTTTCACCTTACTTGCTTTTTAAAGCACGTATATATGGCATATCATCACTTCTATGACCTTCTACAACATGTGAAGTAGCCCTGAAATTGTGAATGTATGGTTGATTAAATGGTGTTTGGTTTGGACGTGAATATGGAATGGTTTCTATAGTGATTGGCCGCTATAGAAGCATTTTGAAATGCCTTGTGTTCGACAATTTCTATTATATGTTGTAAAGACATACTTAGGGTTTTCTTAACATAGTTATGATGAATAAGAGTATGTTACTTGCTATAAAAAAACTTGGACGTTAAAATTGTTGCACTTTTTGGTTGCTGTAGTAGCTCTAAACCATTTTGAAGCTTTCTAGAAATGCTATAGATCGTTGTTTGAAACTTTAGTTGGTTTAAAATAACTTTTAAAATTATTTTTCTATGATCTTTTTAGAAGTGTTTAATAACATATATTAGAGTATTTTAAAAGTGGTTTGAAGTTTAAATATGTTATTAATAATTAATTATGAATTATTGAAGTAAGAGGGTTTAGTAAATATAAAACATGCTTTTTGAAGTTGTTAAATAAATTATAAAATAGTTATTTGTAAGTAATATTTTAAATAAATGTTAAACCATAATTGTAAGTATTTTAAAAGTATTTTTATGTATATACAGTTTTAGAAAATTAGTTAAATATTTTATTAAAGTATTAAAGAGCTTATGTAACATTTAATCTTTTAAATTACTTTTAGGATTTTATTAAATATATTGGCTTATAAATAAATAAGTGTGTATATATATATCATTTTTTAAAAGGCTTTTAAATTATAAACAATTTTTTTGAAAGGCGATTATGAGTCGCTTAAGTAACTTAATTGTGCTTTGTTTGTTTACTTGTTTATAGAAAGTATTTAATCCTATGCTTAGCACTAAAAGTCGACAAAATAGAATTCTCCTATCTATGAGAGTTAAGAATGATGTTCTAGTAGGGTTTTGTAGCAATAGTGCTCTAACCTACCGAATACATTCTTAATGTTGGGATAGAGTAACTTAAGAAGGTCGAAAACGTGATAAGTATACGAGACTTTATTTCCATACGTGATTGCTTTGGGATTAGATAATTGATTGGTCAACTATTGAACTTGACCAAATTAACTTAGGAAGTATATGAAAGCTTCACGGCTTCATACGGTCTGAGATCCCCTACAGAGGACTCATTGGTATAAAACGTCTATCGCCTTAAGAACGTATATATACGAGATCCCCCGAGGAGAACTACTTTATATTGTTTGCTTACTTCTAAAAGAACCGGTTCAGAGTTAACCAGAATTTCACCGATTTAGTTTTAAAGAGTTCGAGATCGGATAAGTATACTTATGTATTGCTAACCGAATACTACTTCAAAATTAGTATATGAGTCTATGTTTTGGAAGCGGTTGTGAATTGGAATATTATAGAGTTGAACTGTCTATCCTAAGGTTAAGTTCAAGGGAGAGCTCGACGTTAACATTTCAAACTAATACTATAGAGTTGAGTTGTCTATCCTAAGGTTAAGTCTAAGGGAGAGGTCAGTGTTAGCATTCATCGGATGGCTTATGTTGGAATCCATGAAAAGAATCATGATCTATTCAAGTGATGAAGACTAGTGTGTGAGATGCTGAACGTGATTTCACCATCGAAAATGATAGAAAATATAGTAGGCCTCATAGTTAGTAGGTTTAGCTAAACCGGAAGGGTAAATCAACTCTAAGTATCTAGAGATACTTTCAATTGTTGCTAGCGGGGTTTGATGGCATTCGGTATCAAGTGTTCGGGTGTGGACTAGCCATGTTTTCCTAGTGGTATATTTTATCTAGATATATACGTAGTTTCAGGAGGTAGATTCTGAAAATTGTCAAGAGGTCCACCTCGATGTACTAAGGGTGCCTCCAACGGAAATCCATATGTAAACAAACCTTAGCGATTTTAGATGTACTTCTAATATTATCGTTTTGTGAGATGCAAGCAATACAACTATTTTCTAATTTATATTCTACACCCTAGACACTATTTATTATATCACTATATTTACTTATCAGATGGTTTGGTCTCTTTTGAGGGGAAAACCATTAAGGTATTCGTATGGTCTCATCAGTTACTGTTATATGGATATATGTATCTTGATTTTTTCACACCATACTTTTGTCCAACATGTGGTTTTTATTTTCCCTAATTCCTTATGTACTCTTTCGAGTAAGTTGAGTAAAGTAGGTTTGACTATGGATGCTTCGGAGCTTCTAGAGATGAGATGGATGCTTCTATTTATCTATCTATTTCCGTTTGCACTATTATTATGTATGCACTAGCATTGTGCGAATATGCAGTTATAACTGTCCAGGCTGATGATAATACTTAGGTTTTGTAACCTTAAAGTTACTTTGTATCTTAGAGTAACTCTTTGTACTATCTTTTTGGATATTGTATATTAACGTTCCGCTTGTAAGGTTCTAATATTGTGTTCTTTCTTTCTTTTTATTTTTACTTAACCATCAATCTGTCTTTCCAGCACTTAGGTGCTTGGTAGATGAATACCGTAGATGTATTAGTGTTGACATTCGAGGTCGAAAAGTTGGATCGTTACAATAGTTGAGACCCGAGGTTGTTGAATGCAAGGAAATTTGATTAGCTTGCAGGCTATTGGTCTCTATAGATGGTTGTACAATAGTGATTATAAATGCAAATATTTAAAGTCTCTTGCATAATAATAGGTTCATCCATTATTTTTCATGGCATCTACATATTTTTATGATAACATGTTCAGCAAAACACAATAAAAATAAAAATATTCAAACTATAAAATTATAAATTATTACTTTTATACTACAAGTCTAATTGAAATACATTTTAGTAATAAAACATCCAAGTATTAAAAAGTTGATGATGAAAATGATTACCATATCGAAGATTGATGTTGGTACCACATGTATATCATTGACACGATCTTCAAATGGTTCCACATCATTGTTCGATAAAGACAATGTTGTTAAATCAGTATGATGCCATATTTTTTTGAACATGGAACATGTTAGTATATATAACAATTCAAAATAACATTAACAATACCATTACATTATTTTGGCTCCATACAATAGACCAAACTCCCAAACGGTTGGTTTAAATACACACACACACACAAACATACACACACATACATACATATACATAGACACACACACACACTAATGATTAATGTTTCAACAGCTGAATAAATATCGACACGTAAGTGGGAATATTTTTATGTTTTCTTTTGAATAAAACCTAATAAATATTTCTTCTGCACAATTCACAGCTTTATAATAACAAAAACATATTTATAAACATAGCTAAATGGAAACTTACTGTTTCAAATTCTATCGAAATTGATATCTTATAGTACAAAATTCCAACATCTTCATTTGAGGATAACATGATTGTAGATCATTTAAAGAGAAGTCAAGATTGAATCATAATAATGCATGCAAGTATATAAGCACATCAAAATAGTTCACAATAATTAAAAGATACACATGCATCAAATTCAAAAAAAAAATTTAGATAGGGATAGCCTCTAGTTGCAGTTAAATAAGATTTAAAATCTAAATATATTGTATAAAAAAATCAAGTCTATTCTATCTTTACTTAAAATGGTATCTACAAAATGAAGTCGTACCATATTAATTTCACAGCTACTTTACTTATAACCAGTGCTAGTGCTACAAAGTAACGAGTGAACTTATTTATAACCAAAGTTAGCGCTAGCATACTATTCAAAACTCACAGTGAAGCTTTATAAATTTTTTTAGAGGTGATTAAACTCACCAATCTTTTTTTAAAACATATAAAAGATGATTAAGAAGGGCTGCCTTTTTCTTATTTAGGAGTGAATGAAACATTAAGTTATGTGTTTATTTTACATTAACAAAATATATATTTAAAATCTTCCTTATATCTTTCGACCAAGTATAATATATATTTTTATTATCAGCTTTATTCTTTCTTAATTATACACATAATATTTCGAAATTGAGATGTTAATATTAATCTCACTTGTATTACCATTAACCTTCTTTTATTATGTGCAAAATATTTGAAGATCGAAATCATTACACTTCAAACTTGGTCAGTTTTGTACAGTAAACCCATATTGTACACAAATTTGATCCTGTATACTAAACCCATCATAATATAGACTTTCACAATGTTGAAAACATGACATCATTAATTTGTATGACTTCACTTTGTAAATGCTATATTAATTTCCATTTTAATTATTCAAAAATCAAATATTTTTAGATAAATTTAAACTTAAAAAAAAAATCAAAAGTGCTTAAACTTTCGGTATTATAAAGGAAATCAAGTCTATTTGATTTAAACTAACATAAATATGCATTACTAAAGCTAAAATATATGTAAGAGTAAAGTTTCTTAGCATACCTAAGGAAATTGAAATCACAACATTCATACTTAAAGAAAATTAGGGGAAAAAAGTCGCATGTAATGAAAAATCTAAAATTTATCTACCCTGGACTTCAGTGTTTTTAATTGCACGGTGTGGAAGATCTCTTTACCGCATATCCTTAAAGATCTTTGTAATGAAATGATTTGCGGTCTTGGAATTGTGGTTTTAGATTGCGCGACGTCAAAGATTTTTGTAATGAAACTATTTGTAACCTTTGAAATAGGGTTTTGGGTTGTAAGTTTTAAATCTAAGAATTCAAGAATTTAATAGCTGGAGAAATATTTGGAGGGAGAAGAAAATGGAATGAATAGGTTTTAGGTTGCGAGTATTTAACTTTAGAATTGGAAGAATTCAATGCAAGGAGAAATATTTAGAAGAAGACATAAATGAAGCCAGAAAACAAAGAGAATTGGGAGAATTCAATGTGAGAGAAATATTTAGAAGAAGAAGTAAATAGAGGCAGAAAACAAAAGCGGTAACCAAAGAAAATGACGTGGAGAAATTTTTGGCTTTAAATTATTTTATTTTAGCTAGTGACAATAGGCAAATCTCACTAACGGTCGGTTTGATTAACTATCAAACCCTATTTTTGAATCCTGTTATGTTGCGTAGATTGATTTTGAAAATGCCTCCATTTCATACTATCAAACCCTATTTTTAATCCTGTCATGTTGCGTGGATTGATTTTGAAAATGCCTCCATTTCATAAAAGAGATCACATTAATCCATCTTAGTCGGTATTAAAAGGAATTCGTCAAAAAGTGTCTTCAGCAAACTTGGAAGAAGAACCCTAGTTGTGGTAGCTAGGGTTTTGCAAGGCAACCATAGTCAAAAAGTTAGAGCGAAAGAGTGGTCGGGTTAACAATACTAGTCCGCACTAGAGTGGTCGGGTTGAGATCTTAAAGTGAAATTGTTTAAACCCTAGTATTGTTAACGGTTCTACAGTTGTGGAGATGTAAAAAGTTAGAGCGAGGATAAAACAGGGATATAGTGGAAAATAGCGGAGGTGCTAAAAGCTTCATTGGAAATAAAATTAAATTTTCAAAGTTAATTTATTCTCGCTCTCACATCATTTGTGTTGGAAAAAGAAATATTTTTTAATCTTATATAATGAAATGGAGAATATCATGATTTATGCAATCTCGACTTTGTTACTAAAATATATTTCAAACTAATGTTAGGCACTTAGGTCATAAACATAGGTCTTTACCCTAACTTTGTTGATTTGGCTTAAAAGATAACTAGTTAAATTAACCTTTTTATATTAGTGTTGCTAAGGAAGGGGTTAAAAATCATTGATTTAGTAGATGTAGTAGAGCTTTAAGCAGGTCTACTAGTTAATATTGGTAAATTGAAAAATTATAGCGGCCGAAAAGCGCTACATGCTTTAGCTGGGCTTTAACTTTTATAGTCTGTATATATATGTACGTATGTACATATGAACGTACGTACGTAAGTATGTATGTATCTATCTAAATATATATATATATGCATTTTCTTTTATATATATATAATTTATTTAAATATTTTTTTGTTACAACAAATAAAATTAATTTTTTAAATATTCATATAAATGTTTTGTAAAACAATTTTATGGTCAATTTTTTATTTATTATCATTTATTTATCTAGGTTATGTCATCTTATTGACCCTAAGAGGAAGCAGTCAATTTTCTCGCATAAACCCCTAGTTTAGGTTTGGTGTGTGTACACGTGTGTGTATTGTTTGATGTCCATATTGTGAATATGGATATTATGACATATTAAATAAAGTGATAAATTAATTATAAATTAAATTATTTAAGATTAGTAACAAGTAATTATTATAATCAATAAAATAAAATTAAAATATTAAAAATACTAAAGTTGATTTAGTATGAACAAACATTTATTTATACAAACTCAAACTAAAGATCTTGTGCCAAATAACAAAAGGAATTTTTTTGGAATTCAAAATTTAAGGCCCATTGCCCATGCACCTGATCCAACAATGGTAAGATTCCATTTTATCGTTAGCTTTCAAATTTAGCATTTTGTTTTGCTAGTCCAGTACCTTACGTTCTAGGTATTTGCATAGGTTTATTTCTTGCTTGTGTATACATATTTGATGATTGTTATGATTGCTTGTTTGTTACATATGCTTGGTATCTATATAGTTTTGTTTATGTTTTTTGGCTGGAATTCTATGGGAGAAATTCCAAAAGTGGGGGAAGAGAATGTGATGACCCACATCTTTACGTATCGAAGATCAAATAAATATTATTTTCATATCCAAATTGGGGTCTTATTAGGCTATAACTTTGGGAAATGTTGAGTATTGACATTTTTAACACCTAGAATAAATTATGGACAATTTTGATCTTGGAAACTTGTAATATAGCTTGTAGAAGCTGAATTACGGTTTGAAACCACTTCCAAATGAAAGATGTGATAGTTTCTCTTTCCATAAAGTGGTCATAACAGATTCTCAGCCTTACAACTTAGGAGATATGGTCATTGAAAGTTAAAGAGTTTTTTGAACAAATTAGCCTGTAACTAGACTAAGCCCATAATTATCTCACTAACCCATTTCAGGATTGGAGCAAGTTATGCTGATGGGACAACCCCTAATCATTATTCTATCTTCCAAAAACATCCTCTAACCTCCATTAGCCAAACCCATCTTAAATCATTATTATTTAAAGCCTAATCAAGCGACTAAAGGCTGATTAGCATTAAGATGAGAAATGGGACTTTTGGGAATTTACTACCTTGGGATTTGTACTTGGCAGTCTACCTCAGATTTACCTTATTTTTAGTGTTATTAGTTGACTTGGTGAATGATCTATCATCCCTTACTAACCCCATAGTTTTTAAATGATTAAGAATGTGGTTTTGAATCGTTTTTCAAGTTTAAAACGAGATTTTTGAATGGTTTAGGTTTGTAAATGTTTTATAAAGGAATCTAAACATTTTTAATTCATTTTATATTGATTTGTTATGAATTTCCTTGCAGTATTGTATCATATGTATATTAGATTGGATTATGGTTTATATGATGCTTGTATCGTACGAATATGATACTTGTTTAGTTGTTATTGTGTGATTGTTGGCTTAGAATATGAAATGGTGTATTGATGCACACTGTTGAGTATTGATTGGTTCTAGAGAGTTGGAGTCAAATCGATGCAAATGAGCTGCATAAGGAGTTAAGGCATTCAGATTGAAGAGGGATTCACTTGAAAAACTGCAGAGAGAAGAAATTCTTTAGGGTGATTAATCACCACTAATCAATCAAAGTTGCTCTAAATAGGGTGCCATCGATATTAGGTGTTCATCATAGTGTGTTTGTGCTACATGATCAATTATGTGAAGATCGGATTAGAGGATTGCGAGATATTGCAAAATGATAATCAATCAAGTATGTTTTAGGGTTGATGAGAAAACTTTCAGCCAGGTGGAGAGAAGCACATTAAGAACTTTAAGGTGCATGTGGGGAAACTTTGGCTTGGAGTAAGAGAATTATACTTGGCCAAAGTTGGCTAATTATTGAGTTAGATGGGTTGGCATCGATCAATCATACTTCTGGGAATTTGTGCATTGTAATGAGGTGAGCAAGCATTATTGATCGTGTAATGAATGGGTGAGTGGTTTGCGAGATATGCGCCATAACTGGTCGATCAAGGTGATGGAGTTTATACGATGCAAACACGAGAGAAACGTGGAGCTACTCAAAGGCAAGCATGAGCAACTTTGTTGATGATGCATGATTGTTTTTGAGGTTGAGAGATGGCAACTTCAGTGAGCTTGAGGCAACTATAGAAGTGATGAGACTTCGATGATTTGATATTCTGAGTGATTTGGGAACTTTATAAAGAAGGTAGGTATAAGAGGAATTACCGAGTAGACCAGTGTTGAGTGATCACTTGTGGAGTAGACAAGATGAGATTCTACTATTGGTACATATTCTATAGATAGTTGGATAACCCTAAGGATGAGAAGTTATGCTCGTAAATAGGAATAAGTGAGGATGCTCACCAAGGGCAGTCTATGTATACCCTAGGTAGTTTATGTGTACTCATATGGTTGGATGTCTGTGTGGGTCCAGTTCCTAACCATTTGTGTAGTACAAGTTCGAGCATTGAGTATACACGATGTTATCCAACGATGTATGATGTTATGCCGACCTTCTATGTGGGTTATATGAGTTGTTATCCAACGATATTTTAGCCAGTGATGCAATTTATTGTCTATGAGTGTTATATGTGTTGTGATTGCTATGATTTTCTTTGATTTCTATGTGATTGGGATGGATGTCTTATGACGTAGGTATTAATGAGTCAGGTACCCTAACACCCTATATTGTTCTTAATGTGGTCCATCTATATAATGATAGTATATCATAAATTGTGTTATGTTCTAACCTATTGGATGCAGAGATATGTCAGGTATGATTCTCCCTACCTTGTGTTCCCTTATACTTATCTATTTTGAGATTATAGATTGGTCATACCATACTGTTGTTTAAACAGAGGTTATGTAATTTGCTTCTTATCATCTTGGGTACTCTTAAATGAGTAGATTAGAGACAACAGGTATGAGATAGCGTATGGAGCTATATGGAGGATGAGTAGGTTGCTAGCACTTTCATATATCAATATTTTTGGAGCTATTATCACAATTTCCATTGTGGGTGCTGTAGAGATATTTCAACACTTGTTTATTATTACTAGAGATGGTTATTAGGAGTTTATTTTATCTGATGTATAAAATCTATTGATATTTGCTTTGTATAACTGTGATATACCAAGTGCATTCTAATTTTGTTTGATCCATATAGTTATATTTTTGTCTCACCTACTTTATTTCTATGTGGTTATTATATTTTATAATATGCACCATGAGATATAAAATAGGTTATGCTTTTGATTACTATTACTTTACCCTTGACTATCACTTTACATCAGGCGGATATCCTTACAATGCACTATTATGATATTTATGTATCAGAGGTATACGATAGTCGTCACATCACACATAAAAATAAAACCAAAAATATACTTTATTTCAAAGAAGATTCTCTATAATGAAAGAACCATATCTATGGTGTTTTGATGATAACAACCAAACGACAATGCTATTAATATATTTATTGAGTAATTTCAGGTTAAATAGCTATACGACGAATGATAAAGTTTACAAGTTATATTGAAGAATGCAAAGAAAAAAAATGGTTCAGTGGTGGAATTGGAAATGAAAAATATAACGGAGAAAGTGGAAAAACAAAAACTAAATAAAAAATGAAGAAGCAAGGACTTAACTTGGGTTAGCAACATAGAACCGACCAAACTATACATGCTTCCATATAAATGTTGTTATAGTCCTATATGATAGGAAAAGAAAATTAAAGAATAAACGTTGAATAATATTAAAAAGGAGGAATCGAACAAGGGCGGTAAAGGAAGAAATGCAGCATCCCAACAAACCACACTACAACTATCTTCGTTAATGATTGGTCAGCATGTTTTATTATTGTATAGAAAAGGTTAAATTAAATGGCCGAAAAAAGGGATGCAACATGATTCGAACCCACGCCGCAATGGAGAAAGCACACGCTCGTACCACTACACCACATAAGCTTTTGCATTGAAGCCGACTAACAAGTTTATGACCGTTATAAAATGAATGGTTAAAGTGACTTTTCAAGCATTTTCTTTAAGTATTACTTAACTCACACACCTATATTTAAATCAATTATATAGTAGTGACTTTGTACTTGATACATTGGATATGATGTATATTATTCCGCTGCGATCTGTGACTCTGATTCTGATTTATCTATATTATATAATATTCTGACCACATTTAATCGGTGTGTTTATTACTTTGTATTAATACCGTACACGTCTAAATTTCAGTTCAGATCCTCAAAAAGGTAAATAAGACGTGTCAGTATTAATATAAAGATATATTCACATTCGATCGCCCTTAACCAGCCATATTCTCCGGATTAGCAGACTACATTACTTGTAATGTTCTTTGCTAAACTGGACATAAAGTTGGGGTTGTTACAGCTTGATTCCAGTGGCTACATCTCTTCTAAACCAAATTTCTAAAGGGTTTCACCTATTTACTAACTTCCTATCACTCCTATATAAGCCTCCTATCATCCCTAAAGCAACCACTCAATCATGTGCTCTCAAATCATTCTCATATTGCTTCCTAAAGCCCCAAACTCCATATTCATTCCAAAAGAAAACTTAGACCAATGCTCTTTCACTCCATAATATTTAAGTCTTGTAATAATTCACTTCCTAGCCTCTTCACACTAATTCTACATCATTTTTAAAGGTTATAAGAGTTGTACTCCATCGTGACTACTCGGTGTATTAGAGACACAATATATAGTCAAGTTATTTCTTTGTAAAAGGAAAGATTGAAGTCCTATTGCGAATTTCTCAAGCAGGCAGTGTTGAAGTTATGTTCGGTTATTCAGGCAGAGTCTATAAACTTGTTCCTTCGAGTGAAGTGAGGGTGTTGATAGTGACATTCCTAAGAGATTCTTAGGGACCATATGTAGCAGAGGTGTTCCGAACTAGTATAAAATCGACTGTATGATCTACTTTACTATTTCTGCTACATTTACATTCTTTTATTACTATTGACCATCTTCGATCCTGTATGCATAGAGACTAATATATAAGACTTGAGTTATATAACCAAACTATATAGTTGCCCCTATGGCACACCCTTAACTATATCATTCCCCATATAGAGATATTTGCTCAACTTATCTCTATTCATCCTATTTCCTTAAAAGTATTAATAATATCTTCCTAAAAGTAAATAACTTCCATTTATTTACAATGTTATGTTTTTATTTAACTCTTAAAATCAAGTTATTTTTGACAAGTATACTCACACACACATATGCATAACTCTTTGTGTATACACATACATATAGAATAATAATACAACCCATCATATTACTTCTTTAATATATAGTAATTATATATTAGTTTATAAAATCTTATTTCGGTCGACATTGAGTGTTACAGTTGTGAGACGTGTAGACGTGTAGGTATGGCACATAGTCCTTATTAATATTTGAAAAATTCAAGCACTAAAATCCTTTTGTACTTTACTAAAGTGCAATGTGAATGTGAGGTCAAATGCTGACAGGTCACCTAGATGATTTCCAACTGCATGTTCCTAAAACTACACAGTTACACAACCATATATTGTGCATGTTATGTCTTTTTGTCATTATTATATTACTTACATGGATAGAGGTCAATCAACAGTCAACAATTTAATAATTTTTGTAGTTGATTGTGAAACTCGACCTTAAAGGCACTTAGTTTGATTTGTAACTATTTATTGATTAACCATAATGCCTTGGCCTTGATTTTGTGACTACGTGTCAAATTTCAATTATGCTGACACTTAGCCTCTGCATTGAAGGAGATGATACCTCTCTTAAGGAGTGTTTCAATCCATATGTTTTAAGACATGCAACTACGATCGCAGCATGATCATATGTTATATGATTGTCCATAATTAAAGTACAGTCTCTAGACATAAGCTCAAAGGTACTCTGTAGTCGAAAGACGACTACATGTTATCATGAAAGATCTTCTATTTGACAAATATACAATAACATGTAGAAGCATCTCATGAGTTGTTACGTTTCCATTATCCAATGGCCATACGTACATAACTTCTGATGTCCCCAATGAACATGAGTAATTGAAGGTCCATTGCATGGAAAGCATTACATAACACTAACCTATCTAGTGCATTGATATCCCATTTCAAAGTACTCCTGACTAGGAACAATTAGGGTTAAGTTTTTTTGTATTTGAACCGATGCTCATGGTTCGTACCCGCTATCTGTGAAAGCTTTTGTCTTTGGAATTTCTACTCGTATGTTAAAATGTACTTGCAACATTATATATAATGCTAAACATGGAAAAAAACCAAAAGCATACATTTATTTCGAACAAGATTAATTAGATAATTTTTTCTAAAAAACTTCTTTACTTCATTTATCTCCACTTGCACTTTGGGCCAATTATGTTGTCTCACACCATTTCCTCTAGCTAATCTTCGTAGATTAGACCACGAAAGGATGTTAGGGAATGAGTATATAATGTTGTCTTTCATATCTACTCTTTTGATGACCACTTATTCATCATTATAAATTGCTTTATCATATTAGTATAGAATTGCAGGGGATAAGAAAATTGTAATAGTACGCGGTAAAGCAGCGATTGCTCCTTACACTTCCATCGAACTAGTTAAGTTTCTTTCTCTACTCGTATTGTAATACCCCATAAAATTAATGATAATTAATGAATAGTTAATAAGGCTCCAAAAATGGAATTTGGGAAAATGTTAGAATTTGGGCACGAAACTTACACCATTATAATCATGGCAATTTTCTGAGCAACTTTTATATTTGGAGTTTCGCAAGCGGAGCTCAAACGGAAAGGTTATCAACGTTTGAAGTTTTCGAAGCAAAAATAATTAAAAACGAAAAAGAAAATAAATAACATTGAATACAGGACCTCACCGATCGACCCCCTCCTTGGGCTGGTCAACCGCTAGTCATTGACCACCTATAGAGGAGCGGTCGATCGGTTCAAACGTGGCGGCCAGGGTTTGAACCTTTGCCAATGGCCCAAAATTAATTATTTTAATCTAATGGTTAGGATTGATTCATGCACCTATAAATAAAGGCAAAATCCCTCACTTCTCTTCTCATATTTTCTTATCCGAGCGGTGAACCTCTATCATTTTCTCTTCTCTACTACTTCTAAAAATTATAAAATATTATATATAAATATAATTGGAGAAGGGTAGAAAGTAAAAGTGATAAAGAGAAGGAGCGAATCAATACTGTGGAAAATGATAATTTTTATAATTATAAATCTACATTCCCCTTAACCTCAAATCCCTTCTCAGATCTGTAATTCTAATAGTATATATATGCCTTGTTATACATATTCTTTTGGACTAGAAAGGAAAAGGAGTCAAGTAAAGGAATGGATTCGGATTTGGAGATTTGGAAAGCTTTAAAAGGTGTGTGGAAAATTATATAATTTATTTATGACATTGAAATTTATATAGTTGACACTAAAAAGCATTTAAAATTTTACTTTCTAATCAGCCTTCTTTAATGGGGACCATTCCCCTTTCAATTTTCCTTCCCGCCGACCCATCTTTTCCCTCCACTTCTAATCAGCCTTGTCCTTCTTCCCCTGTCCTAGTACCTCCATCCGCTGTTCCAATACCGTCAACCATACCTTCTCCTGACCTTTCGTCCACTGATAAACCTGTAGTCTCTTCTCCGTTTCGCTCGTCTCCTTCTCTTCTTGTTCCACCTTCCTCTGTGCCAGCTTTGTCCACCATACCTACTTCTGTCCTTTCGTCCCCTGTTCGACCAAAAGTTTCTTCAACAATTCACTCGTCTCCTTCACTTTCGCCTCCTCCTTGTCCTCCGGTTGCTTGGTCCTCCTTGTTTAAGGCCAGGCCAATCAATGCAGGTAAATATGTACCGCGTGATATTCAGTTAGTGTTCGATGGTGATGCAATAGTGCCCTCTCTGAAGTTGTTCAGGACGGCAATTCGAAGTGGAAAGATTATTTAGTTGGGTTCTTTCTTGATAATCCTCTTCCTTACTCCTCTGTCCTATATTTTCTCAAAAGAGCTTGGAAACTAAAGGGATCTATTAGTGTTAAATCTGATGGTTTTCTTTTTTTATTCAAGTTTTCTAATGAGGATGATAAGAATAGAATTGCTGTGTCTGATCCCATTGTTATGAAGAATAAATTATTTATTGTAAAACCCTGGGATGAAAATGTTGGCAACTCCTGTAGATCATCAAAGTTGTACCAGTGTGGATTAAACTTTCCAACATTCCCTTGTATGCTTGGTCTCCTGTGGGTATAAATTGGTTAGCCTCCAGGGTGGGAAAACTCTTATGTATGGATGCTTCAACTGAAAATTTTGAAAGAATATCATTTGATAAATGTATGGTAGAAGTTTCCCCTCAACTCGAACTACCTGATAACTTTGCTGTCAAGCTACTAGATGGCTCTGAACAAATAATGAAGGTGGAATATTTATGGAAACCTGAAATATGTTCTACTTGTAAGGAGTTTGGTCATATGATATCTAGTTGCAATAAAGTGGAAAGTACTGGTGAAGGAAGTAACAGGAAGGGTGTCAATGATGTTGAACAAATTCAGTGTGAGGCTGTTCAGAGTAAGGGGACAAAAGGTAAAAGGCTGGAAAAGGACAGTAAAGTGAAGCAAATTTGGCAAAAAGTGAACAAGTACAAGGGGAAAAAAGGAAATCTAAGTGATGAAGATAAAGCTGCTACCATGAACAAGTCCAATGGAAAAGGTATTTTGATACCAAATGCGAATAAGGAAGTTAACTTAATTTCTGAAGTAGGAGACTCACCCCATAGTGATGGTACCAGAATAATAAATCAAGTTACAAGCTATAACAAGTATAGTCTGCTTCAAGATATCGACAATGAACAAGGTATTTTAGAACAAGAGGAGGTAGAGGAAGGAGAAGTAACATTTGATATGACCAGTCATGGTACAGAAGATTCTTTGTCTTTGTGTAATAGTAAATCTTCTGAAGGCAACACTGAAATAGCTAATGAAACAAGACAATTTTTAGGTGGGTTGGAGCAACAATTACCACTTGGTGCTATTACTACTGCCAGTAAACAAGGAGTGGTATCTGTGTCTCCTGTACACACTGTGCATGAACACACTGATGAACTTGACTTTGATGCTAATTGGTGCCAGACCTTTGAACATCAAATAAAGCAAGTTATTTTCAACTTGCAGCATGTAGTGGTGGGAAATTCCCCTGTTGTACCCCCTGCTTATAATTTTTCCATTGAAATACCAGGTTGGCCTGACAACGTTCCCTGTTCAGTTCAACATTCTCCACCTAATCCCCCCTCCTCTAAACCCAATTCCACTGACCTTTCCTCCCCCTCTTCTCTTCACCATGCACGTATCGAAACAAGAGCTCTTTCAGCAAAGAGAGGAAACAAAATTCATCTTTCACTTTAAGTAATCCATGAATAAAAAAGTTGCTTCCTGGAATGTTAGGGGTGCCCATTCGAACCTGAAACTTGATCAAGTCAAAAGCCTAATCAACTTGTATGATATTTGTCTCTTTGGCATTCTCGAAACGAAGCTCAATCTTCCTTTAAGCATCAAAGCTGCTTCTTATATTAATCCTCTCTGGGCTTATTATCATAATCTTGATTCTGCTTCCTATGGTAGAATCCTAGTTATGTACGATCCAGTTGTCATGACTTTATCCCCCATTTTAACTGCAAGACAATTTATTCACTTCCATATACATCTCTCTCAAACTCAAACTTCCTTCTATTTAACCTTTGTTTATGCTGATAATTCTTCTCTTTCAAGAAACTCACTATTTAATTCGCTTCCACCTCTTCGGCAGAACACTCATCTGTGGGTTGTTCTTGGAGACTTTAATTCATGTTTTAGCCTTGATGATAAAAAGGGTGGCTCTCCCCTCCTTCCTAGAGACATTGCTCCAATCAATCTTGCTATTACTGACTCTGAGCTTTTTTTGGTTAACAAGTCAGGTACAAAATATTCTTGGAACAACCGTAGCCGTAGTGGTGTACGAACCTTCACAACAATTTATCATGCATTTTGTAATATCTCTTCTCTCTATCATTGGCCTTCCTTGACTTTTTTCCTTCCTCTCCATGTTCTGTCTGATCACTCTCCCTTAATTCTTACTCTTGATCCCCATTTAAGAAGAGACAAAAGAAGTTTTAAATTTTTTAATGCTTGGGCCAAACATGATGACTTTCTTGGTTTAGTTTCTAGTGTTCACAATACCTATAACTGTTTTGGTAACCCTATGTATAAGTTTTGCAGGAAATTGAAAAGCATAAAGCAATCTCTCAAACTGTGGGCTTCCACTACCTTTGGGTATGGCAGTTTGCTATCTTCTACTCTCATTGAGCAACTCAGAGCCAAGAAGGAATACATGATGGAAAATCCAGAGGATGTCAATGCTGCTAATGATGAAGGTCGTTTATTCTTGGAAGTGAATAAAGCACTTCAGCTAGAAGCTAGTATGAAAAGGCAACAATTACACAATAAATGGAATGAGGAAGGTGATAAGAACACTAAAATTTTCCATGACTCTTTAAGAGTCAAGCATGCTAGAGAAAACATTTACATCATAATGGATGAACGTGGTAATGTTTTCTCAACTCTTGAATCTGTGGACAAAGCATTCGTTGATTATTTCTCTAATATTCTTAGCAACTCATCTGGGTTCTCTCCTGACCTTAACCAAATTTCTTCCCTTCCTCTGCCTTGCATATCCCTCCTTCAATCTGATGCGTTAATCAAACCTGTTATTGATGAAGAAATTAAGTCTGCCCTCTTCTCCATGAACCAACATTCTTCTGGTGGTCCTGATGGCCTAAATGTTACCTTCTACATTGCTACGTGGTCTGTGCTTGGACATGAGTTCTGTCTAGCTATCCATAATTTCTTTAACAAGTGTAAAATGCTGAGAGAGGTCAATGCAACTAATATTGCTTTAATTCCTGAGGTATCTCCTCCTTCGAAAGTTTCTTCCTTCAGGCCTATCTCGTGTTGTAATGTAGTGTACAAATGTATTTCTAAAATTCTTGCATCTAGACTCGTTTGTGTTCTGCCTTCTATTGTGTCTCTCAACCAAGCTGCTTTTATACCATCTAGAAATATTCTTGATAATGTTCTTCTTTCCCAAGAACTGATGAAAGGTTATGGTAAATGTAATGCCTCTCCAGCGGCTGCTCTTAAAATTGATATATCTAATGCTTACGATTCAATACATTGGGTTTCTATTGTGAGAATTATGGCTATGATGGGCTTCCCTAAAACCTTTGTTTCTTGGGTCTATACTTGTATATCTACCTCGTCCTTCTCTGTCATTGTTAATGGTAGGCTTGTTAGCTACTTTGGTTGCCAAAAAGGAATTAGGTAGGGGGACCCTATTTCTTCATATTTATTTCTATTGGTTATGGAAGTGCTCAATGTTATTCTCAAGATCAAATACTCTCAAAGGCTCATTAAGTACCATCCTAAGTGATCTCTGCTTCATATTTCTTCTATTATGTTTGCTGATGATGTGATGATTTTTACTGAGCCTGAAGCTTCCTCTTTAAGTGAAATATTAATTGCTCTGCAGACTTTTTACCTTATGACAGGTCTATCCATCAACCAGTCCAAATCTTCCTTGCTTATGGCTGGAGTCTCTGATGAACACACAACTAGCTTGTATCAACTCAGTGGGTTCTCTAGTATGCTCTCTGATATGAGGTATCTAGGTCTTCCCGTTATCACTAAAAGAATTTCAATTGCTGATTGTCTTCCCCTATATAATAAGATTACTTCTGCCATGAATGCTTGGGAAAATAGGAGTATGTCTCAAAGTGGTAGGCTTGTTCTCATAAAATCTGTTGTGTTCCCTTCCTTGGTTTATTGGGCTCGCTCAGTTATCCTTCCTTGCAAGCTTTTGCTCCTTGTACGCTCTGCCATGATCAGAATTTTCTGGACTGGCAGTATGCACAACAAGAAACTTTTGCCTTGTTCGTTTGCTAAGTTTGAGACTTCATTAAAGTTGGTTGGCCGGGGTGTTTTAAATGCAAAAAATTGGAACACTGCAGCATTCAGTAAACATTTTCATGATGTCATAAACAAGAAAGACAGTCTTTGGGTCAGTTGGACTTGGAATTATAAGATCAAGCATGGGAAGTTTTGGGTGATGGACATAGCTCAAGACAGTAGTTGGACTTGGAGGAATATCCTTAAGTACAGGGAAGTTTATCTACCCATGATTCAGTACCATGTCCATCATGACTCGGATATTAGTTTTTGGGATGAACCTTGGGTGAGATCTGGTTTGATTCTATCTAAATATTTTGATCATGCTATGATTGTTCAGTCTGGTGTTAATCGTGAAGCTAAAGCCAGTGAGTACCTCGACGATGGCAGAATTCAACTACCTTACAATAGTAGTCTCGTTGTTAGGCAGCTTTGGAATTTAATTCAGAGCAGTAGTTACAGTTATGATCACTCCTTATTTGTGTCATGGAACAAAAAGCCTCATTGTATTAAGTTGGTTTATCATCACCTATTTGGTAACATTGTTTTGCCAGCTGCTAAGTGGTTCCCTGTTCTTTGGACTACTGACTCTACTCCGAGAGAAAATCTAATGTTTTGGAAGGTTGTTAGCAGTGCTATTCTCACCAGAAATGTGTTGATAAATTATGGGATTAGTTGTTGCCCCGAATGTGTTTTTTGTGAGCAGTTTGTGGAAACCACTGAGCACCTTTTCTTTGATTGCCCCAAACTGTATGAATTGGTTGAAAGGATTGCGTGTAGAATTCAAAGCTCTGTTGCCAATGCTTTTTCAGTTATCAACTGGAACTTAATTTTACAGGCAACTAGGTGGAAGTCCAACAAATACAGAGTTTTGGTTATTTGCATTAAAATTTATATGGATGTGATATGGAAAGAGAGAAATTCAATAGTCTTTGATAATAAGAGAAAGAGCATTGGCACTCTTTGGTCTGAAGTGAGGAACAGAATATACATGCAACTGAGAAGGAGAGAGTGCCTTTTCCCTGACATTATGATCTGCAGTTGGTGTTGATGTTTTTTTGTTCTATGTTTTCTTTTTCGTCTTCTTTGTTTATCCCTATTCCTTTTTGATTCAAAGTTTGTTTTGAATCTTTTTATTGTGTTGCAATAAACTGGTAGGGGACCAGTTAACCCCGCTGGATTTGCCAAAAAAGAAATTTATATCGTTGGATTTTATTTAATTATTATGCCTACATAAGATCTGATGAATTGTAGGCTTAAAAATGTATAAGAATATCGCTCACATATTCAATGAAATAGGTAATTGAACTAGGAATAGTACGTACAACCTAATTTGGAAATTTGAACTCAGTCCCAACTATTTATTATTGTAGAATTTTTGTTTACTCTAGATTTATAATTGGGTTGCAAATTAGGTTACCCTTGTTGACTTGGAATGTGAATTTCTATGTTTTGATTTATTTAGAGCGGTTTCGTGTAATTTTCATAAATTATCCATTCCAAAATATGTATAAAAGTGCGTTTTTTGAATAAACAAGGTATATACCAAAAAGGGAAAGAGATATGTAAGATATTGATATTCTTTTTCATAGTTTACACTGTCTATTTCAATAAAAGAACAGAAATAATACATTGTAATTTCAGACGAAGTAAAGATCTCACTTTTGGTTAATTTATAGAAAGTTATAATGGTAATCTCTTTTGAAATGATAGCTCTAATAAATTAAAACGTGGAAAGAAATGTTCTAATTTAGAAATTAATAGTTAGAATTATAAATAAGCAAATAAATAAACATGTATAACCGCGCTTAACGTTCAAAAATAAAAATATATAAATAGCATAATTTAAGAAGATATTCATATTAGTTATTAACAGCATAGTAATTATAGGACTAGGATTTATGGACATTAATTATAGATTTAATAGGCAGTAAATTTGAAATTAATAGAGAGTTAAAAAGGAATTAAATGGGGACTGATTAATGAATTTAATCGGGCATTTATGGGGAAACTGAATAGGCATAACAGATGGATTTTGAAATTGGCAAATAGATTAAACGGCTTAAATGAGGATTAATTAGAGATTGTCCAATTCTGACATTATTGACCAATTATTATGGGTAATAGACATTTATTAGACATTACAAGCAAAATCAAAGACTAAGCGCATAAATTAGGAATAATTACGTAGCGAACAAGTATGTATTAATATTATTAAATTTACGTAGAAGGCAATATAATTTTCATAGTAGGAATTACATAGCTTCAATTATACGTTTAGAACAAGCGTGAATTAGTGGACTCAGCCCAACACTTAGGCTTTGGGTGATTGGTTCGGTTTAGTGGATTGGGATTCGAGATCATTAGAGTTACAAAATAGAATCTGCCCTTTACCAAGAGGCTACCAAAAGTGTATATATTTACTATTGATGTGGGACACCTCCAACCATTAGACTAACGAGGAAGGGATATGCGTAAGACGTAGGCCTTGCTTCTAGGATGGAGATATTTAGTAGCTATTATAGGGTCCGCCTTCTCCCTATTTAGGAAGCATTAAATGGTAGGGGTTAACGGTTAGGCATGGTAGTGGATATCTCGAGAAAGGTCGACTTCGGATTTGAGGTATCAAAAAACTATTATAGGGTCTGCCTCTCCTATAAAGAAGTATTAAGTGGCCTAATGAGATTCCATGTGATATTAGCTAGATAGTATCGGAGAAGAGTACGCTTTGGGATAGGTATTAAATGGTAGAGACCTACCTAAAATGTAGATATTAAATGGTCAGCATCTTCCTAGTTTCCATTAAACGGTATTAACTGGCTCTGGTACTATCTTTTACATTGTTAGGACATGATTAATGGTAGTTGCATGGGACTAGAAAGGGTCTTTGGCCTACAGTTGAGGCTAAGTTGTAGAGTTGAGATGTGTTAGTAATATGGCAATTATTATAAAGCCCGATCTAGGTGTCATCGGTCTTTGTAGTTAGGACCGATTGACTAGCGGTTATGTTGCGGAGGGCCCACTTCGAGGACTATGGTATTAAGTAGCTATTATGGGGCCCACATCCTCTCTATTTTAGAATTATTAAGTGGCTAAGGTTTTTATTGGCGAAACAGTTAGAAATAAATGCGGATATGCTTATACTTATATAGTTATGCCATGGAGAAGGTTAGGTTAGACATATCGTACATGCACATAAGATTTAACGGATTTGTCGTAAATAATATGCATAACACTTAAATGGAAACCAATCGGTATAAATTAATAGGATGGGTAAAGTATGTAATTTTCCAATCACCAAAATGTTGTTCTGACCCCCTCCTCATAATAACCCACAGGTTAGATTTAGAAGGACTGGATACTGAATCAAACTGGAAACTATAGATGGGGAAATCTTCTTATTCATGCTCGGCATGGACAAGGTAATTAAATATCCAAGGAATGATATTCTGAGGTACTAGCCCTAGTAAGTACGTATGTTATATTATATATTTCAATTCTGCTGTGAGTTTATATTGATCGCACTCTAATATACTTATGTTATTATAGGTTATCAAAACCAACGATCTATACCTTACTGGACTTGGATTTCGATTTAGTTAAAATTTGGACCCATTAAGGTGTAGGTTGTTACATTTTGTAAAAGAGCATAGGTTAGTCGATCATAGAAATTACGATATGTTGAGGGAATGTAATTGTATTTTTACCTATAATTATGAATAAATTGTACGTCTAACTCTATAAATTCTGACCATCGAAGTAGTTTCCACCATATGCTGAAAGGATGAGCGATGCGATTATGAGTTAGAAAAATAAATAGAGTTAAATTTACACTCCTACCCCGATTACTCCACAGGATGGAAGTCACATTGTAAGGAGTAGGCCAATAAGAGCATGAGCACG
Organism: Allium fistulosum; assembly: GCA_030737815.1. Classification (NCBI taxonomy): domain Eukaryota; kingdom Viridiplantae; phylum Streptophyta; class Magnoliopsida; order Asparagales; family Amaryllidaceae; genus Allium; species Allium fistulosum. The sequence goes on along the minus strand of CM060903.1, from coordinate 695,717,095 downwards.
ACATATAGAAGAATATTGAAGGTTGGATGATACTTGACTCCTTTGTTGAGCCTAAACTACCTTATGATTGTGGATTTGATTTTAATGGATTGCTGATTGAAGATGCACATTTCATCCAAACAAATGGGAAGTAAGAACCTATATGTTGCTAGCATCCAGAATTAAGGTATGAAGGAGTTTAGAAAGGTCTCGCAAGAAGGTATATGCTAATAACCACAAGAAGATAAGCAGAATTTTTGATGAAGATGAGATAAGGATGAGCAGGGAAGAAGGAGTGTCCTAAAGATACGGCAATAATAGTCCATTTCTAAGTCCAACCTCATGTGAAAGAATTTGATAAAAAGGTTTTGAGAATTCCTTGAAATGTTTTGAATGATTTTTCCAAATGATTTATTATGAAGTTGTTGTTTTGTAAAGCATGGAAATTTTGAAATTCATAATTTGAAACTTTGTTGGGTCAAAAATTTTCAATTTAAAGGTTTTTGGTAAAAAGGATTTTTCATTTTTGAAATTATTAGTTTAAAAATTGATTAAGTCAAAAAGTTTGGATTTGAAGATTTCTGATAAAGGGATATTTTGTTTTTGAAATAAATGTAAAATAGAGAGTAGGTTGTGGTCGATGATTTTTCCTATTTTGTAAATTTGGAAATTCCATTTTAAAATTATTTTTTCAGTGGATAAATGGAAATGGTACTTGATTCAAATGGGTTATAGAGAATAGAAGGGTAAGAACGTCCGACAATTTAAACAGAAAAGCATTTGGAACACACACACACATATATATAGGATTAGTAATCTAGTTAGAAATAATATAGCAGAAAAATAATTGGAATATGATAGGAAGAATGGATAAATTCCATGCAGATGTAGTAATTGCATATATATATTTTAGATAAATGCATAGATAAATGTTGCAATTACACATATCTCTTAGAGATCCTCCTATTATGCTATGAAAATCTTCGTCAAGCATGGAAGCGGAGATAGCATGAGTAATACAAAAATAATAGGATGAAAGTTATCCTTGTTTACTTCACTTTTCATTATTTAAAGTTATAAAAGATGTTTTTGAAAAAATGATTTGGTATGATAATTGAGTTTTTGAATGTTTTGAGTAAAAATCCTACTTATGAAAGAAGTAAATCTCTATTGTAGAAAGTCCGTGAAAATGTAAAGTTGGTTAGAAAAAGGAAATTTTTCATGGCTCCTTTTTGGAGACCAAGCAATCTTTTAATTTAATAAAAAAAGTTCCTAAGTTTATATTTTCAAAGATAAAGGTTTTGGATTAGATACTTCATGATTGTGAAGTTTTAGTTTTATAAAAATGGTGAGAACCAAACCAAAATTTTAATATGGAGTAGATAAGGATTACTACATAGATAAGACTAAGTAAAGGTTTAGGCTACAAATAAAATAACTACAAATTCTTGTAGGATAGCAATAGGGGATCCCCATTCAATATAACGGACTTTGACATAAAACTAGGAATATTTTATTAGAGATATGTGGAAGCCATGAAAGGAATCCTCAATGGAATGGGGAAAAGTATCAAAGTACAATTTCGCGAGTCTCATGGTATACTCGCATGAAAGATCAAGGATGTAGAGGAAGTAAATACCAAAATTGAATGACACTCTCAAGATATTTGGATTTAGATAAGATAGTAATATGGTTGGAGAAGAGAGTAGTGAGTGATAAACACACATGAAGGACGTTGGTTGACTCAAAGTTGAAGAAGGCAAGATAGGTGGTAAGGAAGTTATTCCACCAAACACAATTTCCTGATGAGTTATTCTAAACGTGCATAGTTCGTATTTCTTACCCAATACGGTTTGGGGATGCACAATTTATCTCATAATCGGGTATAATAACTAAAGTAACGGATGGACTGCATTTATTAGAAGCCAAGAAGGAGAGTTATTGTAACGAACCTAATTTTTAGTAACATTATTTAGGATATTTAATTAGCTAAATAAAATAAAATAATATGATAATTAGGGGATTGAGATTTGTGATTAATAGGGGTAGCCGTGCCATGTTAATGAATAAATTAAAATGGGCTAACATGAATTAAAATAGAAAAGGATAATAGCTGAGGTCAAAGTTGGAATAAGAATATTCTTATACCCTAAACCTATAGGAATTCATTCATACATTCATTTGCAATATCAAACTAAAGTAGAGGTTGGTTACCATTAGCAAGAAAGAGGAAGATAAATAAGAAAAGCTAAGGAAGAAGATTAATTAAATCAAAGCTATTCAAATCTCTAACTCCTTAATCTCAAAGCTAAGGTGAATAATGACTACATCTCTTGTTTCTTAAATGTTTTCGGTTTTAAGGATAATCTGAATTTATTTGCAATGTTATGCCATGATTTTGAAGGATAAAATGTTTATATATGCTTGTTGATGATTTATGATTAACATATAGGTTTTATGATATGTTTTAATGTGAAAACTCTATCAAATGACATCTAAATGCCTTGCGATTTTAGATTTAGACCAGAAAAGATAATTTAGAAGTGGGTTTCAATTTTCATAATTTTCCGAGTTAATGTGGATTTTATATTAAATTTCTAGTGAGGAAATTGATTATTTGGGTTTAAAATTATTTATGGCTAAATAATACAAGTTTTGGGTCTGAAATTAATATATGTTAGAAAACATATTGAAAATGATTTTATGGAATTTCTGTAGAATTTTCCTAACTGTTTTAATAGATATATAAAATTATTTAAGGTATGGGACTTAAATGTGTTATATATTTATAAAAGAAGAAGGGGTATTTTGTAAATTATTTAAATTAATTGCTTCTGAAATTATGGCAGTAATTTTAGAAAAGAAAATTAGCAACCAATAATATTTTGACAAACAAGGCAGGTTAGTTAAAAAGTATTTCTTTTAAAGTTAAAAACAGATTTTACATACTTTTAGCACGTTTCGCCACTTTCGGCATAGGGGTTTCGATTGAGAGCTTCCGCCTCCATTACCATCGAAACCAATGCACATAGTATCAATAACTTGGTACATAGTAAATTGGACAAAGGCGGAAGGAACTGGGTCAAACCATAGGTTCCGATGGGGTCGAAGCATGACTTTGTTTTAAATGAAAATGCACCTACTTTACTTTCGAAGTGTTTGTTTTCGACTTGGTTGGCTTTCGACTGGGTCTAATTATTTAGAGGAATGGTTTCGAATGGGTTGCGCCTTTTGTTTTAAGTAAATGCTTTCGAAGGGGTCAAAACCCCTTGCTGCCGCTTTCTTACCTTTTGAAGTCAATGTTTTCGGAAGGTATACTTTGTTTTAAAACCCAAACCACTTCTCCAATGCTTTCGAAAGGGTTGGTTTCGACACCATTACTTCTTTACTTAGGAATAGCTTTCGAAAGAGTGCTTTCGACTTAAATATTTTATGACCCTTTTGCTCTATTGAAGGAACCCAAAGGTTTCAAAAGAGTTAATTTTAAATGGTTTCGAAAGGTTTCCACATGTTTTAATTGAACCCAAATTCTTTCAAAAGGTTTGATGTTTTAATGCTTTCGAATAGTTTAAAAGGAAGGTTTCCAAGGTTTAAAGAATGGTTTCGAAAGGGTGGTTTCCCAATGGTTTTGAAAGGTTTGAAAGGAAAGGTTTTCCAATGGTTTCGAAAGGCAATGTTTAAATATTTTAAAGATAGGATGTCAAAAGTTTTAAAGCTTTTGAAAGAAAGGTTTTTCAATGGTTTCAAAAGGAAGAGTTTGAATGGTTTCGAAAGGAATGTTTTGGCCTTTCGGCCTAGGTTATAAAGAAGGGTTTACTTGGTTTCGAAAGTGGTACTTTCAATGGATTCGAAATGGGTACTTTCAAAGGTTTAAATGTTTTCATCAACAAAGACTTGAGCAAAATATATATAACATGGCAAGATGATTTGAGTAAAGCATAGAGTATAAATTTTCCTTGTTTTAGGTTTGATTTAAAGGTTTAAATCATTTTGAGAAGAAATGGTTTTCAAGGAAAATTTAAGGGAAGATTACCCTAAGTAAAATGACTCAGATATTCGTATACCTGATGGGACAGGTATAGGGTCGCGCCCTATACATTAGCTATTAGCCCCAGCTAATTTAGTCCAAAATTCCAGTGTGTAGGGCTTTGTCACAGGTAAGACTAAAATTATGTTACACACAGATGGGAATATATATTTATACAGAGTTAGGTTATTAGTGAGCCCACAAAACCATTAGGATCATGTGACCCTGGGAGAAGTTAAGTTAAGGACAGATCGTCCAGAAGAGGAGTATCTAATAGGTGTTAGATTATTTGTTTATATATTGTTTGGTAGGCCCGAGTCAGCCAAAGGTTAGTAATTAGCCAAACAAAACAATAGTGTTCGGACAGATAGTTTATTTGTTACCTGACATGTAAGTTTACATGATAATGCTTTACAGTTTTAACCAATTTTGATTTGCAAAAGATATGTTTTAAAAGATACGTTTTCGGATAATTAAATCTGATCCCGGTCTCTTCGAAACGATCAGCACATTGGCCAATATTGATAGTCGGTTATTTAACTATCGCATTTAAACAACCATTCAACCAATTATTTTATTTCCCCTTGAAAGCACCAAGTCTTTTTAAAAATTTAGATTTTAAAAAAATTAAATCACTTTATCCAAAATATACACTTAAAAACATTTAAAATAAAACTATTTAAATCACTTTATTCAAAAATGATAGTTATGTAGTTCTATACTAATTTTCCAAGTAAAACTAAAGCCAAAACTACTTTTAAAATAAAGCTATTTTATAAAATATAAATATTTAATAATTTTTCCTTTAATCATAATACCACTTTAAATCTTTAAAACAATTAACTACTATAATTAACTTAATAAATATTTACCTTTAAAATCTTAAAACAATTAAATAATAATTTCATAAAAACATTCTTTTAAAACCCTTTAACTTATACTCAGAAATCTTCCTTTGAAAATACACCAGCCTTTCAAGAAATTACACTTTCCATTCCAACATAACCGTCTAATCATTTATAAATCCTTCTCAATTTATTCCAGTTTAATTTACGTCCCAAACCCGTAAATTTTCTTTTCCACGCTTTTTTTAAAAACAAAACCACTATTTATTTTTAAAACAAACTACCATCTCTTTATAAATTTCCATCGTGAATATAAAAATCCCAAATATCCACTGATATTTATTTCACCTTATCTATAAACCCAGTTTATAAATCCATAGCCTCATTCTCTTTTAAATCGCTATTTCAAAACACTTAATTGATTTTCAACTCGATTCTCTGAATTAAGTCACCTTTTAAAATTTATTTCCAGATTTATCCCAAATTTTATTCCAAAATCCATTTATTCCAGATTCATTTCTTTATTATGATTTAAAACTCTATTTAAATCTGAAATATCAATTCCCTATTCTACTTCACAATTCCCCTTTTATTTCTTTCCAAACATTTTTAAATCTTGAATTTTACAAATTAAAATCCTTTAATTCTTAAACAACATCGCTTAAGTCCTCAAAACTCCTTTATTTTCCCTTTTATTTAAAATATCTATTTTTCCCATATTCGGAATTTATTTAATAGGACTATAAAATCAAACTTTTTATCCTTTTCCAAATTCATTCTTTCAATTTATCCCAAACTCACTATAATTATTTTACTTAAAACTCTCTCTTTTACTTTCCTTCAAAAATCCAATCTTTATATTTTTGATATCTTCAAATACCCAAGATATATTCAGCAAAACCCATAGCATTTAATACTTCCAATTTCCAATATAATCTATCACAGATAATCAAATAAATCATATCACAGACTATGAAAATAAATTTCAATATTTTTGAGGAATCCAGTTGGATCCCTCCAACCTGTTTTCCCTGCATCCACAGACGTTAGCTCAATATAAAAATACCAATCCCACTTTGAGGGGGATATCGCGGTATATAGGGTTATCCGCTATTATGCGGGTCGCATAGGGTCTCATCCGCTATATAATGCGGGAATATCAATCACTCCAATATATATATACTACTATATATATAATATCACATCCAGACTGATAACACATCATCAATTCAAGCAATCAACCAATAATTTAAATTTTAACTATTTAAATTCACCAGCAATCCAACTTGAGTGAGATTAACTCACCTTTGACTTTATTGCATCGATTCCAGCAACGAACCAACCCGGTTGGTTCCATTTGATTCTGGACCTTGTATAAATGAAATTTCTGAATTTCATTAGCATTTGCCCTGATTTGACTACCATTACCATTCTCACTTTAAATTTAAATTTATTAGGTTGATAAAATTCCCAATTTTATCTTACTGTAAATTTCTGATAATTTAAATAATGAACAACAAATTAAATTAAAGTTTTTACTTAACATTAAATTAAAACACACCTTACTGTTTAAAATTTTCTTTCTTTCTTTCTATTATTGATTTCAGACTAAAATAAATTTAATGAATTTCCAAATTTACAAATAAATTACAGATTTCATTTACCAGTTTTTAAACTTAAGTAGCTTCTAAATTAAAATGTTAAAAATCACGTTACCTATTCAAACGAGAGAACCCAAAGGCATCGAGCAATCTTCCACCAGTACGTGCACCCCTTGTCGATCGCGCTACCCCTTCACGAACTCGACCCACTCTCGACAATCGAGTCGCTCCCCTAAATCGTGACCCGACACCATCGCAGCTACCCCTGCTCGCGACTCCCACTATGACACTGCGCAACCTCCAATATGGTCGGAGGTTCTTCCTTCCCAAGCGAGTCCAAAAACCATCCCATATCTTGAATCGACTCGCCCATCCCTCCAAATTCGAACCCTGGATCTCGAATACTCCTTGAAAACGGCGAGCCTCTCCAACACTGCCGCACTCTGCACTATCGAAAGTGGACTCGATCCTTGAATCAAGCACTGCGATTTCGATATGGATAAAAGGGAAGAAAGGGGAAATTTGTGACCCTCTCCGAACACTTTTGTTTGAACTGAAAAAGAACGCGTGGGAGAGAACGCGATTGGATTTTTGCTTTTAGTTCGGCATCTCATATATATATATATATTAAAGGAAGCTGGCATTGTGAGACCGAGTAGAAGAGAGGGGAAGGGATATGCTTATACTTGCAAGAATGGAACAGCACGTCTATTTATTTTAAAAGGGCTAACGTATACATATACAAAGGATATGGATTTTTTTACATATCTTTCTGCCTGTCACTGTTCAATCAAAGGATGGAGATAGGGTGGCTTTCATAGGTATAGGGTAGGATGGCTGAGATGAAAGAATGGTGGCTGATGGAAAGGAGTGTGACAGCCTAGTCTAGTCAAATGCATATATATATATGTGTGTGTGTATATATATTGTTTTAAATTCAAAATTATCTTACTAAAAATTTGAATCCCAAACGAGGTATGCCGCCAGGCGTTCATAATGTTATACCCCTATTCCGAACGCAATGGAAAAGGTTTCGAGTCCTAACTCGATCGTATGGAGAAGATAGCTTTTTGAACCCAGTTATTATATTGAATTTTCAATTTAGATTTCAGCGCGTTTACATATCATACGACCACACGCTAACCCCAAACACTACGAAATTTGAAATCCGATAATAATACAATATTACGGATCCAATGGAACTGGTTTCGTCGAAATCCAAGACTGTGCCTCGGAAGGCTATTTTAAATATCATTTTAAACGATATATTTTTAAAACTAAACAAATCACCTTTAAATTCAAATTTAAAAATCCTATCATCTTCAGTATTATTAATATAAATTTTATAAGCCTTCAAATTATTTTTAACAAGCTTGAAACTCCCATTTTAATATTTTACCCAATTTCCAATTATTAAATTCAATAATTTAATTATCAAATAAATAGCTACATTTGAAATTCAAGTTAAAACTTAACTTTTAAATATTTTAAAATCACTTAAATATTCCGATTTCAAATGTCCAAAATTTTGGGTCGTTACATTCCTCCCCCCTTAAAAGAATTTTGTCCCCGAAATTGCTAGTTAAGAAGAATGGTTCATAACCCCGTTAACTATTTTCCCAAAGCCAAACAGTTTTTGACAACTTCCCAAAACAATCTTTTCATTAAAGACAAACTGACACCCTTACTAACTTTCCAAACTCATCCATCTGTTCCAAATAATATTATTCCCTCAATAGTTCAAATTATAGTTTAAACCAAATTTAAACTACCAAAATTTTCTAACTCCTTAAATTTTCGAAATTTTTTGCCAGCGTCTCCTTTGCGCGGCTTGATCGGAACAACTACAAAACGCCTCTACGAGCCCCAAATTTCCAAAAGAAAACAAAAGCCAAGTGGCTAGATCAGAAAATCATCAAATTTCATATGAAAATTTAAATACATACCATTTGTCGGGCAATTCAAATTTATCTTCTGAAAAAACATCAATTTATCCTTTGCTTTTAAATACCTGCACCCCACTTAGCAACAATATCCAATCACAACGTTCAAAATCATTTTCTTCATTTCTTTACAAAATTTTCAATATTTACTTCACTTAATCCCGTACGATGCACACATATATCATTCGTACGCAATATCAAATCTAATCACTTACTCGATCACACAATTTCACTTCCGAACTAGTATCGTCCACCCGACTCTCTAGTGCAGACTCAGATCTGGTTTCTTGACCAGAAACCGTCATTCTCCTTGCATAGCCATACTATGATAGAGAATTTCCAGAATCAATCAAAAATCCATATCCAGGGTTCACCGTCGAAAATCGAGTGAAAAATCCCAACTCGGATCGATAAAACTATCTCAAAGTCTATGCTCGAATCTGGATCAAATCGTCATGCGAAAATAATATACGTACATCCTACGTATTTATCTCAATTGATTATTAGTTATATCAATTCTCTTTTTTATTCACATTTATTTTGATTCCATACACTTATTCTCAATTATCCCATTTCACCACTTTTTATTAAACCTTCATTCAAATATTAACTTAGTATATCTTCCCAATACCAATTTTACTTAAGAATTTCTCTTAATTTTGTTAAGTTTATTATAAATATCTTATACAACCTTTTATTGTTATTTTTCCACTTCACCATTGAATTTTATATCCACTTTTTTTTTCCAATTTAAATTTTCGGTTCCATTTGAATTCAATTTGTTTTCCAAGTCCCTAAACATTGAATTTACCAATCGTCTCTCAATCTACATTTGGTTTACTAATTATTTCAAATTAGTTCCATCTACCAATTCATTTCAAATTTAATGAACCTTATTTTCAATCAAATTTCATGTTCAAAACTTTTACTTTATTTAGTCCCACTTGAACTGATTCCTCAACTTCACTTGACTTATCTCAATTCAAATTAAACATCATTCCAATCTTAAATTCCAATTTCATCTATTCACAAATTAAATTAAGTTGTTCATTTACAAATCTATTTCCAACTTAATAATTTTTTATTCAATATTTTTTTTTCTTTTCATTCATTTAGCCTACTTATGCCACAATCCACATACCTCAAATTTATTTTACTTACATAATACAAGGTGTATTTTTACTTCAATTCAAATCTTACAAGTCTTCAAACTTATTGATATTCTATAAACATTTTTAAACCAACCCCAGAGTCTTTAAACAATCACTTTAGTATTTCAAAAATAATTTTTTTGAAATCAATTGTATCCAAAATCCTTTGGTATACCCAATTATTCCTTTGTATTTCAAAATCAAAACAGTTTTGCACACAACCCTAGTTTAACCATTCAGGCAGTAATTTCTCCCTTGGAAATTCGAAAATGAATATCGATGATGCTGCAGTCATCACCGAAGTTATTTCCAACGACCGAAGTGAGTTTTAGTGCTTTTACTTCTTTAAAAACATTTTCAAATATTTTCAAATTCCAAATCTCACCAGATTTTATATCCAATTCAAAAATATTTCCGAATAATATCACTATTATTACTCCAAAGCCTTTGAAAATCATTTTCCAACTCAAAGGGAATTAAATTTCCCAAATTTTGAATTTCAAATCCTTTCAATCTATATTCAAATATTACTCTGAAATTTTATCCCATTTCAATTTATAAGTCCCATTTATAATTCACATTCACAAATTCCATTCTGTTATATGAATTTATTTCTTAACTTTTTGGTTATAACATTAATTTCTTATTTTAATTTCTACACAACAATGATAATAGTTTAATATTATCATTCCCTAACAACCAAGAAACCATATATTATAATAATTTACAAAAATTAATTCTTTTATATACGAAAATAATTTTGGGCAAAATTATTTCATTTACCCCATTTTAAAACAATACTATGTCGAATTGTTCTATTCAAGTGTTTAGATATCTCTATCAATAACGTTAATTACTCGTATTGACCAGAATCCATAAGCCACTTAACAAACCAATCAACACAATATAAAACGATTTTGTATTCACTAACAAATACGTGCTCATATCTATTAATACGCTCAAACTCATTCTAGGGCACTACTGACCCTATCTCTACTGAGTAATTCCCACCAGAGCCAAGGTTCTCGCTTAACCTTCGGCTCTGATACCAAAATGTAACGACCCGGTTTTTCGACCTCCAAAAATCAACATCAATACGTCCATGGTATTACATGCCGAACAATCGAATGTCGGAAATACCCGACCGTAAGAGAAAGAAGAAAGAGGTAGAAGAAGAAAATAGAAAACAACATCAGAATCTCACAATCGCAGCGGAACAATATATAATAGATAACAACTGATCTTTATTCAAAAAGAACTATTACTGTTTTATAAATTATATCATCGAAGCACACACCAAACAATAACACAATACTGGACAGCTATAATAACTTGTCCTCACAAAACTGACTATACAACATACCATACACAACGAAATATAAGTCAGATACGTGATATACATCTCGCCATCCAACTCGTCTCCTGAGCTCCACAGCATCCTATCCTGTATCTGTAATACTCGGTCTGACCCGAGCATTATAATAAAATGACACCCAAGTCAGTCTAGAAAACCAGCGTGAGAAAACACACTCAATTGTATTATTAAAGCTTTCAAAATCATTTGAAAATCAAAGATATCTCGTAAGACCACGCCACAAATAAACATGCCAAGATTTTACCTTACGATAACCAAAACATTTTTATCAAATCCGTCTGATATTATAATAGTGTCTATAGAAAGTAAAATAGAATCTAGCTGAAATGCTTACATCTCACGTTCCAGGAATAGTTGGGCACAATCAAAACCGTACGGGCGCTTATTGGAGAATGGATTCCATACAATGGCAGGGCTACTGGGGTACCATCCGTCACAGTACCTGGCCTAAATCAGAGTACCGAGGACCACTCCCGATCCCCTGCAACACAAGACCGGAGCTACCCCTTAATGGATAGTCCGAATAAGATCACCCCGCGGTTGGGATCAGCGACCGCCACACAACCGAGATCAAAAAGGGACTCTAGACAGAGATGACCTTACACTAATTGGGTGCTACCCACTTAGCCTTGCTGCACCTCCACTGTTTTAGCCATTCCCGGTTGATGAGGCTTGAGGCTAAACATTACCTTTTAGGAACGAATTTCACTTAGAATGCTCATCGTCCTCCAGTGATGATGTTCTGATAGCATTCGTCCATACAAGTTGCCCTGGGTCTGGACAAACCGAATCACCGTCTTCATCACCTTCACGGTATTCATTCGCTACGTTCAAACCGGATCGAAGTGGTTTTTGGATAATTAAATCTGATCCCGGTCTCTTCGAAACGATCAGCGCATTGGCCAATATTGATAGTCGGTTATTTAACTATCACATTTAAACAACCATTCAACCAATTATTTTATTTCCCCTGAAAAGAACCAAGTCTTTTTAAAAATTTAGATTTTAAACAAATTAAATAACTTTATCCAAAATATACACTTAAAAACATTTAAAATAAAACTATTTAAATCAATTTATTCAAAAATGATAGTTATGTAATTCTATACTAATTTTCCAAGTAAAACTTAAGCCAAAACTACTTTTAAAATAAAGCTATTTTATAAAATATAAATACTTAATAATTTTTCACTTAATCATAATACCACTTTAAATATTTAATACAATTAACTACTATAATTAACTTAATAAATATTTACCTTTAAAATCTTAAAACAATTAAATAATAATTTCCTAAAAACATTCTTTTAAAACCCTTTAACATATACTCAGAAATCTTCCTTTGAAAATACACTTAGCCTTTCAGAAAATTACACTTTCCATTCCAACATAACTGTCTAATCATTTATAAATCCTTCTGGATTTATTCTAGTTTAATTTACTCCCCAAACCCGTAAATTTTCTTTTCCGCACTTTTTAAAAAAAAATAAAACCACTATTTATTTTTAAAACAAACTACCATCTATTTATAAATTTCCATCGTGAATTTAAAAATCCCAAATATCCACTGATATTTATTTCACCTTATTTATAAACCCAGTTTATAAATCCATAGCCTCATTCTCTTTTAATCGCTATTTCAAAACACTAAATCGATTTTCAACTCGATTCTCTGAATTAAATCCCCTTTTAAAATTTCCAGATTTATCCCAAATTTTATTCCAAAATCCATTTATTCCAGATTCACTTCTTTATTATGATTTAAAACCCTATTTAAATCTGAAATATCAATTCCCTATTCTACTTCACAATTCCCCTTTTTATTTCTTTCTAAACATTTTTAAATCTTGAATTTTACAAATAAAAATCCTTTAATTCTTAAACAACATCGCTTAAGTCCTCAAAACTCCTTTATTTTCCTTTTTATTTAAAATCTTTATTTTTCCCATATTCGGAATTTATTTAATAGGACTTTAAAATCAAAAATTTTATCCTTTTCCAAATTCATTCTTTCAATTTATCCCAAACTCACTATAATTATTCTACTTAAAACTCTCTCTTTTACTTTACTTCAAAAATCCAATCTTTATATTTTTGATATCTTCAAATACCCAAGATATATTCAGCAAAACCCATAGCATTCAATACTTCCAATTTCCAATATAATATGTCATAAATAATCAAATAAATCATATCACAGACTATGAAAATAAATTTCAATATTTTTTAGTAATCCAGTTGTATCCCTCCAACCTGTTTTCCCTGCATCCACAGACGTTAGCTCAATATAAAAATACCAATCCCACTTTGAGGGGGATATCGCGGTATATAGGGTTATCCGCTATTATGCGGGGCGCATAGGGTCTCATCCACTATATAATGCGGGAATATCAATCACTCCAATATATATACTACTATATATACATAATATCACATCCAGACTGATAACACATCATCAATTCAAGCAATCAACCAATAATTTAAATTTTAAATATTTAAATTCACCAGCAATCCAACTTGAGTGAGATTAACTCACCTTTGATTTTATTGCATCGATTCCAGCAGCGAACCAACCCGGTTGGTTCCATTTGATTATGGACCTTGTATAAATGAAATTTCCGAATTTCATTAGCATTTGCCCTGATTTAACTACCATTACCATTCTCACTTTAAATTTAAATTTATTAGGTTGATAAAAATCCCAAATTTATCTTATTGTAAATTTCTGATAATTTAAATAATGAACTACAAATTAAATTAAAGTTTTTACTTAACATTAAATTAAAACACACCTTACTGTTTAAAATTTTCTTTCTTTTCTTTTTGTTATTGATTTCAGACTAAAATAAATTTAATAAATTTCCAAATTTACAAATAAATCACATATTTCATTTACCAGTTTTTAAACTTAAGTAGCTTCTAAATTAAAATGTTAAAAATCACGTTACCTATTCGAACGAGAGAACCCAAAAGCATCGAGCAGTCTTCCACCACTATGTGCACCCCTTGTCGATCGCGCTACCCCTTCACGAACTCGACCCACTCTCAACAATCGAGCTGCTCCCCTGAATCGTGACCCGACACCATCGCAGCTACCCCTGCTCGTGACTCCCACTATGACACCGCGCAACCTCCAATATGGTCGGAGGTTCTTCCTTCCCAAGCGAGTCCAAAAACCATCCCATATCTCGAATCGACTCGCCCATCCCTTTAAATTCAAACCCTGGATCTCGAATACTCCTTGACAATGGCGAGCCTCTCCAACACTGCCGCACTCTGCACATTCCAAAGTGGACTCGATCCTCGAATCGAGCACTGCGATTTTGATATGAATAAAATGGAAGAGAGGGGAAATTCGTGACCCTCTCCGAACACTTTTGTTTGAACTGAAAAAGAACGCGGGGGAGAGAACGCGATTGGATTTTTGCTTTTAGTTCGGCAGCTTATATATATATATATATATATATATATTAAAGGAAGCTGGCATTGTGAGACCGAGTAGAAGAGAGGGGAAGGGATATGCTTATACTTGCAAGAATGGAACAGCACGTCTATTTATTTTAAAAGGGCTAACGTATACATATACAAAGGATATGGATTTTTTTTACATATCTTTCTGCCTGTCACTGTTTAATCAGAGGATGGAGATAGGGTGGCTTGCATAGGTATAGGGTAGGATGGCTGAGATGAAAGAATGGTGGCTGATGGAAAGGAGTGTGACAGCCTAGTCTAGTCAAATGCATATATATGTGTGTGTGTGTATTGTTTTGAATTCAAAAATAGCTAACTAAAAATTTGAATCCCAAACGAGGCATGCTGCCAGGCATTCGTAATGTTATACCCCTATTCCAAATGCAATGGAAAAGGTTTCGAGTCCTAACTCGATCGTATGGAGAAGATAGCTTTTTGAACCCAGTTATTATATTGAGTTTTCGATATAGATTTCAGCACGTTTACATATCGTACGACCACACGCTAACCCCAAATGCTATGAAATTTGAAATCCGATAATAATACAATATTACGTATCCAATGGAATTGGTTTCGTCGAAATCCGAGACTGTGCCTCGGAAGGCTATTTTAAATGTCATTTTAAACGATATATTTTTAAAACTGAACAAATCACCTTTATATTCAAATTTAAAACTCCTATCATCTTCAGTATTATTAATATAAATTTTATAAGCCTTCAAATTATTTTTAACAAGCTTGAAACTCCCAATTTAATATTTTACCCAATTTCCAATTATTAAATTCAATAATTTAATTATCAAATAAATAGCTACATTTGAAATTCAAGTTAAAACTTAACTTTTAAATATTTTAAAATTACTTAAATATTCCGATTTCAAATGTCCAAAATTCCGGGTCGTTATAGGTATGAAGGATAAGGTGGGTCAGAATACATGGCTCGGTCAAAGGCGAAGGTCACACGTGGCTCGGTCTAGGTGGATCAGCAGATGCCACTCGGTCAAGGAAGAAAGGTCATGCATGGGTCGGCCAAGGTAGGTCGGTCGGGCCTGGTTTGGCGCTTATGGTTCATTCATAATGATTTAGCACGTATGGATCGACGTACCTGGGACAGTGCATCCTAAGGTGAGTCGACGTGTTACCTGGTGTTTCCTTGCTTCGAGTTCCAACACCATTTGCTTCGAGTTGATCAGAGAGATGCTTCGAGTCATTCACAAGTAACCCCTGGTTCGGGCAGAGTCGCTTGGTGTACCTGGTTCGGACATCCTGAAGCATCACTTGTGGG
The DNA here is from genome assembly GCA_030737815.1 of Allium fistulosum. Taxonomy (NCBI): domain Eukaryota; kingdom Viridiplantae; phylum Streptophyta; class Magnoliopsida; order Asparagales; family Amaryllidaceae; genus Allium; species Allium fistulosum. The sequence goes on along the minus strand of CM060903.1, from coordinate 695,701,418 downwards.
CCGAGTCGTCTTGGTCACAGGCTTGCGCAGGGGATCAAGCCTGTCTTCGTCTATAAATAGAGGGGCAGGGGTACAGTTGAAATGGACCTTTTTTTGAGAACTCTAGGGATACTCTTCCATTTTCTATACTCACTTCTTTTCTGTTAAAATTTGTACTCAAGTTGTTTGTTTACGGATTGTATCTGTACTCAAGTGATTGGAAAAGTAATGAAGATTATATTCAAAGTGGACGTAGGCAATTATGCTGAACCACTATAAATCTGGTGTTCTTGTTTTTGTTATTCCTTTTGCATTCAACTGTGTTACTTCTCTGCTTTAATTTACTTTCTTCATTAATCTCTCTACACAATTCTATTTAAGGGTGTTAGTGACCAATTTTGGTGCTAACACACTGGGAACGCACAACAGATGGGCTTGGTTCCAGTTGAAGTATTAAATTCCCCAGGTATAAACATGATAGAAATCGATCGGACACTGGAAGAAGAGCATGAGAGGGAATTGTGGATAACTCCTATCAAAGAATATTTGCTACGTGGAGTCCTACAAGATCAAAGAAATGAAAAGCAACAAGTCCTTCGTAAAGCTTTGCTATATGTCATGCAAGGAGGAATTATGTACAGAAAAGGTTTTTCAATTCCCCTACTCCGGTGTGTCGTTCATGATGAGATAAATCTTAACCTAAAAGAAGTTCATGAAGGGGAATGTGGCGACCACACTGGGGAGCAAACTGTGGCGAAGAAAATATTTCGTTACTAGTATTATTGGCCAACTGTCAATTGAGATGCCTCTGACTATGTAAGATGATGCGATAAGTGCCAGATATATGCAAAAGTTCCAAGAGCTCCGCTGACAGAAATCACGCAAATGGTCAACCAATGGCCGTTTGCCGTGTGGGGTATAGACATTATCGGTTCCCTACCAATCTTTAAAGGTGGCGCAAAGTACATTATCGTCGCAGTTTATTATTTCACCAAATGGCCCGATGCAGAACCTTTAGCCATGATCACAACCAAGAAAGTAATCGACTTTATTATCCAAAACATCATATGTCGTTTCGGTCTTCCACGAACTATTGTAACAGATAATGAGACTCAATTAGACAGTGTTGAATTCAAAGACTTCTATTAGAGATATCATATTGAAAAGAGATTTGCAGTGGTCACTCATCCTTAAGCAAATGGACAGGTTGAAGCTGTGAAAAAAGTTATAAAGTCCATTTTGAAGAAGCGTTTGGAAAAGTCTAGAGGCTAGTGGGTGGATGAACTCCCGACAGCAATGTGGGTTTATAGGATCACCTACAAATTCATGACAAGCCATACTTCATTTGCCCTTGTTTACGATTCCAAAGCCGTCATTCTTGTTGAGCTCGAGGTTCCGTCTCATCAAGTGACTTACTATGATCCCAAAATGAATAAAGATCTCCTTTTGGAATCTCTTGACTTTATAGATGAGAAGCGCGAGGAAGCCGATCTGAGGGTAGTTGCGTATCGACACCGAGTCACCCGGTATTACAACATTAAAGATCGACCTAAAACCTTTGAAATCGGCAATCTCGTCCTGAAATGGGTTTTTCCTACCCAATTGCACATGAATCCAATCTGGAAAGGACCATACATTGAACAAAGGCTTGGAGAGGGAACTTTCAAGCTAGCGACTGTGGATGGAACCACACTTCCAAGGGCGTGGAATAGCAAGCATTTACGACGCTATTTCACTTAGTTTAACTCTTTTTCATTTCAGTTGTATTTGCTTTTAGAATTTGCTTTAGCATTTGATTTTCCTGATATGTAATAAGATAGATTATGTTATTTCTTTCCATTTAGCGAATAAATTTTCGGACTTCCTTTATATTTATATTTGTTGTGCATTTATGTATCAGTTACATGACGAAACTGATTGATGTTGATATGTTCGAAAAGATTCCCATAGTTTGAAATTAATTAATTACACTAGTTCCCGATGGGACTAAACAAGATGGGCTTGGTCATGTTGCTTATTTGATAACTGAATATACATATTGGAGGGATCACACGTCAAAAGGAAAATATTGGAGGGATTGGCATATATTCCTTGGAAGGGATCGGCAGAGAGCAGTGCACAAGTAATGTTGAGTCAAAGATCAAGCAATAACTCGAGTTTCAGTTATCCAAATGATGTGAAAATTGGGGGTTGAACATATTTTAGCATTATAAAGCCTTTGTAGGGATCGCTCCCCAAAATTCAACCAAAAAAGGGATTGGTACCGATCCCTCCACATTGGCAATTAGACCTAGCGATCCCTCTAGTGGTCCTATGTGGATTGGAAGGTCCTTAAGCCCAAATTTTAGAGAGATAAGTGGTCGTCTTCACCTATAAATACTGGCATGATGGATCATTCTAAGGATCTTTACGCTGCTTGTTACTCTAGACTCTATTGTAATCAAGTGTTTGCTATTTTCTACTACTGTAATCAAGCTTATAAGTGATTAATAAAGAATAATCTTCAAAGTGGATGTAGGCATACAATGCCGAACCACTATAATTTTTTGTGTCTCTGATTATAGTTGATTCTCGGTTACTTGTTGATTTATCTACTCAGTTTAATTTTTGTCTTTCTTCATTTACTTCTCTACAGAAAACTATTCTTGGGTGTTTGTGCAATTTAGTTGCAAACAATACTCTTAAGTTGTTTGGAGCACCTAGTTTTCTCCTTCTTTTCTTTTCCACGTCGTGCCTTCAACCCTTCACCACTTCTGCCAATCCATGATTTTTGTGGTGAACGAACTCAACTTGACTTAAATGATTCTTTCTTTCTTGCTCGATCGTTGCATCTAAGTCCTTAACTTTTTGATCGGTGACCACTGTGCCTTCATCAACTCATTGACCTCTACATCAGCAATAGTCTCATTATTCTGACCTGATGTCAGTTGAAGTCCGGTAATCTCAGTCTCTAAACTCTCAGCATATTTTGAGATCTACTCATCCAACCTTCTCCAGATAAAGTGTTGATCGTACATGCCCCTAATGTATGATATCGTCTGATCCTTAATATACAAAGGAATATCTTTCAGATTTGAATCAAATTTGATGCCTTTAAAATTGGTCTTCGGAAAGCGACGTTGCAATTCAGCTATTTAAGGATTTGAAGCGATCGGCTGCTCTATTTTGATAATATGATGTTCTGTAGGTTGTTCAATAGATGCTTTATCAGCTCTACATCAAGTGGAATCTATTACAGAGGATTTCGATAGGCGGTGAGAGTGCTGAGAAGTATGAGACAACACCGTTTGTTTGGTGGAGAGGGAAGCACGAGAAAGGTCATCGCGAAGAACGTCATCATGGCAACTACAGTGTTTTTCTGAACCCCTAGATGGGGGTGACCTAGACCTAGATCGACGCCTAGATGATGAGTCATGTGACCTATAGTCTTCTCTTTGCTTCCTCGATCACGGCTTGAGCGCCGACTAGAGCCGGAATCATGGTTGGACTTGTACGGGCGTGCACTTGGTTGGTGCCTCGCTTGGTATTCCATTTGATCCTGAAGATCCTCATACAACCCACATCATTCCATGGAACCTACGAATAAAATGAAAACAAATCAGCTTTGACAAGACAAGTGTTATCCCGCCTTTTGGCAAGGCCAGGACACCAAGGGATTGATTGGATTCCGGATATCGCTTGTCATGGATATCAGTGAATTTTGCCCGAGTCCGAATCGAGCTACAATTGGTGAGACATGACTAGCAGAGCAAAGGAAGCCAACGTTCCAAGTTTCAAGTCAATCCAAGTTCGTATGCTCAAGCTATGATGGATACAAGTTGGAGGAAAAAGCATGTTTTCGTATCCATCCGATATGTTCCTTTCGTATCCATCAGGGGACTTCGTTTCGCATCGATGGAGGTAGCCGTGTTATGGGTCCATCGAGTTCGTATCGATCGGTTCGTGTCCATCGATAATTAGTGCAACTCGTATCGATTGACTAAGTGTCTTATTCACAACCATCAGGAAGCCTTGCTTCGTATCCATCCAGCCCGTGTCCATCATCCGTTTCACATTGGCAAATTCCCACGACTTCGTAACGATTAGGTTGACAATGTTCGAACCCATCGAGTTCGCATCGGTTAGCTTTGTATCCATCAACAGATGACGTGTCTCGCAACCATCAGTTAATGTCTACTTCGTATCCATCGGACCAGTGCTCTTCGTATCCATCGGAGAACCTCACTTCGAATCCATGCCCAATGACTTATCCGTATCCAACAAGTCAACTGACTAGGGTGACGTGTACTCCATCGAACCAAACGAGGCGAGATACATGGAGTCGAAGCGGTCAACGCGGAGTGAATACTGGATCGAAACGAAGTGCGCGCGCCACATCATCTCAGAAGCACGTGCAGCGATCGATACGATGAGATCAACTCGAAGCCAGGGAGTCGAACGAAACAGCCAGTGATGAACGCCATTTCATATCGACTGTATCTCGCAATCCACTGGTCCAAATCCAATGAGATTTTCAGGGAAGCTTGCATACACACTGAAGAATGTCCCTGCCAAATTTCAGATTAATTGGACATCATCTTGATCGATACGAAATGGATTCGTATCGATCGCAGATCGAGGCGAAACTTTCTGGAAATGGTCGCATGGGCCCCCTCACGTGCCAGACCAAGTCTCCCGGAGTTTGAACGAAATCTCAGCCTCCTACACCTATAAATAGAGCCCCAGAACATACAGAAAGGGGATCTTTTTTCTGAAGCATCCAGACTCTGCCGGATTGAGATCTGCATCTTATTCCTACTGTTGAATTCGAATTCTAAACTGTAATTCGCTGTTGTTTGTTGTAATAGCTTGTAATCGTTGAAAGAGAATCAATAAAATCGTCAAAACTTCATAGTGGACGTAGGCAACACGCCGAACCACTCTAAATCGCTTGTCTTTGCATTTTACATTTCTGTTTGTTGGAGTTTTTGTTAGATAATCTCTGTTTTACATTTACATTCTTCATTTTATCTCTTCAAATAACTCCCGAAGAGTGTTGTGCCTATTTTTGGTACAAACACTTTGGTGCTTTCACCGAGAAAACCAGTTTTTTCTCCTGCTCCTTGGATCTACCGTCGATACCGGATTGCATAAATCCAAGAGGAAGATCCAGATATCTGATCTGGAATCCTACCATTCTATTCAGATTTGCATAAAATCTAGGAAAGGACTCCACCACTGAAAATGGTTAGCACAAGAACTGCCGCTACCTCCGCTGATCAAGAAGGTCGGGATAGACAGAATCCTACACAGCAGCCTTCTTCCAATCAAGACAACACTGCTCACTCGGATCCATCCGGACTAGTCACCCGACAAGAGTTCCAAGTGTTGATCCAAGAACTGACCCAAAGCCGGCAACAGTTGGCTGAACAGTTGCGCGCCAATGTTGAATTGACCAACCAACTAAACCGCCAAAGCCGTAGAAGGTCTAGGAGGGACGATGTTTCCCATGCGTCTACTGAGAGTTCAGCTTCGTCTGACTATCACCACAGGTCTACCCGTCCCCGGCTAGAGGGAAGTCACGCTCAAACTACTGGATATCAACCCGCCTTGACCGTCGGGCAGTTAAGGACAGGGCCGTCGACCAGCTTCCAAACAGGGCCCTCAACATGAGGAGGCACTGCTCCACAGTACACCACGGACAACCGCGCTACAACCGCCGCTGTAGATACGAGGGTTGATACCCGGAATCAGTCAGAGCCGAACAATCAACAGCGTGGACATACTCCTGAACCATATGTCCCACAAGACGCTGAGCCAAGGAGGCGAAATACGGACCGTCGACAGCGCCCAGTCCAAACTCGCACTGTGGAACCCGACCACACCTTAGCTCGGCATGCCCAGAATGTTCCAGTGTCAGATATCTTGACCATGATACGTCAGATGATACGCGAGATTCAGGGGCTCACTAATGATGATTGGGGAATCTCCCGTAGTCATACCCCTTTCAAAGACGAGATATTATACGCTGAACCCCCTCGGCGATTCAGAATGCCAACTCTCCCAATGTATGAAGTAAATAGTGACCCCAATCAACATATTTTATAATATGAATGGTCAATGAGTGCTTCAAGGGCTGACAATGCAGTGAAGTGTCGAAGTTTCCCCATCTCTCTGGGGGGAATCATGATAATGTGGTTTACATGCCTACCACCTAGATCTATTTCTTTGTTCGATCAACTGGCCAAGAGGTTTGTAGAACAGTTTCGTATGCATGTTGCTAGGCCCAAAGACGTTAATACCCTATCCAGTGTCACTCAAGCTCATGGAGAGACGCTTAGGCGTTACTTAGAAAGGTTCCACGCAGCATGTGTTGAGATTAGTAATCCCAACGATAACTCAATCTTGATGGCTTTGACCAAGGGGATTGATCCCGATTCTGAGTTTGGGAATTGGCTAGCTGGAAAGACACCCGCATCGTTGGACCGTTTCTACTCCAAAGCCGCTCAGTTCTTACGGCAAGAGGACGCGAAACAGTCTAGGAAGCAAGACGATGTGAGGCCCAGTATTGAGGGAATACAGAGTAATGTGGCGGTTAAACAGTCCGGTGAGAGTTCCGGAAAAGTTCAACTGAATATACAGAACAAGCAAACCCAGCCGAGAGGAAACAATGGCCAGGATAAGAAAAGAGATCAGAACCGAGGCCCACGACGTAGGGCTCAGATGTTTGACAATTACACACCGTTGAATACGTCATTGGAAACGTATATTTACAGACTTGCAACACTGTACAGTATAAGAAGCCTGCTCTGAAACCCTCATCGGAGAGGCAGGTTCAAACAGGGAAGTTCTGTAGATTCCATGAAAGCTACGGCCACAATACCAATGAGTGTCGACATTTGCAGGACCTCATCGAGAAGTTGATCAGAGAAAGGAAGTTAGATCAGTTTGTGCGGGTTCCGCAGTCTGGTGGAGCGGGCCCTTCGAATCAAAATCGTTCACAAAATCAGGAAAGACAGGAAGAACCTGCTCGTACGGGCGGGAGGTTGGTTATCAACACGATATGTGGTGGTCCTCACCCAGCAGACAGAAGCTGGGGGGAAATGGAGTCGTATGCTAGTTCTATCAGGCATGCGGACTTCGAATGTTGTAGTAATTGTGAAGACGGAACTCCGGTTAAACAACAAAAGATAATATCTGATGATATCGTGTTCAGGAGCCGAGACGCTGATAAGGTCGAAGCCCCTACAATCGACCCACTAGTCATATCTGCCCAGGTAGGTCCTGCTTGGATGAAGAGGATCCTGGTTGACTGTGGGAGCTCTGTGAATATCTTGCTTAAACGGGCTTACGACTTAATGAAAATGGAGGCAAAGGATTTGAAACCCTGCCTGTCCCGAATCCACGGTTTTAACGGGAGTGCCACGATACCCATTGGAGTAACTGAAATACCGGTTGAGTTGGGGGTTGGAGAACGCCGGAGAGTCCGGATGTTACAATTTGTTGTCTTAGAGATTGATTCACCTTATAATGCGTTTTAGGGCCGACCGGCCCTAGCTGAGTTCAGGGCGGCCATCGCCCCATGGTGTTTGACTCTGAAGTTCCCCATCGATTGTGGGATTGGAGTCGTTCAAGGAGATCAGGCCACGGGGAGAGCCTGTTATGTTGCTGAGCTGCGCGGGGCGCAGCGTAAAGAGAAGGGAAAGGTCGTAGAGGAATCTCTCTACGTCCGTTCTATTGATAATTGACAATTGATGCCTGGGCCTCGGCCCGGGCATCACAACCAATTCCTGAAAGACCTTGACCATAGGGACAATGAGGATAAAGACGAATCTAAGGAGAGTCAAGCTTCTCCGGCCGAACTGACTATGGATGTCCCGATCAGTGAGGATGATGATTTAAGGATGCTAAAAGTTGGGTCTCAACTGAGCAAGCAGACACAACAAGAATTGGTTGAATTTCTCCCGGCGAATCTCGACGTCTTCGCCTGGACACACTCCGACATGTGCGGGATCTCGCCAAATATTGCAAGTCACTCCCTGAATATAGATCCGCGATATGTCCCGGTCAAGCAGAAAAGGCGCGGTATGGATCTAGAGAGATCTGCCGCCCTTAAGGAGGAGGTTGATAAGTTACAATCGAATGGTTTTATTCGAGATGCCTTGTACCCAGAATGGGTGTCCAACCCCGTACTGGTTCGAAAGCCGAACGGGAAATGGAGAACTTGCGTCGATTACTCTGACTTAAACAAGGCTTGTCCAAAAGATAGTTTCCCGCTTCCTCGAATTGACCAGCTCGTAGATTCGACAGCCGGACATGAATTATTATCTTTTATGGATGCTTATTCTGGCTACAATCAAATACCCATGCATTTGCCTAACCAAGAACATACCAGCTTCGTAACCGATCTGGGACTCTACTGTTACAAAGTCATGCCATTTGGTCTAAAGAACGCCGGAGCAACATACCAACGCTTAGTCAACCGGATGTTCGCTAATCAGATCGGGAAGACCATGGAGGTTTACGTGGATGACATGCTGGTGAAGTCTCGGTTCTCCACAGATCACGTCAGAGATTTAAATTCGATGTTCAGCATCCTTCGAGAATACGGAATGAAGCTTAACCCATTGAAGTGCCACTTCGGCGTTGCATCTGGAAAATTCCTCGGATTCATCGTTAACGCTCGAGGGATAGAAGCAAATCCCGAAAAGATCTAGGCAATAAGGAACCTACAGACCCCGAGAACCATAAAGCAAGTCCAGAGTCTCAACGGGAAAGTAGCAGCATTGAGCAGGTTCATCTCAAAGTCCACCGATAAATGCATTCCTTTCTTTGATCTGATCCGGAAAGGAAAACGAAACTTTGAATGGACCACGGAATGTGAAGGCGCGTTCCGATCGCTAATTCAGCATCTCTCCACACCCCCGATCTTGTCAAAACTAGTTGACCACGAGCAACTGTACCTCTATTTGGCAGTATCAGAGCATGCGATCAGTGCCGCTTTAGTTCGGGAGGAAGACAAAGTGCAGAAACCAGTCTACTATGTTAGTAAACGGCTAACAGGAGCTGAAAGAAACTACCCAAGATTGGAGAAACTGGCTTATTGCCTGGTCGTTGCCTCAAGAAAGCTCCGTCCTTATTTCCAAGCTCATCCTCTTACTGTGTATACCGATCAGCCGTTACGACAGGTCCTCACGCGGCCTGAGACGTCTGGTAGGTTGCTCAAGTGGAACATTGAACTGAGCCAATTCGACATCACTTACGCCCAGCGGAGAGCCATTCAAGGACAAGTCCTGGTAGACTTCACTACGCCATAAATGACCTTCTGCAACATTTTTGCAAGGTGTTGCCAGCTAAAATGTTGCGATAGATATAAAATTTTGGTCCTACTGCAACGTTGTATTTATGGTGTTACCTTAGCCATAAAACTGTGTTGCTCTAGCTAAAAAAGTGTAACACGATGCAACATTTTTATATAGTGTTGCTATAGATGTATTCAGATTAAAAAATTAATAAAATTAGCAATCCGCGTGAATACGATCCAACGGTCTACATTTCATCCGATTGTTAAACTGGATCACCACTACAATTTGCTCCAAATTTTCGTTCTCCCGCTTTACTTTTCATATCATTTTCGTTCTCACCCCCAATTTCCAAATCCCTAATTTTCAAATCATATTTTCGTTTCTTTTTTTTCTTCCAAAACCAAAATCTCGTCCTTTTTTCAAAGGTTGGTAGTGATCTCAGACAAGCTTCGTTCCCCATTTCGTTCTCACCTCCAATTTCACTGCTGTTTGCCTACATGTCGAGCCCCGTTTGCTTTGTTGTCGAGATCTGGAAATGTCTTTTCGGCTTGTGAATCGGCGATTGTTGTTGAAGTTAGGTCATGATTGGACTGGGTTACGGTAGTGGGTGATTGCGATTGAAATTTCAAGCGATGGAGGTGAGGCCAATGGTGATTTAAGGTAGTTCTGGTCGATGGGTTGCTGAAATTGCGGTTGGTGAATTTGATATGGGAGGCGCTGGTGGGTTCGCGATTTGGAGGAGTTTTTAACAGGTTGGTTTTCAGTTTGATTGGTGAGGAAGTTAGGGTGTAGGGGTAGTTCGGGTTGTCAGAGAAGGCAGGTAGGTGTTTGTTGTGATGGTGAAGGCATAGGGTTAGTGAGGAGATGCGAATTGGTTGTGACAGATTGTAGAGGAAGGGATTTGTTGTGCTATGTGAAGAAATGGTTCGAGTTCGTTAGGTGATAGGGGCAGGAGTTTGTGGCTGATTGTAGCTGGATGGTGAATCTGGTTGTCGCAGTTTGCAGAAGTTTGATATGAAGGTGTGATGGAGGTTGAAGTATATGAAGTGATAGGTTAGAGCTTTGTTTGTTGTTGCGCGTTTGGGATGTTTTGGTTGTGAGATGGTAGTTTGGAAGAAAATGCAGTTTGCTGGTAGGGGTTTGGATAATGAAGTATGCAGTGGTTGCTTGAGAAGGTTGTTGTTGCTTGAAATGTAGCAGGGAGGAGTTTGGGTTAAGGCAGTTTGGATTGGTGAAAGAAAGTTGGTGGTGGAATGGTAGGTTGCTGTTATTGTTTTGTGGAAGGAAGGAATGGGTGGTTATGCCAGCGATTGTGATTAGGTGATTAGGCAACATGTTCGATGAAGGGTAATGTATTACTTATTAACACGCAACATGTTCGATGAAATGTCAATTTTTATTTATCATGGTTTCAGGTCTTTTACCAAGGCAGAGCTAAGAATGATGGCTGGAAAAAGGTCGGATGATTCAGAAGAAGCCATGAAAGAGTTGCAAAAGTCAATCATCGAGGAGGTGTTCAAATTCGCAGGAGGTGTTCATTTGTGCATCATTTTACGTCGTTTCAAAGAAGGCTCGATCTTCCGAAATCGGATGAATCGGGCGGTGCCCCGGACCCCGCCGGGACTGCGGTGCCCCGGTTAGGTCGATCCCCGCCGGGACTGCGGTGCCCCGGACCCCCGCCGGCGCTGCGCCCGGACCCGCTTCTCGCCTCGCCTTCGGCTCGGATCTCGGCTCGCCTTCGGCTCGGCATTCGGCTCGTTATATATTTGTCAGTGTCGGTGTCTGTATAAATTGAAACTGCATATGTAATGAGTGAACTGAGTGATGTAGTGAGGAATATCTGTATATGTGAATATCAGTGTTATATATCATTGAATTGTAAAATAGTGGAGTCAGGAATTTGTACTATTTCAAATGTTGAAATAAAATATTTATTTAAATAAATTACTGTTTGAATATCAAATTCTATGCAAATAACATTTTATTAAATAAATATTTATTTCTATTAAAAAATCAAATGTGCTCTACATTGTGGGCCCCACAAATTCAGAAAGTTAATATCTATAGCAACATTTTTGAATGTTGCTACAGGCACCTATGGGTGTTGCCATAGACCCAAATAGGGTTCTATTGCAACAATATTACTTATGTTGCCTTAGATAGTCAAAATGTTGCCTTTGAGGTCTAAGGCAACGGCAAAAATTGCATCACCCTAAAAGTGTTGCCATAGACCTATGGCAACATTTTTCGGGCCTGAGCCAACATTTTTTTGTGTTGCAGTAGGCCATTTATGGCGTAGTGCTTCATAGCTGAATTTACCATTCCGGAAGACTTGCCCGAAACTAGTGAATCCCCCGAATACATCTGGAAGCTGTATACTGACGGTGCATCAAACGACCAGTGTTCGGGCGCTGGTGTTGTACTTGAAACTCCCAAAGGCCGATCTATATGTTATGCTTTGAAGTTCGATTTTCATGCAACTAATAATGAAGCTGAATATGAAGCCCTCTTAACCGGCCTAAAACTTGCCAGAGATTTGTGGATTATCACTGTGGAAATTTATTGTGATTCACAGTTAGTTGTGTGTCAAGTACGGGGAGAGTATCAAGCAAGAGATCGAAGGCTGGCTGCTTACTTGGCCCGAGTTCGGGAAGTACTGAATCAGTTTGACTATTATGCCATTTATTATATACCTCGGGAACGCAATCAAAGAGCCGATTCATTGGCGAAGTTAGCCAGCACAGGTGAAGCACAGCAGATGGGACTTGTCCCTATCGAAACTCTATCTTACCCAAGCGTCGATCAAATAAAGACGAATTTTGTGTTTGAAACCGCTCCTAGTAGAGATTCTTGGATGACTCCATATCGAAATTACATTGAGAATGGGACGTTGCCCAAGCATAGAAATGAGAAAAGACAAATTCTGCGAAAAGCTTCAAGGTTCGTCATTCAGAACGGAGTCATGTATAGAAGAGGTTATTCTGTTCCTCTCCTCCAATGTATCGCACACAATGAAATCAAACGAGTGTTACTTGACGTACACGAGGGAGCGTGTGGCGATCGCAACGGTGGGCAAGCTCTCGCTAAGAAAATTCTCCGCTATGGATACTACTGGCCGATAGTAAACCGAGATGCAGCAAACTATGCCAGAAAGTGCGATAGGTGTCAGAAACATGCCCGAATTCCAAGAGCCCCGCCTACCGAGATAACTCAAATGGTCAGTCCTTGGCCATTCGCAATGTGGGGCATCGATATCATCGGCGCTTTACCTCTGGCAAAAGGTGGTGCGAAGTATGCCATCGTCGCCGTTGACTACTTTACAAAGTGGGCTGAGGCTGAAGCCCTCGCAACCATTACGACAAAGAAAGTGATAAACTTCGTGGTTCGCAACATCATCTGTCGATTTGGACTCCCGCATACCATCATTACCGATAATGGAGCCTAATTCGAGAGTGCAGAATTCAAGAATTTCTGTCAATGGTTTCACATTCATAAAAAGTTCTCGGCAGTTGCGCATCCTCAGGCAAATGGCCAAGTCGAAGCTGTCAATAAAGTTATAAAATCCATCTTAAAGAAACGGCTGGAAAAGGCCAGAGGCAAATGGGTTGACGAACTTCCTATGGCATTATGGGCTTATTGAACGACTCACAAGACTGCAACCGGGCACACCCCGTTTTCCCTATCTTACGGCTCAGAAGCCGTTATTCCGGTTGAGACAGAAGTGTTTTCCCACCGCGTGACTTATTACGATCCAAAAACAAATGCTATATTGCTTGCTGAATCATTGGATCTACTGGACGAGAAGCGGGAAGAGGCTGATTTGAGAGCAGCCGCCTATCGAAGTCGAGTCGCCCGATTGTACAATACCAAAGTTCGACCTCGGACCTTTGAACTCGGCGACCTCGTTCTCAAAAGAATCTATCCAGTTCCTTCACATATGAAACCAAATTGGGAAGGACCATACGTGATTACACGAAGACTCGGAGATGGCACATTCAAACTATCGACCGTTGACAGTCTTGATTTGCCAAGGGCCTGGAACAGCGAGAGTCTCCGTCGCTACTACACATGACAGGCTTTATTTATTTCATTATATCTTTTCATTTAGAAATTTGTTTCTGCATTTCGAAATCTGAATTCTGTAGTAAGGCAACTGACTTTGCCACGTTTTCTTATTTCAGCAATAAAATGCCATCTCTTCGAGCCAGATCTGTGATTCATTAAATAAGATATACAAAATCACGATGCACGGAGAGCTAAATCCCATCACACACTGGGACTTATTCAAATGGAGAGTGGCTGTGATACGACCGACCACTCGCTAGGTGAAACCCGAGCTCGGGGGCAAGTCATTACACCAATGTTAAATAGGGTTGGCACACAACGATCCTATATTCGACTTCGTATTCCCAGAGTGCGAAACGGAGTATAAACATTCAACTCCGCATTCCCAGAGTGCGAAACGGAGTATAAACATTCAACTCCATATTCCCAGAGTGCGAAACGGAGTATAAACATTCGACTCCGCATTCCCAGAGTGCGAAACGGAGTATAAACATTCGACTACGCATTCCCAGAGTGCAAAACGGAGTATAAACAATCAACTCCGCATTCCCAGAGTGCGAAACGGAGTATAAACATTCGACTCCGTGTTCCTAGAGTGCGAAACGGAGTATAAACAATCAACTCCGTATTCCCAGAGTGCGAAGCGGAGTATAGACGTCTAACTCCGTATCCCCAGAGTGCGGGACGGCGTATGTCATGTCTGCTCCAAGCTCCCGGAGTGCGAGCCAGAGCATGAACACTAACTCCAAGCTCCCAGGATATGGGTTGGAGTACTAACAACAATCTTAGGTTCCCAGAGTGTGAACAACCGCTTACGAGATGACTTGTATCCCCAGAGTGTGGATGAAACGATTCATAAGGAAACAAGTGAAGTTCGACCGCTCGGTCCTCACTCAGTGCGATCACAAGCTGATCATCATAACTTAACCCCGAAACTGGGGGCAGGTTCGAGTGTTAGTCACTACCCGAAACTGTATGATGTTCAGCTCCGATTCAATATCCGATCACAACTCAAGTCCGAGATTTCCAGATTTGGAAGACAAAACAAGCTATGCTTAAACGTTAAAATAATGCAAGTGCACCGGACTGAAGTTCGAACACTGCAACATTTAAGCGTAAAAGGAATTTAAGTTGAAACAAGAAAACAAAATTTTATTTCAACTAATCAAAAGCACTGGTTCATACACGAGCCTTTCCAAGAAATTCCTACTAGCAAGGGCCGAACCCGCATCTAAACACGGCCTACAAAAGGAAAAGATAACAAAATTCCTGACTACAAAAGGGAAACACATGCCTAAAAAAAAGGGGTCTATCTAATCCTTCTTTTTCCTCAGTTTCTTCTTCCTCGAGGAGCTACTGGAGCCACCAGTGATCTTTCGTTTAAAGCCTTTCTCCTTAAGCGGGCTCCCCTTGGACGAAGGCATGATGTCAACATCATCCTCCGAGCTGAAATCTATGGGGATACTTCCCGTAGGAGGAGTTGGAGGAACAGGATCTACAGCCGGGGGCGGGACTGGTGCACTAACATCAACAAGCCTGCCCCCGGGAGATACAATCATAAGGGGAGTAGTGCCCTGCGCTACTGCTCCACCGTCCGAGCTGCCACTATGCGCCGCCACCGCCATCTCGGCATTAATCTCAAACAACATCATTGCTTCTCATTGTGCTCGGGCCTCACTATGCACTGTAGTGGTCTGAGTTAAGATGTCAGAAACAGATGAGAATCCACCCGGGCCGAACGGTAAGTCTACAAAAGGATCACTCTGTCGGCCGAGGAGCTCGTTTATCATTTGTTCATCTAAAGAAAGTGAGCTCCCCTGAGTTACCTCGACCGTCGCAACTGTCACAACGGAGGTCGCCTCAGAAATGAGCCTCCGGCACTTGGCATGATTCCTGGGCTACGGGAGGCGCCGCTGGTGCGACTTCAGTCACTGATCAAAGAGATATAAACATTTTGTTAGTGTACACTTCTATACAAGTTCTTCAGTCCAAATATACAAGAAATTAATTCAGAGTACCTTCCTCGGGTTGGCTCGAGGTCGTCTGAACGATTTCAGAAGGATGCTCCTTAATAGGAGATAGATGTGGACGGTCTGGATCATATGCCGGTATAGGTTGGGAGTCGATCATCGAAGTTGGCTCAGATTGAGATGACACGACAATCTCAGAACTCGTAATATGGTGCACAGCACCGGAGCTTTCTCCAACTTCCTGAGACTGGGCGCCAAGCCTCTCCTTCTCGTGAGAAATCATGGAGCCATGGAGAACTTTCTTCTCGTCATCATTGAGTATGCGGTTCTCCAGCTCAAATTCATCGATGGCTTCATCAGGGTGCCCAGATTTCTCCTCCTCAACCAGTAGGTTCCAGGCGTTGTAGAGATGCGTTGGGTAATCATCGAGCCATGTCAAATCTCGGTGCCTTAGCACGTTGGCATTGTAAGTGACAAGTAGCTCTTTTACCTCGGCCTCAATCCTGGCCTCCGCCTGTCGTACCTTCTCATCAACCCCAGCTTCAGCTTCGCGGACTTTTTCCATGGCCGCTTCTTTCTCCTTCCGAAGCACCACCGCCTGATCGCAGGCCTCCTGCGCAGAGACATTAGCCGCATCTTTCTCCTTCGCCATTTCAGAGAACTTGGATTTTAGCTCATTAAGCTCCTTGAGAGCGGCATCTCTTTCGGTAGTAACGGTGATGTTCCTATGACCCATGTCCTCGATTGTGGTATAGTGTTCTTGTTTCATCCTGGTCATGGCCGAGTTTACCTCATCGACCTTTTTAAGAGCTTCCATTTCAGACTTGCGGGAAGAGTCGGCCTCAGTGTTGAGCACTTTCATGATTCGGTCTTTGCGACCCAACTCCTTCTCCAGCTTTTCGATGACAACACCCCGATCGAATGCTACTTTGGATGCTTTCCTCGCGGCCCTTGCCCACTCCTTGTACTGAAAGAATATGTCAGCGACATAATCATAGATGGTATTTTCAGCTGTTGGCGGAATTCTCCTCAAGTGTGGAGGGAAGACGTAACCGTCAAAGCAGATGTCGGGGATTTCCTTCCTCATCTGTGCCAGTTTAAGTGCTCCTTCACTGGTCGAATCAGTCGCGACCGGTGTGGTAGTTGAGGAGGTGGCTATTTCAGTCCCGCGAGGAGGATCAGACCTCGGAACTTGAGAAGGCAGCTTAGGCCGTGAAATTTCAGGAGGACGGGCAACTACTACCGTGGGCGGTACAGAAGTCCTGGGAGGAGGAGAGCGAGATCGGGATCGGTGCACGTATCCCCTGTCTCTGTCAGACTTTTCTTGACCAGAGTGTCATGAATCATAATCCCTCTCTCCCTCTCTCCTGCGTGGCTCAGAGTAACGGCGCTTGTTGTGCAAACTGCCGTGAGGAGTGTATGGATGTGTAACCCCCCGGACAAACCAGAAGTGTCGATCGCGCTAGTGGGGAGAGGCTCGCTAACATCGAAGGTATGCTGCAGTTCATCCAATTCAGCGTCATGTTGTGCGGACGCAAGGTCCGGAATTGGAAGGTCAACGAGCCCTTCGAATTGATTTTCGGTTTGCAGGGAGGATGCCTCCGAGATTTTAAGTCCTGAAGGGGGGCGGTTTAAGACCACAGACTTCCGTCTACCAGATTTAGCCTGTTTAAAGGCCATTGCCTTGCCCTTTCTTTTTCCATCGGAATCCGGGGTTGCATCAGTGGGCCCAACCAACGGCTCCTCATCAGTGTGAGTTCTCTCGGAGTCAGGCTCCTCGATTATTACGACTTTGGGTTTCTTCCACCTGACTTTTTCTCTGGAGACAGTCTTTAGTGCGCCATCGAGCCTTATGCTTTGTCTCCGCCCAATCAACCCAAGGATTCTGAGATTCCGATCCGTCAACAACAATTCGATATTCCTTTCTTCACCCGAAATTTCCTGAAGAACCCAGACTATCTCTTTATAGTAACCTCCTTCAGGTCGCTGGATTATTGCTGAAAGAAAAGAAAAAAGCAAACATGAGTTCGATTTCATTCGTGCATTGCCTTGTCAACTACTTGGGAAAGAGACGATACTCACGTCTGAATAGCCATCTTCTGGCAAACCCTGGAGGGCAACGGACGTAAAACCACTCCGACTTGAAGTAGCTCAGTCTAGTCCAGGACCCCGTAACCACTTGGCAGTTTCGTACAGACTCCAGGAATGTAAAAGATGGACTGTCAGTCCGGCTCTTGAAATTAAACAAGTATCTTATGTCGGTCATACGGGGAGGACGATGGAGGTACTCCATAAATGCAATGAACATGCTGTTGAGCGAAGCATATCCATTCGGGTGTAGCTGAGACGGGGCGATCCCCAGATAAGCCAACACTTCCCTTATATAATCATTGAACGGAGGAAGCATCCCGGCTGCACACGCATGACGATTGAATGCGGTATATCCTTCCAAGGGGCTATGTGGTCTATCATCTGGCCCCGGCAACAACACGTCATCCATCGACAGATGGTGTCGTAAGCATATCCTTCCTAACATATCTTCGGAAACATTTGATGGGACCGAGTCGGGTGGACTATTGATAAAGGGCGCGTCAGGCAACTCGTCCGGAGCTGGACCGATGACTTCGGCCTCGATGTCCGGGATCTCAAGTCTGGGAGTTTCTTGCTGCTGTGAACTTGACGGTTCCATGACTAGCTAACTCACGAGAAATCATCATTAGACGATAAAAAGCCCGTGCATTCCCCAGTGTAAAGTATATGGATGTGTTGTGCAGAGCAAGTGTTATGCATAACTTGAACAAATAAATTTCTACGAAATAAGCCTAAGTGTGTGAACAACAAAACTCTGAGAGTCGGGCTGGAAATGACCGTCATCGCTGACCGTCACAACCGCGCCATCCAAATACTAACGTTCAATTCAGATTAAAGTTTGTTATACTTTGTTAGGTTACAGTTCCATCTACGAGCTTCAAAAGGCAGTCAGATGTGCAGTGCTGTGGTCAAGTCCGATTATGCAATGCAGGAGCTCGTAGGAATCAGGTGTGTAGTTTAATTATCAAGTCCAAATATGCAGGAATGAAGCTCATTGGGATCATGTTTTCAAGTGTTCAAAATTTCGCATCCATCAAAGGTAGGATTCGAATCGATCATGGGAAGCTTGTTCGAGTCCATCAGATCTGAATTTCGTATCGATCACCGAGGGCATGTTTCGAATCGATAGCCAAGGTGCAAGTTCATATCGATCAGAAAAGATAACTTTGAAACGATCCTTAGGTGTCGTATCGGGCATGAAGGTCTCGGCTTCGCGTTGATCACGTTCAAGTCAGTACTTTTCGTGTCGAACACAAAAATACACTTGGCATCGATCTAAAGCTGAAAACTTCGAAATGTCCGTTTGGTTACTCTTCATGTCGATCATTTCACATCGGTACGATCCACCACCATCGCAATCGATACAAAACTGTAACACCTCCCCCAGGAAATTTCCAGGGATCGATGCAAAAATCCAAAGAGGGCGTGCTAATGACCTACATCGACTCGAACGCAAGCCTCCATATCGATCCACTTCCTGTTTTTCTATTTCTTCTTCACCAATCCACAGGAGCATTGCCATGGTCATTTAAAACCGAGCTTTGGTCCAGATCTGGTTTTACCAATTGCCAGAATCAGTGGTTGATGAAGATGGAGTGGATCTGAGATGACTTCGTTGTTTGGATTCGAGGTTAGTTACCTAAGTTGAAGTTAAGATTTGAAGGATTGGGAGTATGGATCTGATCGATTCGAGAACAAGTTACAAGTCTTCTTCTTTCTCACAATTTCTGGATCGATGCGTGAAGTAGAAGGAGGCAGTAAAAAATAGAAGGTAAAAAAGTGAAAAATGATGAAGTCCCGGGTATTTATATGGAGCCTAGGATGGAACCGAGTCGATTCGACTCCCAGTCAACCTGACCGGTCGCAACCAGTCAAACAACGCAACGAAACGAAAGCCCATTTTGAATCCACTAGAGTTCATCGATTCGAAGCGCACAGAGAAGCCACCTGAAGATGATGGACTCAATCGATTCGAAGCATCCGTTTTATGGACCGTTGATTCACAACAAAGCAGAGATCATCAATGCGAATCAGAATCCACCATAACCTGTGACCCTCGATGCGAATGAACATACCGTATCCATCGATTTATCCCGCATCGATACGAAAAAATACTTTCCAACTTTTTGCATCGATTCGTGAGAGGATCGATGCGAGAGGATAGTCAAAAACAACCATCAGACGTCGTTCCAACTTGGATTTCAAATAGGTTTAGGAGAGAATCAATGCGAAATTCAATAACGAGCTAAACTGACAATGGCTCGCGAACTTGCAGCTTTTCAAAGCACGTCATGTTTTCACAAGACGTACTTTGGGGGGCAAATGTTATCCCGCCTTTTGGCAAGGCCAGGACACCAAGGGATTGATTGGATTCCGGATATCGCTTGTCATGGATATCAGTGAATTTTGCCCGAGTCCGAATCGAGCTACAATTGGTGAGACATGACTAGCAGAGCAAAGGAAGCCAACGTTCCAAGTTTCAAGTCAATCCAAGTTCGTATGCTCAAGCTATGATGGATACAAGTTGGAGGAAAAAGCATGTTTTCGTATCCATCCGATATGTTCCTTTCGTATCCATCAGGGGACTTCGTTTCGCATCGATGGAGGTAGCCGTGTTATGGGTCCATCGAGTTCGTATCGATCGGTTTCGTGTCCATCGATAATTAGTGCAACTCGTATCGATTGACTAAGTGTCTTATTCACAACCATCAGGAAGCCTTGCTTCGTATCCATCCAGCCCGTGTCCATCATCCGTTTCACATCGGCAAATTCCCACGACTTCGTAACGATCAGGTTGGCAACGTTCGAACCCATCGAGTTCGCATCGGTCAGCTTCGTATCCATCAACATATGACGTGTCTCGCAACCATCAGTTAATGTCTACTTCGTATCCATCGGACCAGTGCTCTTCGTATCCATCGGAGAACCTCACTTCGAATCCATGCCCAATGACTTATTCGTATCCAACAAGTCAACTGACTAGGGTGACGTGTACTCCATCGAACCAAACGAGGCGAGATACATGGAGTCGAAGCGGTCAACGCGGAGTGAATACTGGATCGAAACGAAGTGCGCGCGCCACATCATCTCAGAAGCACGTGCAGCGATCGATACGAAGAGATCAACTTGAAGCCAGGGAGTCGAACGAAACAGCCAGCGATGAACGCCATTTCGTATCGACTGTATCTCGCAATCCACTGGTCCAAATCCAATGAGATTTTCAGGGAAGCTTGCATACACACTGAAGAATGTCCCTGCCAAATTTCAGATTAATTGGACATCATCTTGATCGATACGAAATGGATTCGTATCGATCGCAGATCGAGGCGAAACTTTCTAGAAATGGTCGCGTGGGCCCCCTCACGTGCCAGACCAAGTCTCCCGGAGTTTGAACGAAATCTCAGCCTCCTACGCCTATAAATAGAGCCCCAGAACATACAGAAAGGGGATCTTTTTTCTGAAGCGTCCAGACTCTGCTGGATTGAGATCTGCATCTTATTCCTACTGTTGAATTCGAATTCTAAACTGTAATTCGCTGTTGTTTGCTGTAATAGCTTGTAATCGTTGAAAGAGAATCAATAAAATCGTCAAAACTTCATAGTGGACGTAGGCAACACGCCGAACCACTCTAAATCGCTTGTCTTTGCATTTTACATTTCTGTTTGTTGGAGTTTTTGTTAGATAATCTCTGTTTTACATTTACATTCTTCATTTTATCTCTTCAAATAACTCCCAAAGAGTGTTGTGCCCATTTTTGGTACAAACAACAAGAATACAATATTAGATGAGCAAAGTGCGGTGCATTGTAATACCCCAAGATTTTGAGGAAAATTCTTTTAAATAAATGATTAAAATTCTGGGGGAAAATCAAAATTATTATATAGGTGGGATTTTCAGTGGTGCAAGGTTGTGTGCATGTGTGCACGTGCACACTAGTTATGGCACTAAGAGAAAATCCAGAATTCCTGAATAATAAAACAAAGAAGGAAAACATTTAGATAAAATGTTTTAAATAGAGGAAATATAGGCCTAGACATGAATATTAAAATTCCTGAGGATATGTATATATATATATAGGTATATATCTATATATATATATATGCATATGTATAACTTGTTTGGAAATTAAGACAGAAGAGAACATTGATTTATAATGAATAAGTGAAATTTTATTTGAATAATAGGAGTATAGAAATGCATATAAGAATGCACATGTTTTCTGCAAATAAAAGAAGGATAAAGTTAAACTAACACCCATAGTTGTATAAATGTATATATACAGATACTATTTGAGCAGAAAATTAATAAAGGAAAAATAAGTAAAAGAAGCACTAAAATAGTAAGAACCAAAGTGCAAGAAAGCAAATGTATAAAGGCAGAAAATAGAAAGTCACACCATTATCATGTTTGAGGTAAGTATAATAAAAATACTTAAAGTAATCACTTTCTGAAAAGGAAAGAAAATGGGCACAACTTAGCCTTGTTTTGAAATATTGGCCGGGACATTAAGGGTTAGGAGGGAGAGAATATGCAATGCCAAATGCATGATTCTGGTTTGGGCTAAAATAGGGATTTTGCATCACCCAAAACCCTAGGTAGAACCCTTATATAAATCAAGAGCCTAACCAGAAAACTACTCTCTCACTGAATTAATTAACCTAAGGAAGAAGAGGAAGAAAAGGCTAAAGATTTGAGGGGTTTTCTGGATTAAGCTTGTGTAAGCATTTAGGTGAGTATCCTCACTCATATACATGGCATTAAGACCTGGGATTAGGCAGCCAAGCTTTTATATGCTATATTTTGCATGTTTTGATTTACAAACCATGTTGACTACTGATAGTTTCATGAATGCTTGATGAGATATGATCTGCTATGATGGATGTATAACTTTATTGTTCTATTTTCATCCCTGCATGTTATACCAAAACCTTAAAGAACATGTAAGAGAGTATTTGTAACTAGTCTGAATCATGGCTTAAAATAAAGAATGAAGGAAAAGAAAACTATGAGCTGCATATACAATGGTATAGTGCTGAGGCTTGAAATAATTGGTTAAGGGTGCAATGGAGTCTTTCTCTATAAGTGCTGAGCCCTAAACCAAACAGAAAATTTACAAGCCTAAAAATTATGTTTAAACAAGGTTAAAAATCTGGCTAAACATAGTTGCTTGCAAAATCAAAATAAACCCAATAGAGCCATGCATTTATTCTCAGTTGCAAACATTCTGGTATATGTTTGGATAGGGTGTTTATATGCTAAATAATGTGAGATGGAATGACTGGGTGTTATACCTCTAGAAAGTAACCTTTAACTTGCTTGCAATATTATGTCTGCAAGGTAACTAGTATGTTTCATGTGTACAAGTGGTTTGTACACCTAGCTATCATTGATAAAATGAACATGAATACACTTAGTAATATAACTAAGGATTTTGTGCCAAGAAGGCTGCTGGAATGCTTGTCCTATTTGAAGTAGACAAGTTGACACATGGCTTGTTTAAGTCCTGAGATCTTTGTGCCATGATGTTAATTAGTTCATGGCAATGTGTCCCTTTGATTCCTTATAGCAGATGAGGCCATGAATTTATAAGAAGAAAAGGCAACCTTAAATGATGATATAGGAAACTTGAGTCTTTCCGGGATTAGGGTTGGTATGAGGAACCTTAGTAGTTCCAGATAAAAATTGTTTTAATGCATATGTTTGCTCTTATGTATGTATATGGGAATACCTGATCAATTTATACATTAATCATTCATGATAATACCTGTCAAGTTATGCAAGGTACATTTATGCTGTATCCTTAGCTTAATATCATGGATATGTTAGAAATGCTCACACCAGATCATAGATCTGACCCTTATTGCTCATGGCACATGGGGTGTCTCATTCATAATGGGGCAGCCACTAATGCTTTTGCAGGTTGTGATGGAGCTAAGTAAGCAAGATTAAAAAGATATGGAATAGAGGATGCTAAGATAATTAGAAATAAGAGCTAGAATGTGTTAATTCATGCATGTATTTCCTGATTGATATGGCTATCTAAATGTATTAAGTAGGAAGAACTTGTAAGAAATATGTGTTATGTTGTTTCTGGTTATTTCTGGTTTGGAATGTATTAAGGATATTGATGTTAAACTGATTTGAAAATCTATTTGCTAAAGTTGTTTTTGATTTAGAGGAAAAACCTGGATTTTATAAGCATAATCATTTTATGATGATTATAGTTCATCCTAAGTCCTTTCAAAAGATAGATATATAGGAAATTGTATTGGGAAAATCCAGAAAGAATTATAACTGTTATATTTTCAAGTCATGATACTGATATATGTCCAAATGCAAGTAAAAATGTATATACCCTGAATATGCATTTTTAAAAGGGAATTATGGTTAGGAAGGATGATATAAATCTGATCACAAGGTGTCTGATTCATACATATATATAAACATGCTTTTGAAAAGAAGGAGTATCAATGTTTTGGGTAGATTCTGGTTTGTAAAATGCAAATAAAAGAATGGTCAGATTAACCACATGGCTAGACCATAGGTCAGGCCTAATGTTCACTTCAAATCAATGAAGCAAGGAACCATTTGAACCCAGTTTTCTGGAAAATGAGCAAAGACATTGACATGTACATGTATATCTGAGTACATGTTGATATTTGGGCAAAAATATAAATATAAATTCCTAGAACAGTTGTAGGAAAGGGTTTTAAAAATAATAAAGCAAGAAATATTGTTTTGTATGTTAGATTATAGGCAAAAATTAAGTATATATGTGCAGATATAGGTAGATATCAGATTTTAAACCATACAGGAGAAAAATAAAAAGAAAAACAAAAATTGGGTTTGAACCGACCAGCATAGCACTCGACCTCGTGACCTCTCATGTATAAGTTAGGCGCGTTTCCATTACGCCTAGATGTTGCTTGTGTTCACTTATGATCCACTTTCTTTTAGCCTGAGTTTGATACTATACAGACTTTAACAATCATACATATTAAAAGCTTGCTTTCCACTGATTATTACTTGATCATTTCTTAATTAGAATAACAGACTAAAGAACATGTTTCCAGTGGATTCTATGGTCAAAAAATCAGGATACAATAATTAATCTTTTATCAGGGAATTATCACCTTTTTATAGATTTAAAAGGATTTCTACTTACATATTATCATGCTCTGATTCTAGTAGAATATAACATAGATATCTTCATACATGTATGTTAGGAATGATTTAGATTTAAAACAATATTTTTATATTGTGAAAGATCCTGGATAATATAAGAATAGGGAAAGATGACCCTAGGTAGTCTTAGCTAAGTATGAAAAAAAAAATTATTGGTTAAGAATTAGGGTCATTCCAATTGGTATCAGAGCTATGTTTTAATTAACATAGCAAAATATTTGTATGCTTATGTTTATACTTGGTTTGTTTGTGATATATTTGACTGTTTATAAGTATTCCCTGAATGTATGTGTGTGCATGTGACATACACAATGATTAAATAGGAAAGATACAACCAATTTAAAATTAAAGCGAAGTATTATAAACTAATATAATGAAATACATATACTTTTAGAAATATGGTAGGAAGAGGGTCTCATCATC
Organism: Allium fistulosum; assembly: GCA_030737815.1. Classification (NCBI taxonomy): domain Eukaryota; kingdom Viridiplantae; phylum Streptophyta; class Magnoliopsida; order Asparagales; family Amaryllidaceae; genus Allium; species Allium fistulosum. The sequence goes on along the minus strand of CM060903.1, from coordinate 695,676,421 downwards.
AAGGAGGATCTAGTACACCACAAATGCTTGACATGCAGGAATTTGTGAGAGTTTTGAGAGATGGAATTGGGCACAGACCTGAGAACCCATATGAGGAGCTCTCCAAGTTAGTGAAGACTTATACCAACTTGGGAGGCAAGAGCTTTGAAGGAACTGAAAGTGTAATGGAGATTCAAGCATGGCTGAGGACATTAGAGAGGATCTTCACTGATATGCAACTAGATGACCAAAGGAAGAGGCAAGTGGCCTCAAGGCAATTAAAAGGTGCAGCTTTGAGTTGGTGGGAGGTGATCATAGCTGGCCGGAATGAAAATGATATTAATTGGAATCAATTTAAGGAGATGTTAGAGGCAAGGTTTGTTCCAGCCTCAGCAAAAACCACTTTACTTGAGGAGTTCATCAAACTTAGACAGGGGACTATGAATGTCACAGAATACACCCAGAAGTTTGAGGGATTGTCAACCTATGGGGCAATGTTAGTGGCTGATGAAGCATCCAAAAATGATAGATACATCAAGGGATTGAACCCAGGGCTTAGCAGGGCTATATTACCTTATGCTGACAGAACTTTTGATCAAGTGATAGATTTGGCTCTGAAGATTGAGCAGCATGACAAGGAAAGAGATAAGTTTAGGAGCTTCAAAAACAATAGCAACAAGAAGAACAAAGGGAAGTACCATCCTTATGATAAGAAGAAAGGAGAGGCAGATGGTAAGAAGGCAGTAGATGCAAAACCCAATGAAGCCAAAAGAAAAATAGTTTGCAACCATTGTGGGAAAGAAGGCCATATTAAGCCAAGATGCCCAGAGCTTAAAGGGGGAGCTTTCAAATGCTTTCTATATGGGAAGGAAGGGCATATGAAAAGAAATTGCCCAGAATACAAGCAACAAGGGAAAGTGGCAAACCTGGAAGGTAGGGGCAAGGCCATAATTGAGGCTAATGCTGAAAACCATGGTCAAGTGGAAGGTACACTATTTATTTGTACCATACCTTTAGCTGTAATATATGATACCGAGGCAACCCACTCACTCATTTCCCATGAAATAGTTAAAAGGTTGAAAATGAACTGCAATTTGGCTGAAATACCTCTGTTAATACAAAGCCCTTTAGGAAGTTCTAGTGTATTAGATATGATTTGTGTGGATGTGAATTTGAACATAGGGGGAAAGACATTTGTTTCCAATTTATATGTTCTAAATTTCCCAAATATAGGAGTTATATTAGGGGCAGATTGGCTAAGACAATTCAAAGCCATAATTGACCTAGATGCATCCACCATTTCACTACAAAATTCTAAAGGCCAGAGGGTTACAATTCTGTGTGAACCTATCAAAGAAAACAGGCTAAATCATTTAATTGAATTAGAAAATAATCCCAAGGAAATAGCTATTAATGAAATCCCCATAGTTAAAGAATACTTGGATGTATTTGGGGAAGTAAAAGGTGTCTCACACCATAGACCTGTTGAATTCCAGATTAACCTTATGCCTGGGGCTAGCCCAATTATCAAAAAGCCTATAAGGATGGGGCCAAGTGAATTAAAGGAGCTAAAGAACCAGCTGGAAGAATTAGAAGCCAAGGGGTTTATAAGGCCGAGTAATTCATGCTGGGGTGCTCCTGTAGTATTTGTTAAAAAGCATGATGGTACCTTAAGAATGTGTATAGATTATAGAGAATTAAACAAAGTAACCATCAAAAACAAATACCCATTACCCAGGATAGATGATCTCTTTGATCAACTCAGTGGAGCTAAAGTGTTTTCTAGGCTAGACTTGGCATCTGGGTTTCATCAGATGAAGGTTGAGGATTCAAGTGTTAAATATACAGCATTTAACACAAGATATGGTTTGTATGAGTTTCTGGTTATGCCATTTGGGCTAACAAATGCCCCTTCTTACTTTGTAGACCTAATGAATAGGATATTCAGAGATTACTTAGACAAGTTTGTTCTGATTTTTATAGATGACATTCTAATCTATTCTAAAACAATAGAGGAACATGAGAACCACTTACATTTGGTCTTATCTAGATTAAGAGAAAAAGATTTGAAAGCAAAGTTCTCTAAGTGTGTGTTCTGGCAAGAGGAAGTACATTTTCTTGGACATGTTGTCTCTGCTAGAGGGATTTCAGTAAACCCCAATAAGATAGTAGCAATCCAAGCATGGAAGAAGCCTAACAATGTTAGTGAAGTTAGGTCATTCATGGGGATGGCAGGATACTATAGGAGGTTTATACAAGGATTTTCTAAAATAGCAATGCCACTCACTAACCTGACTAGGAAGAACCAAAAGTTTATATGGACTGATAAGTGTGAACAAGCTTTCACCCAGATCAAGGAGGCTTTGGTAAAATCACCAGTGTTGAGAGTACCAGAAGGCAATGAGGGATTAGTTGTATATATAGATGCATGTGGGTCAGGGCTAGGGGCTGTGTTGATGCAGCAAGATCAGGTCATAGCCTATGCATCTAGACAACTAAAACCCCATGAAACTAGATATGCAACTCATGATCTTGAGTTGGCAGCAGTAGTATATGCCTTGAAGCTCTGGAGGCATTACTTATTAGGTGCAAAGTTCATTTTATACACTGATCACAAGGCCTTAAAGTATCTCTTTTCACAGAAAGATTTGAATATGAGACAACACAGATGGGTTGAATTTCTTGCTGCTTATGACTTAGATATACTTTATACACCAGGCAAGGCTAATAAAGTGGCAGATGCATTGAGTAGGCAGCATGCAAAAGTGGCCATGTTGATGATGGAGGAATTTAGAGACTTGACCATGCTCACTGATTTGGAAATAGATGAGAGCAGTGGGATAAGTATGGAGATAGTTGAGGAAGAAAGGAGTAAAGGAAGGTTAAGTTTAATTACTTTACAATCAAATTTGGTCTTGAAGGTGGCAAAGATGCAAGAAGAAGATCAAGACTTAGCAGAAAAGAGGTCTCTCCTATTAAAGAAGGAGGAAGTGAAGGATTATCACATTGATGTAAAAGGATACCTAAGGTACAAGGGTAGGATATGTGTCCCAAACATCATAGAATTGAAAGAAGAAATCCTTAATGAGTACCATAGGAGCAAATATTCCATACATCCAGGCAGCACCAAGATGTACCAAAACTTAAAAAGGGACTATTGGTGGAAGGGAATGAAGTCTAATGTAGCAAGACATGTTGCTAAGTGCATGGTTTGTCAACAAATAAAAGCTGAGACCCAAAGACCTTCAGGGTTGCTGCAGCCACTTAGCATACCACAGTGGAAGTGGGAAGACATATCTATGGATTTTATAGATGGTCTTCCTAGATCCAAGAGGGGAAATACAAGTATTTGGGTAATTGTAGATAGGCTGACTAAAGTAGCCCACTTCATACCAGTAAAAGCAGACAGAATTGCACCTAGGCTAGCCCAAACTTTTATGAGAGAAGTGGTAAAGTTGCATGGTGTTCCTAAAACTATAGTGAGTGATAGGGATACAATCTTCACTTCAAGATTCTGGAAGAGCTTCCAAGAAGCTATGGGGAGTGAATTGTGCCTAAGCACTGCTTATCACCCCCAATCAGATGGGCAAACAGAAGTGGTAAACAAGATTTTAGAGGATTTGCTTAGAGCATGCGTGTTAGACTTTGGAGGAAATTGGGAGGACCATCTCCATTTGGCTGAGTTCACATACAATAATAGCCACCAAAGCACAATTGGAATGGCACCCTTTGAAGCCCTATATGGAAAGCCATGTCTATCACCTATATGTTGGGCTGAGGCAGGAGAGAAAGCTATCCTAGGGCCAGAATATGTCAAGGACATCACAGAGAAAATAGGACTGGTGAGAAAGAGGATGGCAGCAGCTCAAGATAGGCAAAAGAAATATGCTGATGCAAAGAGGAAGTCAGTGGAATTCAAAGTAGGTGATTATGTCTTCATTAAGGTTTCACCAATGAAGAAAGTCTTGAGATTTGGCAAGCAAGGGAAACTCAGACCCAGATATGTTGGACCATACAAGATTTTGGAGAGGATAGGCTCACTAGCCTATAAGCTGGAGCTTCCAGAGGAGATGAGTGCAATGCACAATGTGTTTCATGTATCACAACTAAGGAGATGGGTACATGACAAGGAGGAAATCTTAGAAAAGCCTACTGAAGTTCAGATTAATCCAGATCTAATCTATGAGAAAGAGCCAGTGGGAATTGTGGCAAGGGAAGAAAAGAAATTAAGAAACAAGACATTGAAGCTTGTAAAGATTCAATGGAGTATAGATCCTAGTGATTGTACTTGGGAGCTAGAGGATAAAATCAGGATGGATTACCCTAGGCTCTTTGCAAATTTAAAAGGTAAATTCTTAGATTACTAAGAAAGTTTAATATGTATGATAGACAGTGACTAATTGATTTGCTCATGCATATTTGAATAATTTTTCCCTAAGAAATTAGAAGTACTCAAAGATTATGTTGCAAATTGTGAGGGCACAATTCCTAAAAGAAGGGGTGATTGTAATACCCCATGATTTTGAGGAAAATTCTTTTAAATAAATGATTAAAATTCTGGGGGAAAAATCAGAATTATTATATAGGTGGGATTTTCAGTGGTGCAAGGTTATGTGCATGTGTGCACGTGCACACTAGTTATGGCACTAAGAGAAAATCCAGAATTCCTGAATAATAAAACAAAGAAGGAAAACATTTAGATAAAATGTTTTAAATAGAGGAAATATAGGCCTAGACATGAATATTAAAATTCCTGAGGATATGTATATATATAGGTATATATCTATATATATATATATGCATATGTATAACTTGTTTGGAAATTAAGACAGAAGAGAACATTGATTTATAATGAATAAGTGAAATTTTATTTGAATAATAGGAGTATAGAAATGCATATAAGAATGCACATGTTTTCTGCAAATAAAAGAAGGATAAAGTTAAACTAACACCCATAGTTGTATAAATGTATATATACAGATACTATTTGAGCAGAAAATTAATAAAGGAAAAATAAGTAAAAGAAGCACTAAAATAGTAAGAACCAAAGTGCAAGAAAGCAAATGTATAAAGGCAGAAAATAGAAAGTCACACCATTATCATGTTTGAGGTAAGTATAATAAAAATACTTAAAGTAATCACTTTCTGAAAAGGAAAGAAAATGGGCACAACTTAGTCTTGTTTTGAAATATTGGCCGGGACATTAAGGGTTAGGAGGGAGAGAATATGCAATGCCAAATGCATGATTCTGGTTTGGGCTAAAATAGGGATTTTGCATCACCCAAAACCCTAGGTAGAACCCTTATATAAATCAAGAGCCTAACCAGAAAACTACTCTCTCACTGAATTAATTAACCTAAGGAAGAAGAGGAAGAAAAGGCTAAAGATTTGAGGGGTTTTCTGGATTAAGCTTGTGTAAGCATTTAGGTGAGTATCCTCACTCATATACATGGCATTAAGACCTGGGATTAGGCAGCCAAGCTTTTATATGCTATATTTTGCATGTTTTGATTTACAAACCATGTTGACTACTGATAGTTTCATGAATGCTTGATGAGATATGATCTGCTATGATGGATGTATAACTTTATTGTTCTATTTTCATCCCTGCATGTTATACCAAAACCTTAAAGAACATGTAAGAGAGTATTTGTAACTAGTCTGAATCATGGCTTAAAATAAAGAATGAAGGAAAAGAAAACTATGAGCTGCATATACAATGGTATAGTGCTGAGGCTTGAAATAATTGGTTAAGGGTGCAATGGAGTCTTTCTCTATAAGTGCTGAGCCCTAAACCAAACAGAAAATTTACAAGCCTAAAAATTATGTTTAAACAAGGTTAAAAATCTGGCTAAACATAGTTGCTTGCAAAATCAAAATAAACCCAATAGAGCCATGCATTTATTCTCAGTTGCAAACATTCTGGTATATGTTTGGATAGGGTGTTTATATGCTAAATAATGTGAGATGGAATGACTGGGTGTTATACCTCTAGAAAGTAACCTTTAACTTGCTTGCAATATTATGTCTGCAAGGTAACTAGTATGTTTCATGTGTACAAGTGGTCTGTACACCTAGCTATCATTGATAAAATGAACATGAATACACTTAGTAATATAACTAAGGATTTTGTGCCAAGAAGGCTGCTGGAATGCTTGTCCTATTTGAAGTAGACAAGTTGACACATGGCTTGTTTAAGTCCTGAGATCTTTGTGCCATGATGTTAATTAGTTCATGGCAATGTGTCCCTTTGATTCCTTATAGCAGATGAGGCCATGAATTTATAAGAAGAAAAGGCAACCTTAAATGATGATATAGGAAACTTGAGTCTTTCCGGGATTAGGGTTGGTATGAGGAACCTTAGTAGTTCCAGATAAAAATTGTTTTAATGCATATGTTTGCTCTTATGTATGTATATGGGAATACCTGATCAATTTATACATTAATCATTCATGATAATACCTGTCAAGTTATGCAAGGTACATTTATGCTGTATCCTTAGCTTAATATCATGGATATGTTAGAAATGCTCACACCAGATCATAGATCTGACCCTTATTGCTCATGGCACATGGGGTGTCTCATTCATAATGGGGCAGCCACTAATGCTTTTGCAGGTTGTGATGGAGCTAAGTAAGCAAGATTAAAAAGATATGGAATAGAGGATGCTAAGATAATTAGAAATAAGAGCTAGAATGTGTTAATTCATGCATGTATTTCCTGATTGATATGGCTATCTAAATGTATTAAGTAGGAAGAACTTGTAAGAAATATGTGTTATGTTGTTTCTGGTTATTTCTGGTTTGGAATGTATTAAGGATATTGATGTTAAACTGATTTGAAAATCTATTTGCTAAAGTTGTTTTTGATTTAGAGGAAAAACCTGGATTTTATAAGCATAATCATTTTATGATGATTATAGTTCATCCTAAGTCCTTTCAAAAGATAGATATATAGGAAATTATATTGGGAAAATCCAGAAAGAATTATAACTGTTATATTTTCAAGTCATGATACTGATATATGTCCAAATGCAAGTAAAAATGTATATACCCTGAATATGCATTTTTAAAAGGGAATTATGGTTAGGAAGGATGATATAAATCTGATCACAAGGTGTCTGATTCATACATATATATAAACATGCTTTTGAAAAGAAGGAGTATCAATGTTTTGGGTAGATTCTGGTTTGTAAAATGCAAATAAAAGAATGGTCAGATTAACCACATGGTTAGACCATAGGTCAGGCCTAATGTTCACTTCAAATCAATGAAGCAAGGAACCATTTGAACCCAGTTTTCTGGAAAATGAGCAAAGACATTGACATGTACATGTATATCTGAGTACATGTTGATATTTGGGCAAAAATATAAATATAAATTCCTAGAACAGTTGTAGGAAAGGGTTTTAAAAATAATAAAGCAAGAAATATTGTTTTGTATGTTAGATTATAGGCAAAAATTAAGTATATATGTACAGATATAGGTAGATATCAGATTTTAAACCATACAGGAGAAAAATAAAAAGAAAAACAAAAATTGGGTTTGAACCGACCAGCATAGCACTCGACCTCGTGACCTCTCATGTATAAGTTAGGCGCGTTTCCATTACGCCTAGATGTTGCTTGTGTTCACTTATGATCCACTTTCTTTTAGCCTGAGTTTGATACTATACAGACTTTAACAATCATACATATTAAAAGCTTGCTTTCCACTGATTATTACTTGATCATTTCTTAATTAGAATAACAGACTAAAGAACATTGTAACGACCCGTATTTTTCACGGATCGAAAAGTTCGTCAAATCTGGAATTTTTGCATTTTTAAGTCATTTCAGATTTTTTGGGGAAATTTGTCAAAGTCCTAGGTCGTACGCGACCTAAGGGTTGTTGGCAACTTAGAGGAGGTCTGCGACTTAAGAAATGTTGTGAGCGACCTAAGTTTTGTTAAGTGTTAGGTCGGCTGGGAAAGTTAGCGACCTAGTAGTTGCCGAGTTAGCGACCTAGTAGTTGCCGAGTTAGCGACCTAGTGGTTCCGTGTTAGCGACCTAAGGAGTTAGCTTGTTAGCGACCTAAGGAGTTAGCTTGTTAGCGACCTAAGGAGTTAGCTTGTTAGCGACCTAAGGAGTTAGCTTGTTAGCGACCTAAGGAGTTAGCTTGTTAGCGACCTAAGGAGTTAGGCTATGTGTTAGGTCGTAACACTGTTAGGTCGTATGTTGTGTTAGGTCGCGTAGGTTGCTAAGTTGTTAGGTCGCTAGGATAGTTCAAGTGTTAGGTCGCGTGTTGTTTTAGGTCGACTTGTGTTAGGTCGCAACCCAACTGAGTCTTAGGTAGTTAGGTCGTTAGGTTGTTAGGTCGCTAGAATAGTTTGTGTTAGGTCGCGTAGATCTATCTGTTAGGTCGGAGAAGCTTAGGTCGGAGAGTCTTAGGTCGGAAACGACCTAGGGAGATAGCCAGATTTCGACTTAAGGACAGATTTCAGCTATAAATAGGAGGGGTTGTTCTCACTTTTTGGGATCCGGATTTTTGAAGCGACGAAGTGCTGCCATTTTGAGAGCTCGACTTCTACACTTCTTCACTTCTTTTCTCCACTTTAATCTAGTGCTTCCATCCATCCAAATCGAAGATCGAGATTGAAGATTCAAAAGCTTGGATTGAAGATCTTCATCTTTTCAAGAGAGATTTCTTCATTTGAAGCGGATTTGTGATAGATCTAGCTTCATCCTTCGCTGTCCAGATCTGAAGTGTGTTGATTTGAGGTTGTTTAGGTGATTTGGTGAGTGGTGATTATCTCTCACACGGATCCAAAGGAGTATATCGGATTGTTGGCTCGTTTTGGTGTTAAAATAGAGATTTCCATGCATTTTCTTCATCCTATGTGTAGATCCATGTAGATCCATTGTTCATGATGATGTTGCATCCATTTTATCATATGTTAACCTATGCAAGTTCATTCATCAAGTTTGTAGAGATATAATCCATGTTTTCATACTTATTGGACTTTCAACTCTTTAATTACGAAAATGCCATTATTGTTATAATTGTCTACTTAGACCATATTTGAATGCTTGATTGCTTGGATTGATGTTTGACTTGATTGAATTGTCATGAACTAGATGATTGATGATTAGATTTAGACCGAAGACGATTCAAAAGCTAAGGGAAAGGCTCTTGAATTGGGAAAGCTGCTTGTGGCATATGTAGCGGGATGATGAAGCTCTTATGCATAGATTTGATGATGTAATGATGAGATGAGGCTTTGCGAGGATGTAATGAAGCGAGGCAATCATATGATGAAGACTTGGTCTAATCCAGACGGGATCATTCCAAGCATGTTGATAACTCGGTGATATGATTCGAGTTGAAGATAATGAATGGATATGAGAATAGTCGTCGAGGAGGATGACTAGGAGGCTTGGATAGCATCGTTGTTGAAGGTTCTAGCATGCTCTAAGCAAGAGTACGTTTGGGCAGATTCGATAGTCCCAACGGCCAACTGTTGATGGTCGAGTACTCTGGGCAGATTCGATAGTCCTAGGCACGGGCTGCGACGACGTGCGGGAGTTATGTCTAGAACCGGGGTTTCCATTAGCCCTTGACGGACGGCTGAAAGAATGTGCCGGTCATTCAATTAACGGTGATATCGAAGCAATGATAACAGTGATAGCCAGAGTCATGGATGTTTGGTTGGATCGTCATTCGGACTCAAGAGCGGTATTTTCTGGGTGCTTATCTGATTTAGGCCTTGGTACTTGGAAAACATCGCTCTTGACTCGAGTGATAGTAGTTTTACTTTAAATTGTATGTTCTGCTATGTTTGCTTCTGCTTAGTATGTGTCTGGGGGCTATCACTGTAGAATGAGGTTGGAGTGGGAGGGTTGTATTCCTATTCCTTTTCCTTTATGCTCTTTTGGTATGTTGTTAGTTAATTTACTGCTCACTAAGACTGTTGTCTGACTCAAGGCTTTTTGTTTTAATTCTTATTGCCTTGGGCTGCTCGTCCATTTTGGGACGGGCAGACTAGGTAGCAGGTGACAGGTGCTGATCTCTTCTCACGATGCTGATATCGAAGATGAGCCGGAGGGTTGCATATTATCTTCTTATTATATGTACTGGATATTCCGCTGTTTTGTATTCTCTGAGAGTTTTGTAGTGAGGCTGGATGTATTGTCTATGTGGATGCTTGTATTCAACTATTATGGAGTTTTATATGATGTCATTTTGTTCTGTAAAGCTTCACTATACATATGTTCTATTGTATTTTGTCCATGCGCTGTGAGTAATACGATAGATTCTGTTGTTTTAAATCTTACCTTGACAATCGTCCATGGTCGCCTGGCACACTTTACAGCGCTTTATCTCTAGATTCGGTGCAGGGGTCATGGGCGGTCGTCACATTTGGTATCAGAGCATTGGTTGATCGATTTTACCCAACGCTCGCTGAAGTAACCACGTATGAGAGACGTAATTGTATTTTGATGGATGATTACTATATATAATATAGTAGCTTAGTAGAGTTGAGTCCTTTATGCAGTTGTTTCTCTAGATGTTCTAATCATTCCTTTTTATAGATATTGAGAATGAGTCGAAGAGGGAGACCAGCTGCTAGGGAAGGCCGTGCTACTGAAGAGACTGCTGATTATGCAGCCATGTTCGAAGCTATGATGACTTCGATCATGAGGAGGATACCAGTTCCGGGGGCGGCAGTAGATGTTGGAGTTCAAGTCCAAACTCCGAAACCAGTGGATTTTGCTAAGTTGTGCAAGGATTATACTGCTCTTGGAGGGAAGGTTTTCTTGGGAACAGAATCTACCATTGAGGTCCAGAGGTGGATAGATGCTTGTAGAAGGATCTTTGGTGATTTGGGAATTGATGATGCAACTAAGAGGAAGTTGGCATCGAGGCAGCTTCAAGGGAGAGCTTCTGATTGGTGGAACTCTATTACCATCACTACTGCGGAGGAAGAGATTACTTGGGAGCAATTCCAAGCTAGATTTGAAGCTAAGTTCATTTCTACAGCTCAGAAGTCTGTTCTATTCAAGAAGTTTGTGGAGCTCAAGCAAGGTGGAAGATCAGTTCTTGAGTATGTTTCTGAGTTCGAAGCTTTGTCCAAGTATGCCCGGTCGTATATTGAATCTGCTTATCAGAAGAACGAGAAGTTTGTGACCGGCTTGGATAGTTATCTTGGGAGACAGTTGGTGGATCATTTGGACGATTCATTTGAGAAGCTTGTGGAAAAAGCTCTTAGACATGAGAGTCTGTTTCCTAAGGAAGGACCTGTTGTTGCTGTTACCAAGGGAGAATCTAAACCACAGCAGGGTGGAAACCAGAAGAGGAAGCAGCAGCAGCAGAAAGGTAAGGATGGCCAGAAGAAGCCGAAAGGCGAGGTGACTTGCTACAATTGTCAACAGAAGGGCCATTTCTCTAAGGATTGTAAGAATCCGAAGGCACCGATGAAGTGTCACAACTGTGACAAGCCGGGGCATTTCAGGAAGAATTGTCCAGAACCAAGGAAGGACAGGCAGATTGTGCAAGCCTATGCTTTGGGGGCTGTTCCGTCGTCTTCGAAAGCTCCTACTGCTGAAGAGAAGGGAAAGAGTGTGGTTGTTCAAGGTACTCTTTTCCTATGTGGTGTTCCAGTTAGAGTTCTGTTTGATACTGGAGCGTCGCATTCATTTGTTTGTAATGAACTAGTAGGCCGGTTAGGTTTGAAGCCGGATATTGTTGATAGGCCATTGGTTGTGACTAATCCAGTTGGGGGTTCGTCTTGTTTGTGTATGTTATGCCGTGGTCTAGTTGTGTCGAGTCATGGTTGCTCTTTTGTTTGTGATTGCTTTGTTCTGAACTTTGCGGGGTTCGGAATTATTTTGGGTATGGACTGGCTTAGGAAGTATGCGGCTAAGGTTGATTGCGAAAGGTTGGAAGTGACAGTCGAGAATGTGGAGGGGCGAAAGATTGTGATACGATGTAAGCATGAAGAAGGCGTCTTCATGAGCTTCATGTATTCGCTAGTTGTTCCACGGGATGGACTGTCATCAGTGCCGATCGCTAATGGATTCGAGGATGTCTTTGACGAAGTCAAAGGGTTGCCGCCACATAGAGAGATCGAGTTTCGTATAGATCTAGTTGAAGGAGCCAGACCTGTTGTGATGCCTCTTAGGCGGATGGCGCCTAGGGAACAGCAAGAGTTGAGGGTGCAAGTTGATGATCTTTTGCAGAAAGGATTCATTCGGCGTAGTGTGTCCGAGTGGGGTGCACCAGTTGTGTTTGCAACCAAGGCAGATGGGTCGTTGAGATTGTGCGTCGATTATCGTGAGCTGAATAAGGTGACTAAGAAGAACAAGTATCCATTGCCGAGAATAGATGACTTGTTTGATCAGCTTCACGAAGCTAAGGTGTTTTCTCAGATGGATTTGGCAACGGGATTTCACCAGTTAAGAGTAGCTAAGGATAGTGTGCCGAAGACTGCTTTTAGGACACCATCCGGTTTCTTTGAGTGGCTGGTAATGCCGTTTGGATTGACTAACGCGCCAGCATATTTTGTGGATCTTATGAATAGAGTGTTCAGAGATCAGTTGAACAAGTTCGTACTTGTGTTCGTGGATGATATTCTGATTTATTCCAGAACGGAAGAAGAGCACAAGACGCACTTGCGTATTGTTTTGGAAATCTTACGGAAACATCAGCTGAAGGCTAAGTTTTCGAAGTGTCACTTCTGGAAGAGTGAAGTGAGATTCTTAGGCCATGTGATTTCTGGAAATGGAATAGCGGTTGATCCCGCTAAGGTGGCAGCAATCCAAGATTGGGTTAAACCTAAGAATGCATCTGATGTGAGAAGTTTTCTTGGATTAGCAGGATATTATCGACGGTTTATTAAAGACTTCTCCAAGATAGCTGCACCGTTAACAGGATTGACGAAGAAGAACCAAGTGTTCTGTTGGGATGCTAAGTGTGAGCAAGCTTTCGGAATCCTGAAAGAGAGATTGACGAGTGCTCCTGTTTTGACTATTCCAAGTGGGAATGATGAGATGGTGGTTTACACCGACGCATGTGGTACTGGACTTGGAGCAGTGCTGATGCAGAAGGATAAAGTTGTTGCATATGCCAGTCGACAACTGAAGCCGCATGAAAGGAATTACCCGACTCATGATTTGGAGTTAGCGGCGATTGTTTTTGCTCTGAAGATGTGGAGACACTATCTATTGGGAGTTCGATTCGAGTTGTTTACAGATCATAAGTCGTTGAAGTATCTTTTCTCCCAGAAGGATTTGAATCTTCGGCAGCAACGTTGGCTAGAGTTTTTAGCATCATATGATTTTGGTATAGCTTATACTCCGGGAAAAGGTAACGCAGTGGCAGATGCGTTAAGTCGAAGACATGCAGGATTGGGAGCCATGTTTTCAGAATGGAAGAGTCTCGAGTATTTAGCTGGATTTGACTTCAGGCCTAGATGTGAATTGGAACCTGAGATGTTGGCAAACTTATCGATAAGACCCACTCTTGTGGAAAGGATTGGCGAGGGCCAAAAGCGAGATGATAAGCTTGTCAAGATTATCCGTGATTTGGAATTTGGATTGGATCCAGAAAAGGATAAAGGATTCGAGGTCGATCGAGAGGGTTGGCTTCGGAAGCAAGGACGACTAGTTGTTCCCGATATAGATGAATTGAGGAGTGAAGTTCTGAAGGAAAGTCATCACTCGAAGCTGACAATTCATCCAGGAGGAAACAAGATGTATCGGGATATGAAGAGAACCTACTACTGGGAAGGCATGAAGAAGGATGTTGGAAATTTTATTTCCAAGTGTATGAACTGCCAGTTGGTTAAAGCTGAACAGAAGAAGCCAAGTGGATTGCTTCAGCCATTAGAAGTTCCTACATGGAAGTGGGAACAAGTGTCGATGGATTTCATCGATGGATTGCCTAGAACCAGAACGGGAAATGAAGGGATTTGGGTCATTGTGGATCGTCTGACTAAGAGTGCACGATTCATTCCTGTTCGATCGACTAGGACTGCATCAAAGTTGGCTGAGTTGTATATTAAGTGGATAGTTCGATTCCATGGTATTCCGAAGAGCATAGTGAGCGATCGAGACCCATTGTTCACTAGTGGATTTTGGAAGAGCTTCCAGGAAGTTTTGGGAACCGAGTTGTGTTTGAGTACAGCTTATCATCCCCAAACAGATGGTCAGACCGAGAGAGTCAACCGAGTTTTGGAAGATCTCCTCAGAGCTTGTGTTTTGGATTTCGGAGGATCATGGGAAGATCACCTTCATTTGGTGGAGTTTGCGTACAACAACAGTTACCAGTCAAGCATTGGTATGGCACCGTATGAGGCATTATATGGAAGACCGTGTAACTCTCCGACATGTTGGTTGGAAACTGGAGAAAAGCTGATGCTTGGGCCAGAGATGATTCGACAGACTTCGGATTGCATAGAGATCATTCGGCAACGAATGAAGGCAGCCCAAGACCGTCAGAAGAGTTATGCCGATAAGCGTCGAAGGGATTTGGAATTCGACGTAGGAGATATGGTTTTTGTGAAGATTTCTCCACTGAAGAATGTTATTCGATTCGGGAAGAAAGGAAAATTGACTCCGAGATTTGTTGGACCATTCCCGATCATCGAGCGAATTGGAAAGCTCGCCTACAGATTGGAGTTACCGGAGAAGATGTCGGGTGTGCACAATGTTTTTCATGTATCGTATCTACGGAAGTATGTGCACGACTCGAGAACGGTGGTTTCTGCTGATAGCTGTGAAGACTTAGAAGTTGATCCAGTTGATAGAAGACCTCGTAAGCCACTTCGTGTTGTGGAAACCGACACGAAACAACTTAGGAGGAAGGTAGTTAAGTTGCTCAAGATACAATGGAGTGATGATGATAACGACTGTACGTGGGAGGTGGAAGAGAGGATGAAAGCAGCTCATCCTGAACTCTTCAAGGTATGGCCCTAAGGTGTCGTGTCATCTCACGATATTGTAACTTGTTCTAATTTTAGAATTCTGTACGCTAAGTTAGAATTGGATGCATGGTTTGTTGATTGCTATGGATGGTAGGCGTACAGAATAGTCTTTGATTGCTTTGTTTGCTTGGAATTTCGGGGGCGAAATTCCTAAGGGGGAGAGAATGTAACGACCCGTATTTTTCACGGATCGAAAAGTTCGTCAAATCTGGAATTTTTGCATTTTTAAGTCATTTCAGATTTTTTGGGGAAATTTGTCAAAGTCCTAGGTCGTACGCGACCTAAGGGTTGTTGGCAACTTAGAGGAGGTCTGCGACTTAAGAAATGTTGTGAGCGACCTAAGTTTTGTTAAGTGTTAGGTCGGCTGGGAAAGTTAGCGACCTAGTAGTTGCCGAGTTAGCGACCTAGTAGTTGCCGAGTTAGCGACCTAGTGGTTCCGTGTTAGCGACCTAAGGAGTTAGCTTGTTAGCGACCTAAGGAGTTAGCTTGTTAGCGACCTAAGGAGTTAGCTTGTTAGCGACCTAAGGAGTTAGCTTGTTAGCGACCTAAGGAGTTAGCTTGTTAGCGACCTAAGGAGTTAGGCTATGTGTTAGGTCGTAACACTGTTAGGTCGTATGTTGTGTTAGGTCGCGTAGGTTGCTAAGTTGTTAGGTCGCTAGGATAGTTCAAGTGTTAGGTCGCGTGTTGTTTTAGGTCGACTTGTGTTAGGTCGCAACCCAACTGAGTCTTAGGTAGTTAGGTCGTTAGGTTGTTAGGTCGCTAGAATAGTTTGTGTTAGGTCGCGTAGATCTATCTGTTAGGTCGGAGAAGCTTAGGTCGGAGAGTCTTAGGTCGGAAACGACCTAGGGAGATAGCCAGATTTCGACTTAAGGACAGATTTCAGCTATAAATAGGAGGGGTTGTTCTCACTTTTTGGGATCCGGATTTTTGAAGCGACGAAGTGCTGCCATTTTGAGAGCTCGACTTCTACACTTCTTCACTTCTTTTCTCCACTTTAATCTAGTGCTTCCATCCATCCAAATCGAAGATCGAGATTGAAGATTCAAAAGCTTGGATTGAAGATCTTCATCTTTTCAAGAGAGATTTCTTCATTTGAAGCGGATTTGTGATAGATCTAGCTTCATCCTTCGCTGTCCAGATCTGAAGTGTGTTGATTTGAGGTTGTTTAGGTGATTTGGTGAGTGGTGATTATCTCTCACACGGATCCAAAGGAGTATATCGGATTGTTGGCTCGTTTTGGTGTTAAAATAGAGATTTCCATGCATTTTCTTCATCCTATGTGTAGATCCATGTAGATCCATTGTTCATGATGATGTTGCATCCATTTTATCATATGTTAACCTATGCAAGTTCATTCATCAAGTTTGTAGAGATATAATCCATGTTTTCATACTTATTGGACTTTCAACTCTTTAATTACGAAAATGCCATTATTGTTATAATTGTCTACTTAGACCATATTTGAATGCTTGATTGCTTGGATTGATGTTTGACTTGATTGAATTGTCATGAACTAGATGATTGATGATTAGATTTAGACCGAAGACGATTCAAAAGCTAAGGGAAAGGCTCTTGAATTGGGAAAGCTGCTTGTGGCATATGTAGCGGGATGATGAAGCTCTTATGCATAGATTTGATGATGTAATGATGAGATGAGGCTTTGCGAGGATGTAATGAAGCGAGGCAATCATATGATGAAGACTTGGTCTAATCCAGACGGGATCATTCCAAGCATGTTGATAACTCGGTGATATGATTCGAGTTGAAGATAATGAATGGATATGAGAATAGTCGTCGAGGAGGATGACTAGGAGGCTTGGATAGCATCGTTGTTGAAGGTTCTAGCATGCTCTAAGCAAGAGTACGTTTGGGCAGATTCGATAGTCCCAACGGCCAACTGTTGATGGTCGAGTACTCTGGGCAGATTCGATAGTCCTAGGCACGGGCTGCGACGACGTGCGGGAGTTATGTCTAGAACCGGGGTTTCCATTAGCCCTTGACGGACGGCTGAAAGAATGTGCCGGTCATTCAATTAACGGTGATATCGAAGCAATGATAACAGTGATAGCCAGAGTCATGGATGTTTGGTTGGATCGTCATTCGGACTCAAGAGCGGTATTTTCTGGGTGCTTATCTGATTTAGGCCTTGGTACTTGGAAAACATCGCTCTTGACTCGAGTGATAGTAGTTTTACTTTAAATTGTATGTTCTGCTATGTTTGCTTCTGCTTAGTATGTGTCTGGGGGCTATCACTGTAGAATGAGGTTGGAGTGGGAGGGTTGTATTCCTATTCCTTTTCCTTTATGCTCTTTTGGTATGTTGTTAGTTAATTTACTGCTCACTAAGACTGTTGTCTGACTCAAGGCTTTTTGTTTTAATTCTTATTGCCTTGGGCTGCTCGTCCATTTTGGGACGGGCAGACTAGGTAGCAGGTGACAGGTGCTGATCTCTTCTCACGATGCTGATATCGAAGATGAGCCGGAGGGTTGCATATTATCTTCTTATTATATGTACTGGATATTCCGCTGTTTTGTATTCTCTGAGAGTTTTGTAGTGAGGCTGGATGTATTGTCTATGTGGATGCTTGTATTCAACTATTATGGAGTTTTATATGATGTCATTTTGTTCTGTAAAGCTTCACTATACATATGTTCTATTGTATTTTGTCCATGCGCTGTGAGTAATACGATAGATTCTGTTGTTTTAAATCTTACCTTGACAATCGTCCATGGTCGCCTGGCACACTTTACAGCGCTTTATCTCTAGATTCGGTGCAGGGGTCATGGGCGGTCGTCACAGTTTCCAGTGGATTCTATGGTCAAAAAATCAGGATACAATAATTAATCTTTTATCAGGGAATTATCACCTTTTTATAGATTTAAAAGGATTTCTACTTACATATTATCATGCTCTGATTCTAGTAGAATATAACATAGATATCTTCATATATGTATGTTAGGAATGATTTAGATTTAAAACAATATTTTTATATTGTGAAAGATCCTGGATAATATAAGAATAGGGAAAGATGACCCTAGGTAGTCTTAGCTAAGTATGAAAAAAATAAATTTATTGGTTAAGAATTAGGGTCATTCCATGTGTGTGCGTGTGTAAGTGTCCTAGTGTCCTCTCGATGTAACGTGGGTTTTAATTTTCCTGACAAGGGTAATCCTGCCTACTTTGGTCGAAGGCACATCTTCTTAGAAGCGAATCAGGGACCCAATGTCCCAAATGCTCATATCGCCAAGATGGTATGAAGGGATATTATCTGAAATCTGCCCAAGACCAGCATAAGGATCTTTAGAAGTTTGAATGGGAGTTTCAAATGTAGTTGTGGCCGGCGGTGGTGGAGGCGGAGTCGAAATCTGCCATTAGGCAATCTTAATCTTAAGACATATTCTTTGGAGAGGTTGCCAGTCGTCATCGTTGCCTTCATCAACCGATGGGTCATGGCTCGCGTCAGTACCAGCTTAGCCTTCTCTTCCTCTGTTGCCTTCTCCTTCACCTTCACCTCTAATTTCACCTTCTTCGGTACACTCCTGTACATCACCAGTCTCGACTACTGGACTTTAAACTAGGCGTGCTAGTGAGTGATCTCCATTATCTTCAAACAAAGAGTCATCCTCATCGCCATTAATAGCCTCTAGAACAAGACCGAAGCTACGATCTGGGTATAATAAGTTAAAGGCCCTCAGATTTTCATCGCTACGTAGTGTCTTAGCCTCTCTCTCTTCCTCTGGGATTTGGTGAAGTTGTCAGAGAGTTTCCACCAGAGTCACATTGCTGGGCATGTGCGGTACATCTGCAAAAAACAAAAAATATGTTCAGTAATAAGAGGAACTATAAACCCGGGCTGGTACAAAAAGGTCAAGAATAGAACTTATGGGGAGATAATCATCGTTGTGAAAATTTAGGAGGACAGCGAACAAAAAATAATTGGTCCTTGAAGTAACTCAATTTGTTCCAAGTGCCAACCATGATTCGGCAACCTCTGGATGGCTCTAAGAAAATGAGGGAAGGATTTCTCTTGCGATGCTTAAATCTGAATAGATATCAGATCTCTTGATTACTGGGGACTCGATTGAAGTGGCAGGCAAATATGATGAACAAACTATGAAGGAATGCATAGCTATTCGGGTGGAGCTGAGTTGGAGTAAGTCTCATAAAATGCATGAATCGTCGGATAAACTGATTGAATGGTAGGACGCATCCTGCCAAGCACATATACTTATTGCATGCCGTATACCCATCCGGCGGATGGTGTGCTTGTTGGTGGCATGTGGGAACTGACACGTCCTTAAACGAGATACTATGTTTCTCCCAGATCCTCCTAAGTGACCCCTCCTTAATTTTTAATGGTACATAATCTACTGAATCATCTAATATGATAGCATCATCAAGTGTGCTGGAGCATCTTTGACTACTGGGCCTTCCATGGGCTCTACTAGAACTTTCTGAGCTGGTTGACATACTTGTGGATTTTCAGATTAAGGAACAAGTTGCACCGGAGTTTGCTGTGCAAATGGAACCATAGTCGAGCTCGACTCTATATCTGACTCGGCATATCTAGAAACCAATGGACCTGCTGCTTAAGAGGAGAGACGCTCGGAACGTCTATGACCCATAGCTATCAAAACTCAACACATAATTGATATCAGTTTGATTAAAAGTTATACCCCATGCTAAAGTGAAAACCTAGTGTAGTGTTGTGCAATAGTGTCAATTTTTGATATTGTGCAACAGTTCGTTTGAAAATCTGAATGTCATCTAAAGTGATCGTCATCACTGGTTGTCTCAAAAGGCCTCACGTCATTGACCATGCATTTAAAACATCTTGGGATTCGAGAAGTAATGCTTGAAGAAACCTGAGCCTAGGGTAAGACGGCATGTTTCACAAACATGAGTTCAAGGTATGAATTCACCCAAGGGTTGGATCGGTACCGATCCATACCTTTGATATTGGATTTCTGCCTTAAACCTTCTCTTTTATAATCCCAAGCATGGCCACCATCGAAAGGAGCATCCAAGAGCATCGCCACCACCATCGCCTACCTAAGGTTGTTTAAGCTCAAAGATAATGGTCGGTTCAAATTCAGGAACTCAAATTGGAGTTTGGTATAAGATGGATCGTGCCCGATCAAAATAAGGCAAGTGGCAGTCGAGGTTTAAAGGTAGAAGCGGCGATTCAATGGGCTGCGGTGGTTGATCAAGTGTCAAGCGGCGGCGGTTGTTCAATGGAAGCAAGAAGTTTTAATAGCAGACCTTAAAGTTCAAATCTCAAATAGCAAAGAAAAGTGAGGAAAGGGAAGGAAATGGATCGGCTTAAGTAGCTCATGAACCAAAAGAATAGGCAAAGAAATCGCCTGCTTCTAAGGCTTGGATCGGTACTGATTCATGCCCATGGATCGGTACCGAACGATCAATACAGAAAAAACAATATAAATATACACATAACATATGTGTATGTTGTACATCTGGTGTTTCATTGGAGTATGTGTGTGATTGGGATCAAAGCATGATGAACGATTAGAGCACATGTGCGTACAGATACTCAACATACAGTAGCTGGAATCGAACAATTCAAACCTGAAAGATCCAGAAAGGAAGTGGTTCAAAATTACTAAGCTCAGAATGACAGATCATGAGAAATGCTCCAGTTTTATAGTCTTAAATGGTAGCGAAGTATTGTAACGAATGGCTATAGACACAACACTTTACCAAAAAGGTCCGGAGGAAAGATAGCAACTATTTAAAGCGTAGATTGGAGTCTGATATGGCAATCACAACTTGTCTCGATTCAAAGTACATCGTGCTGGAAACAAGATGTACTTTGGAGGGCAAGTGTTGTTCAACCTTTTGATTGGGCAATACCTGTATGAACCTGACGAATCGAACTTGAAAGCTATCAAGGCTGGAAGCTCGGAAAGATAGCCGTAAAGTCCAGAAATCAAGTACAACCAAGATCACGATATAAAAACAAGATCACCCCTGAAATTCCAAGAAACAATCCATCAAAGTGAAGGATCAGTATCGAATCATGCCAATGGATTGGTATCGATCCATAATACTTCCCCAGAAAAGCTCCAACTTCCTCATACTGTCAAGTCTCGACGCCAAAAGCTTATTAGAAGTTCCACTGGATGATCGCTTGTCATTTTCTTGCTATCAAACCCCTCAGGCACTTGAAATCAGCAACTCTATTCCTCCACCGATCCATCTTGTTCGCCTAGAAATAAGCTCATAACAGTGCAATTCGGCATGGAAATCATGGAGCTAACGATAAGTCGCTTCCATCCCAAAACAACAAGAATGGTCCATAAGTGAATCTTATGGATCGGTATCGATCCATGCCAATGGTTTAGTACCGATCCATAGCTGCCTGCTGACCTAGCTATGTTTTCTTGATAACAACTTTTGCTAGATAGTGGAGATCGTGGAGGAAGATGTGGTGGAGCATTTCCCACCAACCTACAGCTATAAATAAGAGGCTAGGGGCTCATTTTCGAGGATTTTTTGTTTCTTTGCAATTTTTACATATTTTCTTGTAATTGCCTGTGGAGTGGTACAGAACCATAAGAATTGTACTTGTAAACAACAAGATAATCAGTAGAAATCTTAAGTGGACATAGGCAAAAATTTAGCCAAACCACTACATATGTTTGGTGTCTTGTTTCTTACTCATTTTCATTTACTTTTGTTCAATTTCATTCTCAATAGGAAATTAATTAGACTTTAAAATGTTGTTCAGAATTTAACATTCATTTAATAATTACATATGTATGTTCTGTACCATAATATAATGGTCTTCGTTTACTCTACTAAGTTTTATCTAGGTCATACTTAATTAGTATGCTTCTCTATATTATTGCGGCATATATATGTATGTATGTATCTATCTATCTGTATGTGTATATGTATATAAATTCATTTATATTATATGCATTGATCTAACCTTTTGGTTAAGTGTTTGTTTTCACTTTTAAATATAACAGTGCATGGATGGATTTATCGAATTTGACACTTACAATATTTTTATCTCTTTACTTGCATATTTTAGCTCTTTACTTGTTATATGCTATTATCCAGTTTGTTTTGGTTTACTAGGCTTAGTCACATAGTTTATTTATATCCTTTACTTTTTATTGTACTTTTACTTAGTTTGTTCAAACTACTTGGATCTAGTTATAATGTTTATTTTTGTTCTACACTTTTCCTTTTACTTCTATTTAGTTTGTGTTGTTTACTTTGTGAGTAGTCTTAATTCATCTTTCATTTATCTCCTATTTTCCTTGTGCTTTGCTTAATTTGTCATATTTCTATGCTTAGTGACTTTCTATTTATCCGACCTTTGATTTTCGTATATGTTTTTCTTATTTTGTTCTACTTGTTTAGGTTTAGGTATGGCGCTTTAGCATATTCTTTAGCTTATTCTTTAGTAGGGTTCTTTCCTATTAATATTTCTCCTTATTTTATTTCCTTTTGATTATTAGATTTTATTATTTTCTGCCTATCTCATATATATGTATATACATACATACATATACACATACATGTACGTATGTATATGTATATATATATACATGTATGTATGTATTGGTATAACATTTTGTTTTGAGTATTTGTCAATTGCAATTATTATCCATTTGTTGCATTTATTATTTTTCTATTACTGTTGGGATGATACCGTTGGAGTGGCTATTTTGGATTTGCTATTATTGGTCCTTTAGAGAGTTGATATCGTTGATTACTTTAACCATTTTACTATTACTGATGAGATGATGTTATTGAATTGATATTGGTATTTTATTGTTGTTGGTTCTTATATTCGATTGGGAGCATTCTGATCTTGTTGTTGTGGCTAGCATATTGTTCTGGTACTACTGTTTTCTATAATGTTGAGATGCTCTTTTAGATATTATTGTTTTAAGTTTTTTTACATTTTTTTACTTTATTTGAACTCTACTTTATTTAGGCATTAGTTTTTTGATTATTGTATATTAATATAGACTTTAGTTATTAGGATTAATGAGGGTTTTTATTTTTATTTTATTGTGTAGGTTCATGGGATAGAGCTATCTGCTAGGATTGTTGGCAGCTCCTTTTTGAGTATATAATAAAAGTATATAAGTGCTCTCCTCCTTGAAAAGAGGAACACTCGTTTTCCCAAAAAAGAAAAAGAAAAGTAAGTTGATGTAAATTACTATATTTGATTAAAATATGATGTTTTGAAGCATATGAAGTAATTAAGGATTTCTGAAGTATGTTATCATTTTTGAAGAACTATTATTGTTTTGAGATACAATAAACAAAGGTGTTATTATAATAAAAAAATGATTTTGTACTTAAGAGTACCAATGATCATGAATATATTATTTTCGATGGTTGTAAATAAGTGATTGATTGATTATTATAATTGTCACATATGTATGATGTATGATATCAGAATCGTATTTTGATGAGTTTGCATGATATTTTACCACCATCTCTATTAGACGATGGGTAGTTAATTGTGGTTTTGTTTGATTTAATGATTGGTGTTCGTGTTACAATGATTATGGGTTGGTACACTTTGATGGTTGATATTTTTATTGCTAATGACGATGAGTTAGTACACATTTAATGATTTATGTTTGTATTCCTAATGATGGTTGGTCTGTACACATTTCATGAATTGATGTAATGTTACAAATATGAAGTAATTGGTACACATTTGTTTGATTTATACTTAATTGATGGTGTATTTGATAGAGTTAGGGGTATGCCCTAGGGACAATTCCGTAGTTTATTGTGAATTATTAACTCTGTAATAAAATAAAAGGTATTTTTTCATTCTATTATATACTAGTCATATTATGATATGTTAATTAGTTATTTAATTTAAGTATATCAAATATAAAATTCTTAAATGATACGTTATGTGATAATAATTACAATGTGTTGTAATCACAATAAATTATTACACTAAAAATAACATATTATTTTAAATATTCTTAGTCAAGATATTTCAAGACAGGATATCGATACATTCATTAAGACTAGAGTACGCAATGCTCTCTAAATGTTAGCCAGTATTACTCATGGCTGTTGGGCTCACCAAGGGGCTACGTATTAATAGTTATTGGATAACTATAGAATGACTCACTCGATCATTTTTGTTGTTAATATAGCTAAGGTCAAACATAGAAAATCGAAGTGACTATACTAGACAGTTCTCTCGACTTAAGAATACTATTGAGTTTCAATGTGGACACTCTACTTTGATTATAGTTAAATCGTGGCATGGCGTCCATCGAACGATTATAGTTAGGTCTGAGTGGAAACATTGGAAGTGAAACATTATTCAATAAAGAATTCTTCTTTATATGAGATTAGCATCACGGTCAACTGTATTCAACTCAAAGTCAAAGTCTCTAGCCAAAGCAGTTCAGTTAATAATAATTGTTATTATTAAACCAAGGACTTTGTGATTGGATTATACAAGTTGAATGTGGACGGTATTGGAATTTTGACCAAAACCAAATTTCATAAGTCCTAATATGATATACTTTTGATGAAGAGAATAGGTGTAAATAATCGTTACTGCCAAGGACCACTTGAAATAGTAAAATTAGATTTTACCAAAATGTGTAAGCGATAAATTCGATTGAACTATCAAACCACTAGTTAGGGTGACGTGTAACATTAATATTCGATATTATCACTAACTAAATTTACATCTATGAGTCGCCCAACCGCAATGTTAAGTAGGCCAAAATACCATATGATTTAATAAAATTATAATTTCAATAAATTAATTAAAATAATTAATATTTATGAAATATTAATTATTAAACCTGTTTGATATTTTTGAGATAATATTTAATAAAGTGCATATAAAAAAGTTATATATGTACGTATCGATATAATATATCGATAAATATTATAAATTGGATTCGAAATGAATGTGACCGATTTGGGAAATTATATGGGACCATTAGGCCCATATATGACCGACCAAACAAGGTGGGGGAAGGGAGATTTTTATTGGAAATATCGGGTTTTGAATTGGCAAAGAAAAGAGGTAAACTAACATATCCAGATCTCCACCTTTAACTCCATTCTCTTGTCTATATAAACCATCCATCTACTCTCATTTTGAGTTTACTTTTAGAGCCTCCACCCACCTTTCTTAGCCCAATATCTCTAGGCATATTTGCCTTTTAGTTTCCAGAATGAAGTTAAATACTTAAATCTAAATCAAAAGTTATAGTTGAGTATTTTTCTGTTGCTTGCTGCAAATTCGAGAGGAGTCTGGATTGGATCTAAGGAGTTTTGGATTCAACATTTAAGGCTATAGCATTGGTAATTTTTAATCTATTTTCTATTATATATGCATTTATCTATGTCAATTCACATATGTAGATTAGATCGATGATTTATCACTAATTTACATATTTATTTTGTCTAATTACATACACACACACATTCATTTAAATTAAACCAAAAGGATACATATATAGAATATTCAAAAAATTCTTATCAGCCATTAAAAAAAAATTGAAAGTTAGAATGGTTCTAAAGCAATTTAAAAACTAAAATTTTAATTTACAATTAGTATACATATGTATATAATATATATATATACATATAAATTTATTAATATCACATACAAACATATGTACTAAAAAATATTTTGTTACTTTTAAATTTAAATCATTATGGATTTATTAGTAACAAAATTATAAAATCTATATAGATTTTATAATTTAAAAAAATATTCTTATAAATCCGCATGGACTTGTGAAATAAAAAAAATTATTTTTGGTAAAAAAATTTTGGCCGAAATAAAAGTAAATAAATAAAAATAAAGTTTTAACATATATTTATTTGTATTTACTAATTAACATTCAATAAATAAATTTAAAATTATATATATATATATATTTCAAATGTTTTAAACTAAAAATATATATGTATATATATATAAACATATCCACATTTGAAATTTTGAATTTTATATTTGAAATAAATTTTTATTCTGAATCTAGATCTATTTCTAAATTAAAGTAAGTCTCAAGATATTTTAGATATCAATTCGAATTATTTGAATTGGTCAACATCTTATAGGTAAACACTATTATATATAATGTTTGTATATATGTGTGTGTGTATGTATGTGTATGTAAATATATGTATGTGAGTGCGCGCGCGCGTGTGCGTGTGTATATATATATTTATATATATATATATATATATATAAATGTATATAGTGATAAATTTATCATGGACAACAAATATGTACATAGAGGGGCAAATGTGTCCGTTGCAGTGTAACCCAATACTTATATATGGGCACATTTGATTATGTACACATCTATATGTTGCACGTCCACTATACATGTATATGTGTATTTGATAAACATATACATTATATATATATGTTATAAAATCAAATCTTTATGTAAACTAATTAATAAAATAAATATTGTATTTAAAATTATTTAGATTGGTCTAAATTAATTTAGGCTTCACAGGCCTAAAAAGATCTGAAAATGGAATTATTTTTTTCAATTCACTCATTTAAGTTGCTGCATGTTGGCCTTGTTCCATCAATGGTATCATGGTCCAATAGCCTATGCGGTCAAAATTAGTAGTGTTAGGCCTAACTTATTAAAACTTACCCACTTAGTAGGGTGCTTAGAAAAGTAGTGTCAAAAATTGGGTTTAAGTAATCAAGTATTCTGCCCTACCTAGTTATTGGCTTGGTCTTAAAGATGTGGTAAGCCCAAAGGTTATTCATAATATAATGGCCCGAATTGATTTTGGACTGTGGACTAATTTATAAAATCTGTTTTGAAATTATAAATAAGATTTTAAATTAAAAAGGTTAAGTTTAGAATATGTAAGAAAATTTATAAATGTTATGAAATATTTTTCAAAAATGTTTTTAAAAATAATTAATTATTTTCAAAAATAATAATACTAATTAATTAGATTAATTGAAGAAACAATTAATTAAAAGTTAATTAATTATATTAAAAACATATATAATGATATATGTAAATTTATCTTAAAAATGTTTAAGGAAACTGTAACGATCCAGAATTTCAGTCATTCAAATTTGGAATATTTAATTGATTTTAAATATTGAAAAGTTAATTTTCTAAATTAAATAACTTAAATTTCAAATATAACAATTAATTTGATAATTAAATTATTAAATTGAATATTTGAAATTGTTTAAATAATTGAATCTTGAATTTAATGTAAATGAAAATGATTTTAAAAGTTGATTTAAATTCTATTTGAATAAGAATAAAGATAGTAAACTTTTAATTTGGATTTAAAAGTGATTAAATTGAAATTGGAAATTACTCGTTTTAATTAACGTGTAAAAATAGTCTTTTGGGGCACTGTCTTGGATTTTTGACGAAACCAGTTTCGTCGGATCCATAATAGTGAATTATTATATGCCATCGAATTTCGTGGCGATTGGACGTATTGTTTGGTCGTGCGGGTTCGAAATGCGTAGAAATTAAATAAAATAATTTAAAATAAAATAATTTGATTTTGAAAAGCTATCTTCTGAATATGATGGAATTGGCTTCTGATATATATATTCCATTGTGTTTAGAATAGGGGTATAACATATAGAACGCCAGGCGACACGCTTCGTTTGGAGTTCGGAATTTTAACGGATGAATAGTGTCGAGTTTAATTTGCTATAAAAGAACCTCAATTCCTTTCATTTGCAAACCATAACCTTAAAATGTTTACAACCGCCATTAAAACATAACGATCCAAGGTTCGACGGTCATCAGAGCCTCTAGAGGCCAAATTGACCTTCGACTTCAACTAGGAAAACGTAGAGAGCGACGATACGAGGCAAACTACCGGTTGGATCGAGCTATCGTGGACCGATGCGACGACAAAGCTCCTCCGTTCGTGGCAGTTTTCATGGGTTTTCGTCGTAATTTTCACGCGGCGTTCGCGCGCGTTGGTTGGTGCGAGGCGGCAGGGGGTGGCGGCTGTGGCGAATGGTGGTCGGCGGCGTGTCTTGGGTGGCGCGCGATCGAGCTTTGATCGAGAATATAAAAAAAAGATAAGAAACGCGACCTGGAGGAAGCATGAGTGAGAGGGAGATAAGGTTTAAATTTTTAAGTTTATTTAATTAAGTAAATTTTAAAATTTAATTATCTCGAATGATAATTAATCCACAACTTTCTCGTACGAGGTCCAAATTGAGCGTGACAAGTCACGTTGCGATCATATCGACGAAGGCTACGCTATGGAATTGGATTAGATGGATTCATAGCAAGTTTGAATTTTAGGTTAAAATTGAACGCCCATTCAATTTTAATTCAAAACGGAATGTTTTGGCGACTACAAAAATTGATGTGAGTTAATCTCACCTTTTTGGTCAATCGGGAAATTTATACAGTCAATAAAAATTATCTATTGGATGTTTGAATATTTAGTTTTGATAGTTATTGACTGTTTGGATAATTTACTAATTATTATTAGTTGGATTGGATATATTCAAGCCTATTGGAGCGGATGAGACCCTATTACGTTTCCGTGTAAGAGCGGATGACCCTTTGTATACGAATCCCGCCTTAAAGCGGTTGATTTTTTTATTATTTATTATATACGGTGTGTGTTGCAGGGGGACAGGTTGGAGGGATCCAACAGGATTCCTCACATTGTTGATTTTACTTTTCATATATATAGTGATGTATGACTTGTTGTATGCCATATTGATGACATTGATATGATTTGCTTAATTAGTGCTTTACTAGCACCGGGCCTCATTTTTGGTATTTTAAAATACTATAAAATAGTGATTTGATTTAAAAGATATTTCAAGCAATTTTGGAAATTATATATATTTTAAATAATTAGTCTTGAATTATTTGAAGGAGTAATTTATTTTAAAATCAAAGGTATGATTTTTGGAGATCATAAGTTAATATTTTCATAAAATACTATTAAATAGAGATTTTCGAACTGTAAATAAAGATTTTTAAAATCTTGAAATAAGTCTGTCTTTTATAATAAAAGGATATGTTTAAAGGAAAATAGAAATATTTTGACATTAAAATAAAAGGATCTGTAATAGTGAATTATTATATGCCGTCGAATTTCATGGCGATTGGACGTATCGTTTGGTCGTGCGGGTTCGAAACGCGTAGAAATTAAATAAAGGAATTTAAATTAAAATAATTTGATTTTGGAAAGCTAACTTTGGAATATAATGGAATTGGCTTCCGATATATATTGCATTGTGTTTAGAATAGGGGTATAACATATAGAACGCCAGGCAGCACGCTTCGTTTGGAGTTCGGAATTTTCATGGACGAATAATGCTGAGTTTAATTTGCTATAAAAGGACCTCCGTTCCTTTCATTTGCAAACCCTAAGTCTAAAATGTTTTCAGCCGCCATTAAAACATAATGATCCAACAATCATCAGAGCCTCCAGAGGCCGAATTGGCCTTTGACTTCAACTAGGAAAACATAGAGAGCGACGATATGAGGTAAACTACCAGTTGGATCAAGCTATCGTTTACTGACACGATGGAAAAGCTCCTCCGTTCGCAGCAGTTTTCATGGGTTTTCGTCGCAATTTTCACGCGGCGTTTGCACGCATTGGCTGGCGCGAGGCTGTAGGGGTGGCAGCTGCGGCGAATGGTGGTCGGCGGCGTGTCTTGGGTGGCGTGCGATCGAGCTTCGATCGAGAATTAAAAAAAAGAAAAGAAACGCGGCCTGGATGAAGCGTGAGAGAGAGGGAGATAAGGTTTAAATTTTTAAGTTTATTTAGTTCAGTTAATTTTAAAATTTAATTATCTCGAATGATAATTAATCCATAACTTTCTCGTACAAGGTCCAAATTGAGCGCGACAAGTTGCGTTGCGATCGTATCAACGAAGGCTACACTATAGAATTGAATTGGATAGATTTGGAGTAAGTTTGAATTTTGGGTTAAAATTGAATGCCCGTTCAATTTTAATTCAAAACGAAACATTTTGGCAACTACAAAAATCAAAGTGAGTTAATTTTACCTTTTTGGTTAATCGGAAAATTTATATAGTCAATAAAAATTATCTATTTGGATGTTTGAATATTTATTTTTGATAGTTATTGACTATTTGGATAATTTACTAATTATTATTAGTTGGATTGGATATATTCGTGCCTATTGGAGCGGATGAGACCCTATTATGTTCCCGTGTAAGAGCGGATGATTCTTTGTATACGAATCCCGCCTCGAAGCGGTTGATTTTTATATTATTAATTATATACTGTGTGTTATGTAGGGGGATAAGTTGGAGGGATCCAAAAGGTTTCCTCACACTATTGATTTTACTTTTCATATATATAGTGATGTATGACTTGTTGAATGCCATATTGATGACATTGATATGATTTGCTTAATTAACGCTTTAGTAGCACCGGGCCTCATTTTTTGGTATTTTAAATAAGATAAAATAGTGATTTGATTTAAAAGAGATTTCAAGCGATTTCAGAAATTATATAGGTTTTAAATAGTGGAAATTAGCCACAAGGGCCTCTTTAGCAAGTGCAATTAGTTTCTAGGACACACAACTGAAATAATTACTTTTAAGGACAAAATGCAAAACAATTAGTTTCTAAGACCTAAAAACCTATGAAATTATGTCCTTGAAAGTAATTGGACCGCTGAATTTGTCCTTAAAAGTAATAATTCTGCTGACTTTGGCCTTGAAATTAATTTTTGTGGATGTGTGTCCTAGAAACTAATTGGACTGCAAAGTTTGTCCTTCTAGTGAAATGCCCCTTTTAAATAATTAGTCTTGAATTATTTGAAAGAGTAATTTATTTTAAAATCAAAGGTATGATTTTTGGATATCATAGGTTAATAGTTTCATAAAATACTATTAAATAGAGATTTTCGAACTGTAAATAAAGATTTTTAAAATCTTAAAATAAGTCCGTCTTTTATAATAAAGGGATATAAAGGAAAATAGAAATATTTTGACATTAATATTTATTTACCATTTTATATATAGTAATATATATATGTATGTATATGTGTACATATATGAAAGATTAATTACAAATGTGCGATTTTGTAAATGTGATAATTTATAAAAGTAATATTTTACAAATGAAGTGAAGATTTGCAAAATCGTATTTTGTTAATAAAAGTATGAATTTATAAACGGGGTTTATAAATTAAAGGAAACTATTATCATTTAATAAATTGGAGAATAAATCAAATGGTGGATTTATTCTAAGATACGGACTGATATTTTAGAAATAGTTGACTCTATTTTGGAAATTGAAGGCGAGGATAAATTTGGAATGTTAAACGACATTTTTATAAATAGAAAGGAATTTATAAAAGGAATTTATCTATATGGAAGTAACGTTAAAACAAATGGTGATTGATGTTTTAAATGAGATTTATGAATAAGTGAGATTCATAAAGAAAATAAAGTTATAAATGGAATTCATAAATAAATGGTTTTTATAAAAGGAAGTTTTATAAAATGGAAAGAGATTCTTAAATATAGTTTTATAAATATGGAAACGACTGAGTTGAAGATTTAAGAATGGATTTTTACCAAGGAAATATATATTATGTTTTAAAGTTGGTTATTTATGTTAATATTGCTTAAAGTTGTTTATAAATATTTAAATAATTTTGAAAGGTTAATTATTTAAATTATTAATATGATTTGAAATTAATAATAATGATTATTAATAATATTTTGGTAATTTATTATTATTACTTATATGGTAAAGACTAACTATTGTTTTATCCGTAATGGTTTGAATTATTAATTATTATTTTTAAGAGGTTAAAAGTTAATAATAATTATTTACTTATGATATTTTCGAGATTCATGAAGTGAGTTTTGTAAACGGACTTGGATTTTTATAAGAGGAACTTATAAAATGGTTTGAAGATTTAAAGGAAGATTATTTACAAGGTAAAAAGGTTTATAAATAGATGGATATTTATAAACGAATTTTAGAAATGGGTTTACAGATTTATAAAAAGAATTTATAAATAATTGCATGGTTTTATAAGGGTTTAGAAATGACTTAAGGAATAAATGGTTTATAAATGGTTTTGGAAATTTATAGTGGAGTTTATAAATGATTTTTAAATTTGGTAAAAAGGAGATCTTTCTTAGTGTTTGGCAAATATACTTATACCGTTGATATAAGTGTATGGATATTTTCTAAGTATTGAAAATAGAAGGGGTTTGTGAATATATCTTTATAAAAGTATTTAGATGCAAGCATTTAAAAGATGGTTTTAATTAATGAAAGGATTGTTTAAGGAGGCTTAGTGTTGCTTGGTGCTTAACCAAATGTTGGTTTTTCCTATGGAATTAAATCCCTGATTGAATGTTTATTATTCGATTAAACAACCGACTATCAAATGTGGACCCAAACGTAACTTTGGAAATAACTAGGAGAAACACGTGAGTTATGTGGCACATTTATATTCAATGATGTTGTAACGTGCGTGTAAATCTCACTTCGTTCTTCTAGGACAAATGATAAGGAAATCCGTCCACTGGCGGTTAGGAGGTAATCTCCGATCTTATCTTTGACTGCTTATTTCCGAAAGAACCGGGGTTGAGTTTACCGGAAACTGTCGAATGTTGTTTCGAAGAGACCGAGATCAGATATGTTATCCGAAAACCACTTTGATCCAACTCAAGCATTCGAAGTGAAGACATCTTGAAGATGATGGAATTGGAGATGAAGCTCTCAATCGTTTCGTTCAATCCTAGAAGGAACTTGTACGGATGAATGCTGATATTTCATTGTTTCCTAGTGGGCAGTTTTAGCATTCCAATAGGGAAGTGATATATAAATTGTAAGAGCATGGCCTCTTCGAGCCTCACACCCGAGAAATGAATAAAGCAGGGACATGCGGCAGGGCTAAGTGGGTCACACCCAAGTAGGGTATGATCATCCCAAATCTGGAGAGATATTCATGTATGCTTGGGGATCCCATTGTGTGGTTGTTAATTGCAACCAAGGGGTGGTCATATTCGGTGCTACTCGAGAAGGAGTAGTGTCGGTCCTGAGTAGCAGAGGTGCAACGTGTTGTAGCCTCCCGTACACTTGATGTACGGATTCGGTGGGTAGACCCTTACCCTTTCATGGTTGGAATCTGTTCTCCAATACAAGCCTTCGGTTTTGGTATTAGAGCCTAATATGCTAGAATTTAATTAATGTAACAATTTTGGCTATGATTAATAAGTATTTGTATCTTAGACACTATTATAATATCAGAGGATTTCATATGAAATGTTTTAGTAACGACTCGCCTTTTTGACCATCAAAAGTCGACATTGAACACTACCACTGTGTTCCAATGTCGCGCGTCCAATCGACAAAAGGGCAGATTGTTAGGGTAAATAAGAAAGAAAAGAACAGAGGAAAACAGAATCACATAGCGGAATCGACAACATATAATATAAGAAGGACAACAGAAACTGTCACTCCAAACATACAGAGTATATCAGAGTTAAAAACGAACCTTATCAGCTGGATAGTTATAAAATCCTGACCATAAAAATGCCGATAGGTATCCTATATAATACAACAAAATATAAAATACTACAATAGGTGAATCTTCAGCTACCCTCCACGATCTCCAAAGCTTCAAAAACAACCTGGGAAAATACTCGGTCTGACCCGAGCATTATAAATAAATAACACCCAGATCAGTCTAGAAATACCAATGTGAGATAACTCGAATAATGGGGAACATATAAAAGTTTTGTGAGACCACGTCGCTAACGCGGAACGGGTTTTTACCTCATAAGGATAACATCCAAATAGGCAAGAACATAAATAAATATTAAGAACAAATCCAAATATGAATGAGCATAAATAATATTAAACCAGACTTGAAAGAATGGAAATAAACCGAGTAAAATTCAAACTGTACAGAATGGATAGAACAAGGAAAACAGTCCAACTTGATAAAATGGGCTAAATAAAGTAACAATCCAAACTTGATAGAATGGACTAAATCAATACTTAAATGATGTGATGAGGAGTTGGCTTTACTCGTGGCAATTTAAAGATAAACAGATTCAGGGATTCAAATCAAATAAGGAAAAGAAATTTTCCAACAAATGACTAGGAAGGTGCACCCCCCCCTCCTTGAAGTATACCTCTAGTAATATACTCCTGAGAAGCTCATATACTCCGTGACACTTCTGGGACAATACCAAGATGGACCCCGCCAGATTATTGAATATCTGAATATTTCCACATCTAAGTGCACAACCAAATCCAAACTATATGAGATGTGAAAATACCCTAATGGGAGCAACCCCACATAGCTTGGCTTCCTCTTGCGCTTTTGGTTTAGTCATTTTCCAAAAAAAGGATAGAAACACCCAACTAAGCAATAAATCATCTTAGAATGACGTTAATAAAGTAGCCGAAGTAACCAATAGCTGAGATACCCACTATCGAAGATATAAAATGATCGTATATGAAAATTAACTCTTGTATAGTTATCACCACTTATTGAATTTAAACATGTACTTTTTCTTGGTTAACAATAATACCGGACAAGTCAAGGTAGTGTTACCTCAAAGTCATGTCCAATGATTATTCTTAACTTTTAAAATAGCGACAAGTTTACTTCTTCGATGTTTAGTGCTAATTATACAAATAAATCGTTTCCATATAAGTGATCTGCTTTACGGAAATAATTCATTTCCACAAATGAATCAAACCTTTTCTTTTAAAAAAACGAACTAAACTTATGCTTTATTTCCATATTGGTAAAACACTTTTAGAATTAGTTCCTAATTGTTAAAACGTTAAGAGAATAATTTTTTCCAAGAGCGCGACCTCGAAGGCCTAACCAACATGAGACCGAACACCCAGAAGATTATCCAACTTAACATCCCAATGATCAAGTTCCAATTCCTTTTTATAACTTTAAAACAATATTAATTATCCTAAAAGATAATTAATCACATTTAAAATCTCTTTTAAATAAACATATCTGTTATCTTTAATAATATAGATAATTATTTCCAAACACTTATATAACATTGCCAAATTAACATTAAAATCTTTATTAAATCAATTTATTAACTTTAAATCAGTTGATTAAAACAATTTTATTATATCAGAAAATTTACTTAAATCAATTTTATTAAATCGATTAATTAACTTTAAATATCATAAATTACAAAGATTAATCAATTTCAAATAATCACTAGTTAAAAATGAGCAAGTCATCTCAAACATCATTAGTTAAAATGATAAGTAATTTTAAATCCCATTAATTAAAACAATTAATTGAGTTCAAATGACCATAAATTAATTGGATTAATTAAATTCAAACTTCATTAGTCAAACCATAAATTAAAAACATCATTTGTAAAAATGATTTATTTAATTATAAAACATCATTAATTAAAATGATTTAACTAAATTCCAAATATCATTAGTTAAAAACAATTAATTAAATTTAAGTAATCATTAATTAAAATGATTAATTAAATTCAAATATCATTATTTAAAATGACTAATTACTTTTAAATATCATTAATTAAAATGATTATTAATTTCAATTATCATTAATTAAAATAATTAATTAATTAAACTCCATTATTATTAATTAAAATAATTAGTTAATTAATTAAACTCAAATAATCATTATTTAAAATGATTAATTAAGTATAAACATCATTAGCAAAAATGATTAATTAAATCTAAAGATAAACCAATTTTAAAACATTATTTATTAAATTGGTTAATTAATCTTAGAGTATTTAGTTAAAATGATAAGTCAATTTAAATTATCATTAATCAAAATGATTAATGCATTTTCAATATTCTGTTTAGCGAAAAGCCAAGCTCAAGTTCATACGATAGGGTTTTAGGGACGAAATTGAATAAATGACGATATAGCGAAACTACTATAACGATAGTTAACAAATAAAAAAACAAAATAATTATGTTCCCTTTTTTCATAACAAAAGGACTTCTTGAGCCGTCCAACATGTCCACTCCATCAAATCGTTATTTAAAATTTGAATTTTGATTTGATTTTACAATGGTTTTTAAATGAAATATTTATGGTACCCTGCAACACAATATTTCATTCAAGTACGAACCGCAAGTGACCAAAATAAAAATATAATCATGCACTAAAATGCGACATGACCATGAAATCAACATGAATTACACAGACAATTTTATTTCGTGAAATTCCTCAAATATCATCGTTTGCCGATAAATCGTCAAACGAATCATTTTCAATATTTTCCAAATTAAAAATTATGGAAAAATCAAATAAATTAAATTAAAAATACGTCAATAGAAATCAAATCGTAAAACTAAAAATAAATTTTCTGATTTATTATTCGAACTCTTTGTCACTGTAACTAAATTTACAATTGGATTCTCCAATATTATTTATTAATTTAAAATGGGGTTAAATGAAATTATTAAATCCATTTAATTAAGATTTAATTCTTAATTCAGATGTTTTAATCAATCCCTATATTTGAATTCAATTTATTAAATTCCAATAATCCAATTATTTAGATATTTAAATTTAATTAAACATTTAAAATCAAATGACCAGAATTTTTGATTGTTACATGCCCCCCTTTAAATGATTTTGTCCCCGAAATTCCTGAGGAAGAAAATGTTTCCAAACCCTTAATTTTAAAACTATTAATTAAAATGGTTTATTAAACTTATTAACTTTTCAAACCAATTAGCTGGAATAGATTCCAAAATTTCCAAGTCTTTTAAATTCATTCACATATACCAATTAATTCTCTTCTATTCATTTATTCCAAGATATAATCCAAAAATCAAAATTTAGTTGTCAAAAATTTTCCATGGAAAATTTCGCCATCTCCTTTACGCGGCTCGATTGGAACAACTACAAATCGCCTCTGCGGCTCCAAACCAATCAAAAAAAATAAAAGCCAAGTTGCCTCCCATATCTGGGGTATA
The DNA here is from genome assembly GCA_030737815.1 of Allium fistulosum. NCBI lineage: Eukaryota > Viridiplantae > Streptophyta > Magnoliopsida > Asparagales > Amaryllidaceae > Allium > Allium fistulosum. Next base: position 695,639,492 of record CM060903.1, on the reverse strand, counting down.
AAATCATCAACCAATTTAAGTGTTCTAAATTTATTACGTACCTTTTCACGTTTGATTTATATTTTGGCAAGTAATTTTTTTATCTTCTATGCAAATGCAGGTGCACAAGAATCAAATGGCAATCCCTTGCAAACCTGTACTTACAAAATCTAAAGAAAATTAGGTTGACACAAGCAATGTAATGTAACTCTACATGCAAAAAAAACTAGTCTGATATAAATCTACATGCAACTAGCAACCAACAACCATATCTCAATCATATGCAACAAGATACAGAGAATATTCTCTAATAGATGATATGCATCCAATTATTTCAAATGACAAAGTTAGATCTAAACACCCAGGTTTTTAAATTCAAAATTTTATTTTCAATTTTCTCCGATGAGAAAAATCAAAGATCAAAATCAAAATGACAAGGTGGGGGATTCCTCCTAATAAAGTATGGTGAAATTATAGAATCAAAACAATATGGAGCGTCCAGTGGTATTCTGGTTCCTCCAAAAACATCAACTGTAGTGAATAAATATCATTCCTTTTTCCAAAATCTTCAAAGATTTCCTTTTCCCAAAATCACTGGGATTTAGGTCCTAATAACAACAATTTAAAATCCCTTTGTCTATAAATTTAAACTTTATAGACAATTGTATATGAAATCACACAGCCAATCAATTTAATTCAATCAAATCTAATCAATCAAATTCCATGAAGGAATAAACTAACACTAACGATCAATCAAATTCCATAAGGGAAAACTTATCACTTAACATTGTTTCAAAATGCTAAATGACTAACAAACAAATCTTAACTTAGGTTCAAAACTTTCTTAATTATCCAAAAATGTAGATAATTATCTAAGCGTACCATTTTGCTCATTAACCTTTGGTTATTGCTTAGAAGATTATCCAAACTAACTTGGACAAAATGGAAAGTTATACTCTATATTTTATTAGTTTCTTAATTATATTAACAATTTTCTAATTCACTTATATTTTCACTTAGTATTTTATTCAATACTAAAATTATTTATGAATTATTTCATAAATTCTTACCCAAAAATATTTTATAAAGTTATTTCTTTATAAAACTTCAAATCATAACTTATTCCACTTTATATACTTGTATAATACTCTTCTATATCCTAAGAGTACATACAAATTTTATTTTACTTTTTCAAAGATTTTGATGGAGATCAAATCAATTATGGTTTCTTAAAACCGAGTCAACCTATTAACCTTTTTAACTTAGAGTGTTAAAACGAACAATATTTACAGGTTGACCAAATCAGCAAAAAGTTCATACTACTTGGATGTTTTAAACAAATATATGGTTTAAAATAAAACAATGTTGATTGAAACCTTCTTATTTAATTTAACCCAATTTACTTGTGTTAAATTATCACATATCTTATCTAAGGAAAAGATCTTATTTATTAAAGCAATCTCTTATTAGTAAACTTTTATTGTTAAACCGATTTCCTTTTAGGGAACTGAAAAGTTGGATACCCGGCTTTTAATTTCAAAACTCAACTTTGAAAGCATATCGCATATATTTTTATATATAATAACCTCAAACAATTTATTTATAAAACATTACTTTGGGTTTATTCGGATTTGAACTCATTTCGATCGCACAATGATAAAGAGAATAATTTACTAAGTACCCCACAACGTTCTCCTAAGCGAACATCCGATCGTCACTTAGAAGTTTATTCAGATTAACACTAAGCTAATCGAAACGATTTCCTCCTAATTATGCCAAAGAAAATGTATTCTATTTAAAATTTCACTTCCCAATATATTTTTACCTTTAAATACTTCCAAAAGTATTACTATTTCATTTCTCAAAAATTCCTTTGAAATTATTTTCAAAATTCCAGGTTTTAGATTCAAAAATTCTTTTTAAACATGTTCTATAACCTAAATTTATATAAAATTTCCTTTATATAAAAATCATTTCATATTATAATAATTATTCTTTATTATAATCAAATTTTCTCAAATGGTTATTATCTAAATGTCTTAACTTACCATTTAGATTATATTAACAACTTTTATTAAAGTTTAATTCTTAACCCACTCTTATTAAAAGGTGAACTTTTAAGTTAACATTTTCTCCGAATACCTTTATAGTCAAATTGTGAAAATTAATTCACCAGGGGTTCGTTTTAAATCAAAGCGATACATGCTCCTAGATAAACCAAGCACCATTTAGCAATTAACAAACAACAGTCAATGCTTATTTAAATTAAGCATAACCGAGCAAACGATAGTGAAAATAAATAAATATTATCACATTTAAACCCATATACTTTATAACTATAAAAGGTTTTGAAAATTATTCCTTTATATATATAAAATATAATCCTAGGCAAAATATTTAATTTGCCTAAACTTTCAAAAAAATTCAATACCATGCCCGTTGGCCTTGGTCAAGTGTTTAGAAATCTCTATCGATACCGTGGCGTCCCACGTCTCGACCAGAATTCATAAAAACTCAATAGACCAACTAAAATAATATGTTTTTATAACATTAACAAATACGCTCTCGTATATATAATACTCTCAAACTCATTCTAGGGTGTCGCTTACCCTATCTCTAATGAGCCAAACCCTATCAAAGCCAAGGTTCTCGCTTAACCTTGCGCTCTAATACCAAATGTAACGACCCGCCTTTTTGACCATCGAAAGGCGACACCGAACACTACCATTGTGTTCCAATGTCGTGCATCCAATCGACAAAAGGGCAGATTGTTAGGGTAAATAAAAAACAAAAGAACAGAGAACAGAGAAAAACAGAATCTCATAATAGGATCGACAATATATAATATAATAAGGACAGTAGAAACTATCACTCCAAACATAAAGAGTATATCAGAGTTAAAAACAAACCTTATCAGTTGGACAGTTATAAAATCCTGACCTTACAAATGCCGATAGGTATCCTATATAATACAGCGAAATATAAAACAAACCTTATCGCCACTCTCGATTCGAGCCAACTCCACATGAGTCTACCTAAACCCGAAACCCTAGCCATGACTAAAACAACCATGTTCGGCCATAGGAGATCGCATGCTACGGTAAGAGTAAAGATTTGTAGATCTTGCAATTTTAAACTCCAAGGAACTCGTTTGGTGATTCTTTAGTTGAGAGGGTGATTTGATATTAAATTTTGAATTGAATTTCTTGGTTTTCGTTTATGTCTACAGCAAATAAAAGAAAAAAAAGAGAACGAGGGAAAGAATGAAAATTGGTTAAGTGTTTTAAGATCTTTGTTTTTATAACCAAATAAAAAAAAGAATGATTATGTTTCCTTTTTTCATAACAAAAGGACTTCTCGAGTCATCCAACATGTCTACACCATCAAATCGTTATTTAAAATTTGAATTTTGATTTGATTTTACAATGGTTTTTAAATGAAATATTTACAGTACCCTGCTACATAATATTTCGTTCAAGTACAAACCGCAAGTGACCAAAACAAAAATATAACCATGCACTAAAATGCGACATGATCATAAATCAACAATGAATTACACAGATTATTTTATTTTGTGAAATTCCTCAAATATCATCGTTTGCCGATAAATCGTCAAACGAATAATTTACAATATTTTCCAAATTATAACTTATGGAAAAATCAAATAAATTAAATTAAAAATACATTAATAGAAATCGAATTGTAAAACTAAAACTAAATTTTCTGATTTATTATTCGAACTCTTTTTTACTTTAACTAAATTTACAATTTGATTCACCAATATTATTTATTAATTTAAAAACGGGTTAAATGAAATTATTAAATCCATTTAATTAAGATTTAATTCTCAATTCATATGTTTTAATCAATCCCTATATTTGAATTCAAGTTATTAAATTCCAAAAATCCAATTATTTAAATATTTAAAATTAGTTAAACATTTAAAATCAAATGACCAGAATTTTGGATTATTACAGTTTTGGTTATTGTAAGGTAAAAACATATCCATGTTTATGTGCGGCGTGGTCTTATGAGATATCTTAGATTTTTGAAAGGGTTCTATAACTCAAAAGTTCAATTGGGTGTGTTTTCTCACCTTGGTTTTCCAGACTGACTCAGATGTTATTTTATTATAATGCTTGGGTCAGACCGAGCATATTTACAGATTTGTTTGGATGCATTGGAGCTCAAGAGATGAGTTGGAGGTCTTCAAGTCGTATTCTCGTATATGTTTATTTTTCTACTGCTTTGTTATTGAAATTATCAGCAATTGTGAGGGCAAGATGTTATAACTTTCCAGGCTGATGATTGTGATTATTGTCATACTCTGATGGATGTATGTATATAACAATTTCACTTTTGTAAAGATCTTTGATATTGTATTATATGTTGTTCCGCTGGGATTGTGAGATTCTGTGTTGTTTTTAGTTTCTTTTCTCTTCTTCTTCTCTTCTCTTCTTCTTTCTTCTTTCTTTCCTTAACCATCCGTCTTTTTGTTTGTACGGAAAAGCGGGTCGTTGCAGAAACTAATAAATAATTTTCAATCTTAATTAAAATTAAGTAAAAATTATTATAATTAAATAAATTAGTTCAACGCTAATTGATAAATAAAATAATATACGTGTGTTATGATATATATGTGTGACTATAAATGTTATAGTATATGCATTCAATTTTAAAATGTTTAAAATTAAATTAACTAAAGTAATTAAAATTTTAACTAATTAATTAATTAAGATTTAACTAATGAAACTGATGTAAGATTATGCATAAGATTGTTATATAAGTTAATTAAAATTATAAGCCGTTATATAAGAATTAAACTTATATAATATGAATATATAATAAAAGATGGAATTGTAATAAACCCAAATTAGATTTAAGAAATAAATACATATGTATAGTACGTACACCATGATTTTAGATGTGTCTGATAATTGAATCACGAGGATATTTCATAAGAAATACATTATTCCATAAGTCGATATCACTCAAATAAATATATGTTAAAGTCTATGAATCTTTAATATAAGTGTTGTTATCTGCCATTTATATATTAATAGATTACTTGCATACTCTTTAGTTGTTGAGCTTTCCTAAAGCTAGAGATATTATATATAGTACTATTAATATATAGACTAGACGAGGTAGGAAACTGCACATATTCGTTGAGCTTTCCTTAAGGTATGTGCACTATACATAGTCTATCGCGAAATAATCTATATGAGTGATTAATTTCTCTTTATTGTTGAGCTTTTCTCAAGGTAATGATGGGTTTAGGACAAAGACTATAACAACTCTGGTTTGAGATACAGTTAAATTCAAAAATAAAATTTTGATTTTTAATAAAGAATTGGGATTTTAATTCTTTTTAATTCTCAAAGTTAATTAAAATTGAGATTTTCTATTTTATAGAAAGGTGGATGAAATATTTTAAGTGTTTAAATTGTAGAATTCAGAATTTAAGTTGAAAAGGGTTTAAATCTTTTATTTTTAAATAAAAGAGAATTTGGGCTTTTTTAGACATCTTTTAAAAATAAGTTGTTCATGGTTTCAAAGTTTTCAAATAATCATTTTATTCTTTTTTGATCTATGGTTTAGACACTTAGGGCTTTGTTTCGTGAAAACTTTAGTTAGAAATTAAATCAATAAAGAGATTTGTTGCTTGCTAGGTTAGGTGCTTAAGTAATTCTTAAAGCCCAAAATAAATACAAAGAGTTTCAGAAGTAGAATTCTTTTAAGTCCTAAGGTTCCTGTACGTTTTAATTCCCGTCTCATTCATTTACAGTAAACTAAAATTCACTACCTTCCCCTTTTCTAAACCTAGAAACCAAACCTTTGTCCACTCAAAAATTCATAGTTTATTCATATGAAGCTTAAAAATTTCCAAATTTGGATATGTTGTTGCTGTCATACTCTAGCACCTCTGTGTCAAAATTACATATATTTTCATTGAGTTTTGATGGGTTAAAGAGGGTCATTTTCGCAAGCTATTTTCAGGTAAATCGGAGCAGAAAACGTAGATCGATATAAAAATCGTAGCTAATTTTCAAAAAGCCATAAAAATATAAAATTTTGATATGTTGTGTGTAACTCATATATACACATACTATAAAAATTTAGTAGGAAAATATTGAGTTTTTGCTATGTTAAATCACGGCTGCACTAAGGTCGAAATGCCAAAAATTTCAGTGAATTGATGCTCGCAATTTTGAGGTTTTTGGATGCTAGGTGAGAATTACTCACAATCATCTTTAAATATGACTTGAATGCAGTGATTGAATGATTTAGAGTATATAATTGTTTAATTGTTAGTCTCTGTTTGTAAGAATTTTGCTTACAGTAACTCAACTTTGAAAACCCTATTAAAATGCAAATTTGTGATGCTTGTATGTTGACTTATTATTGCATGTTAGATTGTTATTGTTATGGGTTCATATTGCTTTGAAATGATGCTCTAAATTTAGTAAAAAATTGCCAAAATCGAAGGAAACGACACCAGATAAGTGATCGAATACCAAAAGACAAGCTCCAGGATTATTCGCATCACCAGTTGACCGGTGGAGGTCGACAGGTCAGGAATAAAACTGGAGCTTGTCTCCAAGTATTTATTCCAGTTTTTGATATATTTTGATGTTTTGTTTGTTTTTTTGGTTTTAATTATAGTTTATAAAGTGATTTAAATGTGCTTCACACTCTGATTTGATAAAAATGAAATTATTACTATATATATACACACATATATGATTTTATGAAAGTGTTTCGTAAATCGATTTCCATGAAGGAATTTGTAAACTACATTTATATATAGATTATTTTAGCTTTAAAAATCATTCTTTAGCTTATATAAAATCATATTGGTAATTTCATTTCTGAAATCTAAGTTTTAAATTGAGATAGAATATTTTATCAAAAAGTGAGAAATAAACTATTTCTTATATTGATTTAATTGTTGAATTTTGTAGAATTTGACTATTAAGCTAAGCATTCTTTTACTATAAAATGAAAATTATATTTAAACAATTTAGTAATAATATGTGGTTATTGGACATTAATTATCACTTTATTGCTTAATTATATGACTCGTTTGCATAATGTTTGTGTGTAGTGAGATTTACTAATTAATAGTAAATACTTTAGCAACACCTAGTGGTTATAGGACATAGGTTTTACTTTAATAATTACTATTAAAAGAGTATGTGAAGCTATGAGATTAAATAGTATCTTGGAGGATGCAAGTTACAGTATAACTTGTTATATTCGTTAGTGCATTCGGTAGCTTGCCCTTGTAGGCTAGTTGTTCAACCTAGCGGCTTGATGGCGAAGGTCGCACCCAGATTTGTGGTATTTGTTTTAGTTTCTATCCCTATACCATCGAGCCAACATCTGTATCGCGAGCTATATTAATATCATGACACTTGCGCCATTCGTTAGTAGGCGTGGCACCTTAGCGGTGCGATATTAGGTTGAACATATGTTATGGATATCTGGTACAGTTGGACTCCATGAGTTTAGCGGGCTATACTCTTTGAGCTTTTCTTATCAGTATTCTCTTGGAAGAGAGCAATTAGCACTAAGAATATCCTATTTGTCGAAATATCTAGTGTGGTGTTAACAACCAATGAAATTGCTAGTCTGGTGTTAGCGACCAGTCAAACTACTAGTGATTATTTATTAGTAGATTCAGGTATCTATTCCTGTCTATTCTTCATAGCATTTATGTTCGGGTTTGAATTCCCTTTTTGTGCTTCGAAGATTTTGATAAGTTAGCACCATATTTAAGATGATAGTCCTTGAGAGACTTGATGTGATTTTATAACATGTTGTGATTTGTTTGTGTTTTATGATTGTCCAAGAGGAGACCGTACCTCTATGTTTTGTCCACAAAGGGGACAGTACCTTTGATTAGTAATAGCCTTATATGGATTTATTTTGGTTTTATTGATTTAAATTGGCTATGTATGAATCGCCATATTTGTGTATGATAGTCTATAATAGACTTGAGTATTGTCAAGATCACTTGTTTATTAATTATTGTTGGATATATCACGTTGCAATTGATATCTGATTGATATCTTTATTATTGAGATCTTACCCTTTGATATTTAGAGATAGTCTAATCCGGGTGTTATTTTCTTATAATGTTTAGGTTAGACCAAGACATTTCAGGTATTGGGACTCAGAGACTATGTATGTTGGACTAGCTATGTGGATTGAGTTATATATGTATTCTATGTCATTAGGATATTAGAGATTAATGTATGAGATATTGACTTTTTAGATCATGTATATTTAAATCGTATTATAGCCTAAGTCCATACATGTATTATGTGAGTATAGTTCTTCTGTTCTATAGACTCACTTATATATGTACCTTCATATCTATATATCATATATTCCACTATGCTCTATGATTTTGCATTCTCTATGTTATTATATATATATATATATATTGTTTTGAATTGTATTGTATCCATCATGTCTATTGCTTTGTGCCGATACCGTTCACGTCAACTATTCACTTCAGATTTTCAAATTTTGGTAAGAAAGATGTAACAGTGTTAGCCCAAAGGAATATTCATGTTTGGTCACTCTTAACAAACCTCATTCTCTGTATTATTAGACGATATTATTTAGTAATACTCTTTAGTAATATAGGTATAGAGGTGGGGCGTTACAGCTTGATATCAGAGCTGTGTTTTAAAACAATATAGAATATAAGAGACACGAATCTTGGCCTAGACAGACTTAGAGTCACGTCCCTTGGGATGTAAGGGTAGAATATAGAAATTAATTTCCTACTCAAGATAGGAATATAAATGATTATTTGGGGAAATAATCATTGGGACATATTTGTAAAATTTTGACAATGCTATATAAATTATTGTTATTGAAGTTCTGCTAAAATCGGAACTCAGTTTTGTCAAAAGTGAGATTTAATGGGTAGTGTATATTAGACTCAAATGGCTTAGAATTGCATCGTAGTGTCCTAATCTACCGGTATCACAGTTGCGCAATGGGAACAAACGGACTATTTTCGCTGAGCACATTAGTTAATTTGTTCTTTTATATGTATGGTTGTTGATTGTTGGATGATTGGATGTTCGAAATTTTAAGTAATTGTGAAAATTAGTATTGGGAAGGAATTATCATTTAGAGTTAGAAACCTGCTCAATACTATTTGTAAAAAGAAAAAGAAAAACTTATGGTGTCTTCGGTAGTTTAGCTACCGCAAGAAATATTGAAAAGTTAAATTTGTGTAAAAATGAAATTTTAATTCATATGCGTATTTAATTGGATGTTAAGGAAAATTTAAAATTTTAAGGTTTACTTGAGGTAATTATGGATATATGAGTGTGATATGAAATTATTAACATGAATAAATCTTATATGTAAATATTACGATTAATTGAAAAGATTTTAGTACGAGTAAGCATCCATTTAAATTAAAAATCTTTTTGATAAAGGATATACATATGTATAGAATTTGATTATGTTTACAGAGGCAAGAAAATGTTTTGTAAGATTATAAATATTAAAAAGATATGTGTGTATCATATGGAAATTAATTTTTGTGTTAAAATGCTAGTTGAGTGCTTTAAGAATTCTAATCAATGTATCTGATCAACGTTATCGATAGGAATTACCTAAACCATGACGAGACAATTGGACACGATGCTTGGAGTTATAATAAATAAATTTTGAAAGAATATGGATAATATTTTAAGAAGTGTTATGAGCTATATATTTTATTTTAAAGGGAAGTATGTTATAAATTTTTGGACAATAATATAAAATGCTTTGATATGAGGTTAAGTATTGTTTGAAAAGAAAAAAATATTTTGGAAATTGGTTTGGTAATTATTTCAAGAAGAAAATTTTATCTACTATGAAAATAGACTTTATGTATTATAAAATTTTGATGATTGAAATAACTATAATGAAAACAATAATGATACCTATAAGTATTGATTCTATTTTAGAGGGTAAATACAGCCATCGAACCTTAGCAATAGTCGAGGTCAGTGGCGAGGTGGTGTTGATAGCACAATTAACATTGCAGTCGATTGACAAAGCAACTTGCTATAAATAGATGGAAAAGGCAATGCCATTGTATTATTTGGTATTTATGAATTGGTATATGTTCATTTATAAGATATATGCTTAAGTGAATTGTGTATGTTATTTTGATTGATTATGTAAAGCATGTGAAGAATTATGAAAACGTTAAAAGTGATACTTTTAAATTATAATTCAATGAAGGTTGAAATAAAAACATAAGTTATTTATTAGATAAATTGTTGAAGTTTAGATAAGTGGTTTTATGATTAAGAAATGCTTTTTGTAAATATGGTTTTATATAATTAATTCAAGAAGTTTGAAATTTTACAATTCTTGAAATTAAAAGTGGAAATTTAGTTTGGAAATAGTTAAAAGATTTAACTTTATAGTTTTAACTTTGTATGATTAAAGTAAGTTGTAAAATCTTTGGAAACTCTAAATTTGATAAATAAAGAATATTTTAAGTATGTATGGCTTTGTAGAACAATAATAATGAGATATGAAAGTTCTTCTATAAAGTAAAGAAAAAGGATTTGTGAAATGAGTTTAGATTTTAGTATAAATATATGATAAATACTAAAATAAGTTTTATGACCGTGAAAGGAAAGCCATCAAAATGTATCTTAGATAAAGTTTGAGGATATAATATTCCAAATAAAGAAATTAAGTTTGAAGGTAGTATACTGAGGCTAATGCAACTTTGTATTTTGATGAGTTAGAATTAAAAAGATAGATGATGCTAACAAAGTAATTTCAATGATAAATCATTTAGGATGCAAGTATATTATTTGTAAATTACAAAGTTAGGAATTTATTGATGAAAAAGAAATCTATCTAGAATAAGATATGAATTTTTTTGAAAAGCATATTGTTTGGTATAAAATTCAAGATTGAAATGAAAGTTGTTCTCTTTTATGGCATGGTGTATAAAATATTGTTTTAAAAGTGTGTTGTAGTAAAATAGCAATAGTTTACACTTAATAAACCCGTCTGGGGTAATCTTTTTGGTTAAAAAATAGAATCAATGAGTAATAATTTCTCTTTTGGTCACTTTTTGATATTTGATTGTTTACTTGACCTAAAATAGATTTAAAGTATAGTTACAAATCTATCTTTTAATTTTCTAAATTTAAACCTGAAATTATTTTGACCATAACGTTTGAATCGTAAGTCCAAATTTGATAATCTTTTTTTAATAGAAAGCTGGGACTATTATCTACAACTTTTATGTTATGAGATTTACAAAATTTTGAGGTTTAAATGACCTGAAATGGATTTGAACATATAGTCAAAGCTCTATCCTTGTAGTGATTTCCTAAGTTTGAACACCAACTTGTTTCGGCCATAACTTCCAAACCATTGATTCAATTTTAATGATCTTATACTTTTTTTAAAAGCGAAGACAATGAGGAACAAGTTTTGTTTTGGGAGCTTTATAAAATTTTGAAGTTTCCTTATCTGAAACTGCTGTTTTAATAAGAAGGCCTGCGTATTTTTGACATTTCTTGAGTAGTTTACTTTTAATAATCCTTCCATAACTTGAGTTTTAATCCGTATTTTTGCAATCCAAAAGTTGTTTTGAAAAGCTAACAAGTTATGCAACAATTCACTCTTTAATATCCTTATCTAATTTTGTGTTTTTGACCATGCAAAATTTGTCGAAATGTGGCTAAATATTTGAACACCATGTTATTTCGAAGTTAAATAAATTCATACTTAGTCTATCTCATTTTGAATGCGACTAATGTTTATGATGAGTTAAGAATAGGTGTTTTAGAGACTATTTGGACTTATGCACGATGATATCTCATTTTTGCTTGCATAAAATTTAATAAATTATTTTGAATGCTAAAAGCAAGGTATTTTTTTTTACTTAAAAGAGTTACATGTTTTGGTCGATGTATATATATTTTAACACATTGTAATTGTTCGGAAGGCTCTCCGTACAAAAGGAGGCTCTGCCAAAAAATTTCGAAAATTTTGATACTTAGAATACTTTTCATGTGATTTTATTTTATGCGAAAATTAGAAAATAATTAATTTCATATTGAGCAGTAGAATTTTCCTATGAGTTAGTGTAAAACTCATAGCCCAAAATTGTAATCATTGGACAAAGAAAATAGTTTGTGTTTTTCAAGCCATCGATTAAAAGGTCTAATAAGTGTTTACTATAGTTTATCAGACGGGTTAAGGCAAATCCCGATATGTTCTAAACCTAAAGGATAATGTAGAGTTAAGTTTGATTATAGATAGTTCTGCTTTGTGATTGTTTTAATGAATATATTACTATTAGTAATATATGTCTTCTATAGACTTCTCTCTAAACGATAATTGCGGGGATGCAATTTCTTAAGGAGGAGTCTGTAACAACCCTGGTTAGAGATATAATTGAAATTTAAAATAAAATAAATCTAAATTTGATGTTTAATAAAGAATTGAGATTTTAATTCTTTTTAATTCTAAAATTTAATTAAGATGGAGATTTTCTACTTTATAGAAAAGTGGATGAAATATTTTAAATCTTTAAACTTTATAATTCAAAATTTAAGTTGAAAAGGGTTTAAATATTTTATTTTTAAATAAAAGAGAATTTGGGATTTTTTTTTACATCTTTTAAAAATAAGTTGTTCATGCTTTCAAAGTTTTCAAATAATCATTTATTCATTTTTGAGCTATGATTTAGACATTTAGGCCTTGTTCCATGAAAATTTTAGTTAGGAATTAAATAAATGAAGAGATTTGTTTCTTGCTAAGTTGGGTGCTTAATTAATTCTTAAAGCCCAAAATAAATACAAAGAGTTTGAGAAGTAGAATTCTTCTAAGTCCTAAGGTTGCCGTACATTTTAATTCTTATCTCATTCATTTACAGTAAACTAAAATTCACTACCTTCCCCTCTTCTAAACCTAGAAACCAAACCCTCGTCCATTCAAAAATTCTCATCTCATTCGGTACTGTTGGACTGTAGGAGTTTAGCGGGCTAAACTTTTGAAGCTTTTCTTATCAGTCCCCCCTTGGAAGAGAGCAATTAGCACTAAGAATATCCTATTGGTCGAAATATTCAGTGTGGTGTTAGCAACTAGTGTGGTGTTAGCGACCTACCAAACTGCTAGTGATTATTTATTAGTAGGTTCGGGTATCCATTCCCATGTGTTTTTCATAACATTTATGTTCAGGTTTGAATTCCCTTTTGTGCTTCGAAGATTTTGATAAGTTAGCACCATATTTAAGATGATAGTCCTTGAGAGACTTAATGTGATTTTATGACATTGTGTGATTTGTTTGTGTTTTATGATTGTCTAAGAGGGGACCATACCTCTATGTTTTGTCCACAAAGGGGACAGTACCTTTGATTAGTAACGGCCTTATATGGATTTATTTTGGTTTTATTGATTTAAACTGACTATGTATGAATCGCCAAGTGTATGATAATCTATAATAGACAGGAGTATTGTCGAGTTCACTTGTATTTTAATTATTGTTGGATATATCGTGTTGCAATTGATATCTTTATTACTGAGATCTTACCCTTTGATATTTAGAGATAGTATGATCCGGGTGTTATTTTCTTCTAATGTTCGGGTCAACCGAGACATTTCAGGTATTGGGACTCAAAGACTATAGATGTTGGGCTAGCTATGTGGATCGAGTTGTATATGTATTCTATGTCATTAAGATATTATAGATTCATGTATGTGTATACATTGTATGAGATATTGACTTTTGAGATCATGTATATTTGAATCGTATTATAGCCTATGTCCATACATATATTATGTGAGTCTAGTTCTTCTATTCCGTAGACTCACTTATCTATGTACCTTCGTGTCTGTATATCATATATTCCATTGTGTTATGTGATTTTGCATTCTCTGTGTTTTATATATATTGTTCTGAATTGTATTGTGTCCATCATGTGTATTGCTTTGTGTCGATACCGTTCACGTCAACTATTCACTTTAGATTTTCAAATTTTGGTAAGAAATACGTGACGGTGTTAGCTCAAGTGAATATTCATGTTTGGTCGCTCTTAACAAACCTCATTCTCTGTATTATTAGACGGTATTACTTAGTAATACTATGATATCCCGGAATTTTGGCAATATCAATTTAATAATCTTTATAAATAATTAAATTGATTTGTTGATTTATTTTATAAATTGACAAGTTTATTCATTTTAAAAGGTTAATAACATTTTAATTGGCAAGTTTATTTCTTTAAAAACTAATAACATTTTTATTTGGGAATATCTTTTCTAACAATTTTAAATTGGTAAGATTTATTTTTCAAAGCTTATAAATGTTTATATTTATAATGTATATATATATTATATATTGAAATGGAAAGAATATTTGATTTGAATTTAATAAAGTATTTTCAAACTTTAATATATATATATATATATAATTTGTAATTTGAAAGGTTAATTTGATTTAATGCTTTTGAAAATGATATTTGAGATTTAAATAACAAGGATAATTTCTTATTTATATTAAAGATATATTTTAGCTTAATTTTTAAATAAGATTTAAAACAAGAGGTTCATTTGTTTTAACATTCTTTTCTTTTTAAAAATTCAAACAAAAGTCAAATTTGATTTGTAAAAATATATATATAGTTAAAATAATTAATCAAACATATAAATATATGTTATAAATATTTGATCAAAACATAAGTTGTTTCAAATAATAATTTTTCACATTTGTATATTTATTAAAAATCTAAAGCTTATTTATAAAAAAATAAATACATCTTTATACATATATAAATATTTCATAAATACATATAAATGACTTAAATAAATTAATTAAAAACAAGATTTACACTTGTAAATAAATAATAAAGCATTTTAAAACACTTGTAAACATATGGAGGCTTGGATGGTATATGTGTAAGCTAATTAACAACCTAAGGGGACAAGTGGCTTAATTTTATCTTTTTGTAAATTAAAGTATAAAAAATTTATATGTAAGAAGAAAGATCTGTATTCATTTTCAGTTCAAAAATCCTTCTTCTCATTTTCAACTAAAACAAAATAGTCTAAGAAATAAAAGACCTGAAATCTAAATTCAAAGAAGTAGTAAAATCTGGAAATGAAAATCTGGAAATCAAAGTAGAAATGAAGATCTGTAAACTGGAAATGCAAATCAGAGAAAGGAGATGAAAGGCAAATTTAAATAGCAGCTTCAAATCTTCAAATGAAATCTGAAGTCATGCAATCAGAGAAATAAATCAACAGCAAGTTTAAATTCAAAGCAAAAGAGAAATCAAATTCAAAAATCTAGAACAAGCCTGGAACAAAATTTTGTTCTCTCTTCTCTTCTTTTCTTCTTCTATCCCTTTCTTTCTTAATAATGATACGTTTTCCTGGGCATAGGAAGGCGGGTCGTTACATTTGGTATCAGAGCAGTAGGTTGAGTGAATACCTAGGCTCTGAAGTGTTGTCTATCTTGAGAGCGCGTAATTGTTAGTTATATAAAAATGATTTTATGTTGTGTTAATTGATCGGTTGAGTGGTATATGGATTCTGGTCAATACGAGTAGCTAACGTTATTGATAGGGATCTCTAAACACTTGAACCAGGCCAACGGACACAATATTGTTTTAAAAAGGTAGATGAAATAATTCTACCCAGAAATAATTTCTATATAAAAAGTATCATTTTAAATATATATATTTATGTATTTCTACCTATTTGTTGGGTTACCTGTTCGGGTTTTCCAATATAAGTTATAAAGGTAGATAAGGGGGTAGTGTGTGTAACACGACTATCAATGGTTGGAATTTGAGTGTTGAGATTGGAAGTATATCTGACGAGACTGTAGACCAAATACCGTCTCGAGTAAACTTTGTTGTGGTGTAAAGATTTCACCGATCTCTAAAGGAAACCAGTTATGGTTTAGAGTTTATCTTTGAAGTTGGATGAATAGAGTAGATCTATTGGATGAGCTGAAGAGAGTGATGATATTTTGGTAACCTCAGGAAGTAGTAGCTGTGTGATGAGACACGGTGGCTATGGACGTTTCTGAAGATGTTTCTTCTAGGAACAAGTTTGAAGAAGTGAGTCTGTTTCGGTGTTGTGGCTGAGTCCAGTAGGGTGTTTCTATTTGCTTTGAGGTCCGAGTTTCTCGAGGAGTTTCGGATAAGAAGTCTTTGGTTTGTGGCAGCAGTGCGGCTCGGAGTGTTCTGTGTGTTAGCAGGAAGTTTCTGGCTGAGTAGTTTTTCTGAAGTTGGAGTCCAGAAGCAGCTGAGTGAATCCATTTCTTCGATGAATTGGATAGTTAAGTATGAGCTGTTCTAATTTGTGAAGAGAGAACAGTATCTGTGGAAGTTAGGTCGAGTTGATCGCAAAAGAGACTTGCGATTGTTTGAGTGTTCTCTTGGGTTATTGGAGATTGAGATTCCGTATCGACTTGATTCGTGGAGTTACTGGTGGTCCAGTTTAATAGAAGGATGTCTCCGAGAGAAGAATTTGGTGAAGCAGCTAAGGATTCTTTGGAGAGGAATTGATCATACCTAATTTTCTGGAAGGAATTCTATTGGGATGTTTTGACCAAGTGGAAGGGTTCACTAAGATTTTATAGATATGGTGAATTGTGGATGATCAAGTTTGCTCGAGTTTCTCCGATGGCATTCTCATATATTCCAGATCAGAGTTGCGCAGCGAGAGCAAGATAGTAATTGTTCTAGAGTGGGAACAATCGGGAGTTGTAATTTTCTTGGAGTAGAGGATTTCTATAGGAAATTCAAGTGTATCTCTATGTGTGAAGGAATTTTCAGGATCTGGAAGTAAGGTTGTCAAGTGCAACTGTTTGACTATTCCAGATAGGAGAAGTAGTTCGAAGTTCTCTAATATTTGTGGAGTAAAGTTGTGTTCTGGATTTCGGCATATTTTTGGAAACCATTTTGTTGAGTAGGATCTAGAAATTGGGTTGATGTTGGTCTAGTCTGTTCCAAGAAGCATCAACAAGGGCTAAGCTGATCAGGAAGGATGAAGTGACTCAGGATCGTCAAAGGAGTTATGCAGTTAAGAATTGATGGAATTTGGAATTTGAAGTTGAAATTGGATATTGCTTAAGTTTTCTCCGATCAAAGGAGATATAAGATTTAGTAAGATTGGAGAGTAAGCTCCGGAAGTATTTTGAGTTTTTTTCTGTGTTCTCTGGAAATTAGATCCCCAGGATTGAGTTGCCAGTTCGGACAACTGGAATTCATTCTATTTCACGTATCTCTGAGGGAATACGTGTTTGATCTGTCATTGGTTGTGGGATCAGCAGTTCAGAAGGATTTGGTAGTTGAGATGGTTTTGAGTTTAGTCTGATATTTTGTTCAGATTTGTAATCTAGATGGGAAGGAGTTCTAGACTATTGTAGATAGTTAGTTAAGATCCTGTAGAACGAGTATCCCGGTGTATATATATATACTTGGGGAAACTCGAGGAAATTCTATCCAGAATTTGTCTGGATAGTTAAATTTGTTTGATTAAATTGTTTGCTATGATTGTTAGAATATGATTGATATGTATGGTTGCTGTTTGAAATTAAAATTAAAATTTTGCTGGGTTATTAAATTATCTTTGCTTTTAAATTTCGGGGACGAAATTATTTTAAGGGGGGAGGAATGTGATATCCCGGAATTTTGGCAATATCAATTTAATAATCTTTATAAATAATTAAATTGATTTGTTGATTTATTTTATAAATTGACAAGTTTATTCATTTTAAAAGGTTAATAACATTTTAATTGGCAAGTTTATTTCTTTAAAAACTAATAACATTTTTATTTGGGAATATCTTTTCTAACAATTTTAAATTGGTAAGATTTATTTTTCAAAGCTTATAAATGTTTATATTTATAATGTATATATATATTGGTATATATATTAAAAATAGGGAGTTTTTAATTTAAATAAAAGTATGTTTTAAAATTTATAATATATATATATATATATTTGTATATATTGAAATGGAAAGAATATTTGATTTGAATTTAATAAAGTATTTTCAAACTTTAATATATATATATATATATATAATTTGTAATTTGAAAGGTTAATTTGATTTAATGCTTTTGAAAATGATATTTGAGATTTAAATAACAAGGATAATTTCTTATTTATATTAAAGATATATTTTAGCTTAATTTTTAAATAAGATTTAAAATAAGAGGTTCATTTGTTTTAACATTCTTTTCTTTTTAAAAATTCAAACAAAAGTCAAATTTGATTTGTAAAAATATATATATAGTTAAAATAATTAATCAAACATATAAAAATATGTTATAAATATTTGATCAAAACATAAGTTGTTTCAAATAATAATTTTTCACATTTATATATTTATTAAAAATCTAAAGCTTATTTATAAAAAAATAAATACATCTTTATACATATATAAATATTTCATAAATACATATAAATGACTTAAATAAATTAATTAAAAACAAGATTTACACTTGTAAATAAATAATAAAGCATTTTAAAACACTTGTAAACATATGGAGGCTTGGATGGTATATGTGTAAGCTAATTAACAACTTAAGGGGACAAGTGGCTTAATTTTATCTTTTTGTAAATTAAAGTATAAAAAATTTATATGTAAGAAGAAAGATCTGTATTCATTTTCAGTTCAAAAATCCTTCTTCTCATTTTCAACTAAAACAAAATAGTCTAAGAAATAAAAGACCTGAAATCTAAATTCAAAGAAGTAGTAAAATCTGGAAATGAAAATCTGGAAATCAAAGTAGAAATGAAGATCTGTAAACTGGAAATGCAAATCAGAGAAAGGAGATGAAAGGCAAATTTAAATAGCAGCTTCAAATCTTCAAATGAAATCTAAAGTCATGCAATCAGAGAAATAAATCAACAGCAAGTTTAAATTCAAAGCAAAAGAGAAATCAAATTCAAAAATCTAGAACAAGCCTGGAACAAAATTATGTTCTCTGTTCTCTGATTTCTGGTGAGTAAACCTATTTTTAAAAACAGTTTTAAATCCTAGATTTCATATTGTTATTTTGAATGAATATCATGCTGTTATCTGAAATACTTGAATTGAATTATATGCATGTTTGTATATGAATGTTTGAATGCCTGTATAGTTAGATATAGTCTCTGTTGATTTTGTTAGAGCTTAAATTCTTTTAAAAATCCAACTTCTCATCATTTAGTCACTATTAGCCTTTGGTTTGTGAATGAAAAATGTTCAGAAACATGTAGTATAACTCCTAAAAATAAGACCTGGAACTTATATTAAGTATTCATCTCGAAATTTTATAAAGAACAGTGAAAATATAAATTGGGTCAAAAATTTATGAATTCAATTTTTAGTTTGGATTGCATGATTGTATTCATGGTAGAAAATCATGAATTTTAATATATATATCATGATTTTTTGTTTGAAAATTAGTGGATGGTCTCGAGTTGTTCGTTTTGGTCGAATTGATCAATTGCCATCGATCGGCGGTGAGGGGAGACTTGATTTTTGGACTGGAGGTGGTTGAGTTGTCGACGAGGATAGGAAAATTGGTGAGAGGATTTTTCATGGACCAAGATGGCCAGAGATCGAGGAAGTAGGGTTTAGTACTCTATGTTTGTCGTGAGTGTTCTAATGGGTTTCGAGACGTCGAGAGATGATCGGGGTCGATCGCGAGGCCTTCAATAGGAGCTGGAGGTCGAGGGTGAGCTATGGTGATGATGGCGAAGCTTCTCGTGGCATAGATTGTCGGAGGCGAGTGATTTTCTGGCGAAGCATGTTCAGGCTGATGGGTTTAATAAGTCGTTTTCGATTTTCGTTCGAATCGAGAATATTGGGATGGTCGAACGTGGTGACGTGGTTGAAGTCGACTCGTCAGAGGCCAAGGTGGAGTTCGTCGACGTCCAGTGATGGCGTGCACGTGTACGAGCACGTTATCGTGCATCTGAAGGTTGGGATTTGGGGAAGAAAGCAGGAGCTCGGGGTTCGTTCGGGGAAAATCAAGTTTTACCCGAAGCAAGTAATGTGGTGGGTAGTCGCGAGTGTAACTTCGGGTTTTCATACGTTTTACTCGGGTTTGGGGATCAGCTGGCACTAAGAATTCTAAGAGGAAATGTTTTAAGTTTTAAAACAAAAGAAACTTTGTTTTGTAGTGTATCTGAGTTTAAAACAAAAGTTAAACAAGTTTTTAATTGTAAAATAAATTGTTTCAAAAGAATTAATGTTTTAACAAGTTTTAAATATTTAAATAGATAAGTTTTTAAAAAGGGTAAATAAATAGATTTTCAAAATGTTGATTTGTATTAAAGTTAATTTTAATAACTATGGAAGTTTAAAGATTTTGAAAGTCGAGAAGGAGTTTAAAATGTTTTAATTATAATTGATTTCTAAAATGTTTTATTTTAAATAAAGTTTAAATGATAAGAATTTAAATAAATCAATTATAATAAAGAATTTATCTTAAGTAATTAAGAGATTAATTAATTAAAGATAATTAATATGGGGAGATAATTAAATTATTGGTCAATTTAATTTATTTAATTAAGATAAATGGTTTTTCTTAATTAAGATCTCTTAAATATAAGGATTAAGAAATTAGTTAGTTTAATTTAAATAATTTAGTTAAATAATTGACTAAGTAATTAATTTGTGATTAACTTAAGATAATCACTTATAATTTATTAAGTGTAATTACTTGATGAAGTAATTAAGGAATGATTACTTGATGTAATTAAGTAAAGGGGAAATTATTTAATAAAGTAATTAGAAGATAATTATTTTATGAAAGTAATTTAATGGAAGTAATTAAGAGTTAATTACCTAGTGTTATTAAATAAATAATTTAGTTAATAAAGTTAATTTAAGGATTAAGAATAATTAATAAGGTAATTAATTATTGGTTAAGGTAATTAATTAAAAAGTAATTAATTAATGGAAGTAATTAAGGGAAGTTAATTACTTGATTAGATTAATCAAAGGTGATTAATAATTGTGGTTTAATTAAGATTAATTATTTAATTAATTTAAATATAATAAATAATTTAAGAAGTAATTAGGATCATTAATTTATAATTAATTAAGGATGTAATTAAGAGTTGATTAATTAAGATTAATTAATCAAATGATAAATGATTATAGAATAACTAATTAATTGTAATTAATTAAGGATTAAAATAATTGATTATAATTAATTAATTAATGAAGTAATTAATGGTTAATTACTGTATTGATTAAAAATAATTAATTTGTGAAATTAATTAAAGATAATTACTTAAATGTAATTAAAGAATAATTAATCAAGTTGATTAATTAAAATGGATAATTAGAGAATGATTAATTAATTTATTTGTAATTAATTAATGATTATATAAGTAAGATTTATAATGATGAAGTAATTAATTTAATTAATTTTCAATTAATTAAAGATAGAGATAGTTAATTTAATTCATTTTAAATTAATTATGTTGTGATTAAGTAAATCATTGCTTATGTATGAATGGATGACATTGATTGTCTTGAATGGATGTAATCTCAGAAATGAGATAAGTAATGTTGTGCGGTATAAATGCTTGGTTGCATTATGGTGGTAATATAGATTACCTATTGTGATGTTGATATGGATTACCTATTTGGTTATGAATCATCTGTTTAAATGATAATGTGATTATCAATGGTAACTTGTGAATTATCTATCTGTATAGATAAGTTAAATTGTTTAAACCTTTAAAACAACTTGGCCTTAAAAGATACGTTTTGGATTTCGATGAGATCGGGATCAGGTTTCCGTATACCGGTATTCCAGGTCTGGAGACCCGAATACCACATCGATCCAAATTAATGATAGGTCGCGAATCTCAAGTGAAGATGAAGATTCAGAGTGCAAGGGTTATTGTCGTTAACTCTGAGGGTGATTCCAAAACGAGTGTAACGAGATAATGCCTTCGGTTTCGTTCGAACCCGGAACGAACTTGTATGGATTGAATGCTTTCAACACATCGTCAGGCGGACGATGAGCATTCTAAGTGATATGTTCTGATTAAAGGTAATCGTAACCTCAAGCCTCATCAACCGGGAATGGCTAAAACAGGGGAGGTGCAGCAAGGTTTCGTGGGTAGCACCCACTGAGAGCAAGATAGATCCCTGTCTAGAGGTCCCTTTTCTTTTATTCGGCTTAGTGTGTGGTTGGTCGCGCCAACTACGGGATTGTCTTGTTCGGGATTATCCAGTAAGGGATGGTTCCGGCTTTGTGTTGCAGGGGAGCGGGCGTACTCCTCGGTACGGTGATCTAGGCCACGTACTGTGACGGGCGGTACCCCAGTAGCCCTGTCATTGTATGGAATCCAAACTCCAATAAGTGCCGTACGTATTAGTTGTGCCCAACTATGTTGGAATGTGAGATGTAAGCATTTCAGCTATTTCTGTATTTTACTTGAAAACCCTAGACCCTATTATAATATAACTGGATTTCCTATCAAATGTTTTAGTTAGCGTAAGGTAAAAACTTACCCATGTTTATTTGTGGGGAGTCTTACGTGATACTTTTGTTTTCAAAGGTTTTCAAAGTTAAGCAATTTAACCGTTTACTCACACCAGACCCATGTCTGACCCAAGTGTTTATTTTCTGTTTTATTAAACTCTTGGGTACTCAAATTTGTATGAGTAGTCAAGGGATTCAGGTTAGCCTTGACGAATTCTGGAGGAGATTGGAGCAGGAGGCTTCAGCGTGTAGATATATAGAGTTTCCGCTGTGATGATGTATTGTATGGATGTAGTAGTGTTGTATAATAGACAGAATTTATAACTGTCTATTTTGTGATGTAAGTTGTGTACTCTGATGTATATGATACTATGTAATATCATATGTGATATATTATATTTCATTCGTTCCGCTGTGAGATTCTGATGTGTTGTTGTTCTCTCTTCTCTTCTTTTCTTCTTTTATCCCTTTCTTTCTTAATAATGATACGTTTTCCTGGGCATAGGAAGGCGGGTCGTTACAAATACTCTTTAGTAATATAGGTATAGAGGCGGTGCGTTACAAAGACCATGGGTTTGGAGTTGTATATGATACAATAGATAAGGGGTTATCCATCATATGTCGCCCTATGACTTGTTCTGCTTTTCTCAAGGACAAAATCATAACGCATGTTAGTCCTAATACATACTGGAGAAATCGTAAGATTTCTATGTTTCCTCTTAGGGTTTCGTAAAACATAAAAGTCTAGTGGGAGCTCATAAAATGAAATAAAATATTTAGCCATACTAGTAATATAAAAACATTGGCTATGTATAAATTAAACTTATCAACTTCAATAAATTTGTGCAGTTAATATAATCGATAAAATGTTTATTGGTAAAATATACAAATGAACTAATTAGTATTGACATAGAAATATAATACACACTTACCAATAAATCCTTTTGCTTGTAGCCAATTCAAAACTTTTGAAGGTGTCTAATTATACAACTACTAATTACGTTCATACTTTGGTCGCTTGGGAGTTTATGCGCCTGAGATTGTGTATCGTCTTCTATGAGTTTCAAACTCTGAAAATAATACAATAGCAAGGATATGATCCATATTCAATCATATACAAATGCTATATGGTGACATATAATTCGTAATGCATGAGACCTCGATAAAATTAGTTCATTCGAAACGAGTAAGTATAGTGCAAGGTCGTGTATTCAATATGATTGATTACAGTAAGGATCTTGTTGTGTTAAATATAATACAAGTCCAAGAGATACAAGATGGACCTAAGAATTAGACCACTAAAATATAAATTTGATTAGTTTATGAAAGTGAATTTATTTGATGTCCTTAAATGTTAAGGATGATGTAACATATTTTTGTAAAGAGTTCACTACGATCTTATAGTAAGGGTTTCTTGTAATGACCTCTATTTTACGTATCAGAGGATCATAATTTTTTTTATTTGTAAGAGATCGTTGATTCTATAATTTTAGGATATAACTCTTAGGGACATTTTGTGCACCTATGATTTTTCCAGAATTTCTTTGTGGCCCTTTTGAATCTAGAAATATTGTTCGGGCTATAAATTTAATAGGAGTTGAATTAAGGTCTCGAACCAGTTCCATTGCAAAGGTTTCCCATTCCGTAGAGTGGTCGTAATAGAAAAACGGACTTATGGTTAGAAAGCTATACATGTTTATGTTTTATAGCTGTAGGCTAGAATTAGTGTGTAATTAGTGAAGCAAATTAGTTGGCCCATTATTCTATCTAGAGAATACTATAAAAAGGGGGCTGAAGAGTCAAATTAAAACTTTTCCCTTTTATTCTAAATCTGGTATAAACCCTAATTAGCCCATATCCATCCTAATTTCATCCAAAATCACCCAATTTGCTCTCTAAATAAAACTAGATTGCAGATTAGTAATTAGATCATCAACTAAAAGATGGAGCTCATTTTTCTTGATTTGAAGTGCATTCCATTGCTGTCCGGATTGGATTTACATTCATATTAGTTGAATTTGGTAATTGATGAGTGGATTATGCCTTCTCACTATACTATGCACGTTTATATGCTAGAATCATAGGATTTAACATATACATGTTATACTATGTATATGATATATATTAATTAGAAATCACCCATGCTCATGCTCATATATTCATGCTATATGTTGATCTATGTTAGAAATTGACTTGTTTGTCTTATTTTGATGGATTGCATGTTTGATTGGATGAAATTGTTTGTTGTTCTATGTTAGATGATATGATTTGATGTTGTTTGCTAGTGTTGTGATTGCATAGAAAGTTAGGTTGGAGAATTGTACAAATCAGAGGCAAAGTTGGTCGGAACTGGATGAAACTTGGTGGGGAGGCTCTGGAGTATTAGAAGAGCTCATGATTTAAGATGCAAGTTCCAATTCGTTAACTACACAGGCATCGAGTTGAGAGATTGGCACTGACATCTGTAGTTTGGTCCATGGTGGCGGCGATTTTGGGGATAGCAACAATTAGAGGTTGCCTGAGGTGATGGATCAGTGATTGGCTAAGTGTTGGAGGCTACAACGACTTGTTTATAGAATATGAAGTAGGGTGCTTTAAAGAGAGGAGTTGTTCTATGATGACTTGATTTGTGTGGAGAAGTTGGGGTCAAAGTATCTATGCATGGTGGACTAGAAGGAAGGAAGGAGTGGAAGAAAACTTAGCCATGGGTTGGCTAAATAGAGAGCTCGAGGCTGACATGAGAGGTCAGTACCGACTTCTAGGATTAAGTCTGTTTGTGCCAAAAATGGTCACAAACCCCAAATGTTGTGAAAGCACCAGTGTATGAACACAAATCAGCAATATATAATCACAGATCTCAGATCTAAGTCTTGTAGAGGATAAAAATGAAGAATAATAAACTTAAAACAGAAAGAAGTAGACAGAGACACAAGTTTTATAGTGGTTCGGCGATCTTGCCTATGTCCACTCTGAAGTAGTTTGCTTTATTGATCTTTCTTTGATGTTTACAAGTGAATTCAATGAATTACAGCAGATAATTATGATTTGCAGTAGTGAAACTCGTTGGTAGCAGCAGCAATGTAGTTTAGATCTGGATCTAGCGGAGTCCGGGCGTTGGAGATCTCAAAAAGGAAGAAGAACCCCTTTTCTGTTCGCTTTGGGGGTCTATTTATAGGTGTATGAGGCTAAAATTTCGCTCAGATCTCGAGAGACCCTCTCTGGCACGTGACCAGGCCCGCACGCCCAAGCCCGTGAAGTTTCGGTCTGATCCGTGATCGACACGAACAAATTTCGACTCGATCAAGATTTCATCCAATGGAGTCGAAATTTGGTAAGGACATTCTTTAGCATGCACGTAGTCTTCTGTGAAAATTTCATAGCATTTGGACTTGTAGATTAAGAGATATGATCGATACGAAGTGGAGTTTTCGGTAAGCTGTTTCCTTCGACTCGCTTCTGTTTCGACTCGCTTCCATTTGACTCGGTGACGTGGCGCCTTTTGGATCGCTCTGCCTTTGATGCTGTTTTGAGTGAGTCGAAGCGCGCACTGACTTGAGCGAGTCGAAGTGAGCAATGATTGATCGAGTTGAAGTGCATGGTTCAATCGATTCGAACAGTGACTTTGCCAACCGGAGCTGAATTCGATGGAGTCGAACAGCTATTTGAGCGGAGTGAGTCGAAGCGTGCACTTTCGATGGTTCCAAACTGGAGCGAGTCGAAGAGGGCAGTTCTGGGAGGTTTGAGCAATGGAGTCGAAGTTGATGGAGTTGATCAGTGGTTTGAAGGGAGCGAGTCGAAGAAGGCATCTGAGCGAAGCAAGTCGAAGTAGGTACTTGAGGGAACTGGAGCGAGTCGAAGGGAGCGAGTCGAAGGAGCGAGTCGAACGGTAATTGATTTTCGTCCAATTTTGTATCCTTCATAACTTGAGCATACGAACTCGGATTGACTTGATATTTTGAAAGTTGGCTCTCATGGCTTAGCTTGTCATGTCCTACCAATTTTGGCTCGATCCGGACTCGGACAAAATTCGTCGATATCCATAGTGAGCCTGTGCATAACTGATTTTTAGGATGGGCCGTCATTGGTTACTAGTCAATTCCTTGGTGTCACGGCTTTGCCGAAAGGTGGGATAACAAGGTCCAAATGGGACAAAAAATTTGGGAGATGAAGTAGAGGTCATATAGATTGTACTAGAGGTGTTAGCTCATTCGTATCAGGTTAGATGATGATATAACTACATGATGAAAAGCTATGGTCTTCAGATGTTGGCTCGTATTCAGAGTAGGTTTCGAAGATGGCAGCTCGTCCATGACTCAATGAAGGGACATGTATACTCTGGACCTATGGCTTTGGGTCTAGTGCCCAGCTTTGGGCTGCAAGACATGTATCCAGCTTTGGGCTACGAGATACGAGAGTACAACAGAGAACTAGGATTTCCATTAGTCCCCGGTAGAAAGGAGGCCATATGTGCTATCGTATATTCAAAGCACATAGAGTGATAGTTAGGATTGTTTGATGGATGCTATTAATGTTATGGTTGTTCTCTTTAGTAGGATATCACTCATAGGTATCAGTGGAAGTAGGTATTGGAGATAGGAATACCTAGAAGACTAATATCGTTTATTTGGTTTGTGGTACAACTTTATTGATATTGTAGAGTAACATATTATAGTGTTGTATGCTAACTCTTTGGTTGCTAGGACATGTTAGGTATGGTTCGTGTGCTTTGTTCCTTACCATAGTTACCTGTTTAGTATTTTGAGACTCATTTACCACTCACATCAGACTGTTGTCTGACCCATGGTTTTATGTTTTACTCTTATTATCTTCAGTACTCTTAAATGAGCATACTAGATAACAGGTCTAGATGACGCAGTAGCTATTTAGAAGATGAGCTGGATGGAGCTATCTCGTATTATATACATATACATAGTCCACGCTTATTCCGCTGAGCAACGCTATGGAGCTCGTGACAGTGCTTGCTTATTACTGTCTGTATTAGAGACAGTTGTTGAGTTTGTTTCCATTGTATAAACTCTATTATTGATGTATAACTCTATGGATATCATACTCTGATGACAAAGGTCTGTGCACGTTGTTATCACTGTCTCTTCTGTTATATATGTGATGTTATATTTTGTCCATGCGTTGTGAGATATGACGGGTTATATGCTATATTGGTTCATTCTAAACCCTAATGATCGTCCTATATCGGTTGGGCAAGACAGCAGTGCATTATTTATATAATATTGGTGCTGATGGTATAGCGCGGTCGTTACATTTCCTTTTTGATTACTTCGACCATTTCAAAAGAAAAGAAAATGTACGAGAGTGGATGTAACTTAAAGTAAAGTTAGGATGAAGGAAGTGAATGGTCACCTATGCCTCATGAAGAGACATCAGAAATGAGAGTTGTATAAAATCATAGTAGATACTTACTAAGGAATGAGAAATATGATTTATATTCCAAAATGTATTTTCATCAGAAAATTATTTTCTATGAGATTTTTTTTTGAATTTAGGATATTTGATCTAAAACTCTCGACTGTAAATTACTTACAATGTATGAAATAAAATTCCATAATAAGTGGTTAAATTAAACTTCGTATTTCATACGCTATTATAGTAATGGCAGAAACGGTGAGAGCATACCATATAACCCTTCTCTGTGGTTGCATCAAGTTATGAAAAACTATTTTTGTATATATACTAAATATCATTTATGAAATAACAACTATTTTCAATATTGATAGAAAATAGATATAGTTTTATTCCAATATGAATATTATGAATATTCGAATATGATAAAACTATAATAATGGTATTTATTGTCATAACAAAATAATGCATTAGAAAATATAGAAGTGTATGATGTTTTACAGTTATTTTGAAATTATGGACTAAACCATAATTTTGAGAAATAATTCTTTAATCGTATGATTATGAATTATATGGTACTAAGGAATTGTATCAAGTCACCTATTCAATGGGAGTGACAAAAGAGTTGGTGAACTCTTCGGATTGATACATATAGATGTATGTAGTCATAAATCTAATGATAACAAAACAGTTCTACATACCTTGTTAAAAATCACTGATGAAATATCATTGAAATGAACGTGTGTATTTGGTACAAATGTAGTATGTCTATAATAAGTTCATAGAATATAAAATGAAAGTAAGCAATGTTACGTGCAAAAGGAAATAAAATAATTTGATTTAACCAAATAAGTGAGTATATTGGAAAAAGTTCCAAATGTACCTAAAAATAAATAAATATTAAATCTTAAGGTCACTCCTCCCGATGGTACATAATGATGTATCATAAGGAGTAAGCAAACTTTGTTAAACGACGTACGGTTGATAATGAGTGAAGTTAAGTCTCTGTTGGGATGTGTACTTAAGAGTAGTACAAATGGTTAAAATTAATTTCATCTAAAGCATAGTTTATGATATGATACAAGATAAGAATTTATAGGAAACCCATACATATCCTAGGTTGATAGGTTGTGTTAGTCAAGCGACTGCACTTAATAATTGTTTATGAGGGATCTTGTATGGACCACCCTAAGTGAGTTTGGGACTATTCAGTGTTGAATGACCATTTTGTATTTTAAATATATGTTTCATAAACTAAAACCAAATTAGTTTGATATAATTCATGAAATGTTTTTGAATACCTTTCCCATTGCATTAAGAAACAATTTTTGTTTCAAGAAACACCAACTTTGTGGCGAAGAAATTTCTTCTAAAAATTATTGGTAGTAAAAAGGATATAGATACGATCCAAGGATAAAACTAATAATGATGGATGAATTGAAATCTACCAAACCAAAATGGGCACAACACATTAGAACGTCAAGAAAGTATTATCATACGTTAAAGAGAAATTATGAGTTTCTTATTAATGTCGAGAATAGTTTTTCCTCGGCTGTCAATAAAATCATTAAGAGTATTGACTCTGCCATATGGTATGATATGCAAATCCCAAATAGATTCCAAGAATAGTATCAGAATATGATTTTGATAGTTGTGTCCAAAGGGACATGATCCGTCAGTCGCAAATGTTTTTTCAAGAAGAAGACAAGTGCAGTTGGAGTATAGTGAGCAACGTTGATATAAGTAATATCGTAAATGTCAATTGTTGAAATCAGCATAAAAAATTCACCATTCAACGTGCTTAAGTTAATTCAGATTTTATCCTAAAAATTATTGCTTGGTATGACTTTGAGTGTTGTAACATAAGTGTAAAAATAGAAAATTCTAATTAACGATTTTGAATAGACCGTTTGCATATAACAACCAAAGTGTCCCAAAGTAATTGGGAGGATACTGATTTTACGGGTTTCAGATACGATCTAAGAAATGATACAAATTATCATTCGATAAGCATCAAAGAATTATTTTGACAGAAATATCAAATAGTTTGATTTTTGGCCAAAATACAGAGGAAGCGTGTATATGTAAGAAAGAACTATAAGGGTACTTAAATATTTCTAAAAGATAAACAACAAACTTATGATTATTAATGATGTACCTAAGTTAAAATAATTATAGCTTGGCTGTTTAATACTAAACATTAGATTTGTAATGTTAGCTTTTATAGTCGTATAAGAGAATGTTGGGATTGTCCCAAACGATACACGCACTATATTAAAATGTTTAATATGGAGCATGTAAGATATATTTCTTATGCATTGACAATAGAAATTATCATACTTATTGTATTGTCTACATTATTGTATTTAGCTTATGCATTTTATACATAAAGAAAGTAACAAATCTAAATTAAGATCACTAAATGGTACTTAATAGTATTCTCGAATAATTGCTATTAGATAAATGTCTATGGAAACAATGAGCTTTTCATGAAAAAGTATTCAGACTCAAACTTCATAAGTGATATCGAGTATAATATGTAAATATTAAATTCATGTTAAAATGTTAGTTAAGTAGCTTTAAGCTGGA
The DNA here is from genome assembly GCA_030737815.1 of Allium fistulosum. Classification (NCBI taxonomy): domain Eukaryota; kingdom Viridiplantae; phylum Streptophyta; class Magnoliopsida; order Asparagales; family Amaryllidaceae; genus Allium; species Allium fistulosum. The sequence continues at coordinate 695,609,037 of CM060903.1, read as the reverse complement.
AATATTCCAAACAAAAAGGTTATGGTTGATTCAACCAAAGGTATGTAGATTGCCTTGAATAACACTGTAATAAAACCAATGTATATAAATGCATAAATTTATAACTAAGCTGGGAGTGATTCCAAATGTTGAGAATACCATGTCATTGTTATATGATAACAATGTCATGATACAGATCATGAAAGAACCAAGATCTCATTAGAAGTCGATAAACATACTCTAAAAAATTATATATGATAAAGGCAGTTTATCGACGTTAAAGAGAATTAACTGACAGAGTAAATAATGTAACAACATAACAAATCCATTCATGAAGGGACTCACACAACCTTTTCCAAGCAACCTGATTAAAGGGATGGGATTGAGATCCATAATTGGACTCAAATGCAAGTGGGATATTGATAGAGTTAGGAGCATGCCTTAGGGGCAATCCCGTAATTTGTTGTAAATTATTAACTCTATAATAAAATTCCATTTGAAATAAAATGTGTTTTTTCTTTCGATTATGCACTTATCATATTATGATGAGTTAATTAATTACTTAATTTAAGTATATTAAATAGAAAATCCTTAAATGGTATGTTATGTGATAGTAATTACAATGTGTTGTAATCATGAGAAATTTATCGCATTATAAATAACATATTATTTAAATATTCGTAATCAAGATGTTTCGAGACAGGATATCGATATATCCGTTGAGGCTAGAGTATGTAATGCTCTTCAAATATTGGTGTATTACTCATGGCTGTTGGGGCACCAAAGGGTTATGTATTAATAGTTATTGGATAATTATGGAATGACCCACTTTATAGTTATCTATTGGTTAATATAACAAAGGAAAATTTGAGAATATTATAGTGATGAACAATTTTCTCGACTTGAGAAAACAATTGAGCTTCAATGTGGACACTCCACTTTGATAATAGTTAAACTGTGGCATGGCATCCATCAAACGATTATAGTTGGGTCGGAGTGGAGGCATTGAAAGTGAAATACTATTCAATAGAGCATTTGTCTCCTTGGTTGTATGAAGTTAGTTTCACGGTCAACTATAGTCAACTCAAAGTCAAAGTCCCTGGCTAGACCAGTTCGGTTAATAATAATTGTTATTATTGAATCAAGGACTTTGTGTGTAGATTATATAAGTTAAACATGAACGGTGTTGGAATTTTAACTAAAAAAATACCATAGGTCCTAATGTGATATAGTTTTAACGAAGAGAATTACTGTAAATAATCATTAGTACTAAGTAATAGAGTTAGGGGTATAATCTAGAGGCAATTCTGTAATTTTAATGGTAGCTCCCCCTTCCCACCTATCTTCACCCAACCCTATTTTAATTCTTTTTTCCCACCTATGTCCGTACCCCCTCCTCCCCCACCTTTGCCGCTTCCTCCTCCTTCGCTCCTCCCATCTTCTGATCCACCCTTAGCCCACACCATGTCTTCCTCCTCTGTTAATCCTCCCCCCTCCCCCTTCGCCTCTTCTTCCTACTACAGTCTTCCCTTTGCCTTCTTGCTCTTTTTCTGGCCCTTTTTACCTGCATCCTCTGATGCTATTCCTCCTCCTAACCCATCGTGGTCTACCTTATTCAAAAATAAGCCGAGAAATGCAGGAAATTTCATTCCCATCCCTGTTGTTCCTTCTTTTCAGGGAGATGCTTTGGTTCCCCCACCTGATGTTATTGCTGCAGGCAAGGAAGTTTGGGATGATTACATTGTCGGCTTTTTCTTAGACAAGCCATTGTCATATACTTCTGTTTTTCAGCATCTATAAAAAATATGGAAGCTCAAAGGATCGATTAAAGTGAAATTTGATGGATTTGTATTCCTTTTCCTCCTCTCTTGTAGTGAAGACAAAGAAAAAATCTTAAAAGGTGACCCTATAATTATGAGAAATAAATTGTTTAAAATCTAGAAATGTTTAAAATCTAGAAATGGGTACCAGAAATTGGCAACGGTAGCGGTAGCATATCCTCTGTTCCGATTTGGGTACAATTTTCAAATATCCCCATAAATGCTTGGTCTCATTTGGGGATAAACTAGTTGTCATCTAGATTAGGCACTTTACTATGTATGGATGAGTACACGGAGAAACTTGAAAGAATATCATACGTTAAATGCATGATTGAGATTAAACCAAACCAAGAATTAATGAGTAGCTTCCCAGTTAAATTGCTAAATGGAAAAAATCAAATAGTTAAAGTGTCGTATTTATGGAAACCAGACATATATACATTTTGCATATCATTTGGACATACAACTAAATCTTGTGAGCACTCTTTTGATGCTAAGGAAAGGAATTCTTTGGAAAAAAAAGAGCAGTTGAAACAAGGAAAGGAATACTAAGAAGTGAAAGGAAATGAAATGAAAAGAGTAAACCAAAAGCAGGCATGGCAAAAGGTTAATAGGATAAAAAAGGAGGTTAATTCTAGTGCTAATGGAAATGATATATGTGATAGAGAGAAAGTAAATGAAATTACAACTGAATATATTGAAGAAGTTAATAAGGCTGAATCTGTTGATGTGGCTCTCAACAGCCAAACCAAAACTTGCAATAACAACCTGTCAGCTATTGATGAGGATGATCTGATAATCTCCAATAGTTTTCAGTGTTTAGATGATTATAATGATCTGGGTATAGGCAAAAGTGTTGAAGGCACAAAGGATAATGAAAAGGTTTCCAACATGGAAAATTTGCAACTCAAGGCAAATGCACATGATATATTGCATGCATGCACTGATACAGACAATTTTAATTTGCTTGAATCACAAAAATCATTGAATCCAGATTCCACAAATTGTGTTGTGAACATGTGCTCAGACTCTATTTCCAAGCATAACATTGATACCCATGTCCCACATGCAACCCCAAACCAATCAATGCCAACCACTCAACCTCCTAGCTGTTCCATGCATGCAAATGAATCAAATTCGATACACATACCCATCATAACTCCCATTCCATCTTCCAACCATGATGATATAGTGCTCAATGTCAAATCTTACTCCCCTTTTGATCACTATAACCAAATCCAAGCACCCCCTGGCTACTTTGACCATGTTCTGCCCTCATCTCCTCCTCTACAGTAAACCCCCCTCCTCTAATCCCTTTTTCTACCAATAATTCTATTGAATCCCAACCTAAATCTCTTTGTCACAAAATAAACAAGAAAGCCAACCATTCCGATCTTAATGAAGCAAATATCATATCAACTTCTAGTACCATTCCTAAATGTGATAATAATAACTCTCCTACGGCCAGGAGTAAGCAAAGTCTGTTCCAATCTCTAAATATCAAGTGATATGTTACAAAACATAGCAGCTTGGAATGTGCGTGGTGCTCACCATGACATCAAACTGAATCAAATCAAAGCTCTGATAGATGAAAAGGACCTTCACTTGGTAGCTATTTTGGAAACAAAGCTCAAAAATACTTTGACTCTGCATGCTGCTAACATAATCAAACCACATTGGACCCTACACCACAACCTCTTTGATGCTATTTATGGACGCATCATGATCCTTGCTAACCCGAATACATATACACTCAACCCTATTCTCTCCAACAAGCAATTCATTCATTGTCACTTACTTCACATTCCAACTGCTACATCTATGTACATCACTGTGGTCTATGCTGCCAACCAGGCTAATACAAGGCAACTTCTACATGATTACCTCCCCCATTTTGCTCAAGAAACTCATCCTTAGAATGTCCTTGGTGATTTCAACTACCTATTAAACTTTGATGACAGACATAGTGGGAATCTGTCAACATTAACGAAACTTTGCCTTTAAATAATTCCATCACTGCCTCATCCCTTATCCAAATCCCCTACAATGGATCTAGGTATTCATGGAACAATAGAAGCAGATCCGGTTGTAGAATTTATAGCAAAATAGATAATGCCTTTTGTAACCTTGCTACTTTTACTTTTTAACCTGCCATTGTATCTAATCTTCCCTCCCCCCTCTAGTTTCTGACCACTCTCCTCAAATAATATCCTTTGAGGATGCTACAATTAAAAAAATCCTCATTTAAATTTTTTTAATGCCTGGATACATGAACCTGAATTTTTAACAATTGTTAGAACAGCATGGACTGATGCTTGTTTTGGTAACCCTATGTTATTACGACTACACCCAAGACCACTCGAATACAATCGCAACGCGCAACGCGGAAAAGCCAAATCGTGATAGATAGTGCAAAACAACCGATTATCTAACTCAACCAAACTCCAACCAATGACAAATAGCCCAACACAAGATCACAACACCAATACAAGCAATATATGAATGCAATAACAATAAGTAAATCACACACGATTTTATAGTGGTTCCACTAACGTTGTGTTAGTGTACATCCACTTGAGAGAGCTTTTATTATATCACCAATAGAAGAGTACAAGAGATTGTTAACAATGATCACAATATTCTAGCAAGAATATAATTTTGTGGAGATTAGAATTGAAGAAATAGGATTTGCCTAAACCCTAGATTTGGAGGATGAAAACCCTTGATTTGGAATTAGATTAGGTTCTTGCCTCACCTCCCTTTCAGACCTGAAGAGAGAATATATACTAGTAGAGAAAACGCTGGCGAAAGACCACTTTTCCCCTGGGCAAAACAACACAAAAAAACAGCCCAGAAAACACAACTCGCCGGCTCAGACGTCTGGGACAGGGCTCTAGACGTCTGACCGAACTTTCGGGCAACTGGACCCTGTAGGGCCAGACGTCTGGCCCATGCCTGCAGACGTCTGGCAGCAGGCTGCGGGCAGCCAGCACATCAAACTCCCCTCCAGTTTGCTCCTTCGGACTCCGTTTTGCAATCCGTCTTCTCCGACACCAAGCTACATCCATCCCCTTCAATTCTCCTTCATATAGTGTCACAAAATTTAACACTCCACCTTGACACTATATCCATCTCCAACCCAATGGTACCATACCATCAACAACCGATAGCTCCAACTACCAACCTTTCTACCTTCAACCAAACATGAATGTTTTCCCAACGGGTTCCGGCACAGCCACTTCCCATTGCACTCCATCAACGAGTTCAGGCACAAAGCCCCCACCCGCCAACGAAATGTTGAAAACATTCAAACACCGTCTCACCAAAGACAAGAGCACTAGGAGTGTACACTAGCACTACACCAAGAAGATAGAACGACAATCTCATACCAATACTCTTCCTCATCTACTCAAGTATCTCTCTCAACCGTGCCACCACGTGGCACCTAGCACTTCTCCAAGCGAATCAAGTCCGAGCAATGCTCGAACTTCCCAACCGGCAATGCCTTAGTGAACATATCCGCCGCGTTCTCATTTGCGTGCACTTTTCGAAGATATACTTGCTTATCCTCATCCATGGCTACCAAGAATGACTCCCTCACTTCTATATGCTTAGTCCGTGAGCTAGACGCCAAATTCTCCGCCAAGTGAATAGCACTTTGGCTATCACATTGAACATCGATGCTATCGTGTTCAATCCCCAAGTCACACAACAATCGCTTCAAATAGAGTGCTTCCTTAGCCGCCTCCACCGCGGCTATCAACTCTGCTTCCGTAGTGGATAAAGCTACTACGGTTTGCAATCTCGATCTCCAACTTATGGTCGTACCACCTAGTGTGAAGACATATCCGGAAGTTGATTTTCTCCTATCCCTATCACCGGCGTAGTCCGAATCACAATAACCAACTAATTTGCAATTCATTCCTCCACTACCACCAAAAACAAGACCATGAGATGACGTACCCCTAAGGTATCTCAATATGAGCTTCACGGCTTCCCAATGCGACTTTCCCGGATTAGACATAAAACGACTAACCACCCCGATGGCATTTGCAATATCGGGTCTTGTACACACCATAGCATACATCAAACTACCAACCGCACTTGCATATGGCACCTTTTCCATATAAGCCTTGTCTTTCTCCAAGGTAGGTGAATCCTTACTCGAAAGCTTCACGTGCAAAGGTAATGGTGTATTTGACACCTTTGCATTCTCCATGCTAAACCGGCAAAGCACCTTCTTTATGTACTCCTTTTGAGTCAATTTCAACTCAAAACGCTTTCGGTCCCTTTCAATCTCCATGCCCAATATCCTCTTTGCTTCTCCAAGGTCTTTCATTTCGAATTCCGACTTTAATTTCAATTTCAACTTGTTGATTTCATTCTTGTCCTTTGAAGCAATGAGCATGTCGTCCACATACAAGAGCAAGTACACCCAACAATCATTTCCCAACTTCTTGAAATAAACACAAGCATCTTTGATGCTCCTATCAAAGCCACTTTCAAGCATAAAATGATCAAGTCTCTTATACCATTGCCTAGGTGATTGCTTCAACCCATATAGTGATTTCTTCAACTTGCACACCATATTTGACTTACCATTTACAACAAACCCTTGCGGTTGCTCCATGTAAATGTCTTCATCCAAGTCACCATGCAAGAAGGCGGTCTTCACATCAAGTTGCTCCAACTCCAAGTTGTGAATAGCAACTATGGCAAGTAATATCCGGATAGAAGTATGGCGCACAACCGGTGCGAATATCTCATCATACTCCTTTCCTTTCCTTTGTGCAAACCCCTTAGCCACTAACCTAGCTTTGTATCTTCCATCGTCCTTCACCTTGTAAATCAATTTTCACCCAATAGCACAGTTTCCTTTAGGAAGTGGAACCAAACACCAAGTTTGATTCTTCATCAATGATTGCATCTCTTCCTCCATGGCACAAATCCACTTCGAGCTATCACTCGAATTCATGACATCTTCAAGGTCCATAGGCTCATCTTGGACTACATTGAGAGCATAGTCCAACCTATCACAAAAGCTAAGATAGTTCCAATCACCATATCTTTCGGGTGGCCTTATAGCACGACGACCAACCCGAGTAGCAATATTATCACCCAAACCCCTTTCGGCTCCACTTTGAACCGAAACTTCTCTAGGTTCGTGTACATCACCAACACTACTAGAGGCACCTTGTGGACTATGTGATGTATCATCAACCGCTTTCTCCTCACAAGCATCTTCAACTAATCTACTCTCTCTACTACTTGGACAAAATGTGGTAATAACTTCCTTCCCCTTCGATTCATCACGAACTAAGACCGGAATATCCGATGAGCTTTCATTCTCCTTGAACATAGCTGACTCATCAAAAGTAACATGACGAGAGTTGATTACCTTCTTTGTTTCCGGATTCCAAATCCGATAGCCTTTCACTCCATCTGTATAGCCAAGCAAAACCCCTTTGAAAGCTCTAGGTTCAAGCTTATCATTTCCCGGATCATGCACATAAACCGGACTTCCAAAGACACGAAGATAGCTCAAGTCAATACTCTTTCCCTTCCACACTTCCTCCGGGATTTTGTTGTCAATAGCCGAGCATGGAATTCGATTAATAATATGCACCGCGGTTGACAAAGCTTCGGCCCAAAATCCCTTAGACAAACCCGATGCCAATCTCAAGCATTGAGCTTTCTCTAGTAGAGTACGATTCATCCTCTCCGCAACACCATTTGATTGCGGATCTCCCGGTGTAGTAAAATGTCTCCGAATGCCATGATGCTTGCAATACTCCAAGAATTCTCCGGAAACATATTCTCCGCCATTGTCGGACCTAAGAACCTTCAAAGACTTACCACTCTCATTCTCAACAAGAGCCTTCCATACTTTGAACTTAGCAAATGCCTCCGACTTAGCCTTCATTACATACACCCAAACTTTACGAGAAAAATCATCAATAAAAGAAATATAATACCTTGCTCCACCTAAAGAAGCTACCGGTGCCGGTCCCCAAACATCCGTATGCACATACTCAAGAACGCTTCTTGAATCATGTTTTCCTTCACCGAATGAAACCTTTGTTTGCTTCCCCATGACACACTCTTCGCAAAACTCTAGCTTGTTGAAACTCTCTCCACCAATCATCTCCCTTTTCCGAAGAATATCCAAACTCCTCTCCGAGACATGTCCTAACCTCAAATGCCACAATCTAGTTGCATCTAAGTCGCGAGAACTATCAACCCCAATGCTAGCTTCACCTTCTATGGTCACACCTTGAAGCAAATATATACCATGAGCCCTAGCACCTTTCATAACCACAAGCGCCCCCTTCGAAACCCGTAAACAATCACTCTCAATAGTGATCTTACAACCAAGAGAATCCAATTGCCCCAAAGAGATAAGAGACTTCCGAAGTCACGGAACATAGCGTACATTAGTGAGAGTACGAATCATCCCGTCAAACATTCGAATTTGCACGGAACCAATGCCTTGAGACCTACACATAGCACCATTTCCCATAATAATTGAATTTCCCTCTTTAGCAACAAGAGAAGAAAAACAATTCCTATTAGGCGTCATATGATACGACGCCCCCGAGTCGAGCACCCACTCACTACCGAAAACATCTGATGCTACCGCCGTCAACACATCTACGTCTTCCTCACCAAAACTTCTCTCCACCGCTACAGATGAAGATGCTACTTCCCTTTTACCCTTCTCCTTATCCGGACATTCATTTCTCCAATGACCGTGTTTCTTACAAATATAGCACTTGCCTTTCCTTTCCTTTGATTTTCCTCTCCAACCAGGATTCCTTGATTTAGAATGCCCCCGGTTGTCCTTCTTCACATATCTCTCCTTCTCCACAAACAAACCTTGACCATTTCCGGCACTACTACCACCAACACTCAACTCCTTCATTTGATCTCTCAACTCCTCACTAAGAAGACCCGTCTTGACATCATCTAACGTCAATGTATCCCGGCTATAGATCAAGCTATTCGAGAAACCCGTATAACGGTCCGGCAACGAACATAACAATATCATCGCCTTTTGCTCTTCCTCAATCTTCAAATCTACCGCCTTCATCTTCATTAGCAAATCATCAAACACATTCAAGTGTGCCTTAAGCGAACTCCCCTCTTTCATCTTATAGGTGAAAAACGTTCGCAACAAGATCAAACGATTAGTTAGAGACTTCTTCATATACAATTCTTCCAACTTGTCCCAAATTCCCTTAGCGGTGGTCTCACCACTAATTTCGGAGATCACATTCTCTCCCATAGCAAGTTGAAGTGTAGTAAATGCCCACTCTTCCATTTCTTCTCTCTCGACATCCGAGATGTCCGCCGGCAACAAATGTGTATCAAACACCACTCGATGTACCCGATTCCTCCTTAGAACCGCTTTCATCTTCCATTCCCATTTTTCAAAATCATTATCGCCATTCCACTTGTCGATAACCAATTGCGATCCCGACGCCACATACGACCCATGCACATACGGCGCTATACCACTTGGACCAACCATTGAATTTTCAGAGTTACCCGTTTCCGGCATTTCAACAACCACCTAGAAACACCAAAGCTCTGATACCAAATGTTATTACGACTACACCCAAGACCACTCGAATATAATCGCAACGCGCAACGCGGAAAAGCCAAATCGTGATAGATAGTGCAAAACAACCGATTATCTAACTCAACCAAACTCCAACCAATGACAAATAGCCCAACACAAGATCACAACACCAATACAAGCAATATATGAATGTAATAACAATAAGTAAATCACACACGATTTTATAGTGGTTCCACTAACGTTGTTTTAGTGTACATCCACTTGAGAGAGCTTTTATTATATCACCAATAGAAGAGTACAAGAGATTGTTAACAATGATCACAATATTCTAGCAAGAATATAATTTTGTAGAGATTAGAATTGAAGAAATAGGATTTGCCTAAACCCTAGATTTGGAGGATGAAAACCCTTCATTTGGAATTAGATTAGGTTCTTGCCTCACCTCCCTTTCAGACCTGAAGAGAGAATATATACTAGTAGAGAAAACGCTGGCGAAAGACCACTTTGCCCCTGGGCAAAACAACACAAAAAAACAGCCCAGAAAACACAACTCGCCGGCTCAGACGTCTGGGACAGGGCTCTAGACGTCTGACCGTACTTTCGGGCAACTGGACCCTATAGGGCCAGACGTCTGGCCCATGCCTGCAGACGTCTGGCAGCAGGCTGCAGGCAGCCAGCACATCAAACTCCCCTCCAGTTTGCTCCTCCGGACTCCGTTTCGCAATCCGTCTTCTCCGACACCAAGCTACATCCATCCCCTTCAATTCTCCTTCATATAGTGTCACAAAATTTAACACCCTATGCTTGTTTTGCAGCAGAAGATGAAGCTCGTTAAAAAGGCTTTGGGAGCTTGGGCTAGGACTAAATTTGGGAATGGAAGCAAGCAATCCGATTCTCTAAAAGCTAGACTAACACTTGCTCAACAAATGGCAGTGCAAAATCCTGGTGATATGAATGCTGCTGGGCTTGAGATTGATCTAATTGAACAATACTTCAAGACATTGGTAATTGAGGAGAATATGAAGAAGCAATAGCTCAGGCAGAAGTTGGATGCTTTGGGGGACAGGAATTCCAAGTACTATCATGAGTCTACTATCATGAGTCTCTCAAGTTTAAGCAAGCTAAATCACATATAAACTCCATCCATGATAAGTCTGGTCACCTTGCCAATTCTCCACAACAAGTTGATGCTGCTATGCTGGATTACTTCTCTAGTCTGTTGGGTAACTTTGCTAATTTCATCCCTGACTTAAATATAATTTCTAATCTCTCCCTTCCATCTCTTGACAATAAGAAAATCAAAATGCTATTAGAGATAATTAGTGAAAAGGAAATAAAGAATAGCATATTCAGTATGAACAAAAATTCGTATGGTTGTCCTGATGGGTTTAATACCTAGTTTTTCACGTCATGCTGGGATATAATTGGTGGTGACTTCATTAAGGCTGTAAAAAACTTCTTCAATCGGAATAAACTGTTATCTGCTGTTAATGCCACTAATTTAGCCCTAATCCCAAAATCTGAACACCCTGATGTAGTCACTGCATTTAGACCAATAGCTTGCTGCAATATCACCTACAAATGTATTTCCAAGATTATTGCTTCTAGGTTAAAGAAAGTTCTCCCATCCTTAATCTCCAACAATCAAGCTGCCTTCATTGCTGGTAGAAGTATCCTTGATAATGTATTGATAAGCCATGAATTACTTAAAGACTACAACAAGGCTAATATTTCTCCTAGGGCTATTTTAAAGCTTGATATCAAAAAAGCATATGACTCTATACATTGGACTGCCATTGTGCGTGGTATGGCCATAATGAAATTTCCAAATCATTTTGTTGCATGGATATACACTTGCTTATTAACTGTTCATATTTCACTTTGTTACAATGGCTCCACCTCTAGATATATCAAGTGCAAGTAAGGCATACGACAAGGAGAACTAATGTCATCTTATCTATTTATTATGGTCATGGAAGTTCTGACTAGAATGGTAAATTTATGTGTAGCCATCAGGTTAATCCACATCCATCCTAAATGCAAGGAGCCGTTGTTCACAACCTTAATGTTTGCAGACGACTTAATCATATATACCAAGCCTACTGTTGAATCAATCTAATGTATTCTTGATGTGCTGAAAGAATTCCATCTCTTCTCTAGACTTTGCATTAATAAAGGGAAATCTTGCATCAAAATGGCAGGAGTCTCCTCTAATCATGTCAACATTATAAAATCTATTAGTGGTTTAGAGGAAGAATCAGAGACATCATATTACCTTGGCATTCCCTTAGTCTCTTCTAAAATCACTACCTCCCAATGTCTTGGAATGTATGATAAAATCACAAGATCTATGAACATCTGGTCAAATAAACTTTTGTCTCAAGCTGGTCGGTTAGTGTTAATCAATTCTGTGATTTTCTCGTACACAACTTATTGGTGTAGGACTTTCTTGTTGCCAAAGAAGCTGATTCTCATGATAAGGGAAGTGGTCAGGAACTTTTTATGGACAGGTAACATTCATTCCAAAAAACTAAATCTATTGCTTTCTACAAGGTGGAGAGTAAAAAGAAGCACGGAGGATTGTGCATCATTGACCTGAGAAGATGGAATATAGCTACTTTCAGTATACACTTCGACAATCTTCTCAACAGGAAAAACAACATATGGGTGGATTGGACAGTGAAGCATAATATTGCAAACAAAGATTTCTGGATAATGGAGGCTCCACAAAATTCAAGTTCGGTTTGGAGAACTATTTTAAACTTAAGAGCTACTTTCCTTCAGCATATTAGAGTCTTGACTGTTCCTGGAGGTAGGGCTAAATTCTAGTCTGATCCACGGGTTAAGAAGGGGATCATTCTAAACAATATTCTGACATACAATGAAAAAATGCAAACTAGAATTCCCCTTGAAGCTAAGGCTTCTGAGTACATACTTGATGGAACTATAACCTTCCCCTACACCAGTAACAATGCTATAAGGGGCCTGTGGAATCAGCTACAGCAGCTACAGTATCCGACTTCTCAATCTGAAAGGTGGTCTGGTCTAGGAATGCTATGATTCACTCAACTTCTATTGTGTACAAGTGTATTTATGGACAATCTGAACTTCGTTACTTTGTCTGGAGCAAGAGGATTTGGAACTCACACTGTAGGAAGGTGACAACTTCCTCTTATGGAAGGTAATGAGAAATGCTTTAAATACAAAAGCAAAATTGTTGAGGCTTGGTATGCAGGTTTCTGGTCAGTGTGTGTACTGTAATGTAGAGCTTGAAACCAATCTTCATTTGTTTTTCAATTGCAATATGTCATTCCCCCTTTGGAAGAGATTAATGCACAAATTGGGTAGATTGAATATTAAAAGAGATAGCATGATTGAGTTGGGACTTGATCTATAAGGAAACGAGATGGAAGAATGAAAAAACTATTTTGATGCTTCTGGTATTGAAAAAGTATATATGAGCAATATGGAATCAAAGAAATGCAAGGTTGTTTGGTGGCATTATTAAGAATGATAGGCAGCTATGGTGTGACATGTTACAAGCTATAAAAACTGGAATAAGTCTCAACTCCTTCAGTTTTAGTCCTTGTACTATATATCAATACTGTTAGATCCTTTGTTGTATCTCTCCCTTTTTTGTTTTCTTCTATGTGTTTGTTTTATCCTTGTGGTTTCTTGATGGAATGTTGCATGTAATATTCCATCTCTTGTTTTTATTGTATTTGCAATAAAATGGTAGGGGCCCCAGTTCACCCTGCTTAGCTTTGCTAAAAAAATCTCATTCGAAATGAATGGTGTTTTTCTTTCTATTATATACTTATCATAATGTGATATGTTAATTATTTATTTAATTTAAGCTTATTTAATAGAAAAACCTTAAATGATATGTTTTGTGATAATAATCACAATGTGTTGTAATCATGAGAAATTTATCACAATAAAAATGACATATTTTTTAAATGTTCCTAGTCAAGATGTAACGAGATTGGATATCGAAACATCCGTTGAGACTAGATACGTAAAGCTCTCCAAATGTTGGATGGTGTATTAATCATGGCTGTTGGGGGGCACAAAGGGGTTACGTACTGATAGTTATTGGATAACTAGAATGGCTCATCCGATAGTTTTCTGTTGGTTAATATAACTAAGGTCAAATAGAGAATATCAAAGTGACGATATTGCACAAGTCTCTCGACTTAAGAATACTGTTAAACTTCAATGTGAGCACTCCACTTTGATTAGTTAAATCGTGGCATACCAAATTTGGGTCTAATTTGAAGCATTAAAAGTGAAACACTATTCAATAGAGAATTCATCTCTTCGGTTATATCATCTTTGTATCACGGTCAGCTGTAGGCTACTCAAAGTCTCTGACTAGAGCAATTTGGTTACTAGTAATTGTTATTATTGAACTATGGACTTTGTGTTTGGGTTGTCTAAGTTGAATGTGAAAGATACTGGAATTTTGACCAACACCAAATTCCATAAGTTCTAATATGATATAGTTTTGATGAAGAGAATTAGAGTAAATAATCGTTACTACCAAGGACCGCTTAGAATAGTAAAATTGGATTTTAGCAAAATTACGTAAACGATGAATTCCACCAAACTATCACACCACTAGCTAAAGTGTTGTTTTAATGTTAATATTTAAATTGTTCGATATTAATCGCTAACTGAATTTACATATATGAGTCACACAACTGCAATGTTAAGTACTCCAAATTACCACATGATTTAATTAAATTATAACTGTTATAATTAATTAAATTTATTAATATTTGTGAAATATTAATTATAATATTTTTTTTTTATTTGAATCGGTATTTAATAAATTGCGTGTATAAAAGTTATATATGTACGTATGATATCGATAAACATTCAAATTAGATTTAAAATGTATAAATGTTGAATTGATTTGGAAATGTATTTGGGTCCAAACAAAGAGTGGGGATAGAGATATGTGCCAGAAATATGTGATTTGAATCGGTAAGGAGAGGAGGTAAACAAGGAGATCTAGATCCCTTTTTTTACTCTTTCCTGTTGCCTATTTAAACCAACCATTCCCATTCATTTACACTTTACTTTTTGCCTCCTCCTTCATACCCCCATGGCTGCAAGTAATAGACCTTTCCCTCTATTTATTTCCAAATAAAATTTAAATCAAATTAAATCAAGTTCAAAGGTGTTGTGATCTATTCGGTTAGTTGCTTTTCTGGAAGAGTAGGAATTCGATCTAGGGAGTCGTTGGATTTGACATTCAAGGTGCAAAATTAAGGCCACGGTATTGGTAATATCTAACTTATATTATATATATATGTGTGTGTGTGTGTGTGTTTATTTATTTATGTTAGTACATATATGTAGGTTAGAACCTTTCATTATAACGAATTTATATATTTATTTAATATCGGATTTACATAAATATTCACACATATTTAATTTGAATTGAAAAAACATGTACATTTATGTATAATTTCTTTTCAATCGGATTTAAAAAGGTAAAAATAATTTTAAAATAATTTAAATTAAAATTTGAAATTTTAATTTGTAGATTTATATAAACATTACATATAATTAATATATTAATTCTTATCCATATATACATACATATAGCATATACATATATATGCATGTTTAAAAAAGAAATTTCATTTATAAATGTTTATAATAAAATTCAAAAATAAATTTAAATAAAGAAATAAATAAATATATATACTTATATATATAAGTTTATAAATATAGATTTTCATACAAAAATTATAGTTTAAAAAAAATGAAATCCATACAGATTTCATTAATTAAGAAAATTATCGTTTTTAAATCTAGACGGATTCAAATTAAAAAAATTAATTTTGCTAAAACAGGTTTTGACCATAAAGTAATTTAACTTTTATAATGTATATCTACTTTAATAAATAAATTTTATGCAACGACCTAGATTTTACATCGTTCGATTTTGAATATTTAAATGGGTTTAAATATTGAATTTAAATTATAGACTGATTTTGAATATAAAATTTTGGGTTTATTTATAAACTAAATTCAGAATTTAAATATAGCAATTTATTGGATAATTTAATTATTGAATTTTATAATTGAATAGTGGTTAAATTATTGTATCTTGAGTTTTAAGCTCGATAAAAAATTATTTAAAGGCTTGAAAATTTTATATTGATAATAATGAAGATAATATAAGTTTTAAAATTGAATTAAAAGGCGATCTGTTCAATTTTAAAAATGGTTTGTTCAAATTGACATTCAAAAATAGCCATCCGGGATACATTCTCGGAATTCGACGAAACCAGTTCCATTGGATCCGTAATATTTTATTATTATCGGATTTCAAATTTTGAAGCTTTTGGAGTCATCGTTTGGCCATACGGTATATAAACGCGTTGAAATTTACATCGAAATTCAATATAATAATCGGGTTCAAAAAGCTATCTTTTCCATACGATTGAATCAGGACTCAAAACCTTTTCCATTGCGATCAGAATAGGGGTATAACATTATGAACGCCTAGTGGCACACCTCGATAGGAGTTCGAGATTTGGAGCTGCGTAATCGAGACGTTTTGGAATATTAAATAATATATATTTATATTAATTGTCTATATTCACATCACTTCTTTTTCGTATCACTTTAGGGTCACTGTAGACAACACGCAAGACGCAACACGCAAACGTATTCAAACATGCTACCATCATCTTTAAATCACGTGTGCTCTTCCCTCCTCCTACCAGTTCAAAATCGAAAGGGAAAAAGGATAACCGAAATTCATGTCCTAAAATAAAAATCGTGTGACTTTCCCCTCTTCTACCTCCTCAGTTCGTATTCTTGAATCTAGAAAGCGATTTTATTCTAAAAAAAAAGAAGTGCGTGTGGCCGAAGGCGACTTCGAAGTCATGATCGTTCGTTTGCTTGAGAGTGGGCGGCGCTCGTTGGAGGGTGGAGGCGCGGCATCGGCCGAAGCGGAGATGAAGACGAGGGTTGAAGGAAGATGAGCGGCGAGTATCGCGAGCTAGGTTTGGGTTTCGCCTAAGGTTTTCGAATTCGTGGATTAAGGGGAAGTCGCGGTCTTAGTCGCTGCGACGAACGAAACCACGGTGGAAGGGGAAGGTCACGAATTGGGGATGGAGCTGAGTCGCGTGGATGTGGTGGGTAGCTGGTGGTCGATGAGGCGGAGGCTCGCTCGAGTATGAGTGGTCGAAGGTGGCAGTACGTAGTCGTAGGCATGGCGTTGGGTGAGCCATATTCACGTGCGAGAAAGGGATACTGGCCGGAGCAGCATCGGTGAAGCAAGGGTAGGTGGTCTCGAGCCTGGTAACGTGGTGAGGTAAATTTTAATTTTTATGGTTAAGTTAATTAAAATAATAATAATTTAATTAATTTTAATTTCCTGTTAACAATTTCAGTTAATGTAAGTAATTTTATTTAATTAAAAAGGTGCTTATAAAATGGTATAACGCTGTTACGAGGTACAAAATCATGGAAACGAGACGAGTTGTATTTGTAGATGAGAGATACAAGCTGAAATTTAAAAATCTGGATGTCGGCCAACTTAAAAATCAAGGTGAGAAAATTCTCACTCTTCCGGATTACTAGTATTTATTTTAAGCAGTAAAATTAAATTATCGAGTGTTGGTTGTATTTATAAATTTTTATCTGTTGGATGACTATATATATAGTAGTATATATATTAGTATTGGAGTGACATTCCCGCATATTACAGCAGATGAGACCTTATGCGTCTGCATAATAGCGGATGACCCTATATACCGCGATATCCCTCTTGAAGTGGGATTGGTATTTCTATTATTATCTAACATCTGTGGATGTAGGGAAAAACAGGTTGGAGGGATCCAACTGGATTCCTTAAATATATTAGTATTTTTCATATATATAAAATGCTGGATTATTGTGTGTTGTAAACTTTTAAATGTTATAATAGCTTGGAAATTAATTTTGGGTATATTTAATATCATAAATATTATTTTAAATTTTAGGAAAATTAAAAGGAGATTTTTAATATAAAAATTTGTATATCGAAATCTGGGTTATTTGGAAGAGATTAGTTTGAATAAGAAATGGTGAATTTTGATCGTATAAGATAATGCAAGAAAAATATTTTAAATAGAGAATCTAAAATAAAACATATAAAGGAATATATTTTTTAAAAGATGAGATTTTAAAATGATATTCAAAAAAAATATAGAAAGAAGTTGAAAACCGATATTAAAATAAGTTGGCAAAAATAAATGGAATTTATAAGAAATTGAATTTATGAAATGGAATTTATAAATGAGATAATTTTAAGTGAAACTCGAAGGAGTTATAAAAATTTATTAACGAAGTTATAAATGAAGGAAAGTGATATCCGGTGATAGGTTGGAAATATAAAATCACAGGAAGAATTTTATATTTGAATATGGGAATAGAGTAAGAAAAGATAGTGGATACTATTTTTAAAGGGAAGATGGCTAAGGAGACCGGAATGGAAATAATGTGATGGAAATCGAGAAGTTTATAAATTGAAAATTTGGTTATCTATATTTTAAAAATATATTTTTAACAATAAGTTAAGTTTTAATTTTTTTTTAAAAAGAGAATTTTTATTTATTAGACTATGTAAAATTTAAAGCTAGTTAGTATTGAGTATTTCAGAAGGAATTTTTAAATACTTAATATTTATTTTAATGAAATCTTAAATTTAAAAACCTACTTTGAAAGTGATGTTACAAAAAGGTGTTTTCAATATTTTAAATAATTATTTGAATATGTCTTAAAAACAAATCATTATTATTTTCTTTAAAATACTTATTTTATTTACATACATACATACATATATATAGTTTTGAAAGGGTTTTAAAATTTATTTATAAATCTTCTCGAGAGTTGAAAAGAGTTATTTAATAGATGGGACTTATAAGAGAATTCTCAAAGCAAAGTTTGGCAAAAAGTTAGAAAAATCCGAAGTAGTTAAATAAAAGTTGGCTTCGAAATGAAATAGAATTCATTAAAAGAAGTAGAAGAGAAATTAGGATTATAAGCAAGTATAATTGGTTTTGGACATATTAAGGGAATTAATTAAGGAATCCCGGAATTTATAGAATTTGTTGTAAACTAGTCAAGGAATTTACAAATAGAATTTGCAAATGATTTTGAGAAAAGAATAGGAAATAAATAGAATACTTTCCAAGTGTTGAATATAAAATGAAGTGGAAAAATATTCTAAGAAGTGGAAAGGGGTAGAATATCCCGTTGAAAAATAAAAGGATTTGAAAACTGTTTTTAAACGTTGAAGTATGGGAAGTAATATCTTATATAAATATTTGAAATAAAATTTGGAAGGATAATAAGGCCTGATGATTGCTTATGGATGTGTATTGATAGTTAAATAATCGACTATCAATTTTGGCCAATTTCATAATCGTTTCGAAGAGAGCAGGATCAGATTTAATTATCCGAAAACCACTTCGATCCGGTTTGAACGTTACGAATGAATACCGTGAAGATGATGAAGACGATGATTTGGTTTGTCCAGACCCAGGACAAATTGTATGGACGAATGCTATCAGAACATCGTCACTGGAGGACGATGAGCATTCTAAGAGAAATCGTTCCTTGAAAGGTAACGCTTAGCCTCGAGCCTCGAGCCTCATCAACCGGGAATGACTAAAACAAGGGAGATGCGGCAAGGCTAAGTGGGTTGCACCCAAGTAGGGTATGTTATCAACTTTCTAGATGTCCTCGGAAAACCCTATTTATCTTTTATATGGGTACACACGAAAGAAGAAGCGCTCAATGGTAAGGGTGGGAACACCCGGGGTGATAACATATTCGGTCTATCCAGGTTAGGGGTAGGCCGGTCTTATGCAGCAGGGGATCCCGACGTGGTCCTCGGTACATGATTCTAGTGGTGTACTATGACGGGCGGTATCCCAGTGGCCCAGTCATTCGATGGAATCCATTCTCCAGTAAGCGTCGTACGGTTTTGATTGTGCCCAACTATGCTGAAATGTGAGATGCAAGCATTTCAGCCATTTTCTATTTACTTTCTATAGACACTATTATAATATCAAACGATTTTGATAAAAATTGGTTTGGTTATCGTAAGGTAAAAACCCATCGTGTTTATTTTTGACGAGGTATTACGAGATACCTTTGTTTTTCAAAGGGTTTTGAAAAGTTAATAATTCAAATTGAGTGTGTTTTCTCACGCTGGTTTTCTAGACTGACTCGGGTGTTATTTTATTATAATGCTCGGGTCAGACCGAGCATTACAGATTCAGGATAGGATGCTATGGGGCTTAGGGAACGGGCTGGATGGCAAGGCGTACTTCCGTACTTGATTATTATTCCGCTGTGTAAGGACAAGTTATTAAACTGTCCAGATTTGATGTATTGGATTGTTGTACTCTGATAGTGGTATGTATATTAACAGTACAGTTCTTGTATTAAAAATCTATTATTATATATTATACTTTGTTCCACTGCGATTGTAAGATTATGTGTTGTTCTGTTATTTCTCCTAACTTTTTCTTCTTTACCCCTAATGAACTGGTTTTTCCGGCACTCGACTGCTCGGCATTTTATACAACGGACGTATTGATGTCGATTTTCGAGGGTCGAAATTCCCCGGATCGTTACAGTTGGTATCAGTGCTGGAGGTTAAGCGAAAACCTAGGCTCTGGTGGGGATTACTCGTTAGAGATAGAGTCAGTAGTACTCTAGAATGAGTTTGAGTGTATTAATAGATATGAGCGCGTATTTGTTATTGAATATAAAATGTTTTATACCGTGTTAGTTGATTTATTGAGTGGCTTATGAACTCTAGTCGGCGCAGTCTGTACAACTGTATCGATAGGGGTTTCTAAACACTCGAATAGGGTAATTCGACACAGTATTGTTTTTAAGTAGGGTAAATGAAATAATTTTACCCGAAGATATATTTTGATATTAAAGAAATAATTTTCTGAAATTATTATACATATTTGGAGTGTTTGAATGATAATATTATAATCAAATAAGATTATAAAAATTGAAAATGATTTATATAACCAAATGGAAATTTGTATAAGTATAAATTAAACAACTGGATTATAATTAAAATTGGATTCAAACCAGAAATCTAGAAATTTAAATCCCGGGAAGTTTGGAAAAATGTTTTTCAAAGTGGAGTGAGAAACATATAATAAGAATATTATTTTGAGAATATTTTTGAAGGGAAGTTGTTTTAAAATGGATTTTGGAAGAGATATAGCACTAAACTCACTTCAGTCGCTGGAAGATAATTCCGATGATGATCGCGACATCATCGGTGTTGATTTTCGAGTTCTAAGTGATGGGTGCTACCATAGTAAATTAATATGGAAATTTTTGTTTCGGTAAACAATTGTTGTGTTTGGAAAATTCTGAAAGGAATTGTTTAAATAAAATCAGGTTGACTTTGAAGATTTCAAAGAAACGGTTTGTTAAACCCAAAAACTATAAATTGGTTTCAAGATGATTTGAAATAAATATCGGGTGTTTGAATTCTGAAATTTCTAATTAAAAGAGAAGTGAAATAAGAAGAAAATAAGCTTTGAAATAAAACTTGGAAAATGCAAAATTTTAGTATGAATTGAAATTTAACTTGTGCAGGTTAAATAAATTAAATTTGTAAAAGAAAATTTGTTGGAATTGGAATTTAACTTGGTTAAAGGTTAAAGAAAAATAAAATTAAATAAAGAGGTTGTAATAATAAGATGAATTAAGTAGAATGTAATGAGGTTAGCTAAAAATAAAAGCATATGAATATGTTTAAGTAAATGAAATAAAATTTGATTGAAATTGGAAATGGTGGAAAAGATAAATTGAAATAGCTTATAAAAATTGAAATTTACTGAATAAAAATATATTAAGCTATAAATGAATGTATAATCTCGAGTTAAAAATAAAACGTGAATGTACTCGAGTATAGAGTTGATGGAAATGTGAGAAAATAAGTTGTGTAACTTATAAAAATTGGAAAATGGAATGGTAAAAACCAAAAATAATAATGGTTGGACATTTTAGTGAAGGAAATAAAATCCAAACTTGAATTATAAAAATGAATTTTAACTCAAGAAAATTAAATGAAGCGATTTTTTAAATAAAACCAGATATTGAATTATGAATTAGAAGTGAACTAATTAGATAATTAATTAGTTAATTGAATATACAATGGATATTAACTTGGTTAAATAAATTGGATTGTGAGTTAAAAATGAAATTTGAAAATGAAACTTGAGTTAAATAAAATTCAACTTAGATGGTAAGCAAATTAAATAAAAATTGGAAATAGTTTGAAATAGTGATAACTCAAGTTATAAATAAATTTAATTGAAGCGTAAATAAATGATATGGCTTGGGATATTAAATAAAGGGATTTGAGTATGGAATTATAATTGAAATGGATTAAATGAATGGACTAATAAATTAATTAGTAATTGAATTGGAATTCAATTAAATAGAAATCAATTTAAATAAAATAGATTTGAATATAAAGAAAGTAGATATGAATGGGATACAACGGAATTGATTGAGAATCAATTGGAGATAGAATAAAATTAAATATAAATTGAGTTGGAATCAATTTAAAATAGCGATAAACTGAAATGGTTATTTTATTAAATGAATAGCGCCGAATTTGCATAGAAAAATTGGCATTGGCGTAAACGGAAGTAAATAAAATTTTATGGATTAATAGAAGTGAATAAAATTGATCTTTAAATCAATTTGAAATGAATATGAGTTGTTTGGTAATAAAATAAAGTGATGCAAGAGAATTGAGTTGTAAATCGTTCGGATTGAATGAAATGCTATATAAATCGATTTAAAATAAATAATCGACTAATGGAAGCCTTGAAAATTGCTATAAAAACATGCTATAACATGTTTGTTTATGAATCTATGTGTTTATCCATTTAAATAAGTGAAATGTTATTGACTTTGATGTTTTTGGAACTTACGTGTTTAAATTGAGTAAGTACAGGTACCCGGAGGCCATTTGGCTAGATTTGGGGTTGCGAAATTGCTTTTGAAGTTAATGCTTGCTTAATAACGATTAAAAATGCTAAAATAAGGTACGTTTTCAGATTAAATACAGCAAATATATAAATATTGATATATATTTTTGTTTTTCGACCATATGGGTCGATGTATATATATTTATCTCTCTTGTCAAATTGTAAAAGGTCCTTCGTACAAAGGAGACTCTATTAAAAAATTTCGAAAATTTAGGGTGTTAGAAAAATTTTATAAAAAAAAATTTGTTAGCGGAAATTTGATTTCGGCTTTATTATCAAAATAAAGGATTTTGGTTTAGGATGGAAAACTAATTGTTTGAATGAAGGTAAGGGATTTGAAAAGCGAAGTATCGAGCTTTCGCTAAGCGGGTTTTGATAAGTAAATGGGTTAAGGACATTTTTCCTACCTAGCAATTTCGGGGATGAAATTCTTTAAAGGGGGGAGGAATGTAACGACCCAGATTTTCCATCGTTCGATTTTGAATATTTAAATGGGTTTAAATATTGAATTTGAATTATAAACTGATTTTGAATATGAAAATTTGGGTTTATTTATAAAATAAATTCAGAATTTAAATATAGCAATTTATTGGATAATTTAATTATTGAATTTTATAATTGAATATTGGTTAAATTATTGTATCTTGAGTTTTAAGCTCGATAAAAAATTATTTAAAGGCTTGAAAAATTTATATTGATAATAATGAAGATAATATAAGTTTTAAAATTGAATTAAAAGGTGATCTGTTCATTTTAAAAATGGTTTGTTCAAATTGACATTCAAAAATAGCCATCCGGGACACAGTCTTGGAATTCGACGAAACCAGTTCCATTGGATCCTTAATATTGTATTATTATCGGATTTCAAATCTCGTAGCTTTTGGAGTTATCGTTTGGCCGTACGGTATATAAACGCGTTGAAATTTATATCGAAATTCAATATAATAATCAGGTCCAAAAAGCTATCTTCTCCATACGATCGAATTAGGACTCAAAACCTTTTCCATTGCGATCAGAATAGGGGTATAACATTATGAACGCCTAGCGGCACACCTCGATAGGAGTTCGAGATTTGGAGCTGCATAATCGAGACGTTTTGGAATATTGAATAATATATATTTATATTAATTGTATATATTCACATCACTTCTTTTTCGTATCACTTCAGGGTCACTGTAGACAACACCCAACATGCAAACGTATTCAAACATGCTACCACCATCTTTAAATCACACGTGCTCTTCCCTCCTCCTACCAATTCAAAATCGAAAGGGAAAAAGGATAACCGAAATTCATGTCCTAAAATAAAAATCGCATGACTTTCCCCTCTTCTACCTCCTCAGTTAGTATTCTATAATCAAGAAATCGATTTTATTCTAAAAAAAGAGGGCGACTTCGAAGTCGTGATTGTTCATTTGCTTGCGAGTGGGCGGCGCTCGTTGGAGGGTGGAGGCGCGGCATGGGGCGAAGCGGAGATGAAGACGAGGGTTGAAGGAAGATGAGCGATGAGTATTGCGAGCTAGGTTTGGGTTTCGCCTATGGTTTTCCAATTTGTGGATTAAGGGGAAGTCGCGGTCTTAGTCGCTGCGACGAACGAAACCACGGTGGAATGGGAAGGTTGCGAATTGTGGATAGAGCTGAGTCGCGTGGATGTGGGGGGTAGCTGGTGGTCGATGAGGCTGAGGCTCGCTCGAGTACGAGTGGTCGAAGGTGGCAGTATGTAGCCGTAGGCACGGCGCTGGGTGAGCCATATTCACGCGCGAGAGAGGGATACTGGCCGGAGCAGCATCGGTGAAGCAAGGGTAGGTGGTCTCGAGCCTGGTAATGTGGTGAGGTAAATTTTAATTTTTATGGTTAAGTTAATTAATTTTTTTTAATTTAATTAAGTTTAATTCGCTGTTAACAATTTCAGTAAATGTAAGTAATTTTATTTAATTAAAAAGGTGCTTATAAAATGGTATAACTCTATTACGAGGTACAAAATCATGGAAACGAGACGAGTTGTATTCGTAGATGAGAGATACAAGCTGAAATTTAAAAATCTGGATGTCGGCCAACTTAAAAATCAAGGTGAGAAAATTCTCACTCTTCCGGATTACTAGTATTTATTTTAAGCAGTTAAATTAAAATGTCGAGTGCTGGTTGTATTTATAAATTTTTATTTGTTAGATGACTATATATATATAGTAGTATGTATATTAGTATTGGAGTGATATTCCCGCATATTATAGCGGATGAGACCCTATGCGCCCACATAATAGTGGAAGACCCTATATACCACGATATCCCCCTCGAAGTGGGATTAGTATTTTTATTGTTGTCTAACATCTGTGGATGCTGGGAAAAACAGGTTGGAGGGATCCAACTGGATTCCTCAAATATATTAATATTTTTCATATATATAAAATGTTGGATTATTGTGTGTTGTAAATTTTTAAATGTTATAATAGCTTGGAAATTAATTTTGGGTATATTTAATACCATAAATATTATTTTAAATTTTAAGGAAATTAAAAGGAGATTTTTAATATAAAAATTTGTATATCGAAATCTGGGTTATTTAGAAGAGATTAGTTTGAATAAGAAATGGTGAATTTTGATCGTATAAGATAATGCGGGAAAAATATTTTAAATAGAGAATCTAAAATAAAACATATAAAGGAATATTTTTTTTAAAACATGAGATTTTAAAATGAAATTCGGAAAAAATATAGAAAGAAGTTGAAAAACGATATTAAAAATAAGTTGGCAAAAATAAATGGAATTTATAAGAAATTGAATTTATAAAATGGAATTTATAAATGAGATAATTTTAAGTGAAACTCGAAGGAGTTATAAAAATTTAGTAACGAAGTTATAAATGAAGGAAAGTGATATCCAGTGATAAGTTGGAAATATAAAATCACAGGAAGAATTTTATATTTGAATATGGGAATAGGGTAAGAAAAGATAGTGGATGCTATTTTTGAAGGGAAGATGGCTAAGGAGACCGGAATGGAAATAATGTGATGGAAATCGAGAAGTTTATAAATTGAAAATTTGGTTATCCAGATTTTAAAAATATATTTTTAACAATAATTTAAGCTTTAAATTTTAAAAAAAAATAGAGAATTTTTATTTATTAGACTATGTAAATTTTAAAGTTAGTTAGTATTGAATATTTCAGAAGGAATTTTTAAATACTTAATATTTATTTTAAAAAAATCTTAAATTTAAAAATTTGCTTTGAAAGTGATGTTATAAAAAGGTGTTTTCAATATTTTAAATTATTATTTGAATATGTCTTAAAAATAAATCATTATTATTTTCTTTAAAATACTTATTTTATTTACATATATATATAGAGTTTTGAAAGGGTTTTAAAATTTATTTATAAATCTTCTCGAGAGTTGAAAAGAGTTATTTAATAGATGGGACTTATAAGAGAATTCTCAAAGCAAAGTTTGGGAAAAAATTAGAAAATTCCGAAGTAGTTAAATAAAAGTAGGCTTCGAAATGAAATAGAATTCATTAAAAGTAGTAGAAGAGAAATTGGGATTATAAGCAAGTATAATTGGTTTTGGACATATTAAAGGGAATTAATTAAGGAATCCCGGAATTTATAGAATTTGTTGTAAACTAGTCAAGGAATTTACAAATAGAATTTGTAAATGATTTTGAGAAAAGAATAGGAAATAAATAGAATACTTTCCAAGTGTTGAATATAAAATGAAGTGGAAAAATATTCTAAGTAGTGGAAAGGGGTAGAATATCCTGTTGAAAAATAAAAGGATTTGAAAACTGTTTTTAAAGGTTGAAGTATGGGAAGTATAAATTTGGAAGGTTCATAATAAGGCCTGATGATTGCTTATGGATGAGTATTGATAGTTAAATAACCGACTATCAATTTTGGCCCATTTCGTTAATCGTTTCGAAGAGACCAGGATTGAATTTAATTATCTGCCTTGGACTTCGTTCCTCACTCCTTTACATGCACTAACAATCCTGTAGCTTCCTTAAGACAAATTTTATTCATACAGAACACCAAACTCAAGGATAACTCCTTAGCTACAGGGAAACACTTGAAGAGACATGAACTTGGTAACAACCAACTCCATGAGCAAACAAGTAGCTACATGAAAGCCGGAGAAGAGGTTTTCTATACAGGAAGTCGGGCTCGGCAGGGCGCTCCATCCTCACTCCCGACCACCGCTCCCCAGGCTCGTTGCTCCTCGATCGCCATAGCCTTAGGCCATGGCTCACTGTCTATCGATCGCCATAGCCTTAGGGCCATGGCTCACTCTCCGGCCCGGGCTCTAAGTACACCTCCCTTCGCCCCCCTCAACTATAGGAGGCTCCTATTCTCAATCGGCGAAGCCTCACCCTAAGAATTTGGTAAGCAGCGGAGGGTGTAGGTGTGTAGCGAGTCTCCCCTAGCGCTTAGTCATATCAGGTGTTTGACCCTTCTTCCCCCTTCCCTTAGTTTAGTTAGGTAGTTCATCTGCTTTGCCGCAAGACTCACATTCTCAATATCGCAGCTTCCAGTATATTAGTTCAGAATAGAAATCCTAGCGAGAGTCGCAGTGGTTGATACGGATTTGGAGACAGAGACACTATGCTTAACGCATCGATCTCGTAGAATTATTTACCAGGGGAATGAATGGCATGGAGAACAAGGCGAGCGAAGTGAGCAGGAGGTAGCGAATGGAATTCTTATAGTTCTCAGGTAAAAGAGAGTGAACAGAACTTGAATTAGCGGAGTTAATGAAGAGAGTGAACAGAACTTGAATGTTATGAATGAATACCGAGAAGACGGTGATTTGGTTTGTCCAGACCCAGGACAACTTGTATGGGCAAATGCTATCAGAACATCGTCACTGGAGGACGATGAGCATTCTAAGAGAAATTGTTCCTTGAAAGGTAATGCTTAGCCTCGAGCCTCATCAATCGGGAATGGCTAAAAAAGGGGAGATGCAGCAAGGCTAAGTGGGTTGCACCCAAGTAGGGTATGTTATCACCTTTCTAGATGTCCTCGGAAAACCCTATTTATCTTATATACGGGTACACACGAAAGAAGAAGCGCTCAATGGTAAGGGTGGGAACACCTGGGGTGATAACATATTCGGTCTATCCAGGTTAGGGTAGGCCGGTCTTATGCAGCAGGGGATCCCGGCATGGTCCTCGGTACATGATTCTAGAGGAGTACTATGACGGGCGGTATCCCAGTGGCCCAGTCATTCGATGGAATCCATTCTCCAGTAAGCGCCGTACGGTTTTGATTGTGCCCAACTATGATGAAATGTGAGATGCAAGCATTTCAGCCATTTTCTATTTACTTTCTATAGACACTATTATAATATCAGACGATTTTGATAAAAATTGGTTTGGTTATCGTAAGGTAAAAACCCGTCGTTCTGACGAGGTCTTACGAGATACCTTTGTTTTTCAAAGGATTTTGAAAAGTTAATAATTCAAATTGAGTGTGTTTTCTCACGCTGGTTTTCTAGACTGACTCGGGTGTTATTTTATTATAATGCTCGGGTCAGACCGAGCATTACAGATTCAGGATAGGATGCTATGGGGCTTAGGGAACGGGCTGGATGGCAAGGCATACTTCCATACTTGATTATTATTCCATTGTGTAAGGACAAGTTATTAAACTGTCCAAATTTGATGTATTGGATTGTTGTACTCTGATAGTGGTATGTATATTAACAGTACGGTTCTTGTATTAAAAATCTGTTATTATATATTATACTTTGTTTCGCTGCGATTGTGAGATTCAGTGTTGTTCTGTTCTTTCTCCTACCTTTTTCTTCTTCACCCCTAATGAATTGGTATTTCCGGCACTCGACTGCTAGGCATTTTATACAGTGGACGTGTTGATGTCGATTTTCGAGGGTCAAAAATCCCCGGATCGTTACATTTTAAAACTATATGTATATATTTTCTAAATTTAAAAAGATTATATATGTGTGTGTGTGTATTTGTGTGTGTGTGTATTTGTGTGTGTGTATGATTATATGAAATTAGGATTTTAAATTTCAAATAGATTTTACTCTAGATTTGGAGCTGTTTTTAAATTCAAATCTATCTTAAAAATTTTAGATATTAATTTTAATTATTTTTATTTAGTCATTATTATTTAAATAAACACTATTAAATATATAATTGTTTTACATACACGTATATATATATATGTGTGTATATGTATATAAATTTATATAATAATAAATTAATTATGGACAGTAAATACATATATGAATGGGCAATTGTGTCCATTACAATGTAAATCTCAGCATTCATATATGAGCACATTATACCATGTATTCATCCATATGTTACACATACACTTTACACGTATATGTGTATTTGATACACATATACATAATATACTCTATGTATATATAATAAAATCAAATCTTTATATAAATTAATCAAATAAAATAAAGATTTTATCTAAAATTATTTAGATTGGATCAAAATTAATTTAGACTTCATAGGCCCAATAAGATCTAAAATAGATTTTTTTTAAAAAAAATATTACCCATTTGACCTGTTACGTGCTGGCCCGGTTGCACCAATGGTATCAGATTTCAATAGACAATATGTAATGACCTTAATTTTTAGTAACATTATTTAGGATATTTAATTAGCTAAATTAAATAAAATAATGTGATGATTAGGGGATTGAGATTTGTGATTAATAAGGGCGGTCGTACTATGTCAATAAATAAATTAAAAGGAGCTAACCTGAATTAAAATAAACAAGGGTAATAGGCAAGGGCAAAGTTGGGAAAAGAGCATTCTTATACCCTAAACCCTTAGTAACTCATTTACACATTCATTACTAAATCAAAAATCAAAGTATAGAGGTGGGCCACCATTAAGGAAGAAGAAGATAAAGAAGGCAAAGAAAAGAAGGTTATTCAACTTAATCCATTTAAACCTCAAACTCCATAATCTCAAAGCTAAGGTGAATAACGACTACATCTCATTTTTCTAATTGTTTTCGGTTTTAAGATGAACCCAAAGTATTTTGCAATGTTTAGCTATGTTTTTAAGGATTAAATGTTTATATATGCTTGTTGATGATTTATGATTATTCATATAGATTTTATGATACGTTTTGATGTGAAAACCCTATTAAATGACATCCAAATGCCTTGCGAATTTAGATTTAGATCAGAAATGATATTTTAGAGATGGGTTTCAATTTTCGTAATTTTCCGAATTATTGTGTATTTTATATTAATTTTCTAGTGAAGAAAATGATTACTTGGGTTTAAAATTATTTACGGCCAAATAATATATGTTTTGGGTATGAAATTAATATATGTTAGAAAACATATTAAAATGATTTTTTGGAATTTTTGAAGAATATTCCTAAGTGTTTTGATGAATATATAAAATTATTTAAGGTATGGGA
Organism: Allium fistulosum; assembly: GCA_030737815.1. Classification (NCBI taxonomy): domain Eukaryota; kingdom Viridiplantae; phylum Streptophyta; class Magnoliopsida; order Asparagales; family Amaryllidaceae; genus Allium; species Allium fistulosum. The sequence continues at coordinate 695,579,196 of CM060903.1, read as the reverse complement.
CTTAAGTGTTTTATATATTTATAAAAGGAGAAGGGGTATTTTGTAAATTAATTAAATTGTTTATTTTTGAAATATTGGCAGCACTTTTAGAAAAGAAAATTAGCAACTAATCAGATTTTGACAAATAAGGTAGGTTAGTTGAAAAGATTACTTTAAAAGGCTAAAAATCAGTTTAAACATGTTTTTTACATGTTTCACCACTTTCTGCACCTAGCTTTCGACCGTGTTCCTCCGCCACCATCACCATCGAAACCACTGCGCATGGCATCAAAGACTTGGTGCGCAGCGATTTGGATATAGGCGGAAGGTATTGGGTCGAAACTAGGGGTTCCGAAGGGGTCAAAGTGCTACTTTGTTTTAAATTGGAAATGCGCCTTCTTTGCTTTCGAAGGAAGTGCTTTCAACCTGGTTGGCTTTCGGCTGGGTCAAAATGTTTTAAAGGAATGGTTTTGAATGGGTTGCGCCTTTTGTTTTAAGTAAAATCTTTCGAAGGGATCGAAGCCCCTAGCTGTCGCTTTTTTACCTTTCGAAGTCAATGGTTTCAGAAGGTATACTTTGTTTTAAAATCCAAGCCACTTCTCTAATGCTTTCAGAATGGTTGGTTTCGACACCATCACTTCTTTGCTTAGGAACTGTTTTCGAAAGAGAGCTTTCGACTTAAATGTTTTATGACCATTTTGCTCTGTTGAAGGTAGAACCTAAAGGTTTCGAAGGAATTTGATTTAAAAGGTTTTGAAAGGTTTCCATGTGTTTTAAATATAACCCTAAATGCTTTTGAAAGGTTTGCTGTTTGTAAAGGTTTTGATGCTTTCGAAAGGTTTTAAAGAAAGGTTTCGAAGGGGTGGTTTCCCAATGATTTTGAATGGTTTTAGAGGAAAGGTTTTCTCAATGATTTCGAAAGGCAATGTTTATGTGTTTTAAAGATAGGATGTCCAAGGTTTTATAGCTTTCGAAGGGAAGGTTTTCAAGTGTTTTCAAAAGGTTTATATAAATGGTTTTGAAAGGATTGTTTTGGCCTTTCGGCTTAGGTGATAGAAAGGGGTTTACTTGGTTTCGAAAGGGGTACTTTCAATAGTTTCGAAAGGGGTACTTTCAATGAATTTGAAAGGGGTACTTTCAAAGGTTTAAATGTTTTCATAAATAATGTTCTGAGTAAAGTATATATAACATGGAAGGGTGATTTTGAGTAAAGCATAGAGTATATATTTTCCTTGTTTTAAGTTTGATTTAAAGGTTTAAATCATTTTGAGAAGAAAAGTTTTTCAAGAAAAATTTAAGGGAAGATTACCTTAAGTAAAATGACTCGAATATTTGTATACCAGATAGAACTAGAATAGGGTCGCGCCCTATACATTAGCTATTAGCCCCTAGCTAATTTAGTCCAAAATTCCAGTGTGTAGGGCTTTGTCATAGGTAAGACTAAAATGATGTTACACACAGAACGGAATATATATATTTGTATAGAGGTAGGTTATTGGTGAGCCCGCAAAACCATTAGGATCAGTTGACCTAGAGAAAGTAAGTTAGGGACAGACCGTTCAGAAGAGGAGTATCTAATTGATGTTAGATTATTTGTTTATATATTGTCTGGTAGGCCCGAGTCAGCCAAAGTTAGTAGTTAGCCAAACAAAACTATAGTGTTCGGACAGATAGTTCATTTGTTACCTGATGCTTTACGGTTTTAACCAGTTTTTGTTGTAGGATTATGATTTGCAAAAGATATGTTTTAAATGGATATTAGTGAGGGGAAACCCGTTCCTCTATGCGTTGTGGTCTCACTTAATATCAAATAACCGAGATGTATAGTATTATTCACACTAGGTTTTATGTCTGACTCGAAGTTTATGATTTTCCCCTTAAACTCTCAGGTGCTCAAAATTGATTTGAGTAGGCTGAAGGCTGAGGATTTTCAGGTTTTAGTAGGTTGGCGAATAAAGTTTCCAAAGACGAGTAGATGGCTAAAGGATAGCTATTTAGGAGTTACTATTTTATTTTGTTTGATTCCGCTATATTGTATTAAGTCAGATATGACTATATATTACTCTAGTCAACCAAGGAGGCATCATTATATGCCGCTCTTGGCGTATTTTGTAATAATTATATTTGATCTGAACCTGGGAAACGTTTGGGATTATGTAACTTGGATATGAAATGTTGTTTTTAAATGTAATCAGAAAAATTGTTGTAATCTGTGATGATTTTATTTCATATTCAAGTGCTTCTAATAATATGGATACCATTAACATTACCGTATTTGGTCACCGGAAGTTAATACTATAAATGACTGCAGCATCTGTAGCGCTTAGCTTCAGACCTCCAGATAGGGGATGCTACAACTTGGTATCAGAGCATAGGTTTATGAAAATTTTTAAACTAAAATGATTTTTAAAAACATAATCCTCAGGAATTGAGGTAAGATTAGGGTTTAGGATAATGCTATAGTAGCATACTTGTATTTGCTATATATAAGTATACGCTATATCTCTATTCTCCTATCTCTCTTAGGTCATTCTTTTGTATCTTACAAGGCTTGAATACAGATATGGATGCTAGAAGTGGAAGAGTGAATCTTGAAGGAAGCACCACCACAAATGGTAATGCCAGACCGAATACGAGAAGGAACCAAGGTCAGGCACAAGCTAGGAATGTTGGTGCTGGAGTCCCACAAGTGGATATGGGAGCTATGTATCAGTTTTTCGTGAATATGATGCAAGCTGTAATTTATGCTAGAGTGGTTGGAGGATATACTATAGTAGGAGTTCAGGAAGCTCCGGTGGTCAACAATTATGCTATATTGAGTAGAGACTATGTTATGCTTGGAGGAAAGCCATTTATCGGAACTGAAGATGCTATTAAGGTGGAGAACTGGTTGTTGCATTGTGAGTGAATCTATGCAGACTTGGGGCTCAATAATGAGCAAAAGAGAAGGCTAGCATCGAGACAACTTCAAGGAGCAGCTTTATTCTAGTGGAATAGTGCGACGCCTGGAGTGGATGAAGAGATGATGACATGGGCTGAGTTTAGGAGGAGGTTCCAAGAGAGGTTCATGTCTGTGATGGCGCAGTCTGCTTTGCTCAGAAAGTTTTCTGAGTTAGAGTAGGGGAAGATGTCTGTGTTGGAGTATCCTAGAAGGTTTGAGGAGTTGGCTAGGTATGGACATGCCACTGTGGATACTGTGATAAAGAGGAATGAGAAGTTTATCAAGGGGTGGAAGCCTGAGTTGGCAAGGGCTACATTACCTCATATTAGGGATCCTTATGATGTTGTAGTTGAGATGGCTTTAAGACATGAGGAGATACTTGCTTCTCTGGAGAAGAATAAGGCGAAGGAAGTCCAGGTGGGGCAGAGTTAGAAAAGGAAATTCTTTCATAAGAAGGATGCTCAGAAGGGTAGAGCCGCAAAGAAAGAAAAGTCTGAGGTTGTTTGCTTCAAGTGCGGTAAGAAGGGGCATTTTGCTAATGACTGTCGTACTGGAAAGGTGAAGGAAGTGATCAGGAAGAAGAATATCAGATGCTTCAACTGCGATCAGATTGGTCATTATAAGAATCAATGCTAAGAGCCTACTAGGGATGGAAGGGGCAAACTATTTGCATTGGAGCCAACAATTTCAGGACCAACAACGCAGGAGAAAGAAAAAGCAGTGTTGGGAGGTACGCTTCAGATTCATGGTATGTCTGTTAGTGTTCTGTTTGATACTGGTGCATTACATTCTTTTGTATCTCATTGTTTGGTAGATAAGTTTAACCTAGAACCCTCATACTTAGTTACTTCCTTAAGAGTTGCAAATCCGATAGGAGATTATGCGAACTTGGGATGAAGTGTGACCGCCTAGAGTTTGATTTTTTAGGTCATACATTTGTTTGTAGTTTGCATGTGTTTGACTTTGTAGGGTTCGAAATTATATTGGATATGGACTGGTTAAGTTAGTATGGTGCTAGGATATTTTGCCATGATAAGAAAATATCACTTAGATAACCTGACTGTAGTAGATTGTTTATACCATAGAAAACCCTAGCTGTGAGGTGAATGCTTTGTTGGGTGTTGTGGAGGTAGAAGACGAGTCGAGTTTTCATGGTTAGAGAATTTGCAGATGTGTTTGAGCCGGTAGTAGGATTGCCACCAAAACGAGCCATTGAGTTTCGGATAGATTTGGTGCCTGGAGCAGAACTAGCGAGTAGGCCGCCAAGCAGGATCACACCTACCGAGATGAGGGAGTTGAAGGTGCAGTTGGTGGATTTGGAAGGCAAGAGTTTTATCAGACCTAGTAGTTCATCTTGGAGAGAAACCGCAGTGTTTGCTAAGAAGCCGGACAGATCGTTGAGGTTATGTATCGATTATCGTAAGTTGAATGAGAAGACGATAAAAAATTGACATATGTTGCCTAGAATTGACGATTTGTTCGATCAGTTGAGTGGAGCCAAGGTATTTTCATAATTGGATTTGGCAATAGGGTAGCAGAGGATAGTATTCCTTTGATGGTGTTTAGAACTAGATATGGATCGTACGAATGGTTAGTAATGTCGTTCGGACTAACTAATGCACCAGCATTCTTTGTGGATTTGATAAACCGAGTTTTCCGAGAGAACTTGGATAGGTTCGTGTTGGTTTTCACAGATGATATTTTGATATACTCTAGGGATGACAAGGAGCATGAAGTTCATCTTAGAATTGTGCTTGAGACGCTGAGGCAGAATCGGCTGAAGGCGAAGTTTTCGAAGTGTCATTTCTGGAAGAAGGAAGTGAAGTTTCTTGGTTATGTAGTCTTAGAGAAAGGGTTGTCTATAGATCCGACTAAGATTGAAGCGGTGAATAATTGGAAGAGACCCGAGACAGTGACTGAGATAAAGAGTTTCCTTGGATTGGCTGGATATTATCGGAGGTTCATAAAGGATTTTTCACGGATAGCGGCTCCGATGACTAAGCTAACGCGAAAGGATGTGAAGTTTGTGTGGACCAATATGTGTGAGGAAGCATTCCAGAGCTTGAAACACTTATTGACCCATGAACCGTGTTGGTTGTTCCTGAAGGGAATCAAGATTTGGTAGTTTATACAGATGCGTGTGGAACTGGATTAAGAGTTGTGTAAATGTAGAGAGGTAAAGTAATTGCCTATGCTTCTCGACAGTTTAGACCGCATGAGGTTAGATATCCAACGCATGATTTAGAATTAGCTGCGGTGATATTTGCATTGAAGGTGTGGAGACATTACCTTTTGGGAGAGAGGTTTGAGTTATATACAGATCATAAGTCATTGAAGTATTTGTTCTCTTAGAAGGAGTTGAACATGAGACAGCAAAGATGGTTAGAGTTTATGGCTGCTTATGATTTTGGAATTGAACACACACCAAGGAAAGGTGTTAAGGTTGCAGATGCGCTTAGCAGGAAGCATCAGAATGCAGTGTTGGCGATGATAGCTGAGTGGAAGGATTTGGAAGCATTGTCGACTTGCAAAGTGCAATGGAGATTTGAGGCTGGGTCTAGGGGAGAATCTGTTATGTTATCTTGTTTAGAAGTTCAACCGGTAATGATCGAAAAGATTGCTTCTAAACAGGAGGAGGATCCAGTGTTGGCTGAACGGATCAAGAAGTTAAGGGATGGAACCGAGAGCGATGACTTGAAGAATTTCAATCTTGACCAGAATGGGTGGTTGAGAAAGAAAGAAAGATTATGTGTTCAAAATGTGGGAGACATAAGGAAGGAAGATTTGGAGGAATGTCATCATTCAAAGTTAACTATTCATCCAGGAGGAACTAAGATGTATCAGGACATGAAGAGGAGTTTTTTCTGGGAGGGTATGAAAAGGGATGTAGGCTTATGGGTGAAGCAGTGTTTGAATTGTCAACAGGTAAAAGCCGAACATTAGAAGCCAAGTGGGTTACTTCAGCCATTAGATATTCTGGTATGGAAGTGGGATTCTATTTCTATGGATTTTATAGACAGGTTGCCAAGATCGAGTAGTGGAAATGAAAGTATATGGGTCGTAGTGGATATATTGACCAAGAGTGCCCATTTCATTCCAGTTAAGTCAACTAGGACGGCACCTGTTTGGCCAAGTTATTTATGAAGAATGTGGTTAGACTACACAGAATTCCTAGTAGTATAGTAAGTGATAGAGATTCCTTGTTCACTAGCGAGTTCTGGAGGAGTCTACAGGAGATTTTAGGAACCAAGCTCAAGATGAGTACCACTTACCATCCACAGACCGATGGGAAAATGAAAAGAGTTAACAAAGTCTTCGAGGATTTGTTAAGAGCTTGTGTGTTAGATTTTGGGGGATCATGGGAAGACCATCTACACTTAGTCGAGTTTTCGTATAACAACAATTATCAGGCTAGTATTGGGATGCCACCGTTTGAAGTTTTGTATGGAAGGCCATGCAAATCTCCCGTTTGTTGGTTAGAGACCGGCGATAGGTTTGTTCTTGGTCCAGATTTGGTTAGAGAAGCTACAAAGAAGATTGAGTGGATTCAAGCTAGAATGAAGGAAGCCCAGTCTAGGCAGAAAAGTTATGCAGACAGAAGACGGAAAGACTTAGAGTTCTCTATTGGAGATCATATTTTTATTAAGGTGTCATCGATGAAAGGTGTAATTCAATTCAGGAAATCAGGAAAGTTGGCACCGAGATTCGTAGGACCATTTCCTATTGTAGAGAGGATCGGGAAACTCGCATATAGAGTAGAATTAACGAATAGTTTGGCAGGATTCCATGATGTTTTCCAAGTTCCTCATCTAAGGAAGTATGTTAAAGACCCGGAAACTACTATTACATCGACTGTGTTAGATGACTTGGTAGTAGAACCAGACTTGACTATAGTTAGAAAGCCAGTTCGTATAGTTGCGAGAGATGAAAAAAGGCAAAGGAACAAGACAGTCAAATTAGTGAAAGTCCAGTGGAGCGATGATGAGAGAGACTGTGCTTGGGAGACTGAGGGCAAGATTAGAGACACTTATCCCGATTTGTTTGATGGTTTGTTTTACCATTATGATGGATTGGTTGTGTACCTTATCGTAATTTCGTGGACGAAATTATTTAAGGAGGGGAGTTTGTAATGACCCTAATTTTTAGTAACATTATTTAGGATATTTAATGAGCTAAATTAAATATAATAATGTGACGATTAGGAGATTAAGATTTGTGATTAATAAGGGGTAGCCATGCCATGTTAATGAATAAATTAAAATGAGCTAACATTAATTAAAATAGACAAGGGTAATAGGCAAGGGCAAAGTTGGGAAAAGAGCATCCATATACCTTAAACCCTTAGGAACTCATTTACACGTTCATTACTAAATCAAAATCAAAGTATAGAGGTCGGCCACCATTAAGCAAGAAGAAGATAAAGAAAGCAAAGGAAATAAGATTTATCAACTTAATCCATTCAAACCTCAAACTCCATAATCTCAAAGCTAAGGTGAATAATGACTACATCTCATTTTTCTAATTGTTTTCGGTTTTAAGATGAACCCGAAGTATTTTGCAATGTTTAGCCATGTTTTGAAGGATTAAATGTTTATATATGCTTGCTGATGATTTATGCTTATTCATATAGATTTTATGATATGTTTTGACGTAAAAACCCTATTAAATGACATCCAAATACTATGCGAATTTAGATTTAGATCAGAAATGATATTTTAGAGATAGGTTTCAATTTTCGTAGTTATTTGAATTAATGTGGATTTTATATTAATTTTCTAGTGAAGAAAATGATTACTTAGGTTTAAAATTATTTATAGCCAAATAATATATGTTTTGGGTCTGAAATTAATATATGTTAGAAAACATATTAAAAATGATTTTCAGGAATTTTTCTAGAATTTTCCTAAGTGTTTTGATGAATATATAAAATTATTTAAGGTATGAGACTTAAATGTTTTATATATTTATAAAAGGAGAAGGGATATTTTGTAAATTAATTAAATTGTTTATATCTGAAATATTGGCAGCACTTTTAGAAAAGAAAATTAGCAACCAATCAGATTTTGACAAATAAGGCATGTTAGTTGAAAAGATTACTTTAAAAAGCTAAAAATCAGTTTTAAAATGATTTTTGCATGTTTCACCACTTTCGGCACCTAGCTTTCGACCGTGTTCCTCCGCCACCATCACCATCGAAACCACTGCGCATGGCATCAAAGACTTGGTGCGCAGCGAATTGGATATAGGCGGAACGTATTGGGCCGATACTAGGGATTCCGAAGGGGTCAAAGTGCTACTTTGTTTTAAATTGGAAATGCGCCTTCTTTGCTTTCGAAGGAAGTGCTTTCGACCTGGTTGGCTTTTGGCTGGGTCAAAATGTTTTAAAGGAATGGGTTCGAATGGGTTGCGCCTTTTGTTTTAAATAAATGCTTTCGAAGGGGTCGAAACCCCTAGCTGCTGCTTTTCCACCTTTCGAAGTCAATGGTTTTGGAAGGTATGTGTTAGCACCAAAATTGGTCGCTAACCTCGTAGAGAAAGATTGGGTAGAGATATAAGTGATGAAAGTAAATTAAACAGAGAAGACAATGCTAATCTAACTGCAGAAAGTAAGAACACCAAATTTATAGTGGTTCAGCGTAATTGCCTACGTCCACTTTGAGGTTAAACTTTATTGATCTTCTTTGAAGTTGACTACAAATACAATTCGTGAATCAAATGCTTGCATGAAGTTGTTTAAGTAGAGAAGATGAGTCTCGAAAATGGCAGAGTCTCCCCAGTGTTCTCTCCCCAAAAAAGGATCCCTTCACTGTGACCCTGCCCCTCTATTTATAGGCAAATATGGGCTGGACTTCCCAAATGGGCTGGATGGCCGAACACTCTAGCCCCAGTACAGTGGTCGCTGCATGCCGATCCTGGTATGCCGAACGCTCTGATGCCGAACGGTCCTTCTATGCCGAACGATACGCTGGATGTGTGGGAAGTGCAGGATGATTGTCAGTTGAGGCCGAACGTGTCTCTATCCGAAGCTCTTGAACGAAAAGTGCACGCTGGCCGAACGACATTGCCTCCTTGAGTAGTTGTGCATACTGAATGTCTTCTGGATGCCGAGTACTCACGTTGTCGAGTACTACGCCGAGTACCTTGGAGTGCCGAGTACTCTCGTTGCCGAGTACTACGCCGAGTACCAAGGGATGCCGAACGCTAGGGATGCTGAGCATTGGTTGTCGTCGAGTGCCAGTTGACGCCGAACACTACTTGACGCCGAGTCTCTTGGTCGCCGAGCATTACGGATGCCGAACGCTATGGATGCCGTGTGCTTCGCCGAACACTCCATGATGCCGGCCACTCTGAGATGTTGAGTCCCACTGGATGTCGTGCGCTCCGCCGAACACTCCTGGATGCCAAGTGCTTCGCCGAACACCCCTGGATGCCGGCCACTCTGAGATGCCGAGTGTCACCTGATGCCGAGCACTAGTTGCCTGGTCAAATCTCCAGGAAACACTTGCCCCCCACAAAGTGTATCACGTGGCCGAACGTGATGCGCTTTGAATCTGGTTCAATTTTCCTTGATGATGCCTTCTCGAGCATGCCTGTGACGGAGGTGCGTGACGGAGGTGCGTGACGAACGTGGTTTGGACGCCGAACGATACGTTCGAAGCCGAACAGCCCTCGTGTGTCGAACGGCACTTCGTTTTGATGCCGAACACTCTGGTATTGACCGGTTCTACCGGGTATAGCCTTTTCAACTTCTACCTCCCTCTATATAACCAGGTCCTTCCCGTCCCTTCTCCTTTACCTTTTCATTTCTGTCACTCTTCCAAGATTTGCAATTTTCTCTAGCCGAACAGATTTACAACTTGAACATTCCTTCCTAAGATCCTAACTGCAATCTAGGTACTGCTCCTCGTATAACTCGAATAGGTTTCAAATGAGATGGTCAAGTTTGTCATGTAGAAAGCTTTCGAGTAGGTTGCCCTCATTGCCGAACGATAATGCGAGGCGAGGAGGAAGGATTTGAGGTGTTTGCACATGCGGCTATCGTATTTAGCTCCATCGCGCCGAACCAAAGTCAAAAAAGAAGGAGAAGGAAAACGTTGGAGGTGGTAAGGGTGTTGGATGGCATAGCTATGGTTCGGCGTATGTTGTCATGCGCCGAATGATAGAGGCTGCCGAATAGTATTTCGTCTGAATAAAATAAGGCCGAACACTCGCTAGAACGCCGAACAACAACTTAGCCGAACGAACTCTGGTTGCCGAACACACTTAGACGCCGAACTGTATCAATGCCGAATGTCATAAATATTGAGCAACTGACATGCCGAACCTTGTTTAGGCCGAACAATACAATTGCCGAACAGAACTTGGACCGAGCAAAACAAAACCGAACATTGTACTTAGACCGAACATTTTGAATGCCGAACAGAACCTTTAACTGGACAATGACTTAACCGAACGAGGCCTTTAGCCGAACAAGGCCTTTAGCCGAACACTTGACAATGACTTAACCGAACAAACATACATGCTGATCTATTCTTAGGACGAACAATGCAATTGCCGAACAACATTTAAATGTCGAACAGTTATAAATGTCAAATTAGACTTAAGCCGGATACTTCATAAATTACATGTTTTCTAGATCTGGAACTGTAACCACCACCAGGCGGGCTCTTTGAGACGGTCAGCGATGATGGTCTTCGAAGGCAACGATTCAAAGCTCATTTTTATATCTTTGAAATCTTATTGCTTGTACACAATTGCTTGCACTAGTTCACACACCACGTGGGGGGAAAAATCGTGTTGCTAATTCTAACGTTCAACGTTTTTTAAGTATAGTTCTCTCAAGCACTTAGCCAGGTTCGTTATTTATTTTGGGATGTCGAGAAAATCTAGCTCCGCCACTATATCCGACAGGCCTGGGCCGTCATCAAGGCAAGGAGCCGTTGATACTTCTAATCTGTCGACTTCTCCTGCTCATAACTTGGCACCTAATGCTCTAGAGGCAACAATCCTACTAGACAATCCGATCGATTCACAAGCCTCGAAGATCAACGAAGCTGCTCTGCGACGGATATGCTCCATTCATGGGATTCCTTTTGCCGACGTGTTAGTTCCTTCGAGACACGATCGTCCTCATCTGCCCCCAGTCGGGTACACTACCTGCAACAAGTTCATGTGTTGGATGGGTAGCGTGCCTCCGTTCAACTTATTTCTCCGGGATGTACTGCAGTACATAAACATAGCTTCGTCGCAGCTGCACCCGAACGGCCATGCATTTCTATATGGGACTTACTTACTTTTCATGGCCGCCTTCTCCAGACCTCCAACCGCCGGTGATATCAGATACATTTATATGTTCAAGAGACGGAAAGACATTCCTTCCTTTATGTTCCTCGAGCCATACCACAAATGCCAGATCTTGACAGGGGCATGTAGTAAATTCGCCTTGTACAAACAGGAATGGTTCTATGTGCGCTGCCCTTCTGGTTTCGCTAGGAGATGGGTTGAAGGCAGTAAGTCTCTCTGCTGAGTCACTATTCGTATTTGATCGGAGTCATGCTTTTTCTAACTCTTCATTTCATCTTTTCAGGTATCAACCCGCGTCCGGAAGGCCGAGGATATTCTGAGGCTGTTGAAGCCATTAGAGCTCTTCCTGCTGAGGATCGAGACATCCGGACTATCATTTCAAATGAATCATTGTCGGGGTTTGGCTTGCTAGCCCCCGGTCGTCGGATCAGCCTTCCAGAAGGTGTCACCATTCCCAAACCTCCGTCTGGTAAAGGGAAAAAACAGGCTGGATCGTCATCGCGCCGCACTCCCGATACGTACGGAGAAGGTGAGCGCAAAGAAGACGAAGCTCCTGAGACTCAGGGCGAGAACGTGGGTCCCGCTTGGAATCCGGCAATCGAAGTTCAGGATATTGAGACGTCATCCTCCCCTTCGAAGGGAAAGAAGAAGTTAAAATATACAGTTCAAAAGGAGAAAGTTGGTGGCACTTCAAAAGTTACGCCTATCCCGCCTGAGAAAGAGGCTTCCTCACAGCATCTGGAAAGTTCTCTGAGGGGTCTGTCAAACCTGTCCATTCCCGATGATTTACTTAATTACGGGTTCGATGATCCTGAAGCTCTCAAATTTTCTTCTCCCGCTAGAGGCAATGCGGGAGTTCAACTCCCGGTCCAAGGAGACAACACCCCGATTAGTAAAGATAAACGAACTGGTCCGTCGGGGGGAACACTAGGACACACACGCACATATGCATTCCATCAAACACTTCAAGTTTTTTCTCATCTCACGGACTTTTCTTAACTCGGTGTTATCTCCATTCTTTGCAGGTGATATGGGGCGTTCTCACGGACTCGATCGTCTTCAGGGCTCTTCTGTATTTCATCACTCTGGACGGGATTCTGGTTCAGGCAGACGCAGGGACAGAGGCGATTATGAAGATAGGGACAATCGTCCCCGCGAGTCGTCTTACCACAAGAAGGCACATTCTCAATCTTCCCAGTCCCGTGATCTTCCTCCTCCAACTGAGCCGGATAAGGAGAAGTCTTTACAAAAGGGTTATCAATCCGATGCTCCTCGAGAACAACATTCCAGTTCATCGAGTACAAGGCAAGTTCGAGAGCAACGGAAAAGAGCGGAATTCTCAAAGCCTCCTCCTCCTATTCCTGCGGTGGACCCAACTGTTGCAGAAAAGATGGTCGATCTTAAGGCCAAGTTTCCAAAAATTTGCTTCGATGGTCTGAAGTTCCTCTCGGCCATTCATCATATTCCCGGGCATGTGAAGCAGAGTGCCATTGCCTACAATAACGACGTCTATGTTCAACATGACGCGTTTGTGCACTTGGTGGAGAAGATCTCGGAAGTATCCGTTGAGCGTCAACACGAGATTGATCGTCTGAATCTGGAGGCTGGCAGCGATAAGAAAATCATCAAACTCCAAGACGAAGAGCTTGCTTCGTATAAGTCGAAGCTGGAAGCCGCTGAACAAAACGCAAAAGATACTGCTGAGGTAGTTACTCGTTTAGAGGCGGCTCACAAAAAAGAGCTTGACGAAGCAGTCCAGCGCAGCGGTGCCCTCGCCCTAGAAAAAGACTCTGTCCAAAAAGAAAGGGACGCGCTCGCCACCCAAGTCAAAGAGCTGAAAGAATTACTCTCCAAGGAGAAGGAGGATAAGGTAGTTGCTCAAGAAGAATCACAACGATACTGTGATGAGATCGTTGCTACCCGACTCCTGAAAACAAAGCTCGATGACGAACTCGCTGGGGTTGAGAAAATGAAGGATGAGGCCCGTGAGGAGGGCAAAAGAAAGGCTGCAGAGGAGATTGACTCTCGCCTCGAGGCGGCCGCGGAAGCCGGCAGGGAAGAGGTCAAAAGCATGTTTGACCCGTTGATTGCTGAATACGGAGCCCGCGTCCTCATGCATCGCGACTTAACATTCTTGGGTGACGGCTACCTTGAGTCCCTAGCCGAGGCCTGGGAAACTTTGATAAGGATTAGGAAGATCGAGTCAGGCTCCGAAGAGGTCGATGAGGAGGCCCTGGTGAAAGAGTTCCTTAGGGGGAATGAGCCATCGGATTTATCCGCAGCATTGGCAGTTTACAGCAAAGGCTCTCCCCTTCCAAAAGAGAAAGATGGTGAAGCTGGCCCATCTGGGGTTAATATTACTGCTCTTCATACTGCTGCTCAATTTGCTGCCCAATCGGCCGGTCGGCCGACACTTGATCCATTCGAGCAGCATGTTGGTTATGACCCCGAAGACCCTGGGCTCGGTGCTCATGTGCTATCACCTATCCTGGAGGGTGAAACCCCACGCGCCACCGTTAGCCAACCGGAACCTGGTGGGAAATTCTTCTTTCTCTAGGAGTCGAAAGATCCCGTCTTTTTTTTTAGCAGTGGCTACTCGTTCTAACGCTCATTATTTATGTTTTCGTGCAGGTTGTTCTGACGCCGAGCAAACTCCGAGGAGCGATGATGCCAAGAAGGAGGCAGGGAAAACAAGCGATGCTGTCCACGCGGGAGTACTCCCTGGTCCTGATGCTCAGGTGATCGGGGCGCTGGATGATGATAAGCTCGACACTTCATCTCCTGCCGAAGGGGATGACGAAATTGAAATCACCGGCGCCTCTGAGCATACTTCACAGACAAGCATGAAGAACCGCCTTGCCGAAGAGGAGAAGAAAAAGGTTGAGGTCAAAGCTGAACCTGGAATACTGGAAGTAACCGACCCACGGAACCGACCTTTGAAAATCATTCTCCCAGGCAAGTTCAAACCACTGGATATTCCGTCTCCTACTCTTGACTCCGTTTCTTTAGCAAGCAAAAAGTCCAAGAAAAAGCGTGAGGGAGAGGAGTCGTCGGAAACAACAAAGGAAGACAAGAAGAAGAAGTCGAAGAAATAATCGATACACTCGTTCAACGAGTTTCTTGCTTAAGTCTTGTAATTGCTTTTTTTTCACAACTTGTAGTTTGTATAGAGAGGTCTGAATTTTGTAGGAGTGATCATGTAACCCCATTTTGGACTGATCGAATAAAGTTTTTGGTTTCTTTTTTGTTCGAATGATTCTCTTGCTTTTCTTTGGTTTGATGACTAATTGCAGCCATAACTCAAGTTCTTATGAGTTGCCTTATCTCCCAGTCCATTTTCATGTTGTTCAAACATCTCCGGACGTGGCATACTCCTTATTCCACATTTCTCGAGTACTTGGACCTTTTTTCTAAATCTGCGCTCCGGAGATTTAGAGTAAGTTGATCCGCGTTCAGGGGATTCGGAGGTTCGAAATCGTTTATACTCTAGTCCGCGCTCTGGGGACTTAGAGTATTCCGTTCCGCGCTCTGGGGATTCGGAGATTTGAAATCGTTTATACTCTAATCCGCGCTCTGGGGACTTAGAGTACTCCGATCCGCGCTCTGGGGATTCGAAGATTTGAATCGTTTATACTCTAGTCCGCGCTCTGGGGACTTAGATTACTCCGCTCCGCACTCTGGGGATTCGGAGATTTGAAATTGTTTATACTCTAGTCCGCGCTCTGGGGACTTAGAGTACTCCGCTCCACACTCTGGGGATTCGGAGATTTGAAATCGTTTATACTCTAGTCCGCGCTCTGGGGACTTAGAGTACTCCGCTCCGCACTCTGGGGATTTGAAGATTTGAAATCGTTTATACTCTAGTCCGCGCTCTGGGGACTTAGAGTACTCCGCTCCGCACTCTGGGGATTCGGAGATTTGAAATTGTTTATACTCTAGTCCGCGCTTTGGGGACTTAGAGTACTCCGCTCCGCACTCTGGGGATTCGGAGATTTGAAATCATTTATACTCTAGTCCGCGCTCTGGGGACTTAGAGTACTCCGCTCCGCACTCTGGGGATTCGGAGATTTGAAATCGTTTATACTCTAGTCCGCGCTCTGGGGACTTAGAGTACTCCGCTCCGCACTCTGGGGATTCGAAGATTTGAAATCGTGTATACTCTAGTCCGCGCTCTGGGGACTTAGAGTATTCCGCTCCGCACTCTGGGGATTCGGAGATTTGAAATCGTTTATACGAGTCCGTACGTCGTACAAGATAATGTAGTTCGTCATTCAATTACGAGATATAGAAACGTTAGTGATTCATGGAAGGTACGGCTTCAAGCCTTTATTAATGAAAATCAACTAAACTGCTCGATTACAACTTTTAAAAAGAAACTAAGTTATTACTGAATGGAAAGATGCAGGAAATAACAGTGCTTAAAACAAGAAAGGAAACATGCTAAATGTAATAGTGCCGCAAATGTTCATTGTTCCATGCTCGGGGGAGTGTCGTGCCATCAACGGTCGCTAGCTTGAATGTTCCCTCTCCAAGCTTCCGTTCAATGGCGTATGGACCTTCCCAGCTAGGATTCATATGTGATGGTACCAGGAAAATCGTTTCAGAACGAGATCACCCACATCAAAGATCCTTGGGCGGACTCTGCCGTCGTAGTAGCGCTTGACTCGGTGCCTATGCGCTGCCGCCCTTAATTCGGCTTCTTCATGCTTTTCATCGATGCAGTCCAGTGATTCCAACAAGAGATTCTGGTTCGTCTTGGGATCATAGTATGTCACTCGGTGTGATGGAACTTCAAGTTCCACGGGTATAACGGCTTCAGAGCCGTATGCCAAGGCGAATGGAGTGTGGCCGGTCGCGGACTTGTGGGTAGTTCTATATGCCCATAATGCTGTCGGGAGTTCATCTACCCACTTGCCTCCAACCTTCTCCAGACGCTTCTTCAGTATAGACTTGATTATTTTGTTGACGGCCTCGACTTGCCCGTTAGCTTTCGGGTGTGCCACGGCGGCGAACTTCTTCTCGATGCCATACTTTAAACAGAACTCTTTGAACTCTCTGCTTTCAAATTGCGTCCCGTTGTCCGTAATGATGGTGCGTGGAAGGCCAAAGCGGCATATAATGTTTCGTACAACGAAGTTAATGACCTTCTTAGAGGTGATTGTGGCCAAAGGTTCTGCCTCAGCCCATTTTGTGAAATAGTCGACTGCAACTATCGCATATTTCACACCACCTTTGGATATAGGCAAAGAGCCGATTATGTCGATTCCCCAGATCGCAAATGGCCAGGGACTAATCATTTGTGTGAGTTCCGTTGATGGAGCCCTCGGGATTTTCGCATATCTTTGACACTTGTCGCATTTTCTTGCGTAGTCCGCGGCGTCCCGGTTTACGGTGGGCCAGTAATATCCATAGCGGAGGATCTTCTTTGCTAGCGTTTGCCCCCCAGTATGGTCGCCACATTCCCCTTCGTGAACCTCTCTTAAGACCTGCTTTGTCTCATCATGAGCGATGCATCGCAATAATGGGACTGAGAATCCTTTTCGGTACATCGACCCATCCTGCATTACGTATCGCGCGGCCTTTCGAAGGACATGCCGTCTTTCGCTTCTTTTTTCTGGTAAAGCCCCGGTCGTTAGGTACAGTTTGAATGGGGTTATCCACAATTCCTTCTCGATTTATGTTTCCAACACGCGATCGACTTTCATCCCGTCTATGCTCGGGGCATGCAAGACTTCGACGGGATACAATCCCATTTGCTGCGCATCGCCGGTACTTGCAAACTTAGCCAATAAGTCGGCTTCTTTGTTCTGTTCGGGCGGGATATGTGAAATGTCATAACGCTCAAGATTTGATAGTAGTTCTTGGACCTGAATGAGGTACGGAGCGAGCTTTCGTCCCTTTTCTTGGTAGTCTCCCCGTACTTGGTAAACCACCAACTGTGAGTCGCAAAAGATTTCGATTGATTTGATCCCGAGTTCTTTGATGAGCTTCAAGCCAGCGATCAGTGCCTCATATTCTACTCCGTTATTTGTAGCCGGGAAATCAAGCTTCACGGCATAACAGATTGATCGGTTTTCCGGAGTTATGAGAACTATGCCCGCACCGGAGCAACGGTCGTTCGATGCACCGTCAGTGTATAATTTCCATCGAACAGGGGGAATGATGTCGTGATCATCCGGTTCGATGGGTATGGTAAACTCAGCGATGAAATCTGCTAACGCTTGCCCTCGGACGGCTCTCCGTGGTAAGTAGGCGATATCGAATTGGCTCAACTCGATGTTCCATTTTAGCAACCTTCCAGAAGTTTCCGGCCGTTGGAGTACTTGCCTCAGGGGTTGATCGGTATAAACGCCGATTGAATGTGCTTGAAAGTATGGGCGCAGCTTACGTGATGCAATCACCAAGCAATAAGCCAATTTCTCGATCTTAGGGTAATTCCTCTCTGCCCCTGTTAAACGCTTGCTAACATAGTACACCGGCTTCTGGACTCGATCCTCCTCACAAACCAAAGCCGCACTTATCGCATGTGGGGATACTGCCAAGTATACATATAACATTTCGTGGTCAACTGGTTTTGACACCATTGGTGGACTCTCCAGATGCCTCACCAGATTTTGGAATGCTTCCTCACAACTAGCCGTCCATTCAAAATTTCTCTTCCCTTTCTTTATTATATCAAAAAATGGGATGCACTTGTCAGTTGCCCTGGATATAAATCGACTCAACGCAGCTACTTTTCCATTCAAGCTCTGTACTTGTTTTATAGTCCTGGGCGCTTGCACATCTCGAATAGCTTGGATCTTTTCTGGGTTGGCTTCAATTCCCCTAGCATTGACAATGAATCCCAAAAACTTCCCTGATGCAACGCCGAAGGAACATTTCAGAGGGTTGATCTTCATCCCATAAAACCTGAGTATGTCGAACATTTCAGCCAAGTCTCGAATGTGGTCGTTTGACCGTCGTGACTTCACGAGCATGTCATCCACATAGACTTCCATCGTTCTACCCATCTGGTCCTTGAACATTCGATTCACTAAACGCTGGTAAGTTGCTCCTGCATTCTTCAATCCAAAGGGCATCACTACATAGCAATACAGTCCGACATTTGTAACGAAGCTGGTGTGTTCTTGGTCCGGAATATGCATCGGGATTTGGTTGTACCCTGAATACGCGTCCATGAATGACAGCAGCTCGTGTCCTGCGGTGGAGTCGACCAACTGATCGATCCTAGGCAACGGGAAACTGTCCTTAGGGCATGCTTTGTTCAAGTCGGAATAATCTACGCAAGTCCTCCATTTCCCATTCGCCTTTTTTACTAGCACGGGGTTGGATACCCATTCAGGGTAGAGGGCGTCGCGGACGAACCCATTTGCTTTGAGTTTGTCCACCTCCTCTCCAAGAGCGGTGGATCTCTCCGGATCCATTCCTCTCCTTTTTTGTTTAACTGGGACGTATTTCGGGTCTATGTTCAACATATGACTCGTAATGGCGGGAGAAATCCCACACATATCAGAATGCGTCTAGGCGAAAACATCAAGATTCGCCCGGAGGAAGTCGCTAAGGTCTTCGGTCATCGCGGGGCCAAGCTGTGACCCAATCTTCAGTATTCGCGAAGGGTCGTCACGGCTAACTGAAATGTCAATTGTTAATTCAGCCGGTGTCGCCTTCTCTTCCCTGGGTTTCTCATCGTCGTCTCTCGGATCTATATCTCCGAAGATCCGAGAACTATGCCCGAGCCAGGGCTCGGGCGCTACTTGTCAATTATCCGCATTAAGGATGCGGACGGGATTGTCCGCAACCTTTCCCTTCTCCCTCCGATGGGCTTCTCGGAGCTCAGCCACATAACAGGAACGACCAGCTGCTTGATCGCCATGAACAATACCTACTCCTTTGTCAGTCGGGAACTTCAAAGTTAAACACCACGGGGCTAACGCTGCCCTAAACTCAGCCAGGGCCGGCCGGCCCAAGAAAACGTTATATGGAGAATCCACATCCAGAACTACGAAGGGTAGAATTCGCACCCTCCGACGCTCGCCCTGTCCCAGTTCAACTGGTAACTCAACATACCCCACGGCATCGGTCGCTACGCCGTTAAAGCCGTGTATACGAGCCTTGGACGGTTTCAGGTCCTTTGTTTCTAGTTTCATTTGATCGTAAGCCTTCTTGAAGATGATGTTGACTGAACTTCCACAATCAATCAGAATTCTTTTCACATATGCTGGTCCGATCGTTGCAGATATGACCATGGGGTCGATGGTCGGAGCCTCTATCTAATCAGCGTCTCTACTTCTGAACACAATATCGTCTGTCATTACGCGCTGCTGCTTAGCAGGGGCCCCGTCCTCCGTGTTCGAACAGCACTCAAAATCTGCATGCTTCAGGGAACTTGCATATCGCTCCATCTCTTGCCAATTCTTATCTGCGGGGTGAGGTCCGCCGATAATTGTATTTATGACTAGTCTACCTACGGTTCGGGCAGGCTCCTCGGGATGACGCGGAGCTGGTGCACGACCTGGGTTGGACGTTCCCTGTCCTCCTTCCTGTGGGTCCTTCACAAATTCTTGCAACTTCTTCTGCCTGATCAACTTCTCGATAGCGTCATGCAGGTGTCTGCACTCCTCCGTGTTGTGCCCATAAGTCTCATGGAAGCGACAATATTTCCTGGTCCGCTTCTGTTCCTCGGTTGATTCTTTCGGTCGTGGCTCTCTGTATTGAAAAGTATTGCAGGTGGATAGGTAAATGTTCTCAAGTGGCGCGTTCAGCGGAGTATACTCGCTGTAGCTTGGAATTCTCGACTTCCACTTCCCCGCTTCTTTCCTTTTCCCTTGACTCCTTCCTCCGGACTCCTTGGGTTGCCCAGGCTTGTTCTGGACATTGACTTGGACCTTTCCCGAGCTGTCTCCAGACTGCTTCACAGCAATGTTACTCTTTATTGATTCTTGGACAGGTCCTGGCGCCTTATCCCGTCGTACCCACCTAGCTTCCTCTCTTCTTATGAACTGGTGTGCCTTTGAGTAGAAACGCTCTAGCATAGCCGGAGGTTTTCCTGCAAGCCAGTCTCCAAACTCAGAATCTGGATCCACACCTCTCATTACAGCCATTAGAATTGCATGGTCGTTGGGATTACTGACTTCAGTTGCTGCAACGTGGAATCTTTGCAAATATTCCTTCAACGACTCCCCGGGATTTTGGATTACACTTGACAGAGACATCACGTCCTTTGGGCGCGTAGTGTGTATCCTGAATTGCTCAATAAACTTCTTTGACAACTCCTTGAAATTTGATACGGATCGCGGAGGAAGTCGGGTGAACCACATAGTAGCGATCCCAGATAGAGTAATCGGAAAGCACCTACACTTGGTGGCATCATTCGCTCTAGCTGAATCCATCATCCATTCGTACCTCATGACGTGCTGTCTGGGGTCAGTCCTCCCTTCATACGTAGGGATAGTAGGCATACTAAACTTCCTGGGGTACGCCGCTTGCAACACAACATCCGTGAACGGAGTATGACTTCTTGACACTCCCCAATCATCATTCGATAACCCCTGATTTTCCTTCATCAACTGCCTGATCATGGCTGTCAGATCTGGTGTCTGTATGGAAGGCGGAAGGTTAGTGTCCGTTCTACGCGCCTGACCATGCTGATGCCCCCTCTCCTGGCGGTCTGCCAATCGTGCGTCTTGAGGTTCGACATCGTTAGCATTTTGATGATCCGGGCCTCTATCCTCCATCTGCACTCCGGTCCTGAAGTTTCCAGCTCTTGCTTGGTCACGGTCTCCAGTTGTTTGAGCAGCAGCTTCTGCTCGTGCAGCGTCAGTCTTGTGGCGTCTGCGCCTGGGAGGTTCATTAGAGGACGTTGAGCTGTCAGATGAAGAGTAAGGAGCGGGATTGCCCCAGCATTCTGTTGCTGCTGTTGAGTGATTTGTGCCATCAGGTTGGCGTTAGCTTGCATCTGCTCTCCTAGTTGTCTCCTGCTTTCCTTGAGTTCTCTCATCAAGTCATTGAACTCTATTCGGGTGACAACTGGAGTTTGTTCTTGAGCGGCAATTCCTGCACTCGGAATCGCTGGTTGATTGCTAGGTCCTGCTTGTTGCACGCTAGCAGTCTCGTGGGAATCCACATTATGAGAAGCTGACCTGGTACGTGGTCCTGCCATTGTAGAGTTATCGGTATGAAATCTGAGTAGAATCAATGGATGTCCTATCAGTGAGTCGGATCTTCCTTGGGGGATTTGTTCAACCCAGTAGCTTCAAAGCAGATCCTTGAGGTCTGAGAATTCGATTCTCAGTGAAAGCACCAAAGTGTTAGCACCAAAATTGGTCGCTAACCTCGTAGAGAAAGATTGGGTAGAGATATAAGTGATGAAAGTAAATTAAACAGAGAAGACAATGCTAATCTAACTGCAGAAAGTAAGAACACCAAATTTATAGTGGTTCAGCGTAATTGCCTACGTCCACTTTGAGGTTAAACTTTATTGATCTTCTTTGAAGTTGATTACAAATACAATTCGTGAATCAAATGCTTGCATGAAGTTGTTTAAGTAGAGAAGATGAGTCTCGAAAATGGCAGAGTCTCCCCAGTGTTCTCTCCCCAAAAAAGGATCCCTTTCACTGTGACCTTGCCCCTCTATTTATAGGCAAATATGGGCTGGACTTCCCAAATGGGCTGGATGGCCGAACACTCTAGCCCCAGTACAGTGGTCGCTGCATGCCGATCCTGGTATGCCGAACGCTCTGATGCCGAACAGTCCTTCTATGCCGAACGATACGCTGGATGTGTGGGAAGTGCAGGATGATTGTCAGTTGAGGCCGAACGTGTCTCTATCCGAAGCTCTTGAACGAAAAGTGCACGCTGGCCGAACGACATTGCCTCCTTGAGTAGTTGTGCATACTGAATGTCTTCTGGATGCCGAGTACTCACGTTGCCGAGTACTACGCCGAGTACCTTGGAGTGTCGAGTACTCTCGTTGCCGAGTACTACGCCGAGTACCAAGGGATGCCGAACGCTAGGGATGCTGAGCATTGGTTGTCGCCGAGTGCCAGTTGACGCCGAACACTACTTGACGCCGAGTCTCCTGGTCGCCGAGCATTACGGATGCCGAACGCTATGGATGCCGTGTGCTTCGCCGAACACTCCTGGATGCCGGCCACTCTGAGATGTTGAGTCCCACTGGATGCCGTGCGCTCCGCCGAACACTCCTGGATGCCAAGTGCTTCGCCGAACACCCCTGGATGCCGGCCACTCTGAGATGCCGAGTGTCACCTGATGCCGAGCACTAGTTGCCTGGTCAAATCTCCAGGAAACAGTATGCTTTGTTTTAAAATCCAAGCCACTTCTCCAATGCTTTCGAAAGGGTTGGTTTTGACACCATCGCTTCTTTTCTTAGGAACTGTTTTCGAAAGAGAGCTTTCGACTTAAATGTTTCATGACCTTTTTGCTCCGTTGAAGGTAGAACCCAAAGGTTTCAAAGGAATTAGATTTAAAAGGTTTCGAAAGGTTTCCACATGTTTTAAATATAACTCCAAATGCTTTCGAAAGGATTGCTGTTTGTAAAGGTTTTAATGCTTTCGAAAGGTTTTTAATAAAGGTTTTGAAGGGGTAGTTCCTCAATGGTTTCGAAAGGTTTTAGAGGAAAGGTTTTCCCAATGATTTCGAAAGGCAATGTTTAAGTGTTTTAAAGATAGGATGTCTAAGGTTTTATAGCTTTCGAAAGAAAGGTTTTTCAAGTGTTTTCGAAAGGTTTATATGAATGGTTTCGAAAGGAGTGTTTTGGCCTTTCGGCCTTTTGGCCTAGGTGAAAGAAAGGGGTTTACTTGGTTTTAAAAGGGGTACTTTCAATAGATTCGAAAGGGGTACTTTCAATGAATTCGAAAGGGGTACTTTCAAAGGTTTAAGTGTTTTCATCAACAAAGTTCTGAGTAAAGTATAGATAACATGCAAGGTGATTTTGGGTAAAGCATAGAGTGTATATTTTCCTTGTTTTAAGTTTGATTTAAAGGTTTAAATCATTTTGAGAAGAAAAGGTTTTTAAGAAAAATTTAAGGTTAGATTACCCTAAGTAAAATGACTCAGATATTTGTATACTAGATGGGACTGGTATAGGGTCGCACCCTATACATTAGCTATTAGCCCCTAGCTAATTTAGTCCAAAATTCCAGTGTATAGGGCTTTGTCATAGGTAAGACTAAAATGATGTTACACACAGAACGGAATATATATATTTGTACAGAGGTAGGTTATTGGTAAGCCTTCAAAACCATTAGGATCAGTTGACCTGGAGAAAGTAAGTTAGGGACAGACCGTCTAGAAGAGGAGTATCTAACAAATGTTAGATTATTTGTTTATATATTATCTAGTAGGCCCGAGTCAGCCAAAGGTTAGTAGTTAGCCAATCAAAACTATAGTGTTTGGACAGATAGTTCATTTGTTACCTAACATGTAAGTTTACATGATATTGATTTACAGTTTTAACCAGTTTTGGTTGCAGGATTATGATTTGCAAAAGATATGTTTTAAAGGGATATTAGTGAGGGGAAACCCTTTCCGCTAAGCGGCATGGTCTCACTTAATATCAAATAACTGAGATGTATATTATTATTCACATCAGGCTTTATGTCTGACTCGAAGTTTATGTTTTTCCCCTTAAACTCACAGGTGCTCAAATTTGATTTGAGTAGGCTGAGGGTTGAGGATTTTCAAGTTTTAGTAAGTTGGCGAATAAAGCTTCCGGAGATGAGCACGTGGCTGACGGATAGCTATTTAGGAGTTGCTATTTTATTTTGTTTGGTTCCGCTGTGTTATATTAAGTCAGATATGACTATATAGTACTCTAGTCAACCAAGGAGGCATCATCATATGTCGCTCTTGGCGTATTTTGTAATAATTATATTTGATATGAACCTGGGAAACATTTGAGATTATGTAACTTGGATATGAAATGTTGTTTTAATATGTAATCAGAAAAATTGTTTTAATTTGTGATGATTTTATTTCATATTCAAGTGCTTCTGATATTATGGATACCATTAACATTACCGTATTTGGTCACCAAAAGTTAATACTATGGATGACTTCAGCATCTGTAGCACTTAGCTTCGGGCCTCCAAATAAGGAATGTTACACAATATAATCTGAATTAGCAGTATAATGGTTAACTTATTAAAGCCTACCCATTTAGTAGGGTGTCTAGAAAAGTAATGTCGAATGTTAGGTTTGGGTAATCAAGTACCATGCCTACCTAGCTGCTGGCCTGACCCAAAAGATGATGTAAGCCCAAATGTTGTACCTAGTGTAAAGGCCCAAATTGATTTTTGGCCTTGGGCTAATTTACAAAATCTGTTTGAAATTATACTAATATTTTAAATCTAAAAGTTTAAATTTGAAATATATAAGCAATATTTTTAAATGTTATAAAATATTTTCAAAATTATTTTGAAATACAAACAAATTTTGAAAATATATCAATAATTAATTAGATTAATTAATTAAATAATTACTTAAAAGTTATATAATTAAAGTAAATAACATATATATTGATATATGTAAAATTATCTTAAAATGTTTGAGGTAATTAATATATATAATTTTTGAAATTAATTAAAATTATTTAAAATTAGTATAATTAAATAAATTAAATGTTATTAATAATTAATAAAATATATATGTATTAAGATATATGTATATTACTATAATTATTATAATATACATATTCAATTTAAAACGTTTAAAACGAATAAAATTAAATTAACTAAAATGTCAGTTAACTAATTGGTTTAATTAACTAAATAAGAAGTAACTAATAAAATTAAGGGGGAATTAATTTAAAGGACAAAAATTTGTATATTTTTAGCCTCAAGGACACGACCTCGATATTTTTACCACAAGGACAAACATTCTTCAAAAATTATTCATAAGGACAAACATTCTTCCAAAACTGCTACCGAACTAAAAACTGATACCTAAAAACTGCTACCGATAGCTACAAACTGATACCTAAAGACTGTTATCAATAGCTAAAAACTGATACCTAAAGAAAGTTGTCATTCAGGCTAAAATACTGAAGGTCCGTCCTTGAGGCTAAAACGCTGAGAAATTTTGTCCTTCACAATAATTTCCTATAAAATTAATATAAGATTATACATAAGATTATTACATAAGTTAACTAAAATTATAAACTTTTATACAATAATTAAACTTATATAATATGAATGTATAATAAAAAGTGGAACTATAATAATCCCAAATTATATTTAAGGAATAAATACACACGTTTAGTACGTATACCATAATTTCAGATGTGTTTAACACTTGAATCATGATGGTATGAGAAATTTATTATTCCATAAGATGTAAATGTACTAAAGATTATGAATCTTTAACATAAATATTGTTTGCTACCATTTATATATTAATATTACTTGCATACTCTATAGTGTCGAGCTTTCCTCAAGCTAGAGATGTTATGTGTAGTACTATTAATATATAGAATTGATGAGTTAAAGATACATGCATATATTTATTGAGCTTTCCTCATGGTATGTATATTATACTTAGGCCATCGCGAAATGGTAGGTATGAGTGAATAATCTCTCTTTATATGTTGAGCTTTCCTCAAGGTAGAGATGAGACTAGACAAAGACCACAGGGTTAAGAGTTATATATGATACAAATTATAAGGCATTATCCATCGCACGAGGCCTATGACTTGTTGAGCTTGCCTTAAGTTTAGAATCTCGAGGCATGCGAGTCTTAACACCCACCAGTGAAGTCGAAAATTTTCTATGTTTCTTCTTAGGGTTCGCCGAAACATAAGTATAGTGGGAGCTTACTAGTAAAATAAAATATAATGTTTAACTTTACTAATATTATATGAACATTTGCTATAAAATAAATGTTCTAATCTATTAAATTAAATTGCAGAAAGATGACTACACCAAAGTTGTTTTCTGAAAATGACAAACTCTCCGGACCTAACTACAAAGACTTGCTAAGAGCAATAAAAATATCACTTACATACGAACGCTTATGTTCATTAATAACCAAATCTCTTAGAGTTAAACCCAATAAAGATGTGAACCCCAAACTAATAATTGCTTATAACAAATGGGCCGCAGACCTAGAAATTGCCCAAAATTACATGATGTCTGCAATAGAAAAACTATTGCAAAGATAGCCCAAAAGCATGACTATAAATCAAATCTTCAATAACCTCAAAGCATTATTTGGGGAGCAATATCGTTTCTCAAGGTGCGAAATTATTAAGAAGTTATTCGACATGAAGATGTCGAAGGGCATGAAAGTGGACGAGTGCGTCTTAATAATGAAAGACTATATTGATAGACTTGCTCAATTAGACATTACGATAAGTAACAAGCTGCAAGTGGACTTGATTTTAGGGTTTCTTATTCCATGGTTTGATCCATTCATATTAAACTATAATATGAACCATTTGAATGTAAGCCTCCTAGAGTTATTCAATATGTTGAGATCGATCGAGTCCTCATCCAAGGATCAAAGCGTAGTGCTTGTAGTAAAAGGGAAAGCATCATCTTTGAATGGTTTTAAGAAGAGGAAATGGATTGACAAAACTAATAAGAAGACTGCTCCAAATGATAAGGGTGAAGATCAACACTATCAGAAGAAGAGGCACTGGAAATGAAATTGTCTGGATTGCTTAAAGATTTTCAAAGAGAAGAAACAAAATAGCTATGTCTCTCTACAGGTATATTTATGGTTCAAAATTATTTTGCAATCAATAAATTATCTTTGATTTTAAATACTGGAGCTGGTACTTCTGTCTATAATATGTTACAGGGACTTGGGAACATGTGTCGTGTGGCAAAGGGTGAAATGAGACTTCAAGTTATCAATGGATCTCTAGTAGATGCAACTATAGTTGGAGACTATCACTTGGCTTTGCCGAATGGATTAGAGCTAATTTTGAATATTGCACTATGTAAAAACTTTATTTATGGAATAATTTTAGTAGCTAGATTTTCAAAGACTGGATATATTTTTCATTATGTTGATAATGTTATGAACATTACGTTGAATGGAAATAAAATCTACAATGGTGTTTTGGATAATGACATTTACTTTATTAATTCTAATTATGTTCGTACCAAAAATAATTCTTATAATGTTTACATAAAGAATAATTATCTATGGAACTATAGTGTAACGACCCGCATTTTTAACTATTTTAAATTATTAATATTAATATAATTATTGAACAAAAATGGTTACACAACAAGAAATCGCACGATTTCCGACAACCGTCGGAAATCAACACAAAAAGCTGTCGCAGGTTCTTCCGTCGCCGCACAGTTTTTCCGACGACTTCCAACAACACCCGTCATAAACTTTCCGACGGCTACCAACAGAGAGCCCGACTGCTCTAGACGGCCGTCGAAGACACGTGGCCGATCAAGAGGTAGCAAAAAACCGCCACTAGCCATCGTAAGCCGTCGAAAATTTTCGACCCGTAAGCCGTCGGAATTTCTGAAGCATTTTTAGAGTATTCTGCTACATTCTAGTCTACTATACACAATCCAGAAACATAATATAGTCACACACAAGCACATATCGAATTTAGATATTCAATATAATATCAAATCATACAAATATACTCAAATCACATAAAGAAAATTAAACCAAGCATAACTCGCATAAAATCAAATCAACCAACACTTCGTTAACATAATATACATACATGTCATTGTACAAAATATTCACCGTGGAACACCAACTCCCAGCCATCAACTCACAAATTTCAAAATGACCAATAACTCAATGTACCATCAAATAATATACACAACATCTCAAAGTATCCAACTCTACCAACTCAATGTACCATCAAAAATAACTAAACAATGACGCATAACAAAAAAATATACCTATCACTTCTGTCGATCACCTCCAGAACCTCTAGAACCAGCTGAAGATGGAAAGCGGTCACCATACTGCTGCATATACTCAGCAATACACTGGTCTAGCAGTTGTGTCATCTCAATGGCCTGCCGACGGTTCTACTCCTCCAGTTGTGCCACCCTAGCTCTCAATTCCTCAATCTCTGCTAGATTGATCTAAGCCCTGGTTTGGCTGGCCCTTCTCTGTCTACCCTGCAATGCTTATTTAATTTAGTAAAAGTTCAATTACTATAATCTTACTATCGAAGCTACAACATAATATGTTAATTGTTATATCTATAAACTTATGATCAAAACTAAAGCGATGTGAAGTTCTTTAGAACTGAAAGGTTAATAAATTGTTATATCTAAATATATTATTCATTACCGCTTGATTGTCAAAACCGTAACACCCGTTCCGTGAAGGTGGGTCCATGACTAACTCAAAAATGACATCCTCCTCGTCCATAGTCAGCTGCTCTCGACCTGTTTCCTCCAGGAGTTTCTGCCTTTGTTCCAAAAACCGTGCCTACATGAACAAATAAAAATACGTTTGAAATTAATAGCATAACATCTTAATTCATTATACTTTAATAGTTAAAACAATTGCTAATAGTATATAAACTAAAATATGTTTACATGGCTCTTTCGTGATTTATCGTCATGCCATGTATATGAAACTGTCCCGTTTGGATTTACATGCTCGACGGCATGAGTACGGGTAAATACATCCATGTATGGTATGGGACCCTGGGCCTCCGCTTCCTGAAATTGATTATTATGTACTATTATTGTATATTCAAAATTATACAGCATAATAACTATTTACAATTCATAGTTAATAAATTTACCAACTCCTAATGATATTGTTGGAACGACTTGGACCCTCCTCGACGAGTGAATGGATTCCTATTCCTATTTGCAGAGTTTCTCTGCGACTCTGTCTGTACATTTAAATAAACAATACATTATTTAGTTATCAAATATTTTTTGATATTTACATATCAATCAAATAATTAATAAAAGATTAGTATACTTATCTTCGCTTCTTCGCTATCCCAATGCGCCAGCCAACCCTCCCACACACTCGCTCCCATCCAGTTCAGCTTCTCCCCTTTATGCTTCATAGCCGACATAGAATCCTGGTAATTCTTTCTCATCTTCTGCATCCAGTAGTGTCGTACCAGCTGCATGTCGTCTGCTTGGACGTCGTCTGCGGCCTGCATTTCATGATAAACAAGCGACAAACAATTAAACAATATAAAGTGAACAATAAATAACTGACAAACAAATTGAGAATGGAAAATAGAAGATTATACTTACAGTGAAATCCTGCCAT
This sequence comes from Allium fistulosum, assembly GCA_030737815.1. NCBI lineage: Eukaryota > Viridiplantae > Streptophyta > Magnoliopsida > Asparagales > Amaryllidaceae > Allium > Allium fistulosum. The sequence goes on along the minus strand of CM060903.1, from coordinate 695,549,723 downwards.
ATGCACTCCATGATGTGGGAAGGGATATTATCCCACTTGGGCCAATAAGCTGTCATCCGACTCTTATACGAGTCTTTAGAAACTAATAGAACTAAAGCAGACGGTTGTAGGTCAAGCCCCCTGTGGTAAATATGATACAGGTTATTATATCGTACACAAAATATTTATGATGCTGAAAAAAATTTAATACTTACCCCTCTGTTTTAGGCACCAGATATACAGCTGGACGCTGTGGCGGCTGTGATGGGCCGCTACCATCGCCTCCGGGTGAATAGGATGAGCTCCTCCTTCTAGAAGACATGATACCTGTTATAGACACAACATTTTATAAGAGAATAATAACATAATAATGACGTATATTGTATAATAATGACATAAATGACATAAAATACATAAATTGCAAAATATACCTGATTCAAATCGGGTCTCGTATTCCGACAATAAGCAGAATATAGTATTTTTAACATAAATTGCTAACTAAATGACATAAATTGTATAAATGACGTGAATGACATAAATTACGTAAATAACGATAAGCAGATTCGATTTCATAAATGACATAAATTACATAACTTGCAAAGTAAATGTCATCAATTACATAAATTGCATGATACATCAGAATTCAACATAATATTTTTATCAATTCTCGTCGTCTTTTGATTCAGATTTGGTCTCATATTCTACATTACTTTCCTCTTTACTATCAAATGCTTCTACCAAAATGTTTGATTCATCGTTCAGAGGTCCAAAATCAGTACGATCGTCTGATTATTATTTCGTTGCTTTGCTCAAGATCTGCCCGATAAGCTTGTTCGTCTAGAATATTCTTTCCATCAAATGTAAATCTTGCCTTTGTTTTAAAAACTGCTAACCAATCTGCTTTATCTATTTTTAGAGAAGGATAAGGAGCGTAATAAACTTGCAATGCTTGTTTGGACTATACAAAACGATCATACTTGTGATAATACGATGTGTGCTTTATTTCAATAAGATTATAATCCTTATGCACATTAATTCCAGAACCTGGAACATTGCTGAACCAATTGCATCTAAATAGAAAACCATCCTCCGTGGATCGTGAGAAATATGCCAGTTGCAAAATTTGGGTTAAAACGCCATAAAAATCATTAATGCGATTTTCTAGATCATCACTACCTTTAACAAATACACTGTATTATTAGCTAATTTTTCAGCACCATATTCTTTGGTGTTGAATTTATATCCATTGACGAAATATATTGGATATGTCTTGACATTTCTTTTTGATCCCAACGCAAGGTGTTTCAATCCTTCGTCGACCACACAGTTTCGCGGTTCATAAATGTTCTTTGAAAACCAATCAGAAAATTCTTTGCTGAGATCTCCATGTGGATATTCTCTTTCATAAATACTGCATATATGAATAAAATATTGCATTAAATTCTACATGCGCATGCATTATTGAAATGAATAAATCAAGAATTATTATTTCATATTACCTAATAAATGGTGCAACCTCAGCACAATTAAGAAGAATATAAATGTGTGCTACATGAAGATCTCTATCGTCTAACCATATGTTTACACATTTTCCAGAAGGTTGACCATGTTGTCTAAAAATAGATAACATTTTTTGAGAGAACTCTTGTTCATCGCCTTCATCATTACGTGGAACACTTTCAAATGATATGTTCACATGGTCACTGAAATAGTGAGAGAAAATGAACGAAGCTTCTTCTTTGAGGTATGATTTATAGATCGAACATTCAACTCATTCTTTTTGCCTCAGTTTTTTCTTCAAATGATTTAAGTATCTATGAAAAATTAATTTACATTAACTTTTACTTCTGAATATAATTAAATTAATAGGTAACATTTATCAAACCTCTCGAATGGATACATCTATCCATATTGCACAGGACCTCGAAGTCGTGCTTCAGATGGGAGATGAACAGGTAAATGCTCCATTACATTAAAAAAACCTGGTGAAAATATTTTCTCCAATTTGCAGAGTAATATAGGAATATCTTCTTCAAGTTTACGTAAACGTTGAACTTTTAACGTAGTCGAACAAAGTTCTTTGTAAAACAGAGTAAGTTCCGTTATTACCTACCAAACTTTTAAGGGAAATATTCTTTGAATACAACGGGTAATAAATTTTCCATCATTATGTGACAGTCGTGGCTTTTCATTCCACTCAATCTACCGTTTTTAAAGCCAACACATCTACGAAGATTTGATGAGATCCCATCATGAAATCTTAATCATTCCACCCATTTTAACACAATTTTAATTTGATTATTATCTAACTCATAACATGCTTTGGGTTTTTTTATTGTCGTTTGGTTTCATATGAAGCTCAGAACGTTTGCATAATTCTTGTATATCGCGTCTTGATTTCAAATTGTCCTTAGTCTTCTCCTTGACATTCAAAATTGTATTAAAAACATTATCAAATGCATTTTTCTCATTGTGCATCACATCAATATTATGACGAAGTAGAAGATCTTTCCAATAAGGCAACTCCCAAAATATACTTTGTTTGCACCAATTATGAATAGTGGATTTACTTGCAATTTCAGTTTCTACTCCAGTTTCATGTATCTTTCGATAGTCCCTTACAAGTTCATATATGTCTTCGCTCTTCGCTTGACCATATTGTTGGTGGTTGTCTGGTTTCTACTCTATTAGCTATAAAGTATTTTTTTTATCTCCTCTAAAGGGATGATTGACATGAAGAAAACATCGATGGCAGTCAAACCATGAAATTTTCTTACCATTCGATAAAGAAAATGCCTGTGTTTCTTCCATGCAACAAGGACAAGCTAAAGGACCGGATGTACTCCATCCTGAAAGCATTGCATAAGCATAAAAATCACTTATAGTCCACAACAAAGAAGCAAACGTGCGAAAAAAAATTCTTTGAAACGTCGTATGTTTCTACTCCTTCGTTCCACAGTGTTTTTAACTCCTCAATCAACGGTTGTAAATCCAGCAAGTATTGTAGCAGATGAATATGAATGTCCATTTTCTGACAAAAACAAATATTTATATAACGATCATGTACAACACTTGTCGGATGGGACCAAAAACTCTCTACGAGACGTAATAAAAAAGTAGTTTATACAAAAATTGGAAGTTTTATAGTTTGTCTTCTTATTTATTATATAATATATTATTGTTTATAAACGGTTGAAAATTTACTAATTTTATATCTTTTAAAAATATATATTAATTTACTACATTATTCAGCGTATTTTATCGAACAAGGTTAATTCAACGTATTATAGTAGATATGTAAATGATTTTTTTACGACGTTTTCGATAGAAAACAATTTATTTAATTATTAGTGTGTGTGTGTGTGTGTATAAGGATTAACACATATAGACACACATATATGAACACATAAACACTCCAATTAACACAAGACAATGCTAGTAACACATATATAATGATTTACACATATACACAAATTCACGAAATATACTTACTTTTCACAATTTAAAGTTAACAAATGAAATAGGTATTCCACAGGATACTATATATTATCATTAGGCTGTTAGAAACAATTACAATCACTAATTAGCCCTAATTTATCAAATTAGGCAAATCTAGATTTAGGTTAAAAATTAGAATTTTTGCAAAAATTAGAGGTTATACCTGAGATTGGAAGCAAAAGAGAGTGATTTAGGAGCCGTGCAAGATCCGAACGCTTGAATTTGAGATTTGGAAGCTTGAAAATGGGGTTTTGGAGATTTTGGATGAATATTGTTAGGAAATCAAATTCATGGTTTTAATGACAACAACTATACAATGAAAATCAAATGTACATATATATGTATATATACAAGAACTTGCTAGAGTAACATCACCAAAGAGACAAGAACAAGACTCAAAAGAAGTATCAAGAGGCTACAAGTCGATATAATTGGAAAAGGAATTGCACAAACACAGATACAGCAACATGCACACATTCAGACGTTTGAATGCACTAGCCAGACGTCTGAATGATTCCTCTGGTTTACAAATCCTAAGGAATCAGACGTCTGGTTAATATATCAGACGTCTAGAGAAAGTCTCTGGTTCACAACTCATAAGAAAACAGACGTCTGATCCTGAACTCAGACGTCTGAAAGACATCCAGACATAAAACAGAAATGAAGACCAGACGTCTGGATAATAAACACAAACGTCTAAAATGCTACTAGACACAAAAAATATATAAAGGCCAGACATCTGAGGTCACTTTCCAGACGTCTGATTATAGGCTCGACTGTGTATTTTCAAAGTCCAACTGTCACATCCGAAAAGACACATCCGCTCCTCTTCACTGCAACTCTTCATCACCAACAGGAGCAACTATACAACGATTGTTAATGGAGGCAACTACACATAGAAACTCTTCACCACTATAAATAGCATCGGGAATTAAGAGAAAGATACACCTTACTCACTTACGCTCTTATCTCTTATACTCTGACTTATACCTGATCTCTAAGCAATCAATTACCTGTATTTAACTCTTCCATATATATAGAAATCCTTATTCAAATATTCTCTAGATAGATATATATATTGGAAGCATTTGTACTCAATAGTCAACATCCGTGTTATAGAACACATTCTTGACAAAGAAACTCTACTATTGTAAACCTGTTCCTCCGGGTCAAGTGAGGGTTAGTTGAAAGGAAATTCCGAAGAGGAGCTTCGGGACTGGACGTAGGACGGGAGGTCCAAACCAGTATAAAATCCCTGGTGTGATTATTCTTATTTACTTAGATTAATATTGTTTTAGTTGCATCATATATTTTGCCACATATACTTGCATATACACTGCACGATCCACCCCGTATAGACTTTCATTCAGTTCGTATGAGGAAGAAAGGTCTCGGCTGAGACCTATATAACACGAACTTCCGACGGTTTCCGACGGCCGCTGACGGCGTCTTCCAGACAGTTTCCAACGGCCGCTGACGGCCCGTTGAAAGCCATTGGAAACCGTCGCAAATGACCGTCGGAAGCCGTCGTCGGTATTTCAAGCTTTTCTAGTAATGATTCATTAATGTAATTTATTGGATATCGACTTAGATAAAAAATTTAAATAACAAATTTAAATAAGATAAAAGATGAAAACTTATATTAGAAAGTAAATTAAATGATATTGGATTGTAAGTAATTGATAACAGAAATTGAAGTAATCAATGTTAAGTTAATAAAGAATCGAATGAAAGTTTATTAAAACTAAAAGCATACGTTTATTTATATGAAATTGTATTTTTGATAAGTACAAATTTCAAAAATAAGAAAACATTTATTTGGTAGAAAATGAATAACTTTTGCTATATACAATAATTGCAAAGATGTTGAATTACGGTAAAATGGAAGTAGTTGTTTTGTTATTTGAATTCGTTTTAAAAGTTAAATTTTATAAGTTAAATAACTTATATTTCAAATATAGTGATTTATTGGATAATAAAATTGTTTAAATTTAATATTGAAAATTATTTAAATAATTGAATCCTGAATTTAATATGAATGAAAACAATGTCGAAAGTTGATTTAAATTTTATTTAAACAAGAATGAAGATTGTTAACTTTTAAAATTGAATTTAAAGTGAATAAATTTATTTTGGGAAATAGCTTGTTTTAATTAACGTGTAAAATAGATTTTTGGACACTGTCTCAGATTTTGACGAAACTAGTTTCATCGGATCCGTAATAGTAAATTATTATAAGATTTCAAGTTTCGTAGCGATTGGATCTATCGTTTGGTCGTGCGAGCTTGAAACGCGTAGAATTTATTTTTAGAACTTTAATTAAAATAATTTGATTCTAAAAAAGCTATCTTCTTAATATGATGAAAATGGCTCCCGATATATATCCCATTGTGTTCGGAATAGGGGTATAACATATAGAATGCCAAGCGGCAGCTTCGTTTGAAGTTCAAAATTTTCACGCATGAATAGTGCGTTGGGAAATTTTCTATAAATAGCCCTTAACTTATCTTCATTTGCAACCCTAACTTAGTCGCCTCCTTTATAATTTCAATGGCTAGAAACTTCCATTCGTTCCTCCTCGATTTCTCCTCATCCATTCATTTTTATGCCATGGCTTCAACATGGAAATTGTAGAGCTCGATCTCCTCTACGTATCCAATGGTTGGATTGACGAATGGTGGCTCGAGGGGATGGAGATTGGCCGCATTCGTTAGCAGCATGTATGGGTTATCGATTTCGTTTCGCGTGTGCGCGCGATCGTGGTGGAGGGCGTGGTGGAGCGGCGGCGGCCTGCAGTGCGGTGGGTTGGGTGTCGTTCTGGTGGGCGCGTTTACATTAACAACAACAACAACAACAACTGTGCGCATGAGCCAAGAGAGGAAAGGAAGAGCAGAGTAAGGGTTTAGTTTAATTTTTATTATTTTGTTAATTATATTTTAATTTATATCGAACATTATTAATTCATAATTTTCTCGTCTGAGGTCGGATTTGAGCAAAACAAGCTGTGTTGGATTCGCATCGAAGTCGTCTACGACATGGAGTTGGATTCGAATTTGTTTGACTCTGGAAAATTTTCAATTTCAAATAAAGGTGAGTATTTTAAACCGCTCACGAAATACTAAAATATTTTGATGTTAGTTAAATTGAAATCATGTAGTGATTTATTTTTATTGACTATTGTTCGATAATTTAATTGACATATGGTTTGAACTGATAGGAATTTAAATAGATAGTTAAATCAAAATTGAAATTGAATTGCTAGTTAAACACCCGATATTGATAACTAGTTAACTGTTGTGACTGATTGGCTAATTTGGATGTTGATTTTGATGGATGGCTATTGGTTGATATTTTGGATAATCGGATGTTTATTTATTTTATATATATATCCTGTTATCACCCTATATGTTGCTGACAGTATATAAAACTATTATTTGAATTATTTCAAATAAAATAAGAAATAGGTTGAAATAATATATACCTATAACACTTTGATTTGGATTGAAATGATATATATCCACCCCTGAAATTAAAATTGATAACTGATCACTTGGCCATAGGATAGAAAATTATATACGGACACCTGATTAGTTAAATTAAATGATTTTAAATTCTTGGATTTGAATTTATTTAAATGATATTGTTTTAAAGAATAAAAATTTGAATTTATGCGAATTGAATTAATTTCGAATTTGAGTTTTGAGATGTTGAAATCAAAATTGGTAAAAAGAAATTGTTTTAAAGAATTAAATTTGAAATGTGAAGTTATAATCGACATATGACTTGAATTATGGAAATTGAATTGTTTTAAAGGTTTGAATTTTTACTTGAACTTCGAATTTATCTAAGTAAAAGTGATATAAATGGATATTTCAAATTTGGGCTCGGAATTGAATTATTTTAAAGATTTGAACCTTAAATTGAACATTGAAGTTTAATTTGATTTAAGTGATTTAAATCGGTAAATTAAAATTGGACTTGAAATCTATATAAATTGAAATGGTTTAAAATGAGAATTGAGTTGAAACTTAAGCCATTGAATCGAACGTTGAATCGGATTTGAAGTTAAAAATGAACGTTTCGAAATTGAAGTTAATTTGAATTGAAATCGAAATCGAAGTTGATTTGAATTGAAATTGAAATTGAGTCGATTTGAATTGATTTGAGATTGAAGATGATTTGAAATTGAATTAGTTTGATTGAAATTTGGACCCAAGTCCAGATATATTGGAAATGGAAAGAAACAGTTTTAAATTTAAAACTATTTTTACTATAAACTATTTTATTATAAATTGTTTAAAAATTCATCTTTTTAAATTTTCAAGTTATTTAAATTTTCAAATCATTTTAATATATAACCCATTTTCAATACTCAAACTATTTTATTTCAAACTATTTTAATATCTAAACTATTTTACCTATTTAAAATTTTCAAACTATTTTCAAAAATTCGAACTGTTCATGTTGGGAACTGTTTATATTTAAATCATTGACTTGATACGAATGTGGTTAAAATGAAGTTATAATCTAAGTCGGAATATAATGATTTTGAAATGAAGTTGATTTCGAAGTGAATATAATGATTTTGAAGTGAAATTAATTTCGTGGTGAATAAAATGATTTTCAAGTGAAAACGATATATGAAGTAAATATGAGGATTTTGGAATGAAGGATATTTTGAAGTGAATATGATATTTTGATATCAAGTATGAATTGTTTTTGAAATGTAAAAGAACCAGCCGGTGTAAATGACGTTTGGGTATTAAAGAGGCCAGGTCCGGATATGGACATACTCTCTGTCGATACCGGAACCACTTTAATAACTGTGTAACATGGAGTGATGATCCAAAATAAAGTGGTTGGATTTTGGTGTACGTTTACTGGATTTGAAGAAAGCGAACGATGATGGATTAGCCCTGACACTTGTGTCAATTGGAAATGACTAAAACAGGAGCCCTTCCTGGCCAATGAGGTTAGCTACCTCTAGCGGACACACTTCTTCGTTTTATCATCGCATTGTTGTTGATTGGTACGTATCCTCCGAGTATGGGAGTGTTGGACGCAATGGGCGGTAGCTACGGCTATGCGTTACCATCAGCCAGGGTGTCGCAAATTGGTAGTATCCTACCTTGGGCATTGCCTCACGTGCCTTGTCATACTTTTATCCTTATATGAGACCACTACGATTTTGATTTAACATGTGCCTATAGGGGACTCGCTGGCTATCGATCTACTGGTTATGTTATAGGACCTGCATAGACCACATGTTTAAAAACGCATTAAGGGGGATTAATGTAAAGCCTTAACGCTAGGAAATATATATTTGTTTTATTGATTAGACATTACATATATAGCATATTCTATTATATATAGATATTTTGAGGGATTCTTAAGAGATAGAAAATCCCGTAACATCTCTTGAGTTATTGCACGCACGTTATATACTGGATAGGAGGTGTAAAACCCCGTAAACATCTCTGATGCTATTACACTTCTGTTATATGTGATATGATTTGACTTACATAAGGATATTTTAGTTCTGACTTGAGTGTATTGTTTTACTTTATGCTCGGGTCAGCCCTGAGTTTTCAGCGCATTGAAGATCATATTATTCTAGAGGACGAAGACAAAGATTTGGTATATTATATTACTAGTACTATTCCCCTGCATCATGTGGTTCTGCTCATTGTTTTATTTTATCTTTGTTGTATGTATAACTCTAATTGGTGTTGTAAAAGTATAATCAAATGTATAGTGTAAACAACTTCATGAACTGTTTATTTGATTATTATATTTTATCATTCCGCTGCGAGATTCTGTATTTGTTTTCTTCTTTTCTTATTTTTCTTAATTAACCCCATTGATTATTTGCATTTTAGATTGTTTTGAGTTGGACATGTGTGGTATTGTCGACTTAAACCTTCCGAAATGCAGGTCGTCACATGTAGGCTAGGTCATATAAGTGAGAATCGACTACACAAACTAATAACCAAGGTTTTCCACCATCATTTGATTCTAAATCATTTGATATGCGTGATTCGTGTCTTAAAGCAATAATGACCAAGCACCCTCTAGTGGGAGAAATGAAAGAGTTAATGAACTCTTGGGTCTCATACATACTGATGTATATGGTCCAATGCCTATAATTACCAAAGGTAATACTTCTTATTTTAAATTTTATTAATGATTTCTCAAGGCTAGGATATGTGTCTTTTATGAAGAGTAAATCAAATGTCTATGAGAAATTTAAAGAGTATAAGAATGAGGTTAAAAACCAGATGAACCATAACATTAAAATACTTGAATCAGATCAAGGAGATGAGTATGTTGGACAAGAGCTCAAACAGTGCTTAAAAAACAATAGGATTGTCTCTCATGTTACTCTACCATATATTCTATAGCACAATGGTATTTCGGAAAGAAGGAATCAGACCCTATTAGATATGGTTTATTCCATGATGAGTAAGGTTAGACTTCCACTTTCCTATTGGAGATATCCATTAGACACCGCAATGCATATGTTAAATTTGATACTCATGAAATATTTGCCTAAGACGCCATATGAGATGTGGCATGAGAATAAACCCCACCTCAATTATTCGAAAGTGTGGGGCTGTCCTACCTACATCAAGAACGTCGGCCCCACCAAACTTGAGGCAAGATCAGCCTTATGCGGGTTTATAGGATATCCCAAGAACTCTAGAGGATATATTTTCTACAACGTTCAGGAAAAAAGGTTATTATTTCCACACATGTTATCCTTTTGGAAAAGGAATTTTTGGCCAAAAAAATTAACAACAAAGTTGTAGATTTGTATGCGATCAGAGAAACTAACGTGGATGCCAAATAATTGGGAGAACCAAATTCACCACTATACGATAATACACAACCAATTAGAAGGTCTAATAAGGAATCTCATGCACCAAAGAAATACTATGGTTTTCTCGTGGATGACAAGAAAGAGGACTACATCTTAGAAGAAGAAACTCCTCTCTCATTTCAACAAGCATTGCGAAGTAAAGATCTACACTTTGGCTTGAAGCTATGAAATCTGAAATGTATTCCATGTATGAAAACAAAATATTGTAACATCCTATTCCAGAGTAAAATAAAATAAATTTACTAAAATAGATTTTGCGAATTTAGTTGGATGTTGGAATTGGAAATTCAAATATTTAAATATAAAATTTGGAATTGAGATTTAAAACAGAGTTTAAATGTTGAAAAAGTATTGTATATCGATAAATAAAAGTAAAAAATTATTTTGGATATTTTGTTGAATTTAATTCAATAAATTGGACTTTTGGATTTATTTGATAATAAAAGGACAAATATTGATTTACAATTCAAATTTGAAATTTGAATTACGTTTTTGAAATCAAAAGTTTTCTGAAAATTTATTTTGGCCAAAACAAATAATATACTGAAAATTGAAAAATAATAATTTAATAGAATAATTTTTTTGATAAATATAAAATAAAATTTAGATTAAAACGTCTTGAGCAGAATTTAATCGGATATCAAATAATGATCGAGTAATGGAGTGGTTAAGGGTGTTGATTTAAAATAAAAAAGGTAAAACTTCCCTTAATTTTTCATTGGACCGTACCTCCTTAGCCATTGAAACACATTTGTGTTGATCCAAAGGAGTGTATATGAGAGATCTGTGCAGTTAAAGCGCTCGGCGGATTCAAAGCGGTGGAGGTGCAAAAAGTCATAGCGGGGATACAGCGAGGATATAGCGGGATATAGCGGATGACTCTAAAATAGCATATAAAACTCGTACTTAATGTTTTTTCAAATATATAAATGGTAATTAAATGAAAAAATATCATTCAATTGAATTATAATTAATACATAAATAATTTTAAATAAAAACATGTGCGAATATACTTTAAATAAACATAAAAGTGTTATATAACATAATTGAATTTAGTAGAATATTAGAGTATTTTCATTTCTAAAAATATATTAAAAATTAAATCAAATAAACTAGTTTCATAATTTTTATAATGTATAAATGCAATATTTCAATTCATTTTATTAAAGAAGATATAGCGGAATATAGCGGGAATAACGGGATATGGCGGAAATAACGGGGCTTAAAGCGAAAAGGCTATATTTTGGGGCTATATGGAAAAATCGTTGCGGTAGAAATCTGCTATGAGATATAGCGGGGTTATAGCGGGGTAATAGCGGAACATTAACTGCACAGTGAGAGATTTCTCATTCCGTGCCCATTGATCCGAGCTACCGGACGGTAAACCCCCTATGATATTTCGGTTACTGGAGCTAGGGCGTTACAACTATGGACTTTGGCCGACATACCGAAGAGATAAAACCCATCAGTTGCAAATGGATAAGAAAAGGCTAAATGCGAATGAGCAAGTAGAGACTTACAAAGCTAGGTTAGTTGCAAAAGGATTTCGTCAAATTTAGGTGTTGATTATGCAGAAAAGTTCTCTTGTAGCAATGCTTAAGTCCATTCAGATAATGTTAGTTATTGCTACACTCTATGACTACAAAATATGACAAATGGACATGAAAACAGTGTTTCTAGATGGTGATTTAGATGAGGTCATTAACATATCGCAGCCTGAGGGTTTCGAGGTCAGCGAGAGTAAGAGCAAGGCTTGCAAGTTGTTAAGATCCATATATGATCTTAAACAAGTTTCAAGAAGTAGGAATAACTGCTTTGATAAAGTAATCAAACATTTATGTTTTATCAGAACACAGAGGAAGCATGCGTATATCGTAAAGAATAAGGATGTGCTATAGTGTTTTTAGTTTATATGTCGATGATTTGTTACTAATTGGAAACGACATTATGTTGTTACAATCAGTAAAAGCTTGGTTATCCAAGATCTTCTCCATGAAGGATTTAGGAGAAGCGGTCTATATACTAGGTATAAAGATCTATAAAGAAAGACCTAGGAAGCCGTTGGGATTGTCCCAATCCCTGTACATAGATACATACTATAATAAAAAGATTCAATATGGAGAATTAAGCGCGGAAATGTTCCGATGCAATCTGGAATTATCATTTCTAAGAAGGACGCTCCTCATATTGATGAGGAAAAAGAGCGTATGAAGATGATACCATATGCATCTACAATCGGTTCCATAATTGATGTTATGCGTTATACTAGATCGGATGTGGCTTGTGTATTAGGATGTGTAAGTTGATACCAGTCTAATTTTGAAGAAAACTATTGAATTATGGTAAAATATATACTTAAATATTCGTGAAATATCAATGACTTATTCCTTATATATGTGAATGGAGACCTTCTTATGAAGGGGTATACAGACTCCAGCTTGCAAAGTGATATCGGCGATAGTAAGTCTGTATCGGGATACAATTTTACTTTAAGCAGTGGGACTGTTAGCTGGAAAAGTTTCAAACAAGAAGCAGTAGTTGATTCCACGATGGAGTTCGAGTACATCATCCTCAACGAAGCAGTTAAAGAAGCAATTTGGATGCGAAAATTTATGAGTGAGGTAGTGGTGATTCCCAATACAGAAGATCCAATGACATTGTTTTGTGACAAAATTACTGCGATAAAGATCGGAATGGAACCTAGAGCGCATAAAAAATCGAGATACATTTTTCAAAAGTTCCACCTTACACTACAAGAAAATTCACTATCTATAGCACAAGTGGATAACATTGTAATGCAACTTGCTATATTTAGTTATTTTTAAGTCATCCAGAACTAAAAATAACACGTTATACACGCTACCGTATAACGTATGCATTTAAAAAAATATATAGAGTGATGCTAAAGTGACCGTAGTTTTTGCTAGTGGCATCGTTAAAAACTGCCGACCGCATTTGAAATTTTTTTTTCGCGGCACATGCTACCGGTGCCTTTGTGCCTTTAGCCCCACTCAAATCGCGGTTAAAAATTTTCTCCTCCCTCTCGTATTTCTTATTCTAGCCTTTAGCACGAAACCCCTTTTCACCGTTTCCACTCCTCCCAAAATCACCACTCTTAGCTAATCCCTTTGAAATTCATACCCTGAAACATTCACATGAAAATCCCTAGTTTCCTCGTTTCTTTGCCAATTTGACCTCCGCTCATTGCATTACGGATGCCGAACGCTAGGGATGCTGAGCATTGGTTGTCGCCGAGTGTCAGTTGACGCCGAACACTACTTGACGCCGAGTCTCCTGGTCGCCGAGCATTACGGATGCCGAACGCTATGGATGCCGTGTGCTTCGCCGAACACTCCTGGATGCCGGCCACTCTGAGATGTTGAGTCCCACTGGATGCCGTGCGCTCCGCCGAACACTCCTGGATGCCAAGTGCTTCGCCGAACACCCCTGGATGCCGGCCACTCTGAGATGCCGAGTGTCACCTGATGCCGAGCACTAGTTGCCTGGTCAAATCTCCAGGAAACAGTATGCTTTGTTTTAAAATCCAAGCCACTTCTCCAATGCTTTCGAAAGGGTTGGTTTTGACACCATCGCTTCTTTTCTTAGGAACTGTTTTCGAAAGAGAGCTTTCGACTTAAATGTTTCATGACCTTTTTGCTCCGTTGAAGGTAGAACCCAAAGGTTTCAAAGGAATTAGATTTAAAAGGTTTCGAAAGGTTTCCACATGTTTTAAATATAACTCCAAATGCTTTCGAAAGGATTGCTGTTTGTAAAGGTTTTAATGCTTTCGAAAGGTTTTTAATAAAGGTTTTGAAGGGGTAGTTCCTCAATGGTTTCGAAAGGTTTTAGAGGAAAGGTTTTCCCAATGATTTCGAAAGGCAATGTTTAAGTGTTTTAAAGATAGGATGTCTAAGGTTTTATAGCTTTCGAAAGAAAGGTTTTTCAAGTGTTTTCGAAAGGTTTATATGAATGGTTTCGAAAGGAGTGTTTTGGCCTTTCGGCCTTTTGGCCTAGGTGAAAGAAAGGGGTTTACTTGGTTTTAAAAGGGGTACTTTCAATAGATTCGAAAGGGGTACTTTCAATGAATTCGAAAGGGGTACTTTCAAAGGTTTAAGTGTTTTCATCAACAAAGTTCTGAGTAAAGTATAGATAACATGCAAGGTGATTTTGGGTAAAGCATAGAGTGTATATTTTCCTTGTTTTAAGTTTGATTTAAAGGTTTAAATCATTTTGAGAAGAAAAGGTTTTTAAGAAAAATTTAAGGTTAGATTACCCTAAGTAAAATGACTCAGATATTTGTATACTAGATGGGACTGGTATAGGGTCGCACCCTATACATTAGCTATTAGCCCCTAGCTAATTTAGTCCAAAATTCCAGTGTATAGGGCTTTGTCATAGGTAAGACTAAAATGATGTTACACACAGAACGGAATATATATATTTGTACAGAGGTAGGTTAATGGTAAGCCTTCAAAACCATTAGGATCAGTTGACCTGGAGAAAGTAAGTTAGGGACAGACCGTCTAGAAGAGGAGTATCTAACAAATGTTAGATTATTTGTTTATATATTATCTAGTAGGCCCGAGTCAGCCAAAGGTTAGTAGTTAGCCAATCAAAACTATAGTGTTTGGACAGATAGTTCATTTGTTACCTAACATGTAAGTTTACATGATATTGATTTACAGTTTTAACCAGTTTTGGTTGCAGGATTATGATTTGCAAAAGATATGTTTTAAAGGGATATTAGTGAGGGGAAACCCTTTCCGCTAAGCGGCATGGTCTCACTTAATATCAAATAACTGAGATGTATATTATTATTCACATCAGGCTTTATGTCTGACTCGAAGTTTATGTTTTTCCCCTTAAACTCACGGGTGCTCAAATTTGATTTGAGTAGGCTGAGGGTTGAGGATTTTCAAGTTTTAGTAAGTTGGCGAATAAAGCTTCCGGAGATGAGCACGTGGCTGACGGATAGCTATTTAGGAGTTGCTATTTTATTTTGTTTGGTTCCGCTGTGTTATATTAAGTCAGATATGACTATATAGTACTCTAGTCAACCAAGGAGGCATCATCATATGTCGCTCTTGGCGTATTTTGTAATAATTATATTTGATATGAACCTGGGAAACATTTGAGATTATGTAACTTGGATATGAAATGTTGTTTTAATATGTAATCAGAAAAATTGTTTTAATTTGTGATGATTTTATTTCATATTCAAGTGCTTCTGATATTATGGATACCATTAACATTACCGTATTTGGTCACCAAAAGTTAATACTATGGATGACTTCAGCATCTGTAGCACTTAGCTTCGGGCCTCCAAATAAGGAATGTTACACAATATAATCTGAATTAGCAGTATAATGGTTAACTTATTAAAGCCTACCCATTTAGTAGGGTGTCTAGAAAAGTAATGTCGAATGTTAGGTTTGGGTAATCAAGTACCATGCCTACCTAGCTGCTGGCCTGACCCAAAAGATGATGTAAGCCCAAATGTTGTACCTAGTGTAAAGGCCCAAATTGATTTTTGGCCTTGGGCTAATTTACAAAATCTGTTTGAAATTATACTAATATTTTAAATCTAAAAGTTTAAATTTGAAATATATAAGCAATATTTTTAAATGTTATAAAATATTTTCAAAATTATTTTGAAATACAAACAAATTTTGAAAATATATCAATAATTAATTAGATTAATTAATTAAATAATTACTTAAAAGTTATATAATTAAAGTAAATAACATATATATTGATATATGTAAAATTATCTTAAAATGTTTGAGGTAATTAATATATATAATTTTTGAAATTAATTAAAATTATTTAAAATTAGTATAATTAAATAAATTAAATGTTATTAATAATTAATAAAATATATATGTATTAAGATATATGTATATTACTATAATTATTATAATATACATATTCAATTTAAAACGTTTAAAACGAATAAAATTAAATTAACTAAAATGTCAGTTAACTAATTGGTTTAATTAACTAAATAAGAAGTAACTAATAAAATTAAGGGGGAATTAATTTAAAGGACAAAAATTTGTATATTTTTAGCCTCAAGGACACGACCTCGATATTTTTACCACAAGGACAAACATTCTTCAAAAATTATTCATAAGGACAAACATTCTTCCAAAACTGCTACCGAACTAAAAACTGATACCTAAAAACTGCTACCGATAGCTACAAACTGATACCTAAAGACTGTTATCAATAGCTAAAAACTGATACCTAAAGAAAGTTGTCATTCAGGCTAAAATACTGAAGGTCCGTCCTTGAGGCTAAAACGCTGAGAAATTTTGTCCTTCACAATAATTTCCTATAAAATTAATATAAGATTATACATAAGATTATTACATAAGTTAACTAAAATTATAAACTTTTATACAATAATTAAACTTATATAATATGAATGTATAATAAAAAGTGGAACTATAATAATCCCAAATTATATTTAAGGAATAAATACACACGTTTAGTACGTATACCATAATTTCAGATGTGTTTAACACTTGAATCATGATGGTATGAGAAATTTATTATTCCATAAGATGTAAATGTACTAAAGATTATGAATCTTTAACATAAATATTGTTTGCTACCATTTATATATTAATATTACTTGCATACTCTATAGTGTCGAGCTTTCCTCAAGCTAGAGATGTTATGTGTAGTACTATTAATATATAGAATTGATGAGTTAAAGATACATGCATATATTTATTGAGCTTTCCTCATGGTATGTATATTATACTTAGGCCATCGCGAAATGGTAGGTATGAGTGAATAATCTCTCTTTATATGTTGAGCTTTCCTCAAGGTAGAGATGAGACTAGACAAAGACCACAGGGTTAAGAGTTATATATGATACAAATTATAAGGCATTATCCATCGCACGAGGCCTATGACTTGTTGAGCTTGCCTTAAGTTTAGAATCTCGAGGCATGCGAGTCTTAACACCCACCAGTGAAGTCGAAAATTTTCTATGTTTCTTCTTAGGGTTCGCCGAAACATAAGTATAGTGGGAGCTTACTAGTAAAATAAAATATAATGTTTAACTTTACTAATATTATATGAACATTTGCTATAAAATAAATGTTCTAATCTATTAAATTAAATTGCAGAAAGATGACTACACCAAAGTTGTTTTCTGAAAATGACAAACTCTCCGGACCTAACTACAAAGACTTGCTAAGAGCAATAAAAATATCACTTACATACGAACGCTTATGTTCATTAATAACCAAATCTCTTAGAGTTAAACCCAATAAAGATGTGAACCCCAAACTAATAATTGCTTATAACAAATGGGCCGCAGACCTAGAAATTGCCCAAAATTACATGATGTCTGCAATAGAAAAACTATTGCAAAGATAGCCCAAAAGCATGACTATAAATCAAATCTTCAATAACCTCAAAGCATTATTTGGGGAGCAATATCGTTTCTCAAGGTGCGAAATTATTAAGAAGTTATTCGACATGAAGATGTCGAAGGGCATGAAAGTGGACGAGTGCGTCTTAATAATGAAAGACTATATTGATAGACTTGCTCAATTAGACATTACGATAAGTAACAAGCTGCAAGTGGACTTGATTTTAGGGTTTCTTATTCCATGGTTTGATCCATTCATATTAAACTATAATATGAACCATTTGAATGTAAGCCTCCTAGAGTTATTCAATATGTTGAGATCGATCGAGTCCTCATCCAAGGATCAAAGCGTAGTGCTTGTAGTAAAAGGGAAAGCATCATCTTTGAATGGTTTTAAGAAGAGGAAATGGATTGACAAAACTAATAAGAAGACTGCTCCAAATGATAAGGGTGAAGATCAACACTATCAGAAGAAGAGGCACTGGAAATGAAATTGTCTGGATTGCTTAAAGATTTTCAAAGAGAAGAAACAAAATAGCTATGTCTCTCTACAGGTATATTTATGGTTCAAAATTATTTTGCAATCAATAAATTATCTTTGATTTTAAATACTGGAGCCGGTACTTCTGTCTATAATATGTTACAGGGACTTGGGAACATGTGTCGTGTGGCAAAGGGTGAAATGAGACTTCAAGTTATCAATGGATCTCTAGTAGATGCAACTATAGTTGGAGACTATCACTTGGCTTTGCCGAATGGATTAGAGCTAATTTTGAATATTGCACTATGTAAAAACTTTATTTATGGAATAATTTTAGTAGCTAGATTTTCAAAGACTGGATATATTTTTCATTATGTTGATAATGTTATGAACATTACGTTGAATGGAAATAAAATCTACAATGGTGTTTTGGATAATGACATTTACTTTATTAATTCTAATTATGTTCGTACCAAAAATAATTCTTATAATGTTTACATAAAGAATAATTATCTATGGAACTATAGTGTAACGACCCGCATTTTTAACTATTTTAAATTATTAATATTAATATAATTATTGAACAAAAATGGTTACACAACAAGAAATCGCACGATTTCCGACAACCGTCGGAAATCAACACAAAAAGCTGTCGCAGGTTCTTCCGTCGCCGCACAGTTTTTCCGACGACTTCCAACAACACCCGTCATAAACTTTCCGACGGCTACCAACAGAGAGCCCGACTGCTCTAGACGGCCGTCGAAGACACGTGGCCGATCAAGAGGTAGCAAAAAACCGCCACTAGCCATCGTAAGCCGTCGAAAATTTTCGACCCGTAAGCCGTCGGAATTTCTGAAGCATTTTTAGAGTATTCTGCTACATTCTAGTCTACTATACACAATCCAGAAACATAATATAGTCACACACAAGCACATATCGAATTTAGATATTCAATATAATATCAAATCATACAAATATACTCAAATCACATAAAGAAAATTAAACCAAGCATAACTCGCATAAAATCAAATCAACCAACACTTCGTTAACATAATATACATACATGTCATTGTACAAAATATTCACCGTGGAACACCAACTCCCAGCCATCAACTCACAAATTTCAAAATGACCAATAACTCAATGTACCATCAAATAATATACACAACATCTCAAAGTATCCAACTCTACCAACTCAATGTACCATCAAAAATAACTAAACAATGACGCATAACAAAAAAATATACCTATCACTTCTGTCGATCACCTCCAGAACCTCTAGAACCAGCTGAAGATGGAAAGCGGTCACCATACTGCTGCATATACTCAGCAATACACTGGTCTAGCAGTTGTGTCATCTCAATGGCCTGCCGACGGTTCTACTCCTCCAGTTGTGCCACCCTAGCTCTCAATTCCTCAATCTCTGCTAGATTGATCTAAGCCCTGGTTTGGCTGGCCCTTCTCTGTCTACCCTGCAATGCTTATTTAATTTAGTAAAAGTTCAATTACTATAATCTTACTATCGAAGCTACAACATAATATGTTAATTGTTATATCTATAAACTTATGATCAAAACTAAAGCGATGTGAAGTTCTTTAGAACTGAAAGGTTAATAAATTGTTATATCTAAATATATTATTCATTACCGCTTGATTGTCAAAACCGTAACACCCGTTCCGTGAAGGTGGGTCCATGACTAACTCAAAAATGACATCCTCCTCGTCCATAGTCAGCTGCTCTCGACCTGTTTCCTCCAGGAGTTTCTGCCTTTGTTCCAAAAACCGTGCCTACATGAACAAATAAAAATACGTTTGAAATTAATAGCATAACATCTTAATTCATTATACTTTAATAGTTAAAACAATTGCTAATAGTATATAAACTAAAATATGTTTACATGGCTCTTTCGTGATTTATCGTCATGCCATGTATATGAAACTGTCCCGTTTGGATTTACATGCTCGACGGCATGAGTACGGGTAAATACATCCATGTATGGTATGGGACCCTGGGCCTCCGCTTCCTGAAATTGATTATTATGTACTATTATTGTATATTCAAAATTATACAGCATAATAACTATTTACAATTCATAGTTAATAAATTTACCAACTCCTAATGATATTGTTGGAACGACTTGGACCCTCCTCGACGAGTGAATGGATTCCTATTCCTATTTGCAGAGTTTCTCTGCGACTCTGTCTGTACATTTAAATAAACAATACATTATTTAGTTATCAAATATTTTTTGATATTTACATATCAATCAAATAATTAATAAAAGATTAGTATACTTATCTTCGCTTCTTCGCTATCCCAATGCGCCAGCCAACCCTCCCACACACTCGCTCCCATCCAGTTCAGCTTCTCCCCTTTATGCTTCATAGCCGACATAGAATCCTGGTAATTCTTTCTCATCTTCTGCATCCAGTAGTGTCGTACCAGCTGCATGTCGTCTGCTTGGACGTCGTCTGCGGCCTGCATTTCATGATAAACAAGCGACAAACAATTAAACAATATAAAGTGAACAATAAATAACTGACAAACAAATTGAGAATGGAAAATAGAAGATTATACTTACAGTGAAATCCTGCCATATGCACTCCATGATGTGGGAAGGGATATTATCCCACTTGGGCCAATAAGCTGTCATCCGACTCTTATACGAGTCTTTAGAAACTAATAGAACTAAAGCAGACGGTTGTAGGTCAAGCCCCCTGTGGTAAATATGATACAGGTTATTATATCGTACACAAAATATTTATGATGCTGAAAAAAATTTAATACTTACCCCTCTGTTTTAGGCACCAGATATACAGCTGGACGCTGTGGCGGCTGTGATGGGCCGCTACCATCGCCTCCGGGTGAATAGGATGAGCTCCTCCTTCTAGAAGACATGATACCTGTTATAGACACAACATTTTATAAGAGAATAATAACATAATAATGACGTATATTGTATAATAATGACATAAATGACATAAAATACATAAATTGCAAAATATACCTGATTCAAATCGGGTCTCGTATTCCGACAATAAGCAGAATATAGTATTTTTAACATAAATTGCTAACTAAATGACATAAATTGTATAAATGACGTGAATGACATAAATTACGTAAATAACGATAAGCAGATTCGATTTCATAAATGACATAAATTACATAACTTGCAAAGTAAATGTCATCAATTACATAAATTGCATGATACATCAGAATTCAACATAATATTTTTATCAATTCTCGTCGTCTTTTGATTCAGATTTGGTCTCATATTCTACATTACTTTCCTCTTTACTATCAAATGCTTCTACCAAAATGTTTGATTCATCGTTCAGAGGTCCAAAATCAGTACGATCGTCTGATTATTATTTCGTTGCTTTGCTCAAGATCTGCCCGATAAGCTTGTTCGTCTAGAATATTCTTTCCATCAAATGTAAATCTTGCCTTTGTTTTAAAAACTGCTAACCAATCTGCTTTATCTATTTTTAGAGAAGGATAAGGAGCGTAATAAACTTGCAATGCTTGTTTGGACTATACAAAACGATCATACTTGTGATAATACGATGTGTGCTTTATTTCAATAAGATTATAATCCTTATGCACATTAATTCCAGAACCTGGAACATTGCTGAACCAATTGCATCTAAATAGAAAACCATCCTCCGTGGATCGTGAGAAATATGCCAGTTGCAAAATTTGGGTTAAAACGCCATAAAAATCATTAATGCGATTTTCTAGATCATCACTACCTTTAACAAATACACTGTATTATTAGCTAATTTTTCAGCACCATATTCTTTGGTGTTGAATTTATATCCATTGACGAAATATATTGGATATGTCTTGACATTTCTTTTTGATCCCAACGCAAGGTGTTTCAATCCTTCGTCGACCACACAGTTTCGCGGTTCATAAATGTTCTTTGAAAACCAATCAGAAAATTCTTTGCTGAGATCTCCATGTGGATATTCTCTTTCATAAATACTGCATATATGAATAAAATATTGCATTAAATTCTACATGCGCATGCATTATTGAAATGAATAAATCAAGAATTATTATTTCATATTACCTAATAAATGGTGCAACCTCAGCACAATTAAGAAGAATATAAATGTGTGCTACATGAAGATCTCTATCGTCTAACCATATGTTTACACATTTTCCAGAAGGTTGACCATGTTGTCTAAAAATAGATAACATTTTTTGAGAGAACTCTTGTTCATCGCCTTCATCATTACGTGGAACACTTTCAAATGATATGTTCACATGGTCACTGAAATAGTGAGAGAAAATGAACGAAGCTTCTTCTTTGAGGTATGATTTATAGATCGAACATTCAACTCATTCTTTTTGCCTCAGTTTTTTCTTCAAATGATTTAAGTATCTATGAAAAATTAATTTACATTAACTTTTACTTCTGAATATAATTAAATTAATAGGTAACATTTATCAAACCTCTCGAATGGATACATCTATCCATATTGCACAGGACCTCGAAGTCGTGCTTCAGATGGGAGATGAACAGGTAAATGCTCCATTACATTAAAAAAACCTGGTGAAAATATTTTCTCCAATTTGCAGAGTAATATAGGAATATCTTCTTCAAGTTTACGTAAACGTTGAACTTTTAACGTAGTCGAACAAAGTTCTTTGTAAAACAGAGTAAGTTCCGTTATTACCTACCAAACTTTTAAGGGAAATATTCTTTGAATACAACGGGTAATAAATTTTCCATCATTATGTGACAGTCGTGGCTTTTCATTCCACTCAATCTACCGTTTTTAAAGCCAACACATCTACGAAGATTTGATGAGATCCCATCATGAAATCTTAATCATTCCACCCATTTTAACACAATTTTAATTTGATTATTATCTAACTCATAACATGCTTTGGGTTTTTTTATTGTCGTTTGGTTTCATATGAAGCTCAGAACGTTTGCATAATTCTTGTATATCGCGTCTTGATTTCAAATTGTCCTTAGTCTTCTCCTTGACATTCAAAATTGTATTAAAAACATTATCAAATGCATTTTTCTCATTGTGCATCACATCAATATTATGACGAAGTAGAAGATCTTTCCAATAAGGCAACTCCCAAAATATACTTTGTTTGCACCAATTATGAATAGTGGATTTACTTGCAATTTCAGTTTCTACTCCAGTTTCATGTATCTTTCGATAGTCCCTTACAAGTTCATATATGTCTTCGCTCTTCGCTTGACCATATTGTTGGTGGTTGTCTGGTTTCTACTCTATTAGCTATAAAGTATTTTTTTTATCTCCTCTAAAGGGATGATTGACATGAAGAAAACATCGATGGCAGTCAAACCATGAAATTTTCTTACCATTCGATAAAGAAAATGCCTGTGTTTCTTCCAGGCAACAAGGACAAGCTAAAGGACCGGATGTACTCCATCCTGAAAGCATTGCATAAGCATAAAAATCACTTATAGTCCACAACAAAGAAGCAAACGTGCGAAAAAAAATTCTTTGAAACGTCGTATGTTTCTACTCCTTCGTTCCACAGTGTTTTTAACTCCTCAATCAACGGTTGTAAATCCAGCAAGTATTGTAGCAGATGAATATGAATGTCCATTTTCTGACAAAAACAAATATTTATATAACGATCATGTACAACACTTGTCGGATGGGACCAAAAACTCTCTACGAGACGTAATAAAAAAGTAGTTTATACAAAAATTGGAAGTTTTATAGTTTGTCTTCTTATTTATTATATAATATATTATTGTTTATAAACGGTTGAAAATTTACTAATTTTATATCTTTTAAAAATATATATTAATTTACTACATTATTCAGCGTATTTTATCGAACAAGGTTAATTCAACGTATTATAGTAGATATGTAAATGATTTTTTTACGACGTTTTCGATAGAAAACAATTTATTTAATTATTAGTGTGTGTGTGTGTGTGTATAAGGATTAACACATATAGACACACATATATGAACACATAAACACTCCAATTAACACAAGACAATGCTAGTAACACATATATAATGATTTACACATATACACAAATTCACGAAATATACTTACTTTTCACAATTTAAAGTTAACAAATGAAATAGGTATTCCACAGGATACTATATATTATCATTAGGCTGTTAGAAACAATTACAATCACTAATTAGCCCTAATTTATCAAATTAGGCAAATCTAGATTTAGGTTAAAAATTAGAATTTTTGCAAAAATTAGAGGTTATACCTGAGATTGGAAGCAAAAGAGAGTGATTTAGGAGCCGTGCAAGATCCGAACGCTTGAATTTGAGATTTGGAAGCTTGAAAATGGGGTTTTGGAGATTTTGGATGAATATTGTTAGGAAATCAAATTCATGGTTTTAATGACAACAACTATACAATGAAAATCAAATGTACATATATATGTATATATACAAGAACTTGCTAGAGTAACATCACCAAAGAGACAAGAACAAGACTCAAAAGAAGTATCAAGAGGCTACAAGTCGATATAATTGGAAAAGGAATTGCACAAACACAGATACAGCAACATGCACACATTCAGACGTTTGAATGCACTAGCCAGACGTCTGAATGATTCCTCTGGTTTACAAATCCTAAGGAATCAGACGTCTGGTTAATATATCAGACGTCTAGAGAAAGTCTCTGGTTCACAACTCATAAGAAAACAGACGTCTGATCCTGAACTCAGACGTCTGAAAGACATCCAGACATAAAACAGAAATGAAGACCAGACGTCTGGATAATAAACACAAACGTCTAAAATGCTACTAGACACAAAAAATATATAAAGGCCAGACATCTGAGGTCACTTTCCAGACGTCTGATTATAGGCTCGACTGTGTATTTTCAAAGTCCAACTGTCACATCCGAAAAGACACATCCGCTCCTCTTCACTGCAACTCTTCATCACCAACAGGAGCAACTATACAACGATTGTTAATGGAGGCAACTACACATAGAAACTCTTCACCACTATAAATAGCATCGGGAATTAAGAGAAAGATACACCTTACTCACTTACGCTCTTATCTCTTATACTCTGACTTATACCTGATCTCTAAGCAATCAATTACCTGTATTTAACTCTTCCATATATATAGAAATCCTTATTCAAATATTCTCTAGATAGATATATATATTGGAAGCATTTGTACTCAATAGTCAACATCCGTGTTATAGAACACATTCTTGACAAAGAAACTCTACTATTGTAAACCTGTTCCTCCGGGTCAAGTGAGGGTTAGTTGAAAGGAAATTCCGAAGAGGAGCTTCGGGACTGGACGTAGGACGGGAGGTCCAAACCAGTATAAAATCCCTGGTGTGATTATTCTTATTTACTTAGATTAATATTGTTTTAGTTGCATCATATATTTTGCCACATATACTTGCATATACACTGCACGATCCACCCCGTATAGACTTTCATTCAGTTCGTATGAGGAAGAAAGGTCTCGGCTGAGACCTATATAACACGAACTTCCGACGGTTTCCGACGGCCGCTGACGGCGTCTTCCAGACAGTTTCCAACGGCCGCTGACGGCCCGTTGAAAGCCATTGGAAACCGTCGCAAATGACCGTCGGAAGCCGTCGTCGGTATTTCAAGCTTTTCTAGTAATGATTCATTAATGTAATTTATTGGATATCGACTTAGATAAAAAATTTAAATAACAAATTTAAATAAGATAAAAGATGAAAACTTATATTAGAAAGTAAATTAAATGATATTGGATTGTAAGTAATTGATAACAGAAATTGAAGTAATCAATGTTAAGTTAATAAAGAATCGAATGAAAGTTTATTAAAACTAAAAGCATACGTTTATTTATATGAAATTGTATTTTTGATAAGTACAAATTTCAAAAATAAGAAAACATTTATTTGGTAGAAAATGAATAACTTTTGCTATATACAATAATTGCAAAGATGTTGAATTACGGTAAAATGGAAGTAGTTGTTTTGTTATTTGAATTCGTTTTAAAAGTTAAATTTTATAAGTTAAATAACTTATATTTCAAATATAGTGATTTATTGGATAATAAAATTGTTTAAATTTAATATTGAAAATTATTTAAATAATTGAATCCTGAATTTAATATGAATGAAAACAATGTCGAAAGTTGATTTAAATTTTATTTAAACAAGAATGAAGATTGTTAACTTTTAAAATTGAATTTAAAGTGAATAAATTTATTTTGGGAAATAGCTTGTTTTAATTAACGTGTAAAATAGCTTTTTGGACACTGTCTCAGATTTTGACGAAACTAGTTTCATCGGATCCGTAATAGTAAATTATTATAAGATTTCAAGTTTCGTAGCGATTGGATCTATCGTTTGGTCGTGCGAGCTTGAAACGCGTAGAATTTATTTTTAGAACTTTAATTAAAATAATTTGATTCTAAAAAAGCTATCTTCTTAATATGATGAAAATGGCTCCCGATATATATCCCATTGTGTTCGGAATAAGGGTATAACATATAGAATGCCAAGCGGCAGCTTCGTTTGAAGTTCAAAATTTTCACGCATGAATAGTGCGTTGGGAAATTTTCTATAAATAGCCCTTAACTTATCTTCATTTGCAACCCTAACTTAGTCGCCTCCTTTATAATTTCAATGGCTAGAAACTTCCATTCGTTCCTCCTCGATTTCTCCTCATCCATTCATTTTTATGCCATGGCTTCAACATGGAAATTGTAGAGCTCGATCTCCTCTACGTATCCAATGGTTGGATTGACGAATGGTGGCTCGAGGGGATGGAGATTGGCCGCATTCGTTAGCAGCATGTATGGGTTATCGATTTCGTTTCGCGTGTGCGCGCGATCGTGGTGGAGGGCGTGGTGGAGCGGCGGCGGCCTGCGGTGCGGTGGGTTGGGTGTCGTTCTGGTGGGCGCGTTTACATTAACAACAACAACAACAACAACTGTGTGCATGAGCCAAGAGAGGAAAGGAAGAGCAGAGTAAGGGTTTAGTTTAATTTTTATTATTTTGTTAATTATATTTTAATTTATATCGAACATTATTAATTCATAATTTTCTCGTCTGAGGTCGGATTTGAGCAAAACAAGCTGTGTTGGATTCGCATCGAAGTCGTCTACGACATGGAGTTGGATTCGAATCTGTTTGACTCTGGAAAATTTTCAATTTCAAATAAAGGTGAGTATTTTAAACCGCTCACGAAATACTAAAATATTTTGATGTTAGTTAAATTGAAATCATGTAGTGATTTATTTTTATTGACTATTGTTCGATAATTTAATTGACATATGGTTTGAACTGATAGGAATTTAAATAGATAGTTAAATCAAAATTGAAATTGAATTGCTAGTTAAACACCCGATATTGATAACTAGTTAACTGTTGTGACTGATTGGCTAATTTGGATGTTGATTTTGATGGATGGCTATTGGTTGATATTTTGGATAATCGGATGTTTATTTATTTTATATATATATCCTGTTATCACCCTATATGTTGCTGACAGTATATAAAACTATTATTTGAATTATTTCAAATAAAATAAGAAATAGGTTGAAATAATATATACCTATAACACTTTGATTTGGATTGAAATGATATATATCCACCCCTGAAATTAAAATTGATAACTGATCACTTGGCCATAGGATAGAAAATTATATACGGACACCTGATTAGTTAAATTAAATGATTTTAAATTCTTGGATTTGAATTTATTTAAATGATATTGTTTTAAAGAATAAAAATTTGAATTTATGCGAATTGAATTAATTTCGAATTTGAGTTTTGAGATGTTGAAATCAAAATTGGTAAAAAGAAATTGTTTTAAAGAATTAAATTTGAAATGTGAAGTTATAATCGACATATGACTTGAATTATGGAAATTGAATTGTTTTAAAGGTTTGAATTTTTACTTGAACTTCGAATTTATCTAAGTAAAAGTGATATAAATGGATATTTCAAATTTGGGCTCGGAATTGAATTATTTTAAAGATTTGAACCTTAAATTGAACATTGAAGTTTAATTTGATTTAAGTGATTTAAATCGGTAAATTAAAATTGGACTTGAAATCTATATAAATTGAAATGGTTTAAAATGAGAATTGAGTTGAAACTTAAGCCATTGAATCGAACGTTGAATCGGATTTGAAGTTAAAAATGAACGTTTCGAAATTGAAGTTAATTTGAATTGAAATCGAAATCGAAGTTGATTTGAATTGAAATTGAAATTGAGTCGATTTGAATTGATTTGAGATTGAAGATGATTTGAAATTGAATTAGTTTGATTGAAATTTGGACCCAAGTCCAGATATATTGGAAATGGAAAGAAACAGTTTTAAATTTAAAACTATTTTTACTATAAACTATTTTATTATAAATTGTTTAAAAATTCATCTTTTTAAATTTTCAAGTTATTTAAATTTTCAAATCATTTTAATATATAACCCATTTTCAATACTCAAACTATTTTATTTCAAACTATTTTAATATCTAAACTATTTTACCTATTTAAAATTTTCAAACTATTTTCAAAAATTCGAACTGTTCATGTTGGGAACTGTTTATATTTAAATCATTGACTTGATACGAATGTGGTTAAAATGAAGTTATAATCTAAGTCGGAATATAATGATTTTGAAATGAAGTTGATTTCGAAGTGAATATAATGATTTTGAAGTGAAATTAATTTCGTGGTGAATAAAATGATTTTCAAGTGAAAACGATATATGAAGTAAATATGAGGATTTTGGAATGAAGGATATTTTGAAGTGAATATGATATTTTGATATCAAGTATGAATTGTTTTTGAAATGTAAAAGAACCAGCCGGTGTAAATGACGTTTGGGTATTAAAGAGGCCAGGTCCGGATATGGACATACTCTCTGTCGATACCGGAACCACTTTAATAACTGTGTAACATGGAGTGATGATCCAAAATAAAGTGGTTGGATTTTGGTGTACGTTTACTGGATTTGAAGAAAGCGAACGATGATGGATTAGCCCTGACACTTGTGTCAATTGGAAATGACTAAAACAGGAGCCCTTCCTGGCCAATGAGGTTAGCTACCTCTAGCGGACACACTTCTTCGTTTTATCATCGCATTGTTGTTGATTGGTACGTATCCTCCGAGTATGGGAGTGTTGGACGCAATGGGCGGTAGCTACGGCTATGCGTTACCATCAGCCAGGGTGTCGCAAATTGGTAGTATCCTACCTTGGGCATTGCCTCACGTGCCTTGTCATACTTTTATCCTTATATGAGACCACTACGATTTTGATTTAACATGTGCCTATAGGGGACTCGCTGGCTATCGATCTACTGGTTATGTTATAGGACCTGCATAGACCACATGTTTAAAAACGCATTAAGGGGGATTAATGTAAAGCCTTAACGCTAGGAAATATATATTTGTTTTATTGATTAGACATTACATATATAGCATATTCTATTATATATAGATATTTTGAGGGATTCTTAAGAGATAGAAAATCCCGTAACATCTCTTGAGTTATTGCACGCACGTTATATACTGGATAGGAGGTGTAAAACCCCGTAAACATCTCTGATGCTATTACACTTCTGTTATATGTGATATGATTTGACTTACATAAGGATATTTTAGTTCTGACTTGAGTGTATTGTTTTACTTTATGCTCGGGTCAGCCCTGAGTTTTCAGCGCATTGAAGATCATATTATTCTAGAGGACGAAGACAAAGATTTGGTATATTATATTACTAGTACTATTCCCCTGCATCATGTGGTTCTGCTCATTGTTTTATTTTATCTTTGTTGTATGTATAACTCTAATTGGTGTTGTAAAAGTATAATCAAATGTATAGTGTAAACAACTTCATGAACTGTTTATTTGATTATTATATTTTATCATTCCGCTGCGAGATTCTGTATTTGTTTTCTTCTTTTCTTATTTTTCTTAATTAACCCCATTGATTATTTGCATTTTAGATTGTTTTGAGTTGGACATGTGTGGTATTGTCGACTTAAACCTTCCGAAATGCAGGTCGTCACATGTAGGCTAGGTCATATAAGTGAGAATCGACTACACAAACTAATAACCAAGGTTTTCCACCATCATTTGATTCTAAATCATTTGATATGCGTGATTCGTGTCTTAAAGCAATAATGACCAAGCACCCTCTAGTGGGAGAAATGAAAGAGTTAATGAACTCTTGGGTCTCATACATACTGATGTATATGGTCCAATGCCTATAATTACCAAAGGTAATACTTCTTATTTTAAATTTTATTAATGATTTCTCAAGGCTAGGATATGTGTCTTTTATGAAGAGTAAATCAAATGTCTATGAGAAATTTAAAGAGTATAAGAATGAGGTTAAAAACCAGATGAACCATAACATTAAAATACTTGAATCAGATCAAGGAGATGAGTATGTTGGACAAGAGCTCAAACAGTGCTTAAAAAACAATAGGATTGTCTCTCATGTTACTCTACCATATATTCTATAGCACAATGGTATTTCGGAAAGAAGGAATCAGACCCTATTAGATATGGTTTATTCCATGATGAGTAAGGTTAGACTTCCACTTTCCTATTGGAGATATCCATTAGACACCGCAATGCATATGTTAAATTTGATACTCATGAAATATTTGCCTAAGACGCCATATGAGATGTGGCATGAGAATAAACCCCACCTCAATTATTCGAAAGTGTGGGGCTGTCCTACCTACATCAAGAACGTCGGCCCCACCAAACTTGAGGCAAGATCAGCCTTATGCGGGTTTATAGGATATCCCAAGAACTCTAGAGGATATATTTTCTACAACGTTCAAGAAAAAAGGTTATTATTTCCACACATGTTATCCTTTTGGAAAAGGAATTTTTGGCCAAAAAAATTAACAACAAAGTTGTAGATTTGTATGCGATCAGAGAAACTAACGTGGATGCCAAATAATTGGGAGAACCAAATTCACCACTATACGATAATACACAACCAATTAGAAGGTCTAATAAGGAATCTCATGCACCAAAGAAATACTATGGTTTTCTCGTGGATGACAAGAAAGAGGACTACATCTTAGAAGAAGAAACTCCTCTCTCATTTCAACAAGCATTGCGAAGTAAAGATCTACACTTTGGCTTGAAGCTATGAAATCTGAAATGTATTCCATGTATGAAAACAAAATATTGTAACATCCTATTCCAGAGTAAAATAAAATAAATTTACTAAAATAGATTTTGCGAATTTAGTTGGATGTTGGAATTGGAAATTCAAATATTTAAATATAAAATTTGGAATTGAGATTTAAAACAGAGTTTAAATGTTGAAAAAGTATTGTATATCGATAAATAAAAGTAAAAAATTATTTTGGATATTTTGTTGAATTTAATTCAATAAATTGGACTTTTGGATTTATTTGATAATAAAAGGACAAATATTGATTTACAATTCAAATTTGAAATTTGAATTACGTTTTTGAAATCAAAAGTTTTCTGAAAATTTATTTTGGCCAAAACAAATAATATACTGAAAATTGAAAAATAATAATTTAATAGAATAATTTTTTTGATAAATATAAAATAAAATTTAGATTAAAACGTCTTGAGCAGAATTTAATCGGATATCAAATAATGATCGAGTAATGGAGTGGTTAAGGGTGTTGATTTAAAATAAAAAAGGTAAAACTTCCCTTAATTTTTCATTGGACCGTACCTCCTTAGCCATTGAAACACATTTGTGTTGATCCAAAGGAGTGTATATGAGAGATCTGTGCAGTTAAAGCGCTCGGCGGATTCAAAGCGGTGGAGGTGCAAAAAGTCATAGCGGGGATACAGCGAGGATATAGCGGGATATAGCGGATGACTCTAAAATAGCATATAAAACTCGTACTTAATGTTTTTTCAAATATATAAATGGTAATTAAATGAAAAAATATCATTCAATTGAATTATAATTAATACATAAATAATTTTAAATAAAAACATGTGCGAATATACTTTAAATAAACATAAAAGTGTTATATAACATAATTGAATTTAGTAGAATATTAGAGTATTTTCATTTCTAAAAATATATTAAAAATTAAATCAAATAAACTAGTTTCATAATTTTTATAATGTATAAATGCAATATTTCAATTCATTTTATTAAAGAAGATATAGCGGAATATAGCGGGAATAACGGGATATGGCGGAAATAACGGGGCTTAAAGCGAAAAGGCTATATTTTGGGGCTATATGGAAAAATCGTTGCGGTAGAAATCTGCTATGAGATATAGCGGGGTTATAGCGGGGTAATAGCGGAACATTAACTGCACAGTGAGAGATTTCTCATTCCGTGCCCATTGATCCGAGCTACCGGACGGTAAACCCCCTATGATATTTCGGTTACTGGAGCTAGGGCGTTACAACTATGGACTTTGGCCGACATACCGAAGAGATAAAACCCATCAGTTGCAAATGGATAAGAAAAGGCTAAATGCGAATGAGCAAGTAGAGACTTACAAAGCTAGGTTAGTTGCAAAAGGATTTCGTCAAATTTAGGTGTTGATTATGCAGAAAAGTTCTCTTGTAGCAATGCTTAAGTCCATTCAGATAATGTTAGTTATTGCTACACTCTATGACTACAAAATATGACAAATGGACATGAAAACAGTGTTTCTAGATGGTGATTTAGATGAGGTCATTAACATATCGCAGCCTGAGGGTTTCGAGGTCAGCGAGAGTAAGAGCAAGGCTTGCAAGTTGTTAAGATCCATATATGATCTTAAACAAGTTTCAAGAAGTAGGAATAACTGCTTTGATAAAGTAATCAAACATTTATGTTTTATCAGAACACAGAGGAAGCATGCGTATATCGTAAAGAATAAGGATGTGCTATAGTGTTTTTAGTTTATATGTCGATGATTTGTTACTAATTGGAAACGACATTATGTTGTTACAATCAGTAAAAGCTTGGTTATCCAAGATCTTCTCCATGAAGGATTTAGGAGAAGCGGTCTATATACTAGGTATAAAGATCTATAAAGAAAGACCTAGGAAG
This sequence comes from Allium fistulosum, assembly GCA_030737815.1. Taxonomy (NCBI): domain Eukaryota; kingdom Viridiplantae; phylum Streptophyta; class Magnoliopsida; order Asparagales; family Amaryllidaceae; genus Allium; species Allium fistulosum. The sequence goes on along the minus strand of CM060903.1, from coordinate 695,516,485 downwards.
CCGTTGGGATTGTCCCAATCCCTGTACATAGATACATACTATAATAAAAAGATTCAATATGGAGAATTAAGCGCGGAAATGTTCCGATGCAATCTGGAATTATCATTTCTAAGAAGGACGCTCCTCATATTGATGAGGAAAAAGAGCGTATGAAGATGATACCATATGCATCTACAATCGGTTCCATAATTGATGTTATGTGTTATACTAGATCGGATGTGGCTTGTGTATTAGGATGTGTAAGTTGATACCAGTCTAATTTTGAAGAAAACTATTGAATTATGGTAAAATATATACTTAAATATTCGTGAAATATCAATGACTTATTCCTTATATATGTGAATGGAGACCTTCTTATGAAGGGGTATACAGACTCCAGCTTGCAAAGTGATATCGGCGATAGTAAGTCTGTATCGGGATACAATTTTACTTTAAGCAGTGGGACTGTTAGCTGGAAAAGTTTCAAACAAGAAGCAGTAGTTGATTCCACGATGGAGTTCGAGTACATCATCCTCAACGAAGCAGTTAAAGAAGCAATTTGGATGCGAAAATTTATGAGTGAGGTAGTGGTGATTCCCAATACAGAAGATCCAATGACATTGTTTTGTGACAAAATTACTGCGATAAAGATCGGAATGGAACCTAGAGCGCATAAAAAATCGAGATACATTTTTCAAAAGTTCCACCTTACACTACAAGAAAATTCACTATCTATAGCACAAGTGGATAACATTGTAATGCAACTTGCTATATTTAGTTATTTTTAAGTCATCCAGAACTAAAAATAACACGTTATACACGCTACCGTATAACGTATGCATTTAAAAAAATATATAGAGTGATGCTAAAGTGACCGTAGTTTTTGCTAGTGGCATCGTTAAAAACTGCCGACCGCATTTGAAATTTTTTTTTCGCGGCACATGCTACCGGTGCCTTTGTGCCTTTAGCCCCACTCAAATCGCGGTTAAAAATTTTCTCCTCCCTCTCGTATTTCTTATTCTAGCCTTTAGCACGAAACCCCTTTTCACCGTTTCCACTCCTCCCAAAATCACCACTCTTAGCTAATCCCTTTGAAATTCATACCCTGAAACATTCACATGAAAATCCCTAGTTTCCTCGTTTCTTTGCCAATTTGACCTCCGCTCATTGCATCTAAACTCTCTTCGACCTCCAAATCACCACGTCTGTTCCAGTTGTAGGTATAATACTATACGTTTGCTCAACTTTTATTAGTTCTTCTAATTAAATGCAAATATTTTGATACCTCATGATAATTAATGATTGTTGCTTGATTTCATGACACTTCATGTATGTATGCGGATTCAAGGGAGGAAGCTCGTCATTATGCATGCCTTCGGGATGCTTGCTGTAAACAGGTATTGTTCATAATTCTTTGTTGCTCTCTTTGCCCCTCTCTTTTCGGTCATATTGTTACTAATTGAGGCAGATAGTTTCTCAAATTCTGCAAACAACATGATGGAGACTAAAATACCAGTTTATACATATGTCAACATCACATGGAATATTTTACAATTAGTACTTGGATTTTTGAAAATAAAAAGGAAATTAGCTGTTTGATATTCAGTGGAGCTGCTTATTTGCATTTTCTTTTTGCAATGGCATCCTTATCATGAGGATTCTAAAATTCAACAGAAAAAAAGTTCTAAGAAACAAAAGAAACAGAAGCGATGAGAAGAGGAATACATCAACATTAGATTCTTTATTTTTTGTATACATGTTTATTTATTTATCATTTTAAATGGTTAGGCCATGTTTCTTTAGAGTAAGAAATCTAATTGTTGAACGTTTGATCAGTTTAACTATTTTTGTTTACAGTCACAATTTTGTGCTCCTTTATTGTTTTTATGATATGAAAACATCAAGACTTCAACAAACATAAACAACCAGTTAATGCTTGTTTAATAACATTGACCACTTTTTGGAATGAATAAACAAACGGAATATAAACTGCTTGTTATTGGTCAGCTACTACTAGTGCATCAGCCATCAGCCTAAGGCATGAAATCCCTTCTGTGCAATTAACCTTGGAACATTTGGTTTTTCAACTTATACGGCTTCTTTCTTTCTTTATGATGTAGTCATTGTGATTTTTTCAGTCAAATATTCATCATAACATGAATTTTGCACTTATTAATTTATCTCATAGAAACATTTTCTCGGATTCGTTCTTATATGTATTACGTGGAATATCAAATCCAAGACAGATATGATATTTCAAATTTGTATGTTTAGGCAAGGCAGGCTTTCCTGGTGGGAGACAAACGACCTAGCAATAAACTGAGTGAAAATGGGCATGTGTACAACTACTGATGAAGGCAGCTCAATTCAAAGCTGGAGATACAATACACCGTAAGTGGTCTGTTTTTATTTCATCTTTTAGCCTCTACCGTAACATTGATTATTACTCAATCTTCACATTCTTTTAAAAAAATAGTAAATAAACTTATTTATAGCGGTGTTCAAGTTCTTGATAGCTAAAAACTTTCACATTTAAGTCTCAACGTCTTATTGTTTTGCCATGTTTGGTAGATTCACTGAAATTTATGCATTGGACAATTCTTAACAATTTTCTGTTGTGTTATACTTTTGTTTGCTATTACATATTACAATATTTAACATTTATAATTGGTTTTGTTCAGAATTAGAACACAATATTCTTTGTAATATATGCTTAATGTAGGTTGTTAAGCTTGTAAAAAAATTATTTAAATTTTGTTCATAATTGGTTTGGATTAATGAGGTATTACTGCATTGTAATATGTGTATAGATTATAACTGTACTATTATCTTTAGTTTTGGAGCTTTTTCTGAATTTCATAAGTTGACTAAAATAAATATTTTTTTCTTCTGAAGTGAATGTACAAGTTATTTATAGTACTTAGCATTTTTATGATAGAATATTTTACAATTGTAAAAAAACTAAAAATAGATTATACGTCCTTGGAAAAACCAAACCTTCAGTCAAAATAAGAATAAATGACATAGAAGATTTATATAACTTTTTACTGCAAAAATGGTGTATATATCTATGGTAATTTTTAAAGGAAACTGATGGCGATGCAAATTTAAATACATAGTTTGATGGAAAATGAAAAATGAAAGCTCAAAGTTTGAACTTTACTATGATATAGATATAGTGTTGGGCTTAAGAAAGCCTTTTTAGTGATGTAATAATTTCATCAAATATACAATAGGAACTTAGAGGTGGAGCCTTGGCGCATCGGTTAGGTCATCCGCATGGTGATCTGGCCACCCAAATTTGAGTCCGAAAACAACCTCTTTGCAATGCGAGGGAAAAGCTGCGTACATTATCGACCTCCCCAGAGCCCGCTATCGTGCGGGAGCCTCGTGCACTTGGTTCCACCTTTTTTATACAATAAGAACTTAAATAATGTGAGAAAATCGGTATAGGTTGAGTAAATGAGAATTTGATTTGATTGGTCATTGATCTTCCAAACACATTGATTCTTCTTTTTTTTGATGAAAAAGTGAGCCTCATTACAAGGAAAGCACTCACATTTTATTAATTAGAAAGAAAAATAAAAACTATTAACGTGCCTGATGGGTAATGTTACAAAGAATGTAAGATCATCACATTGGTGATCATTGAAAATGAGAAACCATGAATATATCAATGTATACATGCTTTAGGCACACTACATTAAATATGAAATGCTACTTTGCCGAATGCATCATAATGTAAGTAAATCTGTTCCTACAACTGGGCTAATGCATGGCTGATGGGTTTCGTTTCTGGTTGCTGATGGGATGAAACGTGCCTGTTGATAGTAGAACTGACTAGAAGCAGAACAACGAGGCAGAAGACACAGACCAGAAGGTAGATGAGTCTATGAACTGAAACTAGGTGAAGCTAGCCGCTGTAAATTGCAGAAACTAGTGGCTTAAAAAGTATCTGAAACTAGCAGCTTAATGCACGGCAAAAAAATAGCTGAAGCATGGACTGAAGGAGATGCAAAAATCATGTTGATGCTGAAACCAACCTATGCACTAGCATTGGGCAGTGGAAGTGGAGTGATGAAGCATGGCATAGCAGTGGTTATACGAAGCATGGCAAACAGTTGCCAATGAATGAGCTGAGGCTTGTACTAAAGTTAACCTAAAGCTGACGTGCGGCCATCCTGAAGTGTGTTGTGGCTTGTGCTGAGGGAATGTGATGGGAGAATAAGCTGGAGCTTGTACTTGTAGTGTGGAAGTGAAGGCATGCACATGAAGCTATTGTAGTTGGGGTGGATGTGCACATATCTGCAGCTGATTGATGCACCTTGCTGAAGCTGTATATGAGCGGAGCTGCTGCTGCATAGAATCAAAGTACGCTGCAGAGATGGGCGGCATGCTGTTTAGGGCTTGGTGCACTTCTGAAATGATGCGGGCATGCACAGGAGCGAGCTGCAACTATGTATGTTGCGGCATATGAAGTGAAGAGGCCATGCAAAAGTGTGGACATGCATGCTAAGTGGACATGCACATATGAAATACTGAGTGGTATGCTGCAAAGTCCGATGAAAGCTGCAACATGATATGAACAATGCAAGGAAGCGAGCTGTGCCGTTCATCGATAAGAGTTGAATGATCTGAAAGTGTTGCAGCTACAAAGTCATCTTCGTGGTTAAAAGAGTGGGCATGAGGTTGGATTGAGTGAAAATGATTCTCAACATGCTCAAGCCTGGAGTTGCACATCCTGCTAAAACAAATTGGCACACTTAGCTGAATATGCACAAGATGACATGAACGAGTTAAGACCGGAGCAAGCAGAACTCAAACCCGAGAACTGCACATCCCACACATCTGAACGGGCTGAAGCAAGCAGGGGCATGCTGAAACCGGAATATGCATGAATTGAGCTCCCTAAAGCTAGAATATGCATGGATTGGAATATGCAGATGCAGACTCGGCTGAGAGGAAATAAGGTGATATATGCAGATGGTCTGGAGCGAGTGGATCAGTCAACACATGGCGTAGAAACAAGGTTTTAAATCTCGGATATCGGCCGTGTTTCGTCTCGGAAATTTTAGAGACTCGATCTCGTATCGGGGGAAATCTCAGACGAGATGAGCCCATCTCGGATGTTCGTCTCGGAATTCCATATCGGATCTTAAAGCTCATATCGGAACCATCTCGGGGTATATTATATGTTAAAAATTTATATTGTTCCACAACAATTTTTATGAATGGTGTTAAAAATAATAATAATTTAAACTTGATTTATAAAATCAAGTCATTGTTATTAATCAACTAAAGAACATTTGTATTCAAAAATCATAATATGCTTAAACTAATAGAATAACATAATACAAATAAATTATAGCTCACAACTCATTATCAATGAACATGAATTATTGTTAGACATAAAACATAAATCCAAAACATTAAACAATAACCTAGAAGTAGAACATAAAACACATATATGCATAAGGAACATGCATGTAGAAAACGATGAATATAAAAATGCAAAAGATTGCAGAACATATACGAATATATGATATATGATATATGATATAGACATATCTCATATAGCATGCAAAATGTACACAAAACACTAAAGATTAAACATGATTTTTTTTTCCACGTCTTCTATTCGCATACAAAATACAAAAAAAGAGCTTAATGGTAAACCAAAATAAAACCAGGATTTTACCATTACGAGCATACTATTACTAGCAAAAATAGTTATTAATATCTCGGGTACGGGGTTTCAAAATTTTAGTCCAAAAAAAAACAAAATACCGGTGATATTTTAACATCTCGTCTCGGCCGATATATCGGCCGATATATTCAAAACGAGATTTACAGCGAGATTTGTTGTTTCGTTTCGGGGGGAGATCATCGGCCGAGATTTACGATATCTGAAACAGTGCGTAGAAACGAATGAGGCAGCTGCATTCACTGTGAGGAACCAGAGTAGAAGCTGAAGCAAACGCTAAGGGGGCACGCGAGGAAGATGCAGTTTGCATGAAGCAGTGTAGGAAGTTGAAAACGGCTAGAAAGGACAGAAGGTGCAGCAAATATAAGGCAATCGGGATGCTGCAGCAGACGCTAAGGGGACGCGCAAGGAAGATGCAGTTGGCATGAAGCATTGCAAGAGGTCGAACACGGCTAGCAAGGACATAAGGTGCAGCAAATATAAGGCAATCGAGATGCTTCGATGAACAAACGTTTAGCAAGCACATTGATTCTTAAAATGAATTAAGCAAGGATTATTCCATGTTCACTATTGCTTCGAGTATAAATTGTTCCTAGCATTTTTTGATCATTGTTTTTTTGATGTTATAATTACTACCATGTTTATTATGCAAGTTTAATGTCAAGCCTATTTATGAAGTTTTTACTACTTTATGTGGTATTGGGCCCTAGTCTCTATTACAACACTAAAACTATATTTATGTCTGGCATATTTTTCATGTTTTCTTAAAGTTTTTTAACAATTCTTTTATCTATATTTTACTATCTTTATTTTGTGCATGCGTATATCTGTATTTGTTAATGTTTCTCTCCATAACACGCTCGCGTATATATACATAATATATACATGCACAGGTTTAGTTTTCAATGTTTATGTATGTGAGTATATACACATACATACATCTTGGATATTGTTTATTAGATAAAAGAAAATAAAGATGTGCTAACTTGACGTCCTTAGATTTTTTAACGGAATATCACCATCATCATTATATAGCATGCATGAATCAATTATATATGTGTTGTAGTCAAAAAAAAAAAAGGAGCATCGGCTCATGTACAAGCACACATGACTTTGCATCAATCTGTAACAAAAATGATATCCACGTAGTTTAAAACCCCATCAATTTTTGACTTATGGAAGTGCAAAGTTTCTTTTTGTGCCATATCTGGATTATTTTGCTAAACTGTCTTGATTCCTTTGCTGAAAACATAGCTTGGTAAGTTACATATTCATGCTTTGAACACTTTTATTCGTCATTTCAGTACTAAGTTGGCTTTACCAACACCAACAATGGGAAAAGCAAAGGTTCATTGACCATTTCGACTCTGGAAAATCAACCACCACTGGACATCCCATCTACAAGCTTGGAGGTGTTGACAAGCATGTGACTGAAAGATTCAAAATCGAAGCAGCTGAATGAACACAAGGTCATACAAGTATGCTTAGGTGCTTGACAAACTTAAGGCGGAACATGAAAGAGGCATCACCATTGATATTGCACTGTGAAAGTTCGAAACGACCAAGTACTACTGCACTATCATTGATGCTCCTGGACATCGTGACTTCATTAAGAACATGATTACTGGAACATCCCAGACTGACTATGTTGTTCTCATCCTTGATTCCACTACTGGTGGTTTAGAAGCTGGTATTTCCAAGGATGGTCAGACCCATGAGCATGTGCTGTTGGCTTTCGCTCTTAGAGTGAAGCAAATGTTCTATTGCTGTAACAAGGTAGGTGGTAGAAAATGAAAATGACGGTGGGTTTTTGAATCTTACTAAAACAGAAGAATGGATTTCTGTTGATAGTGTTGCTCTAGTAACTAAGAAATTGGCTGCTAAGGTGAGAGCTTTTATTTGGTTTATTACTGTGTATTAAAAAGCGTGCACAAATTTTTGGTCAATATAGCAAGGCGGAATTTTCAGGATTGGTGGAATGATAGGGAAAAAGGTAGAAACTGAACCTTCTCAAGTATCATGCTGAACCTTCTCACATACCTTTGGTTTTCTGTAGAAAAAAAACAACGCATGAATTTTTTGCATGTGCGAAAAATTAGATATTCTTTTATCGGTTATCTTAAAAATCTACGCTCTAGGAAATACTTCTTCGTATTTTTAGATAAAAAGGGAGCTCTTGTTTTTTGAAAGCTGGAATTGGAGCGGCATGTTCTGTATATTGTTTAATAGGGTTATCTGCAGGGGTACATTATTCATCTATAAATTAGACATACGTGATCAATATCTGGAGGAACATATGTAAATATCACCTCTGTATTAATATTTCACAATAAGTTCCATAAAGCCTCTGTCCACAACGTTTTTGAATTATCGCTGCAATGTTGTAATAGTAGAAGATAGACCTTTGGTTCACGCATGCCCATGCATTTACATTGATATATGTGTTTTTATTCCTTTTCTTCTTCTTCCAGTTACTGTAAATTGTTCATTCCACATGCTGCGGTCAGCTATGCTGTAGGAGTTCTCTTCAGGTGGGTTGTAACATGACTAGGTAAACCCTTCTTTGCTAACTTTTTGAGAACTAATGTATAATTTTATTCATTTGTATATTTTATTTTCAAACTATGTTCATCTACTGAAAGTATGTGTAGTACAGTTGCATGTAACTTCAGCTAATGCATTATCACATTGACAACATTTCAAGAGAAACAATTCCTCAAATTTTTTGCAAACAAAAATCAACAAGTGAGTTTACTGAATTGTTTCTATTCCCTTGTTAAATTTTGAAATGAGAGTTAATTGAGAACTTCTTTGATTGGGATAGAATTGGTGTAAGAAGCAAAGATTTAAAAACGCCTTAAGAGAACATTTTGGGGAAACACAATGGCATTATCGTCTCCAAGGCTTATGGTCCTTGCAACACTATAGGGAATTTGTATTGCATCGCAACAAGTCCATTTCTTTGATTTTCAGGTGATTCATAAAGACTATCTACTCAAATTCTTGATAAAAAACCACATTTTTTATTTTTCTAAATAATCGGTATACACCAATTATTGGTAACTTTAACATGCGGTCTTATTTTGATCGTGTAAATATATATTGAATTAGGGTGTGCTGGAAAGCACTAATCGCAAAAGGAAGGTATTGTCGGAATTTTATGAAATTCGATAAAGTTTATATATATTTACTATTTTTTATAGTAATTTAACTAAGTTGATTTTTTATAAAAATTAATCAAGTTTACAAAAATTAACTAATGTTTACAAAAGTAACCATGTTAAGCAAGTTTTATAAAAATTACACGCATCTATAAAAATTAAGCAAGTTTTATAAAAATTAAACACATTCATAGAAATTAACTAAGTTAACAAAGTTTTATAAAGAAATAACTAAGTTTATAAAAAATAGTCAAGTTTAATGAAAAATTAACTAAGTTGACTAAAAGTTTATAAAAAATAGTCAAGTTTAATGAAAAATCAACCAAGTTGAGTAAAAGTTTATAAAAATTAACTCATTTTTATAAATTTAACTAAATTAACTAAGTTAATAAAGTTTTAGAAAAATAAAATAATTTTCTAAAGTTTAACTGTTTTATAAAATTAAAATAAATTTATAAAAATTAACTAAGTTATATAAAAATTTAACTAAATTAGCTAAGTTTTATAAAAAATAAATAAATTTCTAAATATTAACAAAATTTTATAGAAATTAAATAAATTTATAAAAACTAAGTTTTATAAAAGTTAACAAAATTTGCAAAATTTAACTAAGTTTATAAAAATTAACTAAGTATTTAAAAAACAACTAGTTTATAAAAATCACTAAGTTACTAAAATTTAACTAAATTTTATAAAGTTAACCAAGTTTTATTAATATTTTGACTAAATTAACTAAGTTTGTAAAATTAACTAAGTTTTATAAAAAAAATAACCGAGTTCTATAATAATTAAATAAGTTTATAAAAATTAAATATGTTTTATAAAAATTTAACTAAGTTTCTAAAGAATTTATTAAGATTCATAAATATTTAGCCAAGTTAACTATGCTTTCTCAAAGATAGCAGCACCATTGACCAATTTAACAAAGAAGAATTAGACTTTTGTTTGTGACGCAAAGTCTGAGCATGCGTTGTGAGTCTGAAAGAGAGGTTGACGAGTGCATCAGTGTTGACCATTCTAAGTGGGAACGAAGAATTAACAGTATACATAGATGCCTGTGGTACTGGATTAAGGGCGATTTGGATGCAAAAAGGAAAAGTTGTTGCCTATGCTAGTTGACAGCTAAAGCCGCACGAAAGGAATTATTCGATCCATGATTTGGAGTTCGCGGCGATTGTCTATCTTTGAAGATATGGAGGCACTATCTATTGGAGAGAGGTTTGAGCTGTTTATGAACCATAAATCCATGAAGTACCTTTTCTCTCATTAGGATTTCAACCTTCGTCAGCAATGGTGGTTAGAGTTCTTAGTCTCTTATGATTTCGATATCTTCTACACACCGGGTAAAGGGAATGCGGTCACCGATGCATTAAGTAGAAGATATGCTAATTTGGGAGCAATGTTCTTAGAATGGAAGTAGATAGATTATATTACCGGATTTGATTTCAGGCCTAGCTGCAAGCTAGAACCTGAGATGTTAGCAAGTTTGTCGATCAGACCTACTCTTATAGAAATGATCGGTACTAGTCAGAAGCGATATGCTAGGCTAATGGAGATCATAACGAAGATAGAGGAAGGAACATAATTTGAAGACATGAAGCAATACAAACTCGACCGAGAGGGTTGACTTCGTAAGGATGGAAGACTATTTGTTCATGATGTTGATAGTTCACGAGATGAAGTGTTACGAGAGTGTCACCATTCCAAGTTGACCATTCATCCCCGCGGTAACAAGATGTACCGAGATATGAAACGAACCTGTTATTGGGAAGACATGAAGAGGGATGTTGGGGCATTCATCTCGAAGTGTATGAACTGCCAGTTGGTAAAGACAGAGCAGAAGAAACCTAGTGGACTGTTGCAACCGCTAGAAATTCCTTAGTGGAAATGGGAACAAGTATCAATGGATTTTATAGATGAACTGCCGAGGACTGGAGCAGGGTACGATGGAATTTAGGTCATAGTAGATCGGTTGACCAAGAGTGCGAGGTTTATACTTGTCAAGTTAAGTAAACCGGCATCCAAGCTTAAGGAGTTGTATGTAAAGTGGATAGTACGATTTCATAGTGTGTAAAAGAGCATTGTAAGCGACCGAGACCCGTTGTTTACTAGTGGGTTTTAGAAGAGCTTACAAGAGACGTTAGTGACGGAGCTGCATCTTAGTAGGGCTTATCAATCGCAATCGGATGGGCTGACCAAGAGAGTAAATTGTATATTGGAAAATCTCTTGCGAGCATGCATTATAGGTTTTGGTGGATCATGGGATGATCATTTGTATTTGGTGGCGTTTGCATGCAACAACAGTTACCAGACGAGTATTGGAATAGCTCCGTATGAAGCATGTATGGAAGACTATGTAACACTCCTTCATGTTAGTGGAAAGCGGACCAGAAATCGATACTTGGACCAGATATGATTGGAGAGACATCAGAGAAGATTGAGATCATTCAGCGATGAATGAAAGCTGCTCAGGATCGACAGAAAAGCTATGTAGATAAAACACGATGAGATTTGAAATTTTTTGTCAGAGATATGGTATTTGTGAAGGTTTCTCCTTTAAAGAGTGTAGTTCGATTCGGTAGAAAGCGGAAGTTGTCATCGAGATTCGTAGTTTCTTTTTCGATAATTGAAAGGATTGGCAAGCTAGCATATAGAGTCGACTTACCTCAGAAGATGGCGAGCCTTCATAACGTTTTTCATGTCTTTTATCTTCGGAAGTCTATGCATGACTCAAGCGTGACGATTACACCAGATCAGCTAGAAGATGTTGAGGTAGAACCAGAAGTTTCTATATCTCATAAGCCGGTTCATATTATTGGGTATGATACAAAACAACTTAGGAAAAAGACGGTGAAACTAGTTAAGGTATAATGGAGCAGAATTGATAACGATTGTACGTGGGAGATGGAGGAGAGCATGAGGACTAGGTATTCAGAGCTCTTTGAATGGTAAGACCCAATGTTTATCGCGTCTACTTTCACCATCGTATATTATTTAGATAGGTTAGTATTCAACATGCTAAGGTAGATCACACATACTATTGATTGCATGGTTGGTTTGATATGTGTGATGGTTGTTTATGATTGGTAGGCATGTGTAATAACTATGGTTGCTTATACTTTGGCTTGTTTGGGGATTTCGGGGGCGAAATTTATAAAGTGGGGAGAATGTAATGACCCATATTTTACGTATCGAAAGATTGTAAAATATATTTTACTCATATGAGATCGTATGATTCTATAATTTTGTTTTATGACTTTTAAAGACATTTTACACACTTGTGATTTTTCTTGAATTTCTATATGACCATTTTAACCTTGAAAACCTTGTTTGGGCTATAAATTTTGATAGAAATCGAATTAGGGTGTCAAACCAGGCCCATTGCTTCAGGATAATGGTTTCCCTTTCTGTAAAGTGGTCATAATAAAAAATGGACTTACGGTTAGGAAGTTATGCCTATTTTAAGTTTTAAAAGCTGCTGATCAGAATTATTGTGTAATTAATTAAACATATTAGTCTAATTGGGGAACCGCTATAAATAGAGGGCTAGAGAGTCAAATTAAAACTTTTCCATATCATTCCAAATCAGGTCTAAACCCTAATTAGTCCTAAATTCATCCTAATTCATTCAACTTTCTCTTTAAATCAAACTAGATTGTTGATTAATGATTAGTTCTTCGATTAGAAGCTAGAGATCATCAAATTGAATGATTAGAAGTGCTTTTCATCGTTGTCCAAATTGGATCTACATTCGAATTGGTAGAATTAGGTAATTGGTGAGTGGTTTATACCTTCTCACTATACTATGCATGTTTATATGGTAAAATTATAGGATTTAACATGTTTTAAATTGATTCTTTTTTCCATAAAACCTTTTCTAACTCTACTTACATGTTAATTCATGCATATGATATAGATTGATTAGAAATCACCTTTGTTTATGTTCATATATTCATGGTATATGTAGATTTATGTTAGGGATTGACTTGTTTATCTTATTTCTATGGATTGCATGTTTGAATGGATGAAATTGCTTGTTGTTCTATGTTTGTATGATGTGATTTGATGATGTTTGTTAGTGTTTTGGATGTTTAGAAATATAGGTAGGAGAATTGTGCACATCGGAGGCAAAGATGATCAAAATTGTACGAAACTTTGAAGGGAGGTGTAACGACCCGAATTTTCCATCGTTTGATTTTGAATATTTAAACGTTTTAAATATTGAATTTGGAATATAAATTGATTTTGAATATCAGGTTTTTGGTTGAGATTATAGAATGAATTTAAATTTCAAATATAATGATTTATCGAAATACGGAAATGGTGGATAATTGAATTTTAATTGAATATGAATCAAAACGATTTCTAATGTTGATATAAATTCTATTTGAATTAGAATCAAGTTAATAAGTTTTTAAAAATGAAATTTCAAGTGATTTCGCCAATTTTTGAAATCGCCGATTTAATCGACGTGTTAAAATAGCGATCCGGGGCATAGTGTTGGAATTCAACGAAACTAGTTCCATTGGATCCGTAATAGTGTATTATTATCAGATTTCAAATTTCGTAGCGTTTGAAGTTACTGTTTAGTCGTACGGGATAGAAACGCGTTGAAATTAATATTGAAAATTTAATTTAATAATTGGGTTCAAAAAGTTATCTTCTGCATACGATCGAATTAGGTCCTGGAACTTGTTTCATTGCGTTCGGAATAGGGGTATAACATTAGGAACGTCTAGCGGTATGCCTCAGTAGGAGTTCGATATTTCCCTATATATAATACGAGATATTTTGAATATAAAATTAAAAATAAAAAGTCAACACTATCCATCAGCCGACCTACCCCTGAGACGCACCACCCTACTATCTGCATGCGCCGCTTTCATCAGTTTAAAATTCCGTCTCCTTATTTTTTCTTGAACGACATCAGTTTAAAAAAAAAGAGGGCAATCGAGGGAATCGCGAACGAAGGGCATCGTGCAGACGCGCGTGAGGCGTCGCGGCCATGGCGGGGTCGAGAATGAAGCTAGGGGAGGGTGCGATGGAGGCACGATGCTAGGCTGAGCGATGAAGGGGAGTCGCAACCATGCTTGCGTGCGGCTAAAGCTGGGGAAACTCGACTTGGGCTCATGTGTTGCTGGAGATAGATAGTGATTGGGAGGTCACAATTTGATGTCTGGTCAATGACAGAGGTGCGAGATAATCAACGGTCCTAGTGGTGGCATGTAGATTGAAGTGGTCGCTGTTGTTGATGCTAGTGACGAGTACGTGTTGGAGGACGTGCGGAGTGCGAGCAGGCGACGAGGTGAAGTTGATCTCGATCTGGTGTTTGAAATTTTGGGAAGCAGGTTAGCGCTAACGACGAGTTTAAGGGAGAGGTCAAGGTATTAATTACTGGAATTAAATGGTTAACTATATTATTTAATTTGAAAACCTTGTTAAACAAATTACTTGTTCATACGAGGTCGGAATCGCACGAAACAAGCGGCATCGGAATCATAGCTAAGAATATCACGCAATAAAGTTGGTTTGGGATTTTTGAAGTCAACTGGAATTTTAGATTAAATTGAACGTAGTTCAATTTAATTTAAAATTAAGACGGATTGCAAATTAAAAATCAAGGTGAGTAAATCTCACTCAATTTGGTTGACTGGTTAAATTTATAGCAATTAAAAATTAATTATTGAATGATTGGTTGATTTGATATATTATTATCAGTTGAATGTTATATTATATATAGTAGTATATATATTAGTAGGTTGATATATTTCCCGCCGATTGGAGCGGATGAGACACTGCACGCCCCGCATAATTGCGGATGACCCTATATTACCGCGATATCCCACCTCGAAGCGGCATTGGTATTTTATGTTATATAACATCTGTGGTTGCAGGAAACAGGTTGGAGGGATCCAACTGGATTCCTCAAATATATTGATTGTTCATCATATATAGTGATATATGATGAAATGAAATAATCTATTATAAATTGTTGTGTGATTTGATTGTTTGGATGCTATATTAGCACTGGCCAAATTTTGGTATTATAAATACCATAAATGATATTTTTGATTTAAAAAAACGGGAATTCTAAAGCGATTTTGGAAATGAAAATATTTATATTGAATCTTGGAATTATTTTAAAAGGAATTTGGTTGGATAAAATAAATAATTTGATTTTGGATATTTATTTAGCTATTTCGTAAAAATGGTTTCAAATAGAGGATTTTAAATTGAGAATTTTTAAACAATGGATTTTAAATGAGATTTCTTAAAATATGAAAGGGAAGGCGAAAATGAGATTTTGAATTTATCTGGAATATAATTGGGATTTATCAAGGAATAGATTTCTAAATGGGTTTTGGATAGAAATCGATTTATAAATGGATTTAGTAATATGAATCTGTTATTTACAGAGGAAGAACGGAAAATGAGTTTATAGATTTATAAAAGATGTTTATAAATAAAGTGAAGTGATTATCATTTGA
The DNA here is from genome assembly GCA_030737815.1 of Allium fistulosum. Classification (NCBI taxonomy): domain Eukaryota; kingdom Viridiplantae; phylum Streptophyta; class Magnoliopsida; order Asparagales; family Amaryllidaceae; genus Allium; species Allium fistulosum. The sequence continues at coordinate 695,501,153 of CM060903.1, read as the reverse complement.
TAAATTGGAAATATAAATTCACAGTGCGAATTTATAATGAGGTATAGAATCGATTTAGAAAGAAATAGTGGAATATACTTTGGATTTTGGAAATAGTTGTGAAATAGGAAATGTAAATCGATTTGTGATAAATCGAGAGAGATTTATAAATATAAAATTGGTTATATTGGGATTTCAAAAAAAAAAAATATTGAAAAGTTTGGTTGTTTTAAAAAGGAATTGTTATTTATGAAATTATATAGTTTAAAACTGTTTTAGTATTAAAATATTTCGGAAGTTGGTTTTTTTTTCAAATATTTAATATCAATTGAAATAAATTCTAATTTTTATATTAAGCCTATAAAATCGATTGGTATTATTTAAAAATGAATTGGAAACGAGTTATCGTTGATTATCTAAAAGTGTTTGATATTTTAAATAATTATCTAAACGTGATTTGAAAATAAATTATTATACTTTAAAAATTACTTATCATATATATATATATATAGTGTTTGAAAATGATTGAAATGTGTATATATAAATACTCTCGAGATTTGTAAACCAAGTTATTTAATGGAAATGATTTTTAAGAGGAATCTTAAAATGAATTCTGGGAACTTAAGAAAATCTTCCCAAGTGTTCGATACGTGAACTTCGAAAAATAAATCGAAATTCATAAAGAAGTTATTAATTGTTGAATGGGATTTTAAATAAGTAAAATCGATTTTGGACATTGTAAAAGGGATTTATTAAAAATTCCAAAGATTTATGGAACGAGTTATAATGAGTTGAGAATTTACAAAAGAGGTTGTAAATGTTTTATAAGTTGGTAATAAGGGAAATTTCCTTGTTTGGGAATATAACCATAAAATCGATATAAGTTTATGAATATTCCTAAGTGTTGGGAAGTAAGTAATTTTGAAAAAATATATTTATAAATATTTTCCTAAGTATTGGAGAAAGAAAAATATTTTGGAAATGTTGACCATGGAATGGGTATGTGAGAATATTTCACTAAGGATTGAAATAAGATATGGTCTGAAAAATATCCTGTTATGGATATAAGTTTTGAAATGGTTTTCGAATATTGGAATACGGGAAGAGATTTGAATATATATCTTTGTAAAGATATTTTGAAATAAATATTTTGAAAGATTTATAATATGGGCCTAGTGACTGCTTATGTGTGTAAATTGATAGTTAAATAATCGACTATCAAATTTGGCCAAATTCGTTAATCGTTTCGAAGAGACCGAGATCAGATTTAATTATCCGAAAACCACTTCGATCCGATTTGTGCGTTACGAATTGTGATATCGTGAAGATAATGGAGATGGTGATCTTGAAGGAGATTCAGTTTGTTCAGTCCCAGAACAACTTGTATGAATGAATGTTATAATTGCATCATTGCTTGGAAGGAAGTGTTAGCATTCAAAGAATGAATGCTATCCTTAAGGTAAACGTAGCCTCAAGCCTCATCAATCGGGAAATGACAAAAACAGGACATGCAGCAAGGCCAAGTGAGTCGTTCCCATTAGGGTATGATCATCCTAAGATCTAGACCGGTTACTATCTATTCATGTATGCTCTCGAGGCCCAAAAGGTGGGGTGATCATATTCGGTACTAGTAGTCAAGTGCTAGACCAGTCTTGTGTGGCAGGGGTGCAAGATGTCTTGTCAGACCCCGGTGCATTTTATCTAGAGATGCACCTTCGGAAGGTAGTTCCTTACCTTGTCATAGTATGGAATCCATTCTCCAGTAAGTGCCATACGGTTTTGATTGTGCCCAACTATACTGAAACGAGAGATGCAAGCGTTTCAGCTATTTTCTAGTTTATTTTCTATAGACACTATTATAATATATTTAATGATTTTGATATGAATCGTTTTGGTTATCGTAAGGTAAACACCCGTCGTATTTATGTGTGGCGTGGTCTTACGAGATACCCTGTTTTTTTCAAAGGATTTTGATAATAGTAATAATTCAAATTGAGTGTGTTTCTCACGCTAGTTTTCCAGACTGACTCGGGTGTTATTTTATTATAATGCTCGGGTCAGACCGAGTATTACAGATTCAGGTTAGGGTGCTATGGAGCTCATGAGATGAGCTGGAGGATTTCAAATGTATGTCACGTACTTGATTATATTCTGCTGTGTGTGTCAGACTGTATAGTCAGCACTGGTGAGGACAAGTTATAATAACTGTCATATTGATTTGTTGATTGTTGTACTCTGATGATTGTATGTATATTAACAGTTACAGATTCTTTTGTATAAAAATCTGTTATTACATATTATATTTTATTCCGCTGCGATTGTGAGATTTTGTGTTATTGTTTCTTTTTTTTCCTTCTATCTTTTCTTCTTCACCCCTAATGATCTAGTATTTCCGGCACTCGATTGCTCGGCATGCTATACCGTGAACACATTGATGTCCATTTTCGAGAGTCGAAAATCTCGGGCCATTACATTTGGTATCAGAGCTGTAGGTTAAACGAGAACCTTGGTTTTGGTGGGGATTACTCATTAAGAGATAGGGTCGATAGAAACCTAGAATGAGTTTGAGTGTATTATGGATATGAGCGCATATTTGTTAGTGAATATAAATTGTTTTATATTGTGTTGACTTATCGGTTGAGTGTTTATGAATTCTGATCTGTACGGTCTGGACAATTGTAACGATAGAGGTTCTAAACTCTGAACAAGTTAAATCGACATAGTATTGTTTTAAAGTGGGTAAATGAAATAACTTTACCCAAATTATATTTTGATATAAAAGGAATAATTTTTTGAAATTATTATTGTATATTGGTGTGTTTGGTCGTTATTATAATCAAAAGCCAGATTAAAAAAATTGAAATGGTTTATATAACCAAATAGAAATTGTATAAATATGATTTATTCAATTGAGTAAAGCTAAAATTGGATTCAAACTAGAGTTTGGAAAATTTAATCCTGGAAATTTTTGGAAATGTTTTTCCAAAGTGTTTTGAAATGAATATTAGTAATATTATTTGGAATATTTCTGAATGGAAATTGTTATAAATGGATTTTTAAATTGAGGAAGCACTAAACTCACTTCAGTCATTGGAAAATAATTCTGATGATGATCGCGACATCATCGGTGTTCATTTTCGAGTTTATAAGTGACGGATTGCTACCGCAGTAATCTGATATGAGGATTTTTGTTTAGAAACAAAGGTTGTTTTGGGAATTCGAAAGGAAATTTGTTTTGGATAAAAATCAGGTTTGGTTTAAATTTCAAAAGTGTGATTTGGTATACAAATATATATATATATATATATATATATATTTATAATTTCAGTATGATTTGAAATAAACCGGGCGTTGAAATTCTAAAATCTGTTATCTAAGGGCTTTGTGAAATAAGAAAATAAGTTTTGAACCTATAATTTGAGAAATGATAAATATGAAAGGAAAAATGTGAAATTATGATATAAACTTAAATGGAATTCAACTTAAGTTAAGTTGAATGAATTATATTTTAGAAATTTAACGGATTGTGATTTGGATGGAATTAATAAAGTGAATTAATGAAATAAAATTTAAGTGAAAAACTTTGGAATTGTGAATAAATAAGTTTGAATAGCTTACAAAATTGGGATTAATGGAATAAATATATACTTAAGCTATAAAGTGATGTATAATCTTGAGTTAAAAATTTTAAATATGGATATACTCGAGTAAGCATCGATGAAATAGGATTTGATTGGAAATTTAACCTTGCAAAGAAGATTTAATTTAAAATAAGTTAAATGGAATCAACTCAAGTATAGAATCCATATAATTGAGAAAAATAAGTTGTGAAACTTATAAATTGGAAAAGGGGAATAGAGAAACCAAAATAAAAATGGTTTGATATTTTGGTGAAGGAATAAAAATCCAAACTTGAATTATAAAATGAATTTGAACTCAAGTAAATTAAATGGAGTGATTTTTGATATCAAAATCTAATGGTGAAATATAAAATGGAAGTAAACTAATTAGATGAATTAATTAGTGAACTGGATATTGGAATGAGACTTGAGTTAAATGGAATTGAATAAGAATCAATCTAAAATTGAAATGGAATTTGTTTGCAAGGGAAATAAACTTAAGTTTTATAGTTGAAATAATTGGAAATAAACGAATTAACTTAAGCAAATATATTTGGATGAAAATTTGGCTCAGGTAAATTTATGAAATGATTCATGAATAAAATGTGCATGGATTGGTTTGTTGTTAAATATAAAATTGAGCGAACAAGATTTGTGAATAAATTGAATGTGAATCAATAGAAATTGACTAATTGATTTAAAATCAATTGAAAATGGTTTATAGGCTTAAGTGGTTATTTTATTAAATGAATATCACCGAATTTGCAAAGAAAAATTTGTCGTTTGAAGTAAACGGGAGGAAACAAAATTTGATGATTCAATGGAAAGTGAATAAATTGATTTGGAATCAATTTGAAATAGATATGAATGTAATGTGTGCAAATATGTATTGAATGCAAATAAATTGTTGTGGATTATTAGAATTCGAATAAAAGGTATATAAATCGATTGGAATAAATAATCGAATAATGGAACCTTATAATTGCTTATAAATACATGTTTAGCATGTTGGTTTATGCAAATATTATGTTTAACTAGTTAAATAAAGGAAAAGTTATTAAATTTCATATATCTTTTTATCATTTTTGTCATATTGCAAAAGACTCTCCGTACAAGCAAGATTTTGCCAATTTTTTTTGAAAATTTAGGGTGTTAGAAAATTTTTGTTAACTAAAAATTGATTTTTGAATTGTATTTGAAATAAAAGGTTTTGAATTAGAGATGAAAGCTAATTGTTTTGGTTGGAACTAAAGGATTTAGAAAAGTGAAATATCGAGTTTTAACTAAGTGGGTTTTGAAAAGTTAATGGGTTTGGATCATTCGTCCTATCTTAGCAATTTCGGGGACGAAATTCTTTTAAGAGGGGGGGGAGGGGAATGTAACGATCCGAATGTTCCATCGTTTGATTTTGAATATTTAAATGGTTTTAAATATTGGATTTGGAATATAAATTGATTTTGAATACGAAGTTTTTGGTTGAGATTATAGAATGAATTTAAATTTCAAATACAACGATTTATCGAAACACGGAAATGGTGGATAATTGAATTTGAGTTGAATTTGAATCAAAATGATTTCTAATGCTGATATAAATTCTATTTGAATTAGAATTGAGTTAATAAGTTTTTAAAACTGAAATTTCAGGTGATTTCGCCAATTTTTGAAATCGTCGATTTAATCGAAGTGTTAAAATAGCGATCCGGGGCATAGTCTCGGGATTCGACGAAACTAGTTCCATTGGATCCGTAATAGTGTACTATTATTGGATTTCAATTTTCGTAGCATTTAGAGTTACCGTTTGGTCGTACGTGATAGAAACACGTTTAAATTAATATTGAAATTTTAATTTAATAATTGGGTTCAAAAAGCTAACTTCTGCATACAATCGAATTAGGTCCCGGAACTTGTTCCATTATGTTTAGAATATGGGTATAACATTAAGAACGCCTGGCGGCACGCCTCAATAGGAGTTCGAGGTTTCCCTGTATATAATACGAGATATATTGAATTTAAAATTAAAAATAAAAAGTCAACACTATCCATCAGCCGACCTACCCCTGAGATGTGCCACCCTACTATCTGCACGCACCACTTTCATCAGTTTAAAATCGCGTCTCCTCCTTTTTTCTTGAACGACATCAGTTTAAACAAAAGAGGGCAATTGAGGGAATCGCGAACGAAGGGCATCGCGCAGACGCGCGTGAGGCGCCGCGGCCGTGGTGGGGTCGAGAACGAAGCTGGGGGAGGGCGTGATGGTGGCACGATGCTAGGCTGAGCGACGAAGGGGAGTCGCGACCATGCTTGCGTGCGGCTGAAGCTGGGGAAACTCGACTTGGGCTCATGCGTTGCTGGAGATAGATGGTGATTCAGAGGTCACGATTTGATGTCTAGTCGATGGTAGAGGTGCAAGATAAGCAACAGTCCTAGTGGTGGCATGCAGATTGAAGTGGTTTCTGCTGTTGATGCTAGTGACGAGTACGTGTTGGAGGACGTGCGAAGTGCGAGCAGGCGACGAGGTGAAGTTGATCGCGATCTGGTGTTTGAAATTTTGGGAAGCAGGTTAGCGCTAACGACGAAATTAAGGGAGAGGTTAAGGTATTAATTACTGGAATTAAATGGTTAACTATATTATTTAATTTGAAAACCTTGTAAAACAAATTACTTGTTCATACGCGGTCGGAATCGCACGAAACAAGCGGCACCGGAATCGTATCGAAGATTATCACTCAATAAAATTGGTTTGGGATATTTAGAGTCAACTGGAATTTTAGATTAAACTAAACGTAGTTCAATTTAATTTAAAATTGAGACGGATTGCAAATTAAAAGGCAAGGTGAGTAAATCTCACTCAATTTAGTTGACTGGTTAAATTTATAGCAATTAAAAATTAATTATTGGAAGATTGGTTGATTTGATATATTATTATCAGTTGAATGTTATATTATATATAGTAGTATATATATTAGTTGTTGGATATATTTCCCGCCTATTGGAGCGTATGAGACACTACGCATCCCGCTAAATAGCGGATGACCATATAGTACCGCGATATCCCGCCTCGAAGCAGGATTGGTATTTTATGTTATATAACATCTATGGTTGCAGGGAAACAGGTTAGAGGGATCCAACTGGATTCCTAAGATATATTGATTGTTTTTCATATATAGTGATATATGATGAAAAGGAATAATCTGTTTTGAATTGTTATGTGGTTTGATTATTTGGATGCTATAGTAGCACTGGCCAAATTTTGGTATTATAAATACCATAACTGATACTTTTGCTTTTTTTTAATAGGGAATTCTAAAGCGATTTTGGAAATGAAATATTTATATTGAATCTTGGAATTATTTTAAAAGGAATTGGGTTGGATAAAATAAATAATTTATTTTGGATATTTATTTAGCTATTTCGTAAAAATGGTTTCAAATAGAGGATTTTAAATTGAGAATTTTTAAACAATGGATTTTAAATGAGATTTCTTAAAATATGAAAGGGAAGGCGAAAACGAGATTTTGAATTTATTTGGAATTTGGATTTATTAAGGAATAGATTTCTAAATGGGTTTTGGATAGAAATCGATTTATAAATGGATTTAGTAATATGATCTGTTATTTACAGAGGAAGAACGAAAAATGAGTTTATAGATTTATAAAAGATGTTTATAAATAAAGTGAAGTGATTATCATTTGATAAATTGGAAATATAAATTCACAGTGCGAATTTATAATGAGGTATAGAATCGGTTTAGAAAGAAATAGTGGAATATACTTTGGATTTTGGAAATAGTTGTAAAAGAGGAAATGTAAATCGATTTGTGATAAATCGAGAGAGATTTATAAATATAAAATTGGTTATATTGGGATTTAAAAAAAAATATTGAAAAGTTTGGTTGTTTTAAAAAGGAATTGTTATTTATTAAATTATATAGTTTAAAACTGTTTTAGTATTAAAATATTTCGGAAGTTGTTTTTTTTTCAAATATTTAATATCAATTGAAATAAATTCTAATTTTTATAGTAAGCTTGTAAAATCGATTAGTATTATTTAAAAATGAATTGGAAACGAGTTATCGTTGATTATTTAAAAGTGTTTGATATTTTAAATAATTATCTAAATGTGTTTTGAAAATAAATTTATACTTTAAAAATTACTTATCAGATATATATAGTGTTTGAAAATGATTGAAATGTGTTTATAAATACTCTCGAGATTTGTAAACCAAGTTATTTAATGGAAATGATTTTAAGAGTGGGAACTTAAGAAAATTTTCCCAAGTGTTTGATGCATGAACTTCGAAAAATGAATCGGAATTCATAAATAAGTTATAAATTGTTGGATGGGATTTTAAATAAGTAAAATCAATTTTGGAAATTGTAAAAGGTATTTATTAAATATTCCAGAGATTTATGAAACGAGTTATAATGAGTTGAGAATTTACAAAAGAGGTTGTAAATGTTTTATAAGTTGGTAATAAAGGAAATTTCCTTGTTTGGTAATATAACTATAAAATCGATATAAGTTTATGAATATTCCTAAGTGTTGGGAAGTAAGTGATTTTGAAAAAAAATATTTATAAATATTTTCCTAAGTATTGGAGAAAGAAAAATGTTTTGGAAATGTTGACTATGGAATGGGTATGTGGGAATATTTCACTAAGGATTGAAATAATATATGGTCTGAAAAATCTCCTGTTATAGATATAAGTTTTGAAATGGTTTTCAAATATTGGAACACGGGAAGAGATTTGAATATATATTTTTGTAAAGATATTTTGAATATTTTGAAAGATTTATAATATGGGCCTAGTGACTGCTTATGTGTGTAAATTGATAGTTGAATAACCGACTATCAAATCTGGCCAAATTCGTTAATCATTTCGAAGAGACCGGGATCAGATTTAATTATCCGAAAACCACTTCGATCCGATTTGTGCGTTAAGAATTGTGATATCGTGAAGATAATGGAGATGGTGATCTTGATGGTGATTCGGTTTGTTCAGTCCCAGAACAACTTGTATGGATGAATGTTATCATTGTGTCGTTGCTTGGAAGACAGTGTTAGCATTACAAGAATGAATGCTATCCTTAAGGTAAACGTAGTCTCAAGCCTCATCAACTGGGAAATGAAAAAAACATGGCATGCAGCAAGGCCAAGTAGGTCGCTGCCATTAGGGTATGATCATCCCAAGATCTAGACCGGTTACTATCTATTCATGTATGCTCTCGGGGCCCAAAAGGTGGGGTGATCATATTCGATACTAGTAGTCAAGTGCTAGGCATGTCTTGTGTGGCAGGGGTGCAAGATGTTCTTGTCAGACCCCGGTGCAATTTTTCTGGAGATGCACCTTCGGAAGGTAGTTCCTTACCTTGTCATAGTATGGAATTCATTCTCCAGTAAACGCCATACAGTTTTGATTGTGACCAACTATGCTGAAACGCGAGATGCAAGCATTTCAGCTATTTTCTAGTTTATTTTCTATAGACACTATTATAATATCAGATGATTTTGATATGAATCGTTTTGGTTATCATAAGGTAAAAATCCATTGTATTTATGTGTGGCGTAGTCTTACGAGATACCCTTGTTTTTTTTCAAAGGATTTTGATAACAGTAATAATTCATATTGAGTGTGTTTTCTCACGCTGGTTTTCCAGACTGACTCGAGTGTTATTTTATTATAATGCTCGGGTCAGACCGAGTATTACAGATTCAGGTTAGGGTGCTATGGAGCTTAGAAGACGAGCTGGAGGAATTCAGACGTATATCACGTACCTGATTATAATCCGCTGTGTGAGTCAGACTGTATAGTCCGCGCTGGCGAGGACAAGTTATAATAACTGTCCATATTGATTTGTTGATTGTTGTACTCTGATGATTGTATGTATATTAATAGTTACAGATTCTTTTGTATAAAAATCTGTTATTACATATTATATTTTATTCCGCTGCGATTGTGAGATTCTATGTTATTGTTTCTGTTTTTTTTCTTCTATCTTTTCTTCTTCACCCCTAATGATCTGGTATTCCGGCACTCGATTGATCGGCATGTTATACAGTGAACGTATTGATGTCGATTTTCGAGGGTCAAAAATCTTGGGCCATTATAGGAGGCTTTGGAGTATGGGAAGAGCATAGGGTTCAAGTCGCGTTCTCCAATTCATGAAGTACACATGTCAGCACCGACATGTTTTTACTGGTCCTATGGGTTACCGATTTTGGGGAGAGTGAGAGTAAGAGTAGTGGAGGTTGCCCAAGTTGATGGATTGGCGATTGGATAAGTGGTGGAGACTTGTTTCTAGATCGTGAAATGGCGTGCTTTGAAGTGGAGATTTATTTGTATGCCGAGATGTTTGGAATGGATAAGTTAAGGGTCAAAGCATCTAAGCATGAGGTACTAGAAGCAAGGAAGGAGTGGAACAAAACTCAGCATTAGTTGGCTAAGTAGAGAGATCGGCACCACCATGAAGAGGTTGATACCGACTTTTCATGGTTAGTGTAATGAGAGTGGAACTTCTGCGGAATGGTGTAGAGGTTCTGTAGGTTGTGATGGAGGTGTTGGCTCGTTCGCATCAGGGTTGGATGGTGATGTAACAGCATGATGAAAAGCTAGAATCTTTGGATATTGGTTCTGTTTGGGAGTAGGTTTCGAAGAGGGTTGCTGGGTAATGGAGGGAGTCATAAGACCAGGGAATGTGAAAGGGTTCCTCATGAATAATGGAAACTAGATTGAGCAAGAAGGGCTCGATGTTAAAAAGGAGCAAAGGAAAGCTTGGATTGTTAGATTTTGGTGATACAATATTCTATATTTAAGTAGATCTTAGAGATATTTTAGTCTATGTGGAATTATGACTTAAATTTATTGCCTATTTTATAGATTTGGTAGGTTTTAGAGTGTGATTAATTGCACCTTTTAGAGATTTTGTATGTTTGGTAGAGTGATTAGTTGCCTCTTTTATTGCAGTAGAGAAGGCAACAAATTATCTACATCGCAAAGATTTATGGAAGTATTTAACAGCTTCTTAAACAAGATATTTTATCAAGTCTATTATAAATAGACATGTCCAGGGTTCATAAGATATGTGTGGTAAAAGTGTATTTTGTTGGGTGTTTGGGATTGAGATTTCTTCTCAATTTTAAGTCTCTTTTGTATTTTCTTAGTTGAATCAATAAAAGTTTTTATTTTTGGGGAATTGTTTTTGTTTGCTTTCTTCACTACTTTTTCTTCTAAATCTAATTATGTAGTGATTCCGGAAAATTCCTAACATGGATAAGTATGTGCTAAGGAATCGTTGATGCTTGGAGTGTTTTCTTGTATACTCAAAGCAGGGATATTATAAGTGGGGACGCCCATGGATTGGTAGCAAGGATCTGAATACCCTAGACCAGTGGCTTTGGGTCTAGTGTCCAACTTTAGGGCTATGAGGCACATATAGAGCTTTGGGCTGCGTGATACGAGAGTATGCAGAGAATCGAGATTTCCATTAGTCCCTGGCGGTAAGGAGGCCATACGAGTAACGTCTCTTGGAAAACAAAGGGGAAAAGCCAAATGGCATGACTGAGGCAAAGTAGGAAATTTTGGATAGGAAGGCAGCGGCGTCTATACGGTGTTTTATGGAGAATTCTGTGTTTCATATCATTGCTTGTGAAACATCTGCTTTTGGAATATGGAAGAAATTGGAAGGGATTTATGCAAAAAATTCTGCGATGAATAAGGCATTTTTGATGAGAAGGTTGGTCAATTTAAAATTAAAGGAAGGCGAATCGATTGGTGAACATCTCAACAACTTTCAAGCAATTGTGAACCAATTGGCTGTGGTAAGCTTCAAAGTTGATGACGAAACTCAAGCTTTGATATTAATGAGCTCATTACCTGAAAGTTGGGAAACTCTTGTAGTCACGTTGAACAATTCAAATTCTAGTGGTGTTGTTTCCATGGAGACCGTGGTTAGCAGCCTTCTTAATGAGGAGATGCGGAGGATAAATTCATCGGAAGGAAATGCCATTGAAGAAAAGGAAACTACAAATCCATTGGCAGAGGTCCACCTTGCAAGGAGAGAAAGATGCTCTTTCAAACCAAATACGGATCGAGACTTCATTTGCCATCACTGCAAAAAACCAGGTCATCAGCTGAAATTTTGCAATAAATTAAGAGAAGATAAAGAGAGGATGAAAACTCAAGAAGGAAGCAAAAATAAGCTGGAGGTAGACAGTGATGAGGAGGTAAACTTTGGCATTAGCAATGATGTTCTTTGTGTTGATATGAGTAGGGGAGGAGAGTGGGTGCTAGATTTTGGTGCATGTTTCCATATTTGCAATCAAAGGGAAGCATTCACTGATTATAAGGAGGAAGCATGCAAGGTGGAGTCCACTAATGGTGGAGATCTACATGTTCAAGGCATAGGTTCTGTCAGGTTGAAGATGGATACTGGAAGGTTGGTGACGCTTACAAGGGTAAGGCATATCCCATAAATTAAAATGAATCTTGTTTCTGTTGGACAGCTGGAAGGGAAAGGTTGCGACTTCTCGACTCGAGGTGGAGTAACTAGGGTTTGGAAGGGTAACAGGGAAGTGATGCGTGCGAAGAGGAAAAGCAATAATATTTATTCATTGCTTGGAAAAACCTTAAAGATTGCAAAATCTTATACAAGTGAAGTTGGAGAGACAAGTCTGTCTGAATCAAGGTGGAGTCAACAACGGAAAACCACAAAACCTACTTGGAGGTCTTTGTGGTATTACAAGCAATTCCGATCTTTTGATGATGCGTATATTCGATTAGCGGGCATGCATAGTTTGGAGGGAGGTTTAGCTTTGTGGTGGAGACATTTGTTTCCTTGAATATATTGTTTGGAGTTTGAGGTTCTAGGAGGAGCTTGGATGACATTTATGGAATATTGTATCAAGGTGGAGATTGTTAGATTTTGATGATACAATATTCTATATTTAAGTAGATCTTGGAGATATTTGAGTCTATGTGGAATTATGACTCAAATTTATTGCCTATTTTATAAATTTGGTAGATTTTAGAGTGTGATTAATTGCACCTTTATAGATTTTGTATGTTTGGTAGAGTGATTAGTTGCCTCTTTTATTGCAGTAGGGAAGGCAACAAATTATCTACATGGCAAAGATTTATGGAAGTATTTAACAGCTTCTTAAAGAAGATATTTTATCAAGTCTATTATAAATAGACATGTCTAGGGTTCATAAGATATGTGTGGTAAAAGTGTATTTTGTTGGGTGTTTGGGATTGAGATTTCTTCTCAATTTTAAGTCTCTTTTGTATTTTCTTAGTTGAATCAATAAAAGTTTTTATTTTTGGGGAATTGTTTTTGTTTGCTTTCTTCACTACTTTTTCTTCTAAATCTAATTATGTAGTGATTCCAAAAAATTCCTAACATGGATAAGTATGTGCTAAGGAATCGTTGATGCTTGGAGTGTTTTCTTGTATACTCAAAGCAGGGATATTATAAGTTGGGATGCCCATGGATTGGTAGCAAGGATCTGAATACCCTAGACCAGTGGCTTTGGGTCTAGTGTCCAGCTTTAGGGCTATGAGGCACATATAGAGCTTTGGGCTGCGTGATACGAGAGTACGCAGAGAATCGAGATTTCCATTAGTCCCTGGCGGTAAGGAGGCCATACGAGTTATCATATATTCAGAGCACAATGATGAGTGATAGTGAGTCTTGTTTGATGGATGTTATGGTTGTTTTGGTTGCTTTCATTTAGTGGGCTGTCACTTGGGGATATCATTGGAGTATGTACTGGAGATAGAGATATTTGGACATCCACTATGGTATTCTATATTGTATCTTTATGATATAGTAGAGTAGCATATTATACTATTATGTGCTAACTCTTTGGTTGCAGGGGCATGTCAGATATTGTTAGTGTACTCCTATTCCTTACCATATTTACCTGTATAGTATCTTGAGATTTAAATACCGTTTACACCAGACTGTTGTCTGACCTAAGCTTTTATGTTTTGCTGCTTATTATCTTGGGTACTCTTAAATGAGTAGACTAGATAACAGGTCTAGGTGACACAGTAGCTGTTCGGATGGAAAATTGGATGGATCTATCTCATATTATATACTTATATGGATTCTATGCTTATTGCGCTGTGCAGCACCGAGGAGCCTTACCAGTGTCTGCTTAATATTTGTATTTAAGACAGTTGTTGAATTTGTTTCCGTTGTATAAACTCTACTATTGATGTATCTCTATGGATATTATACTTTGATGATGATTTGTTCACATTGTTATTATTGTCTCTTCTGTTGTATATGTGATATTATATTTTGTCCATGCGCTGTGAAATATACGATATGTTATATGCTGCATTTGTTCATTCTAAACCCTGGTGATCGTCCTATATCGGCCGGGCACAGATGGAGCGCACTATTTATACTCTACTGGTGCCGGTGGTATAGGGCGGTTGTCATAATTTGGCTGGCCATATTTGGTATCATATGGTATAAAAATCTACATAAATCCCTTCATGCAATTATTTTTTATTTAAACTCATTTAAAGTTACATTGATATCATATACCGATGCGTGCAAATATAACTTATATATATATACATTTAAATAATTTCAAACAACTTCCAAACAATAAAAAAATTAAATAATAACTAATATTTCTAAACATAAATTAATTTAATTATTTTAAAATATTTTATAAATTAATTAAATCGTGTGTTTTTTTGGAGAATTCACAAATACGGTTGTGTGACTTAAAAGTGTGAATTTACTCAGTAGTTAATATTGAAAAATTCAAATGTTACCATTCACACGTCACCTTAGCTAGTGGTGTGATAGTTTGACTAAATTCATTGTCTTACATAACTTTTTTATTTAGTAAAATTAGATTTAACATTTTCTAAAGCAGTACCTTTTAGTAATGATTATTTAGACACATTCATTTCGTCATGCCATGTCACTTCAGGATTTATTGAATTTGGTTCTGGTCAAAATTCCAACATCATCCACATTCAACTTGGTTAGTCCATTAACAAACTTCTTGGTTTATTAATAACACTTATCATTAGCTATATTACTTTGGCCAAAGATTTATGGATGTATCAATATCATTTTTCAAAACATCTTGACCATAAATATATCAAATAAAATGTTATTTTATATTGTGATTTATTACTCATGATTGCAACTATTTACAGTTATAATTATATAACATTTCATTTAAGGACTTATTTATATACTTTAAATTAATCACTTAACTAATTATATCACTATGTAACAAAGTATATAATAGAAATCAATTACCTTTATTATGAACAAGATCAGTCACGAGGTTAGTTATATGTAGAAAATTACATAATTACCCTTAGGGCACACCTCTAACTCTATCAGGGAATGCTCGTTCCGATGTGTGAGATAATGACCTTTTACTTATGTTGGCTTGCTTGTTTGAGTTGTCTATTTTGTTATGTTTATGTATTAATTTATGTCTTGCTTGTTGGAATTAATTTCTTTTTTGTGTATTGTGTTATTGATTGCTTATTTTATAATGGTTGATTTTAGTTATTTGTTTATTTGTTTGGTTACTTATTTGTTTGACATATTGTGATTGTTTATAACATATGCTAGGTTACATTGCTTGCTATGTAATGATAATTTTACGATGGAGTAGTTATCCGATGTTGACTTTTAGGGGGATGTACATTAGAGAAAATAGTGCGTTTTTAAGGGATATATTTGATTTAGTCATAACGGGAAAGCATATTATCCTAAGTTAATGAAGACTAGATATTCGGATTGATTAAGAGATGCGAAGATGTTCCTTGAAGATAAATATGAGAGGAATGCAGAATATGGATCTTAAGGCTAGGAATAACACTGGAGGGGGGGTGAATAGTGTTTTTAAGAAATTATTAAATCTTTTTGAGTTTATGTTAATTTGAACACAAATGTATGCAATATTCAGACATAGATATAATCACAGAAACAAACACAGATGTAGAAATAAAGTAAATGCAGTAAAGGAAAGAACACACCGGATTTTATACTGGTTCGGGGTTACCCTACATCCAGTCCCGCACAACCAAGTACGGATTTCTTTTCAAAAGCAATTCAACAATTACAACCCTCGGTTTCAAGGCTACGAGGTACACCCTCCAGAATCACAATCCTTTGGGTAGAGATACTTGATTTCTGGGGCAACAAGTTCACCCAATTGATTTCCAAGGCTACAATCACACCTTTTCTCGCTTGATTGATTTCCAAGGCTACAATCACACCTTTTCTCGGTAGATAGATTACAAAGAAGCCTATAACTCTGAATAGCACTTGGATCTTGTTGAGATAGTGATAGAGAATCAAACCAGAGATAATCTAGTTAGATTCAATGTTGATTTCGGCAGAGTGATGATAGGATTTTGAATAAGAAAATGTGGAAGAAGAAGAGAAGTGAAAAACCAGAAAATCCGATCTTAAATTCGTTGAAACTAACCCCTATTTATAGTAGAACAACAGTCATGTCCATTCGTGAAAGGTTATGGCGAATAGACACTTCTTTTGAAATTCAAATTTTGAAACTAACTGACACTATGTCGACATGGGGTACTAGGGCATGTCAACATCCCAAAGGAAATTTTGATGTTTTGTTTTTCTTTGAAAATAACCTTTATCTTATATTAAAACTATTTTAAACTTTATAAATATACTTGACTACAGAAAAAATACATAGATAAATATAGAGAACAATATATATATATATATATATATATAATTTTATTATAATTTTATATTTAAATCTAAGTATAAATATATTATAATTAAAAGATAGTTTAAAAAAACGAAGTTTAAAAACAAGAATATTTAAGGCTAAAACATCTTTTTGAAAATCATTTGAAAAGATAAGTTTTAAGGCAAAAACATTTTGAAAAGCAATTTTGAAAATCATTCCGAAGTTGTTTTTAAAAACATTTTGAAGTAGTTTTGCAAGATTCTTCCTGTAGAATATCTCATCATATCATGACTCGAGAACTTGTACAAAACTAGGATGTTCGTGGGTTTGTAAGCCACTTGTCGTAGGTTTGTAAGCTACTTGTCGTGGGTTTGTAAGCCACTAAAAAGGTAGAAATGGGTTCCATCCCAAAAGAAAAGTGGAGTGAAGATTTCAGTGCTATTGTGAAGTTTTAACAAAATTCTAGACTCAATACTTATCTTGAAATCTTGAACTCTTAATAATCTTGATACTCATGAGTCTTCAATCTTGATATCTTGAATCTCTATACTGTATAGTCTTCATTCTTGGTACCTACATGGTTAAATCTTGCATATACATATATATCTAAACTATAATGTTAGTATTTATATTTTATAATCTTATTCTAAGGTTGTTGTCATCAAAACCATCAACTCATGGACTAACAATCTCCCCCTTTTTGATGATGACAACCTTTGTTTATAAAATATTACTTCTATCCTAATAACTCCCCCTAAATCTAATAACTCCCCCTAAATCTATGCCTAACTACCCTATTTTATATTTCTCCCCCTTGTCATCAACAAAAACAAACTAACTCCAAACTATATAACTCCCCCTCATTCTTGTACTTAAGTACCTGCATTAATAAACTATATAATAGAGTATATAAGAAATAACTATACTTATAGACATGATATTCAATCAACGATTATAAATATATCAATGTATATTTATACAATCATCAAACCACACCAAGTATAAATCAATCAAAACAACCAATTTCAATCAAAACAAACAATTTAAACAAGGTAATAAAGCAAACAAATTAAACGTTACGGGGAACTTCCACCCATCCTTCTTCTCCGAAAATAGGGTCTGCTTTGATGGCATCCCAATTTTCATTGTCATTTGTGAGAGAGACAGGAGGATGTGCTTCGTTATCATCCTTGTGCAAGGAAGAAATCATCCATCGAATTGCCTCGAAATGCCTTTCTTGTTCCTTGATCATCTGCATTTGACTCAATTCTAAGTGTCGCTGGTTACGAAGAATGAACGAGAGAATATTCTTGAATGAATTAAGAGTTTCTTCAAGATTCTCGGATAAGTTATGAATTGGATTAGCCATTTTTGAAATTGTGAGAAGAATGAGAGATAGAATAGATAAGAAATAATATTCAGTAATGAATTCTGGAAGAAATGGGTATTTATAGGTGTAGAAATTCGTTTGAAATGAATAGACATATGGTAGTTATTCAAATTTCAAATTCAAAAATGAAGTGTCATTTCTGACCAGTACATGTCGACATGGTCAAGGGGGGGATGTCGACATGAAGTAGTGAAATTTGATGACCATTTTGATTTTGTGAATAATTGTGTATATATATATTTATATAATATACTAACATTTATTCAAGAGATAAGATAAGCTAGATAATAGAAAGGAAATTCAATTTCATTGCATAGAAGAGTGATACAATGATTAATCATAAAGAACTATATAAACACTCAAATTACAACAAACTTAAACTAATTCGATATGATATGAAAATATAGAACTAGTTAGAGGATGATGAAGATGAAGATAATCCAAGTTTCTTGCTGACTTTGGAGGAAAACTTGTTCATCTTGGATGATATTTTGTCCAACTTCTTACTAACGGATCTTTTAAGAACCCGTTGATTTTCAACAATAATCTTTTGGTTATTGAGAAGGGTTTTGTTGGTAGGATTGGAGGGATATTCAATACTTTCTAGGGATGTTTCACCTTCTTCTTCTTCTTCTATTTCCATTTCATCTCTTTCTTTCTTCTTCTTCCTCTTCCATTTCTTCATGAACCAAGCGCTCTTCCTTTTTAGCAAGAGTTTCATAAGGTTGAAAAACATATGGGATTTTCATGAGAGAAATGTTTGAGATATTAAAAACTTTTCTTGAAATAAATTCTTCTCCTTTGAAATTTCCTCCAAAATAGTTGAAAATCCGAGTAAGGTAAATTCCATGATATAAAGTGTTTTCTCCCATTTTAAAATTTTTAGGACGAAGTTCATCCAAAATAACTTGCGCCCAATTGATATCATAATTTCCGAAAATAGCAAAAAGTGCTTTGCACACTTTTGAAGTAGGATTGTTAAAATTTCCCGATCTTGGGGTCAAAGTATGTTGTAAAAGAAGATTGACAATTCTTGCTTTAGGACGAAAGTTTCGGTTTTTAAATTCAAAGTTTTCAACTCCTTCAAAAATATGATGAAATGTCTCACGATCATGTTCATCGATTTGAAAACTAGAAAGATCCATTCCCGTGCTTTTGCAATTGAGAATGGTACTCAAAAGATCACAATTCAAAACAATTTTAGTGCCTTTGACACTACTCCAAATTTCATTATCATTTCCTTCATAAAATTCTCGATTGAGATTTGCATAGAAAATTTTAACAAGATTTGGGTAACAAACAAAATCATTTTGAGAAGAATCAACAAGACTAAGAATTTGATTGTTTGCAAAAAGAGTATCAATTTCATAAGAAGCAAAATCTTGAAAAATAGCAAACTTTCCGGGATGGACTTTTCCATAGTTAGCATAATTGATGTATGCTTTTATTGCCTCCGGATTATTGAGGAGTTGCTCTTTCAAGTTTCTGGAAAGTCTCATGGTGGAGGGGTTGCTTGAAGAAGCCATTAAAGTAGAGAGTAGAGAGCTTGAAGTTTTGAAGAGAGAGTTTGAATTTGAAAATGAAAGTGAAAAGTTGTGATAAAAGATAGTGACTAAATAGATTTTTGAAAGACATGTTCTCTGGTCAAAAGATGCCTTTTAAGAGTATTGAATGAAGTGAAAAGGTGGAGGGAAATTCAACCATTTGAATTCAAATTTTGAATTTCAAATTCTGGTACCTATGTCGACATAAGGTTAGGGACCATGTCGACATATGCCTATGAATTTCTATGATTTATTTTTCCTAAGTATTCTAATATATATATACTTATTTATTTTAATGTCAATATATATATATATATATCTGGAGTATTCTTATAATATATTCCAGAAAATATTATTATATTAAAAAATAATAAAAATAATAATAAAATAATAATAAAATTATAATAATAAAAAATAAATTTAAAATTCAATCAACACACCAATTCAAAATCAATCAATCGTCTAATTCTAAGCATGCAATTTCAATCAATTGTATTGTAAATGTGTACCTTTTTCTGAGTCCGTTTCCTTGAATTTGTTGAAGTCGTGAATTGCCGTGAAACACAAATTTGAGTTATCTGTCTTCTGATCATCATCGCTTGAGGACGAGTCTGAGTCATCTAGAGTAGCAGGAAATGCACGCTTCCGTTTCTTTACTGAATCATTGTTTATAGGAGGATTCTGCCTTTCTGGATATGGACAGTCTCTTTTGATATGGCCTGGTTCATCACAGTTGAAGCATTTGACATTGTTTGGCACTACACTCTGATTTCCAGAATTCTTATAGTTGTTTCTTTTGAGATTATTCATCTTTCTATATTTCAGGAATTTCCGAAAATTCTTGGTCATAAATGCTATCTCTTCATCATTATCACTGTTTGAGTCTGATCCGTCGTTTAATGCATTGAATGCCATTGATTTCTTTTCAGATGCTTTGCTTTCTCTTCTCCCGATCATTTGGACTTCAAACGACATTAGATTTCCAATCAATTCTTCTATCTTTAAAGTACTGATGTCATTTGCCTCTTCAATTGCAAGTGTCTTTTGATCCCATCCTGGAGTGAGAGAATTTAAAAATTTTCTGACTTGATCTTCTTCCGAAAATTCCTTTCCCAAGGATATTAAAGAATGCACAATATCTTGAAATCGGCTATACATATCTGAAATAGACTCATTAGTATTCATTTTAAATAACCGTAACTGATTTGTGAGCATGGAAATTTTGGTCTGTTTAACTTTGCTTGTTCCTTCGTGAGTCACTTGCAAAGTATTCCAGATTTCATATGCAGACTTACAAACTGACACTCTATTAAATTCATTTCTATCAAGTGAACAAAACAGAATATTCATTGCTTTAGAATTATTTTCTGCAACAGTCTTTTGCTCAGTGGTCCACTGTGCAAAATTAGTTATGGGTTCAGAATATTCAGTTTGTGTGATATTCCAAGTATCTAATCCTACAGATTGTAAATATATTTTCATCCTACATGCCCAATATGCATAGTTACTGCCATTAAAAAGTGGTGGTCTAGCAGTAGACTGACCTTCTACAAATGAACTAGTGACAGGGATACTAGTGTTAATAACAGTACCAGTGTTGGTAGCCATTTTGAAAACTTTTCAAAATTCAGATTATGAAACTTTTGAAAACCTTGCTCCGATACCAAATGAGAGGAATGCGGAATATGGATCTTAAGGCTAGGAATAACACCAGAGGGGGGGTGAATAGTGTTTTTAAGAAATTACTAAATCTTTTTTAGTTTATGTTAATTTGAACACAAATGTATGCAATATTCAGACACAGATATAATCACAGAAACAAACACAGATGTAGAAATAAAGTAAATGCAGTAAAGGAAAGAACACACCGGATTTTATACTGGTTCGGGGTTACCCTACATCCAGTCCCGCACAACCAAGTACAGATTTCCTTTCAAAAACAATTCAACAATTACAACCCTCGGTTTTAAGGCTACGAGGTACACCCTCTAGAATCACAATCCTCTGGGTAGAGATACTTGATTTCCGGGGCAACAAGTTCACCCAATTGATTTCCAAGGCTACAATCACACCTTTTCTCGCTTGATTGATTTCCAAGGCTACAATCACACCTTTTCTCGGTAGATAGATTACAAAGAAGCCTATAACTCTGAATAGCACTTGGATCTTGTTGAGATAATGATAGAGAATCAAACCAGAGATAATCTAGTTAGATTCAATGTTGATTTCGGCAGAGTGATGATAGGATTTTGAATAAGAAAATGTGGAAGAAGAAGAGAAGTGAAAAACCAGAAAATCTGATCTAAAATTCGTTGAAACTAACCCCTATTTATAGAAGAACAACAGTCATGTCCATTCGTGAAAGGTTATGGCGAATAGACACTTCTTTTGAAATTCAAATTTTGAAACTAACTGACACTATGTCGACATGGGGTACTAGGGCATGTCGACATCCCAAAGGAAATTTTGATGTTTTGTTTTTCTTTGAAAATAACCTTTATCTTATATTAAAACTATTTTAAACTTTATAAATATACTTGACTACAGAAAAAATACATAGATAAATATAGAGAACAATATATATATATATATAATTTTATTATAAGTTTATATTTAAATCTAAGTATAAATATATTATAATTAAAAGATAGTTTAAAAAAACGAAGTTTAAAAACAAAAATATTTAAGGCTAAAACATCTTTTTGAAAATCATTTGAAAAGATAATTTTTAAGGCTAAAACATTTTGGAAAGCAATTTTGAAAATCATTTCGAAGTTGTTTTGAAAAACATTTTGAAGTAGTTTTGCAAGCTTCTTCCTGTAGAATATCTCATCATATCAGGACTCAAGAACTTGTACAAAACTAGGATGTTCGTGGGTTTGTAAGCCACTTGTCATAGGTTTGTAAGCTACTTGTCGTGGGTTTGTAAGCCACTAAAAAGGTAGAAATGGGTTCCATCCCAAAAGAAAAATGGAGTGAAGATTTCAGCGCTATTGTGAAGTTTTAGCAAAATTCTAGACTCAATACTTATCTTGAAACCTTGAACTCTTGATAATCTTGATATCTTGAATCTCTATACTGTACAGTCTTCATTCTTGGTACCTACATGGTTAAATCCTGCATATACATATATATCTAAACTATAATGTTAGTATTTATATTTTATAATCTTATTCTAAGGTTGTTGTCATCAAAACCATCAACTCATGGACTAACAAAATAATGGTGATTCGAGGATTTCGGTGACTAACAGCTTGATAGCCACCGCTGGGAAATCAAAATGATGGGTAGGAAGTCCATTTTAATTTACCATTAAACGAGATCTAATATATGTGTTTTGAAATTAATATAGTAAATTAATGGCTTCCATAAATATCTTAAAATAAAGAGTTTCAATTTTAAAGAAATTTTTACTTCTAAAATTATTATAAAAAGATGTTTTCTCTAAAATTATTTTATATTGGTCATAAAATAATGAAAATATTTTGAGAGGTTGTTTTATAAAAAAATTGTGATATTTTTAGGAAGAATAGGAAGATGGAAGACTTTATTTGAAAATAAAATGTTTTAGTAAATGTTTAGGTTTGGGACCCTCTTCGCTAGCAAATCCCTCTTTGGTATTTTGGATGAGTCATCTCATCATCTGATAAAGGACTCACTATAAGAGGATTTTGGAATCATATTTTTTGACGTGATCTGAAAATTAGAAAAAAAATAGGTTCCATATAAGAGGATATTGAAATCAGTTTTTTCAATGTGATATGGAGGTTGGAACAAGATGGGTTCTGATGTGAGTCATACCAATATATTTTTGGTGCAGTGATAAAAAATGTTCAGAATTTTGATGACTTAATGATGTGAGTGATTAAGATGATCCAAGGAGACAATTTCGATGATGTCAGACTACGGAGTAAAACATACGAGGTGTTCTACAGGACGTTTGTTGAGTTTTGGGGTTGTTATATTGATGAAAATCTATATTTATTAATCCGATCTACGTTATATTGATGATGGTTTAGTTATTATGATGTTGGATGTGTTGTGCTTCAACTAGATCTTTTATTATTGATTGTTGTATTATTGGATGTTCAATTATAATTAATTTTGGATTTGAACTGGAAAAATATTTAATGAATGAAATTGTGTAATTTTGGGGTAAAGATAAATAATAAAAAAAAATTATTTTAATTGAAATTGTGAAGTTTATTATTATTTACAATTTGAGTAAATGGCAATATAATTGATATTATGACGTTTATAGAAGAAAATATTATTATTATTATTGTATGGGTAATAAAATAAAATATAATTTTGGAATAATAAAAATAATATTAAAGAGATGTTTGCAAAAAGATTTTGATTTAAATTATTATTATTTTAAGACAAATAGCAATAAGAAATGAGTTTCGAGATTTAAATAACATATTGTTATTTTTGAGATAAATAGTAATGAATTGGTTTTAAAAAAAATTAAGTGGTTCTAATCAATGACATACCTACCTAAGGCCCGGTGGGGGCCATCAACCCCACTAGATTTTAAAGAAAAAATATTTTTAATTGAAAATTCGACTTACCTTATTTTGCTACCTTCACTTTTCCTACATATTCATATCCTTCTTACTTTCTCCTAATATGAAATCATAAACCCATATCCCCTTCTCTCAAAATATTCTACACGAAAAAAGTTAATTGTTATTGATTTAAATTACATTTTTCCTCTTATCTTCTCATAATACTCTCTCACATTCAAGTAAGATTGGTTCTAATTTATATTTATATGTTTTACTTAAATTGAATTGAATTTTTAACATGATAAATCTATTTATTTTGTTTTTACATTTAGTACTCAACATTAAAACTAATAAAATGATTTAACGCTTCCAAAATACGAAATTTTGAAGGATATTCTTGTAAGGAGTCTTGTTTATGGGTGATATTTCAAGAGAATACACACACACATGATGTGACATTCAAAAACTATGTTATGCAATGATATTTTTCATGGTTTATATCAAATGCTAATATACATGTCTTTTAGCTATAAATGCGTTAGTGTTGGTATAACATATGATGTACTTAAAATAAATAAAAATTCTGCCTCATGGTGTGAAATCTTTATATACGTCCCTCGTTCTAATATATATTATTTTTTTGATGCAAAACAATAATATTATCGTTTGAGAAATAATTTGATGTAAGTTACTATTTTCGATTAAAATACGATGTTTTGAAACATATGAAGTAATTAAAAAATTCTGAAGTATATTATTCTTTTTAAAGAATTATTATTGTTTTGAGATAAAATAAATAAAAATGTTATTATAATAAACTATAATAAAATAATTTTATACTTAAGAGAAAACAATGATTGTAAATATATTATTTGGATGATTGTAAATATGTGATTAACTGTTGATTATAATTATCACATATGTATGTTGTATGACGATGCAATCACGTTTTGATGAGTGCACGCGATATTTTACCCTAATTACTATTAGAAGATGATAGTTAATTAGGGTTTTGACTGATTTGATGATTGATGTTTATGTTACTAATGATGAAGGGTTAGTAGTTTGATGATCGATGTTTGTATTACTAATGATGATTTGTTAGTACACACTTGATGAGATTATGTAGTCTTACTAATATAAAGTAATTAGTACACATTTGTTTGATTTATACTTGCATTGATGGTGTGTTACTAATAGTTGATAATAGTATATATGTAAGTATATATGTTATGAATAATTTGATTGATGTTTGAGGTTGATATTGAGCACTGTCAAATGTATGTGATGTTTAATGGTTGAGTGTGCTATTATTATTATTACCCCATAATTAAGGTGAGTGATTGTTTTGGCTTAGTAGGAGTAGTGTTTCTGCTTATTGGTTGCATGGATGCAATGGTTGTTATGTACTAATAAGTGTTTGGATGTAGGAGAAGAGCAAGAAATAGAACTACGCGTGCTTGATTCCTAATAGGGGTACGTAGGCAATATTTTTCTATGCATTAGCCACCCGATCCCTTAGTTTTGGCTGGGGTGTATAGAAATTGGCACAGTCCAAACATAGTTGAACATTTTTTTTTCTTCCATGCAATTATAAATCTAAAGTTTGGAGTGAAGGAAAGAGCAAAGGTCCGGATATAGGTTGTATCTATAGGATATTATTCGGTATGTTTCTTTTGCATTATGGATAGATTCTCTATTCATTTAATGATTATTAATGTATTGGAAAGAGTTGATGTGATTTGATGTATTAGATTGTATATGATGCCTATAATGTGAAATATGTATATCTTATTCAGTTGTGAGCTTTTCTCTTTTTTCTACATTTTACTTTGATTTTTTTAATAAACCTATGGTCCACTATTTTTAATGTCTGAGATTAGTGTGCAAGCCTATTTTAACGATGTTTGTCATTGATTTCAAATGTTAAAAATAATGGATCGCCATATATCATAAACTACATAATATGATTGCCCCATATATACGATAAAGTTTCGATAACTTCTTTGCACTACATAGCGGAATAAGCAGCGGTAGCTCCATAAACTGACATATATTTGTGTAAGCATAAGCCTCGGGCATGTACTCCGCGCAGCTCCATTCGTTATCATTATACCTATCTCTCAATATACTCATTTAAGTGTATATGATAATAAAGTATAAATAAAAATAACCTTAGGTCAAACAACAATTTGATATGTGCGATCTATAAGCCTAAACCAGTAGATATACATGCGATATGTCATAAATAAAAGCAACATGGTATTGAAAGTTATACCTCAGCAGCTCCTCCATCTAATAAGTTAAAACATAAAAGTAATATATGTTGATCTACTATCCTTAGAATGGGTGTCTACTCTATCTAACTACATACTAGGGAGTCGGAGTATTAGGCTCGATAATATGTACATCACATAAAAAACTACAACAACTATCAAGAAATTAAGCATCTCTCATACTCACAGTGCATTTGGATGATAAAACAATTGACAAACATCATAAGGTCACCGATTACTCAACATCACGGCTCCATCAATGCTCGAACCATTGTCCACATAGACGGGTAAGAGCTAGACCAACATCATTAGGTCTAGGGATACAGATCTACTTAGACAATCCACGGTGAGCATCCTTACCTACTCGGTAACGTCACACCTTTTCAACCCCTAAATGTCGACATTAATACATCCATGGTATTTCTATGTTGAGCATCCAAGTGCTAGAAAGACAGATTGTTACCGTAAAAGAAAAGAAAATGAAAACAGAGCAAGAAAGAAGATAACATAATATCAGAATCTTATAGCAGAATGATAACATAAAATATCAAAAGACAACACAAACTGTCACCCTAATATACACAACATTTCAGAGTAATAATTCAAAATACTATCATCGGCGTGGATAGTTATAACAACTTGTCCTCACAAATGATGATATATACATAACAATAATGCAACGAAAATAAGAATAATACGGTAAAAGAAACATCCAGCTTGACTCCTTGAGCTCTATTGAACATCCAATTAAAAACTTGCCTTTCTCAGACTACTCGAAAGAGCACACAAATTTAGGGAAGACAAAACCACGTGTCAAACATAAGTCTGGTATGAGAAATTCAAGAAATATGTGATCGGTATATAATAGTACTTTTGAGATCGCATGAATGCCGTAATGGTTATCCCCTCAAAAGAACCACACATCTAATAAGTACATATGGTGATATTATAGCTAATGTCTAGGTTAGAATATAAATTAGAAAATAACTGCGCCACTTACATCTCATGATACAATAGTATTGAAGTATAACTAAAACCGCTAAGGTACGTTCGCATAATGAATTTTCCATGAAGACATCCCCAGATATACCAAGGTCAGCCTCCTGACAAGGGTCAGAAACTACATTTTGAGCATCGTATATCCCTAAATAAAATATACCATTAAGGTAAACATAACTGGTCCATGTCCGAAGATGTGATACCGAATATCATTAACTCCCGTCGTCCAACATATCAAAAGCATCTCTAGATATGGAGTTGATATAACTTATGGGTTAACTAAACCCCTCGGCTATTCTCCTACTTTGTTTTCTGCCATTTCCGATGGTGAAGTCACGTTCAGCATCTCTCATATAAGTCTTCATCACTCGAACAGAACACGAATCCCCAAACGGATTCCAACATCTCAAACATATCATGAATTTATATATGGGTTCGAGCATCTCGAATAGATCTTGAATCTCTATATAGATTCTTTCATAAGTCCTCCGATGAATGCTAACGCTGACCTCTTCCTTAGACTTAATCTTAGAATATGCAGTCCAACTCTATAATATCCCACTTCACAACTACTTCCAAAACAAGGAACCCATAAACTACTTTTGAAGTGGTATTGGGTAAGTAAAACACTCACTGGTCCCGGTCTCTTCAAAACTAAATCGATGAATTTCAATTAAACTCAATTCCGGTTCTTTTAGAAGTAACCAAACAATATATAAAGAGGAGTCCTTCTCGAGGGATCTCGTATATATAAGTTCTTAAAGCTAGAGATGTTTTATACTAATGCTCCTCTTCGAGGGTACTCAAATCGTATGAAGCCGTGAAGCTTTTAGATACTTCTCAAGTTAATTTAGCCAAGTTCAAAATAGACGATCATAAATGAAAACCAAGTCTCATATACTTATCACGTTTTCGATCTTTTCAACTTACACTATCCCTAGGTCAAGAGTGAAGCCGGTAGGTTAGAGCACTGTTGCTTCTAAACCCTACTCGAACATCAATCTTAACTCTCACAGATAGACAAGCCCGCTTCATCGGCTTTTAGTGCTAAGTACATGACTAAATACTTTCCATAAATAAGTGAGCACACAAAGCACGATCCAGCCACACAAAGCTCGGTTAAGTCATATAAAGCATGATTACGTCACATAAGCGACTTCAAATCCTTTTTTATTTATTTAATACTTTTATTAGGTAAAATCTCTTTTATTAGTAAAACTTTTTTTATTTAATAAAGCTTCTTTTATTGATCACTACGATTCATTTGTACTTTTTCAGTACTTCAAAAAGTATCCATATATTTATCTCAAATGTTATAAGTGTAACAACCCTGTTTTCGAAGACGTGATATCGGACAAATTTAATTATAGTAAAAAGAATTTGAATTCGATTTTTGGTAATTAGTATTTTGGACATAAGGTTTTATTTAATTGAAATCTAATTAACGATAGATTTCGTTTTAACAAGTTGAAATAATTAATAAAATAATTTTCAAAAGATATATTAAACTAGATAAAGTGTTATTGTTAAATTTAAAATAATTTAGGGTGTAAATAATTAAATATATTTGAAATAGATGAAAAGAAGTTCTATTTGATATTCACTAACATCGATAAAGTTACGAAGATGAATAAATTTATTTATATCAATTCAATAGATAATTAAATTTAAGTGAAACAAGTATTGAATTGAAGTGAGTTGTCGAGATATTGAAATATAACTTGTTGAATAAAGTGTAACCCACTTTAAATTAGATCAAAAGATATTTATAAATATTCGACAAGGATTTATATTTAAACTTTAAATGCAAAGGAGGATAATTGATGCAAAAATTAATTTTAACCTTGACACATTTAAACAAGTCCAGCCCATATAAATCAAAGCCCATTCACCTTATTCCCTAAGCCCTAAGATCCAAGCGGTAACCTCATATTTCCTAATTCCTGTAATCCCCCAAATCTAACAAAAAGAAAGAAAAAAGAACATGCAAATTGGAAATTCGCGACGAACGAAATCGCGTTCATGGGGAGGAGCCACGACGAATGGAATCGCGTTCATGAGGAGGAGCCACGACGAACGGAATCGCGTTCATGGGGAGGAGCCACGATGAACGAAATCACGTTCATGGGGAGGAGCCACGATGAACAAAATCGCATTCATGGGGAGGAGCCACAGCCTCAGTAGCTAGGCGTCGACATCATGGAGCTAGAGAAGGCCGCGCGATCTTCAATGGGACGTGCGCCTATTGGCGATGCTCAATCATCGGCGAGGTCGCGTGGTCTTAGGGTATCAGGTCATGGGCGTGAGTCAGATGGAGGAGGCCTTGACCTAGGCAACGAGCGTGGCGGTATAGAAGCTGAGGCACGATAATTTTTGGCATGTCACCAAGCTTAGCTAAGGCAGTTTTAGGTTGGGCCGATGGTGTTGTTATCGGGCGACGATGTTTGGCGAGGAACAGTCGTTGGACTGCTAGTGGCGGTATTCTTCGCATCGTTAAGGTGGGTTGTTAAACTCACAAATTCTATATCAAACTATTTCAATTCCTATCGTACACCTTGCTTAAATTATGAAATTCGTAAAATATTGGGTAGTGATTGAATGAAAAGATTGAAATAAAATTGCATTTTATAGTTTCTAATTGGGTTGGTGTTTGAATTGGTTGAATTACATGTTTGAGATATTGGATTTGAATCGATGGTTGAAATTGAATTAAATGGTTAAATTAAGGTTATAGACTTATATTGTTCATTGTAAGTTTAGGTAGATGGCTGAAAACACATGCATTGTTTGAGTGATCGGAGTTGTCGGAAGGCAACTTGGATCGCTAAATAATTAAGTATTATGGAATTATATTTTATAGAGCGATGTTGGCTCTAGATGTTGAACTTTCATTGGATTTAATTGCTTGAATTGTTTAAATGTTTTAAACGAATTTCAAAAATGAGGCTTTATCCGTTTTGATCCTTATTGGAAGTTAGTTTATAAAATATATAATTAAATTATATTATCTTCTTTACTTATTGCTTATATTCAAATTTTCCAATTAAGTTTTTTAAAGATAAGTAATATTTATTTACAAAATCTTTTTAAAATTATTATTTATTAGTATATAATTTTGGATATGCTTTAGAGGCAAAAGATAAGATATGGTATTATTTTAGAAAAGTGGCTATGAAAGTAATAAATTCAAATTCAAATAATTTTAGCTATAAAATCTATTTAAATGATTTTAGAAAGAGTTTGAAAGCCTTTGAAATTTTTTACCTTTATTTGTATGTATACATTTAAATAGATCTTCAAAATAAAGTAAGTTATCAATTATGAAAAGTAATGCTTTGTTTAAAATAAATTTAACTAAGATTTTTAAGTTTATAATTAGTTTATGGTTTTAAAGCGTTTATGAAGTAATATTATATATATATATATAGGTTTTAAATAAAGTGAATTATCAGTTATTTAAATATTGTTTTGATTCAAAGACCTAATAAAGGAATTTTATTTTAAGATTCAAAACTTTGTAACTCTTTTCTTTTTATATATAGGAGTTAATGGATTTTAAAAGTGATAAATGTTAAAGTAAACTATAGATAAAGTAATTTAGAAATCATTCCTATATGATAAAATTTTATTACTTACTTTCAAACTATAACCTATTATTGGCTTTAATTGTGTTTTGCCTTTGCTAATTATATACCTTTTTGGTATTTCTTTGATAACTTTTGGAAACATTGTTTTTGAACAATTAATGATTTCACTCGTGTTTCTTTTGAATTTCGTGGTTTTCTATGAAACAAAGAATTTTAATAAACGATTGATTTGTCGGGTGGTATGAGACACTCTGTACAATTCTTTCGATTATTATTACAATTTATTAAATAGAGTTTGAGTGGAAATTACTATATTTTAGTAAATACTTGAATTTACTTTTTGGTATGAGATTGTTAGTTAATTTCTTGTGATTACTCGAGTGACAGTAATTAACACTTAGAGTTGTATTATCTTAGGGTGGTCAGATTTCAGACCGATAGATCCACGAGAGAAGATAACTCATTTTCATTGATCTGAGAATCGATACATTTTTAGATTTGGGTAGGCAGACCTCTTTCGGAAGATTTGTTATGGTGTAAATACGTCTGTCTCTTTCGAAAGGCAGATTTTTACATGCATCATAGGCTATAGATATTACAACATATCAATTTATTTTGTTTTATATAGTTAGACTATGTTTACCTCTTTCGGTAGGTAAATTTGCATAGGACAGATTAAGTACACGGCTGCTCTTTTCTTTGAGCGATGTTCATAGTCTACAGTCTCTTTCGGAAGGCTTCCTTTCTATGAAGCGGGTCTCTTTTGGTAGATTTCGTGTCACTGTATTAAACTGATAGATGACTACCATTATTATTTCATTATTGATGATTATTTCTTCAGAGATTTTTAGTATGGATAATCTGTATCCGTTATGGATCTGAGGAATTTTGAATTGGTTATCACCATATTTTGAGATGATAGTCTATTAAGACTTGATATGTATTTAAGATATGGTGATTTGTTAGATATGCCTTATTTGAGTATTTTTAGGCATATTTTATTTATGACTTATTTGGTTATTATTAAGTCAAAATTTTTATATCTTTATCTATTGAATTGATATGCCTTTTATGAAATTTTTTGGGATTTAGGCATATTTTTAGTTGACTATTTTAGAGTTAAGTCATTTATGGATATATATATATATAGTGAATTTAATTAACATGCCTTATTATAATTGTTTGTTCAGCATATTTTATATGGCTTATTATATTAAGTCATAAAGTTATGATATTAGTATCTCATCTATTATTTAGATATAGTCTGACCCGTTTATTATATACTTGGGTCAGGCCAAGACTTTACAGGTACAGGGACCCATTGACCTTTGGATTTTGGGCTAGCATTGAAGTAGACTATTTTGATAGTTTTAGTTTACTTCATACTTGTATATATTGACAGTTAGGAGTTTATGTTATCTATTATATAGTATTGACTTTGTACTTGATACAAGATTTTGGATATGATGTATATATTTATGTGGGTCTAGTACCGATATTTTGTAGACTCACATTTTATTATATATACAATGATGTATATTATTCTGCTATTATCTGTGACTCTAATTCTAATTTATTTATATTATATACTGTTCTGAATATTTTAATTAGTGTGTTTATTACTTAGTATTAATACTGCACACATCAAATTTTTAGTTCAGATTCTCAAAAAGGTATATAAGACGTATCTGTGTTAGTATAAAGATATATTCACATTCGATCGTCCTTAATAGCTGTATTCTCCAGATTAGCAGACAACGTTACTTGTAATGTTCTTTGTTAAACTAGGCATAACGGTGGGGTCGTTACAGCTTGGTATCAAAGCTGGATTCAGAACATTATAGAATTTAATTGACACGGAGTCGAGATCTAAACCTAGTTAGACTTAGAGTCCCGTCCCTTGGGTGTGCAGGGTAGAACTTAGATTATATTCCTATTTAGGATAAAAATATAAAGGATTATTGGGAATAATCATTGGGATGTATTTGAAAAATCTTTTGATAATACTATATAACTCATTGTTATGAAAATATTGGAAATCGCTTCTGTAAAGAGTGAGGTTTAATGGATATTATAAATAAGTAGATGACTTAGAATTAAATTGTTGTGTCCTGATTTGTTATTGATCAGAGTGCGCAGCGGAAGCTGGAAAATATCTTTCCGCTGAAGGCGATTGTCTGTTTATTTAATTGAAATGTATGTTGTTTGCATAGATGTTTATTTTGTTTATGTTTAGTTTAAATGTGGAATTGAATAAGATGTTATTACTCAAAGAATTTATAATTTCATTTAAATTTGGATGAACCCAATTATTAATTAAAACCAACGATTTCTACAAAATAGAATTGCTGGGGAATAATAAAAATGTCTAAGCAATTAATGGTTATAAAATATAGAATGATGAATAATTTTTATCTAATTAAATTTGGAATTAGAAAATTATAATAAATAAAACTAGATATAATAAAAATTTATTGGTTGATGGATGCATGTTTGTTTTAAAATTGTAAATGATTGTGTAGAATTAATATTGAGTAGGAATCATTATTGAGAGTTGAAATTTGCTCAACAATAAAAATAAGAACTTGCGGTGTCTTCAAAAGTGTAGTTACCGCAAGAAATACTAGAAATTTAAACATATTTAAAATGAAATGTTAATTCATATGCGTGACCAATTAAATCTTAAGATGAATTTAAAATTTTGATGTTTGCTTGAAGTATTTATAAATGCATGAGTGTGTTATGAAATTGCCATCTTTGAATTATTCTTATATGTTAATAACAAGATTAATTGAAGGATTTTAATAAAGGCAAGCATTTATTTAAATTAAAATCTTTCTGATAAAGGATATACATATATGTAAAATTTGATTGTATTATTATAGACAGGAAAATATTTTTTTGAAGTATAAAGTATTAAAGGATACATGTATATCATATAGAAAATAATTTTGTGTTAAATTTCCCGTTGAGTATTTTAAGAATTCTGGTTGATGCGCATGATCAACGTTATCGATAGGGTTCACTAAACACTAGTATGAGACATTCTGACACAGTGTTTTGAGCAATAAAATATTTTCAGAAATAATATTAGCAAGTGTATAATATTTTTGTAAAGAAGATAATTTAGAAAAGTTGTTTTGAAGATAAATAATATTTTATAGAATTATATAAGCTATATTCCGAAAGGAGGTATTTTAAGATATTATGATAAAAATTAAATATGAGAGTGTTCATTATTTGGAAAACTAAATTATTAATCGAAAAAAATGTATATACAAGTTATGGAAGATATTTTGTATAATAATTAGCAAATAATTTTGGAAAGTAAGTTTATGGTTTTGAGAAAAGAAGGAGATTGGAAGAGCTGATCCAAAAGCTCATTCATGTGTAACAACCCAGAAATTTTGGTTATTAGATTTTAAATGTTTAATTAATTTTAAATATTTAAAATAATTGAATTTTGGAGTTTAATAATTTATAATTCAAATATGAGAATAATTAAATATTTGAATTGTGAATTAAATGTCAATTAAATGGATTAATAATTTTATTTAACTCCATTTAACAAATAAATAATATTGGTAAATTCAATTTGTAAATTTATACACAAATATAAATAAATCGGATTTAAATAGTAATAATTAAATATTTAAATATGTAAAATTAGCCTTCCATGGCATAGTCTCAGATTTCGACGAAACTAGTTTCATTAGATCCGTAATACTGAATTATATTACGCCGTCGAATTTCGTAGCAATCCGACGTATCGTTTGGTCGTGCTAGATCGAAACGCGTTGAAATTAATGTCGAAAATTTAATATAACAACTAGGTCCAAAAACCTATCTTATGCATACGATCGAATTAGGTCTCAAAACAAGTTCTATTGTATTCAAAATAGGGGTAAAACATTAGGAACGCCAGGCAGTACGTCTCATTTGGAGTTCGTCAAATTTTAGACGTGAATAGTGTTAGTAGAGAATCCTATATAAGGACCCATACCCTTCATTCTCTTGCCCCAATCCAGATAATAAAACCCTAGCCGCCATTATCTTCAAATCCTAACCCTAGAACCCAATGGCCCATATTCGTTTGAGTCACTAAGGGCCATATTAGGCGAAGTGTTCAACTAGAGCTTTGTGCACGGAAGGGAGGTGAAGGCGATGGACGGTGGATTTGGCCGGAGATGGCCGGTGGCGCCGTGGATTTCATTTTGTCGTGGTCA
Source organism: Allium fistulosum (assembly GCA_030737815.1). NCBI lineage: Eukaryota > Viridiplantae > Streptophyta > Magnoliopsida > Asparagales > Amaryllidaceae > Allium > Allium fistulosum. Next base: position 695,466,307 of record CM060903.1, on the reverse strand, counting down.
GCTTTAGATGGGTTTTGTGCGGTGGTGGAGTGTCGATAGGAGGTGTGGTTGATGTCATTCAACTCGGTGGAGGCGAGGCTACCTACGGCGGGAGGTGGCGGTGGCTGGAGGCTTGGGCGACGGCGGTGGTCGTGTTTAACGCGATGTCGAGTTTGGTTTTTACACGGCCTGGGTGATTTTGAAAGAGGGAGATAAATTAAGGTATTAATGACTGTAATTAAATAATTAATTATATTATTTAATTTGAAAATCATGTGAAGCCAATAACTTGTTCATATTAGGTCCAACTCAAACGCGGTCAGTCGCGTTGGATTCGTAACGACAAATTCTTCGCGATGGAGTTGGTTTGGTCGGATTTGAAGCATGTGAAAATTTGGCTACAATCGAACGTCCGTTCGATTTTAATCCAAATCAGAACTTTTCGGCGAAACTGGAATCAAAGTGAGTTTAACTCACATTCAATTTTATTATATCATATCAATGATGTTATAAATGTTTATTGATTGTTTGGATGTTAGTTAAAATTGTTTGATTGCTTGTTTGGTTGAATTTCCGTTTGGAAAATGGATGACTATAACGATTTGATCTTTCGACGCTCGAAAGTCGACATTAATACGTCCACTGTATCAAATGCCGCACAATCGAATGCCGGAAAACCGAATCATTAGGGTTAAAGAAAGAAAGAGGTAGAAGAAGAAAGAAAGAAAAAGAAACAGAAACAATATCAGAATCTCACATTCGCAGCGGAACAATATATAATAGATAAACGAATAATCTTTAAACAAAAGAACTATATCAGTTCATACAATACATCATTAGAGTTTACAACAACAACACACAACACTAGACAGTTATATAAACTTGTCCTCATCACAGAATACACAACGGATAATACATAATATAAGTGATACGTCTCGCCATCCAGCTCGCCTCTTGATCTCCACAGCATATTTTTCTGACTTCGCTCCAGAACAACTGATAACCTGACTCTAGGCTGCCCGTGTGGAAAATTATGGGCACCCAGAGTTTAGAAAGGGAACAATAAACTCCAGGTTAGTCATGGGACTGGTGTGAGATCTCAAAAACAGTTATTTTCACAAAGAAAATAAAAGAAATTCGCAATGCTTTTGGAAAATGAAACTACTATAAGGCCTCCCGCCACACACACAATGCAAACGCAGAATTGGAGGAGATTTCTCCTTATGATAGTCAAACATGCTTGATACGCAAAATCTTTTTAATATTATCATTAGTGCCTAGTGTGGAAAACATTTCGAAAGTATAATATCAATCTTAGCCAGCATACAACCATTATTGTATGCCTACTATAGCTACCATGTTTTGTGGCAGGTTACCGCCACGCTGCATGGCAGGTTATACAACTAAATCGTACAAGGTTCGTATTGTTTCTTTGGATTTTCCAACAAATGGTCAGGCTAAGGAACTTCCTATGCCACATGGGTACGCCTCTGGAGGGACGTCCCGAGAACTTAACCAGCTCTCTGCCAACACAAGGCCGGATTAGCTTTATACCTAGGTAACTACTACTCGAGTATGCCACCCCCCGGTCGTTTGCGACCTTTATCCAAGGGCCCTCAATCACAAAGCAACAACTACACAGTAAATGAGATTGCAGCAACCACATAGGTAAAGTATCTGGGCTCCATACCATGATACCACCTTTTTCCAGAAGGAAATGACATACCCTAAAGGGTGCGACCCTCAAAACCTTGCCGCATCTTTCCTATTTCGACCATTTCCTGGGTGTGAGGTCCGATGAGGTCTCGTCCACAAAGCTACGCTTTACACGAAAGCCTTGCTTTGATCAACAACACACAGCAGCACTCAGCATGCCACATTACCAAATTGGGAGTATATCACTAATAACCTTCAACTACATAACCTCCGAGCTCGTACGTCTCAGAGAAGGGTGTTAAGCTAAGAGAATAAATCTCCGCCACCAAACAGAAATGTATTTGAAAGAAATCTGCTTTATATCTCAAAGTGTAACATCAGACATACATCCATATAAGTCTGTTCCGGGTTCGAACAGAATCAAAGGCACTTCGTCCAAATAAGGAAGAAGTCCTTGCAAATCCGGGTATCCACAATCCCGATCGGACTCCCCATCACATATGGAGATCTCTATACCGGAGCAACTCAGTGCAGAGACATTCGATAGGTTATCCTATCGTTCTCGCAAACACCCAGTCTTCAACACCGGTCTTCAATTGCGATCCATAACGTTGTATCATTATTCAGAATGGGTTATATGACACAAAGTCCTCTCCCGGCTAAACCGAATAATGAGCGCTTGTTTTAAAAAAAACAAATTCAAGTGCCATCTCTAAGGCAAATATTGAAAGTCGGTTATTTAACTATCAAACAACATTCACAACAATCAAGCCTCAATAATTCCCCCAAATTGTTTATACTGATAGTTGGATATTTTACTATCAAACAATATTCACAATAATCATCCAATCTAAATAACAAACATTTGCACTTCATCACTTTGAAAACCACTTTCCACACTTCATCACTTTGAAAACCACTTTCAAATCACTTTTCACTCGCGGAATAAAATTCCCGATATTATTTATTTCCCTTGGAAATCTGCCAAGTCCGAATATTTTAAAGTAATTTAAATCACTTATCCAAATAACAAACATTTGCAAATCGATTTCCAAATTAATTTTCAACACAAAATCAATTTTTCATTCAAACACCAAATCAATTTTCATATTGATTTCCCAAAGATTTATTTTCCAATACCAAATCAATTATCAAATGGATTTCAAGAAAATTTATCACCTTTTAAATAAATCCCTTTATTCTTTCCAAATTATTTAAAATTCCATTTTCAATAAACTCTTCAACTTTTAAACAATATTATTCAAAACCCATTTATCAATATCTTTTCCCATATTTTGGAAATAATTCGATAAGGTTTCAAAAAAATCAACTTTATGCTTTTAAGTTCCTTCTTTTAAATTCACCCAATTCTTTCAAAAGGGATTTACTTAAAATTTCCTATTTTAATTTCAAAAATCCAATTTTATTTATTTCTGGTATCCAACGATACCAAAAATACATTCGGCTAAATTATAGCCTTCAACAAATTCAATCATCAATATAATCATTCACAGATGTTAGCACACAATACAATACCAAATTTATCTGCTAATAATATTCACATTCAACCAATCAGCCAATTATTTAAGTATTAACTAATTAAATTAACTAGCATCCAGATGTGAGTGAGATTTACTCACCTTGAGTTTAAACGCCGAGCGTTCCAATTTCAAATTAAATCGAGCGCCTTCGATTTAATCTAAAATTCTCGCTTGCCCCAAACATGCCCAGATCTACCCTGCAGCGTAGATCTCGTCGCTGCGATTCCGGCGTCCCCAGTTTTGTCGAATTCTGATAATGTATGCAATAGATATGGAATTAACCTTTGAATACAATTTTATATAAACAAATTTCTATATTTATTTTCATTTACCAAAACAAAATCGTGACCGCACGATAGTAAAAGAAAATCACGGCTGTTATATGCTTCTTCTTCCCTCACGTTACCAGGTAAGAATCGAACCCAACGTCGCCCTTTAGGGTTCGCTCGCCACTCCTCCTCGTCGAGAACGACGTCGATCAGAGACCACCACTTCGAGGAGCATCTCGAGCTTTCCCAAAGCCCAAAATCCGGTCGAACGCGGCACCTCCCTCTCCTCGAATTTCATGAACGAACGCCGGCCATTGAAGCAAGCTTTATCACCAATCCACTCGATAATACAAGATCATAACCATTCAGACTGTAGAGCTCAACGAGTTCATCGATATTCCAGTTGGAAGTTTTCGAAAATATTGTTTGGATCAAGAGATAATTGAGGAACAAAATGGGTCGATTTCGGCCATTAAAAGTATAGAATGGCGGCCGAGAATTATCTCTAGGGTTTGTTGCTTATACGTATATATATGTATACGTTTATATATTAAAATAATAATATATTCACAAATTACTGAACTTTTTAAACAAACTCCAATTGAAACGTGCCGACAGGAATTTATAAGGTTTTACCCGTATTCTGAACACAATGGAACGTGTTTCGGAGGCTAATTTGATCATATACGCGAGTTACGGAAATAAACGATCAATTTTAAATTAAATCAATTAAAATAATTTCTATGCGTTTCGAGCTGCCACGGTCAAATGTCAACTCCGATTGCTACGAAAATTGAAATCCGATAATAACTAACTATTACGGATCCAATGGAACTGGTTTCATCGAATTCCGAGACTGTGCCCCGGAAGGCTATTTTAACTCGTCGATAAATTCGACCGATTTCCAAAATAATCGAAATCACTTAAATTTTTACTTTTAAAATTTTGCTAATTTAATTATAAATCAAATAGAATTCATATTCACATTAGAAATAATTCTGATTCATCCCGAACCAAAATTTGATTATTTACATTATTATAATATTAAATTCCATTATTATTAAATTAATATAAAATTCCAAATTCAACTTATCGACTTTTGATTCCATCCAAAAGCCCAACAACATTATTTAAATCCAAATAGACTTAAAATAAATCTTAGAAACCATTTCATACCCATTTACATCCCGATTCACAATTTATCCCAATTTCAAATATTTAATTATTATTATCCAAATCCAATTAAATCATTATATTTGAAATTATAACCCATTTTTATTACTTCAACCAAACCTTCGTATTTCAAAATCAAATTATAATTCACATTCAACATTTAAAATGAATTAAATGTTCAAAATCTAATGACCAAAATTCCGGGTCGTTACAATGACATATTAAATTGATCGTTATAAGCCCATATGATCATCTATTTATTATCTATAACCATTATTTTGTAGGGAAAATCTTTAGAGAGATCCAAAGGGGGTTTCTCGACCATAAATTATTTATTTATACCCATATGCCGTTATTGATAGTTTATTGAAATTAATTACTGATATTCCCTTTTATAGTTTTAATGTCGTTATAGCGATTTTCGCTATATCGTCATTTATTAAATTTCAACCCAAAAACCCTGTCATATGAACTTGAGCTTGTATTTCCGCTAAAAAGAATATTGAAAATTTATTAATCATTTTGTTTAATGATAGTTTAAATAAATTAATCTTTTAAATTAATCAATTTGAGAGTAACTAATCAATTAAATAGATGATTATTAAAATTGGTTTATCTTTAGATTTAATTAATCATTTTTGCTAATGATGTTTTATACTTAACTTATCGTTTTAACTAATTATTATTTTAGTTTAATTAATTCTTTGAATTGATGATAATGGAGTTTAATTAATTCACTGAACTTGATTAATTATTTTAATTAGTGATGATGGGATTAAATTAATTATTTCAATTAATGATAATTGGAATTAATAATCATTTTAATTAATGATATTTAAAAGTAATTAATCATTTTAAATAATGATATTTGAATTTAATTAATCCTTTTAATTAATGATTGTTTTTGAATTTAATTAATTATTTAACTAATGATTTTTAGAATTTAGTTAAATCAGCTTAATTAATAATGTTTTCATTAAATAAATCATTTAAACAAATGATGCTTTAATTAATCGGTTTGACTAATGAAGTTTGGATTTAATTAATACGATTAATTTATGATTATTTTGAACTTAATTGAGTATTTAATTAATGGAATTTAGAATTACTTATCATTTTAACTAATGATGTTCGAGATTAATTATTTATTTGATTAATGGCTATTTGAATTTAATAAATCCTTTTTAATTAATTGATCTAATAAAGGTGATTAAAGTAAATTAACTAATATAATAAAAATTGCTTTAATAAACTAATTTAATGTTAATAAACTGATTTAATGGAGATTTTAAAGTTAATTTACCAATGTTATAAAAGTGTTTGGAAATAATTATCTATTTTATTGTTTATTTAAAGGGATTTTAAATGTGATTAATTATTTTTCGGGATAATTAATATTGTTTTTAAAAGTTATAAAAAGAATTGGAACTCGATTATTGGGATGTTAAGTTGGATAACCATCTGCGTTTTCGGTCTGATGTTGGTTTAGGCCTTCGGGGTCGTGCACATGGAAAAATTATTCTCTTAACGTTTTAACAATTTGGAACTAATTCTAAAAGTGTTTTACCAATATGGAAATCAAGCCAAAAAGTTCAGTTTGTTTTTAAAAAGAAAAAGTTTGATTCATTTATGGAAGTGAATTATTTCTGTATAGCGAATCACTTATATGGAAACGATTTATTTGTATAAGCACTAAACATCGAAGGAGTAGACTTGTCGCTATTTCAAAAGTTAAGAATAATCGTGTGATATGACTTTGAGGTAACGCTACCTTGACTTGTCCGGTACTATTGTTAACCCAAAAATAGTACATGTTTGAATTCAATGAGTGGTGATAAGTATACAAGACTTAATTTCCATATACGATCGTTAGATGTCCTCAATAGTTGGTATCTCAGCTATCGGTTACTTCAGCCACTTTATTTTGTCACTCTAAGATGATGTGTTAATCATTTGAGCTTTGTTATCCTTTATCAGAAATGACTAAACCCAAAGAGCGAGTGGAGGCCAAGCTATGTGGGGTTGCTCCCATTAGGGTATTTTCACATCCACTCTAGATTGGATTCAGTGTTGCACATTGAGATGTGAAATACTCGGATACTCGGTAACAGTTGGCGGGGTTCGGCTTGGAGGTTTCTGAGAGCCATCGGAGTTCTCAAGTATATTTCTAGAGGTATACTTTCGGTGAGGGGGGAGCACCCTCCTAGTCATTTGTTGGAAAATTTCCTTTCCTTATTTGATTCGAAAACCCTAAATCTGTTTTAGCTTTAAATTGCCACGAGTAGAGCCAACTGCTCATCATGGCATTTAAGTGTTTATTTAGTCCATTCTATCGAGTTTGGACTGCTACTTTATTTAGCCCATTCTTTTGAGTTTGGACTGTTACTTTATTAGCCCATTCTATCGAGTTTGGACTGTTACCTTATTTAGTCCATTCTATCAAGTTGGATTGTTTTCCTTGTTCTATCCATTCTGTCCATTTTGGACTTTACTCGGTTTATTTTCATTCTTTCAAGTCTGGTTTAATATTATTTATGCTCAATCAAATTTGGATTTGTTTCCTGATATTTATTTCTGCTCTTGCCTGTATGGATGTTATTCTTGTGAGATAAAAACACGTTCCGCGTTAGCGGCACTACAAGAAAAAGCATTTTTAGTTGCATTTATTAGTAGCGTTTATTATCAAGTGCAATCAAATAGTTATTTAAGTGCAACCAACTTTTTTACGGAATAGTGTTTATCTAAATGTATCTAATGGAGGGAACAAAAATTCAAGGCGGGACTTAATTTTTTCGTGGCCACACAAAAGCACTTCCTTCCTCTTTTATTTTCATTCACCACTTAAAACTTATTTTTCTTTCTCCCTAAAATAAGCAACCCTAAATCACTTAACATTCTCAAATCCAAATTCATTGGCTGTTCCAATTCATTCATGACCCAATAGTTTTTCATTGTCGATTGAAAGCTACCACCGAAGCTGATAAGCGATGCGAGCCAAACCAGTCAGAACTCTATTGTCGTAAGCACTAAAACAAACAGAGATGCGGTGTGACCTGTTATAGATATGGTGCAATGAGCGAGAAGATTGCCTGATGCTTTTCTGACTGTTCAAGTTCACTATTCAAGGCATCGTGAAATGTTAGAGGTGAGTTTGAGGTGCTCATTAATTCTTTCATGTTAATGAAGAATTTTTTTGGCGGTTTCTCTATTCTGATGTGCTCCTTATAGAACCCATCTATAAAATATCTGCCAAGCAATAAAATATATTACAGTAGTAGGATCTCTAAACTTGTTAAAGATTCACTAGTTTCTTTTAATCCATAAGCATGGGCTGGTTACATTATATTTATGGTATTTTTTTATGGTTAGATCTAAATCCAATCCAGTAATGGAAGGGTGAGGGAATGGTATAATCTAATTGAAAATCGTATTGGCTGACTAGTGTATTAATGATATTTTGCATGTAGTTGCATTCATAGTATGAATGTGTCGTTATTTCTGGGGTAAGTTATCGAAGTAGCACAAATCATTAACATTACTGTTTGGGATTTTGTTCCTTGTACTTACATATGTGTTAAGTTTGTTATGCATCACGATCTACATAAGTATTTTAGTTTTGGAGGTGTGTGAGTTTTCCAAAGATCGTTAAAGTGATTTAATTTTACTCTTGTAAAATTAAAACAACTATACATTGATTTTTAGGAGCATACGTTATTCTTGTTCCAAACCAATCCAGGTTGTCATGTTATTCGTCCAAGTTTACATATTCGATTTTATTTATAAGAATCTGAAATTTTCTAAAAGATTCTTAAGATAATTTAGTTACATGTTATAAGATTGGTACTTCACATTGTTATTAAGATGGTTTGTATACTTTTTGACTGAAGAAGAAATTATGGATACATGCTTAGTGGTAAGAATGGGATTTGGAACATATGCTTCATAAGAAAATTATTAAAATAAATGATCTGCTCATACCTATGGACTTCTAAATCAAAAGCTAATACTGCAATTCAATCTATAGACACTAAAAATTTAATACTTAAAAAATATTAAAAATAACAGCAAATAGACTCATTCAATCAAACCTCTTAACTGAGTAAAAGGAAAACACTGGGTGGTAAATTAAAAGAGAGAAACCAAAAGAATGCTTAGAAGAAGATTCTTATTGGAAGAAAGTTCTTTTGAAGCAAGAAAAGAAATACCATAATAGATCGTGAAAAATTCTTTTTATAAATGGAAGGTTAATTCAGATACATAAAAGAAGTAAAGCAATAATTCATGATTTTCTCTCTATTTGGTTGAGAAAGATCAGAATTTAGAGGAGAATACAAAAGTTGAACTGCATATGAGTATGGGTATTGAGGTATGTTTTTTGTCTTTAGTTTGTATATGAAAATAAAAAACAAAAATACATCAAAGCATTGTTAACTCAAGACATCACCACAACAAAAATTCCATTTCACAACACTGAATAAATATAGTCAATGTATTTTAACAACATTTATCGTTATGTTGTTATATCCACAGTTGTCAAAGATGGGGTTATTTTTACAACATTTACTTAAATGTTGTATAAAACGTTGTAGAAAAGTTAACAATAACAAAATATAAATAGGGTGAAAAAACTAATAAATAATTGAAAAACTATTTACCATGTTTTTTGAATGTTATAAGATAGCCAATTACAACATATTTCAAATATTGTGACAAGTTTTTTTACGATAATATCTATATGTTGTATATCTGCATTTTCAATGATTTTCGTATGTTGTAATTTTATTTCACCAACGTTAATCACCTGTTATAGAACCATCATTCACGTCTTTTGGTAAAAGTTGTGTATTACATTTATACAACTATTTTCGAATGTAATATTTTATATTTTAATCATATTTGTTCAACGTTGTAAATACTAACTAGACAATGTTGTTTAAATGTTAACCAAACTTCATTTACATCAGTTTTTGAATGTTGCAAAACAAAATTTGTACAACTATTTTTAACCGTTATATTTTGTATTACCACCATGATTGTGAATCATTGTAAATAAGTTTTCTACAACATTGCTTTAACATAAATAAAAATACATTTAATTCGTACGATAAACGTTGTGCATAAATATTTTACAACTAATAGAAAACATTGTATATAAATTATGTCAATAGTTTTCACATGTCGTATCTTATGTTTTAACCATATTTATAAAGTATCGTAGCAATGTGTTTATTACAGGCACAAACTGTTATTAAATGTCTATCTGCAACTACGCACAAACATCGTAGAATATGTATATGTACCCATGCACGACAAAATTAATTAATCTATTAAATTTTAATGAGAAATAAGTACATGATACATACCACAATATGTTGGAACAACTAGTCATTTACTAATAGAAAAAACCATTACATGAGCCATCAAAAAGTATTGTGTGGTTTGGAAAGCATACATTATAAAAGAGAATCTAAATATAAATTAAAACAGAAATGCAACTACATTGAACAAAAATATGACAGCAGCAAAAGCCTTCTTACTAGAAGCACCTTTATTCCTGCATTATATGCAACATAAAAGTTTAGTTAAACGCTGATTAGTGTAATGTACTGCGATAATAAAAAACGAGGAGATAAACTATAGGAGAAAAAAAACAAGGTGACTATTGAGAATATCTATGTTAACTTGGCCACTTTCTACGAGCTTGGTCATGCTTCCAACATTTCTAATACATTTGCAAAAATAATCACTATGTAAAAAATAGTTTCCATGTTTGAATTTTACTCCACATGCAATTGTATTAAAACAAAATCGATAATATTATATATCAGTTTAGTATTTTGTGGGCTGCACTAACTGAGCATTGTTATATTGAAAACCAAAGCACACTGTTTAAGTACTACTATAATTTCACACGTCCATTTTTTCCGAAGCAATAATTTTCATATTGAAATTAGTTTATCATCCATTTTCTACGATGTTAATAAAATTTAAATCTATCATTTATCTTGTCTTTTTATGTTTCTTTCTAACTATTGTTTTTGGAAATCATTGATTCTAAAATAGCATTGCTTGAAACTTAAATCATATAACTGCTGCGCATCTTTAAGAGACACAATTTTGTATTTCAAGATTAGAAACATCAAACATCCCTCCCCTTTCAGGAAAATGAGTATTTCCTTCTTTCAATTTCAACTGTGTTTATTGCATGCCTTCTCTAAATACAAACATCACATGACCATTTACTTTTTTCTCTCTCCAAGTAGTTTTACTTATATTGGATTTTATAGTTTATAACAATCTTCTAGCAGTAATTTAAGTGCATACAAATTAACAAAAATTGCAAAACAGTTATTGAACATCGACCATTGCCGATTCTTACTTTAAAATCTTAAGGAATAAGTCAAGTTCCATTTTCAAGAGATAAATGCGTTCTAACAGATATACTTGTCAAATTGGGTTTACTTAACAAAACAAATACTCACACTAACGATGCATGAAAATTTATTAGGTACACAGATGGAACATAACATTATCAAAGAGAGAGAAAGCAAATTACATGACCACATACAGAAAACAGATACAAACAATCCTAAGATAACCTTGAGTTAAGAGCCTAAATTCATGTACTGCAAAAAGATACTTTAAAAGAACATTTGCTGCTTTTGTAAGTCCCAACTGACCAGCTGTCATCTCTCCTTTTCCCTTATTTTTCAAGGTTGTATATAATGAGGTATAATTTGCTAAAAGATTATTTACTGACTTTAATTTATAATTCTGAGAATAATACCATAGTTGACAGAACAATAAAAACATTCAAAATAGGGAAAATTATCTCAAATTTGAGAACCATAAACATCTAAACTTTAATATATAGTTTACCCCACATGCTAAAGTTAATACAAAATAAACGTTTTAAACTGAACTCATTTCACATATTAAATGCAACCTAAATTATTTAACTAATACAACATGAATTTAAAGTAAATATCCCAAATTCATAAGGAATGATAGCTTAATGCATACTCATAACATCAACGTTAACAATAATGAAAACCAAATTTATTGACAAAAAAATATATGTTGGAAATTTATAAATTTACGTTACTGGCCAATAACTTCCTGTTGATCTTTATCAACATTCACTTACCCAAATTTCTACAAGTATCATGACTAGTATTGTTTTGATTTATTATTAATGATAATTAGAAATTTTTAGAAGAAAATACCGTAAATCATAATCAACGTATTATGATCAACCATTCACATAGCAATTATGGTAGCCTAAAATTTTCACATTTACATCGGAATACAATAAGGACTGCACCAGCTGAATCTGTACAAATTCAGATAGCTACTTTGAAAATCTTAAGAATAACCGAAGGAGAGAACACATTACTGGGTAGTAGACCAATTTCTTCAAGTAATATGTTGTTAAAATCTACATGCCTCCATCGGTTATTCTTTTTTTTTCCAACGCTTTTGTTCAGTTTGTGAAAAGCGATGGTGGATGAAAATTTCTGTTTAGAAGAAGAGCGGAAAAAACATGGGGAAATGAAGATAATGGCAACCATCTATGGGTTTTTTATTCAGGTGAATATAGCATTTTTTATAATTCTAAAATGAAAGTCGGGAAACTATTGTAGGCTAACATGTGGAAGAAATATAAAGGTATGGTTTCTCCATCCTAATCCTAATTTAAATAATAGATCTGTAAATGAGTTAATTTAAAGATAATTCTCACATATATGGTTCGATGCAGCCAAAAGAAGTATAACTTTTTTTGGAAAAAACGAACAGTCTCCTTTGTAAAACCTCCTGGCAAAATACAATCACAAAATATATATGTACACGCTCAAAACATGATCGAATTCACAAAAAAATCCCAAAACATGTACCCAATGGGTATAATACCATATATATTCGATATCAGCATAAAAGCGTACCTTCTATTTGCAATTTCAGCGAGCTTACTAAATTTCAATGCAAATGCAAGCAATGAGCATCATAGAATAAATCAAAAGCTCTCGTGTACCCTTTCTGCAAACATTGTATAAGTTCATAAATAGAAGCATAACAATATACTTCTTACAATGAGTTATGTTATGGTTGGTTTTAACGTATCGAAATCACAATATCTCATATGTATTCATATCTAATTTTGAGCAATGATTCAATATGTGTCTTACTTATGTGCTATTGTGTGTAGAGATGATTTGGAAGACATCTCCATGTAGTGTTACTTATAAAATTTATGGTTGGTGATACACCTACTATATTATTCGATATGAGAAAATAGTTTTATGGGAATTGAATAGATTATTGGTTATAAGAACTTACAATGAAGAGGTCTTCAGCTTATATCAATATCCAGTTTTCCAACGGTCTACTACTGATATACTGCAAACCTACAAACATGAAACAAGGAATGCATTAGTATAAACAATCATTTTATCTTAGTTGCCTTTTATAAAATACTAAAAGAGAACCATAAGAATAAGTCCACTAAAAGATACATCTGCAAATTGACATTATTTAAATCATGTAAAATAAAATTAACAATAAAATAAAAGGAAATAATTTACAACTGTCATAATGAAGGTCTATGACATTATTAATGTATGAGACGTGAATGTTTGTATTGATGAGTGCTTGCATTGACATTATTAATCAAATAAAATGGACTTTCAATAAGAACATAATGCTTCCATTGATTAGTGAAAGGAATAATAATTGAACTTCAATTATATTCAGAATTGATTCTCTGGGAAAAGCAACTGAATTTACTCCAATAGGCAAATTGTTTTGACCGGACGTGGGCTCGGTAGGTGCTTTCATTCTTTACTTCTATTGTGTGCTGATAAAGGAACTAAGCTCTCGGTAAAATTAAAAGCCTGAACCGCCCAGAAGCAAGACATTTCAAATCGTATAAAGACAAATACAACTCCCCTAATTTCTTTCATTGGTTATGCAACATCAGTTGACGATCATTCAGATAGAATAATGGCTTAAATGGGTAAATTTCATCGGCAATATAGATTATTTTTTGCTAAGAATTCTAATTAATAGCACCATCAGAATCTTTTTAGGTTAAGTTAAACTACTTGGTTCTCTAAGAACTCAACCATACATCCAAGGTAACAATTTGATTGAATCGACTAAGGAACGCATTAGCATAAACAATAATAGCTATCGTTGCTACTTACAGGAAACAAAATACTTAACAGTAAAAGGTTTTTACTCTTAGTTGCCTCTTATAAAATACTTAATGATAAGTATAAGAATAAATCCACTAAAAGATCATCACTTTGATGATCCACAAAATTTGAATGGCAAATACAAGCAAAGAAAAAGATATGTACAGCCCTTAAGATGATAAAAATGGACAAGAGACTCTAGTAAATGCTAGAAAGATCATTGGAATAAAATGCTGCTGGATTCAAATGGTAGATTTGCTGCCTAACCCAGTGGATAACCTGCAAAAGGAGGACAAGTGACTAAAGAGAGAGGCTATAAGATAGACGTTCATAAGTGATATGTTGCAGCTGGGCTTAAGTGACAAAAGCTGCTGAAATATTGGTATCATATTTCATTTTTGTGTTACATGATTGGCATGCTGATAGAACATAGAGAAAAAACGATGCTGATCGGGAAAATTCAAATGTGATATATGAAGGAAAACACAATCTTAGGATATGTAATGTGCCTAATGGATCTCAGAGGGAGCACGAGGCAGCTGGTTGGCCGTCCCGACTTATAAAAGTTGCAAAGGAAGTAATAGAAGGATGGCTTCCTAGAAGAGAAGATTCCTTTTGGAAACTGAATAAGGTTTATTTAGTTTTACGGTGCCAATTATTTAGTATAGTTCTATCCTTCTTCCTCCCACAACATGAATTTTATTCTTCTTACTCAAAAAATATGCATAACTATACCAAATATGAATTTTACCATGAACTTTATCCTTCTTGCTCACAAAATATGCATAACTACAGCAAACTTGAATTTTACCATGAATTTTATCTTTAAAAAAAATTCACGAATAATGCAACATTAATATTGAACTTGATGCCAGAACCTACTAAGCAACAAATCTAGTGTTAAGTCAATCCAAAATTTGTATATATTTTTTTCGGGCTTTAAAACTTAGATCTTTGTATGTGTTCTTACTAATTTTGAGTGGTTTTTTAAATTCAAAATCAAATTAAAAAGCTGAAGTTGATTAAAAAAAATTTGCTTCACTAAAGTTGTAAATATATGGAATGTAAAAAGAAATGAAATATGAGGTAATATGGTTAAATTATTGGAGTGAAAGCAAATTTGATAATTTAACCTTTCTGTAAATTATTGAAGGTAGGTAATTCCAGGTGTAAGTGTAATTATCCAATTAAATGAAAACTGAGAAATGTGCAAGTTGTAATGGATACTACTAAATAGCTCAAAGTAGAACAAGTGTTTATTCTTGAAAAATTATGGATGGACAATGTGAATTGAGAATTGGAACGAACAATTGGAAAAGATGAATAAGTTTTCTTGACACCTAGTGAATGGTTGTCATCATACATGTAGTCAATAATCTTTTTTTTGGATCTCTATTACTGAATTAAATTAGAAATTCAATAATTATTGTTGTATGGCGCAAGGTCGCATCTAGTGAATAGTTATTGACTTGTAGTTTTAGATAGGATGTATGCTAAAAAAAGAACCATTTAAGAGTCAGCGACAGATGCAAAATTGTGTCTGACAATTGTTTTTGCTAGGCTTTGCACAGAATGCAGCTGATAGACATTGTGTCCATTGTGGCGACCATATAATATTTGATTACCAAAAATATTCAAAATGACCCATTTGTTATTTTATTTCTTAGTATCTTAAACAAGCAGCAGTACGTTTCTTTTTCCCCACTTGAATATCTTTTCCATACAGGCTTATCTTTTCTGTGTAGGCTAAAGCAATGTTTGAGTTTTTGTTTTTCGGATAAGCTTAGATTTTATTAAAAGGAATCAGTTGCTCTTTTTACAACCTACCATGGTACTTCAGTACGACATGTGAGAATGATTACACCGCATCATCTTCCAAGCGTTCTGTCAATAAATCCTTTCTGTGTCCCATACATCCTTAGGATGCTACACTTGTTTGACACCATCATCAATGTAGACACTCGAGCAGATACTTATCTGCATTACATATACCTTTTTATGTCCCATGCATCCCTAGGGTGCTAAACATGTACGATTAAATACATGTTGATCACTAATTTTAAATCAATATTAGTATAGACACTCAAGTGAGTGTGTTTGTATTGCAACAGATATTTAGCGCTTACCCAATTTATTGTTCGCGGTGAAATTCCGAGACTTATGGTAACTGGTTGACCTTGAAATGATTATTAATGGCATAAATTGAACAAAACCCAAGTGCTCTTTGTTATTTAAAAAATTGTTTATTAAAATACAGAAGAATTAAGTGCTACGTGAGGCTTGAAATTGCTTGATGACAGTCATTCACAGTCATTGCAACAAATTATATTGGCAGGTAGAATTTAAGATTTAAAAAATGAAGTACTTGAAAATCAGTCAGTATTTAATTAATTTTACTGAAAACATAATTTGAATTGTTTGAGAAACCATCAACAGAAAAGAGATTAAATTCGAAGTTGCTAAGGGTTCTCACAATCTTCATTAATTTTTAAAACAAGACATGATATTAAGGTCCTATGCATATATCGCCAAAGATTTACATATGTAAACATAAACTTTTTGAACTAGGATCTGTAAATATTGAAAAGTGTACAATAAGAAAGTAAAGTTGAATACGGTTCAAGTAAAGCGATGAACTGAGCAAATGAACCAAGCAGCTACCAAAGTTGCCAACGACATTTTAAAATAATTTCAACAAACTGCATAAGAAAATTAGATAAGCATATTAGAATCGCAAGTTACCTTCTGCCAAAATTGCAGCAAAATTGAGATGTGGGAAATGCAGTGGACTTGAGATGCGCGACAGAGCTTGAGCGACAGAGTTCAAAAGGTCATACCCGATGCGGCTGAGCTTATCGTTGTTCGCCTTGATTAGAGCTGCCGATGGTCGCCTCGATTGATTTTTGAGGCGGTGAGTTTGATGAAGAAAAAAGTTAGGTCAAAATTTGGGGAAGACTGATTTGGAATGATAGCTGTGCTAAAATATTTTTTCAGGCTATATTTGTTTTTTTCATTTAACTTTTTTTTATAAGCAGTATAAAAGATAATTCATTTTATAAGTTTATCATTATACAGATTTGAGATAAAATAGTGTTTTATGTTTAAAAATTTTGGTTTCAGTAAAATTTATGAGATAAGATATATATTTAATTTATGTTACACGTCGGAATGAATAAAAATATATAGTCGTGACCACCATATAAATTTTGTTTACATGTTTACTAATACCATAGATTGTTTTGTTTTTATCAAATAGGCACTCAAATACAATTCGGTTGTTTTTGTCATATGGCGATGAACAACCCTTAGAAATAAAAGTTGCATGATTATTTATCGCAGTACGGTAGTGAACAACCATTGAAAATCAAAGACGCATGGTCATTTAGGACCGAATAAAATATTGAATTTGGTGTTAAGTAGCATATAAAAAAAGATATCTATTAAAAAAAATCTTTGTAACCAAAAGTATAATTTTGGATGCCAATAGTAGCACACTATTTTTTATCAATAAGAATAATTAATATATAATATCTGTTATAAATTCGTAGTTAAAAAAATCAAATTTGTATTTCATGGGATTTTGTAATTTTTTTTTTGAAATGGTACTTTATATACAACATGTCAGTGGGACAACGTAACACATGTCAATAAACGTTCGAATCACGCTACGCAAGTTTCGAACTTGTGACCTCTCGCATCAAAGCCGAATCACTTAACCACTATAATTTTGTAATTTTTTTAATGTTACAAATTTGTGACCGACCATATATTGTATGATGATGATATTATTTATCACAAATATTAGCTTGATTTATGATGGCTTAGCCACTATATGTCATATATATCATTTAAGGTCGTTTTCCATCGTCTTGACCCCAAATTTTAGCTACGTTTCAAATCCATGATATATATGTATGTATGTATGTATGTATAACTGATTTATTACGTTTTTTAAATGGCTTTTTATTGTGTCACAAGTACTTTTGTTGAGCGACAACCTTTCTATGTTAAAAAAACATCATACATCCGAGGAGATTCATAACAAATCTGCTATAGATTTTTCCATCAAAAATTATGCATCATATAACAGCTTTTTCTTATAGTGTTTGGAATATTGAAATTTTGGATAGAAGAGGCATCCGTAGCGAAATTCATGGTGGATGAGATGGAAGTGCCACTCTTTGGAAGTTTCAAACCCTAACTTTTTTTTAGTTAAGCGGACAATGCGTGAATGAGAAGATTTCAAAGACGGTGACTAAATTTAGCTGCATTTTTTCACATGGATAATATATTTTTGAATCTTCTTTTAATCTACCGAGTTTCCCCTTAGGGTGACCAAACTTTGGTTTAAACGAAATAAACCAACGAAATCTAATTGTAAATTAAGTTTTTTTAGAATTAAGTTTGTTAGTCAACCTATAAATTAATTTATCAATTAAAGCAAATTAACTGAACTTTTGTCACATTGTCAAACTTTTTAATAATAAAAGTGGTACTCTATTCAAGCAGGGCACTATTTTGATGTCTCGGGGTTCGAACTCGTGATCTTCATAGAGCATCATATCACTAATCAATCATCTATGTCACATTGTCAAAACTAATGTTTAATAATTTTTAGGTTAATTTAGTAATATATAAAAATAAATTATATATAACATAATTATATTAATACTAATGAAAACACATCTATTATGAAAGGGTGTATTCAAATGGACCATTGTTTTGGCTAAGCAGAACAAACTATAAAGGGTGCATTTTTAAGAAGTTTGAAGTCTATATCGCTTTAGTATATTTTACAATGGTTAAATAGTAAAAATATGATTTTCTTTGTTGTTCTAATCCAGCGGTACTTGATTTGTGATAGTTAGACGTTGACTGAATTACTATAGAACGTGTTATTTCAGTTTGGTATACTTGTGTTTGTGATGTGTGAAAGCGTCGTCGAGTGTTTGAAAATTAAATTTACTTACTATAAATCTATTTTTACCATTGTGATGTGCGTGGAAGGTGTTTACAAAAAGACGTGGAGGATAGGCAGTGGTAGGTGAAAGTTGGTTAAGCACCTTGTTAGGATGAACCACAAAATAGGTCTAACATATAGGTTCGGTGTTGGAAGTTTGGTCATACGTGTGAAATCCAGGAGACGTAGAGTCTCGCTCTTGTAAAACTAACAAATTGCCTGAGCAAAACATTTGAATTTCAATACAAAAGGGTTCGATGATAGAGTGGTTTGACCTTGTGTTCAGGGTAGTCGTACCAATCCGAAGCATGGTGATCTAGCATGAGGAAATGCAATATTCCACAATATACAACGAGAGATTTTTGATGATATCCCATTTGGAGCGAAGTCCAAAGCCATGTAAATTTATGACATGGATTTGGTATATTCCACGCGTCGAGAATGGGAAAACAAGGTGATTAAGTTGATAAGCACCAATTCAGATCCTTTTCATTGAGGTGCACCTTATCGAAAGTAAGTAGATCTAGATCTAACAGGTTAAAGTGATGGAAAACAAAAAATATAGTGATTCAGGAAATTCTTCCGCCTATGTCCACTTTAGGGTTGTTACGGTTGAACCATCAATCACTCAACCATTTCAACCATTCATGCGGTTACCGTCTATAATTGTAACGGTTATGAATGGTTGAAGAATAATCCCGGTTAAGCATACCAACCATACATGATTGTTTTGTATAATATTTAATATTAAAGTATAAAAATTAGTAATTTAAGTTAAAGAAATTGCTTGTACATTAATAATACACGCCTTCATAAACTAATAACATGTGCATGCATGGTCGTTTTATAAACAAATAAATAAGTTTGCAAAAAACAGTTAGAGCTCTATGAATTTATCATCAATAATGCATATAATTGAAAATATATGTATAAGATGCCTCAAAAATGAAATATGACGGTTAACCATCATAAACGGTTACGATAATGATTATAAGAATTTATATCTGTCAATAACGGTTATGGTTACGGTTGGTGGCAATAACGATAGTTACTGCAATCGTAACACCCCTAGTCCACTAATAACATGTCAGCACATTCACTCAACGTCACTTCAGTTGACGGCTGACACTTCTTCAATCCTTCTCAACGAACGACACATCAAACAAGGTTGGCTCAGACGTGACCCGTCCTTAGCTTGACTTTAATACAGCCGCCTCCGATCAGCAATGAAAAAAAGTCAGACAAGTATTGCTTATTCCACGAGTTAAATGGTCATAATACAAATGATTGCAGACACTTGAAGGATGAAGTTGAATGGCAGATCCGGAATGGTCTACTATCATAGTATGTGAAAAGGAGAGCAACAACGATGGAACGGCCACCACCTGCATCCACTGATGACGCCTCAGGATCGAGACAACAACTTGTCATCAATTGATTGGTGTAATGACGAATAAGTAGCAAACTCCACACCAATGCGGATAAGTCTTTTACACATGTACAGGACCGCGAACGATCCTTAGGCATGCTCTGATATGACTTCTAATCGCATCGGTGTAGGTGTTTGCACTTGGACGTCCCTGTTTTACTTTTGTTTTCTGTTTCTCATGTTTAGACTTGATTCTGTTTGACATTTCTGCCAAAAACTTATTTTCAATGAAAAAATGCTACTTTTGATCCCATAACGGTTAAGCCACTTACACATGTACGAGATCGCGAACGGTCCCTAGGCATGCTTTGAGTTGGTGATAAACCGTCGCAACAAACAATCCAGAAACTCACCCGAGCGTGAAATCTGGTATTGATGATGCTAAGTCCCCCCCGGGCACATATAAACTCGACCACGAACGGTCACAACTCGCCTCGAACGGCACCCCTCACCACAAATGACTCGATCGCGAACGGTCGTCATTTGCAGTCATACAAAAATGCTTGATCGCGAACGGTCGCATTCCACCACAAATGACTCGATCACGAACGGTCGTCATTTGCAGTCATATAAAAATGCTTGATCGCGAACGGTCGCATTCCACCTCAAATGGCTCGATCGCGAACGGTCGTCATTTGAGGTCACATAAAAATGCTTGATCGCGAACGGCCGCATTCCACCTCAAATGGCTCGATCGCGAACGGTCATCATTTGAAGTCACACAAAAATGCTAGATCGCGAACGGTCGCATTCCACCTCAAATGGCTTGATCGCGAACGGTCGTCATTTTGAGGTCATACAAAAAATGCTAGATCGCGAACGGTCACATTTCACCTCAAATGGCTCGATCGCGAACGGTCGTCATTTGAGGTCATATAAGATTGTCAAACTCTTTGCAGGTTGTACCACAGATCATCAACAGGATATGAACGTCCAGCTTATGGCATTACAAAACACACATTCCTATTACAAGGCATGTTTTGGGGGGCAAGTGTTAACCCCTCTCTGAACGGCGACTTAATGAATCAAGGAAAGCAAGCGACCTAACGAGATTAAAGGGCGACCTACGACTTACAGCATTCAATAAGCTAACACTGCCATGATCCGGCGACCTACGACTTAACTATTCCCTGCGACCTACGACCTATAGCATCTGGCTTACACGACTCAACGACTTAAGAAGCTACGCGACTTAACGACCTAAAGCATAGAGCGGCTCAACATGGCGCGACCTAACTTCCTAGCGACCTAACTCCCTAGCTTCCTAACGACTTAATGAGAAATCCAAAATTTTAGTTTTGAAAATTTGATATGAGAAATTTGAAAGTTTAAAAAGTTGAAGCTTTAGTTTTGGACTAAAAATTCCAATCTGGAATTTGAAAATACGAAAACGAAAATTATGAAACCTAAAAAATTTAAATTTTGAAACTTAAAATTTTGATAATTCAAAAATTCTAAATTTGAATTTTCAATCGATGAATTTAAAACTTCAAAATTTTAAAAGTTGTAGTTGAAAATTTACATAAAAAATTGAAAATTTTAAAATTGATAATTTTAAATTAGAAAATTTGATAATTTAAAATTTGAGATTGAGCATAATTTAAATATTTAATCCACCATTGTTTAGTACAATTCAATCATTAAATTTGTGTATCGCTCCCATAATATAAATATAAATATATTAATATTCAGGATTTATGATTTTTGGGCATGTTTGGTTGTGGCTTAACAAATTTTTATATTTTGGCGGTAAATGTTTCAGCCAAAACCAATAACTTCGTGGAGAGCATCTCCATTACAATTAAAGCGGTAGATTTTGGCGCGTTCTTGATGCATAAACGACATTTAATTCGGCCACTTAATCATATTCTCTCTGTTCCTAATATATAGTTCGCTTTCCCCAAATTGAACCCCGCAAACGTTCATAAGGTATGCTTTATCTCTCGTCCAACTCCAGGCGCAAAGTTGGTAAATCTTTTTATAATTTCTTCACGGTTTATGGGTTAGTCTTGATGTTAATTTCTGACTGTAGTTTATCATGTTTATTTTTTTTACAAGGCTTACGATTGATTTTTATGCTTTACCTAAAGGTTTATGGTTAATCTTTGCGAGAATCATCGTGAATTTTGATAGTTGGTTTCAAAGTTTAGCAAAATTCTTTTGTTTGATTCAATTCCTGTGTTGAAAGTTAGTTGTTTTCCATCACAATTTCCTCAGATTTTGAGTTAGGAAAGTAAAATAGTTTTCTTATTCGTATTTGAATTGTTCAGAATTTTTTATTTAAACTTAATCTTCTAAACAGTTTTATGTATATACTGTCGTATCTTTGCACTTCAAAATTATTTGGGTTTAAGGGACTAGATTTTGAGTTCCAATGGTTTTTGTTTTATAGTTTACCACACTGTAATAGGAAATATTTTATGTTAAGTATCAACACATACAAATTAGACTTCGATATAGTTCTGTTGTATATTGTAGACTGTTAATGAGTTGCATGTTCAGATTTGATAATCGTTAGTAATTATACCGTTCAATGGTTGCTAGGTTAATATTCAAGTCTTTGATAAATTTTCAGTTGCCATAATTCTTAAGATATTTCTTATGAAATCTTCTGTTAACATGGGAAAAAACTGTTTCAAGAGTGATTTCCTTGATTAAGGATAGCATCTGCCATGCAAAAGCATATGAAGATAACTTCAGTTTCAAAATGTTAACTTTTATTTTTCTTACACATTAATGATACAAAAATTATGATGTTTAAAGCATCCGAAAAGGATAACTCGTTCATCAAAAAGATTGCAACCTTCAGCTGTAGGCAATATTGGAGTCCAGGAGGGTGACAACCAAGATTTGTACTTAGAAGCCTCACTTGAAGCAAGATATATAAACAACACAACTTCAGTTTGTTAATTTATGTTTTTTTTGTATTCAAAGTTTATTCAATAACTGTTGTTACAGAAATAAAAAAATACTGGAAAGCGGACGAAAAGACCACGGCCTTTGCTTTCAAGTTCAACTCTGGTTGATGATGATAATATTCACAAGTCCAGTTTAAATGGTTCACCATTGGCAGATGACACACCGGAAGAAAATAACCATAACAACAAAGATAACAACTTTGAAGTCAAAAAGTTGAACAGAAAAAGGAAAGATATCTAGCATGACAACAAGTTGAAGGAGTCGACTCTGTGTAAAATATGGGTTTCCAACTTGTAAGTTTATTTCTTCTTCTTCTTCTTTATCTTTAATGTTGTTAAATGTATTCTATTTATGTACTTGTTTGCTAAATGGACTAATGTGTTATCTACGATTCATCTTGAAACAATAAAATGCTTTTATGGCATTAGTCCCTTATGTTGGGTCCTGTATTTATGGTTGTATTCTACTTGAAGATATGATGTTTTGTTATTAAAATCACAATATATACTGTCATTTTTTTACATGAACATATCTTCCTATTACGTACATCAATATTCCATGATGTAGTTGTTAAATTTTGGCGACACGATATGTTGGAGTTGAAGAGGAGTGGAGTAGCGAGGCGTAGGAGGAAGCGGCCGGAGTAGCGGAGCTCGGGGGGGTTTCCGGGGGCAAACAGTGCACTATTGTGCACTGCTGCCCAAAACCGGTCGACCGGTCCATTTCTACCGGTCGACCGGTTTTGTCCAGAGAGCAAGCAGTCGACTGGTCCAAAAATGACCAGTCGACCGTTTTTCGGCAGTTTTCCAGTTTCGGGCCTGGGTCTTCTATTTTGCTTGTGCTGATATTGGGGGGTATTTTGGTCATTCGGTTTTGATCTCTACCCTATTATAAATGTTATTTTCAGCTGCCTATTGGAGATATGCTAATCACTTCTAATCTAGGGTTTAATTCTTCTATTAGGGTTTTGGTGAATCCTAATCTCTTCAATCCTATTCTCCACAAATATATTCTAGAGTGATTAGTTGATCATTGTAAACAATCTCTTGTACTCTTTTCATTGGTAATAATAAAAGCTCTCTCTCAAAGTGGACGTACACTAACAAGTTGTTAGTGGAACCACTATAAATCGGTGTGTGATTTACTTATTGTTATTGCTCTTATATATTGCCTATCTCGGTGTTGTGATCGTATCTTGGTTTTGGTTGAGATTGATTTGAGTTATCGATTGGTTGTTTTGCATCGTCTATCGCGATCTAGCTTTTCCGCTGCGTTTGGGAATTGTGTTCGAGCGGTCTCGGATTGGAAATTTCCATAACATTTGGTATCGGAGCTTTGGAGTCGGTAGGTGTCTGTTGAAATGCCGGAATCAGATAATAACTCTAGTGTTCCCTCAATGGTTAGTCCAAGTGGTGTAGCGCCGTATGTACGTGGTTCGTATGCGGCTTCGGGATCGCAATTGGTTATTGATAAGTGGAATGGCGATAATGATTTTGAAAAATGGCAATGGAAGATGAAAGCGGTTCTAAGGAGGAATCGGGTTCATAGGGTGGTGTTTGATACACATTTGTTGCCGGCGGACATATCGGAGGTTGAGAGAGATGAAATGGAAGAGTGGGCATTTACTACACTTCAACTTGCTATGGGAGAGAATGTTATCTCCGAAATTAGTGGTGAGACGACCGCTAAGGGAATTTGGGATAAGTTAGAGGAGTTGTATATGAAGAAGTCTCTAACTAATCGTTTGATCTTGTTGCGAACGTTTTTCACGTATAAGATGAAAGAGGGGAGTTCGCTTAAGGCACACTTGAATGTGTTTGATGATTTGCTAATGAAGATGAAGGCGGTAGATTTGAAGATTGAGGAAGAGCAAAAGGCGATGATATTGTTATGTTCGTTGCCGGACCGTTATACGGGTTTCTCAAATAGTTTGATCTATAGCCGTGATACATTGACGTTGGATGATGTCAAGACGGGTCTTCTTAGTGAGGAGTTGCGAGATCAAATGAAGGAGTTGAGTGTAGGAAGTAGTAGTGCCGGGAATGGTCAAGGTTTGTTTGTGGAGAAGGAACATTGGAAGAAGGATAACCGGGGTCGTTCCAAATCTAGGAATCCCGGTTGGAGAGGAAAGTCGAAGGAAAAGAAAGGCAAGTGCTATATTTGTAAGAAGCCCGGTCATTGGAAGAATGAGTGTCCGGACAAGGAGAAAGGAAAGAAGGAAGTGGCGTCTTCATCGGTTGCGGTGGAGAGTGTTGATAGTGAGGGAGAAGTTGATGTATTGACGGCGGTGGCATCGGATGTTTCGGGTAGCGAATGGGTGCTCGATTCGGGGGCGTCTTATCATATGACGCCTAATAGGAATTGTTTTTCTTCTTTCAAAGCTAGAGAGGGAAATTCGATTGTTATGGGTAATGGTGCTATGTGTAAGTCGAAGGGAATCGGTTCCGTGCAAATTAGGATGTTTGACGGAGTAGTTCGTACTCTCACTAATGTACGCTATGTTCCGGGACTTAGGAAGTCCCTTATCTCTTTGGGGCAATTGGATTCTTTGGGGTGCAAGATCACTATTGAGAGAGATTGCTTGAGGGTTTCGAAGGGGGCGCTTGTGGTTATGAAAGGTGCTAAAGTTCATGGTGTTTATTTGCTTCAAGGAGTGACCATAGAAGGTGAAACTTGTGTTGGCGTTGATAGTTCTCGTGACTTGGATGCGACTAGGTTGTGGCATTTGAGATTGGGTCATGTCTCGGAGAAGGGTTTGGAGATTCTTCGGAAAAGGGAGATGATTGGTGGAGAGAGTTTCAACAAGCTAGAGTTTTGCGAAGAGTGTGTCATGGGGAAGCAAACAAAGGTTTCATTCGGTGAAGGGAAACATGATTCAAGAAGCGTTCTTGAGTATGTGCACACGGATGTTTGGGGACCGGCACCGGTTGCTTCCTTGGGTGGAGCAAAGTATTACATTTCCTTTATTGATGATTTTTCTCGCAAAGTTTGGGTGTATGTAATGAAGGCCAAGTCGGAGGCATTTGCTAAGTTCAAAGTATGGAAGGCTCTTGTTGAGAATGAGAGTGGTAAATCTTTGAAGGTTCTTAGGTCCGATAATGGCGGGGAGTATGTTTCCGGAGAATTCTTAGATTATTGCAAGCATCATGGCATTCGGAGACATTTTACTACACCGGGAGATCCGCAATCAAATGGAGTTGCGGAGAGGATGAACCGTACTCTACTAGAGAAAGCTCGATGCTTGAGATTGACATCGGGTTTGTCTAAGGGATTTTGGGCCGAAGCTATGTCAACCGCGGTTCACATTATTAATCGAATTCCGTGCTCGGCTATTGATAACAAAATTCCGGAGGAAGTGTGGAGAGGTAAGAGTATTGACTTGAGCTATTTTCGTGTTTTTGGAAGTCCCGTTTATGTGCATGATCCGGGAAATGATAAGCTTGAACCTAGAGCTTTCAAAGGGGTTTTGCTTGGTTATACGGAAGGAGTGAAAGGCTATCGGGTTTGGAATCCGGAAACGAAGAAAGTAATAAACTCTCGTCATGTTACTTTTGATGAGTCGGCAATGTTCAAGGAGAATGAGAGCTCATCGGATGTTCCGGATTTGGTTCATGGTGAATCGAAGGAGAAGGAAGTTATTCCCACATTTTGTCCAAGGGTTAGAGAGAGTAGAGTAGTAGAAGATGCTTGTGAGGAGGGAGCGGTTGATGGTACATCACATAGTCCACAAGGTGCCTCTAGTAGTGTAGGTGATGTGCACGATTCTAGAGAAGATTCGACTCAAGGTGGAGCCGAAAGGAGTCCGGGTGATGGTATTGCTACTCGGGTGGGTCGTCGTCTTATAAGACCACCCGAGAGATATGGTGATTGGAATTATCTTAGCTTTTGTGATAATATGGACTATGCGCTTATAGTAGTCCAAGATGAGCCGATGGACCTTGATGACGTCATGAATTCGAGTGATAGCTCGAAATGGGTTTGTGCCATGGAGGAAGAGATGCAATCGTTAATGAAGAATCAAACTTGGGATTTGGTTCCACTTCCTAAAGAAAACCGTGCTATTGGGTGCAAATGGATTTACAAGGTGAAGGACGATGGGAGATACAAAGCTAGGCTAGTGGCTAAGGGGTTTGCACAAAGGAAGGGAAAGGAGTATGATGAGATATTCGCACCGGTTGTGCGGCATACTTCTATCCGGATATTACTTGCCATAGTTGCTATTCACGACTTGGAGTTGGAGCAACTTGATGTGAAGACCGCCTTCTTGCATGGTGACTTGGATGAAGACATTTACATGGAGCAACCGGAAGGTTTTGAGGTAAATGGGAAGTCAAATATGGTGTGCAAGTTGAAGAAATCACTATATGGGTTGAAGCAATCACCTAGGCAATGGTACAAGAGGTTTGATCATTTTATGCTTGAAAATGGTTTTGATAGAAGCATCAAAGATGCTTGTGTTTATTTCAAGAAGTTGGGAAATGATTGTTGGATGTATTTACTCTTGTATGTGGATGACATGCTCATTGCTTCCAAGGACAAGAATGAAATCAACAAGTTGAAATTACAATTGAAATCGGAGTTCGAGATGAAGGATCTTGGAGAAGCAAAGAAAATTTTGGGCATGGAGATTGAAAGGAATCGGAAGCGTTTTGAGTTGAAATTAACTCAAAAGGACTATATCAAGAAAGTGCTTAGCCGGTTTAGCATGGAGAATGCAAAGGCGACAACTACACCTTTACCTTTGCATGTCAAGCTTTCGAGTAAAGGTTCACCTATCTTGGAGAAGGACAAGGCTTATATGGCAACGGTGCCATATGCAAGTGCGGTTGGTAGTTTGATGTATGCCATGGTGTGTACAAGGCCCGATATTGCAAATGCCGTCGGGGTGGTTAGTCGGTTCATGGCTAATCCGGGGAAATCGCATTGGGAAACCGTAAAGCTAATTTTGAGATATCTCAAAGGTACGTCATCTCATGGTCTTGTCTTTGGCGGTAGTGGGAGAATGAATTGCAAGTTGGTTGGTTATTGTGATTCGGACTACGCCGGTGATAGAGATAGGAGAAAGTCAACTTCCGGGTATGTCTTCACACTTGGTGGCACGGCCATAAGTTGGAGATCGAGATTGCAAACCGTAGTAGCTTTATCCACTACGGAGGCGGAGTTGATAGCCGCGGTGGAGGCGGCTAAGGAGGCACTCTATTTGAAGCGATTGTTGTGTGACTTGGGTGTTGGACACGATAGTATCGATGTTCATTGTGATAGCCAAAGCGCTATCCATTTGGCGGAGAATTTGGCGTTTAGCTCACGTACTAAGCATATTGAAGTGAGGGAGTCATTCTTGGTAGCCATGGATGAGGATAAGCAAGTATATCTTCGGAAAGTGCACACAAAGGATAATGCGGCGGATATGTTTACTAAAGCATTGCCGTTTGGGAAGTTCGAGCATTGCTCGAACTTGATTTGCTTAGAGGAGTGCTAGATGCCACGGGGTGGCACGGGTGAGAGAGGATTTTGGTTGGTAGATGAAGAAGAGTATTGGGGTGAGATTGTGGTTCTATTTTCTTGGCGAACACTAGTTTACACTCCTAAGTGTTCGGGTCTTTGGTGAGATCGTTTTGGTTTTGGGTGTTTCCAACACTTCATTAGCGGGTGGGGGCTTTGTGCCTGAACTCGTTGGTGAAGTGCAATGGGGGGTGGCCTTGCCGGAACCCATTGAGGAAGCA
The DNA here is from genome assembly GCA_030737815.1 of Allium fistulosum. Taxonomy (NCBI): domain Eukaryota; kingdom Viridiplantae; phylum Streptophyta; class Magnoliopsida; order Asparagales; family Amaryllidaceae; genus Allium; species Allium fistulosum. The sequence continues at coordinate 695,437,464 of CM060903.1, read as the reverse complement.
TTCATGTTTGGTGAAGGTAGAAGTGGCGATAGTTGGAGCTATCGGTGTTGATGATGGTATGGTACCATTGGTGATGGAGATGGATATAGTGTCGAGGTGGAGTGTTAAATTTTGGCGACACGATATGTTGGAGTTGAAGAGGAGTGGAGTAGCGAGGCGTAGGAGGAAGCGGCCGGAGTAGCGGAGCTCGGGGGGGTTTCCGGGGGCAAACAGTGCACTATTGTGCACTGCTGCCCAAAACCGGTCGACCGGTCCATTTCGACCGGTCGACCGGTTTTGTCCAGAGAGCAAGCAGTCGACTGGTCCAAAAATGACCAGTCGACCGTTTTTCGGCAGTTTTCCAGTTTCGGGCCTGGGTCTTCTATTTTGCTTGTGCTGATATTGGGGGGTATTTTGGTCATTCGGTTTTGATCTCTACCCTATTATAAATGTTATTTTCAGCTGCCTATTGGAGATATGCTAATCACTTCTAATCTAGGGTTTAATTCTTCTATTAGGGTTTTGGTGAATCCTAATCTCTTCAATCCTATTCTCCACAAATATATTCTAGAGTGATTAGTTGATCATTGTAAACAATCTCTTGTACTCTTTTCATTGGTAATAATAAAAGCTCTCTCTCAAAGTGGACGTACACTAACAAGTTGTTAGTGGAACCACTATAAATCGGTGTGTGATTTACTTATTGTTATTGCTCTTATATATTGCCTATCTCGGTGTTGTGATCGTATCTTGGTTTTGGTTGAGATTGATTTGAGTTATCGATTGGTTGTTTTGCATCGTCTATCGCGATCTAGCTTTTCCGCTGCGTTTGGGAATTGTGTTCGAGCGGTCTCGGATTGGAAATTTCCATAACAGTAGTGGTATATCACCATATGTTAGGACAAAGAGTTTCTATGTTTATTTTTTGGCAATTTATTAGAGGTTCAGTTTTATAGTTTTCACTTATAGCATATCGAGTCTACACTTGAGGGTTGCACAAATGGCCGAACCTGGTATAACACATTCATTTTTACACTCTTCGCGAGTAGGATTGCCTTCTGTTACTTCTAATTTTCTTTCCTACCCACCTGAAATTAAAAAAAAAAATCCAAAAATACAGAAAACAATGGAACTCTTTCTTCCACAAACAGACACCAAACTAGTGTCACATCTTATCCTTTGCAATTATCTTGCACTGAAACCACCTGTTTCTTTGTAACCCATTAGAGCCCGTATAGCAGTACACAGACTTGTGGTCTTGTAAATTCATTGTAAATTGTAGGTTTTGGAATCTAATAAAATAAATACAAAATGAACAACTACATGTGAAGAGCAAAAATTCTGCCTTCCATTTAGGAATATGAACAATCCCTATGTGCATACCATATGAATGAATGAATTTACCTACAGTGCTCCCCTATGAGGTAACTATTTCTAATACCATAACTACTAAGATAAATTATCATATCCGTACCATTTAATAATTTGTGGTTTAAGCTATGGAACCCAGGTTTACTGGATACTTTACTTGTCTCGTTGGACATTTGTAATCCCCATTAGCATTACAAAAAACTTTTCTCATAGTTGACATCCCATTAAATTTTCCATTATTTTGTTTTATGTTTATTAGCGTCAAAATTGGTCACTAACACCTGAATGTAAATGAAAGCACCAACTAACAGTCACAGCTCATAGATAGAGTATATGTAGAGAGTAATAACGTGAAGAACAGTAAAAATTAAAAAGAAAGCAGTAAAAAACAAATTTTATAGTGATTCGGCTAACTCCGGTCTATGTCCACTCCAGAAGTTTCATTTTTATTGCTGTAATAGTCGATTACAGTTACAAAGTGAAAGAGTAGCCTTAGCCTTAGAAAAGAGAAAGTGACAGAGCAGAAAGGAAGTTCCCTTTCCTGAACCCCCACATGTTGTATTTATAGACAAAACCAGGTTGTTGGGCCTCCTGAGTAACTTGGGCCCACCAAGGCCATAGTAGAACCCTACTTCACCATGCCGACCGACCCTGAACAGCTGACATGCCGAACGGAAGTTATCCGGGTATTGACTCGAAGCGAGCCTATCCGAAACTCGAAGCAGACTAGTCCAGAACTCGGAGCAGACTAGCGCCGAACCATGTATTGATGCCGACCCATGTCAGCATATAGCCAATGCTGAGCCACTTTGTCGAACCGTAACGCCGAGCCACAATGCCGAGCCATCCTCACCTCATCACGATGCCGAGCGACGTTCAATGCCGAGCGACGTACGATGCCGGGCGAGGTACGATGTCGAATGACTTCCAATGCCAAGCGAGGTATGATGTCGAACGACTTCCAATGCCGAGCGACGTACGATGCCGAGCGACGTACGATGTCGAACGACTTCCAATGCCAAGCGACTTCCAATGCCGACCCATCCGAATGCCGGGCCACCATCAAGTGCCGAACCATGCAAATGCCGAGTGACCATCGAGTGCCGAACCACCCAAATGCCGGGCGACCATCAAGTGCCGAACCACCCAAATGCCGAGCGACATTTGCCAACCTACCTAGGCCGAGCCATGCATATTGAACCATCCCTGACTGACTGTCTATCCATCCAGTTGACTAAATCCGTCATGAACCAACCTCGACGAACGAGTAATCAATTTAGTTAAGTCCGCCAATCTACGGCCTTGCCAAAAGGCGGGTTAACAATGTTTATTATCTTTCATATGCCCTGTGCATTGGGGATTATACAGTTTAGTTTTTGAATTTCTTATTGTATTGAAATCTATTTTTTGTTTGCACAATTTTGCCTTTGGTTTTTTAAACTTCATCCGAGTAAATTTAGTTTTTGGCATTTCCATTAGATAAGAAATCTTTAATTTTTTAACTTGAGATTTATGTCGGTGTGATATGAGGAAGTATTTAAACAAACAATAATGATATTAGTAATACAGAAGAAACCTTGTTATTCGAGATTCATGATAGTGTGATATAACGAAGTGTACTGAATTTTTTTTGTTATTAGTTTATTTGAGTTTTTTATGCTGTAAGTATGAAGAATTTTCTAATTAATTGACTATTTTTACAAAGTGCATACAGCCATATAGATGAGAAGGTGATACTGTAAATTCCCGGGAAATAGAATTTGATACTATGTTAGAAGCAACGGACGAAGGAAGAAACAACCAAATCGTATCCGATAACAAAAAAAAAAACATGAACAGAAATCTGCAGTGCAGCGTTTTGGTAGAAATAACCAGGTATATATTTTATGAGATGACAAAACTTTCAATGTATTAGTATTTTACTTGAAATCATTTTATTACAAATTGGTAGGAGATATGCAAAATATAATAACATTTATGCTCAGGTTTTAAATGACAAACAATCAAAGAATTGGAGACTATGTTGTAGCAATGATCAATTAGGGTTCATTGCTGCTTTATCAATATCAACAAGCAAAGAAACAAACGACAATTCATTAGCCTACTCGATATTTGTTTCAGGCGTTTCAGATAAACAGCGGTCTGCTAGTACAACAACCCCCTTTCAACCTTAATGCCCTTATCTTCTAGTTCAGAATGCTCTCTGTGTCCAAGAAGCTGCAATCAGTCACGCTGCTATCTCATCAACGGGCTCACTTATAAACTCTGATATTCCTGGTCATTAGTTTTTTCAGTTACATGGACCATTGTTTTTGCTAGTTACGGAAATTGTTTTGTTAGTATACAGTTAACAATGTTAATTAAATTGCATGAAACCTTATCATTTTTTATTCCAAAACAACTGTAACTTTCTGTGTGATTGTAGTTTTGAAGAAAAGCAGGAGCAGCCTACCAACAGCAAAGACCTAACCAAAGACATCCAAGTGACAAAGAAGATCATTTTACAGTCAGATAAATGAAAGGGGTCAGAGTATATTGTATGACATTTTTATGGTGATTTTTTTGCTATAGTACCTATTGCATTCACGTTTAACTGCAGAGTGGTTAATATAATTTGATTTGGACTTCCTAATATTAATTGTAAAAGGAGCGATCAAATGAATAGCAAGAGAAGTAACTGCTACATCATAATGTTGTTAAAATTGTTTGCAAATACTCATGTACTCTTTTAAGTTATTTGTGTTAGGCAAGTTGGAGGAAACTGTTTTATTACCTTTTTGCTTGGGTGTTCTGTAGTACAAAGGTTTGAGGGTGTAGATTTTGATGTGTTTTGCAAGTTTTTATCAAGCGTTTTTATAACCTATCAAAACTTTGTGAGAGTTGATTATTTACTTAATTATTTATTGATGTTAAAAAAGCTTCTGTGTGTTTCTACACATGTATGTATGGGAGTGTGTAAACACACACACATACATACGTATACAAGCACTTTTAGATGTGTTAGCTCTTACTATGATTGTATCAAAAAGAGACATCGTTATGAGATTTCTGGGGTTGAAGTACAATCAATAATAATCAAACAATCTCAATTCAATCACCAACAAATACTAAATGGGAGTTAAACACGAGTTGTAAGTAGAGATCAACAAAATTTGGTTTAAATAAAATTAACCACTAAAATCAAATTGAAATTCATGAAATGGTTCGATTCTCAAAAAACCTATTGTTTTTGGTTAAGAGGTAAAAAAGAATCGAGAGTTTAGTTCGATTTTCAATCTGAAAATTCCAAACCGGATTAACTGAATTAACCAATATAATATTAAGTATCAAATTAAATTATTAATAAATCTATGTTTTGTTTTTTAGATTGCATGACACATGTTGCATCTATTATGTTATAGTTTATAAAATTTCAGTATTCAAGAGAATGATTATGAACAATATTACTTAATATTTTAAACCTTTTTTTCCTTTTCGTGTTAACAAGTAATTTATTTTAACAGTTAACCAACCAAGCCGAATCAGTTTATTTAGGTTTGATTTTCAATCCATTCTAAAAGAATTGATTTGGTTCGTATCCCTTTTTGTTATATATCGATTTATATTTTAAAACTTTTGTAATTGTTTAAACCGATCCAACCATTGGCCAACCCTAACTGTATTGACCATGCTCCTACATTTTTCTAAAAGAACATTGTTGAATCCTACCAAAAAAGTAAAAAAGAAGTTTGGAAATTGAAATTCACAATTAAATCATATTAAGGGGAGGGAAGTTTTCTATAATTCAACACTTGTATACTAGTTTGTGTTATGTACCTCTGTAATAAATAAAACGGACTTTATAAAAGTTATCTAGTGTTTACATTGATTTGAAATTACTACAAATCAATGTAGTTAAAACGACATCGTTTAGGTGAAGTTAAACTACATTGCTTCATTGCTCTTTAAACTACACCATTTTGATGCAACTAAAATTGCATAGGTTCTATGCATTTAGAACTATGTTTTAAAAATATTATAATTTTGAAATTATATTTCTTATCTATCAAAAGCACGTATTGCAAGAAAGTTAATAAATTCATTGATTTATATGGATGATATTGTAAATATCGTTGAAACATGTAAATGCATAATAATCTATTCAAATAAGTAAAAAAGAATATACAACAATATATTGAATTATCAAATAAACTATATTAAGTGTGATGTACTTTACATTATCAAAATATGTTGCAAAATGCAAAATATTTTATGTTACAAGACATTACAACGTCAAGTAGAAGTTGTTAAACATATGCTTTTACAATATTTATAATTCGTTGCCTTTACTATGAACTTTAACAATATCATATTGAAGTTATGAAATATACTTATGACAATGTTAGTGAAATATTATTGAAATACGAGAATTACCATTGTTATCGACGGTTGTCAAACATAATATCATGAACAATATTAAAAAAAATATTGTCCTAAATATGAAATGTCATAACATTATACGAATGTTGTTAAAAAATAATATACAATGGTCATCTATTGTTGTTTACCATTGAGTTTACAAAGTTTGATAAATATTGTTTTACACTGTGAAATTATAATTTTCAAAAACCATTGTTTGATTTATGAATTTGAATGACATTAAAAATACGTTATGAGAAACCAAATTATAATACCATGTAAAGAAATCGTTGTCGAAAATAGTTTTCTACAACAATTTAGACAAATGTCGTAGATAATTTTTATTTTACAACATTAATACAAAGAACGTTGTTCAGAGAAACTTAGCTCAACATTCCTTTTAAAAAATGTTATGAAAGATCTACCATTTTTACAACACTTTGGCCAACCGTTGCAGAATCTATGTTGTAAAATGGTATTTTTGTTGTAGTGCATGCACCTACGGTCCTATATTCTAGTAAAGTAATCATGTAAATAAAGCTCGATTTTATCTCTAAACATGCCCTACCACTACTACTGGTGCCAAATGAACTTATTTTTAGCAATAGTTCTTCGAGAATTCTACGATGTAGTCACTATTATTCTCAAGTTTGAATGCATTCTTCTTTGGTATACTGATTATTTACTTTATACGTGGTTAGTAATTGTTCAAAATATTAATGCTTTTTATACAATTCAGGCATATTGTAGATGAAACTATTCATGAACCTAATTCTTGTTTGCATAGATGAAACTGTTGATGGAGGGTATGCATATTTACTCATTCTTTTGTTTGAGATTTTTCTACATAGTATTTAAATGGTTTTGGTAATATATTTCAGGTTATCTTGTATTTTGTTTCAAAAGATGGATTGTTTATTGTTAATTTAGGTAATCATTTTAGTTATCACCATATACCATAGCACCTTTAATATCCATCGTCGGGATCTGAACTGTTTGTTTAGTTTATCTTCAATGTTAGATTTTTAGGTAACACTTACATTCTTACTATAATAGATTTGATGAGAACAAGGTAATGAAACTGTGACATACAATTGTCATATGTTTAAGATTTGTATTCTATTCTCACTCGATATTTTTTCAGTTAATAACATTTAGAGATTAAGCACTACATAATACGAGTAGGCACATTAAAATATGAATTTGGTCACTATATGTCTCATTGCACCATAACTCATACTACCATGATAAAACTAAACAATCAACAACTCATTTAGTCTACTTTAAGCATACAGATCTATCTAATTTGGATTCAGTTGTAATAGTTTCAGTTCGTGAGGATTGAACATTAACTCAAACAATCTCTCCATAAATTTGATTTTGGAGGATTTGGTTCATAATTGCAGAAATAAGTCGGTCATCATATATCTATCTCAGAACAGAGGAATTTAACAAATGTTCTTGCTAACTTGAACTTCAAAACATGTGAAGAAGCATGCAAGGATTCATTCTGTTTCATTGCAAAGTGTTTGTGGTTATCAACTTCAAAACAGGTGATGAATTAACTATGTTTATAAAAATTAACTAAGTTTATAATAATAATAAGTTTTAGTAATAATAATAATAAATTAACTAAGTTAACCAAGTTAATAAAAATCAGCTAAGTTTTGATAAAATAACTAAGTTTAAGTTAACTAAATTATATATATATATAATAATAATATAACTACTTTAACAAAGATTTATAAATAATGATGATGATGATAAATTAACTTAGTTTATAAAATTTAACTAAGTTTATAATAATAATAATAATATAATTAAGTTAACTGAGTTTGAATAATAATAATAATAATAAATTAAGTTAACCAAGTTAATAAAAATTAACTAGGCTTTGTTAAAATTAAACAAGTTTTATAAAATTAACTAAGTTTAAGTTAATTAAATTTTATAAATAATAATAATATAACTAATTTAACAACATTTTATATATAACTTTAAGATTGGACTTTATTTATTTCATTTCGTTTATAACTTTGATTATTTATATGACATTATTTATAATATGATATACTCGTACAATGTTGTAGATGTTTGATATTAGATTTGAAGCCCTACGATTAACATAATTGTTTGACTATATGTTGTGCTTTCACTTGTGCAGGCATTGGATTTCCGAAGGGAGCAAGGTTGGACTTTTATGGTGCTAGCTTTCACTTGTGCATGCAATAAAGAATTATGGGTAATCAACCGTTTTGTTAGCACTAGTTTGGTATAACATTTTATTAGTACTAGGTGTGTAAATTTGTATACGAATAGTTATTGTATGTGTGTTTGGTCATTTTATCAAAAAACTATTGTATTAGAATGGTTATGGATATCTTATTTGATTATATGATTAATATGATTTTTTAATTGTTTGAATATGATGATTATGTGAGCGATTGTTGATTGATATAGTAGAAACAAAATAGACCATCAACATGAAATAATAGCATGAAAAAATGGTGCAAAATGATCAACAAGTTTTAGTAGCGTTTCAAAAACGCTACAGAAATACATATAGTGGCGTTGAGTAAACGCAACCGTAAAGTAGGGGTAAAGTTGGAAACTCTATTTGTAGCGCCATAAAACCTTTTAGTGGCGTTTTTAAAACGCTACAAAAAGATTTATGGTGGCGTTTGAGAAACGTTGCAATAAAAGGATTTATAATGGCGTTGAAATAAATGCAACTAAAAATCATGGATTTTTAGTTTCGGGCTTTATCACGGCGTTTATCAAAACGCTACCATAAGTTTTGGTAGCGTTTTTTGTGCGCCATCAAAAATAAAATTTCTTGTCGGCGTGGTCTCATAGAATTTTTATATATGTTCCCCATTATTCGAGTTATCTCACGCTAGTATTTCCAGACTAATAGGGTGTTATTTATTTATAATGCTTAGGTCGGACCGAGTATTTTCCCAGGTTGGCTTTGGTGTTATGGGATTCTTGGAGGGGAGCTGAAGATTTACATGTCGTATTATTTTATTTTCCGCTATGTTATATAGTATACCTATCAGCATTTGTAAGGTCAGGATTTTATAACTGTCCAGCTGATAAGGTTTGTTTTAAATCTGATGTACTCTGTATGTTTGGAGTGACAGTTTCTACTGTCCTTGTTATATTATATGTTGTCGATTCCGCTGTGAGATTCTATTTCATCCGTTCTCTGTTCTTTTTCTTTTTATTTACTCTAACAATCTGCCCTTTTGTCGATTGGATGCGTGACATTTGAACACAGAGGTAGTGTTTAGTATTGACTTTTGATGGTCAAAAAGGCAGGTCGTTACATCATGCAATCTATCTTATCATTATTTCAAGGATTAACTTGCATCTTGTTTATTGATGTCAAGTATTGACTTAAATAGAAGACTAAACTTAGTGTATTAATTCAATTTTTAAAAATAGAAAAATATGAGAAAGTTAATAACTAATCGTATATTAAAAAAATGGAATAAAAAATGAAAAGAAAATTTTCAAACTGAAAAACTCCTATTTTGTTGAACATTCTTTTATATTATTATTTTCATGTACTAATTTCAGTAATTTGTTTTAGTACATCACTACATCAATATTAATGATGAGGATAACTTTGTTTTTTTACCAAAACTTTTGGAAACATATTGAAGTAAAATTATATGCACAAATATTCTTATGCCTACTTTTTATATGCAAGCATGATCTCATGTGCCAAAGCACCTTAAGTATACCTTGGGCTATTCCAACATGCGTGTTTTATGGATGTTGCTTGAGACATAGGAGACATATAGTACCTCGTCTAATAATTATATATCGATTATGTTCTATGAAAGTTATGGTCAAATATCAATAGTTTTAGCCGTTTCTCTGCACATTCAATCATCATAATTTGTACTGTAGGTTACTAAGCTGACTGTTAGTAAAGTTTGTATATGGAAAATAATATAATGAGCAACAATCTCCCGTTGAGATAGAAATTTTTATACTGGAAAATATAATTATAAGATCCTGAAAGTTTGATTAGGAGCATAGATGGTAAAACTAGTCCAGACTAGCAGAGTTTAAGTAAGAGATGGATCAGAAAATTTCCCATAATCGTTTGTTTTTCCGTGTTGCTTCATGTCCATACAGGGTATAGTGCTATCACAAAGTTCTCAGCAAATTTTTTTTCAATCATTTCAGTTATTTATTAGAGGAAAGTTTAGAAGAAACTCACACTGTTAGCTTTGTTTGTGATACTTGGGTAAGGCTTTTATGTATGAAGTTAATAGGATCAAGAAAATATCAACATAAGGTCTTCCTTATAAATAAGAACTACATTGTGTTAAAAACATTGCTATCAATTATCAATATAGATATACTACATAAACACTAGTTTATTTTCATGGCAAAGTGAAAATACAGAGATTTTCAAATTTTGTGAAATATTTTTCAAAACAAAGCATGTTGTTTTACTTTGTTTAAAGAAAATATACATGTAATGAAAACGTTAAGAAAATGAAAAAAAAAATTTGCTAAATCAATGACTTGATCCAATCATAAATCTCAAACAATAGATCCATCCTCAAAGATTTTAAATCCATTAGAAAGCTACTCTTTGAAGAACGATTTTTCTTTGGAGTGAAATGCAAAATAGGAAGGTTTATTAAGTTTAAAAGTTGAATTATTAAGTGATTGTATTGCTGTCTTGAAAATGTAAATAAGTCAAAACAGCGGTGAATTCAACTGACCATAACTTTTGAATGTTTTATCCAATTTCAAAGAATTTTTGCTTTCCAGAAATCTAATGACATAAGCAACGACTTTCATGTTAAGAGTTTTGAAATTTTTAATCGTTTTCTAGGCTAAAAATGTCGATTTGTTAAGTGGGCCTGTGTAAATATATAAAACCTATTATAACCCTCCTTAGAAAATCCACCATAATTTGAGTTGTGATCCATATTTTGGCATTTCGAAAGATGTTTTAAAAAACTGAAACACTATATAACCACTTACTCTTATAAATCATAACTTGATTTGATGGTTTTGGCCTTAGAAAAATTAGTTGAAGGTGGGTTAAATATGAACATTGTATTGTTTTTATAATAAATGGTTGCATACTTTTATATACTTCTTCTATACGACTAATATTTAAACTTAAGTTGAGAACGGGTACTCATGAAGCACAATTGGACTAAATGGCGACGATAGTTCGCTTATGCTCATATAAAAAGTATGTTAGCTTATTTTAAAATGCTAAATAAAGGTACACTTTCAGATTAAATACAGAAATGATAGAAATATTGTTATATATTGTTATAGAAATATCATATATATTATAATTGTAAAATTGCAAATGGCCCTCCATATGAAGGAGGCTCTGTCGAAATTTTAACACTTAGAAAATTTTTAATAAATTTTCATATGCGAAGAAAAACGAAAATTAATAAATGAATCTATATAAATTTATAACATACGATAAGTTTGATTCTAATGTTAACTGCTTAAGTTTTGATCGAGTTTCAACTCAATAGTAAAATTCGAAGAAAGTTAATATTTGCATATATATGTTTTTGACGTCTTCCTATAAGAAATTGCGAGGATGCAATTTTCATAAGGGGGAGGTTTGTAACAACCCTGTTTTCGAAGACGTGATATCAGACAAATTTAATTATAGTAAAATGAATTTGAATTCGATTTTTGGTAATTAGTATTTTAGAAATAAGGTTTTATTTAATTGAAATCTAATTAATTATAGATTCTGTTTTAACAAGTTGAAATAATTAATAAAATAATTTCAAAAGATATATTAAACTGGATGAAGTGTTATTGTTAAATATAAAATAATTTAAGGTGTAAATAAGTATATATATTTGAAATAGATGACAAGAAGTTTTATTTGATATTCACTTACATCGATAAAGTTATGAAGATGAATAAATTTATTTATAACAATTCAATGGATAATTAAATTTAAGTGAAACAAGTATTGAATTGAAGTGAGTTGTCGAGATATTGAAATATAACTTGTTGAATAAAGTGTAACCCACTTTAAATTAGATCGAAAGATATTTATAAATATTCGACAAGGATTTATATTTAAACTTTAAATGCAAAGGAGGATAATTGATGCCAATATTTAATTTAAATCTTCACACATATAAACAAGTCTAACCCATATAAATCAAAGCCCATTCACCTTACCCTAAGCCCTAAGATCCAAGCAGTAACCTCATATTTGCTAATTCCTATAATCCCCCAAATCGAACAAAAAGAAAAGAACGTGCAAATTGGAAATTCACGATGAACGAAATCACGTTCATGGGGAGGAGCCTCGACGAATGGAATCGCGTTCATGGGAAGGAACCGCGACGATCTAAATCGCGTTCATGGGGAGGAGGCGCAGCCTTAGTAGCTAGGCGTCAACATCATGGAGCTGGAGAAGGCAACACGATCTTCTATGGGCCGTACACCTATTGGCGATGCTCGATCAGCGGCGAGGTCGTGTGGTCTTAGGGTATCAGGTCATGGGCATGAGTCAGATGGAGGAGGCCTTAACTTAGGCAATGAGCGTGGAGACATAGAAGCTGAGGCATGATAACTTTTGGCATGTCACCAAGCTTGGCTAAGGCAGTTTTAGGTTAGGTCGATGGTGCTGTTATCGGGCGACAATGTTTCGTGAGGTACAGTCACTGGACTGCTAGTAGAGATATTCTTCGCATCGTTATGGTGAGTTGTTAAACTCACAAATTCTATATCTAATTATTTTAATTCCTATCGCACAACTTGCTTAAATTATGAAATTCATAAAATATTGGGTAGTGATTGAATAAAAAGATTGAAATAAAATTGCATTTGAATTGGTTGAATTACATGTTTGAGATATTGGATTTGAATCGACGGTTGAAATTGAATTAAATGGTTAAATTAAGGTTATAGACTTATATTGTTCATTGTAAGTTTTGGTTGATGGCTGAAAATACATGCGTTGTTTGAGTGATCGGAGTTGTCGGAAAGCAACTCGGATCACTAAATAATTCTGTATTATGGAATTTATTTTATAGAGCGATATTGGCTCTAGATGTTGAACTTTCGTTGGATTTAATTGTTTGAATTATTTAAATGTTTTAAACGAATTTCAAAAATGAGGCTTTATCAGTTTTGATCCTTATTGGAAGTTAGATTATAAAATGTATAATTAAATTATATTATCTTCTTAACTTATTCTTATATTCAAAATCTCCAATTAAATTTTTTAAAGATAAGTAATATTTATTTACAAAATCTTTTTAAAATTATTATTTATTATTATATAATTTTGGAAATGCTTTAGAGGCAAAAGATAAGATATGGTATTATTTTAGAAAAGTGGTTAAGAAAGTAATAAATTCAAATTCAAATAATTTTAGCTATAAAAGCAATTTAAATGATTTTAGAAAGAGTTTGAAAGCCTTTGAAATTTTTTACCTTTATTTGTATGTATATACATTTAAATACATCTTCAAAATAAAGTAAGTTATCAATTATGAAAAGTTAAGCTTTGTTTAAAATAAATTTAACTAAGATTTTAAGTTTACAATTAGTTTATGGTTTTAAAGCGTTTATGAAGTAATATTATATATATATATATATATATCTATATAGGTTTTAAATAAAGTGAATTATCAGTTATTTAAATATTATTTTGATTTAAAGACGTAATAAAGGAATTTTATTTTAAGATTCAAAACTTTGTAACTCTTTTCTTTTTATATATAGGAGTTAATGGATTTTAAAAGTGATAAATGTGAAAGTAAACTATAGATAAAGTAATTTAGAAATCATTCCTATATGATAAAATTTTATTACTTACTTTCAAACTATAACCTATTATTGGCTTTAATTGTGTTTTGCCTTTGGCAAATTATATACCCTTTTGGTATTTCTTTGATAACTTCTGGAAACATTAATTTCAAACAATTAATGATTTCACTCATGTTTCTTTTATATTTCGTGATTTTCTATGAAACAAAGAATTTTAATAAACGATTAATTTGTCAGGTGGTATGGGACACTTTGTACAATTCTTTCGATTATTATTATAATTTGTTAAATAGAGTTTGAGTGGAAATTACTAGCTTTTAGTAAATACTTGAATTTACTTTTTGGTATGGGACAGTTAGTTAAATTCTTGTGATTATTGGAGTGACAGTAATTAACACTTAGAGTTGTATCATCTTAGGGTGTTTGGGTTTCAGACCGATAGATCCCCGAGAGAAGATAACTCATTTTTCATCGATCTGAGAATCGACACATTTTCAGATTTGGCTAGGCAGATCTCTTTCGGAAGATCTGTTATGGTGCAAATACGTCTGTCTCTTTCGGAAGGTAGATTTTTACATGCATCGTAGTCTATAGAAACTACAACATATCAGTTATGTTGTTTTATATAGTTAGACTATGTTTACCTCTTTCGATAGGTAAATTTGCATTGAACAGATTAAGTACACGGCTGCTCTTTTCTTTGAGAGGTGTTCCTAATCTGCAGTCTCTTTCGGAAGGCTTCCTTTCTATGCGGCGGGTCTCTTTCTGTAGATTTCGTGTCACTGTATTAAACTGACAGATGACTACCATTATTATTTTCATTATTGATGATTATTTCTTTAGAGACTTTTTGTATGAATAATATGTATCCTTTAGGGCTCTGAGAAATTTTGAATTGGTTATCACCATATTTTGAGATGATAGTCTATTGAGACTTGATATGTATTTATGAAATGGTGATTTGTTAGATATGCCTTATTTGAGTATTTTTGGGCATATTTTATTTATGACTTATTTGGTTATTGTTAAGTCTAAATTTTGATATCTGTATCTATTGGATTGATATGCCTTTTATGAATTTTTTTGGGATTTAGGCATATTTTGAGTTGACTATTTTAAAGTTAAATCATTTATGGATTTATATAGTGAATTTAACTAATATGCCTTATTATAATTGTTTGTTCGGCATATTTTATATGGCTTATTATATTAAGTCATAAAATTTCAATATTAGTATCTCGCCTATTATTTAGATATGTCTGACCCGTTTATTATTTTAATACTCGGGTCAGGCTGAGACTTTATAGGTACAGGGACCCATTGGCCTTTGGATTTTGGGCTAACATTGAAGTAGACTATTTTGATAGTTTTAGTTTAGTTCATACTTGTATATATTGACAGTTAGGAGTTTATGTTATCTATATTATATAGTAGTGACTTTGTACCTAATATAAGATTTTGGATATGATGTATATATTTATGTGGGTCTAGTACTGATATTTTGTAGACTCGCATTCTGTTATATATACGATGATGTATATTATTCTACTGTGATCTGTGACTCTGATTCTATTTTATCTATATTATATACTGTTTTGAATATTTTAATCGGTGTGTTTATTACTTAGTATTAATACTGCACACGTCAAATTTCTTGTTCAGATCCTCAAAAAGGTAAATAAGACGTGTCGGTGTTAGTATAAAGATATATTCACGTTCAATCGCCCTTAACCGGTTGTATTCCCCGGATTAGCAGACGACATTACTTGTAATGTTCTTTGCTAAACTGGGCATAGCGGTGGGGTCGTTACAATAAGTATATTCCCAAATCTTTAATAAGATTTCTTACTTTAAACCTTTACATTTTCTATTTTTTCCATAAGATTCCATACTTGTTTTTTTTAAATATCCATATAAAAGGTTTAAGTACATTCATAAATCAATTTCAAAGGGTTTAAGACAAAGGTTACTTAAACATTGTCACTACTGTTAGTACCCCTAGTTATTAATCATGACAACAAATATCTCTTGTTGCATTACTTAAGCAAGAATCGAAATCATTGACGACTCAAAGAAAACAAGAAGCAGAAGAAAGAATAATTGAGTCGTCTAAAAGTATGTTTTTATTTCTTAGAAAATATTTGTAAAATACACATATCACTGGTACGCAAGATTTCTAAATATAAAGATCAAATTATTTAGAAATAAACTTTACAAGGTTTTTATATATAAACCCAATTTACACAGGTTTAGTCGACTAAATTTAAATTCAATCGATTGAGGGTGTCGATTGAATTTGAATACAATTGACTGAGCTGGTCAATTAAACAAAAGTACAAAGGTTTAGTCGACTGAATTCTCACCTCAGTCTACTGAGGGTGTGACTGAATTCAAATTTAGTCAACTGAACCTTGCCTTGCTATCGGGAAACATTTTTCTTTGAATTTAGTCGACACCTTATCATTTCCAATAAAATGAATAAATTGTAATAGCTATATTTTCTGAAACAACACTTAATAAAGTTATGATTGTTCCATGCTTCTTGTTCAAAGAGGAATGACTTTTTGAAAGGAAACAACTTTTGATTACTATAAATAGAGCCTAAGTTTAGAAATTCATAATTATCTTGCTATCTTTAATTCAATATTTTCTTGAATCTATTTGCTCTCAAAATCAATATTATACATCTACTCAAAATTACTCCATATGCTTCATTAATCACGTTGCACGCATCGTTGAATCATCAGGAGATTATGGAAAGCTTTGTACAACAAGTCAAAATCTATGTTGATAGAACATAAGAATGTCAAGTCAGCAAACTTTTGTATCAACCATTCCTCCGGGCTAAGTGAGGGTGTTTTGGTTAGTAGAAAATATAAAGGGAAGCTTTGGAACTGGACATAGGATGGAAGATCCGAACTAGTATAAAAATCCTAGTGTGATTGCTTCTTATTTTACTTTACTATTCTCTTCTATAGCTTGATATTGCACACGCTCATATACATAAGTTAGCCATATTATTATAGATCCTTGTTCACTTTCATTTGGTATCAGAGCTTGGTGTTCTACTGACAGTAACAACATCATAGAACAACGACCAGAAGAAGATATAGTCAAAGCACTACAAGTAATAAAGATCGTCATGCATGTTACATTGCTACAGACATAACTGCAAGCAACAACGAGGCAGAATGCACCACCACACCAAACATCGATGAGGTACTAATTACTTATAATCAATTATACGAGTTTTGTGATTTTTTACTTAAAAAAGCTTAAAAATCTTAAAAAGGTGCATAAAGAAAGTTTGGATAAACTAAATTAAATATGAGCTAGAAATTAATACGTTGAAAAATGAAAAATAAATTTTAGAAAATGAGAATAGCTCTTTTAAAAAAAATTTGAAAAATTCCGTTTTTAAACTAGATCATCTTGAAAAACTAAATAATTCCCTAGAAATGGAAAATGAAAAAGTTTCAGAATTTTTTACGAATTGAAAATTGGTTTTGAAATTTCTTTAAATAATTCAAATTCTTAATTTTCGACACTTGTAAAAGAGAATTGTTCTTTAATGAATAAGAATTTTAAATTAATTAAAGAAACTAATACATTGAGAATAAAATTGAAATTTATGAAAAAGAGATTGGCGAATATAAGGTAAAATTTGATAAAATTAACGAAAAGTCACAAATTTCAATAAAGGTCAAAATGATTTAAATTCAATTTTATCAAATTCTAGACTTTTGAATAATAAAAGTGGTTTATGATATAATAAAATTAATTGTAATAGTATTAGGTATGCTTTCATGTATAGTAAAAATGTCAATGCTAGCACTATAATTCAAGTAAAATCTAAACCCACTTTTTATAGAAATGCAAGTACTTTTGTAAGCTATAATGTTTCTAATATTTCTAGAAGTATATAACAATTAAATATAAATAGAAATTATTTAAGTATTTGGGTTCTCATTAATTGGAAAAACAGAGAAAAATACATTGATAATTATTTTGATATAGTAATCAATAATGAAAATTTTATTTTCAAAGTTTCCACCAAATCCACTTGGGTATGGTTACCTTCAACCTAACCCCCTGGATCCTAATGTAAAAAGTGGGTACATAAATGTAGAAATTAATTTTTGCAGGTACCCAAAAAAAGACAAAAGGATAAGATGAGCTTTGAATAGTAAATGTCTCATACATATCGTTGGTGAATGTGCATTTATGGATAATAAAACTGGAGCAAATTTGGCATATGTCTTTTGCTTTCATTGTACTTTTACTCTTTTTGTGATGACAAAAGGGGAGAAAGCATAGTAAAAGGGGGATCATTCATTAAAGGGGAGATTATATATACATATACATCATACATATAGTTGTCATCATAAAAAAAGGGAGAATTTAACACCCTGGTTGTATGATTGTTTTAATGATGACAAACTATATATATATATATTATAGCATTACTTATGCATGAATCGAAAGCATCGATGACTCAAAGAAAACAAGAAGCGGAAAAAAGAAGAGTAAAGTCATCTAAAAGTATGTTTTTCTTCTTAGAAAATATTTGTAAAATCTCCTAGATGATTTATATGCAGATACACATATCACTAGTACACAAGATTTCTAAATACAAAGACCGCATTATTTACAAATAAACTTTCACAAGGTTTTTATATATAAAACCAATTTACACATATTTAGTCGACTGAATTTAAATTCAGTCGGCCGAGGGTGTCATTTGAATTTGAATCCAGTGTACTGAGCAAATCAACTAAACAAAAATACAAAGGTTTAGTCGACTGAATTCCCACCTCAATCGACTAAGGGTGTCTACTGAATTCAAATTTAGTCAACTAAACCTTTCCTTGCTCTTGGAAAACATTTTCCTTTGAATTTAGTCGACATCTTATCATTTCCAGTCGACTGAATGAATAATAACGGTTATATTTTCTGAAGCAACACTTCAAAGAGTTATGATTGTTCAATGTTTCTTCTTTGAAGAGGAATGACTTTCTGAAAGGAAACAACTTTTGGTTATTATAAATAGAGCCTAAGTCTAGAAGTTCATAATTATCTTGCTATCTTCAATTCCGTATTCTTGAATCTATTTGCTCCAAAATCAATATTGTACATCTACTTAAAATTACTCCATACACTTCCTTAATCACGTTGCATGCATCGTTGAATCATCAAGGAGATGATAGGAAGCTCTTTGTATTACAAGTCAAAATCCATGTTGATAGAACACAAGATTGTCAAGTTAGCAAACTTTTGTGTTGCATATTCCTTCGAGCTAAGTGAGAGTGTTTTGGTAAGCTACGGGATTGGACGTAGAACCGAAGGTTCGAACCAGTATAAAATCTTCGTGTGATTGCTTCATATTTTACTTTACTTTTTTTTAATATAAGTTGATATTGCATATGCACTCATATATATAAGTTAGCCATGTTACTATATATCCTTGTTCGCATTCAACTACAAACCCAAAACAATTTCACTTATAGTTATCTTTAAAATATTGTTTTCAACGTGCATCCATAATGACCTTTTCGCTTCTAAATTTCTCAACTTTGATTTAAAATTTGTACAACTTTCCCATCTAATTCTTTGCTGCTCCATACACCAAAATATGTGTAGAGAACAACCAAAATAAATTATACCAAGTTAATATCATAAATCTTCCATTTACACAAGTTAAAGCTAAGGGATGTCAAAATGCACTTATAGCGACTATCGCTATATGGACTATTCCATATCCATTCCAAATTTAACATACAATCCAAATAACTATTTAAACATCAATTCAAGGCCACGCCACATGTTATAGAAAGTAACAGAATTGATGCTATACTATATAAAATGGCCATTTTCTTTCAAAAGCAAAGGGGGTCCGAAGCTTATAACTTTAATTAGTTAGTGCCACTTTAACTTTATATTTATACACACAATATATACACACGATATATAAATACAAGATGGTGAGATAACTTACCCAAATCCAAGCCAAACACAAGCTCAAGCATACAAAAACTCAAGAGCACCTCCTATTATATCCAAACTTCAAAAGATCCATGTTTTGCACCAAAAATCACAAAGCAACTCCTCCCTCCACACTTCAATGCTCACGGCCTAGACCAAGATCCCCCATATCTTCGACTTTAGATCCATACTTCCTAAGGTGTTCTAAGTTGCTGGTGAAATTTTGGTGAAGTTTGGAGAAGATTTGAATTAATTAGAGAAAGATTAGTGAAGAACAAAGTGGATTAGTGCTAATCCACTTCTACCATTTTTTATCATTTTAATTATCTCAAGCTTTTGAAAATTATGAAGTGTAAAAAGACCCTTAGCCTCCCCTTTGGCCAGCCATAAAGAGCCTCTCCCCATCTCCTTTGCGTGCTTTTCTCATGTACCACTTTACACCTCATCATTACATGAAAATATCTCCTCCCATTCACACTTAACTTTTAGAAGCTTATTTTTATTTTTTTCAAAAAATATTTATAGTTGCTAATTACCTAAATATTGATTAATTAGACAAGCACAAAAGGTTTGAACAATTTCCGTTGAGAAAAAAGTTGTTTATCGATATTTCTTCGAACTATATGTTTTTGTAAACATTTTTCTAAAACAAGTTTACCATCATTAATTATTACTTAAAAGGTGATTAACAAAGTTATTAAATCACTTTTATCATATTTAATCCAAGATTCAAATATTTAAATAACTCGAATATTTAAATACGAAGTGTTCAAAATTCCAAATCATTACATTTCCTTCTTTACGAGCACACATCAAAGCCTTTGTCATCAACAATCCCATAGCACATGTATTGAAGTAGAACCCTTTTGTTCCACTCCATAAGTCATAATCATATGGAACTTGCATGCTCAGACGATCCCTAGATGCTTTAGCTAGCTTCACACATCAGCTAACATCAATTACTTACTATAGCATGGATCGGTACCAATCCATCATGGATCGGTACTGGTCCATGTAATTAGTTAAATTTGCTTCCGTACTCTTCCTCTAGCTCTAGGTACACTATATAGTAAAATTGATCGATCAATATCGATCCATCATGGATCGTTGCAGATCCATACACTTAGTCAAATTTTCCTCATTTTGGCTTATAGTCAATCCCTCTTGCCTCCATCTTCAAAAAGCTATGTCTCTAATGTTTGGCATGGATCGATGTCGATCCACATGTATTGGGGCTGATCCATCCACTTGGTGAAATTTCACTAAGTCTTTTGCCTGCATCAACCTAGCCATTGATCCATCTTATTTCTGGCTGCTTCGGTCTATGTGCATCCCTCGTTTGCATTGAACAACTCCAAATTCTCTAGAGCCGGTTCATCGTGGTATTCTACCACAAAGAATCATTCATCCTAGTGTAATCATCTAAGATTCTTTCATAATAGCCTATGCATACACTTGAGAATTCTCCATCCATAGAATAATCACCTCTATATCACTCCACACGAGTGTTTAATCCATACAAATGTAAAATATACAAGCACATCACTAACAAACAATCATCATATCAAGTCATATAAATCATTCAAACATTTTAACATATACCTAACATGCATATATGAATCCATATCATTGAAACATATGATTTAAACCATTTAAAAAAAAAATACAATTTCTTCCATGTTTTCAAATCAGGTTAGAGGTTAAAAATAGGTTTTTAACTTGAAAAACGGATCCAAAACAAATTTCAAACATAAATAACATCATATAATAGTAACAGGTTACAAAACACTCACCTATCGATGGTAAAATGATCAAATCATACCCAAATCAATTCAAATCCAAGATGAACAGTAAAGTAGACGAGAATCACCTCCAAAACAATGGGTTGATGGTCTCTGATGTTTCCCTTAAGCGTGATTTCCTTAATCTCATGATTATAACACCAAACAGTATGTTTTAAGCTAATTTAAGTGGAGATGTGTTTAATGGAGGCTTAAGGTGCTTAGATTTGAAAATAGAATAATGAGATGGTTGCTCTAAAACTAATTACCCTCAAAATCCTATAATTAATCCAATAGGTCAAAATATGGGCTTTGAGGACACACTCCAAAACCTGCCTAGATCTTCCTGAACATAAAAAAATCATATCTCTTAAACGACAAAGCCAAATTACTATATGACAACTCTACGAAAATAGAAACTATCAAATCTTTCATTTAGAAGTAGAATCCCATCCAAATCTGACTCCTATCAAAAGTTATGGTCATTACAAGTTTTCTAGGCCAAAAATATACATATTTACTATGAAGTCTAAAAATATCAAATTAAGATATTACCCAAACCTTTAGCTTATTTTAAAGCTATTTAGTTATGTAAATAATACATGAGCATCTGCGATATATAATAATATCTTAGAAAATTCAGTCCATGTAGTACTGCTAAACATTGAACTACATGATAGCATTTCCTTTTGTATTTAGTTCTTCTTCCCCGATTTAGTGTTACTCATCCAACATCACATCCAACTCTAATCAAGTCGGACGTCTCCTCTCCATCATTATCCATGTAGTACTACTAAACAATGAACTACATAGTAGCATTTCCTTTTGTATTTAGTTCTTCTTCCCCGATTTAGTGTTGCTCGTCCAACATCACATCCAACTCTAATCAAGTCGGATGTCACCTCTCCTTCATTATCCATTAAGCTATATAAATCATCGCTTTCATCTCCCTCATCAAGTTCTCATCATCATCTTCAAAAAACCTCTCCACCATCATTCTCGCTACCTCATCCTCCCACCTTCATCATCAGGCCCCCTGAAGTCATTGCCACTTATAAGACTATCTTTTTCCACCGTGAGTTTTGATCTCGGTTAGGGTTGACAACTCTAATTTTAGATTTAATTTTTCAGGGTCAGAGAAAAAAATGAACCAAGTTTGGATATAAAAGTTTTGAAATTCTGCTTTATTTTGAGAAGTAAAAGTTTGTCTTGACAATACAAATTATAGTTGTTGTTCTTATGGTTAAAATATGATTGAAGTTTGACCTATACACAGTTTTCCTAATTTATTTTTGTAAATTTTCAAGGTTTAATTTACCATGTGAAAAATTACAAGAAAATTTAACAAAATAATATGGGTGTTTTTGCTCTTTTATATATTCTACTATCAAGGGAACCATTAAAGGGAGAATTTTGGATAAGAGTAAAGAACTTTATGGAGAATATTTTGGAAATGCAGAATTTTACAAGGGAGAAATCACCTAAACCACAACCATTTTCCTATAAAATTATCACTCTTTTTCCAATAGTTTGCTTTTACTGCTACCCTATCTCTCAAAATAATAAAATCATGCATCCACCCCAAAAGTCACATTTGTTATTCTTCTATGTTCACCTTCATTTCCACTGCGTTACTTTCATCCTTCCGTTAGTGAATCTCATCTATACTAGCTTCCCTCCTCTGTACTGTTAAAAAATAAAACTCTAGTTCGCATATAAACTTTAATGTCAATCAATTTGATTTAGAGGTGCCTAGAAAAATGATTGCTAATATTGGAGTTTCATCATCCGAAAGACATGGTTGTGTTTTTCTTTCATATTAGTTTTACTTTTGAATTATTTTTTATTAAAATATATATTGTTGTACAAATTATTTTAAGTTTTTCTAAAAATATACGAAAACCGATTTTGAAGATTTATACGAAGTTTAGGACAGTGTCAATTGATATGGGGAGTTAGATGGATTCCCCTCTCTAAAAATATATTTGTTTTATTTGTAAGAAAGATTATATGATCCAAAACCGTACAGGTAAATTAGACAAATATACATACATATACATACATACATATACATATAAACGGCTAACAAGTCTTGGCCGATAACCCGACAGTTTTTAAGGAAACCACCACCCTTACCAAACATTAAAGTACATGTGTTAGCGCCATAACAACTATTAATTACATCTACAAACAACAGAACACGAAAGATTGAACAATAAAAACACACGTGCTTGTAGATAACAATTCCAAAGGAACAATAGCAACATCTAGTTCCAAATATTGCAAAGTTAGAGCAAAGCTATCAGAGTTTACCACTTGGACCAAAAAGGAAGCCCAATATTTCCACGAAGATGATCACCATACTTAGGAGGCCATATATTGCAGCAAACAAAACTTACAAGAATGAGAGAAATCGCCAAAAGGATGAAATGGTTCATAAGGCATCCACCAATAACCAATGCAAAAACACATTTCATCCAAACAATAATACTAGGAAGAGAAGTTACAAAGACCACCCAAATTCACATCAATGATCTAGAAGAGAGAACAAAAAAAGCACAAAGCAACGACAAGCCATCAAGAAACATCTACCCAAATTGCCCATGAAGCATAACAATCCTACCAAAAACAGCTCACATTAGTTGCACATGGCAGTCCTCACGGAGCGAGATGGCAGAGATGATAAGAGGCGGGGCTTCAACATCTAAGTGGCTTACATCAGCAAAATACAATGCAATTCGACTTTAGAAAGATCAATTGCAAACAAATCATATCACTAAACAGAAATACTAACAAACTACCAGTAGCCCCATATAACCGTGATAACAACAAACAACACACATTTCAACTCCGACCCAACAGAACGATGATAAATATCGGGGGAAAGACTAGATCCATACAACCATTGAGATACCACTATGGCACTACACAAGAAACTGGAGGAAAGATCGCCAGAGAGCCCAATTAAAGTATTGCAAGCTACACATACCCGAAAACCTCCGTTGCACAAGCAATCATCGAGGCTTGCGGAAGGGATAGCGAAAAAATAGCAGGAAAATCTCACAACCAGAATCTGGACATAGCCAAAAGCAAAAACCCAAAAATCGTATAAAAGCAGGTGAAATGCCCACAGACGATTTACAAATGCGCAAACCTAATGTCCGTGGCAAAGACCAACCACACCAACCCTCAAAACTAGATCGAAGTTGAAGTCCAAGTTTGCTACTTCAAGATCCAAACCATTGGAAACTCTGAAATTTTCTGTAGCACTAGGTGACCTCGCGAGGGAGAACGAACGCTAGCGGCTATAGGTTTGGTAGAAAGATAATGCGGGTGGCCATCGACAAGAACGCGGACAAAGGGTATCACAAGGCGAAGGAACTTGCAACAATGGGGAAAGCTGGCATTAGGGAGATATATAAATGAAAGAAGAGCGGAAGGCAAAAAGGAAAATAAGATGAATTCGATGAGAGAAAGTGAAGCGACATAGAGGCGATAGAGAGGAGAAACCCTAGTCCTATTCATATAAGCTCCAAAACTCTTTAATATTTTATCATTATTCAAATGATACTCATAAAAATATATTTGTTAATTAGGCTAAGAAGTAAAAATCTAAACTGACAAAGATAGTGAGAGTTTGCTGTGGGAACCTCGGTTTTTTCTTCCTAATATCATTTAAATTTAACTAAAATTTTATGCAATTGCACTTTTCCTAATACCACAAATATATTTTATTACTCAAAACTTTATCATCAAACAATGAAATATAATCCTGCAATGTAAAATTCATTGACTATTTTTCACCGAATGAAATGAAGTTGTGTGTGAGACTTAAAATTATTCAACATAAAACTTTTCAATACTTAGTAATTTTTACCCATTTTTCAAAAAAATCAACTGCGAAAATTAATTTTATTTAAAAATACATAAATCAAAACATATTTGAAAACGTTTTTTGAAAAATATAAATTTTGCGAAAATATATGTAAAAAAAATTTTAATTCAAAAGAAAAAAAGTGGAGGAAGATTATATTTTCCCTTTTTTAATTTCAAAAGGCACAATCTTCATGATATTGGCTCACCTGATTTGATTGAGTTCACAGTGACTGAGTGGATTGATCAAATTTTTATGACAAATTTTGTATGTTGCTTGTAAATATTCTTGCATTTTTAATAAGTTTTGGTAGTCCTTGCTCTCAAGATCATTTACAGTACTACAAAGCATAAAAGGTAGATTATATGGGAACTTTTAGATATGATATTAGGAAGAAAATTTTGAGAATATCAAGGTGCCATTAGCAGTAAAAAATACTAATTATACATAGCTTAAACTAATAAATTATTAATGTTCATTTAGGCTAATTCGATTAACGCAACACTTTTATCCTTTAACACTTCATTAAAAAATTTGAAATAGTTGACTAATTTACCCTTATAGTTATCTAGATTGATATGTTTTATGTCTTTCCATGCTCTCTAATTTTTATTATATTTTCTTTTATTGTAAACATGGATGTATACAAGGATAGAATATTTGAAGAAGATAACTTATTAGAAGAAGATAATGTTTTTGAAGAAGGTGATGGATTTGAATCTCAGATATTTGCTAACTTGCATTTTTAATTGTTGGAATTGAACGTATGATTTTTGATTTTATATAATGTAACTAGGATTTGATAGCAACTACCTATCTTGGATTGTTAGCAATCCTAGGTGCATAGTGCACTTAAAATGATAATTAATCTAGATTAGTGAAATACATTACACATATTTCTTATCAATTTTTTTAGTGTACTAAAGTCAAACTTATCTTTTGTTTTTAGATTGCATTGTTGGATGAAAAAAGAATGATGAAATTATTGAAAACATTTGAAGAAATTAAAGCCAAATGCAACCGCCATCTTAACAAAAATTCATAGCAAATAGTATTTAAATTGAAAATAGCTATAAAATCGAACAAAAAGTTACCTTGTTTTTGCTTTGAGCTATTTTTATTTTCCACTATTTAATGGCTAGGGTTTTGTCTTTCATTAAGTGAGGAGGAAGATAGAAAGAAACAAGACATCCAAAAACGGTAAAGATATTTTGATAATGGAACGAGGTGGGAATAAATAAAATGGGGGTGTGTGTTTTTTATAAGAACGTTGGAGCAAAAAGAGAAAAGGTGATTATGTTAATAGAATTGGCATGATTATGTTAATAGAATTGGTAGAGATCCTCCTCTAACAAAATTCATTAAATAAAAATTAGTGTGGTTAAGTGATTCGACTTTGGTACGAGAGGTCACAATTTTGAAACTTGCGTAGCGTGATTCGAACATTTATTGACACATGATTTGTGGTTTGTTGTCCCAGTGACATGTTGTATCTAAGTACCATTTCAAAAAAGATCATTAAATAAAAAATTAGTGTGGTATTACTAGCATCTAGAATAATGCTTTTGGCTTCCAAAACTAAAGACCGCCTTATAAATTTTGGTTTCATACTTCATAACACCAATTATTATTTTATTTTAAGTAAACAAGCACCCAAATATTTCAAAATACAAAAGTTTACCCTTTTATTCTCCAAACCAAATTTTGCTTTTGTCAAAACATAACAAAAATCATATAAAATATGCAAAAAAATCAAAAACGAAAATAATGTAGAATGATAAAATTTTAAATAAATACTTACTTGATCGATTAAAAATGGTTTGTCAAATCAACTTGCATACATTTAAGTGTTTGATCAATCGTCTTCTTCCATATTTTACTATCAAATAATTTTATTCAAAATGACAAGTGCATTCTCAATTTTACTATGATCGGTAACCTCTAGTTAACAACAAAGAGAACAAAAACAATATAAAGAAAATATAGATATCATAAAACATTACAACTCAACAACTTACATTAAGATTTTCAATTACAGTATCATCAAACTTTATATCATTCAAATTCATGCTAGTAACAGGAACTTTAAATTCATCCTAAAATAAACCCTAAACAATAAATCTAATATTGATATATAGAAGAAAAATATACTTTAATAAATAAAAAGTAAACTAATGTAACGAACGGGATTCTCGACCCTCGAAAATCAACAGTAATACGTCCACTGTATTGCATGCCAAGCAATCGAATGTTGGAAAGCCCGATCGTTAGGGGTAAAAGGAGGGAGAAGAAAGAAGAAAGAAGAGAAAAAGAAAACTAAACAACACATAATCTCACAGCGGAACGAATAATATATAATATACAACAAATCATTACACAAAGAAAAATTGTAATATACATATATCAATCAGAGTACACTAACATAATTCCACCCAGATAGTTATAACAGTCTGTCCTTACAAGTTGCTGATAAATACAACCAACAGACAACACACCGGAACACAAGAAATACGTAGATACGTCTTGGGCCTCCAGCTCATCCCCTGAGCTCCAATGCATCCAAAGCATTTGTAAATATGTTTGGTCTGATCCAAGCATTGAAAAGGAAGAACATCCGGATTAGTTTGGTAAACCAGCGTGAGAAAAACACACCTAAAATGGAATTTAATGTTTATCAAAAATATTTCAAATAGATATCTCGTAAGACTACGCCGCCCATAAACACGGACGAGTTTTTACCTTACGATAACCAAAACATTTTCTATAGAAAATCCATTTATATTATAATAATGTCTAGGGGTCAAAGTAAAATATGAATATAGCTGAAATGCTTGCATCTCATTTTTCCACATGGTTGGGCACAACTAAATCCGTAAAGCTCGTATTGGAGAATGTATTCCATACTATAAGAAGGTAAGGAGCTACCTTCCGATGGTACATCTCTAGATAAAATGCACCAGGGTCTGACAATAACATCCTGTACCCCTGCCACATAGGATTGGCTTACCACTTGACTATTAGTACCAAATATTGGTCTGCAAAGCATACAGGAGTAGATAGTAATCGATCTAGATTTGGGATGACCATACCCTGATGGGAGCGACCAACATAGCCCTGCTGCATGCCCGATTTTTATCATTTCCCGGTTGATGAGGCTTGAGGCTACGTTTTACCTTTATATAAATATTCCCACTTGGAATGCTACATTACCTTCTAGTCGACGACACAATGTCAGCATTCATCTATACAGGTAGTTCAGAAGATGAACGAACCAAAGACACTACTTCTACTACATCCACTTTGGAATCACTCTCAGGATTAGTAGCAAGCAGCCTTTGCACTTCAAAGAGCACCATCTTCAAATTCCATCATCTTTAAGATGTCTTCACTTTGAAATGCTTGAGTTGGATCGAAGTGGTATTCGGATAAAATATCTGATCCCGGTCTCTTCGAAACAACATTCGATGGTTTCCAGTTGTAACGACCTGGAATTTCACTGCTTTGATTTGCAAATATTTAATTAATTTTAAATATTCAAATAAATGGTTTTATAATGAAATAAAACTCTTTTTAATAATAAATAATGATAGTGAAATAGTTTTCAAAATTGGTTTACAAAAATATATAGTTCGATGAAAAACAGAAAATGTGACCGGAAACAGTTTTTCGAATTTTCGACGTTTCATCGTATAAAAGTTGTTTGAAATGTTGTGCACACTTTCTTATATATATGCACGCATAGACTAAGTATATAATATGGTTTAGGATAATATAATTAGGTTTAGTTAAGTAAATTAAGTTAATTTAATTAAGATAATCATGATGTGACACTTTGGCAACTAATATTAAAAAATTGAAATACATGTCACGTCAAAAGGGGACAAGAGTACAACAGGGGTCAAGTCATGTTTCTTCATGATAAATTTCGAAATTTTTAAGGGGTGTCAAGCTTTATGATGTATATATGGGTATGTATATGCTTAAGTATGAAGGTTTTTAAGTAAATAAAGGAAAAGAGATAAATATATATACAAATATGTGTAATATAAAATGTCTTAAGAGACATAAGGACATTCATGCATCACTTCATGTTGGAGAAAGGTACAAGGAGGGGGGACAAGAGGGTGGCGTGAGGTACATGAGGTGGAAGGGAGGCGGTGATATGGCAATACATGAGTAGAGGTAGTGTTGGAAGGGTATTATGGTAATTTAACAAATGCACTTAATATATATATATATATATATATATATATATACACACACACAAAATTTCCTAATTTCCTTCCCATTTTTATCATTCTTTTCTTCATTTCAAACTTCCTTAAGCACTTTAATATCTTTCCATAAATTCTTTTCCTTCTTCTTAACTTCAAAAGTTTAAAAATCCAAGTTTTAATCTTTAAATGTTTTAAAAATCCATTTTTAACTCCTTCTTTTTCATTTCAAAACTCCTCCATTTCTCTACTTTACTTGGCCATAACTCCTTGCATTCGACTCCAAATGGAGATTTTATTTTTTTCAAAGCATTTGTAATTCCGGTGACTACAACTTTCTTATGTATCACTTTCTTTGATTTCGAGCATAAATACTCCAAAAATCCATATTTTTCAAGAGTGTTTTTGAACCAAGACTTTTAAGTCCGAAAATACCTCTTACTGTTTTGACTATAACTTCCTCAAAATTTAACCTTTTTTAAGTAATTCTTTTTTTTAAATGATAGAGGAAAAAACAATCTAAAACTTTTCTTTTGACCACTTTGCCAAAATCAGAGAGAAAAGGGTCAAAAAACTGAGAGCAAGTTGACATATTTTCAAGTTGGTTTTGTTGATTTCCAAGCTTTACTAGTCCTAAGTGTTTTTGCAAAAGTTCATCGAATTTTGGTGAGTAAATTCCTTAACTTTTTGGGAAAGAATTTACCTTTATATGTATGGTTGTTATATGGTTGTATATGTGAATGATATTGTTGGATTATCTTGTGGTTGTTATGGTAAAATATATGTGTATGCGATGTGAATTTTAGAATTTGAAAATCAAAGTCTATGTATTATGTTTGGTTCGAAAGATGTGTGCTTGTTTAGGTGATGGCTATGGTTCATAGACTTTGGGTTGGTTGTGATATAGAAGTGGAAAACAAGTTGGAAATTACAGATATCCATAGTGATAGTCGCTATGGATGCAGTTCGGGAAATTGCACGATTAATTTTTTTTTAAGTGTTTTATTTTGGAGTTGTTAAGGGTTTAAACCATGATATCACATCAAATCTTTATTTAAATGTCACATCAAATCTTAATTTAAATGTCACATCAAATCTGTATTTAAAATTCATATCAATCTTTATTTAGTTGTCACATCAAATCTTTATTTAGTTGTCACTTCAAATCTTTACTTCATTGTCAAATCAAATCTTTATTTGATTTAAGGATAACTATTCACTTAATTATTTCTTAATTCATGTTAAATTTTAAATGAAGGTTGTTTAATTATTAATTAACTCTTAATTAATTAAGTAAAATTTAATTAATTAAGACTTAACTAAGATTAATTAGAGTTTAATTATAAATAAATGTTTGTTTAATTAATTAAGATTTAAATTAAACTTTAACTTATGATTTAATTATTTTAAATTAAGGTTAATTTATTATTTAAGTTTAAATTAAAGTCTATTTAATTAATAAATTAATATTAATTAATATTTAACAATTTATTTAGGTTTAAATTATTATATAAAATTAATAAAGGATTAGTTAGGGTTAATTATTTATTTAATAATTAATTATTATTTAATTATTTATTTCAGGTTTAATTTATTATTTAAGTTTAATTAAAAATTAATTAATTAATTAGTTGAGATTAATTAATGTTTAATTATTAATAAAGGTTTAGTTAATTATTTAATAATTAATAAAGGATTAATTTGAGTTTAATTAATAATTAATTATTGTTCAACTATTTAATTAAATTAAGTTAAGATTCAATTAAAATTAATTATGATTTAAATAAGCATTTAACTTATAATTAATTTCTAAATAAAAGGTTTAAAGTTTTAAATCCTTTTGTTTTCAAAAGTAAATTTGTTTAAAGGTACTAATTCTTTTTCAAAGTTGATTTTGAATACAAGTGATTCAAGTGTTGATACCATTAAGAAACCATATAACTATAAATGAGTTATAATGTAGATTGTTTGGACATGTGTTTGCAGAATAAATCCCCGTTCTGCTATAAATTGATTGATTGATTGTTTGTGTGGACATGTGTTAACAGATTAAATCCCCATTCTACTATTAATTGATTGAATTATTTGGACATCTGTTTAGTAGGAAAAATCACCATCCTGCTATTATGTTATTTGGACATGTATATGCTAGTTAACTTATATTAACATGTTATTCCCTGATTTGGATATGAGTTGTATTTACATACATGATGACTTATGTAAATAACTGTTAAGTGAATTGGAATTGAAA
The DNA here is from genome assembly GCA_030737815.1 of Allium fistulosum. Classification (NCBI taxonomy): domain Eukaryota; kingdom Viridiplantae; phylum Streptophyta; class Magnoliopsida; order Asparagales; family Amaryllidaceae; genus Allium; species Allium fistulosum. The sequence goes on along the minus strand of CM060903.1, from coordinate 695,405,814 downwards.
TTGAATGGTAACTTAAATGAGTACCATTGGGTTGCCGAGCCTCTTTCTGAATTTATAAAGTATGGTTTTGAATTAACTTAACTCTTTAATCAATTTGGGGTTGAAAGATTTATAAATGATTTCAAAGCTATACTATTATTTTATAAGTAATAACTTGTTTATAAAAAGGGTTTTTACTAAATAAAAGGGCTTACTATAACAACTCAAAATTTAACCCGTAATAATTAATTTGTTAATTAATTAAATAATAAAATGAACTTGTGAAATTATTAGAACTAAGCCACGGAAGTTGCACCATTGTGTCCATGGTAATTTTCTTGTCAAATTCCATATATAGAACGTCAAAAACCGAGCTAATATGACCAAGTTATAAAATAAACAAAATAAGCAGAAATATAACGAAAAAAAATATACATGGTTAGGTCGACCGGCCGGTTGAACTGGGCAAGGGGGCAGTCGACCGCCCGGTCGACCTGGCTTGTAATTTTGCAGGCGCACGAATGTTAATTCGTTTGAATGAATGAAAAGCATCGGAACACGTCATTTGCACCCTTTAGTGTAATCCAGTCCCTCCGTTTCTGCATCCGATGGCCCCTATTCAGCCTATGACGTGGTTGCATCCTATTCAATCTCCAAATCCAACGGTCTGAGATCCACTTCTACACATATAAATAAACCTAACACTTTTTCTCATTCTAGATTTTCTCCACTTGGGTTCACCTTTAGGAAGGACCCTAAAAGGAAATAATTTTCCAAGGAGAGAATCCTTTTAATAAAAATTATTTTACAACTCCAAGTGGATCCGGGAAGACCAAAGGAAGAGCTTAGGACCGGAGGTGAGTGATTGTAATTGTTTTAAGATTTCTTTAAGTAATTTTAAAAAATAGGGTTTTCAATAGTTGTAGTTTTACTACGATTTTTGGAATAGCCTTGTTCAGTAATTATTTACAGTTTTTAATTATTTTCAGTCTATTCAGATATTCTTTTCAGTAATTTTAGTATTATTTCTGTTAATTATAAATTATTACTGTTAAGTATAGCTTTTTATTAATTTATAGTCTATTTACAGTATTTAGGTATATTAACTGTTATTTATTTCTTATTTACATCTTTCGATGTTTTGGATTTTATGCAAGCGTCTATTCTCTTTATTCTCCTTTTCTGCGCATATGGATTAGAATAAATTGAACGCGAATATGGATTTTATAAGCAAGAAGATTAAATGAAGAAAATAAGATGTAAATTATAAAGACTGTAATAAACAAAGGAATTGGACTGAAATTACGCCTAATTATAACTAGAATTGGATTAATTAAAGATAATTGACATAGTTATAACTTAGGATTTAACTGAATGAAGTAAAAGATGAAAGAAGCTTATTTTCACACTTAGACCTTGGGTTAAGTAATAAGCATGATTATAACGTAGGTTATAATAAGAAAAAGAACATAATGGGGCTTATTTTAAGACTTGGGATGTAGAAAATAAAATTGGTAATAAAGGCTTATTTAAATAATTTATCTATGTTAATAAGCAAAGAAGAAAGTAGGACCCGTACCAAATAGCATTCCCTAGGGCACGTTTATGCTAAGAATGGTAGTAATTGGTCAAATAGAAGTCTAAATCACGTTGATTTGGATAAGGGGCGCAACTAGATGTTGTTTGAATGAAGGGCCAGTACCAACATCATTTCCCCTATTTTTCTATGGACATACGGTGATCTCGCATTAACCTGAAGTGAGATGAGGGGCATGCTATGCTGTACGTTGGAGGTAATAAGAAGACCCAATAGGTGGAGCAAAAGGTAGCATGGGCATGAAGGCAGTTACGCGTGTGACTTCCATTCGGGTGCTCAATAATAGCTATGAGTTTCAAGCGCTTAGTATGGTGTCTTAGTAGACACCATTGTCTTCTGTGTAGGGAGCTATATATGTTGTTCGGATCTGCAGTAGTTGCTCTGTGCATCTTCTTTAGATACCATTGGCTGTTGTGCAGGGAGTTATATAGCGGTTGGTCCACAAAAAGGTCTATGGAGTAGCAGGCCGATAAAAAAGGGTAGAATTAGGGTCACATCCTAACTACATGATTAGGAATTCAGCCTAATTAAATCAGAACAAGTGCAAGCAATTAAAGTTAACCTATCTTGAGCAATATTTAATCGTATTTATTTCCAGTTTATCTCTTTCCTATTTCATTTGTTATCCTTATTTATGCTAGAACTGTTGTAGAGTCTATTGCTTTTATCTTGCTTAAAGACTCTAGTAATTACTATCATTCACCAGACTTTTAGTCTGACTCACTCCTCTGTTTCCCCCTTTTTCCTCCCTAGGCAATCAAGGAAGAAGCTAGTAGATTGCTGCAGCTTGGAGTTCTTCTTGGAGGAGACTTCTTCTATGTACTTCTTTTATTTTCAGTTGTTGTTCTTGTATGCACTAGTTTATTTATGAGGGATATTACATACTCTGATTTTGAGACTATGAAGTTTTATTTCAGAAGACACTATGGGTTTTGAATGTTGTATTTGGCTTTTGACTTATTTATGAATTAATTCTGAGGCTTTGTTTTAATTAATACTTATTTAGTTTTCGCTGTTTTATCCAATTTTTGTCTTGTGGATCCTAGTCTCTGTTAGTTCCAGTTATACCTATAATGCACCATGCCTTTTTACGTGCCCTTTTGGGTATATTAAGGGGTGTGGGGTGTTTCACTTGGTATCAGAGCCTACGGTTACAGGATTCCAAAAATTTATTTTGAAAGTAAAGTATTTTTCAAAATAACTTGTTCTAAAAGTATTTTTCAGAAAAGAACTTTTTGAAATGATTTTAAGTATAAAAGAATTTTTATAAAAATCCCCTCATAAGTCCAGTTTAATCTCCCTTTGACTCTTTCCTAAACTACCTTTTTCTTTTCGTAGAATGGCTGATGCCCCGAACCTTCCCGAGGGCATTCTAGTCCCAACCTGGTTTCATAGGTATTTACAAGCCATGACTCCAAAGGTGCACGGGCCTACGCCCAATCCTGCACCAGTGGGTGGGAATCCCATCAACCCACCCGCCACCATCAATTTCTCTATACTTTGTAAAGATTTTGCGAGTTTGGGCGGAAAGACTTTTTCTGGCAAGGAGACTTTTGTGGAGGCGAGAGCATGGCTTAGAGACACAGAGAGGATTTTTGGTCTTTTGGGATTGGATGGTCAGCAGCGAGTTCAGCTAGCCGCTTGGCAGCTGAAGGAGGAGGCATCTTATTGGTGGGAGGTGATCGAGTTGGAGGGAAGGAATATTACTTGGGATGGATTTCAGAAGCGATTCGATAGGAAGTTTCTATCTCAGGCAGAAGAGAGTGTTCAGCTAGAGAGGTTTATCAATTTGAAGCAAGGGAGTTTGTTGGTCAAGGAGTACATCAATCAATTCAATGAGCTATCGCGGTTTGGTATGGACTTGGTGAACATTGCGCACAAGAAAGCTATGAAGTTTGCGAAGCGATTGAACCAACCCCTTCAGGGATTATTGCCGACTCATGTACCGATGGGAGCTACTTATGAATCTTTGGTCGTGATGGCGCTTATGTCGGATACAGTCAAGGAAGGAGAGTCTAAAGAGGAGGTTAAGTCAGAAGGTCGAAAGAAGAAGTGGTGGGAAAAGAATAAGAAGAAGAAGAAAGGTGATGGTCCTTAGAAGCAGATTAAGAAAGGAATAAAATGCCATGTTTGTGGGAAGGCTGGACATATGGCCAAGGATAGCTGGAAGGAGAAGAAGAAGGGTAAGTGCTATACTTGCGGGCAGCCCGGTCATATGAGTAGGAGTTGTCCCTAGGGACCGAGTGCACCAGTTGCACAGATTCAGGCGTTAGACACAGCACCTTCCAGTAGCATTCCAGATAGAGGTAGGAAAGTCACAGTTGAAGGTTTGATTTCTATGTCTGATTTTCCTATTCGGACTTTATTTGATTCTAGAGCATCACACTCTTTTATCTCTAGCTCTCTAGTAGATTGTTTGCACTTGGACATATCATTAGTAGTAGACCTCATTATTGTTTCAAACCTCATAGGAGGATCGACACACTTATCTATGATTTGTAGGGGTTTGAAAATCTTTATCCTAGGCATAGAGTTTGACTGTGACGCTTATGTTTTGGGATTCTCAGGGTATGGGATGATCTTAGGGATAGATTGGCTATCCATATACGAAGCTATCTTAGACTGCGAGAGGAGAGTTATTAGACTTGAGACTTGCAGTGGTAGGACTCTAGAGGTATCTTGCGACCCGCAAGGGTCAGTCATGTTGAGTTTTCTATATTCCCTCGATTCATCTTCATCAGAGTTGCATTCGATTCCTGTCGTCAGAGATTTTGCAGACGTCTTTGAGGAGGTTAGGGGAATACCCCCTAAGAGAGAGATTGACTTCAGGATTTATTTGACCGAGAATGCCAAGCCAGTAGCGTTACATGTGAGACACATGGCACCTAGGGAGAGGAAAGAATTGAGCAAGCAGATTCATGAGCTCTTGGAGAAGGAATTCATAAGAAGGAGCATATTAGAGTGGGGAGCGCCAGTCGTCTTCGTCACTAAGGCGGATGGCTCTCTCCGACTTTGCGTGGACTATAGGGAATTGAATAAGCTCATCAAGAAGAACCGATATCCACTTCCTAGAATTGACGATCTTTTTGACCAGTTAGTTGGTTCTTCGGTTTTCTCTCAACTTGATTTAGCCACGGGATTCCATCAGCTTAGAGTCGCTGATGACAGAATAGATAAGACTGCCTTTAGGACACCGGACGGATTCTTCGAGTGGTTGGTTATGCCTTTTGGGCTAACCAATGCTCCAGCCTATTTCATTGATTTGTTGAGCCGCGTCTTTACGGATGTCCTAAATAAGTTTGTGGTGGTATTCGTGGATGATATCTTGGTATTTTCCAAGAGTATGAAGGAGCATGCTGTTCATTTGGAAGAAGTTCTTCACACACTTCATAGCCATCATTTGAGAGCTAATTTTTCGAAGTGTCATTTTTGGAGAGAGGAAGTTCGTTTCTTGGGGCACGTAGTCTCGAAGGAAGGTTTGGCTGTTGACCCCACCAAGGTTATTGTAGTACAAGATTGGAAGGCCCCCAAGAACGTTACCGAGATTAGGAGATTCCTAGGATTGGCATGCTACTATAGGAAGTTCATTAGATACTTTGCCAAGATTTCAGCACCACTCACACGCCTTACTAAGAAGAACAAAGATTTCATGTGGGATGTGGATTGTGAGGATTACTTCACGAAGCTTAAGAGAGCCCTTACAAGTGCACCAGTGCTAATTTTATCCGACGGAGCTAAGCTTTTCACTGTATACACTGATGCATGCAGAATAGGTCTAGGAGTGGTGTTGATGCAAGAAGGGAGGGTAGTGTGTTATGGTAGTAGGTAGTTGAGGAAGCATGAGAAGAACTATCCTACCCATGATTTGGAGTTGGCTGTTATAGTTTTTGCACTTAAGACTTGGAGGCACTATTTGCTTGGTAAGAGGTTTGAGCTTTTTACCGACCATAAGTCTTTGAAGTATCTATTCTCGCAGAAGGACTTGAACTTGAGGCAACAAAGGTGGATGGAGTTTTTAGCCTCGTATTATTTTGAAATAGCTTATACCCTTGGCAAGGGTAATGTGGTTGCAGATGCATTGAGTAGAAATAAAGCAACCCTTAGTCCTTTGTTCGTAGAGTGGAGGAGCTTGGAGTTTATTTCTACTTTTGATTTTAAGCCCTCTACGGACATTACTTCCATATTGTTGGCAACCTTAGAGGTAAGGCCTACCCTTATGGATCAGATTGGCTCGAGGTAGTGGGAGGATTCGGAACTCATGGACATTATGGATAGGATTAGCCAAGGACAGGTCTCAAGACATCTCCAACGCTATTCCATTGATAGTAGAGGATGGCTTAGGAGAGATGGGAGGCTTTGTGTTCCATACGACGGTGACTTGATGAGAACAGTTTTGGAGGAGGCGCACCATTCCTGTATGACTATTTATCCGGGTGGTGACAAAATGTATTGGGATATGAAGAGGATGTTCTATTGGGGTGGTATGAAGAAGGACGTGGCAGAATTCGTAGCTAAGTGTCTCATATGCCAAAGGGTAAAAGCAGAGCAATAGAAACCCGGTGGATTACTTTAGCCCATAGATGTACCGGAGTGGAAGTGGGATAGTATTTCTATGGATTTCATTGATGGTTTACCCCGTTCTAGGAAAGGAAACACTAGCATTTGGGTGATTATTGATAGATTGGCCAAGAGTGCTCACTTCATCCCAGTTAAGGGTAAGCGTACGACTTCATATTTGGCATCCTTGTATATTCGAGAGATAGTCCGTCTACACGGAGTTCCTTCTAGTGTTGTTAGTGATAGAGATCCCATTTTCACTAGTGAGTTTTGGAGAAGCTTACAAGAGGCGCTAGGGACGCAACTTAGGTTGAGTACGGCCTATCACCCCCAGACGGATGACCAAACGGAGAGGGTAAATAGAGTGCTTGAGGATTTGGTGCGGGTATGCGTTTTGGACTTTGGAGGAACTTGGGAGGAGCATCTTTCGTTGGTTGAGTTTGCGTACAATAATAGTTACCAAACAAGTATACGAATGGCACCATTTGAGGCTTTATATGGGAGACCTTGCAAGTCCCCATCATGTTGGGTAGAGTCTACGGAGAAGTTATTACTTGGACCCGATATGGTTAGGGAGACCTCTGAGAGGGTGGATTTGATTCGGTGAAGGATGAAGACGGCTCAAGATAGACAGAAGTCGTATGCGGATAGGCGGAAGAGAGACTTAGATTTTCAGGTTGGAGACTTAGTTTTTATCAAAGTATCTCTGCTTAGGAAAGTGGTAAGATTCGGATCAAATGGAAAGTTAGCCCCTAGATTTGTTGGACCATTTCCTATCATAGAGAGAGTTGGGAAGATGGCTTACAGAGTAAAGCTACCAGATAGGCTCGCAAGAGTGCACGACGTTTTCCATGTTTCGCACTTACGAAAGTGCTTACATGACTCGGCGGAGGTAGTAGAGCCTAGTCAATTAGAGGAGGTGGAGGAAGAAAGAGAAGCTTCTATTCGGCGTATCCCCACGAAGATTATTGGAAGAGAAATCAAGCGACTAAGGAATAAGGAGGTTCCACTGGTAAAGGTGCAATGGGGAGATGATGTTGCTGACGCCACTTGGGAAGCAGAGGAGAAGATTCGTACTTCCTATCCTCATCTTTTTGATGGTAAGTTTTAGAATTCCTTTTTCCATCTTTAGATTTGAATAGGTTCTTTCCTTTATTATCCTTTGGGAGGGTAGAACTTAGGATTTAACCTATGGATGGTAGGATTTGATGTAAACATGTTAATAGAACATGTTATGAATGATGTATGCTAGTGGTTGCAAGTGTTTCCTAGTGGATGCTATGGACGCATTTTAGGTACACTAGTCACTAGTATTCCTTAGGGATCGGCCTAACTAGGACACTAGAGCATATTTATATGGATGTGTGCGCATTTTTATTTTATTTCCATGGTTGCTATAAATGGATGTTTATCACATGATTGTTGCATTTGGATGATGTTTGTAGCACCCATATAGAACTATCAGTTATCATTAGGAAAATTTTGCATTCATTTGGATACATGGCATGGACATGATTGCATAAAAAGGAAGTCAACTGAATCAGTGAACCGCCTAATCTTTTACATTAGTTAGGGACATTTACACTGCACTAATTGCATAAGTATCATAAAATGCATTAGAAAAACTTAAGGACAATGGATGAATGGTTGATGATTGAGTAGTTAATTGTAGAATTGGAAGAAAACATTTAGTACATTCTTTTATCCTTAGAGATATCGAGGACGAAATCCCTTAAGGAGGGGAGAATGTAACAACCCGAAATTTAACCCGTAATAATTAATTTGTTAATTAATTAAATAATAAAATAACCTTGTGAAATTATCAGAATTAAGCCATGGAAGTTGCACCATTGTGTCCATGGTAATTTTCTGGTCAAATTCCATATATAGAACGTCAGAAACCGAGCTAATATGACCAAGTTATAAAATAAACAAAATAAGCAGAAATATAACGAAAAAAATAAATTATACATGGTCAGGTCGACCGGCCGGTCGACTTGGGCAAGGGGGTGGTCGACCGCCCGATCGACCCGCCTTGTAATTTTGCAGGTGCACGAACGTTAATTCGTTCGAACGAATGAAAAAGCATCGGAACACGTCATTTGCACCCTTTAGTGTAATCCAGTCCCTCCGTTTCTGCATCCGATGGCTCCTATTCAGCCTATGACGTGGTTGCATCTTATTCAATTTCCAAATTCAACGGTCCGAGATCCACTTCAACAAATAGAAATAGACCCCTAGACCTAACACTTTTTCTCATTCTAGATTTTCTCCGCTTGGGTTCACTTTTTCAGGAAGGACCCTAAAAGGAATAATTTTCCAAGGAGAGAATCCTTTTAATAAAAATTATTTTACAACTCCAAGTGGATCTGGGAAGACGAAAGGAAGAGCTTAGGACCGGAGGTGAGTGATTGTAATTATTTTAAGATTTCTTTAAGTAATTTAAAATAATAGGGTTTCCAATAGTTGTAGTTTTACTATGATTTTTGAAATAACCTTTTTCAGTAATTATTTACGGTTTTTAATTATTTTTAGTCTATTCAGCTATTCCTTTCAGTAATTTTAGTATTATTTCTGTTAATTATAAATTATTACCGTTAACCATAGCTTTTTATTAATTTACAGTATATTTACAGTATTTAAGTTTATTTAATGTTATTTATTTCTTATTTGCATCTTTTCGACATTTTGGATTTTATGCAAGCGTTTATTCTCTTCATTCCCCTTTTCTGCGCGTATGGATTAGAATAAATTGAACGCGATATGGATTTTATAAGTAAGAATATTAAATGAAGAAAATAAGATGTAAATTATAAAGACTGTAATAAATAATGGAATTGGACTGAAATTACGCCTAATTATAATTAGAATTGGACTAATTAAAGATAATTGGAATAGTTATAACTTAGGATTATAACTAAATGAAGTAAAAGATGAAAGAAGCTTATTTTCACATTTAGACCTTGGGTTAAGTAATAAGAATGATTATAACGTAGGTTATAATAAGAAAAAGAACATAATGGAGCTTATTTTAAGGCTCGGGATAAATTAATGAGCGTAGAAAGTAAAAATGGTAATAAAGGCTTATTTAAATAATTTATCTAAGTTAATAATGTTAGAAACTGGAGATAGTGGTTTTGACGACGACAACCTTTGTAACTTATTTTATTATAACTTATATACTAACACTATTGTCTAGATATATATAAGGCAGGTACTGATTATTGAAGGCTGTACATTATAAAGATCAAGAATGAAGAAATCAAGTTTGAAGACTCATGAGTATCAAGATCAAGATTTCAAGATAAGTGTCTAGTTTTGTTAAAACTTCATAATAGCATGGAAATCTTCATTCCAAATTTCATTTGGGATGGAACCCATTTCTACCTTCTTAGTGGCTTACAAACCCATGACAAGTAGCTTACAAACCTACGACAAGTGGTTTACAAACCCACGAACATCCTGGTTTTGTACGAGTTCTCGAGTCCTGATGTGATGAAATATTCTGCAGGAAGAAGCTTGCAAAACTACTTCAAAATGGTTTTTAAAATGATTTTCAAAACTGTTTTTTTTAAATGTTTTAGCTTTAAAATTATCTTTTCAAATGATTTTCAAAAAGATGTTTTAGCCTTAAAATATTCTTTGTTTTTGTTTTTAAATAAACTCTTGTTTTAAACTTCGTTTGTTTTTAAACTATCTTCTGGTTTTTAAAAATTCTTTTATAATATATATATATACTTGAGATTTAAAATCAAATTTATATATACATTCTAAAAATATATTTTTCTACTCTTCTTTATTTTAAATCATAGGAAAATTAGTTCATTTTACTCCAGAATCATTTCATCTTGTTTTCCTTTCAATACCATTTTAAAAACAAATTTTACATTGTTTTTAACTAAGGGATGTCGACATCATGGGATACCCCATGTCAACATGGTGGCCGTTAAATTCAAAAGTTTCAATTTTCAAAAGAAGTGTCTATTCGTTTAAATCTCTTCACGAATGGTTATGACCGTTACTGGTCTATAAATAACCTTCACAAACAAATTTTTTAACTAACTATTTTCTTATTTTCTTCACTCATTCTTCTCCACAAAACCATATTTTAAAATTTTCATATTTTTAAGATCGTGCCGAAATTCTGCCGAATTCTCAAGTGAATCAAATTAGAATCTCATTCTTGTTTGATTCTCTGCCCTCTCTCGAAGATCAAAGTGCTACTCAGAGTTATAGGATCAATTTGTAATCAAAAGTTTATCGAGCCTCTCTATAAGGTATGGTTGTGCCTGGAAATCAATTGGGTGATCTTGTGTCCCGTAAATCAAGAGAGATTGCCCCGGACTCAAAGACGGGAGGGTACCTCAAGGCCTTTAGAAATTGAGGATTGTAATCTCGACATTGGTATAATAAAAATCTGTACGAGGTGTTTGCCTTGGTGCAGGACTGGACGTAGGGTAACTCCGAACCAGTATAAAATTCGGTGTGTTCTTTCATTTTACTGCTTTTTATTTACTTTCTGCATCTGTGTTTGATTCTGTGATTGTTCTGTGGTTAAGTTCTGCATTTTATTATATCATAATTTTTAAATTAGTCCATATAGGTCTTAGAATCCATTAAACACTATTCACCCCCTCTAGTGTTAAATTAGCCTTAAGATCCTTAATCCGCACTCCCTTTCAAATAAGCAAAGATGAAAGTATGACCCGTACCAAATAGCATTCCCTAGGGCACGTTTATGCTAAGAATGGTAGTAATTGGTCAAATAGAAGTCCAAATCACGGGGATTTGGATAAGGGGCGCAACTAGATATTATTTGAATGAAGGGCCAGTACAAACAGCATTTCCTCTATTTTTCTATGGACACACGGTGATCTCGCATTAGCCTGAAGTGAGATGAGGGGCACGCTATGCTGTACGTTGGAGGTAATAAGAAGACCCAATAGGTGGAGCAAAAAGTAGCATGGGCATGGTGGCAGTTACGCGTGCGACTTCCATTCGGGTGCTCAGTAATAGCTATGAGTTCCAAGCACTTAGTATGGTGTCTTAGTAGACACCATTGTCTTCTGTGTAGGGAGCTATATATATTGTTCGGATCTGCAGTAGTTGCTCTGTGCATCTTCTTTAGATACCATTGGCTGTTGTGCAGGGAGTTATATAGCGGTTGGTCCACAGAAAGCTCTATGGAGTAGCAGGCCGATAAAAAAGGGTAGAATTAGGGTCACATCCTAACTGCATGATTAGGAATTCAGCCTAATTAAATCAGAATAAGTGCAAGCAATCAAAGTTAACCTATCTTGAGCAATATTTAATTGTATTTATTTCCAGTTTATCTCTTTTCTATTTCCTTTGTTATCCTTATTTATGCTAGAACTATTATAGAGTCTATTGCTTTTATCTTGCTTAAAGACTCTAGTAATTACTATCATTCACTAGACTTTTAGTCTGACCCACTCCTCTGTTTCCCCCTTTTTCCTCCCTAGGCAATCAAGGAAGAAGCTAGTAGATTGTTGCAGCTTGGAGTTCTTCTTGGAGGAGACTTCTTCTATGTACTTCTTTTATTTTCAGTTGTTGTTCTTGTATGCACTGGTTTATTTATGAGAAATATTACATACTCTGATTTTGAGACTATGAAGTTTTATTTCATAAGACACTATGTGTTTTGAATGTTGTATTTGGCTTTTGAATTATATATGAATTAATTCTGAGGCTTTGTTTTAATTAATAGTTATTTAGTTTCTGCTATTTTTACCTGTTTTTATCTTGTGGATCTTAGTCTCTGTTAGTTCCAGTTATACCTACAATGCACCACGCCTTTTATTGTGTCATTTTGGGTATATTAAGGGGTGTGGGGTGTTTCACTTACCTTACGTGTTTTACAAATGATATTTCTAAATGATATTTTATAAAGGAAATTTTGTAAAGGAGTTATAAAGGAAGATTTTTAAATAGTTTAAAATATAAGAGATATTATAAATCATTTTAGAGATTTTTGAAAGAAGCTTTAAATCTAGTTGGAAGTTTATAAAGAGGTTGAATATAAAGTGAACTTATAAAAGAATTTTAATAAGAGATAAGTGAATGAGTTTTATAGTAAGTGATGTTTTGAAAAAGGAATTGTTTGGCCATTTAATATGGAATTTTGAGAAGAGTGAGTTTTCCCAAAATGTTTTGGTAAACACTTACATTGTTTTTCCAAGTTTAAAAAGGAATGTTAAGGGTTTTGGAAAAGTGTTTTAGAAAAGATCCTTTGATAAATTTTTATAAAGTGATTTTATTAATTAAATATTAATTAATAAAGGCTTAAAGGATCTCATATGGAATTTAATCAATGTTGGATTGTTTGTTTATTTGATAGTTAAATAACCGACTATCAAATCTGGACCAAAACGTAACTTTGGAAATATCTAGGAGAAACATTGAAATTATATGGTACAGTTACCATCAGTGGTGCTATACTATACGTGTAAATTCGTTTCTTTCTTCTAGGATAAATAATAAGGAAATCCGTCCACTAACGGTTAGGAGGTGAACTCCGCTCTTATCTTTTATATGCTTATTTCCTGAAGAACAGGGGTTGAGTTTACCGGAAATTATCGAAAGTTGTTTCGAAGAGACCAGGATCGGATCTGTATCCGAAAACCACTTCGATCCAACTCAAGCGTTTCGAACTGAAGACATCTTGAAGAATATGGAATCGAAGATGGAGCATTGAAGTGCAAGGGATGCTTGCTACTAGTCCTAAGGACGATTCCAAAATGGATGTAGTAAAAGTAGTGCCTGCGGTTTGTCCTTATCCTGGACAACTTGTATGGATGAATGTTGACACTACATTACTGCTTGGAGGGTAATGTTAGCATTCCAAGTGGGATTTCTATTCAAAAAGGTAAAACGTAGCCTCAAGCCTCATTAACTGGGAAATGACTAAAACAGGGCATGCAGCAGGGCTAAGTGGGTCGCTCCCATTAGGGTATGTCATCATCTTTCTAGATACCCTATTTTTATGGATTTGGTTGTGCATGAGAGATCTCGATTAAGGTTGGAAGACCGGGATGATGACATATTCGGTACTACTAGTCAAGTGGTAGGTCGGTTCTGTGTGGCAGGGTACAAGATGTTCTTGTCGGACCCAGGTGCATTTTTCTAGAGATGTACCCATCAGAGATAGTTCCTTACCTGGTCATAGTATGAAATCCATTCTCTAATACGTGCCTTTACGGTTTTGATTGTAGAATCTAGTATGCTGGAATTTAATTAATGTAATAATTTCGGCTAAGATTAATAAGTATTTGGACTTAGACATTATTATAATATCACTGGATTTTCTATAAAAGTGTTTTGGTTATCGTAAGGTAAAAACCCGTCCGTGTTTATGTGCGGCATGGTCTTACGAGATACTTTTTATTTTTAAAAGGTTTTGAAAAGTAATAATCAAGTTGTTTGAGTTTACTCGCACCAGACCCATGTCTGGCTTAGAGTTTTATTTTCTTTCCCTAAAACTCTTAGGTGCTCAAATTTTTATGAGTAGCCAAGTAATTCAGGTTATTTCCACGGATGCATTTTGGAGGAGCTCGGAGCAGGAGGCTTCATCGATAGCTAGTTATTATCTTGTTTCCGTTATATACTATATATTTTATATCTGATGTATAAGGACAGGCTGTTATAACTATCCTAGGTTAGAAATTGTATTAGTGTAACTCTGATGTATCATTTTTGAAATGACTTTGTAAAGAATTATGTTGATTAATATATTTTATTCCGTTGCGCTGTGAGACTCTATGTTTGCTTTTAGTTTCTTCTATCTTCTATCACCTTTCTTTCCCCTAAAGATTCATCTTTTCGTTCGCTTTGGGTTGGACATGTGAGGATTAGTGTCGACTCAAAGGGTACGGAAAGGCGGGTCGTTGCACCAGTAAATCAACCTCGGTTCTTTAGGAAATAAACCGTCAAAGATAAGAGCGAAGGTCACCTCCTAATCGTTAATGGATGGATTTTTTTATCATTTGTCCTAGGAGAACGAAACGAGATTTATACGCATAGTACAACATCATCGGAGATGACCGTGCCATATAACTCATGTGTTTCTTCTAAATATTTCCGAAGTTACGTTTTGCGTCCATATTTGATAGTCAATTATTTAATTATCTACAAACACACATCCAAATCAGAGATTTAATTCCATAAGGAAAACCAACATTGGTTAAGCACATAAGCAACCACTAACCTCTTTAATTAATCTTTTCATTAATTAAAATCACCTTGTAAATTACTTGTATAAAAATACCTTTACAAAGATATACCCACGGATCCCTTTATTTTTAATACTTGGAAAAATATCCATATACTTATCTCAACGGTATAAGTATATTCACAAACATTACACTTCACAACTTAGAAAGTATACTAATATACGTATCTCAGTGGTATGAGTATATTTATAAAACTGAGAAAGATTTTCTTTTTATTCAATTCTAAAATCAATTATAAACTCCTTATAAATCTCTAAAACCATTTATAAACCATTTTATAAATCTCTGAAAATCATTTATAATCTCTTTTATAAATTTCAATCACTTATAAATTCTTTTTATACATTTCTAAAAATCCTTTACAAACTCATTTTAAATCCGTAAAACTATTTATAAAACTCCTTTTATAACTCTATAAACCCTTTATAAAATCCCTTTATAAATATCTAAGAACAATTATTAACTCTTTTATAAATTTATAAAAACCATTTGTAAAACTATTTTATAAATTTTTGAAACCATTTATAGAACTCTATTTATAAATCTTAAAACATTTATTAATAAATAATAATCATTTACTTCAAAACACTATTATATAGTAATAATTATTAATAATAAACATTATAAATAAATAATAATTATTAACTTTAAAACATCTTAAAAAGTAATAATTAATAATTTCAAAACATTATTAATAGAATAATAATAAATAAATCTTCAACACTATTACAAATAATAATAATTAATTTCCAAAACATTATTAATAAATCATTATTATTAATTTCAAACCATATTAATTATTTAAATAATTAGCTTTTCAAAATATTAAAATATTGACAAATAACTTTTAAACAATATTAAATATAAAGAAATAATCTTTAAAACAATATTAAATATAAATAAATAATCCTTTAAACCATTTCTAAATGACTTAGAAAAGACAAATAATAAGATTGGAGTAAAATAGAAATTAAATCCTTTAAAACAAAATATTTTCGAAACCCAATTTCAGATTTAAAATCATTTCCTATCTCAAAAACCAACTCCAACTCAAATGACAATTTATACTATTTTTAAAATACTAATTTGAAGCCAATACCTACCCAACGTTTAACCAATATCGATATTGATTTTCTATCACTATAAGGTTTAAGTTTTGAACATAGAACAACATCATAACCAATAGTGTCAAACAATCAGGTTTGATATTCAATGATTCATATAACAGGAATATTATTAAAAACAATTCAACAATGACGAGGATCCAGTTGGATCCCTACAACCAATCCCCCTGCATCACAACTCATATATATATATATATATCAACACATATGTATAAATAAAATTCAACAGTGGTGACGAATCCTGTTGGATCCCTCAAACATGTCCCACTGCATCACAACTCAAATATCGACCGCTTTCAAAGGCAGCGATAATTCATCAAAGCCAAACAAACAATAGATAAACATCCAATCAATAATTTTTATCAGCTATATAACATTTCTAGTTAACCAAAAAGGCGAGTTTAACTCATCAAAATTTTTATTATCGTCTAGGCGTTCTGGTTTTATCTGAACCCGAACGACGTCCGAATTCAGCATTAAAATTCATCTAGCTCCAAATATCACCAATTCAATCCCAAAACGTAGAATTCGCTGATACAAGTACAACACAACTCGTCTAGCTCGATTTGGACCTAGAACGAACAAGATATTGATTTTACAAAATTCTATAATTAAATTAATATAAATATTCCACTAATCCTTCATTAACAAATTAATTACACTGATTAAAACAAATCCCTCTTCCTCCACTCTCGCTTACACATGTTTACAGACGCCCCCGTTCAACCCATCGCCACACCGCCTAAAGCCACCCCGACACTACCGTGCCGCCACCAACGACAAGCCCAAGCTCCTCCGCACCATCCTACCTTGGCCTCGCCCCCTCCGCCTCCACGTGGCCTCGTCATGAGCCAAAAAGGCGGAATGCCTAATATTCAGTTCAACTTCAAATTGCGGTCGCCCCCGTACGCCATTCGACACAATCGACGCCAACATATAGCCCTCGACATCCTCCTCCACTTTCCTTCAGACTCCACAGCCAATCGTCGATGCAAATCACTGCAATTCATAAAAAACCGCAATGCCTTCGAGCTCCTCTAGCAGCTACCACGAGCCATCATCGATGATCTCCACAGTTGGACAAGTTCAACTCCTCGATGCCGACATTTCTCTAGTTGGCGACGAGGCCTAAAAATGATCGGCTTGGTCCCGATGAACACACACCGTTGGATGAGGAGATGCTTTTAATTCAAAATTTCAAACTCTTTTATTTGTTACGTCTGATGATTTATATAGGGGAAGAAGTACAGTCTAGGCATGGGAAAGGTATGGCTGAAGTGATGGAGTGGGTATGGGTGTGGACATGCTAGGGTATACTTAAATTAATAAAATATCCGTCACCATGTACCCAAAAATCTCAAACTCAAATCAAGATGTGCCGTTTGGCGTTCTATACTAAGTACCCCTATTTCGAACTTAATGGAACTAGTTTTAAGACCTAATTTGATCATATGCAGAAGCTAACTTTTCAAATCCAATCATATTATATTAATTTCTATAATTAATTTATATGTGTTTAGAACTTGTACGACCATGCAATACGTCCGATCGTCAAGAAATTCGTCGGCGTATAATAATTCATTATTATGGATCCAATGGTACTATTTTCGCTAAAATCCGAGACAGTGCTCCGAAATGATAATTTTCACATGTTAATTAAAACGAGTTATTTCTCAAACTAGTTTAATCACTTTTAAATTCTAAATTAAAAGTTTACCATTGTCATTCTTATTTAAACAGAATTTAAATAAGTTTTTCCAATATCATTTTTATCCATATTAAATCCAAAATTCACATTTTATTTTCAAATAAATCCTTATATTTGAAATTCAAGTCGTTTGGTTTATAAAACTAATATTTCAATGTTTAAAATAAATTAAATATCTTAAAATCAATTGACTAAAAATTCTAGGTCATTACCACTAATCCCTTTGTGTTCGTCAAAGTTAAGATCATCCACTAAATTTTCACTTAGTTTCATCTATTAGATAAAAAGTGAGATTTTTTTGGCTTTATCTTTTGAAAATTTTGTTTTTTATTGTGTTTTGATATAGTGTTTTATGGGTTTTTATAAGGAAAATGAAGAAATTATGGTTGTTTAGGATTGAATGAGAAAATAGATTTTGATGGGCATAAACGTATGAACAGAAGGTAATAATATTTTGGCTAATTCTATTAACACATCACTTTTTTCCTTTTCCAATTCATTCAAAAAATGGGAAATAATTGACCAACTTACCCAATTATTTAAACTGGTATGTTTTACGTCTTTCCATATTTTTTAGTTTTTCTTCTCCTTACCTTTTACCATGTAATTTTTGAAGAAGATAACTTAGTAGAATAAGATAATGTTTTTGAAGAAGGTGACAGAATTAAATCTTGGATATTTGTTAACTTGCATGTTTAATTTTGGAATTAAACGTATGTTTTCTAGGGTTTTATGCAAAATAATTATGATTTTAATAGTAGTCAAGTCTATGCATTGTTAGGAATAAAAATAAAAGGACTGCAGTCCTAGTCCATTGGATAATGGTGTTCTACTGAGCTAGTTTTCAGCAGTTTATTTTGCTACTTTATTATCACCGAGTCTTAGGTTTAGTTAGTTATTAGATCCCATTTCATGTTTTGCACATTGATGTAGTGCCTATATAACAGACTGGTGTTTGATGAACAAACATACTGTTGCTTTACTTTATCACAACCGAGTTTCAGTTTAAAGTATTCTCTTCTTCTAATATTTCTAACAAGTGGTATTAGAGCCGTAGTGCTCATACCAGTTTTTCGATCCTGAATGTTTCACTCCAGCGGCGGTAGCCACTATAAAAGCTTGCCGTCCGCCGGGCCCGGTCTTGTGAGTGTTAAATTTTGGTTGCTGCAGTGTTCGGCTGTTGAGTTGCTTGTTTGCATTGAATTTGGTGAGAGGCTGCTGACAAGGCAGATGAAGTCTCTAAAATGCAGAAGGTGAGGCTGAGAAGACAAGGGAAAGGCAACAAAGATAAAGGAGAAGTGGCTGAAGTGGAAGAAGAATCTATGAAAACTGATTGTGGAGTAGCCAATCAAGGTTTTGAAGTGAAAACTGAAGAAGCAACCACGAATATCAGTGAAAGTGCTCAAGAAAATCCCAAAGATATGAGTGAGAAATCTGAATCTGGTGAAGTAACCAAAGAAGTAGCAATTGATAAACATAACCCCGAAGCTACTGTAGATGCTGACACAGCTGATGTAGAAGATGACAAGACCAAAGTAGATGCTGAAATGAAGCAAGGTTAATATAGAAGCTGACAAGGTTGAGGAAGAAGCTGGCATGATAGACAGAGAGGAGATTTGATTTGCGGTGATGGTTGTTGCCGATGAGGAGGTGCTAGAGTTTGTTTTAGTAGCTTGCTATTGTCGGATCTCATTAGTACTAATGGTGGCTTCAAAATTGAGTTTATATTGAGATATTGGAATGAGTACGCAGGTCAAGAGGAGCGATTGTGGAGCATGGTGACTATTGACTTCAATGTTGGTGATTATTGTACGGTCGATTGTTCGCGTTGCGGTTGATGTTGGTTCGATGACGTAAGCATATGGATCTGTGTAATCAAGTGGCACAGTGCATTGGAATGAGAAGGTCTGAGAACTGGAATAAAGATGCTTGTTGGATGAGTGAAGTTTGGATGTTGAGATGAGCAGAGTGATGTTTGATACCAATTTGGCAGACAACCGGTTGTAGATGTTGTTTGTGTTGCTGCTGAAGTGCCAATGTTGCTTTAAAAAAAGCCTGAACCTTGTGTCGTCAATTATTGCCTATACCTGCTCAAGTTAATGAGCAAGTGAATTGATTTGCAGCCTTGTAGAGAGTTGTTGCCGTCTAAAAACAACCTATGCTTGTTGTTTGAATTGATATCGGGTCTGAAGATGGAATTTTTACTGCTTGGTTGAAGTGGCTGAGTTTGGCTGATGAGTGTTCTATGTATAAGAAGGAGAATGGTGTGCTCTTGCAAAGAAGAGGATTGATGTGCCTTCTGATGCTTGAATAAATCTCTGGGATGGAATGGGAAAATCGTGAGTGCTTGGAGTTTTGATACTTCCAACTTTGGTGGAGATCGGAGATGATTGTGTGCCAGAACTAGATGTTGTTGATAAGATTGGTCAACACCAGCTGATAGATCAATGTGGTTGAAGGAGTTCTGTCTGAAGAGTTGTGTAGAGAAGGTTGATTACGTACTTTCAGAGCTTGAAATTTTGTGTTGCAGCGAGTTGTTGAATTTTTTTGTTTTTGAAGGTGATGTTTTTTTAATGTGGATATGAAGATGAAGACGACGATGTGTAGAACATTGATGAAATGGTTGGACATTTGTGGAGTGCTCAAGAGAACTGTTTGAAGTGAAACCCTACAAGTGCAGTAGGTAAAACCTATGAGTGAAGCAAGTGTGGTTTCATGTCATATAACAAGCAAAGGAGGAAGAGCCGCAGCTACAATTTGTTGGAGGATGACAGATACAACAGTATCAAGGGATGATCCATGTGCAGAGGTCCGGGAATCCCTAAGAGGAAACCAAGAGTATTTGTTGATGGTTAATGAGTGAAGAACCAATCTACGTTAAACAGTGGAGCATGCCCAACTAGATATGGATGAATGTTGTGACCGAGTTCGTCTATGCAAGACGATGAAGAAATTGAGAACTGAAGTTCATTGCTTTGCAAACTTGATGTTTAACAACATCGGTTTAAGGAAGGGTTTGTTAGGAATAAAAATAAAAGGATTGTTGTCCTAGTCCATTGGATAATGGTGTTCTGCTGAGCTAGTTTTCAGTATTTTATTTTGCTACTTTTGTTATCACCGAGTCTTATGTTTAGTTGGTTATTAGATCATATTTTCATGTTTTGCACGTTGATGTATTGCCTATATAATAGGCTGCTGTTTGATGAATAAACATACCGTTACTTTACTTTATCACAACTGACTTTCAGTTTAAAGTATTCTCTTCTTTTAATATTTCTAACATGCATAGCTTGAATTGTTAGTAAACCTAGTGCATAGTGAATTTAGAACGATAATTAAAATGGAATACATTGCATAAATTTGTTATATGTTTTTCTTGTTTTAAACTTTAAATATTTTTCTCTTTTAGATTGTATCGTTGGATGAAAAACAAGATGAATAAATTATTGAATAACATCGAATAAATTAAACCCAAATCCGATAGTATCTTAACAGAAATTCTTGGCAAACAGTATTTGAATTAAAACAGCTATAAATTTAAACAAAAATTTACATTGGTTTCTCTTTGATATGCTTTCCTCTTCCAAAATTTAACAGCTTGAGTTTTGTTTTTAGTAAAGTGGAAAGAAAGGTAGAAAGAAACGAAACAATCTAAAAGTTAAGGGTATTTTGATAATGAAACAGCGTGGAGAAAAAAAGTGGAGCGTGTGTTTTTTATAAAAACATTGGATCGGAAAGGCAAAATGATTTTGGCTCTACCGATCCCTATTTTAGTCTAAAATTTCGCTTCAACTGTAAAACAGACGTTGGTTTTTGGTTTCTACTGTAGCCATTTGACTTTATGTGAGAGTTTCTGAGGTAGTAAATTTGGGTTTAATCTGGCGAAGGTAAATTGGGGAATTTGAAGAGCAGCAGATGGATATCGATCATTGCTGCCGCCAACACCTAGAACAGCGGTAACATTATCATCTTATGAATCATAAGAAGGTCACCGCTTTATAAAAGCAATAGCTTCAATTTTGAGAAAACTTCATCTTCCTCGGTTAGTCGGTAAGAACGTTTATACCGTATCGAATCTGATACACAAAATGGATCTAGACACTGTTCATTCGATATATAAATTCGATGCGAACATGTAAACGTATTTATTTGAAATCACGTGTTTCTTGTTATTTAAATGTATCAACGATTCAATGCATGACTGACTAACGGTGAGACAAGGACGACTGGATTCAAAGGTGAAAAGTGCTCAAATTATTTGATTTATATCAATAATTCTATTTATGTTATGAATCGGAATAGGATATAAATAAATTGAGAGTGTAAGATTTGACTGTAGTGTAAGATATAAACATGTCATCGATTACGTGATGATAACAGAATTTTCATTACCTTATGGTCGAATTATTTAGTACCAAGGTCAATTCATTGGTGCTATTATTATAGAAATATATGACTGTTACTAGCAGTGATGTTTGTGATTATGTAAGAAATGTTTCATATTACATTATTTGATAACGACGAAATGATGTTTCTTTTTGACGCAGTAAGGTTTATGTTGAATACAATTTTCTAATCCACTAGTAAGAAAATCACAAAGGCTTTGCCATCAAGTTTTCTACATATGTTATTCAATTAACTGGTGACCAGTTTGCCCATTAACGCGGAAGACTGAGTTAACATGACTGCAGCAAATTAAACGCTTTATGTTGAAGGTAACTGCGTGCATCCATGCCATTGACTAAGATGACGCACTTCTATACCAACTTTGCTACATTTAATATTGGTGTTGCTATGTGCACGAGCCAAAGCTATCAGGTCACTTAATTTTTTTTTTAAAATTTATACATGAAAGCTACTTCAAAACCCATCCTGAATTATTTTGAAAACCAGAGCGGAAAAATACATGCTTGGTTAGGCATAATCGAACAAAGCTTAATAAATAAATAAAATCATAGTTGCCATACATAATTATATACCTCTTCTCATACCGTGCTTTAATTAATGAAAGATGAAAAGGAGATGAACAACGTAAGTACAAGATATTTTATTATTTTGAGATTATTATTTTATGACTTGAAAATTTTATATTAAAATTTAGAATATGCATGCTGATTATCGTCTCATGTTGATTATTGTTCTTGTCATCTCATTATTTTCAAAGAAAAATATGTATTGTAGTAACTAATGATTTTTTCGAAGAATTTGGATGAAATTGGAATTCAAGATTAAGTTTAAAAACAAAAAGAATTTTTTTTTATATAAGAAGAGAGAATAGTTTGAAGGTTTGAGAAGAGAAATCAGTTTAGAGAGTAGTTTTTGAAAGAGAAGAAAGCATCGTTTGGCATGCACAAAAATAAAATAAAATAAAAAGTGGACTTGAGTGGGTGAACGAAGATTCAGAATGAGCGAGAAGAGAGGTGGATGAGGGGAGGTGTTTGAGTGTGTGCAAATAGTAGCAACCTTTAGTAAAATGAGCAAGATAGTGGATGTGCTATCCCCATCTCACTGCTGAATATTTTTGTATTTCAACAATAATTCATTACAATTCGTAGTAATGAGGCGGAAGTATATCCGCATTGTCTAAAAAAGAATGTGATTAGCATTACTTTAACATATGATCATCATTAAAGTTTACTTGCATTAATTAAAGGCTAGCCTTGACAACGAGCCAAAAAAGCGGTTGTTTAGAATCATTGTTTTCAAAATGTGATTCAAATCGTATATTGTAAAGTTTAAACTTTAAAACGAAGCAGGAGTTAAATCATACATTGTAGATTCAAAATGTTCATATTTTAAGGATTTTACACACTATGATTATAGTGTTTGAACTTCTACATCTAAGCGTACATTTAGTTTTCTCTCTTATTCTATCTTTTTTGTTTAGAAAACGCTAAAGATGAAACTATGGATCCAAGTAAGCATATTGAATACATAAGTATGGACTGAATGATTTTTCTCACCGGCGGTTTTAACTGAGTTTGAACCGGAATGTAAACTGAATCGGAACGGGAGAGATCCGATCCGAAACGAAATTTAAATCGTAATATTTTAAGATTTTTTGCCGACTATGTTCAGGATCCTTACTCTGAATATGCCTCAAATTTAATATTCAGTAATATTTTTTAGTAAGTAGGTTTTTTGGCAGTAACATGTAAATGTGGAAATCTTATTTATAGTTCAATTCAAAAATTATTGTCGATGTTGTTTATTAGACTAAATGAAGATATTAGTTATGAGCATTGAAATTTTTGTAGTTCTATTGGTCCCAAGCCTCTTGATTTTTTGGATCGAGCGGCTTATGCATGAAATGATATACATTTCTGCATGCATTAGTGTAAGATTTACTGAAAAAAAAAGTAGCAAGTGTGTAACATTTTTCTTCTATACATATTTGGTTAAATACTCTTTTTTCAGAAAGATCCATATGTATTGTATGTACATAGAATAGATTATGCTGATTTCTGTATACATTCAACACCAATAATGGTTGGTCAGTTCTGGGCCATCTCGTGAGCTGGGTTGGATCAGTAATCTGCACTATAATTATAATACTGTACGGTATACAAGTTGCACAACTTCTACCAATGTACTATGAATCCTATCTCTTGCTATTCTTTATTGGTGATTAATGGAGTATGCTTTTTGTATTTTAGTTACAAGTCTTACGATTAGTTGAAGCTAAATAATGACCCTAATTTGTATGGTACAGAGTGTTATGAGTGGATAAGCATGACAAGATGAGTAGAATAAAGAATTGTTTTGTTCTGCATACGAGCACAAGGTGTTTTGTTTACTTCTAATTGTCAATAAATTGTCTAGCTGGAAATTTTGAGGACAGCTGCATTCTTGCCTTGCTGGTTCAGATCTGTTCTAGTACTTTTTGTTGTACTTATGCCTACAATATTTGGGTCACGCAGACCAATTTGTATCATAAAGTTTTATTTTGTTTTGGTTTGGATCAAAAGTCAATTCAATGCCCATTACATTGTGATCCAACTCATTAGCATGCATGCTCTACCAACTCTTTGTGTGTGTGTTTGCGTGTTACTTCTACAAGTTTAGACTTTAGTTTTGGGTGAAACTACATTGCAACTTGTATTTTGATCTTATGCTGTCAACTTTTTTTGTTGTATTCTTATGATAATAGGGTAAGGTTTAGTGTGTTTTAGCAGAATTTAAGCGGTCATATCATAACTACACACATATATGGGTAAAAACTTGGGACTTCCTTTCTATGATAGAAAGATAAGTGAGTTCTCTACTCTAGTTTACCAAAAGTATAGCAAGGCAAAACGTTATAATTCATCTTCATGTGTGTCCACTACAAAACGAGTGGCTTTAGCGACGACAAAAAAGCGTCGCCGGCCGACGTAAACCGTCGCTAAATAACCCGCCGTCACACAGTAAAGCGACGGCTCTATCACCAATACAGCGACGAATGGCGACGTCAGGCTGAACACGTGGCAACGTATTACACAACGGGCTGCCGCCTCAAGTCGACGCAAACCGTCGCAAATTTGGAACCAAATGGCCGTCGCTAGCCGTCACTAAGTTGGACCAATAGCCGCCGCTAATCTGAAACTAATTTCTGCTCTAATTTAGCTCTTCAATCCATCCAACCACGCAACCAATTTCATATCTCTTTCCAACACATATACATTCAATTTCACAACTACTACCACTCCATCCATCATATAATCTCACACATATCATAAATAATCATATATATAACACAACATATAAATTTACATAAACATTTCATCACCAACACATAAATATATCATACCAATCAAACAGAATATTCCAAATCCATCAAACAACTTAACCATACGTACAAATACTATCCATCAAACAAAACGTCCACTAATCCATCAAACACCACAACCAACGAACAAGTATCAAATATATACACAAATGTCACATAACTGCAAAACAAGATGATGAAAATCCGACAGAAACACAAGCATACATACTCATCGTCATCTCTCGATCCATCCTCATCGCCCGACCGATCCTCCCCAGGCATCGTCCCATGTTGTGTCAAGTATGCTGCAATATGTTCATCTAGCTGGTGCACCAATGCGCTCTTTCTCCAATCGTTGATCTCCTCCAGCTGTTTTTTCAGTTGAGCTATCTCCTCATTGGCTTGAAATCTTCTATAAGCCATCTGGGACATTATCGTTTGTAAAATAGTTGATATCTAGTTATAATTTATGAACATTATAAACAGTATGAACAAAAACAATTATCCGTTGATGCTGATTAATTAAGCGGCTAATATTTATAATTAAATGTTACACATTGGTTGCAATTTATTTATTTCAATTATTCAGGTTCCTTATTTACTTTCAATTAATTTACATTCAATTCATTTGTTTTCAATTTATTTATTTATTTCAACCATATTGGTTAACAACCATATCATTTATAATCAATTCATTTCAATTATTCAACGGAATTTTATTAACTTACCTTATTTATTCAATTCAATTCAACGGAATTTTATTTAATTAATTCCATTAATTCATTTTATTAACTTACCTTATTGATTCATAACTTCACTTGGTTAAATTAAATTTCATAACTCATTGTAATCTTCTTTTATAACATCCACTTTTAACCAATTTAGAATTCATTTCAGCTCAAATCAATAAGTCATATACGGTTTATATTCATTTGTATGTGTAAATTTGTTCACTTAAGTTTATATTCATTTCAGCTATTCAATTTATAATTTGTTCACTTAAGTTTATATTTATTTGCATGTGTAAATTTATATATTAGTAAATGAAGAAGTTTACTTCCTGATTTCCGTAACTGTACCGTCTATTTCGCGAAGGCGGATCAATAATATTTCCGTAACTGTACCGCCTATTTCTGTAACTGTACCGCCTATTCAAATCAACTAATAAACTATTATCATCATCTAATATCAATTATTCTAACATATTCAAACCCAAAATTAAATTATTTTTAGAAATTAAGGTTTAGAGATTATACCTAGAAATTGAGAAATTAAAGAAGATGGATGAAACGCAGCAGCATTGGAGGGCAACGTCGGCTTCTGGAGACGGTCGGCGTCGGCGGGGGGGGGGGGGGGGGGGGGGGGGGGGTTCTAGGAACGGCGGCATCAAATTGGGGGGAGGGGGGAAGTGAAAATATTTTCACTTTCTGTTCTTGGTTCGCGCTAAATCATCAGGTATTGTGACGGCTAGCGACGGCCGCTTTTTTTAGCCGTCACCAGCCGTCGCTAGCTTCCGCCACTAAATGAAGCCTGCTTTGTAGTGGTCCCAAATCATAGAGAAATAATATTATTAGCAAAACAAGTGCGATTCAAAATTATGACGTTGTCTGATTTTTCAAATATACAAATACAATTGGAAAAAATTAGACAATCCATGCTAAAAAGTAAATTTTAATTTTTGTTTTCACTCTTTGATTTGGACTATCCATTCAAGAAATTAATGGTTCAAATACGTGGATCTTGTCTATTTTATCTTGGAGTAGGAGATCAGAGGCTTTAAAGGTAACCCACATGAAGTTTTATTATATATCAAAATGTACATATAATTTGTTGACTAGTATTTTCAAAGAAATTAAGAGTAAACCCCCAAACAACTCCCTGTTTTGACCCCCATCTTCTTCTACCTATCAAACATTTGAACTCTTCAATAATCCAACCCCCCCTACCCAAGCAAACAGCCTTGGTCAACCATCTCAATTTTCTTCATTCAAAACTATTATACACATTGATTAATTATTATTTTTTATATATAATCACCAACTTCTAAGGACACAACTCTTTTTGATTTGATTTCATCTCCAAGTTAGCTACTAGTATTCATTGGACATATGTCTCTCTTTTTCTCATAGGTTGAAGGGTATGAAAGACTTCTTTCCTTTTGGCTTTTTTATTTGACAATGAAAGGCCTCATATTTTAGTATATATAATACACTACAGTTTTGTTTGAGCATACACTTGTATTTGCTCTAAACAAAATCTCCAAATATATCTGGTTCCTTCTCCGAAGCTTCAAGGTATGCACTAACAATTTTCTTTTGTTCGTCTTGTTTGGAAGTTAACTCATGTTTCTTTTCATGGGTCTTGGTGTTCGTTATACAATTCATTTGTTTTATACAATGGTATACTTATTTTAGTTGAATATTGATTAATTAGCATATGAAATGAATTATGTGCTAGGGGTAGGAGTTTTCTCTTTCAGAACACCCCCCCCCCCCCCCCCTCCTTGTTTTTCATTCACTTGGCAAAAATGCCGGTTTTTACATGTTGTGATGTACAGGTTTATTTGGTTCTATTGGTTATAGTAGCATTGTTGACTCAACAGTTGATTAAAATTAGTTCATATGTTATGTAGTTTGCAACTTCATTTGTATATTTTTTAGTCTACTGATTAGTACATTTTACTAGATGTATAATGTTACCTAAAATTAACAATGTTTTAAATGACCGATGTCATTTTGTTATTTTTTTTGATTCATAGAACTTTACCTCACCACTCTACTTCCTTTAAATACTCTGTTATTTCATGATTAATTCTGACTATTAATTTTACATGATTTTATAGGTAATCTGTAAAGTTCGAACTGAGCGGTTCACCAATTTATGGGTTTGTCTATTTCTTTGCTCACCTTGGCATGGGTTGAAGTCGTGACAAACAAGTTCAGCAGTTTCCTGGAAGAAATTAAAGATGTAGTGAAAATAAATGGTTATAATCAAGAAAAGGTTGCAGTTAGTTTGAAAACAACTAGTTTCAAAAAAAGTTATTCAGACAGTAATAGGAGATCGAGTACTTCCACCAATACTACCTACGAAGAATTCAAAAAACTAGAAAATGGGAATATACAGCATGAAACAGATACAATGTGCATGTCACCAAGGCCAAAGAGTGAACTTAATGCAGCTGCTGTTAAGCTGCAAAAAGTGTACAAAAGTTACCGAACAAGAAGAAATTTAGCAGATTGTGCAGTAGTGGTCGAAGAACTTTGGTATGTTATCATATATTTATATATCCAAAAAAATGCAGATCGTTTCCATTGTGCAGTTGGTAAATTCGTAGAGCTCACTTCTAATATATTTTCTTTCCTTGTTAGGTGGAAAGCACTAGATTTTGCGTCTCTTAAGCGCAGTTCTGTATCATTTTTCCATGACGATAAGCACGAGA
The DNA here is from genome assembly GCA_030737815.1 of Allium fistulosum. NCBI lineage: Eukaryota > Viridiplantae > Streptophyta > Magnoliopsida > Asparagales > Amaryllidaceae > Allium > Allium fistulosum. The sequence continues at coordinate 695,377,414 of CM060903.1, read as the reverse complement.
CAGCTATTTCTCGATGGGCTAGGGCTAGAACAAGGGCAGCTAAGGTAGTTACTAAATATTTTGCTGTTGTATCATGTTTATCCGTAGATATAACTCAAAATATTTCTCTAGAATAGAAGAAGAAAAAAGAACTTTAATATGTATATGTTTCTTACATAGGTTGGAAAAGGTCTCTCTAAAAGTGACAAGGCTCAAAAGTTGGCTCTACAACACTGGCTCGAAGCAGTATGTCTCTTTGTTTATTTACCATGACATTTTAGAAATTTGATTAGTCAGTAAAAATACATGTTAGATCAACTACTTACTACTATTCTTGGACAAATTGGAATAAATTACTAATTATATGCATGATTGCTCACTTATTTTTCAATCACAATGCACAGATTGATCCACGCCATCGATATGGGCACAACTTGCATTTCTATTATGATGTCTGGTTCAGGTGTGAGAGCACACAACCATTTTTCTACTGGTAAGTATGGCATTATATTCTAAATAGCTGAAAAGTAAGCTTTCTAATTTATAAAATTCTTATTTACATGCCATTTCTGATATGATAACAGGTTAGATGTTGGAGAAGGCAAGGAAGTGAACCTTGAAATATGCCCAAGAAATACTCTTCAGAGTCAATGCGTTCAATATCTTGGACCAGTACGCACTTTATCTGCTACCAAATTTCCTTTACCAGTCTGTTTTGTTTGTTTTTTGTAATAATTTTATTTAAAAAAAATGCAGAATGAGAGGTTGGAATATGAAGTAGTAGTGGAGGATGGCAAACTTGTTTACAAGAAAAGTGGAGAGCTTGTTAACACAAATGAAGGTTCCAAATGGATATTTGTTCTTAGCACATCGGGAAATTTATATGTGGGCAAGGTACATAAGTTTATTATGGATATTCAAATTTAAAATCTAAACTTGGGAAGTTTACACTTGTTTTATATTTTATCTTATTTTGGTCTTTATGTTTTTCAGAAGAAAAAAGGAAAATTTCAACATTCTAGTTTCCTTTCTGGAGGAGCTATTATGGGTGCAGGAAGGCTAATTGTCAAAGAAGGAATTCTAAAGGTAAAAAACTGTTCTTTCTTTACTGAGAAAAATTGAACTTGAGGAAGGAGAGTGTTTTTTTTTCTTTTTCCTCTCTCGATTCTCTGCTGCTATGAATATTAATTTTTCTTGTAATATTTTTCCAGGTTATTTGGCCATACAGTGGTCATTACTTGCCCACCGAAGAAAATTTCCAAGAGTTCATCAAATACCTTGGGAAAAATGGAGTTGATCTAACAGATGTCAAGGTAAAATTAATCTCTTTGTCAATCTTATCGCTGCAATAAAACACTGCAACTAAAAAACAGCAAACATACAATACACGATGTATATGAAGATACATAAATATGAATCACTATTGTATGATTTTTAGATTATAACAAGAGAAATTTCTGTTTTCCAGAGATGTGCGGTTAATCAAGACGAATCCCAATCCTTCAGGAACCTAAATTACTTGCCAATAAAACCTGAAGAACAGGACACTCCATATGAGAGTGATAATGAAGAAGAACACGCATCTTTTGCCAAAAATCTTACAATACCAAGACTCAACTTAGAACTCATCATGGACAAATCGCTCACTATTGAAACAGAGGAACGCTTATCATGTAATTGGGCCACAGGAGCAGGCCCACGAATCGGATGTGTCAGAGACTATCCAAGCAGTCTCCAGTGTGAAGCTTTAGAACAAGTTAGTTTATCACCAAGAGTTGATAACTCGCGTGGTTTCATGAGTTCAAAACTACCCATTCCTTCTCCTAGACCTGGTTCTGGAATTAGACTATCACCTAGACTGGCATATATGGGATGTCCTTCTTCTTCTCCCACTGTTTCCCTTACCCTTCCAAAATTCAGTTAACAGAAAATATACCTACTTCACAAGAAACGCATTTTGTTATGTTTCTATTCTTTTTTATAGACATTTTACAATGTAAATTTTATTTATTTTTTTCGCGCTATTCATGATCCCTGTCTTTTGTATTTCTTGGGTTACATGAATTTTTTGTTAGCTTTTGTAAGTGGTCATTCTTGATTCTTGTAGATATGATGTAAATGAATTCTTATTTACTAAAATTGTTGGAAATTTTTCTCCAATTAATAATGAGTTAGTTCAGTTCATTAGAATTTAGAGCATTACTTATAATATCAATTTATCTTAAATCTATGTGGAAGTCTATATAGAATCGGGCATATGTGAGATAATTTCTAATACACACATATATAAAGAGAATTCAACAAATAGAATTTGCACGGAGTCTTTTTGAAATTTCAAAAGTACTCTCGTCCATCAATGGAATCTCATCATTGATTTACAATCTCCACCACCATCTTCATTCCGATCGCCCATCAACGGATTTCACTATCAATTTGCAACCAACATCATCAACAACTACTTCAAATAAAAGCGTTATGACCACCAAAGATTTTGCACTTATAACACACATCCATCCATTAATTTTTTATTAAATAAAAGTTAAATATCTCTAGTTATTAGATGCACGTATGTGCGATTTATACCAGTATTAGTATTAGTAGTAGTAGTTATAATAATAATAATAATAATAATAATAATAATAATAATAATAATAATAATAATCAAACAATCTAGTTCAATTAAGCAATTCACAACTAAAGTAAATAGGACATATATAGATTTATAGTGGTTACAGTATCGATGTGATAATGTACATTCACTTTGAAAAGAGCAATTACTATTAATTTTAGAAAAGATTACAAAAGGTTGATATATATTGATCTCAATTGAGATTTAGTACAAGAAAAGAGAAGAACTAGAATTTGAAAGAATATATTGTTGGGCCATAGGTGAATGATGATGTCATATGCATACACATTTATATTCATATCTACATTAATTTAGTATGTGTGTGTGGGTGTGTGTAGTTCAGCCACTGGTTTATTGATTAATATTTGCGCATAGACACACATATACATAATGATGTTATTTAAATATTAAATAATTCAACAACTGGTTTAATATGATGTTATTTAATTTTTTTTTGAAAGCGATGTTATTATATATATACATTATAATAATATAATATAATTTTCGACATATATAAATAAATAAATAAATATTTAAAATAAATTATTATGCTTTAATAATATTTACATATATTTGTATTATTTATTTCTAAATGCTTGAATACTAGATAATTTAAAATTTTAAAGTAAATTGACCTTTTAAAATCAAATTTTCTTTTCAAAGCAATGAATCAAAAGAGCGTTTTTTTGTAAACATAATCCGTACGGATTATTTATTGATTTAAATATATATTTGAATTTTTCGAATGTTTTAAATTTAAAATGTTTAAATTTCTCAACATAATTTTTTTTCTATAATAGGCCGTGAATAAATTTTTATTTATTTTAAATATATTTTGTTTGCAATGTGTCTGGGTGTATTTATAAAATCCAAAATAAAAATTTAAAAAGTTTATTTATTTATTTTTGAAACTGAAAACCATATATATATATATATATATATATATATATATATATAATTTCCTTAAATCAAATATAATCGATTGATAACTTTGAAATATAAAATACTTGTGTGTGTGTAGAACCGAATATGTTATTAATGTTTTTAAAGCCGAGAATAATTTTTATATATATATATATATAATTAATTAATGTTTTAATTATTCAATTAACTATTAAAATATATGTAGTTTTGAATTTTTAAAATTTATGGTCAGATACATATTGGGGAGTATGCATCAAAATACACACACATATATAAACTAATTAAAATAGGATGTTACCTTATCGAGATCAAGCTGATTGCCGAACACTTTGGTCGTCTTTCGTCGAACCTAGCTAATGTTGCAAGCCGGCCGGTGGGAAGAGAAGCTAGAGTTACATGTGAGTTGTCCATTCACCTTTGCACCTTTCCCGGTAAGAAGAGAAGCAAGTAAGAGTTATGTTGCTATGTCCGGGTAGCTAGATGTTGCTAGAGTTCCTCGAGCTAGAGCTATAGAGCTTGTAGTTAAAGCGCTTAACGGTTTTATAGCGGTGAACATGCAAAAAACTATAGTGGGGTAAAGCAAGGATATATCATAAATAGCAGAGGTCTAAAATTCTTTATCGGAGATAAAATCAATTCTCCAAAGTGGATTTATTCTCATTCCCATATCATTTGTGTAAAAAAAAGAAATATTATTCACTTTTATATAACAAAACCGAAGAATATCATGATTCATGCTATTCATACTTGATGAATAAAATAGACTTTTAATTTATTTTGAGCGTTTGGGACTTGAACTTAGACATATACCCTAAATTTGTTGATTTCGTTTACAAGAGAACTGGTCAAATTAATCATTTTATATTAAAGTTGCTAAAGCAGATGCTAAAAACCCGTGATTAGCGCCCATAGCAAAAAATAGTGGGGATTTAAATGGATCTACTATTTAATGGCATTAAATTGAAAAGCGTAGCGGTCGAAGTGCGCTAAGCGCTTTAACGGGGCATTAATGAGGCTTTAGCGGGACTTTAACTGTATAGCCTCGAACTCCTTGTTATTGTTGGTTTTCTTAAAGCCAGTAACAAACTTGAAATGCAAAATAAAAACAGAGGATTTTTGGCGATGCTCAACTCTTGCATCATTTTCTGGTTTTCTTATTATATATGCAAATACAAAATCATAACTGCACCACTAACATTACAACCTACGTTTTCTAAAAATAAAACTAATCACGTAAACTTTACTTAAATTATTGCTACCCTAATTTTAGTAATTGCTGACTCTACATAGACAACTCCTGGAGACAACTAGATTAACTCATCAATCTCCTCCTTAAGCTTGTTGTCCTCCACTGACGATCCGCACACCAGTTTTCTCTCTCATCTCCAAGAACTTCAATCTTGCAAGTGACTTTGTCAGAATATCAGCACGCTGATCTTCTGTGCAAACATGTTGAATTTCAATCATTCCCGATTCAACACAATCTCTAATGTAATCGGGTATCGATGTGTTTGCTCTTCTCATAGTGAACTGAATTCTTGCTCAATGTAATTGCGGACTGATTATCGATCTTTAGAACCACTTTCTTAACCTCGGTCTTTAACAAATCTGCCAACAGTCGTCCCAGCCACACTCCTTGACACGCTGCTGTACAGGCAGCGATGTACTCTGCTTCACAGGAGGATAACGCAACCACTTTCTATTTTTGTGAACACCAACTAATAGGATTTGACCCAAGGAAAAATATTGAACCTGAGGTACTTTTCCTGTCATCAGTATCACCAGCTAGATCACTATCGGAGTAACCGATCAGCTCCAAGCTTCCTTCCTTCTTCTCATAAACGCAACCAAGGTTTGAAGTTCCTTTCACGTACTGCAATATGTGCTTCACTGCAGCCATGTGCTCCATTGTGGGTTTCTCCATGTATCTACTCACCATGCCGACAGAGAATTCCAAATCTGGGCGCGTGTGCAGTAGGTATCTTAAACTGCCAACAATACTGCGGTATAGAGTTGTGTCTACAGGTGGACTTGTGCTTTCTTTGCTCAGTTTTAGACGAGGTTCCATCGGGATTTGCGAAGGGTGCGATCTTTCATGCCGCAGTTGTCTAAAACCTTTCTTGCATATGCCGACCGGTTGAGTGTAATCCTTTGGGAATTCTGATAGACTTCAATTCCGAGATAGTAACTTAGTAACCCAAGGTCACTCATGCTAAACAATTTCTTCATCTGTGATTTGAACTTGTCTATGTCTTGAATACACTCTCCAGTGATGATTAAATCACCCACGTAGACTCCAATAATTAAATACCCTTTACTTTGATTTCTTATGTACACGGCATGCTCTAAAGAACTCCTCTCAAAACCGAGTGTCCTCAATAACTTTTCCAGTTTTGAGTTCCAGGCTCTAGGTGCTTGTCGCAAACCGTACAAAGCTTTGTGCAGTTTTAACACTTTGTCTTCTCCTTTTGTTTCAAATCCCGGTGGTTGGATGACATACACTTCCTCTTCCAAATCACCATTGAGGAAGGCTGAATTCACATCCATATGATGCACCTCCCATCCTTCATGTGCCGCAATAGAGATCAGCAAACATACTGTCTCTAACCGAGCAACATGGACGAAAACTTCATCAAAGTCTATGCCTTGTGGTTGAACGTACCCCTTTGCCACTAATCTCACCTTGTGCTTCACAATTCTGCCTTGAGTGTCCTTCTTTAGCTTGTAAACCCACTTTAGACCTATAGGTTTGTGGCTATCGGGTAATGGAACGAGCTTCCAAGTTGCATTTTTTCAAATAGAGGAAAGTTCCTCCTCCATTGCTCTTCTCCACATCGGAACTGCCTTGGCTTCTTCGAAATTCGACGGCTCCTCTTCTCCTAGTAAGCACAGACCCGAATACTGCAATTCTATTGGGACGGTTACATCGTACAAGCTTTTGATGTCACGCTTACCCCGTGGTCCTACTGATGAACTCTCATCAGATGTCGAGGGTTGTAGTGTTTCGGTTGATACTGATTCTTCAACAGTTGTTGCTGGAGTATATGGTGAGTTTGAAACATATGCTCTGGATCTCGTGTTCATCACCGGTGTAGCATACTGGTATCAGTTACCAGTTTGTTCCTGTGTCGGCTGTGGGAAATCCATGCCAGAATTGCTGATACTAATGTCAGAATCGTTGACACCCTCTTTATCTTTCTGGTTTGTCATATTAGATGCGCCTGCTATGGTAAAATAGTGTGCTGTAAGAGTGTTCCTTGCTGATCCTGTTTCTGTTTCTGGAAATTTGCTCCACTCCCACTGCTTCTCCTCTTCGAACACGACATCCCGTGTCACCACTACTCGTTTTGACTTTGGATCAAACATCTGATAGCCTTTTGAATTCGAGTCATAACCAATAAACACCATTGGCTTGCTTCGGTCTGCAAGTTTTAAAAGGTGAGGTGTAACATCTTTTACGTGTCCCACACATCCAAAGATGCGAAAGAGATCAACAGTTGGCTTGCGGTTGTAATATGCTTCATAGGGAGTTTTGCCGTTGATGCTTTTTCTTGGTGCTCGATTTAGGAGATATACGACAGTTGATACCGCTTCTCCCCAAAATTCGCCTGGGACTCCCATACTTTTCAACAAGCTCCTTGCCATGCCGACCACCGTCTGATTTCTTCGTTCAACAACTCCGTTCCGCTGAGGAGAATAAGGCGCTGTGAGATAATGCTTAATTCCCAACAGCTCACAGTAAGTCTTGAACTCATTTAAGGTGAATTCGCCGCCATGATCTGTGCGAAAAGCCTTCAGCTTGTTGTTTTTCTCCATTTCTGCTGATGCTTTGATCTTCTTGAATGCCTCAAATGCTTCTTCTTTGTTTCGGATCAGCACCTGCCACATGAATTTAGTACAATCATCAACCAACAGCAGAAAATAGCACTTGCCTCCGTGTGTAGCAGGAGTTATTGGCCCGCACAAATCTCCATGCCACAGTTCAAGAGGTGATTCTGCTCGAAATTTCGCCACTGCTGGAAAAGGATTTCGGTGTTGCTTTCCAATCAGACAACCATCGCAGATGTGGTCCTCATGCTCGATTATGAGAAAGTTGTGCACCATTTGTTTCTGACTTAGAAACTTCAAGGCATGAAAGTTCACATGCTCGTATCTTGCATGCCAGCGCCAGGCTTCTTCTTTGCTCCTTGCCAGAAGGCATTCAGGTAGGGCTGGTACTATGTTAAGCACATATAACCGGTTCCTTGACCTGTTCACTTTTGCTAGTACCCTTTGTGATCTGTCCAAGATAGACATTACTCCTCCTTCAATTACAACCTTGCATCCGTTCTCATCTAACTGACCAAGGCTTATTATGTTGCTCTTCAACTTCGGGATGTAGTAGACATTAGTAAGTACACGATGTTCACCTGTGAAGCATTCAAATAAAACGGAACCTCTTTCTTGTATTTCTACAACCGAGCCATCTCCAAATTTGACTGACCCTTTAATGGTCGTGTCAATTTCAGCAAATTTTTCGATACAACCGGTCATGTGGTTACTTGCGCCGGTATCTAAATACCAAGCCTTGTCTTGGGTGCTATTAATCTTTGGCACCACCTTGTCTTCGTGTAGAAACACCTCTTCGTTCTGTATTGCGTGGCTGAGAACACAAGTTTCAGCCATCAACGGTGTCGGTTCATCATTGGTTTGTATTGTAACAAGATTGGCCCTCTCTCTTCGATTTGGCTTGGGACACTCTTTTGCAAAGTGACCATATTCATTACAATTGAAACACTTAACCCTGGATTTTTCGAAGTTGCGTGGCTTTCGGTCTTCGTTATTGCATTCACCATTTGCACGACCACGACCACGTCCTCTCCCGTGACGTCCTCCTCTTTTGTTGCTGTAGGAACCTTCATCTCTCTTTGCCTTTGGGATTCTTACCTCCTCGAAGGTTCTGAGACGACCGATCGCCTCTGAAACCAACATCTTCTCAATATCGCCAAACTACTCAATTGTTCCAATAATATGGAGAAATCTATCTGGAATTGCACTGAACAGCTTTTCAACAACTTCGATGTCGTCGAGCTTCATGCCCAGCGAGCGGATCTCACCCACCAGCATGGTAAGCTTCATGGAAAATTCATTTATTGTCTCTGAATCCTCCATGTGTAACTTGTTCAGTTGCCGTTTCAGCACCTGTACGCGTGCCTTCTTAACGCAATATTTACCAACCCGCATCTCCCTGAGTGCGTCCCAAGCCTCCTTTGTCGTCTGCTTCTCCGCGATTGCAATCATCACGTCATCTGGCACGGCTTGAGAAATGGCTACCATGGTGCCTTGATCTTTGTCGTCGTCTGTGTCTCCACCTTCGATCGCTGACCATACTCCTAGCGAACGCAAGATTATCTTCATCTTGACAGCCCATATGTCGTAGTTCGTTTTGCTTAACATTGGATATTGGATCGGGATTGTGGCTCCTCTTGCCGTCGGTTTGACCATTGCAAGTGTCTTTGATTGATCTCCTACTTCACCGACCATTGCTTCGACAACTTGGCTCCGATACCAAATGTTGGTTTTCTTAAAGCCAGTAACAAACTTGAAATGCAAAATAAAAACAGAGGATTTTTGGCGATGCTAAACTCTTGCATCATTTTTTGGTTTTCTTATTATATATGCAAATACAAAATCATAACTGCACCACTAACATTACAACCTACGTTTTCTAAAAATAAAACTAACCACATAAACTTTACTCAAATAACTGCTACCCTAATTTTAGTAACTGCTGACTCTGCATAGACAACTCCCGGAGACAACTAGATTAACTCATTAGTTATTACTCCTTTGTTACGGATGCATTTATTTCCTTAGCTTCACAAATGTCAGCAATAATACTAGTGTTAGGATTTGGTTTGGTGTGAAAAGAAAATGAATAGGGCGACTATTTTTAGCCAACTAGATCTAAAATATCTAGCCTTTTTCTCTCCCGACTTTGAAGACCAAGTCTCTCCCTCCAATTGTAAGCTATGGCCACCCCCTTTATTTGGGATTCTAGATTTTAGGCCTAATTGATTCAACATTTAAATTAATTATTTAATTAATTTATTCAAGCTCCTTCGTTAATTAAATCATCGTATAACTTTTATACATTGTTTTAATTAATTTTCAAGCTTCAAATAAATAAATAGAATGCCATTAAAATTTAATACATCATATTTATTTATTTTATTATTAATTTATAACATTTAATAATTAATTTTACAGTAGTCAAACTTGAAAATTAACTAACAACACTATTATTTTGACTCTTTGTTATGAAATCGGTCCTCAGTCAATATTTAAACAAACTAAATATTGAAGCTGGTATGGACTTTGCTAAAGTATAGTATGGAGCACAAGTTCAATCGCTTATAGATCATTTAAGCAAAATTCAATTTCTAATTTTTATTAAGCCGCACCCAGTAATGACATTTTGTACATATTTTCCTTTTGTCGACACGGTATCACTTATATATCTAGCGTTTGATCTAAGATTAAAAAAAACTCTATTAATTTCCATAGTTAATTACGTAGACTACATTAAAGTCATTGGTTTAATCCGATAACATTTATCGATTAGCCGATTTACTTTGGTCAGAGATTTTGACCTAAGCCGACTACTAGTAATACTAACCTTCTACAACCAAGGTTTTAAATCTTGGATTTCGGTCGTGTTTTATCTCAAAAATTTTACACACATTATCTCGTATCGGAAATGATCTCGGATGAGATGAGTGTATCTTGGGTGTGCATCTTAGATTTCAAAGTCTATCTCGAGACTATCTCGGAGTGGCATAAGTCCAAATTTGTTATCTTTTAAGATTATTGTAACAATTATCTATAAATAAAAGTTTTTAACATACATAATTTATATAAATGATAATATTAATTTTACATTTTAGGTTAGAGTGATAACACAAATGATTTGGCATTAACCAAATCCCAACTCATCTAAATATTAAAAGTTAAAATATAAATAATAAGTTTTTTCTCACTCTTTAAACAGTAAAAATAAGAATTAGAGGATAATTAAAAAGTCATTAGAGTGTAATTTCTTGTGGACTCACATAAGAAGTAAAAAAAACATGTAAATGAAAAACCATAACTTCATATGAGATCTTATATTGAGATTTCACCTCAAATTTTACTATCTTGGACGAGGTAGGTGTCAAGTAATATATAAACAAATTTAATGTCTCATTTCGCTAAATCTCGTCTTGCTTAAGTTTGAAAATGAGATTTCGAGTGAGACCTCAGCGAGATGAACGAGATTTGAAACAATGTCTACAACAAAGGAGAAGAATCCACTTTTGAGTAATGTTTCACTTCAAGTAGTTCAACATGTACGCAACTATGGTTGTAACATGATCGTCATGCCACGTAATTAAAGTACAGCCTAACTACTTAAGATCGATGATACTCTCAAGTTTGAAGACTATTGTATGTCATTACCATGAGATCTTCTATTTTGACTTAGTTGTATTAACCCGAAGAAGTCTCTCGTCGAGTTGTTCTGTGACTGTTCCAAACAACCTCAAGTACATAACCCCTTGGTCCTCCTAAAAGTAATGAGTAATTCACCATCCATCTTATAAAAAGCGTTATGTACATTACCCTGAATAGACATATCAATATCCATTTCTAAATACATCTTGACTAGGAACATTTAATAAGTATTTAGATATCAATTCAATTATCATGGTTACAAACGTATTCATAACTACAATCGATAAAATTGTTCTCCTAAGGATTTTCTACTTATATATGTTTAATGTATTTATTTCAATATGTATCTCTATACAACAATACATATAGCCCCTACGGCACACCCTTAACTATATCAATCTCCCATTTGCATTTGGGTCCAATTATGGAGTCCCATCCCCATGCCTCGATTAGTCAACCTAAATTAGACTAAGAAAATGCCTCAGTGAACAGATATCTATGATGTTATCTTTAGTATCACTCTATCAATTACCATTTCTCCATCACCGATAAACTGCCTTATCACATGGAACTTATGGAGTATGTGTCTTGATTTCTTATGAGCTCTTGGTTTCTTGGCAAGCTGTTGTGCATTATTATTGTAACATAATAACATTAGACCTTCAATGCTTGGTATCACACCCAGCTCCTTAGTAAATTTGAGCATCCACACTGCTTCTTTTGCAGCATTGTTTAAGGCAATGTACTCAGTCTCCATGGTTAAATCGACCACAACTTCATGTTTGAAACTTTTCCAATTAATGGTGACCATGTTGAAGTTAAACACAAAAACTAAGACAGATTTTTTATCGTCGATATTACTTTGAAAGCTCGATTATGGTTACCCCTTCATAAAGAGTTCATTGTTTCCATACATGAGAAACAAATCCTTAGTACTCTCAAATACTTAAAGATGCCTTAACTACCGTTCAATGATTTTCTCATGGATTTGATTGATATTGGCTAACCACACCTAGTGCAAAAACAACGTTTGGCCTAGTACATAATATGGCATATTTGATGTATCTTATTACCGAAGCATAAGGAATCTGACTCATCGTTGCCCTTCCTCATCCTTAGATGGGGAGTCGTTAGAAAAGAAAATTCAATGCCGCACTGGAACATTTATGCACGTGGAATTGTCTATACTAAAACATCTTAGTACGGTATCTATGTACATTGATTGGGACAATCCCAATAACCTTCTAATCTATCTCTATATCTAATATGAAGGATTCCTCTCCTAAATTCCTCATTGAGAATTTGTTGGATAGCCAAACCCTTACTGATTGTAGCATAGGCACGTTGTTAGCAATCAGTAGTAAATAGTCAATGTATAAAAATAAGAATGTTATAGCACCGTTTTCTTCTTCATCACCATTTAGAAATGTCATTTTGACTTCCATCTTCCATATTTAATAGTCATAATAAGTAGGGACAACAAGTAATATCCTAAATAATTTAAGCATAGCTATGGGTGAAATGTTTCTACATAATCAACATCTTGAATTTGACGGAAACCTTTCGCTACCAACCTTGCTTTGTTGGTTTTACCTTTCCATCTATGCCGATCTTTTTCTTGAAGATCCAATTGCAGCCGAGGGGTTCCACCCCTTCGAGTACATTCTCCAAAGTCCAAATTTTTTTTTGTACATGAGATCCATTTCATTTCATTACATTAAGCTATAAGAAAGAGTCTTTGCTCTCTAAGGCTTGTCGGCATGTGAAGGCATGATCAACATGAATGATGTGATCTGCGTTCTCGCTATCAATGAGAAACTTGTAATATCTCTCTGGTACGTGAGATTACCTACTAGACCTTCTAATAGGTTGCGTATTTTCTAGAGATGTTGAATTACTATCTGAATACTTGGTTTATATGGAAGTTTCTTGGATCTCGTCTAAGTATACCTTATTGCCACTAATTGTCGAGAGAGAAATTCCTTTTCCATGGTGATATGTTTGGAAATAACAATTTTTTCCTCGGCGTGATAGAATTTGTATCTGTGAGAATTTATTGGATACCCTGTAAACTTACATAGAACCGATCTTGCGTCAAGTTTATTGAAGTTTGCATTTTTAATGTAAGCCGAAAAATCCCAAACCTTAAGGTAATTATAGCGGGGTTTCTTATCAGTCCATAACTTGTATAGGGTCTTAGGCACAGATTTTGATACTATGTTATTCAGCATACATGCTACGGTTTCTAATGCATATCCCCAAAAGGAAAGAGGAAACTAAGTAGCATACATCATCAATTAGATCATGTCTAACAACATGTGATTCTTCATATCTGAAACATTGTTGTGCTAAGTAGTATAGAGTGGAGTGACTTGAGAGAGAATCCCGTTCTATTTCAAATACTCTTGGAGTCAATGTCCAATGTGCTCACTGCCTCGATAAGATCAAAGTATTGTATTTTTCCTATTAGTATGGAGTGTATTGAACTGCCTTTCTTACACCTAAAGACGACACTTAATACATCCTCGGTATTCATGTGCCGATCATTTAAGTATCCGAAAGATAGATTATTTGGGGTTAAAGAAAAGAAAGAATAGAATCTCACATCGCGACGATAAATATATAATATACTAAATCCTTTAAAAAAAGAAATCTTCTTTATTATATACACAACATCAAAGTACACTAACCTGTTATCAGTCTGGACAGTTATAATAGCCCATCCTTACAATTGCTGATAAATACAGACAGAAATCAAGAACAACAAAACAATGGAAGAATATAAAATACATGAATACGTCTTGGAGGATCCAGCTCGTCTCCTGAAAGCTCCAAAGACTCCAGTTAAATCTGGAAATTATGTTCGGGCTGACCCAAGCATTATAAGAAAATAACGCCCATATCAGTCTGGTAAACCGGTGTGAGAAAGCTCAATTGAATCACATTGATTTCTACATTTGAAAACCTTTTTCAAAATAAAAGGTGTCTCGTAAGACCACGCTGCATATAAACAAGGACGGGTTTTTACCTTAGGATAGCTAAATCATTTTTATTTTAAATTCCAGTGATATTATATGAATGTCTACTGTTTAAAGTATAAATAACGGAGTAGCCGTGATGTGTGTACATGAAGCAATAATAGGTATACGATCAAAAACTACTATGACACGTGTATGGAAAATGGTTTCCAACAAATGGCAAGGTAAGGGACTACCTTTTGAAATAGTACACCCCTAGATAAAATGTACTGTGGGTTGTAGTTACCTTTGCAGCCCGAATGATAAGACCGGCCTACCCCTAGCTGGATAGTACCAAATATGATCATACCCTAACGGGAGCGATCCACATAGCCTTACGGCATACATTTTAGCAATTCCTTCTTGGAGTGCTAATACCGCTCTCCATGTGGAAAATGTAGTGCCAGCATTGATCCATACAAGTTCGTTCTGGGTCTGAACGAAACCGAAGGCACTGCATCTACTACATCCATTTTGGAATCATCCTCGGGATTAGTAGCAAGTAGCTCTTGCACTTCAAAGAGCACCGTCTTCAATCATCTTTAAGATGTCTTCGATTCAAACGCATATGTTGGTTCGAAGTGGTTTTCGAATCCCGGTCTCTCCGAACCAACAACTGATAATCCTCGGTTGACTCATTCTCGATTCCTTTGAAAGCAAGCAGACTATACCAGAATCCTAAAGAGATCTCTAAGATATCCCTTAAAGCTAGAGACATTTCATCCGAATGTGTTCTCCTAAGGGAACTTAAACCGTATGAACACGCGAAGCTCTTATTTACTTCCTAAGTCAAAACTGGTCAAGATTTGATAGTCGGTTATTTTGCTATCAAACACACAATCAAGAAACAATCCAGAGATTTAATTTTCCCATAGCCACCACTAAACCTCAAAATAAATCTTTCATTTATATAAATCTCTTTCCAAAATATTTACCAAAATATTCACATACTTATCTCGCTGACATAAGTGTATTCACAAAACATTTTGAAATATTTCCTATTTCAAAAATCATATTAAAAGGATAAAAAACAAATGTTATTTAAATTAAAGATAAGAATAACCCCAAACACTATTCCTTCGACGCTAAGCATGGAACGAAAGTTCCACACCACCCTAATTAAGAAGGTTAGTTAAGGAAAATCCAAATCTCAAATTCCTTTATAGTTTCTTCTATAAATCCTTTTAATAAGTCCTTTTTTATAGAAATCTCCTTTACATAAATCCCAAATCCATTTATAAATCTCCAAGATAATTTATAAAACTCTTTTATGAATATCCAAAACCATTTATAAAACTCTTTTTCAAATTTCACTTATTAAAACAAAACTTCTTTAATAAATCTTAAATCAGTGAAGTTCCTTTGATAAAACAATTGGCTATTTAAAACACCCTTATGTAAAAATGTTATTATTTAAACATTCTTCATTCACTTATCTTTAAACTACATTAACAAAATAATGATTTTAAACAATCATTTTAAAAAGTGTTAAATTAACTTCAAACATTTTAAATAAAATGATTGCTTAATTATTCTTTAAATATCATATTTAAATTAATAATAAACTTTAAACCATTTTCAAAAAGTATAAAATTCAAACATTTGACTTCGCAAGTTTGGAAAGAGGCTTAGCAACCGCCATAGTTCTTATTTAATTCAGTTTAACTTTTCAAGTTATAACATGGGTATTTACATAACAAGCAGATATGTAAAGGGAATCAGCCAATAACAATCAATCAACATATAGGTAACTATCCAAGTTACCAAAATAACAGAACTGGAATTTTATTCTGCTTAAATAGATGTCAACATAATCTATTAGGTGAATCATGGCTGAACTGTGATTTATTCTACCAAACAGATGTTAAATACAATTTAATTAGCAGAACGGTGATCATTTCTGCTAAACTAATGTCATTAGGTTTCATAATCATATGAGGTTACTTAAAGGTAATTGACAAGAAATCCCTTCGATTTAGAACATTCTTTAAAAGAGAGTTGCTTTAAAAACAAAACCGATCTTTTGAAATAAAGTGGTTTTAAATTTTAAATCTTTTATTCAATAGTTAAATAACTTTTCACTACAAGAAAGCGTACAATTTCCGATGGCTGGAAACCATCGGCGGCCATCGAAAACCGTCGCAAGTTGTCCCATCACCGCACAGTGTTTCCAAACGCTTCCAACAACATCCGTCGTACAATTTCCGATGGCTGCCGACAGAGGACCCGACGACTCTAGATGGTCGTCAAAGACACATGGTCGATCAACAGGAAGCAACAAAACCATCGCTAGCCGTCGGAAATTGTTGACCTGTAAGCCGTCCCCAGCCGTCGGAAAACCTGAAGCATTTTTCCAGAATTCTACAACATGCTAGCCTCACATACACAATTCAGAATTATAATATAGTCACACACAGCCACATATCAAATTCAGATATTCAATATAATCTCAAATCATACAAATATACTCAAATTACATAAAGAAAATTAAACCAACTATAACTCACATAACATTAAACCAACCGAAACTTCGTTAACATAATATATATATATATATGTCATCATACAATATATACACCGTGAAACACCAAAAATCTCACACCATCAACAACCCAAATGTTATCATCAACAACTCACCACCATCAACTCACAAATGTCAAACTGACCATCACTAAATGTACCATCAAATAATATTCAAAAACAAATCTGAATGTATCATCAAACAATACTAAATAATGTCTAATAACCAAAAAAACATACCTATTACTCCTGTCAATCACCTCCAGAACCTTCGAAACCAGCTGAAGATGGAAAGCGGCCACCATACCGCTGCATGTGCTCAGCAATACGCTGGTCCAGCAGCTGTGTCATCTTAATGGCCTGCTGACAGTTCTGCTCCTCCAGCTGCGCCACCCTAGCTCTCAATTCCTCGATCTTTGCTAGATTGATCTGAGCTTTGCTTTGGCTGGCTCTCCTATGTATACCCTGCAACACTTATTTAATTTAGTAAAATTTCAATTACTATAATCTTACTATCGAAGCTATAGCATAATATTTTAATTGTTATATCTATAAACTTATTATCGAAACTAAAGCGATGTGAAGTTCTTTAGAACTGAAAGATTACTAAATTGTTATATCTAAATATATTATTCATTACCGCTTGATTGCCAAAACTTTAACGCCTGTTCCGTTCAGGTGTGGGTCCATGACTGACTCAAAAATGGCATCCTCCTCGTCCGTAGTCAACTGCTCTCGACCTATTTCCTCCAGGCATTTCTGCCTTTGTTCCATAAATCGTGCCTGCAAGAACAAATAAAAATACATTTAAAATTAATAGCATAATATCTTAATTGATTGTACTTTAATAATTAAAAAATCACTAACAGTATATAAACTAAAAGATGCTTACATGGAACTTCCACGATTTATCATCATGCCATGTATATGAAATAGTCCCGTTTGGATTTACATGCTCGACGACATGAGTACGAGTAAATACATCCATGTACGATACGGGACCCTACGCCTCCACTTCCTGAAATTGATTGTTATGCACTATTATTGTATATTCAAAATTATACAACATGATAACTATTTACAATTCACAATTAATAAATTTTCCAACTCCTAATGATATTGTTGGAACGACTTGGACCCTCCTCGATGAGTGACAGGATTCCCGTTTTTATTTGCAGAGTTTCTCTATGACTCTGTCTATACATTTAAATAAACAATACATTATTTACTTACCAAATATTTTTTGATATTTACATATCAATCAAATAATTAATAAAATATTAGTACGCTTACCTTCGCTTCGTCACTATCCCAATGCGCCAGCCAACCCTTCCACACACTCGCTCCCATCCAATTCGGCTCCTTACCTTTATGCTTCACAGTCGACATAGAATCCCGGTAATTCTTCCTCATCTTCTACATCCAGTAGTGTTGTACCAGCTGCATGTCGTCTGCTTGGATGTTGATTGCGGCCTATTTTTCATGATAAGCAAGCGACAAATAATTAAAAGAGATAAGGTGAACAATAAATAAGCGATAAACAAATTGAGAATGGAAAATAGAAGATTATACTTACAATGAAATCCTGCCATATGCACTCCATGATGTAGGAAGGGATAATAACCCACTTGGGCCAGCAAGCTGTCATCCTACTCTTATATGAGTCTCTAAAAACTGATAGAACTACAACTGATGGCTGTAGGTTGAACCCCCTGTGGTAAATATTATACAGATTATTATATCGTATACAAAATATTTATGATGTTGAAAAAAATTTAATACTTTCCCCTCCACTTTAGGCACCAGATACACAGCTAGACGCTGTGGCGGTTGTGATGGGCTGCTGCCATCGCCTCCGAATGAATGGGATAAGCTTCTACTTCTGGACGACATGATACCTGTCACAGACACATCATTTTATAAGAGAATAATAGCATAATAATGACATATATTGTATAATAATGACATAAATGACATAAAATATATAAATTGCAAAATATACTTGATTCAGATTGGGTCTCATATTCCGATGATAAGCAGAATATAGCAATTTTAACATAAATTGCTAACTAAATGACATAAATGGTATAAATGACATGAATGATTTTGGCGTCAAAATTGGCCACCAACACCCAATTATACATGAAAGCACCAATATCCAGTCACAGATCACAAATAGTATATGATGTAGGGAATATAATATGAAGAATAATCAAATTAAAATGAAAGCAAGTAAAAGAGACAAGATTTATAGTGGTTCGGCTAACTCCGGCCTACATCCACTCCAGAATAACCCTTTTTTATTATACTGAAATTTGCAGTTACAGTCCAAGTTTCCAGAATGAAAATGGCAGAGTAACTTCTAGGTAGAAGATGAAGAGAAGCAAAATGAAGCCCCCCTTTCTGAAGCCAAGCCTGTTGTATTTATAGGTGAAACTTCGGCTGCAAGGCCTTCTCACCTACATGAGCCCACCATAACGATCGGCAAGCCCAAATTGTCCAAAAATAACTATCTGCCTAGAACTACCGATCGTTATTTCTTCATTTCATTCAATGTCGATCGTTCCCTTTCCACATTCCTACGCCAACCTATCATCCTACAACGTACAATGTCCATCCATTCTTCTAGAGAAATGCTAATCCCTCCTCCTTCATGCAAAATGTCGACCCCTCTTCCTTCACGAAAATTCCGACCCCTTCTCTTCTTGTGGATGCTGATCCACATTATGCCGAACCATCTTTAGCCGAACCCATACGATGTCAATCCATGCCATTCCGTGTCGATTCGTCTTGCCTCGGACTATGCTGATCCAATTGCCTTTGCCAACGCCAATCCCTCCTTTGCTCCGACCACGCTGACCCTTACCATGCCGATCCTAATCATGCCGACCTCCTCCTATGCCGAGCCCAATCATGCCGATCCTATCCTATGCCGAGCCTAATCATATCGACAGTTATTCCTTCTCACATACCGACCCATATTATCCTACTCCATATTACTCCGATCCCTTCTTATGCCGATCCTTCCTTATTCAAGCCAATATCCACCTTTCAAGTACCCTTCATTGTGTATCTTCCTTCTATGTTTAATCCTGGCTCCATATTATTATCCGTAGTTGATTATCCACCCATCCATTTGAGCCAAATCCATGATATTCCAGTTTCGATAACCGTGAAGTCTATTGGGTTAAATCCGCCTGTATACTGACTTGCCAAAAGGTGGGTTAAAAAATGACATAAATTACATAAATGACATAAATTATGTAAATGGCCATAAGCAGATTCGGTTTCATAAATGACATAAATTACATAACTTGCATAATAAGTGTCACCAATTACATAAATTGCATAATACATCAGAATTCAACATAATATTTTTATCAATCCTCATCGTCTTTTGATTCAACTTTGATCTAATATTCTACATTATTTTCCTCTCTACTCTCAAATGCTGCTATCAAAACGTTTGATTCATCAGTCAGAGGTCCAATATCAGTACGATCGCCTGTTATTATTATTTCGTTGCTTTGCTCAAGATCTGCCTAATAAGCTTGTTTTTCTAGAATATTATTTCCATCAAACGTAAATCTTGCCTATGTTTTAAAAACTTCCGACCAATCTGCTTTATCTCTTTTTAGAGAAGGATAAGGAGCGTAATAAACTTGCAATGCTTGTTTGGCTAGTACAAAAGGATCATACTTGTGATAATGCGATGTGTACTTGATTATAATTCTTGTGCATTTTAATTCCAGAACCTGGAACATTGCCGAACCAATTGCATCTAAATAGAAAAACATCCTCCGTAGGTCATGAGAAATATGCCAGTTGCAAAATTTGGGTTAAAACGCCATAAAAATCATTTATATGATTTTCTGGGTCATCACTACCTTTAACAAATGCACCTGTATTATTAGTTAATTTTTCAGCACCATATTATTTGGTGTTGAATTTATATCCATTAACGAAATATATTGGATATGTCTTGACATTTCTTTTTGGTCCCAACATAAGATGTTTTAGTCCTTCGTCGATCACACAATTTCGCGGTTCATAACGTACTTTGAAAACCAATCAGAAAATTCTTTACCGAGATCTCCGCATGGATGTTCTCTTTCATAAATACTGCATATATGAACAAAATATTGCATTAAATTCTACACACGCATGCATTATTGAAATGAATAAATCAAGAATTATTATTTCATATTACCTAACAAATGGTGCAACCTCGGCATAATTAAGAAGAATATAAGTGTGTGCTACATGAAGTTCTCTATCATCTAACCATACGTCTACACATTTTCCAGAAGGTCGACCCTATTGTCTAAAAATAGATAACATTGTTTGAGAGAACTCTTGTTCGTCGCCTTCATCATTACGTGGAACACTTTCAAATGATATGTTCACATGGTCACTAAAATAGTGAGAGAAAAAGAACGAAGCTTCTTCTTCGATGTACGATTTACATATCGAACCTTCAACTCGTGCTTTTTGCCTCACTTTTTTCTTTAGATGATTTAAGTATCTATGAAAAATTAATCTACATTAACTTTTACTTCCAAATATAATTAAATTAATAGGTAACATATTTCATACCTCTCGAATGGATACATACATCCATATTACACAGGGCTTCGAAGTCGTGCTTCAGATGGGAGATGAACAAGTAAATTCTCCATTACATTAAAAAAATCTGGTGGAAATATTTTCTCCAATTTGCAGAGCAATATAGGAATATCTTCTTCAAGTTTACGTAAACGTTGAACTTTTAATGTAGTCGAACAAAGCATTTTGTAAAACAGACTAAGTTCCGTTATTACCTTCCAAACTTTTAAGGACAATAGTTCTTTGAATACAATAGGTAATAAATTTTCCATCATTATGTGACAATTGTGGCTTTTCATTCCACTCAATCTACCATTTTTAAAGTCAGCACATCTACGAAGATTTGATGAAATCCCATCAGGAAATCTTAATCCTTCCACCCTTTTTAACACAACTTTAACTTGATTATTATCTAACTCATAACATACTTTGGGTTTTTTTATTGTCGTTTGGTTTCATATGAAGCTCAGGACGTTTGCATAATTCTTGTATATCACGTCTTGATTTCAAATCTTCCTTAGTCTACCCCTTGACATTCAAAATTGTATTAAAAACATTATCAAATACATTTTTCTCGTTGTGCATCACATCAATATTTGATGAAGCAGAAGGTCTTTCCAATAAGGCAACTCCTAAAATATAATTTGTTTGCACCAATTATGAATAGTCGATTTACCTGCAATTTCAGTTTGTACTCCCGTTTCATGTATCTTTAGATAGTCCCTTACAAGTTCATATATGTCTTCACTTGACCTTATCGTTGGTGGTTGTCTAGTTTCTACTCTATTAGCTAAAAAGCTTTTTTTATCTCCTCTGAAGGGATGATTGACATGGAGAAAACATCGATGGCAGTCAAACAATGAAATTTTCTTACCATTCGGTAAAGAAAACGCCCATGTTTCTTCCATGCAATAAGGACAAGCTAGACGACCGGATGTACTCCATCCTGAAAGCATTGCATAAGCCGGAAAATCACTTATAGTCCACAACAAAGAAGCAAACATGTGAAATTTTTTTCTTTGAAACGTCGTATGTTTATACTCCTTCATTCCACAGTGTTTTTAACTCCTCAATCAACGGTTGTAAATAAACATCGATTCCTTGTGACGGAAGGTTGGGGTCAGGAATGACAACAGTAAGAAACATATATGGAGTTTTCATATACATCCACAGAGGTAAATTATAAGGTGTGATGATAATGGTCTAAGATGAATATTTAGCACCAAATTGAGAAAATGGTGAAAAACCATCCGTACATAATCCAAGTCTAACATTACGACTCTCCGCTGCAAAAGTGGGATAAGTTTAGTCAAAATGCTTCCATGCTTCTCCATCGGCTGGATGTGTCAATGTACCTTCTTCCTCCGTTCTCACACTATGTCATCTCATATGAGATGTAGTTATAGAAGATGCGTATAATCTTTGAAGCCTAGGAGTGATGGGCAAGTAATGCATACGTTTGTATGGAACTTCCCTTTCCTTCTTTTTTCTTGGTTTGTACCTTTCCTTGTTACATATTCTACACTTCATAAGAGTGATGTCCTCTTTCCAAAATAACATGCAGCCATTTAAACATGTATCTATTTTTTGATATGGTAAACCAAAAGCCGACATAAGTTTTTTAACTTCATAGTGATTTTGACACATTAAATTTTCGGGTGGCATATGTTATTTTGCAGCTTGTACAATAGCTGTATATCCGGCTTCGGTGATGTTGTATTTTGACTTCATCGCAATGTATTCTGCGGTTACTGATAACCGAGTGCCGCTTTTACAACCATCCCAAAGAGGTTTCTTAGCAGCATCCAATAAATCGTAAATTTTTTTGCTTCAATATTTGGTTCTACAACATTTACATCGTCGTCATCAACTTCAATCGTAGAGATATTGATCGTGCTGCATCTTTAACCATATTTTCTGTACGATTTGTCATAACAATTTCATACCAGCCGCTTCTAATTCAGACTCTGTAGGAGTATGTGCTACAACTTCTCCATGACGATCCCAAACATAATACTTCGGTACGAAACTGTTTTTGCACAAATGAACTTTAACAATATCTGGTAACAAATACTTCAAATGTTTACACCTACTACACAGATAACGAATTTCTATATCATTTTCGTGATTACTTAAAGCGAATTCAACAAATACATTTATACCATTATAAAAATCTTCTTTTATTGAGCCTCGCAGTCCCCTTCTTTTATACATACATCTCCTCTGATCAACAAAATAATCGATCATTTTTCCTATTTAAAAAAATATATCACAAATTCAAAAACAAATATGGGCCATTTGATAAATTGAGATTTTATTTTTCAATGTATTGATACATAAACTGAAACGCGTCAATTTGACCCAACTTAAGAATATAATATTAAAATGTTGGTTTATGGTTTTATATTTTGATGGTCAGTCATCCTACTTCCCATTACAAACATAGTAAACAATTACATTTCTTAAATTATTTCATTTTAAACGATTCAACAAAATTTCGGCAGCACCTCCCCTTTGTTTCTTGTATTGTACACAAATGCATGTACATAGGAAACAAAAAAGAAAAGTGACGGCGAAATTTTGTGAACCGTTTAAAATAAAATAATGTACGAAATGTAGTTGTTTACTGTGTTTATAACTTGTCAAATACAGAGACAAATCCAGCAAGTATTGTACCAGATGAATATAAATGTCTGTTTTGTGACAAAAACAAATATTTATATAACGATCATGTACAACGCTTGTCGGACGGGACAAAAAACTCTCTAAGGGACGTAATAAAAAAGTAGTTTATACTTAAATTGGAAGTTTTATAGTTTGTCTTCTTATTTATTATATGATATATTATTGTTTGTAAATGGTTGAAAATTTACTAATTTTATATATTTCGAAAAGTTGTTAATTTACCACATTATTCCGCGTATTTTATCGAACAAGATTAATTCATCGTATTATAGTAGATATGTAAATTATTTTTTTACGACGTTTTCAATAGAAGACAATTTATTTAATTTTTAGTATGCGTGTGTGTGTATAATGATTAGCACATATACACACACATATATAAACACATAAAGACCCCAACTAACACAAGACAATGCTAAAAATAACACATATATAATGGTTTACACATATACACAAATTCACGATTTATACCTACTTTTCACAATTTAAAGCTAACAAATGGAATAGGTATTCCATGGAATACTATAAACCATCATTAGGCTATTAGAAACAATTAGAATCACTAATTATTCCTAATTTATCAAATTAGGCAAATCTAGATTTAGGTTAAAAATTAGGTTTTTTGTAGAATTGAGGTTATACTGAGATTGGAAGCAATGGTGAGTGATTAAGGAGCCATGCAAGATCCGAAAGCTTGAATTTGAGGTTTTGAAGCTTTAAAATGGGTTTTAGGGATTTTAGATAATAATTTGCGTTCAACTCAACTGAGGAAGAAAGGTCTCGGCTGAGACCTATATAACGCGAACTTCCGACGGTTTCTGACGGCCGCCGACGGCGACTTTCAGACGGTTTTCGACGGCCACCGACGACCCGTTGAAAGCCGTCAGAAACCGTCACAATAGGCCGTCGGAAGCCGTCGCCAAGTGTCGTCGGTATTTCACGCTTTTCTACTAGTGTTTAAACCTTTATTAGATCTTAATTAAACCTTAATTTAATAATTAAACAATAATTAACTTTTAAATAAATAATTAAATAATTATTAACCTTTAAATAAATAATTAAATATTAATTATCCTTTTAAATGAATAATTAAATAATATTTAATCTTTAAATAAATAATTATACCATAAGTAATCTTTAATTAATAATTAAATAATAATCTAAACCTTCATTAAATAAAAAAATTAGTCTTAATTGAATCTTATCAAGTCTAAATTTATTTTAACTTAATTAGTATTTAACTAGTATTAAACCCCTTTTTAGAATAAACAATTAAATAATTAATTAATCTTTAAATAAGTAATTAAACCAAAATTAACTTTTAATTAATAGTTAAATCATAAATTAAACCTTTATTAAATCTTAATTAAGTCTTAATTAATCTTAACTTAATTAGTAATTAATTAAATATTTAAACCTCAACATTCCATTAATAATTTTATAAAGTTAAATATTTCTAAATTAAAAATGGCAGATCTGAAAATGGCAATTTTTCTGCCAATGTCTTCTTTCGTTCTTTCATTCACCTAACCTTGTTTTCGCCCAGTCTTCGCCTACTTTCCTCCGCCTACTTCCGATTTCACCTCGTCTCTATGCCGCATAAGAAAAAGGCAAAGCCTGGGTCAGATCTAGCTTCCACCATGCTATTTGGTACTGTGTTTAACTCGCCTTCGCTCTGTGTTCAGGGGAAGTCGCTGTTGGAGCTGCCTGCGTCTCCTCCCATGCTTGACAAAAGCTTCAATTGCATCGTCACTCCCCTGGTCGAATGTGTTTCTCTGATAAATATTGGTTGTGATAACCCACTGGCTTCTCTGTTAACTGATTTGTCCTCCCACTTGGTTGTGGCCAATCTTGATTCTGACTGTCCTTTGGACGTTGGTGTGCACGTCCTCTGGCCCCTGCTTGGCAATGCAGGTAACATCTCTTGGACTCAAACAACTATTAGACTGGTTGATGCATCTGTTAATGGTATTGACGAGAATGAATGTAAGGGTTAAAAATGATAATGTCTCTATTGCCGAAGTGATTGGTGTGAATCTGCTGTTGGGAATGTTGCTGATAGGCCTATTTCGATTAACTGTGGGGTTTTGCCGGGTTGCACACGTGATGTTTATGGTAATGCGGCACCTGTTCCTGCCCCTGTTAAATTGCCTTCACTTAGACATACGCTTTCTAATTTTTCCACTGCCCCATTGGAACCATCTCCTCCTAGGTCTGCACCCTTGTGGTCGTCGCTATTCACCAAAATGCTAAACAACGCTGGTTTGCATTCCCCAATTTGTTTTGACAATGTTGAGATAGATGGTGTAATGATTCCACCAAAAGAAGTGATTGAGGCGGGTGTTGATTTCTGGAAAGATTATCTGGTGGGCTTTTTCCTTGACTCCAATCCATCCTATAATATTATAAAAACTAGATGCAACCAAGTCTGGAAGCCAAGAGGGTGCTTGAGTGTTCGTTTTGACAACGAAATGTTCTATTTTAAATTCACGTGAAGTGATGAAAGACAACGAATTCTTGAAGCCGACCCAATTCTGATAGAAGGGAAACCTTTCATTATTACTACTTGGAGTCCGTCTGTGGATAGGGCTCGTTGTCAGGTTTATCTATTCCTGTTTGGGTCCATTTTTCTCATATCCCTTCTGTTCTTCAGCCTCTTATAGGGATAGATTGGCTTGCAGGCCTTGTTGGTAAGGTGATTTGTTATGATGCAAACACAGTAGCCAGGAATAAACAAGTTTATGCCAAAGCTCTGATTGAGATCACCCCGTACAAGCCTTTACCTTCGATGTTTAAAGTCAGAATTGACGAGGGCCATGTTGCTGATATCAGAGTGCGATATAATTGGAAACCGGATATTTGTACGGTGTGTCAGTCTTTCAGGCATCTTCCCTAGGCTTGTAAGGCCTTTGCTGGCATTCCTTTTTCTGATCGGGTTCCATTGCTTCGGCCTCCTATCCGGAGGTGGGTTCCTAAGGTTGCACCTCCTACCTCCGAGCCTCCTCCTGTTGTTGTTCTTGCAGATATAGCTCATGTGTATGCTGCTCCTCTTTCCTTTGAGCCTCCTCCTGCTGTTGTTCCTGCTGATCTAGCTCCTGCATTTGTAGCGCCTACTGTTATTGCTCCTATTGTCACCTCTATTGCTGAAACTCCTTCCATTGCCTCTCTTGATATTATTGTGCCTATTGGTAAGACACTACCTGAGGATGCCACTGCTATTACGACTGATACTATTCCTTGGAATTCGGAGTAACGAGCCTAGATTCACTTTCCTTCTGATATGCGCTACTCACCTATTTCTGACACCTACTATGCATTTATCAGTGATGTTGAAGGGGAGAGTCGTAGTATTTTGTATCATATTGAGGGTGAGGGTCTTACTCTTACTAGGACTAGAGATATTGGTGAGGCGAATAAAAGCAAGTTTTATGATGTCACGTGGGATAGGAAATTTATTTACTCTCCGGCTTCAAATGGTTATGATCCGAATCTGGCAGCCCTTTTCTCTAGGTTTGTGCATGTTATTGGCCCGTCTTCCGATGATTGCTTTGGCTCCTCCTCTTCGAAGGGGGAGTAGACATGTTGTTTAGTAGTCTAGGTTCTTTTGCTTAGCTCCTGTTCCTTTTATTTCATTGTAGTTGGGCTTCTGCTCCCACTTAGTCGTTCTGCGCATGTGCAGAACACCTATTTTCCCGTTATTTATACAGTGGCACGGCCCACTTTAAAGCCCGCTAACTTTGCTAAAAAAAATATTTAAACTTTTTCTTTAAAATAGATTAATAAAGTAATCCCTAATTATTAATTAAATAATAATTAATCCTTAAATAAATAAATAATTAATAATAAATCTTTAATTAGTTAACTAATTATAATTAATTTTCTTAATTTATAATTAAGTGCAAATTTCCTTTATTAACAAATGATTAAGTACAAATCACCTTAGTTAATTAATTAAATAATCATTAAATAATAATTAATTCATTAATTAAATGATTACTTTTCTATACTTCAAATAAGTTTGAAAATACTTTTCAAAAAGGATACTTAAGTGAAAACCATTTTAATTGCAAAAAAAGTTCATTTTTTACAACTGCACCTATAGCGACTATCGTTATATGACCCGTAATTTCAAAACTTGTTTTATATTTCAAATGACTTTCAAAACTCTATTTTTTATGTGTTTGACTTAATTTAACCCACATACTAACTTTAGGAAAAGTTTTGAATCTAAAGGTAAAGTTTTTAAAAACTTTATAAAACCCTTTAGTAAACACTTAAGTAAACTAGTTTAAAAACAAAGGATTTTCTATGTCGCTTATACAAGTTTAAATGCTGGCTTTCTTAGCATATATGTGCATTCATATGTCATAACAACAAGACATAAACAAAACAATAACTTTCTAACTAATTTTAACATTAGACTTCATTTTAAGTCTAGATTCAACATGTCAAACAAGCATGCACATATACATATACAAATCAACATCGATTCCATCCAACCAAGTACCATAATTAGCAACCAAGATACAGAATAATTAAAGCTAAAACTTTTAGATAAAAATGTTTGCTTTACTCACCAATAGCTTACTAAAATCACCCGAACATTCATTATAACTTTAGATCTACCCTAGCATGACCTAGATCCTAGCTTTTCCTTTAGCAAAAATGGATTTTGGACTATGGGAAGTGGAGGTTGATTTCGACCATGGAGGGATTTTTCTCGGCCTAGAAAGATGAAGGGTCTTTGGACATGTTTTGACAATGAGGTGATGTAGAAAAGGAGGAGTGTTTTAAACAAATTTTCATGAAATAAAAGTATTAAAGTTAGGATTTTTAAAATTTGGAAAATAAGAGAGAAACCATTAAAGAGTTTTCCAAAGCTAGGAAAGAAGGAACACATTTTGAAATGAGAAATAAAAATGAAATTGAGAAATAGAAAATAAGGAAATTTGGTTTTACATAAAACAGACTTGGTAAGTTACCAAATTGCCCGTGAGTAACTTACCCTCCACAAATGCTTGCCACCTTATCATGATTTGTCCCTCTTTCCCTTGAAATACATGAAAGTCTTATCCCCTTAACTATCTTGAGTCAACATGCATTAATTGGTTCATGTACTTATGTTCCTTAATGTTATATAAGGCATCTTTTAATTCTTTTATTTTATATTTACATAAAATGTCACATCCCACTCTTTTATATTACTTAAGTAAATGTATATATACACAAACATATCTTAACTTATTTATGAATGAATATATATATATATACTTACTCTAGAGTTCACAATATTTCCGACAACTTTTAGATGACGAAAAGTCGAAAATTCGACCAAACGAATCCCAGTCACAATTTCGATTTATCTTCAAACTAAATATTTTTATAAACAAATTTTAAAACTATTTCACAATCATTATTTTATTATTTAAAAGAGTTTTTATTTTAATTATAAAATATAATATTTGAATATTAAAATTAATTAGATATTCATAAATTAAAGTGGTGAAATTTCGGGTCGTTACACTCTCCCTCCTTAAAAGAATTTCGACCCTGAAATTTTACCATAATCCTAACCCAAAAACACTTAACACTACTCATCGGTCCGTATGATGTACATAGATCATTCTTATACAAAAATCTAATTTGATCACTCACTCGAATAAATAGCTTTTACTTCCAAACTAGTATCGCTCACTCGATTTCCTAGTGCGGACTCCGATCAGGCTTCTTAATTAGAAACCTCTATTCTCCTTACATAGCCATATACTACGATAGAAAACTTTGGTTCTAAATTAAAAACCCTCACTAAGTGTTCGCCATCAAAAATCGAGTGATAAATCCTTATTTGGAACGGTGTGAAACACCTCAAGTCATGTACTCGAATCTTAGATCGAGAACTATGTGAAAAAGAGAAATGATCTACGTACATCTTACATATTCATTTAAAAGTTCTTGTTTACCTAATTAATTTCTACCCTCTCAAAAAAAATTTATGAAAACATTTTCAACTTAGGTTCACACTTTTAAATGATACAACTTATTTATGAAACCCTTTCATAGAATCATTTTAATTTATTAAGTTGAATAATACTCCCCTACATCCTAAGAGTATATACAAACATATGATTTTAAATCCTATTTACTTTTTTCTATTCAGACATAGGTCCAAAATTGTATAGGTCTTAAACTGAGTCGACCAATTCAACCTCTTTACCCAAATGGTTTGGTAAGTATCTAAGAAGAGTAGGATGCTGGTATTCAAACTCAGTCCTAGAGTCTACTTTTTTCTTAGACACCTCTAAGGTAAAAATGTTTATTAGCCGATCCAATAACATCAAATAAATTTTCACTTCCTAGATGTTAAAATCCAAAGACACAGTTTAATAAAACATAGTTTATTAAACCTCCTTATCAAATTAATTTAGTTTTAATGCTTCATTTATTAACCCATTCTTTAATCAAAATACCCTATTACTTTGAAAACTTAGGAGCAAATACCCGGTTTTTATTTCAAAAATCTTTTTGAAATGATACTTTATATTTAACCCTTAGAAAACATATGTATAGCCCGAGGAACTCCAAAATGATATCAAGGAATTGGGTATCAAATAGTATCATATATCCCCTGTCAAGAAGGGTAATACTCAAGAAAAGTGTTTACCATCCGAACACATTTTCTACCAATTTTTAGTTATTTTCAAGCTACTCGAAATAGTTAATCATAAAATATTTCTTCTTTTTCAAATCCCCCTTTTGAAACAATACTATATATATTTCCTAATAAATAGTTTTTATCAAAATATTTGTTTCTAACTTGCTTTGGATTCAGTCAGATTTGAACTTGTTTCAATCGTACAATGACAAAGAGAATAATTTACTAAATGCATTAACACATATGCCTAAGCAAACATCTGATTCTCACCTAGAAGATTATTCAGATCATCACAAAATAGATTAAGACTCATTCCTCGAACTGTCTAAAGAAAAATCATACTTTCAAATTCCTTTTTCAGAATATTTAAACCTTGAAGTATTTTTAAGTAAAATTATTACTATTTTTCTCAAACCTTGAAAACCATTATCCAAAAGCACCAGGATTTAAATCCTCAAAAATTATTTTTAATTACAAAACACATTTTATAAAGCTTTATCAAAGCCATTGGGATTTAAATTTTTCGAAAATCCATCTTATTTTCAAAACATATTGTATAATTTTGATTTTTAAAAAATCAACTTTTTATAAAATCATTCAAAATATTTCTTTTAATAAACACCTCATATTAAGATCAAAATTTTAATCCAACATATCCTTGAATGCCTTATAGTCATACTGTGAAATTTAATTCACAAGGTGTTCGTTTCAATATTCCCACAATTTCTATCCACCGACCTATAGTTTTTTTAATAGGAAAAATTACTGATAACTCAACAATAATAGTTAATGCTCAAACTAGGCGAGCATGACTAATTAAACCTTATATGATAATACTTAAATATTATCAACTCCAAACAACAACACAACAAAAATAACTATATAAAGTTTGAAAATCATTCTTTTATATATAAAATATATTCATGTGTAAATTTATTTCGCTTACCCATTTTAAAACAATACTATGTTGGCTGGCCTTGTTCAAGTGTTTAGAGATCCCTATCGATAACGTTAGCCACTCGTATTGACCAGAATCCATAAGTCACTCAATAGACCAATCAACACAATATAAAACATTTTTATAGCACTAATAAATACGCACTCGATATATAATACACTCAAACTCAACCAACGTTCTCGCTTACCCTATCTCAAATGAGTAATCCCCACCAAAGGCTAGGCGTTCGCTCAACCTAGCTCTGATACCAAGAGTATTGAACTACCTTTCTTACACCTAAAGACGACATTTAATACATCCTCGGTATTCGTGTGCCAATCATTTAAGTGTCTGAAAGATAGATCATTTATGGTTAAATAAAAGAAAAGATAGAATAGAATCTCACATCGTGACAATAAATATATAATATACACAATCCTTTACAAAATGAAATCATCTTTATATATACACTACATCAGAGTACACTAACCTATTATTAGCCTGGACAGTTATAACAGCCTGTCCTTTCAATTGCGGATAAATACAGACATAAATCAAGAATAAAAAAACAATGGAAGAATACAAGATACGCAAAAACGTCTTGAAGGATTCAGCTCGTCTCCTGAAAGCTCAAAAGCCTCCATCTAAAACTAGAAAATATGCTCGGGCATACCCGAGCATTATAAGAAATAACGCCCGAATCAATCTAGTAAACCAGTGTGAGAAAGCTCAATTGAATCACATTGATTTCTACATTTGAAAACCTTTTTCAAAATAAAAGGTGTCTCGTAAGACCACGCCGCACATAAACACGGACGGTTTTTACCTTACGATAACCAAACCATTTTTATTTTAAATTCCAGTGATATAATAATAATGTTTACTGTTTAAAGTATCAATAACCAAGTAGCTATGATGTCTGTACATGACAGCAATAATAGGTATACAATAAAAATCCGCTAAGGCACGTATATGGAAAATGGATTCCAACAAAGAACAAGGTAAGGGACTACCTTTTGAAATAGTACATCTCTAGGTAAAATGTACGCTGGGCTACAATTATCTTTGCATCCTGCATGACAAGGCTGGCCTACCCCTGACTGGATAGTATCGAATATGATCACCCCTAGGTTGTGATCAATAACAAAATATATGCCCCAAAGCATACGTATAGATATTGACTCTAGATAAGGTAATGCTCATACCTTAATGGGAGTGACCCACATAGCCTTGCGGCATACCCTATTTTAGCCATTACATGGGTGTGAGGGTTGAGGCAACAATTTCTTTTACCTTTTAGAAATTCTTCTTGGAGTGCTAGCACTGCCCTCTAGGAAGAAAATGCAATGCCAACATTTATCCATACAAGTTCGTTCTGGGTTTGAATGAAACTAAAGGCACTAACGCTACTACATTCATTTTGGAATCACCCTTAAGATTAGTAGCAAATAGCCCTTGCACTTCAAAGAGTACCGTCTTTAATCATCTTCAAGATGTCTTCTATTCAAATGCATATGTTGGTTCGAAGTGGTTTTCGGATTCCGGTCTCTTCGAACCAACAACCAATAATCCTCGGTTGACTCATTCCCGGTTCTTTTGAAAGTAAGCGGACTATACAAGAGTCCCAAAGGGATCTCTAATATATCCCTTAAAGCTAGAGATGTTTCACTCGATTGTGTTCTCCCAAGGGAACTCAAACTATATGAACACATGAAGCTCTTATTTAATTCCTAAGTCAAAACTGGCCAAGATTTTATAGTCGGTTATTTAACTATCAAATACACACTGAAGCAACAATCCAAAATTTTAATTTTCCTGTAGCAACCACTAAACCTCAAAATAAAATTTTCATTTATATAAACGTCTTTCCTAAATATTTACCAAAATATTCATATACTTATCTCACTGGCATAAGTATATTCATAAAACATTATGAAAGGTTTCTTATTCAAAAATCATATTAAAAGGATTAAAAAAATGTTATTTAAATTAGAGATAAGAATAACCACAAATACTATTCCTTCGGTGTTAAGCATGGAACAAAAGTTCCACACCACCATAATTAAAAAGGTCGGTTAAGAAAATTCCAAATCTCAAATTCTTTAATAAATTTCTTCTATAAATCCTTTTAATAAATCTCTTTCATTTATAGAAATCTCCTTTACTTAATTTCCAAATCAATTTATAAATCTCCATAATTTATAAAACTCTTTTATGAATATCCAAAATCATTTATAAAACTCTTTTCCAAATTTCACTTATTAAAACAAAACTTCTTTAGATTAATGAAGTTCCTTTGATAAAATAATCAACTATTTAAAACACATTTAAATAAACAAGTTATTATTTAAACATTCTTCATTCACTTATCTTTAAACTAACAAAATAATGATTTTAAACAATCATTTTAAAAAGTGTTAAATTAACTTAAAATATTTTAAATAAATTAATTGCTTAATTATTCTTTAAATATCATATTTAAAATGATAATAAACTTTAAACCATTTTCAAATGGATAAAATTCAAAAATTTGACTTTACAAGTTTGGAAAGAGGCTTAGCGACCACCATAGTTCTTATTTAACTCAGTTTAACTTTTCAAGTTATAACATGGGTATTTACATAACAAGTAGATATGTAAAGGGAATCGACCAATAACAATCAATCAACATATGGGTAATTATCCAAGTTACCAAAATAACAGAACTGGATTTTTGTTCTGCTTAAATAAATGTCATCATAATCTATTAGTTGAATCATGACAGAACTGTGATTTATTCTACCAAACAGATGTTAAATACATTCTAATTAGCAAAGCGGTGATCATTTCTGCTAAACTAATGTCATTGGGTTTCATAATCATACGAGATTACTTAAAGGAAATTGACAAAGAAATTCCTTGGATTTAAAACATTCTTTCAAATAGAGTTGCTTTAAAAACAAAACCGATCTTTTGTAATAAAGTGGTTTCAAACTTTCATACTTTTATTCAATAATTAAATAACTTTTAAACCTTTATTAGATTTTAATTAATCCTTAATTTAATAATTAAACAATAATTAAGTTTTAAATAAATAATTATTAACCTTTAAATAAATAATTAAATATTAACTAACTTTTTAAATAAATAATTAAATAATAGTTAATCTTCAAATACATAATTAAACCATAATTAATCTTTAATTAATAATTAAATAATAATTTAACCCTTCATTAAATAAAAATTTAAATCTTATTAAGTCTAAATTTAATTTAACTTAATTAATATTTAACTAATAATTAAATCCTTTTAAAAATAAATAATTAAATAAATATCTAATCTTTAAATAAGTAATTAAATCAAAATTAATTTTTAATTAATAGTTAAATTAAATTAAACCTTCATTAAATGATAATTAAATCTTAATTAAGTCTTTAATTAAATCTTAACTCAATTAGTTATTGATTAAATATTTAAACCTTTTCTTTAAAATAAATTAATAGTTAATACTTAATTATTAATTAAATAATAATTAATCCTTAAATAAATTATTAATTAATAATAAGTCTTTAATTAGTTAACTAATTATAATTAGCTTAATTTGTAATTAAGTGCAAATTTCGTTTATTAACTAATGATTAAGTGCTAATCACCTTAATTAATTAATTAAATAATCATTAAATAAATAATTAATTAAATAATTGCTTTTATATACTTCAAATAAGTTTGAAAATACTTTTAAAAAAAGATACTTAAGTGAAAACCATTTTAATTGCAAAAAGAGTTCTTTTTTTACAACTGCACCTATAGCGACTATTGTTATATGACCCGTAATGTCAAAACTTGTTTTATATTTCAAATGACTTTCAAAACTCTATTTTTTTATGTGTTTGACTTACTTTAACCCACTTACTAACTTTAGGAAAAGTTTTGAATCTGATGGTAAAGTTTTTAAAACCTTTATAAAACCCTTTAGTTAACACTTAAGTAAACTAGTTTAAAAACAAATTATTTTCTATGTCGCTTATACTAGTTTAAATGCTGGCTTTCTTAGCATATACAGCACATACATAATCCAACATCATGCATTCATATGTCATAACAACAAGACATAAACCAAACCATAACTTTCTAACTAATTTCAACATTAGACTTCATTTCAAGTCTAGATTCAACATGTCAAACAAGCATGCACATATACACATACAAATTAACATCGATTCCACGACCTAGATTCTAGCTTTTCCTTTAGCAAAAATGGATTTTGAACCATGAGAACTGGAGGTTGATTTCGACCATGGAGGGGGTTTTGCTTGGCCTAGGATGATGAAGGGTCTTTGGACATGTTTTGGCAATGAGGTGATGTAGAAAAGAAGGAGGAGTGTTTTAAACAAGTTTTTATGAAATAAAAGTGTTAAAGTTAAAAATTTTAAATTTTGGATAAGAGAGAAACCATTAAAGAGTTTTCCAAAGCTTGGAAAGAAGGAACACATTTTGAAATAAAAATGAAATAGAGAAAGAAAAAACTAAGGAAATTTAGTTTTATATAAAATGGACTTAGTAAATTACCAAATTGCCCCTAAGTACTTTACCGTCCACAAATGCTTGCCATCCCATCATGCTTTGTCCCCTCTTCCCTTGGAATACATGAAAATCTTGCCCCCCTTAACTATCTTGAGCCAACATGCATCAATTGATTCATGTACTTATGTTCCTTAATGTTACATAAGACATCTTTTAATTCTTTTATTTTATGTTTACATAAAATGTCACATCCCACTCTTTATGTTAAGAACCATAATTCCAGTCATCCGAATTTGGAATATTTAATTGATTTTAAATATTGAAAAGTTAATTTTATAAGTTAAAAAACTTATATTTCAAATATAGCGATTTATTGGATAATTAAATTATTTAACTTAATATTTGGAATGGTTTAAATAATGGAATCTTTAATTTAATATGAATGAAAACGATTTCGAAAGTTGACTTAAATTCTATTTGAAAAAGAAGGAAGATAGTAAACTTTTAAATTGGATTTAAAAGTGATTAAGATGATTTTGGAAATTATTCGTTTTAATTAACGTGTAAAAATAGCCTTCTGGGGCACCATCTTGGATTTCGATGAAACCAGTTTCATTGGATCCAGAATAGTAAATTATTATACGCCATCAAATTTCGTGGCGATTGGACGTGCCGTTTGATCGTGCGAGTTCCAAACGCGTAGAAATTAATTAAAGGAATTTAAATTAATATAAATTGATTTTGAAAAGTTAACTTTTGTATATGATGGAATTAGGTTCTGATATATATTCCATTGTGTTCGGAATAGAGGTATAAC
This sequence comes from Allium fistulosum, assembly GCA_030737815.1. NCBI lineage: Eukaryota > Viridiplantae > Streptophyta > Magnoliopsida > Asparagales > Amaryllidaceae > Allium > Allium fistulosum. The sequence goes on along the minus strand of CM060903.1, from coordinate 695,340,676 downwards.
ATATATAACGTCAGGCGACACGCTTCGTTTGGAGACCAAAATTTTAAAGTGTGAACAGTGCTTTCAAAATTTGCTATAAAAGGGCCTTAATTTCTTTCATTTGTAACCAAACCCTAACCTAAATTTCCAGCCGCCATTAAAACCCTAACATCCTATGGCCATGGTTCATCGGAACCACTTCGTCCACTTTCAAGCTTCGACCCATAGAGCTTGACTAGATGAAGCTAATCAATAGTTGGATCGTCGTTTGGCGAGGCCGAAATCGAGCCACGTTCGTTGACGGCTCGCATTCACATTTTTTGTTTGCGCATGGTGCGCGTTGTGAGGCAGGTGAGGCGACGGCTAGTGGGATGTTTCGCACTCGGTTTTTTTAGGGTTCGTGCAAGCGTGGCAGGCGGCGCGCGAGCACGAACGTAGGAGGCGGCGTGATATGTGGTTGCGCAATCGAGCATCATTAAAAAAAATAAAAATAAAGGAGCACGCCTGGAACGAACGCGTGAGGGAGGAAGAAGGTAAAAAGGTTTATTTTTAAACATCAATTATTTAAGTTAATTATAAATTTAATTATCTTGTACGATAATTAATTCATAACTTGTTCATACGAGGTCGGTTTTGAGTACGACGAGTTACGTTGCATTTGTATCAACGAGTACTACGATATTGAATTGGATTGGATGGATTCGAAGCTAGTGGAAAATTTGGGTTAAAATTGAACGACCGTTCAGTTTTAATTCAAACCGGAGCGCTTTGGCGATTTCTGGAATTTCTGTGAGTAAACTCACCTCTCTAGCCTGCTTATATTTTTATATAAATGGGGATAATTTTATTTATGCTGATTGTTGCTTGCTTGGATAATTTACTATATTTATTAGTTGGTTTGGATATATTCCAGCCTATTAGAGCGGATGAGACTCTATTATGTTCCGTTGTATAAGCGGATGACCCTTTGTATACGAATCCCGCCTCAAAGCGGTTGATTTATATAATTTGATTATATACTGTATGTGATGTAGGGGAACAGGTTGGGGGGATCCAACAGGATTCCTCACACTGTTGATTTTACTTTACATATATTTTGATATATGATGTGTTGGATGCCGTATTTGATGACATAGATTGTTTTTGCTTATTTAGTGCTATAGTAGCACTGTGTCATTTTTTCAGTATTTTGAAATACTATAAAATAGTAATTTTAAATTGAAATAATTTTCAAAGTGATTTTGGAATTATATATGTTTTAATAATTTTTAAATTATTAAAAGGAATGAATTTATTTTTAAATAAATAAAAGTTTGATTTTCGATGTTATAAAAGTATGGTTGTGTGAAATATTTTTAAATTGAGATTTTTGAATAGTTTATATAAAGGATTTATAAAACCGATATTTTGTAAATAAAGATATAGATTTATAATCGGAATTTGTAAATATTTTGAAAATGGATTTGAAATTTATTTGGTAAATGGATTTTATTAATAAATTTGATTTATAAAGAAATGGATTTATCAATGTATTTGATAGTAAAATGAGTTTTTATAAAAGAATGATTTATAAATAGGATTTTATAAAATAGAAGTATTATAAAGTCGAAAGGAGATTTATGAACATAGTTTTATAAGTATGGAAATGATTTATGTTGAGATTTAAATATGGATTTTTATATAAAGGAAATACATCCAAGTTTTTAAAAGTTAATTAATCTTTTAAAAGGAATGTTTGAAAGTAATATTTTGATGGAGTTAATGGTTAAAAGTAATTTATCCTTTTAAAGTAAATTTTTTGGAAAATAATAATTCCAAATGGAATTTAATAGTTTTGAAAAATGATTTAAAAAGTGATAGGTATCGAAAATATAGATTTCAACATTTATTGTTGTAATAGACGTTTTCGGGGAAGTATGGAGGCATGGACTATAACACTGTTGTTATAGTAAATGATTTCCAAAAGGAAACGTTTTATATGGTATATGGGATTTATATATATATATAATTAATCAAATCCCTATACTAGTGTTTCTTGGTTGTCGTAACGATCATTTATGCAACATTCGTTTTGACCAAATAGATTGTGATTTAACCTTCCATTATAAACTACACAAAGTGGTTCTTATGATTGTACTAAAGGCTTGGTGGTATATGAGCATTGCTTCTTATACTTAACACCCATCCAGAGGCGTACGAACTCTGGAGTTGTACGGTTATAGAAATCTATTTGGCGTGTCTCCAAAATGGTAATGTTATTAAATATACTTATACCGTTGATATAAGTATATGGAAATGTTTTCCAATACCAAAAGATTGAAATGATATTAAGGATATAACTTTCTGAAGATAATTTGAAGTAAATATTTGGAAATTAATTTAATTAATAAAAGATTAATTAAATGGGCCTAGTGACTGTTTATGTGCTAGATATTGTTTGTTGTTTGATAGTTAAATAACCGACTATCGAATTTGGCCAATTTTGGGTTCCTGGACTTGATGTGGGTACTGATTAGTCGTGCACTTAGCACGAAGCCGACTGAGTAGGCTGATTATCGTTTGGATTAAGAATGTTGATTCGAGTAGTGCAGAGTGTCTATGGTACTCCAACCTACCAGGCTTCCTTCTTGGCCGAGGGATAGCAAGTTGAGAGTGGGAAACGTGGTAAGTCTACGAGACTTGGTTTCTATATGAGGGTAAGAATCTCTTTATTGTTGTTGGTCCGGAGAGACTGGGGTCGGATTTATCCGAGAACCACTTCAGACCAATGTATGCGTTCGAAAGTGCAGGTTTATGATGATGATTTTGAAGACAGAGATCTTCATGATGTAGGGCTACTTGCCACTAGACCCGCTATGCATTTTATATTTATGGTGGCAGTAGTGCTTCGTTATAAAAATCTACAATATGCAAGGACTTCTTGCCACTAATTCTAGGGGTAATCACCGACAAGGTGTGGTAGGAGAGTGCCTTCGATTTGTTCCATTCCTGGACAACTTGTTTGGATGGATGTCTGATATTGCATTTCTGAAATCATAATGTTGACTTTTACAAACGTACATCTATTTGGTGGCGGAGAAGGCAACTTCCCTTTGCCTAACACTCTTCTCTGAGATGTACGAGCTCAGAGGTTGTATGTTCGTGAATATCAATAGTGATCGAAGGAATGACAATGTGGCATTTAAAGTGGAATGTGCTATGTGAAAGGTAAACGTTGCCTTAAGCCTCATCACTGGTAATGGCTTAAATAGGGTATGCCGTAAGGCTATGTGGTTCGCTACCATAAGGGTGTGATCATCACCTTTCTAGATAACCTTTTATTTGTCGGATATGTGGTGTATGCTATGAGATGTCTCAGATAGGGCGGTAACGACCGAGGTGTTGACATATTCGGTTTCTATTCAGACCATGTACGAGTGCCAAATAGGGATAGACCGACCTTGCCAGATGCGGAGGATTGTTTGTGTATCCTCAGCACATTTCTTTAGAGATGTACTGTATAGAAGGTAGTCCCTTTCCTGCCATTGTATGGAAATCCACTCTCCAATACGTGTCTGCCATTTTGTTTGTAAATCTATTACGCTAGCAAATTTAAGCAATGTAACAATTTCGACTATTTTAATATTATTTGTATACTAGACACTAGTATAATATAATAGGATTTGATATGAAATATTTTGGTTATCGTAAGGTAAAAACCGTTCGTGTTTATGTACGGCGTGGTCTTACGAGATACCTTTGTTTTGATAAAGAAAAGTTTATATAACTTTAAAATTCAGTTGAGATGTGTTTTCTCACGCTGGTTTACCAGACTGATCCGGGCGTTCTTCCCTTTCAGTGCTCGGGTCAGAGCGAGCATATTTACAGATTTAGATTTGGATGCTTTGGAGCTTTGGCAGATGAGCTGGAGGTCTTCCGGTCATATTCACGTCTATGTTTATTTTCCACTACATTGTTGTTGAAATTATCAGCATTTGTGAGAACAGGTTATTATAACTGTCCAGGCTGATGATTGTGATTTGATTGTTGTACTATGATGGATGTTTGTAAATTATATTATAGTTTCTGTTTTGTAAAGTTCGTTGATATTATATTATATGATTGTTCCACTACGATTGTGAGATTCTGTGTTTGTTTTAGATTATTCTGCTACGATTGTGAGATTCTATGTTTGTTTTAGATTCTTTTTCTCTTCTTCTTTCTTCTTTCTTTCTCATAACTATCCGTCTTTTCGCTCGATTTGGGTTGGACTTGTGTGGTTTATTGTCAGCTCGAATTGTGTGAGATTGTGGGTCGTTTCAGTTGATATCAAAGCTCAGTATTGTGCGAACACCTAGGCTTTGGTTGGGTTCTCATTATAGATAGGGTCAGTAGCACCCTAGAATGAGTTTGAGTGTATTATAGATATGAGAGCATATTTGTTAGTGATTATAAAAATGTTTTATATTGTGTTAATTTATATTTTGAGTGGTTTATGAATTCTGGTCGGTACATGGAACGCCATGTTATCGATAGGGGTTTCTAAATGCTTGACCAAGGCAAACCGACATAGTATTGTTTTGAAATTAGGTAAATGAAATAATTTTACCCTTATTATATTTTGCATATATATAAGGGAATAATTTTTCAGAAATTATTATAGTTATATATGGTGTGTTTGGTTGTTAGTGAATGATAATATTTGATTATTATCATTTGTTGTTTGTTGTTTATGTTCTAATAAAAGTTATTATTATTATAAAATAAACAAAGATAAACAATAAGAATTTTTTTTTATATGTAACCAAAGTAAAATTATATATAAGAAATTTTTTATAAATATGATTTGTAAATAAAATTGAATTTAAAAGAAATAAAAAGCATTAAACTCGCTTTAGTCGTTGGAAAATAATTCTGGTGATGACTGCAGCATCATCAATATTCATTTTTGAATTTCTAAGTGATGGATTTCTACCATTGGAGTTTTGTTTTGGTAAAACTAGTTTTGATTTTAAAATTCAAAAGTATGATTTGATATAAAAAGGAATTATGTGTGTATATATATATATGATTTCAAAATGATTTGAAAATAAGAAAAAACGGCTGTTTAAATTTTAGAAGTTGTTATCTAAGTGTTTTGTTGAAAACCTAAGAAAATAAGTTTATAACTTATAAAGTTTGAGAATTAGTGGGTTAAAACAAAATTTTAAAATTTGTTGAATATGAATGTTAAGAAAAGTAAATTTGAAATTGAATTATGAAATGAAATTTAACTTAAGTTAAGTTAAATAAAATGAATTTGAAATGGAATTTGACTTAAGCAAAGTTAAGTGAAATTGAATTTGATTTATAATGAATTAATGAAATGAACTAATGAAATAAATTAGTAAAATGGATATGAACGTGAGTTATAAAATGAAATTCAACTTAAGTTGTAAAATGAATTGAATATGTTTTGGAATGGTGTTTGCTAGAAATAAATATAAAGTGAAAATAAATATAAGTATTGTATGTAAAGTTCATAATAAACTTAAATAATGGTTTTAAGAAATGGTTTATAAATGATATTAGTATTGAAAGAAATATACTAAGCAATAAATGAATGTAAATAAAGCAATGTGAATATGAAAATGAAATGAATGTAAATAAAAAGAATGAGATATAATAAGACACCAATTGAAATAAACACGTAAATTTTACGTATATTATTTTGTTCGCATAACTATTTAATCTAGATTAAAATATACGATTTCAGGGTGATTTACACTTATCCGAGTTGGGATTTTTCACTCGATTCTTGACGGCAAACATTAGATATGAATTTTTGATTGATTTTGATATTCTTTGTCATAGTATATGGCTATGAAAGGAGAATGGCAGTTTCTAATCAAGGAACCGGATCTGAGTCCGCACTAGAGTGGTCGTGTGAACGATACTAGTTCGAAAGTGAAATTGTGTGATCGAGCAAGCGATCTGGCATAGTTTCGCGTACGGTTGATATATGTATATCGTATAGAATTTAATAAATATAATGTTGACAAATGCAAATTGATATGGTTATGAATTAATTAGATAAATATTGAATTGTTTGACGGTTTCTCTTGTTACATTTTCTACATTTGCATGTAGTTATTGTATAGTCAGTGTTATATATTGATATTACTTTCCCTATACTTATTCTCATTTGTTGTTAAGTGATTAGTAGGTGCGGATGGCGTATGCTTCACATTTGGAGCTCGCTTTCGTATTTTATTGATTGTATATGCTTGCTAATAATAAAAAAGGTACACATATCGAATTACATATGTAAGGACCTATATTTTTCGATAATTAAAAATATTAAATTAAATAAGATTTTGAAATTTAATATTGTGAGAAATTAAAATTTATGATTTATTAATGAGAAAAATAATTAGAATATAATTTAATAACGTTGTTTGAGTGTTATTGACAACTATTTTAATGTGTAATAATTGTTTTAATTATTATTTTATTATTTAATCTGTTGAAATAATTTGGAAATCAATGTGAATTTAAAATAATTAAATATTGTCATTAATATGAGTTAAGATGATAACTGTATGATGTGAATGTAATAAAATGTAAACTAATGTTAATTATATTCACAAGGTAATAGTTGATTCGATAATAAGAGTGAGAATCAAATTTAAAGAATTTATTGAAATTTAAATTATAATGAATGGATTTATTATAGTTGTAATTGAATGGTGAAATTAATGTAATATTTAAATCTTGAATTTAATATGAAATTTTTTATTTTTCAAAAGATTATAAATTCCAGTTTAATCAAGAATGATGAAAATGGTTAACTTTTAAATTTGAATTTAAAGGTGATCAAATCATTTTAATAAGAATTTATTTAATTAACGTGAAAATTAGCCATTTTGGCCACTGTCTCGGATTTCGACAAAACCAGTTTTATCGGATCCATAACAGTGAATTATTATAGGATTTTAAGTTTCATAGCGATCAGACTTATCTTTTGATCGTGCGAGCTCGAGATGCGTAGAAATCAATTAATGAAATTTAAATGAATATAAATTAATTTTAAAAGCTAACTTCTATATACAATGGAATTAGGATTTGAAACTAGTTCCATTGAGTTTAAAAATATCAAAAACCTATATTTTGATATATGGGATGACCTATTTTCGTTTCAGGGACGAAACGGGCTTTTCAGGTCGTTGTTATCGTTTCGATCCATCCATTCATTCTTATCCATCTCTGCCTATATATAGGCTATTATAAACCCTAACAGATTTCTTATTTCATAATTCTATACGTATTGTCATCTTCATCTACTCCTTCTCAATGGCAGCTCAAAACCCTAATTTCAGTTTCAATCAAAACACTAATTCCCAAATTCAAATCAAATCGAAAATTCAAACTCCTCAAAACCTATAGATTAATATATCATTACGAAGCTCTCAATGAACGCAATCTAAATCTGCAATTCGCAATCGAGGTTTGATTTGGCCAGAAATTGGCGAAGAAGTTTCGGCTGTTCATATTAGGTTGTCGATCCAACGGTGGATCGTCGACTATACGACTATCGGGAGGTACGAGCTTGTAGAGGTCGCGAAGCAGGTCTCAGAGGTGGTGGTTGTTTGTCTCAGAAGTGCGTGTAATCGCCAGAATTTGGCAAGAAACGGCGGCGACGGCGGTTCGCTTCAGGCGAGGTCGAGATGGTTGGCATTTGGCGAGGTGGAGCAACTCAAGGTGTGGGAAACGATGGCGTGGGTGGATCTGGTCGTAGACGGCTAGAATGGGCGCGACAGTGACGTGAAGCGTGGCGGTAGGGTTGTTCGCGTACGTGGTTTGAACGAGGGTTAGGGTTAGAAGGAGGTAAACAAATTTACAATATTTCCTTTCCATTTATTTTAATTTAAAATTTAAAATTCAAACGTTCTAATTATCATAACTTGTTCATACAAGCTCGGATTTGGATGTTGTTTCTTCTGTTGCAATCGTATCGAAATTCCGGACAACTTAGAACTTGTTTGGCTGAATTTGGAGACTGTTCAAATTATGGGCTTTATTTGGATTTTAAATCAACTGTAAATCAATGGTGAGTGATTTAACTCACTCACAAATACTAAACCTTCTTATGTTAGTTAAATTAAATTTATGATGTGATAAAAATATTTTTGGTTGTTGTTTGGTAATTTAATTTGACATTTTAAATTTAAATTGAATTTTGTTGAATTAAATTGCGATCTAAATTAATATTGAAATTAAATTGATAGTTAAATACCTGATATTGATAACCAGTTAATTATTGTGATTTATTGACTAATTTGGATGTTGATTGTAATGGATGTTTATTTGTTGACATTTTGGATGATTGGATGTTTATATCCCTGTTAATCACTATGGGTTGAAATGATACATACCCGAGCGATCTTAAAGATTAGAGAAAATCGTTATGGGTTGAAATGATACATACTCGAGTGATTTTATTGATTTGGAAATTATTGATTCGGGATACGGGTTGAAATGATATATACCTGGGAAATTTAACTATTTTGGGTTGAAATGATACATACCCAATCACTTGACCAATAGGGTAGAAAATTATATACGGACACCGTTGGTCGGTTTTAAATTATTTTATAAATGGTAAAGTATGTTTGATTTATAAAATTGATTTTTAAATTTAATTTAATGATTTTATTTAAAATTCATATTTGGAAAATAATTTATTTTATATGTTTTAAAAGTTTCAAATTATAAGTTAATGTATGGTTTTAAATGTAAATTTAAGATTTTAACTTATAATTTTATTTAGTTTTAAAAATATATTTTTAAATAGTTTAAATTTTAATTTTAGTAAAATATTTATTATAGTTTAATATATACATATATATATTAAATTTAATTTAATATGAATTAATATAGTTTTGATTGAAGATAATAAATAAGACTTTTATAATAACTTTAATGGATAAAAGATTTTAGAATTTTGTAAAAGGTTTTGTAAGAAATTTATAAAAGTTTTATAAGAGATCTTATAATGGATTTTTACAAAAAAGATTTTTATAAAGGATTTTTATAATGGTTTTATAAAGGAGTTTATAAAGGTTTTAAAGGATTTTATAAAGGGTTTTATAAAAGAAGGGATTTGGAAGCGTTTAAAGGAATTTGCGTAGAGGTTTATAAAAAGGGGAAGAGTTGTAAACTGTTTTGGAATTTATAAATAGCTTTACAATTGGTTTTAAAGCATATAAATAGTTTATAAATGGTTAAGAGAGATTTATAAATTATTTTCGAAATTGATTGAAAGAAATCTTCCTCGGTATTTATGAATATATTTATACTTTTAAAATAAGTATATGGATATCTTGATATGAAGGTATAAACTGTTTTTGGATTTATTATTAAAAATGTTTTATAAAATGACCACGGTGTGAAAAATATAACGATTGGTTGTTAAAGAGACCGGGGTCTGATATTGTCATATTCTCTGCCAATTTCGAAACCACTTTACGTGGTGGAGAATCCAGAACGAAGCATGATGGTTTGGCGAACGGTACTGGTATGAGGTAAGAACGCAGCCCTGACCTTCGGGTCAGCTTGATATGACTAAAGCAGGAGCTATCCTGGGTTAACTGAGGTCGCTCCTTCGATCGAACATGCTTCTTCGATACCATATCTGTTACTTTGTGATTGATTTGGTGGCCACCTTCGATTTGATTATGGGAGTGTGTTCCGAGGTGAGCGGTAGTAGCTGCTATGCGTTACCACCAGTCCGGGCGTGCAAAACAGTAGAATCCTACCTTGGGCCTTGCCTAGCGTGCCTTGTCATATGCCTTATCGATCCCACTACGATTTTGGTTTGTGTCGTACCTATGGAGTGCTACCTAATAGCCCACCGGTTTGGTGGAGTTACAGTACCGTATAGACTACGACATTTATAAAAATGCGTTAAGGAGGATATGGGTAACGCCTTAACGTCATTTTAATACTTTACTTTACCGATAGACACTACATATATAGCGTATATTACTACATATAAATAGTTTAACAGATCCTTAGGAGATGAAAATCTCGAAACATCTCTTAAGTTATTGCATGCACGTTATACACTGGATAGGAGATGTAAAATCCCGTAAACATCTCTGAAGGCATTACACTCATATTTATTTATTGTTGATTTAACTTGCATAAGATCTTTTAGTTCTGACTCGAGTGTTTTGTCTTTTCATTACGCTCGGGTCTACCTGAGCTTTTCAGTGTTGAAGACTTTATTTCTGGAGGATGAAGACGGAGTTTGGTATATATTATATTATTAGAAATTTTCCGCTGCATCATTATTGATATGTCATTGTTTGTACTCTGATTGTTGTAAAATTTGTATAATCAAATGTATATTATAAAACAGCTTCATGAACTGTTATTTGATTATTATATTTTTGTCATTCCACTATGAGATTCTGTATTTTGTTTTTCCTTCTTTTCTCTTATTTTCTTATTTACCCCATTAACAATCCTCCCTTTTGAATCGTTTAAGTTGACATGTGTGGTTTATTATCGATTTAAATCATCCAAAAGGTGGGTCGTTATAACATATAGTACTTTATATATTTTTTCCCTACGGGATGCCTCATCCTTGAAGATGAGGTGTATATTTGTGATTATATATATATATATATATTGTATATTTTTCCAATCGAACCGCGCAAAGGAGATGTTGGCAAAATTTTCCGTAAATTTAAGACGTTGGAAAATTTTGGAAAAAATTTCGATGACTAAAATTTGGATTTTGGTTTTATAACTTGGATGGTATTAGTTAGTAATTATGAATCGAGCTGAAAGATTTAGAAATTTTATAATCCATTTTAACTAATTGTTTTTGGAAAGTTATTCGGTTTGGGGCATTTTCTTACTTGGTAATTACGGGGATGAAATTCTTTTAAGAAGGGGAGTTTGTAACGACCCAGAATTTCAGTCATTTGAATTTGGAATATTTCATTGATTTTAAATATTGAAAAATTAGTTTTATAAGTTAAACAACTTATATATTAAATATAGCGATTTATTGGATAATTAAATTGTTTAATTTAATATTTGAAATTGTTTAAATAACGGAATCTTGAATTTAATGTGAATGAAAACAATTTTTAAAGTTAATTTAAATTCTATTTGAATAAGAAGGAAGACGGTAAACTTTTAAATTGGATTTAAAAGTGATTAAACTGATTTTGAAAATTATACGTTTTAATTAACGTGTAAAAATAGCATTTTGGGGCACTGTTTCGGATTTCGACGAAAGCAGGTTCATTGGATCCGGAATAGTGAATTATTATACGCCGTCAAATTTCATGGCGATTGGATGTATCATTTGATCGTGCGAGTTCGAAATGGGTAGAAATTAATTAAAGGAATTTAAATTAATATAATTTGATTTTGAAAAGTTAACTTCTGTATATGATGTAATTGGGTTCCAATATATATTTCATTGTGTTCGGAATAGGGGTATAACATATTAAATGCCAAGCGGCACGTTTCATTTGGAGTTCAAAATTTTAAAGTGTGAATAGTGCTTTCAAAATTTGCTATAAAAGGGGCTTAATTTCTTTCATTTCCAACCAAACCCTAACCTAAATTTCCAACCGCCATTAAAACCCTAACATCCTACGGCCATGGTTCATCAAAACCACTCCGTCCACTTTCAATCTTCGACCCCAACTAGAAAAGTGTAGAGCTACTAGATGAAGCTAATCAATGGTTGGATTGTCATTTGGCAAGGCAGGGAGGCCGAAATCGAGCCAAGTACGTTGATAGCTCATGTTCGCGTTTTTAGTTCGCACGTGGTGGCGGCAGGCGAGGCAGCGGCTAGGGGGCTACGTTCGCACTCGATTTTTTTGGGGTTCGTGCACGCATTGCGCTTGTGGCGGCGGCGGGAGGAGCGTGGCAGGCGGCGGTGCAAGCACGAGCGCAGGAGGCGGCGGCGTCGGTGGTTGCGTGACCGAGCATCGTTAAAAATAATAAAAATAATAAAGGAGCGCGATTGGAACGAACGCGTGAGGGTGGAAGGAGGGAAGAAGGTTTGTTTTTAAACGTTAATTATTTAATTTAATTATAAATTTAATTATCTCATACGATAATTGATTCATAACTTATTCATACGAGGTCGGTTTTTAGCACGACGAGTTACATTGCATTCGTCTCAACGAGTACTACGATATGGAGTTGGACTGGATGGATTCGAAGCTAGTGGAAAATTTGGGCTAAAATTGAACGACCGTTCAATTTTAATTCAAACCGGAACGCTTTGACGATTTCTGGAATTTCTGTGAGTAAACCAACCTCTCTGGCCTGCTTATATTTTTATATAAGTGGGGATAATTTTCTTTATGCCGATTGTTGCTTGGTTGGATGATTTACTATATTTATTAGTTGGTTTGGATATATTCCCGCCTATTGGAGCGGATGTTACCCTATTATGTTCCCGCATATGAGCGGATGACCCTTTGAATACGAATCCCGTCTCGAAGCGGTTGATTTATATTATTTGATTATATACTGTATGTGATGTAGGGGGACAGTTTGGAGGAATCTAACAGGGTTCCTCACACTGTTGATTTTACTTTTCATATATTTTGATATATGACGTGTTGGATGCCAAAGTTGATGACATAGATTGTTTTTGCTTATTTAGTGCTATAGTAGCACTAGGTCATATTTTCAATATTTTGAAATACTGTAAAATAGTGATTTTGAACTGAAATGATTTCCATAGTGATTTTGGAAGTATATATGTTTTAATAATTTTTAAATTATTAAAAGGAATGAATTTATTTTTAAATTAATAAAAAGTATGATTTTTGATGTTATAAAAGTATGATTGTGTTAAATATTTTTAAATAGAGATTTTTGAATAGTTTATATAAAGGATTTATAAAACCGATATTTTATAAATAAAGAAATAAATTTATAATTAGAATTTATAAATAATTTATAAATGGATTTGAAATTTGTTTGGTAAATGGATTTTATAAATAAATTTGATTTATAAAGAAATGGATTTATAAATGGATTCTGATTGTAAAATGAGTTTTTATAAAAGAATGATTTATAAATAGAATTTTATAAATAAAGAGATTTAAAAAAATAGAAGTTTTATAAAATCGAAAGGAGATTTATAAATATAGTTTTATAAACACGGAAATGATTTATGTTAAGATTTAAATATGGCATTTTATATAAAGGAAATACATTCAAGTTTTTAAAAGTTAATTAATCTTTTAAAAGGAATGTTTGAAAGTAATATTTTGACAAAGTTAATGGTTTTAAAAGTAATTTATCCTTTTAAAGTAATGTGTTGGAAAATAATAATTCCAAATGGAATTTAATAGTTTGAAAAATGATTTAAAATGTGACAGGTATCGAAAACATAGATTTCAACATTTATTGTTGTAATAGACGTTTTCGGGGAAGTATGGAAGGCATGGACTATAACACTGTTGTTATAATAAATAATTTCCGAAAGGAAATGTTTTATATAGTATACGAGATTTTTATCTATATAAAATTAATCAAATCCCTATACTAGTGTTTTTGGGTTGTCGTAACGATGTTTTACCCAACATTCGTTTTGACCCAATAAATTGTGTTTTGACCTTCCATTGTATAATACACGAATTGGTTCTTATGATCGTACTAAAGGCTTGGTGGATAGGAGCATTGCTCCTTATACTTAACACCCGTCCGTAGGCGTACGAACTTTGGAGTTGTACGGTTATAGAAATCTATTTGGCGTGTCTCCAAAATGGTAGTGTTATTAAATATACTTATGTCGTTGATATAAGTGTATGGAAATGTTTTCCAATATCAAAAGATTGAAATGGTTTTGAGGATATATCTTTTTAAAGATAATTTGAAGTAAATATTTGGAAATTAATTTAATTAATAAAAGATTAATTAAATGGGCCTAGTGATTGCTTATGTGCTAGATATTGTTTGTTGCCTTGATAGTTAAATAACCGACTATCAAATTTGGCTATTTTTGGGTTCCTTGACTTGATGTGGAAACTGATTATTCGTTTACTCAACACAAAGGCGACTGAGTAGGCTTGATTATCGTTTGGATTAAGAATGTTGATTCAAGTAGTGCAGAGTGTCCTCCAATCTAACGGGCTTCCTTCTTGGCTGAGGGATAGCAAGTTGAGAGTGGGAAATGTGATAAGTCTTCGAGACTTGGTTTCCGTATGAGGTTAATGATCTCTTTATCATTATTGGTTCGGAGAAACCGGGGTCGGATTTATCCGAGAACCACTTTAGACCAAATATGCGTTCGAAAGTGCAGGTTTATGATGATGATTTTAAAGACGGAAATCTTCATGATGCAGGGTGTAACAACCCGCATATTTGTCGATTTTATATTTAAATATTTTATTTAAATATTTCATCATTCGTCGGATGTTTGTCCGAAAAACTACTTTTTGCAAACAGTCGAATTAGGACTCGAGACCACCTCCATTGAGTTCAAAATGTCGTTTGCGATCTTTTTGAGTGTAAACTTCGATATGTTTGGAGCTAGTCAAAATTTGACCATTTTCACTTTGGGTTTGATTTTGGGTTCAGCCCCTTTGCCAACTTAACCCCCAAATCTGAACCTCTCCTCTCCACTCACTCTCACTTCCTCCTCATTTCAGTTCTAGAGAAACAATGGTGGGAGAGATGGGAAATTAGAATTCCCAAGCCCTAGTTTCCATTTGCAAATCAAGTTCTAGCTCCAAATTCAAAGAGAACCCATTGGTAAGCCTCCCTTTCATCTTCTCCAACTCATTCTCTTATCAATTTCAGTTTATTCCTAAACCTAACTTTGGGAATGTCCTTCTTTAAAGCTTTGATTCAAGCTTGTTGAGTTGGAATTGAAGAGTGATTGCCATTGCCATTGCTTTCAAGCTTCTTCTTCATTGATTTGGGTTCAAAGGTGAGATTTTTATCTCACATCTTAAACTATATTTATCTTCGATTGTTAGGTATGAATTCCTAACACTTATTCTTGTGCAATTGCTTTTGGTTTGGATTGATTTGGTGAATATTCCAATTTTTAGTGTTTTGAGTTCAATTCTTTGAAAATCCTAACTTTGATGTTTTGATCATGTTTTTGGTGATGAATCGAAGAGCGTATATGGCTGGGTAGTCTATTGGCGTAAACCCTTAGCGCCGTTGCTCGACCGATTGCATTTCGGAAGGAATTGGTATTCATTTGATTGGCATGGGAGTGCTGGAAACAGGCTCCGGTCGACCGACCTCAGAGTCCGGTCGACCGACCTACTACTCTAGCATCTCCCTGCCTCTGTTTGGAAGTGCAGGTTACAGGCTTCGGCCGACTGACCTCAGAGTTCGGTCGACCGACCTGCTACCCGAGCACTTCTGTCTCTGGTCCGGTCAACCGACTCAGGGAGTCCGGTTGACCGACCTGCTCCTATTTGCCAGTTTTTCCTATATTGCTTATTTGTTTGAATTTCCAACTTTAATCGATTCGTGTTGTCTCCTCTTTATTGTTATCATTTCTTAAGACTTTGATGACTCCTCTTTCGGGCTGGTACCTCGTTAGGTCGCTCGACCCTATCCCCTTAGGTCGTTAGACCTCATTTTGTCCTCTCTAGGTCGTACCGTTTTGACGGGGCGCTGCCCCGCACCCCGCCGTGGGCGCTGCCCCCTGGACCCCCGCGACCTGACCGGGCAGGTCGAACCCCGTACAACTCTGCGTAGGCAAATCTTATCTGTAAAACATTCAACAGAACTTCTTACTTTGATGGTTTTGGGAATTGATTTCTTTGGATTTTATTCACGTCTTCGAATGTGAACTTTTATAATTGATTGTTTCTACAATCACTTCTATGACTTGTCACTTTAAAAATATAAAGGTTTCAATACTAGTAGTAAATATCAAAACTCTTTCATCAAAACGATTTCAACTCTATTTTCAATATCACACTCGTTTATAAAACTGTTTTCCAATCTACTAGTATATACAAACCTTTACCTCATTCGTATGAGAAAATATAATTAAACGGCTTAGCAAAACAAGTGGTATGAAACGCTTGCGTTTACTTCGTCGGTTAATTTATGGACTTGTTCGATTGAATCTCTTGTGATAATTTTCTAGTGGAGATCTACAATCTGTTCGTAAATATTTGAGTTAAGCAAGTGGTTATGGGACATGAAGCTAAACTCTTATATTTACTAGCTTAGTGTAATCGACACTTCCTTATGATCATGACGATCATTTTTATGATTTAGACTAGCGATTGAGCGATGTCTCTTTGTTTGCGAGGTTAGACTAGACACCATTTGTGTGATTTCGATTCACACATATCTCTTTATCTTCAAGGTTAGTCTATACCTCATTGGTGTGATTTCGATTCACACATATTGAAACTCTTGTGACAATTTTCTAGTGCAGATCTACAATCTGTTCGTAAATATTTGAGTTAAGCAAGTGGTTATGGGACATGAAGCTAAACTCTTATATTTACTAGCTTAGTGTAATTGACACTTCCTTATGATCATGACGATCATTCTTGTGATTTAGACTAGCAATGTGCGATGTCTCTTTGATTCGGTCCATCGGACGTTACGCTGTACGACGTCGTTGATCCGTTTTATCGTGATTTGGTTCATCGGACGTTACGCTGTACGACGTCGTTGTTCCATTTTACTACGTATTGGTTCATCGGATGTTACGCTGTACGACATCGTTGTTCCTTTTCTTTTTATGGTGATTTGGTTCATCGGACGTTACGCTGTACGACGTCGTTGTTCCATTTTACTACGTGTTGGTTCATCGGATGTTACGCTGTACGACATCGTTGTTCCTTTTCCTTTTATTGTGTTTTGGTTCATCGGACGTTACGCTGTACGACGTCGTTGTTCCATTTTCCTATGCTTTGGTTCATCGGATGTTACGCTGTACGACATCGTTGTTCCTTTTATTTGTGCTTGGGTTCATCGGACGTTACACTGTACGACGTCGTTGTTCCTATTTATTGTTTTTCTGGATCATCGGACGTTACGCTGTACGACGTCGTTGCTTCGGATTATTTGATTTCTGGATTTCTAATGGTTGATTTCTGGAATTTATGTTTCACCAACTTTTACAATTGGCATTAATATGTATGTCATTATTGTGGCTTGGTGAATTACATGAAGAATATGACATTCTTTTTAATCTTTGAGAAGATTCTTGTGATATTGATTAATCTCTTGTTGATTTTCAATTACGTACTTATCACAGTATGGTATTATGGTTATGATACGTTTTTGTCATACCTCTTATTCTATATCACTTTATCTGATATTTATAGCTAGACTGATCCGTTTATTATTTTCTTCTTAAATAATACTCGGGTCAGACTGAGATTTTACAGGTGCTTCCTCATGACTTCTTATCTGGAGCCATCTTCTGACTTTTGGCTAACTACTCTAGTTTAGTAGTTTTTGTTTGTATACACTTGAGACTAGACCCACGATGCGTATTATATTTATGGTGGCAGTAGTACTTCGCTATGAAAATCTACGATATGCATGGACTTATCGCTACTAATTCTAGGGGTAATCCCCGATAGGGTGTGGTAGGAGAGTGCCTTCGGTTTGTCCTATTCCTGGACAACTTGTTTGGACGGATGTCTGAAATTGCATTTATGAAATCACAATGTTGAATTTTACAAACGTACATCTGCTTGTTGGCGGAGAAGGCAACTTCTCTTAGCTTAACACCCTTCTTTGAGATGTACGAGCTCAGAGTTTGTATGTTCATGAAAATCAATAGTGATTGAAGGAATGACAATGTAGCATTCAAAGTGGAATGTGCTATGTGAAAGGTAAATGTTGCCTTAAGCCTCATCACCCGGTAATGGCTTAAACATGGTACATCGTAAGGCTATGTGATTCGCTACCATAAGGGTATGATCATCACCATTCTAGATAACCCTTTATATGTCGGGTATGGGGTGTATGCTATGAGACGTGTCAGATAGGTCAGTAACGACCTAGGTGATGACATATTCGATCTCTATCCAGGCCTTGTATGAGTGCGAAACAGGGATAAACCGGTCTTGCCAGATGCGGAGGATTGTTTGTGTATCCTCGGTACATTTCTCTATAGATGTACTATACGGAAGGTAGTCCCTTACCTGCCATTATATGGAAATCCACTCTCCAATACATGCCTGCCATTTTGTTTGTAAACCTATTATACCGTCAAATTTAACTAATGTAAACAGCTATTTTAGTATCATTTGTATACTAGACACTAGCATAATATAACAGGATTTGATATGAAATGTTTTGGTTATCGTAAGGTAAAAACCCGTCCGTGTTTATGTACGGCGTGGTCTTACGAGATACCATTGTTTTGATAAAAAAAAGTTTTTATAACTTTAAATTCAGTTGAGATGTGTTTTCTCACGCTGGTTCACCAGACTGATCCGGGCGTTCTGCCCTTTCAATGCTTGGGTCAGACCGAGCATATTTACATATTTAGATTTGGATGCTTTGGAGCTTCAGTAGACGAGCTGGAGGCCTTCGGGTTGTATTCACGTATATGTTTATTTTCCGCTGCATTGTTAAAATTATCAGCATTTGTGAGGACATGTTATTATTACTGTCCAGGCTAATGATTGTGATTTGATTGTTGCACTCCGATGGATGTATGTAAATTACATTACGGTTTCTCTTTTGCAAAGCTCATTGGTACTATATTATATGATTGTTCTGTTGTGATTGTGAGACTCTGTTTTTGTTTTAGATTCTTTTTCTCTTCTTCTTCTTTTCTCTTCTTCTTTCTTTCCCATAACTATCCGTCTTTTCGCTCGATTTGGGTTGGACATGTGTGGTTTATTGTCAACTAGAATTTTGTAGGATTGTGGGTCATTCACTTTATATTACTTAAGTAAATGTATATATATACAAACATATCTTAACTTATTTATGAATGGATGTATATATACTTATTCTAGAGTTCACGACGTTTCCGACAACTTTTAGACGACGAAAAGTCGAAAATTTGGAAAAAAAAATTCCGGTCACATTTTCGATTTTTCTTCGAACTAAATATTTTTGTAAACAAATTTTCAAAACTATTTCACCATCATTATTTGATTATTTAAAAGAGTTTAAAATTAATTAAATATTCACAAATTAAAGCGGTGAAATTTTGGGCCATTACAGTTTTCTACTTCGTTCTTATATAATTCTATGACTTCATATTAGTATGATTTGTGTTTCATAAGATACACATATCCATATCTGGATAAGTCACCAGTGAATGTAATGAAGTAAGAGGTTCCACCTTTAGTAGTTGCAGACATAGGATCACATACATTAGAATGTACCAGCTTATGTGTTCACCAACTCTTTCATTGCTCCCACTGAATGGGTGCTTGGCTATTTTACACTTAAGACACAATGTATAAAATCCCTTGGTTTATTAACTTGTTCAATCGTTTATTACCAACATGGCCTAATTAAAATGCCAAAGATAATTATCATTTATTTTATATGCATTATAATTTTCAATAGCAAATACATTATTATGGTGAATATATAAATGCCACTACTCAGAGTAACGAAACAAACTGATTGTTATCATAAAAAATATTCATAATACTGACATTACGGATAAAACTTATTTGTTTTCCATTAAACGAGAAACACGAATTATTCCACTAATAAAATTTAGTACAAAATAACTGTTATATAAAATCAACACATGTTCACTAGTAAGTTTCATATGGTAGTCTCCTACCGTGATGGTAGCTGCAATAGCTCCATTTGAAAGTTGGAATTCCATGATCCCTCTTGCCACAGACCATTTTCTCCTATGTCCCTGTAACGAATTATAGGTATGATTTCCAAATACAATACCTAAAACCCAACCAGAAGCACATATAGATAAAAGATTCTATATATAAGCAAAATACCTTTAGGAACATAATTTGATTCTTTCCCCTTGATTGTATTTGAATAGTTCGGACAGTTCCTCTTCTAATGTCCCATCTTTAAGAAAAGCAACATTTACCCTCCTTGTGACTAGCCTTGGCTTTACCTTTGGCACCCTTAGACCTACGCTTTCTCTTCTTTGAACTATTTTAGGAAGAGGTACCCTTAACTACAAGCATTATACTTGGTTCCTTCATGAACATACTCCCCGTTGGAATCAGGCCGGTCTACAATGGGTGAAAAGGGCAAATGTCAATTTTTTCCCTAATTGGATCTTCGTGGGCTATAAAATATAATGGTTGTATTAAATCCAATCTGGTTAGTTTAAAATAAAATCACACTTTATTTAATTTTCTTGACTTAATTAATTAATGTATGTTAATTAATTTAACATTTATATGTTTTTTTAATATATCGATATATGCTTATGTTAATTAATTTAACATTTTGTTAGTATTATAAACAATTTTTTTTGAAAATGGGTTAAGTTTTTATTGATGGGATTTGCGACCTAAGCTCTTAGCCAAATATACAACTACATGCAAAACAGAAACACACTTTACTTTAAAGTAAACATTCTTTACACTGAAACATTCCCAAAATACAAACTAGGTTAGAGCTTCACGAGCTATGGCGGCTTCCAAGTCATTGCTTGATTTTCTTGCCGATCAACCCTCCAGTTCCAATTCTCTAGTAGTCATTTTTCTCGTCCCTCTAAGCTGGTAATTCAATGTCATTTTATCCTTCCAATTATGATAGTGATATCTCTTGCAATTTGTTCAGATAAAATTAACTCTCCTTTCTGCTTGTTGTTGAAAGACCATTCGTTCCATTCATGCCAGAGGTGCCACACGGTAGTTGTCAAGCTAATTTTTCCAACTTCGTTCATCAAGTAAGAGATATATGTCCAGTCGTTCAGGTATGGCGCTTCTTCTTAAAGATTTTTAACTGCATCTATTTGCAAGCTTTTTAATTTTTGATTGGCCCAAACTCTTTTGCTGTATTTGCATTTAAAAAATAAATGGTTATGAGTTTCCATTTCCCTATTACAGAGTTTGCATGATGCTTCTTCTACAACTCCCCAATTTTTAAATCTATCCTTGATTGGCAGTCGATAATTTATAGCTATGTAGGTTGTGTGCTCCATTTTAGGGTTGTTTGAATGACTCCATATAATGTTATACCATTGAAATTTAGGGTGTTGATGTCTACAGTCCTCCCAAGCATCTCGCAAATTAAACCGTCCTTTATTGTTACTCTTTCAGGCCCAATTATCTCTATTTCTCCCAGTGAATAAGGGAATGCCTTCAATTTCCTGCTTAAAATTCCTAGTCACAGTTTTCCTGTCAGTTGCCCACTCATTGTCATATATAATACTGGACACTGTGCATTCAGGGGTACCATTAGCTGAGTAGCTATCCCATCCGAGTCTATCAATTAGACTTCTGCTATTAATCCATGGATCTTTCCACAGGTCAGTATTTTCTCCATTTGCTCTCTGTCTTTCAATAATAATTTTCAGCGGCTCTCTATGTCTCAGTATATTCTTCTAGGTTGTTGAAGCATTATTATCAATCTTAGTTGTCCAAAAATTATCTTTTAGTGCTCTCATCCAACTTGCCCACAAATTATTTGGTTCAAGTATTTTCCAAGCTAGTTTGAGACCATACGCTTTTTTTAGTTCAAACAGGTTTTTTAGTCCCACACCACCACCTCTTTTTGGCTTGCATAACTCTTTGTAACTCACCTTGTATAGACCTCCCTTCCAAATGAAATTGGCACAAAATGCATTAATTTTAGCTATAGAGCAATCTGGGATTTGTAAAGTTTGTAACCAAAATCTGACTTTAGAAGTAATAACTGAGTGAATAAGCACAACTCTTCCAGCAAATGATAATGATTTAGATCTCCAACATTGTAATTTATCTCTAATACTATCTATTAACTTTCTACATTCAGCATCAATGATAGTATTATTTGATAAAGGTACACCAAGATATTTAACCGGTAGCTCCCCCTCCAGTACACCAAGTTTTCCAATGATTTCAGCTCTATGTTTACATCATTTATTTAAGTTACATTTAGTTTTAATCTCATTAACCTTTAAACCAGCATATATCTCCATTAGTTTAAAAATCTCATTGATTGTTCCAATAGCCATAGAATTAGCTTTGAAAACAACTAACAAGTCATCAGCATAGATGAGGTGGGTAATAGCAGGATGTATATTGTAGATTGGCTTGATCAATTGTTGATAATATGCCATTTAATTTGTAAGGAATACCACTCCATGGCCATAGCAAATAAATACGGGGAAAGAGGATCACCCTGTTTGATTCCTTTATTAGTGTGAATGTATCCCTTAGGAGACCCATTGATGATCATAGAAAAAGTTAGGGTGCATAGACAGTGAGCAATTAAATTTAACAATTTAGCAGGCACTCCGATGGACCGAAGCATGTGTAAAATAAACTGTTTGTTAACTCTATCATAGGCTTTATGCAAATCTACTTTCATACATACTCTATCAGCGCCTTATTTGTTAAAGTCTCTTACCAATTCATGTGCCGTTAGAGAATTCTCTGATATGAATCTTCCTTTAATAAAAGCACTTTGACATTGGGATATGAGATCAGGTAGCACCTAGTTTAATCTCATACATATAATTTTGCTAAGAATTTTATAAGTGACATTACAACATGTGATAGGTCTGTCTTCATCTATTCTTTCTGGTTTATTCACTTTCAGAATAAGTGTTATAAAAGTGTGATTAATTTCTTGAATGAACTTACCAGAGTCAAATGCTTCTTGATAAGCTTTAAGCATAATATCTTTTAGGTCTTCCCAGTGCATTTTGAAGAAACCTGCCCCCATGCTATCAGGACCAGGGCTGGAGTCATTATGAATGGAGAAGGTGGCCTTTTTCAGTGCCCCTACATTAATAACAGCTATCAACATATCAGCACCCTCCAAAGAGATGCGCCTTCTACACTGAACATGAGGTAGTTGCTGGTTGTAGTTTCCATTATATAACTCTGTAAAGTATTTGATAGCTTTGTCCTCCAAGTCTTGAACTTTATCAACATCAAGTTTCTATTCATTTAAACAATTAGATAAGTTGTTATAATTTCTCCTTTGTGACATTTTAGTGTAAAAAAATTTAGTGCATTCATCTCTCTCAGTAAGCCACTTCTCCCTAGCCTTTTGTCATAAATCAATAGCTTGTTTGTTCAACTGGTCCTTAAGTAATTTTTGTAAAGCATAGAATTCAGAATTAAGACTTTCATTTTGAGAGTTTGCATCTAATTGATATTGGATATTCTCTAGTTGATTTTGTATGTTTTGAATTTCATCTTCTGTTTTTGGCCTTTTTCTATTTCAATCTCCGAGTCTGTTCTTCATCCCCTTCACAGTCATGATCCACTGATACATGAATTTTCCTTCTGGTATTTGAATAGCCTTAAAATCCATAATAACCTTATAACCATCAATAAGATGCCAATGATTGGCATATCTAAAAGATTTGCCTTTTTGAATGGGGTTGTCATCATTAAATTGAATAAGTAGAGGGCAATAATCACTTGTCAAACATGGAAGGACTGTAAATTTAATATTACGAATTTTATTAAAAAATTCAACAATGCCCAGAGCTCTACCCAGTCTCGAGTAAATTTTTTTAGCTTCACCACTTCTCCATGTGAATTTCAAGCCTGTATGGAATGCTTCAGCTAATCTAGTGGCTAACACATAGTTGTTAAACTCTGCAACTTGGCAAACTTTCACTATAAGTCCCCCTTGTTTTTCATTAGTCTTTAAAACAACATTAAAATCACCAACTACCAACCAAGGTTTGTGTATAATTTTTGAGTTATCAATTTGTTTTTGCCAAAGTTTGTTTCTTTCAGAGGCCAAATTGCTAGCATAGACAAAAGATACAATTATGTCCAGACCTTCCACATTTTCCATACAAACAGTTATTTTGCTATTCATCCATATTGATGATAGTTGCTGAACACATATTAATGTCCCATAAGACCATAATTCTACCTTTCACCATTCTAGACCTGTTATGAATGGTATCACATTGATTACCCAGTTGACACTTAAATAACTCCAAATTGCCTTTAGAGAATTTATTTTCCAGAATTGCTAATAAGATAGGCTTAAATTTAACCCTAATATTATAGAGGTCTAATTTCCTAGTATCACTATTTAGACCTCCAACGTTCCAATAAATGATGGACATTATGATTTAGTAGCTCTGCTTCTAGTAATCGGAGCTGAAACTACCGTAGCTGTTTTACCAGCTTCACCATTCTTTTTATTAGCAAATAATTTTTCATATTCCACCTTAACTTCTGTGTACTTACTAATATCAATATCTCCATCCTCTTCATCAGAAGATTCTATTTGGATATCCAACTTATGCACTTCCTTCAATGTTTCAGGGAGCACCTCTTCATCAGTATCCAGCTTATCCTGATTTTCCTGTTCAGCCTGTGTTTGCTTATGATTCTCCTGGCTTGAATTCTCCTTCTGTAAACTTTGAGATGGATGAGCTAATGCTATCTTTGCAGTAGAGTCCTCTGCGCTAGTTTCAGTATTTTCCTGTACATAGGGTGGGACTGGGCTAACCGTGGCAGCATTTTGTGTATAATTTTTTATAGCTACATCATTTTTTTTTGGATTAGCCTAGTACTATTAATAGTCTCTTTTACTGAGGGTTCCATATTATTAGTACTAGTTGAGACATTTGTGGTTGCTTTTGGTCTTCAACCCACAGTTGCTTAGGCTTAGAATGATTATTATTACATTGCAAGTTTATATACCCAAAGCACTTACACTCCCTATATCTAGGAGGTACAAATTCGTACTCCACTTCTTGGATGTATACATTCCCTTTTTTTATAATTGCCTTAACACTTTTTTAGCAGTTCAGCCTCTACATCCACTTCTACAAAAACTCTAGCATATTTGATTCGCTTAATCAATCTAATGTTTTCATCAATGTCCAGTGGTCTTCCGATTAGGCTTGCAAGTTTGTTGATATATCTCATGTTCCATAAAGCGAAATTTAGATTGTTAAATTAATCCAAATAGGATAGGTGGTCAGCATGGCTCCTTCAAGTTAAAATCCGCTTCCCATCTTCTCATGAAAATCAACTTGCTATCCATAAATCAAGGTCCTCCTTTAAGAATTCGCTCGTAATCATCCTCTCTTTCAAATTTTATTAAATAAAAACCATTATCTCGAGGAAAAACATCCCAAGACCCTTAGGGTTCCAAACCCTTTTGATATAAGCATTGAAATAGAAAAAATAAGGTCTTTTACAAGCCATATAGGCGTAGATTGAGTTTTTCCACATCATATTAGATTCTTCATAGTCTGTATCATCTATTACTTGGTATGATTCCTTCTCATCTTTAATAGGTTTGTAAAAATCAATTTTACATTTGATTTCAATTTTGCTTTCGACTGCCTCAACCCAAGGTTTAGCCGTTTAGGGTTTTTCTCTAGTCTACGCTTTTTCATCCCCGTATTTTGCCTCACTATCTCCGCAAATGACTGTTCCCCTTCCTCTTAACCGTCTTCCATCCGCCATCATCATCTTTTTCCAGATCGCCTAGGATTTCGGCAATATGATCTATCACCATTTTTAACTTGTCTACGAAATCTAAAAAAGCTATCAAAGATATTAGTATTATAAACATAATATCATTCGAAATTAAAAACCCATATATTTATTAATAAAAACCGTATATATAAATATATATACACATATTTCAAAATATGACATATTACTTAATTCACTTTATATACAAATATATATTTTATAATATATATAACAAGTTTAATAAGTACAAATTTTAAACATTACAAAACCAAGTTTTCAAAAAATAGAAGAATTTTTATATGTATATACTTTAAATAATTTCCATATGGGAATCGTTTGTATTATAAAAAGAAATTATATTAAATAAATTAAAAACCGTAAGCTTATAATAATTGATTTTGTTTAGCCATGAATATATATATATATATGTGTGTGTGTGTGTGTGTGTGTCTATGTGTGTGTGTGTGTAATTATTTTAATCTATATAAATTTATATTTGTTTTAAATATTTATTTCAATATGTATATGTATAGTGCATATTTTCATTTAATAAAATATACACATGTATTTTATTTTCATATGTATATGAAACATATATATATATTTATATTTATTAAACACAATTCTTTTATAATAGTTTCAAATTTAAAATTATAACATATTTTAAAATATAGATTTAGATCTGAAATTTAAAATTTCATTTTTGAATTTAAAATTATATATTTTTGAATTTACAAATATTATTATTATACGAAGTTATATATGTGTGTGTATTTATTTATACAAATTTTATATTTTATAAATATAATTTTACATCATATTAAACTATATATAATAGACAACACACATGTGGTTATGCGTGTGCATGCGTGCGTGCGTGTGTATGTATGGGCTGATATGTTCGTTGCGGCGTAAATCCAAGAACTTATATATAAGCATGTTATACCATGTACACTGTATATCTTGCATGTGCACATACACAAACTTGTTTATATGTTACGCATGTTATATTATATAATACAAATACAACACTAAAATAAATTTTTAAACTAAATAAAATATTAATTTTGTTTAAAATTAATTTAGATCGGATCTAAATAAATATAGACTTCAGAGGCCCAATAAGATCCAAAATGGAATAATTTTTTTAAAAATTTACCCATTTAACCTGCTATGTGCTGGCCCAGTTCCAAAAATGGTATAAGAGCAAATAGCATATGTAGTCTAAATTAGCAGCATTATGACTAACTTATTGAAGTCTACCCATACACTAGTGTGTCTAGAAAAATAGTGTCTAAGGTTGGATTTGGGTAATCAAGTACTTTGCCCTTGGCTACTGGCCTGGCTCGAAAGGATGAGGTAAGCCCAAAGGTTATTCTCAATATAAATGCCTAAATTAATTTGAGTCTTAGGCTAATTTTCAGACTTTCAGCATCCGTTTTGAAATGAAAATAAAACTTTAAATTTAAAAGTTTAAACTTAAAATCAATAAAAGTAAAACAGGAAAATACACACAGGGAAGAAGTTGCAAAAATTTTAGCCTCTGCGACAACAAATTTGTTTTTTAGTCTGAAGGATGCATTTTAATGTAGACAGAAAATGATAGTAACAACTATCATTCTGTGGTTTACACTAAAAGGTGTCCTTAGTCTAAAATGCAAACTTCTTGTCCCTAAAACTAAGATAGTGTTTGGTTTAAAAACGAATTTCGTGTTTTCGGTTTTCAATATGTATCTCAAATATGTAAAGAATGGAGGGACGACAGAATGGACTAAAGAAAGACGGATGAAAGGACGAAGGGGATAGAGTGACGACGGAAGAATGGATTGTTTCACGTGCTTGTGTTATTTCTCAAAACGCGGAAAATAAAAAAAAAGTTGTTTTCTATTTTGTATGTTAACTTTGTTTTCTAAATTGGTCGTTTTCAACAATGTAAATGCATCTTGTGCATTTTTGTATTGACTAAAATCCAAAACTAAAAATAACAAATCAAACCTACTTAAATTTTTTTTCGGCGGTCCCAAAAATAAAATTACTTATTTAAATAGCGTCCTCAAATTCGTCTTCATTCTCAAGCCTTTTTTCCTCTTCATTCGATCGATCTTTCCCGTACTCCAATGCACAAGCTATTCCACAATATCCATCCTACAGTCCTCAAATCCGTTCGTATGCTAGAGTTGTCAAAGAATCGCCTCAAATCAGTAGACCTAAATTGCATCCGCGTCGTCAACCTTGGTTTTTAGGTAAAAAGCCTAAGTCTTTGTGCTTTAGATGCGGTGATGGAAATCATAAAGCAAAGGATTATAGAGAGCTGACTCAGTGTTTCTTCTGTGGGATGTTTGGGAATAATAAATACTCATGTTCGAGCTCCAAAAGTCGAATTCAAATTCTGCTGCAGGAGAGAAGAAGAAACTCTCGATTACGGTCATGATTTTCTGTTTGTTTTAAAGTGCATGAATTTGAAGAGAATTTTGTTGGACCATTTATGGATTCAAAGTAGTGAAGGAATCGGGTTCTTGGAAGAGTTATTTTATCACTTTGATGTGATAAATAAAGTGAATATTGGTCGGAGAAATTTGGAAACCCTGACATAACATAAGTTCATGATGGTCTGGTTGTTGATAGCCATCTAAATCTTGTTTTGAAAGATATAAACTTCAAGGTTAGATCAGAGTATTTTGTAATGTTTTCGGATAAGGTTAATTCAGTTGTTGATAGTTTGCCAGATTCTGATTTGAGAGAGGAGGCTTTGAGTGAAATTACAATTAATAAGGAGATTTCAGATGATCTTGTTATTGTCAATAGAGAGATGATGAAAGTTAAGTCTTTTGATCCACTGCTATTAGATCCTGTTATCAATCAATATAGTTTGAAACTTCAACAGCTGGAATCTGGTAATACAGTGGTTGAAAATCAGTTGCAAAAGGAAGATAAAGATTTTGTTAGCATTATTAATAGAAAATACAAAACAAAATCTTGCAAGGTGGGGTTTTTTTGAGATAGATACTTCAAACAACTTCCAATGTTTAAAGACATTGGATGATCTTGGGGAGGTTTTCGAAATGTCTCAGGTTGCTAAGTCTAATGATGGGGTTCTGGTTGGTATCTTGAATGAGAATAGGGAAGATGAGATTGGTTGGAGTGATGAGGTCATTCTAGTTGAGGCTTATAGAGTTGTACAGTGTAACAATAGTGATTGAAATCGACATTTGGATGGTGTTAGGGAAGATGCGGCTGTTAGCAAATTGTCAGGTTTTTATGATAATATGGTTAATGTTATATATAATGTTTGTTCATGTACAGATAGTAAGGTGAATATATGGGGCAGATCAGATTTGTTCCAGGGTTGGCTGAAGGAGTGTGTAATTCAAGTTCCATGTGAGTTAGATTTGTACTCTGGTGATGGTAGGATGTTGAACTGGGTTAAGGATCAATCATTGATGATGGTGAGGAGGTGATCAAGAGGAGAAACTATGAGGAGTGGAACAATAATCAGATTATAAATTTTAATGATAGGAAGGAGTGGTTGGAAAATATTTTGTCATACACAAGGGCAGCATGTTCTCTGAATTTGAAAAATGTTGGTTGTTTAAGTGGTTCGAAGGCTTTTGATAATGGGGCAGTTTCGGGGGTCTTTTCTAGACAGGCGAGTTTACACTCTAGCAGCAGTGTTAAGAGAAGGAGAAGGGTCAAAACGGCTGCTTCTAGGAGTAATATTGATTCTGGTTCTAGTTTGTGTGAGCAGAGATCGAGTAGAAGGAGTGCATGTCTTCTTAGAGTTGATTCTAGAGTTTTCGATAACTCTAGCTCAGGTATGGGCCTCTTATGGGTAGTACTTTTAGTTCTTATGCTTTGAACAATTTGACTACTAGTGATATGCATTTTTTAGCTAAGAATTCAGGTCTTATTTTTTATGATACTTAGTTAGATATTGATTATATTAAAAGTAAGGGATTAGAACGGGTTAGATCATTTGGATTATGAGATTTATTAGTTAGAGTGTAAGGGGTTTACATGATTTAGAGAAATGTAGTAAAATTAAATCTATTTTTAAAGATAATAATATCGATACAGTGTTACTTCAAGAAATTAAAGTTGAGCATCCTCATTATCGTATTTTTAGGTGTTTAGGGGGTCATTATCTTGATCATTGGGCTTATCTTCTAGCCAGGGGTGGTGCAGGAGGTCTTATGTAAGGGTGGAAAGATAATTGTGTTAATCTTTTACAATTTATTATTAAGGATCATTCGATGCATTTAATATTTTCTAATATTAGTGATGATTCAATTTCTAATATTATAAATGTTTATGGACCAAATTCAAAATTAGATCGTAAGGTTCTATGGAATGAGTATTTAGAATTTAGAACACTCGCTCCACGACCATACAGAGGGTGATTTTAATGTTACTAGATGGAAGAATTCGACCAGTTTATTATTAATTGTCCTTTAATTGAGATAAAATTAAGTAATAAATAGTTTACTTGGTCATCAAATAAGAGAGAAATTTCATCAACGACTTTGTTAGACATATTTCTTATAAGTGATGAAATTGAGGATAAATTTCCGAGTTGTAAGGTGGTTGGGCTACCGAATATTTATTCGAATCATTGCCCAATAATTCTTTCTTGTACCAACCTTAATATTGGTAATAAAAATTTTAGATTTGAAAAAAATGTGGTTATTAGAAAATAACTTCAATAATTTACTTGAAAAAAATTGAATTCTATGAATAATCGCAATAGTAGATTTTCAGGTAATATAGCAAAAATTTTGATTAGAAAATTTAGAGATTTAAGATTGTTTCTAAAAAATTGGAGTGAAGATGTTTTTGGTAGTATAAGAATTTAAAAGGAAAAATTAATGAATGAAATCCTAAATTTAAATAAAATTGAGGAATTTAGAAATTTGAATTTTTCAGAAAAAACGTGTTTTCAAATTTAAAAGTAGAATTAAATAAAATTAATATGTAAGAAATGACGTGGAAACAAAGATCCAGCGTTCAATGGATGGATGAGGGTGATATGAATATCACATTTTTTTCATAAAGTAACTAATGGTAGAAAACGAGTAATAGTATTAATTCCATTTTAATTAATAATATTGAGATTTTTGAGCAAGTAGAACTTAATAACGAGTTTACTAATTATTATAGAGAATTTTTGGAAATAAAAATAAACATAGAATAAAAGCTAATTGGGATGAACTTTACACCGAGGATACTAAGGTTGACTTAGTAGGGTTAGATGTTCCATTTACAGAGGAGGAAATTGTAAAGGCTATAAATTATATACCTAATGATAAAAATCCGGGTCCGGGTCCGGATGGATTTCCTATTTTATTTTATGAAACTTTTTGGAACGTGCTAAAAGAAAATTTAATAAAAACGTTCAATGGATTTCATGAGGGTTCACTACAGTTAGGTAGATTTAATTTTGCAAATGCAATCCTATCACATAAGAAACTAAGTGCTAATCAATTAAAAGATATTAGACCTATTTCATTACTAAATTGTTCTTTTAAAATCATTTCTAAGGTATTAGCTAACAAGTTAAATACTAAAATGAATGCGTTAATAGATAACACTCAAACATCTTTCATTAAGGGTAGGAATATCACGGATGGTGTAACAGTAGTTTAAGAATATATTAACTACTCTTACAAAAATAATATCACCTATGCACTTTTAAGAGTTGATTTTGCTAAAGCTTTTGATTCAATAGATTGAGTTTTTCTCCAAGACGTATTATTGCTAGGGGTTTTAGTATTAGATGGGTAGGATGGATTATGTCATTGCTTAAGACGGGCAATTTTAGTACTATGGTTAATGATAGTAGGAAATAAAATTCAATCAAAACGTGGACTTAGACAAGCGGATCCACTATCACCTTTATTGTTCAATTTAGCTGCTGATGTTTTTTCTAAAATTATCAAATTGACTACTAGTAATAGGATATTAGATAGTATAGGTAATGAAATAACTAGTAATGACCTTTCTGTTTTACAATTTGCAGATGATACTATGATTTTTACATATCATTTGCCTGAACATATTATTACACTTAAATTAATATTATATAGTTTTGTACTTCTTTCTGGCTTAATGACTAATTTTGACAAAAGCTCAGTTTTAGCATTAAATGATAGAGACAATATTGAAAACCAAATTGCAACCACATTGAATTATAAAACATGAAATTTCCTATAGAATATTTAGGATTTTTAATTAGACCACAAAAACTTAAACATGATGATTGAAATACCATTATACATAAAATTAATAAAAGATTATCCAAATATAATGGTAAATTCTTATCGAGAGCTGGTAGGAATGTTCTTATTAATTCAGTTTATCTGCATAACCCATTTATTGGATGTCATTCTATCGTTTTTCAAAATGAGTAATAGATAAAATTGATAAAATTAGAAGAGTCTTTTTATGGAGTGGAGATAATCCAAATAATAGTGCTAAATGTTTTATAAATTGGAAAATGGTTTGTAAGTCCAAAAATGAGGGAGGCTTAGAAATTATAAATTTACATAGCTTAAATATATCCCTTTTAGGAAAATGGATATGCAAATTTAGTGATAGTAATGAAAATTTGTTATTGAAAAAACTTATATTGAATCAATGGTATGAAGGTACTTTTAATTTGTATCATTCATTTACAAATAATACAAACAACATACCTCACTTTTGGAAATTAATAATTTTAAATTTTGATGTATATAATTTAGGAATTAATAATATTGTACATTCTGGTAATAACACCTCACTTTGGCATGAATGCTGGTTTCCACTTAAAGTGAAATTTAAAGAATTATAATGTTTGTATCAAAATTGGGCACAACACTCTTCGGGTGTGTTTGAAGAGATAAAATGAAGAAAATATATGTAAAATGAAGCAGATCTAACAAACACAACAATAAACATATAAGAAAATGCACAGAAACTCACAGATTTTGAGTGGTTCGGTGGATTGCCTACGTCCACTGTGAAATGACTGATGTTTATTGAACTTTACTTGCTGATTACAAAAGGTTACAGCAGTACAACTGAAATTTGATAATCATTTCGGCAGAATATTGGCGTAGAAAGGCCAAAAAGTCCCTTTTTCTGTAGGCTCTGGGGTGCTATTTATAGGCGTAGGCTGCAAATATCTCGCTTAGATCTCGGGAGACCTCTTCTGGCACGTGGGTGGGCCCACGCGATCGATCCCACGTGATTTTCACTCGGTCCGTGATCGATACGAACGAATTTCGTATTGATCAAGATTTGGTCCAATCAAGTCGAAATTTGGCATGGACGTTCTTTAGGTTGTACGTAAGCTCCTGTGAAAATTTGGTGGCATTTGGACTTGTAGATTTTGAGTTATGATCGCTGCAAGTTAAGGAAAACAGCTACAATTCGTATCCATCAATGTGAATAGTGAAGTGATGTGGATAGAAGCGATGCGAACAGGATCAATGCGAATTTGACAGCCTTCAACAAATTCAAACTTGCATCGATCATATCTTGAGCATACAAACTCCGATTGACTTGAAATTTGGAACGTTGGCTTTCATAGCTTTTCTTGTCGTGTCATATCAATTTTAGCTCGATCCGGACTCAGGAAAAATTTACCAGTATCCATAGTGAACCTATGTATAACCGATCTCCAAGACGAACTGTCATTGGTTTCTAGTCAATTTTTTTGTGTCACTGCCTTGCCAAAAGGCGTGATAACATTTGCTCCCTAAAGTATGTCTTGTGTGAACATGACGTGCTTTGAAAAGCTGCATCATTCATTCTGAAAAAGTTCTATCTGATTCGCTGAGTAGTTGCTATCTTTTCGTCAAAAGATGTAACCTTTGATTGAAACGACAGTGATGTAGATGTCGAACTGTTGATTGTCAATGATCATGCAGTGTTTTGTTGTAACTGAGTGTTGAGCGCTAGCGATTTGTTGTTCACTGTTGTAATTGTCACTTGGTGAGCATCCAACTCCTGTAATTTTGAAAATTGAATATTAGTTCGTCATACGCGTACGTATGTTAACCTGACTCCCGTTAACGTTTGCACGTTCACGAGTCGTTGTCAAGTTCTTTAGTTTTTGTTTAGATTTGAGTTTCGTATCGATCCTCTCCTGGATCGAAGTGAAATTCGAGTTGTAACAACGTTCGATGGTTGTTTTAAGTCCTTCCTTTGTATCGATCCTCTCCCGGATCGATCTGAGATGTTGGAATGTATGCTTCGTATCGATGGATACGTAATATTGGGTCCCGGATTGACGGATACAGGAGTAATGCTTTGTGTCGACGGAGTTGAACGATCTTAGACATAATCATGTAGTGATGCTTCACAGAGGATATGCCATTTCTCATTCCTTTATTCAAAAAGAATCCCCGATTATGGATAATCTTTGATAGGAGTCATCAATGACTCCTTTTCTAGATCCATCTCTAAGATCTAGTTGATCTTCATATGTCAATGCTTGGAATAATAAGTATTTCAACCGGGACAAAGTCTTTTTGCCGTGCATCCTCGGAACTGGCTAGCTTGGCCAATGACTCGGCTTTTTCATTTTGTTCTCCGAGGATGTGTGTAATGGTGTAATACTCGAAGTCGGCTAATAGCTCTTGGACCCAGCTGAGATAAGGAGCAAGATGTTACCCCCTAGTCAGATAATCTTCCCTGACTTGGCGTACTACTAACCAGTAATCACATAAGACATGAAAAGTTTCCATTCCTAGTTTTCTTGCAACTTTGAGCACCAAGGCTTCATACTTAGCTTCGTTATTTGTTGCAGGGAAGTTGAGTTTGAGGGCGTAGTAGATCGATCGTTCCTCAGTAGTCATTAACGCAACTTCAACGTTAAAAAGCCGATTATCAGAAATTCCATCTATGTATGTTCTTCATTGGTTGGACGGTTCTCCACTGTTCTTCGGATAATCGTCTGATGTAGTGAATTCAGATATGAAGTATGCTAATGTTTGACCATGGATAGCTCTATGAGGGAGATAAGTGATATCAAATTGGCTTAGCTCGATATTCCATTTGAGTAACCTTCCAGACATCTAAGGTTGATATTGAACCTTTCGTAACGGCTGGTCGATACAGACGTTAACGGGGTGAGCTTGTCAATAGCTAGTTTTCATCATATACTGGTCTTTGGATTCGCTTCTCTTCACATAACAATGCGATGCTTATGGCGTGTGTTGACACGGCTTAATTGATGTATAAATCTCCGTGATCCAAAGGTTTGGGTAAAATGGGAGGTCTCTTTAAGCGATCTATCAGAGCTGGAATTGCATCAATGCGGTTGTTAGTTCATTCAAAAATTCTCTTCCCTCTCTTGGTCAGGTTGAAGAAGAGAATTCACTTGTAGATGGTCCTAGAGTTGAATCAACTTAGGACGGTAATCTTCCGACTTGGGCTCCGTACCTGCTTGGTTGTCTTCGGTACATGGGTATCTCTAATTGTCGGAATTTTCTGGATAGCCTTGATTCCACGAGAATTGATGATGAAAACAAAGAATCTTTCTGATGTAACGGTGAAAGAGCAGTTCAAAGGATCGAGTTTCATCCTGCAGTTGTTGGAGAGCATTGAATATCTTTGCCAAGTCATCGATGTGGTCATTTAATGGTCATGATCTCATGAGCATATTAACCAACTTTCATCGATCGGTCGAGATGATGTTTGAATGATCTGTTAATCGTCCTTTGGTAAGTAGCATAAGCATTCTCAAGTTTGAATCCAGGGATTTCAGCATAGCACTATAGGCCCAGGTCAATAATGAAACAGTTGTATTCCTGGTCTGGGACATGCTTTAGTATCCGATTGTATATGGAGTTTGCATCTATGGATGTGAGTAATTCATGTCTGATGGTCGGGTCCATCAGTTGGTTGATCATTGGAAGCGGAAAGCTGTGCTTTGTCATACCCCATGCAAATCTGAGTAGTTGACGTATGTCCTCCACTCTCTGTTCGTTTT
Organism: Allium fistulosum; assembly: GCA_030737815.1. Classification (NCBI taxonomy): domain Eukaryota; kingdom Viridiplantae; phylum Streptophyta; class Magnoliopsida; order Asparagales; family Amaryllidaceae; genus Allium; species Allium fistulosum. The sequence goes on along the minus strand of CM060903.1, from coordinate 695,305,153 downwards.
TCTTATAAGTAAAGGATTTGATACTCATTTTGGTTGGAGGGCATCATGGATAAACCCACTGGTTTTGAGCAGATTCGCCTACTCTTTAAGTGCAACAGATCTCTCCGGATCCATGTTGCATCGTTTTTGTCCACCGAGACATGCCTCCGGTCGACATTTAATGCAGGGTTCTTCATGGCTGGCGAGAGTCTATATATATATATATATATATATATATATATATATATATATATGAGATCGAGTCCAAGCGAACACATCAAGATTTACCTGAAGTAAAACAGTTGACTCTTTCATCATCATTGTGTAGAGTTGTGATCTGATCTACAATACTCGTGATGGGTTGTAGGCGCTTCATGTGTTTATTTGTAATGGTAAATGATCAGGCTTATAAGGACGTTGAATCAAAGGATTAGTAGAACTTAGCCTTGTGCTGCATGCTGCTACATAGCTGGCTCCAACTTTGAGATTGAATTTACTTGTGTTTCTGAATGATGCGCTTTTTATTCAATGTACTCGCGATCCATTGCTCATCATAAGGGTTAGAATAATGATTAGCTGCCATAAGTCCGGGTACTGATCCGATGACTCTATCTCTAGGCATCCTTTCGGTCGCAACCTAGAGTTGTTATGAATATCAGGCATGGGTCATAGGTTCAAGTTGTCATAGTGAACTCTCAGATAATCACTCTTTTGCCCCCAGTCTCGGGTTGGCAGATGCATTACACGGACGGTCTAGTCTCGTCCTAGCTGTGTTTATACTGTAGTTCAAGCTTTAAGAACCAGAGTTGATTGATGAATGGTTGAATCATATTAATCTTATCTTCTTGCTCGTGCCCCCAAGTCTGGGGAATATCTCGATAAGTGGCAGGGTAGATAATGTCCGCTTCAATTTTGTATTCTATCCCATTGAACCATGGGATCGAGTTAACCGATGGAAGGCTGAGTCATGCCTATCCTGCATTATGTTCTAGTTCTTTCCTCTAGGCGGAATACATTGTTACTTTGCCGACATTCAGACATAAGCTAGATTCTGGACGGTCAATGACATTCACTTCGCTGCTTATGTCGCCATACTTTAGGCAAAAACTGAAGAGTGAATCGTCCAGTCAGATCCAATGCAGGATTGATGCTCCTCTTGTCGAATCCAGGGTAAGAATTGGTGCGTGGACATTTAGGTTGCACTTGTTGTGAATTGCTCGTTTAGTCGAATCGTATTGTGAGTCAAAGAACGAATGGTTGCAATGCATTCTTTTGGAGTTGGGCGATCAACCACGTCCATTTCAATTTACGTTCTCCCGTTATATCTAGGGATAAAGTCAGCTCAAATGCAGTCATGTCATGCTCATTTGGTCTCATGCTCTTCCTGACGGATCGAAGGAAGGCGACAGAGGACGAATGGTCAAGTCACACTCAATTGTGGTTTATTCTTCTATCCATGCTCCGTTGGTCAAAGGTATTCGATGGAAATTTGGGTCACATCGATTTATAGTCGAAGAGGATCGATATTGACCGTCGATTCAACGGCATGATGTAGAATGCTTGGACCTCATTTCTTGTCGATTCAATGGTATGATATGAAAGGTGCAGATCGATATTGCCCGTCGACCCGACGGTACGATATAATTGGTTGCCCAGAACTTTGGGCATCATTCTGATTGGTTAGCATTAGGGTCTCCTTGTAGTCGTTGCCTTAAGTTGTAAAGGACGCTAAGCTGGAGATGTAGCGAGTCACCTTTCTCTTCTTTCGGTGATTTGTACTTCTGCCCCCAATCTTGGGTTAGCAGAGTTAGTTCGTGGATGGTCTAATTGCACCTGTAGTGAGTTTGTACTCCTCATGTCAAGTTTAGGTCAGAGTTGGTGAATGAATGGTCGAATCACATTCATTTGTTTGTCTATTCTTGTAGCCACACTTTGGGGATCAGAGTCAGTTGAAGGGTCATTCATCATATCTATTTGATGTTTATACCCCTGTCCACACTCTGGGGACTAAGATTTTTTGTAGAAAATGGTCGGACCGCATTTTCCTCCGTCAATTCCTCTGCCCCCAGTCAAGGGCAAAAGTCGAAGTGTGGTCGGTCAAATTACAACAACTTTAGTTTGATGCTTCTCCCACTGAACCGTAGGAAGGGATTGATTGGCGGATGGTTAGGTCACATCCGTCCATGTTGCATGCACAATCTGTCGGATCACAGGCGAGAGTTAGGAGATGAACAGTCATGCCATGTTCATTTGCGGTTGGATGGTAGTAACATCCATTTAGAATAGGACGTTCAGCTAGGTTCGTTTTGCGAATCTGCGTCTCCCTATCGAATCAAGGAAGAAATTTTGCCTTGTAGGGTTGGAGTGCATCCCTATAAAATTATGTTATAGGTCCCGTGCCGGGGACAAGAGTTGATGCATGGACGGTTGTGCCATGCCCGCTTAGTGCTGGATGGTCGGATCGCATCCAATTTTGTATGTTAAGTGTGCCTCCATGTCAGGGGAAGATTGGAAAGCAGACGGTCGAACCACATCTGTTTTTTGTACAACAGAACTTGCTGAGGAACCAGAGCCGATAGATGGACAGTCGAATCGCATCCCTTTTGGAATTCATATTCCAAACCATGCTTTGAGGACTGGAGTTGGTTGATGGGTTGTCAGTCAAACCCATTTGGTATTTATACTCCTGTCCGCGCTCTCGGGACCAGAGTTAGTTGAAGTTTATACTCCAGTTCGCATTCTGGGAATCTAGAGTTAGTTATGTTTATACTCCAGTTCGCACTCTGGGAATCTGGAGTTTATTGACGTTTATACTCCAGTTCGCACTCTGGGAATCTGGAGTTTGTTGATGGGTGGTCAGTCACACCCATTTGGCATTCACACTCCAGTCCGTGCTCTCGAGACTAGAGTGAGTCGGTGTTTTATACTCCAGTTCACGCTCTGGGAATCTAGAGTAAGTTGATGAGTGGTCAGTCACCCCCAATTGGTGTTTATACTCCAGTCCGCGCTCTTGAGACCAGAGTTAGTTACTGTTTATACTCCGCGCTCTGGGAATCTGGAGTTGGCCGACAGATGGTCAGTCACATCTGTTTAGGCATTAGGATTTCGTTCACACTCTGGGAACAAGAACTTGATCGGGTACGTGGATGGTCGTATCACATCCACCCCGAGTAGGCAAACGAAGTCGTTAGATGGACAAATCAACCCTCCTCGAGCTTGCAAATATGAAGGGCGAGGTCGTTAGATGGATAGATCCATCCTCCTCGGGTTTAGGTTAAACATGGGCGAAGTCATTAGGTGGACGGATCCACCCTCCTCGAGCCCACGTCCGTAAGTTTATGCTCCAGCTCACACTCTGGGAGCCGGAGTTAGTTAGAGGATTGTCGTGTATCAATCCCTTATTGCCGCAGTGTGATGACTTGTCCCTGAGCTCGGGGTTTCACTTAGCGAGTGATCGGTGAGATCCAATTAATTTCCACTTATATGCCCCTCAACGAAGGATGAGATTTAGTTTATGGACGGTTGGATCACATCCATGTTCGTTTGGATTCCACTTTTGCTAAGCCTAAGGAGTAAGATTAGTGTTCTGGCAAGATTTGTGCTCGAGCATAGGAAAGGATGGTCGAATTACATCCACTTTGAGTTGTGTATTTTCCCTTAAGTCGGGTGCAAGAATTGGAGAGCAAACAGTCGAGTCACGTCCAATTTATACTTTGCATTCTTTCGATCGAGCTGAGGAAGAGAGTTGAAATGACAGCTCGTGATGGTTAGCGAGTAGGCAGTCAGTCGTTGATGACTTTAAATTGAGGATTGGCCCCTGATGAAGTCGGTTTAAGGCATGATTGTTTTGCCGAATCACAGACGCAAACTGGGGAGTGAACGGTCAAATCATATCCACTTTAAACATGTGTTCTCAAATAACCCCAAGTGTCTATGTAGGATTGGATGCATGGATGGTGACGTCACGTCCACCCTTGGTGTGATTCCAATTTTATCGGGCATTAGAAGAAGCATAAGTATTTTGGCGAGCTTCAAGTACGAGATGGAGAGTGCATTGTTGGGACATATAACTCCAAGTCTTTCCTAAATCTCCTAATTAAATTGCATAGGTGGATGAGTGCATGGTCGGTTGCATCCACTTTGTACTGGAGTCCTGACCTTATCAGTCTCTTGTGCTTTGATGCTCTGCCCCCAAGCCAGGGGCATATAGTAGCCTATCAGTGGTTGAATCAGGCTTGTCATAATGATACCTCGATGACTTGATCATAGTCCACGGAGGTTGTTTGGCACCGAACCTTGAGTACTCGGTTACCTGCACCATTTGCAAGTAGTTTAATTCAAGTCGGTCATACTGCACAACGTAAATGAAATTGAATTAGAAATAATTCAAAAGAGATCAAATCAAATCTCATTGATAAGTGAGGCAGCATCGTATGCTCGCTATTGCACTTCAGTCCATCCCTTCTCAGTTGGAAGTCGAATGCAAGTGGTTCAGTTTGATCAAATTTCTTGATCGATAGGGGTCGGGGGTTCCCTGCCCTTTGCTTTATGAGGCTTGCACATATTGTCGAAGCTTTCCTTTCTGGAGTAGCCTTATGGCGCCGACATCCACGGTAGCCATCTAATGAAGAGGAGCTTCCCGATTTAGAGTATGAAGTAAGTTTCCTCTTTATCTTGCCACATTGATTCTTCATCTAGTTCATCAACTCAATAATGGCCTGGATATGCTGGTGTAGTTATTGGCGGCTATCCACTAGTTCTCTTGTCAAAGTCTGGGAATAAGCTATTGTGATGATTTCTTTTATGAGTGTTGGCAACAACGGGCTGTGGATTGATCAATTCGTTGGCTGCCGGCTTCTTTATTCCCTTCAGCAATATGAGAAGTAGAACTGGTACGTCTAACCATGATTGACAGTCTTCTTTGAGGAATGGGGAAAGACATCTGCATTTGATAGCATCCATCACTCTTGGCGAAATCCATGCGCCATTCCCACTTCACAAGATAGTGTCGGGGGTTGCATTTCCATAGTACACTGACATAGTCAACATGTTGAATTTTCACTGGAAATTCTGCATGTAGGATGGTTTCAACGAATAGGTCTCGACTGGGAAAGATTCAACGATCGACATTATGATCAGGTCCATTTTATGGCTACGGGGTCTTGTAACATTGGTGAATGATGTATGCACGATTGCCCAACGTTCGAGTGGTTTGGTGATGCCGCTTGGATGGTGAGTTGGTTAAAATGGGGTCATAAATTGGTGATCATTTCTAATTTTCACCCAGGTAAGAGGCCCATATAAGGTAGTAAGGAAGTCCTCTTAAGGTTGTATGTCAAGCTTCTAATCATATTGACACGGTATGATTAAGACGCGGGCATTTGAAGATGGTTCAACGGTGACCAACTATGTTTTGAGTTGGCAGAGTAGACAGTGTAGGGCAGTCGTCATATTAGCTATTGTACCATAGTTGTCAATTCAGGAGTTTAAAAACTGGTCAATTGGGGGAAAGTTGCAGTCCACCTTAGAAGCACGATATATTAACCAACTCTAGTTCTTGGCGTATTAGCTAGGTTCTCCAGCCTCTGGGAGCACCAGTTGAGCAGTATTTCTTTACCTATTCCTTGATTGCAATTCAACATTTGTTGCTGTGACCCCTATGTCTTGTTCAGTCATAGAACAATCAGAAGCACGGATGGAATGTTCCTTTATTAAATTGGTGATTGAATTCACTATGCGGGTGAACGATACAAATGTAGGTGAAATTGAACGATCCGAAAAGTGGACACTTGGATCGATACGAAAGGCATACAGCTGGATCGATACGAAGTTGTATCTGATGATCGATACGAATTGGACGCAGCTGGATCGATACGAAGTGTATTTGAGCATCGATACGAAATGCACACCACTGGATCGATACGAAGTGGTACCTGAGGATCGATACGAAATGCACGCGGCTGGATCGATACGAAGTTGATCGATACGAAAACCGATCGATACGAAAAGTCGATACGAAAGTGATCGATACGAATAGTGATCGATACGAAAACCGATCGATACGAAAAGTGATCGATACGAATAGTGATCGATACAAATAGTGATCTATACGACTAGTGATCGATACGAAAGTCGATCGATACGAATGTAGATCGATACGAAAGTCGATCGATACGAATAGTGATCGATACGAAATTTCGATCGATACGAAATTCGATCGATACGAAAACTGATCGATACGAATAGTGATCGATACGAAGTTCGATCGATACGAATGTTGATATATTTTCTGGGTGCGAAAACATGAATGCGAAAATAACCATATTTTCTGGATACGAAAACATGGATACAAAAATCACTATATTTTATGGATACGAAAACATGGATACGAAAATCACCACATCTTCATGGATACAAAAACATGGATACGAAAAACACCATATGATACGAAAATATGGATACGAAAATCACCATATTTTCATGGATACGAAAATATGGATACGAAAATTATGGATACGAAAATCACCATACGAAAATATGGATACGAAAATCTTGATGAATGCAGTTTGTTAGCGCCAAAATTGGTCACTAACCTCCAAATCCAGATGAAAGCACCAAATACCAATCACAGTTCAGAGATAGAATGTATGTAGAGAGTAATAATGTGAAGAACAGTTAAAACTGAAATGAAAGCAGTAAAGAACAACAGATTTTATAGTGGTTCGGCTAACTCCGGCCTACGTCCACTCCAGAGGTTTGCTTTTTATTGCTGTAATAATCGATTACAGTAACAAAATGACAGAGTTGCCTTAGCCTTAGAAAAGAGAAAGTAAGAGAGCAGAAAGAAGATCCCCTTTTACTGTGCCCCTGCCTCTCTATTTATAGACAAAGATGAGTTGGACTTCTCTGGTGGGCCTGGTAGCCGAGTACCTCAGCCCAAATGGAGTGGTCTCCATATGCCGAACCATAGATGCCGAACGCTGAATGCCGAACAAGGTGTGAATGCCGAACGATCTCCTCATGCCGAACGTTGGGAGGTGCGAGGTACCGAGGTATGGAGGTGGTGCGAGGTACCAAGGTATGGAGGTGGTGCGAGGTACCGAGGTATGGAGATGCGAGGTACCAAGATATGGAGGTGCGAGGTACCGAGGTATGGAGGTGCGAGGTACCGAGATATGGAGGTGCGAGGTACCAAGATATGGAGGTGCGAGGTATGGAGGTGCGAGGTATGGAGGTGCGAGGTGCAATGTCGAGCGAGGTGAGGTATGCCGAACGACCCATCCAATGTCGAACGCTCCCTAATGCCGAACGATCCATCCAATGCCGAACGAGATTTATGCCGAGCGCTCCATTCAATGCCGAACGATACTTAATGCTGAACCTCCATCATGCCGAACCATGTCTGATGCCGAACAGTTTCTAATGCCGAGCGCCCGTCATGCCGAACGATCTCTAATGCCGAGCGCCTCTAAATGCCGAGCGCTCCTGGATGCCGAGTGCTACCGAATGCCGAGTGCTCCTGGAATGTCGATCGATCCCTCTATGTCGAACGACGATCTCTCTATGCCGAACAGCCTCCAACGCCGAACCATCCCAATGCCGAGCGACATCTGCCAAACTGCCTATCATCATTTTAAACCGAACCTATCATACTTTAGTCTCGATAGTTGTGAAGTTGTTTAAGTTAGATCCGTCTGTCCGCGGCCTTGCCAAAAGGCGGGTTAACACTTGCCCCCCAAAACATGCCTTGCTGTGAAAGGTGTGTTTTGAATAGCCTCAAGTCCAATATCCCAAGTATGTATGTTATCCACATCCATACTTTCCGATTCATAACCCAATCCATTAGCAAGCCATCTTATCCGAGTACCACGGCCATATCTTGATCCATTTCCGCGACTGTTTCGAGTCGATGTCTGATTCTTATCCAGTAACCAAGTCCTTACCCAATTCCACATCCATCTGAACCCGACTACCGAGTTCTAATCCATCCATATCCAATAACCTATAACCATATCCATGACCTCTCCGGGCCGATATCCAAATCCGGGACCGCTCCGGGTCCTTGTCCGAATCCTTAGCTATTCATAGCCAATATCCAAATCCGTAACCTCTCCGGGTTCTTGCCAAGCGCAATCCACACTTGACGACCTACGTTAAGTAATTCCATGGTGTTCATGGTTCAGTGTCCCTGAACGTCGAAGAATGCCGTGGCTTAAGTCCTAAGCCGAATCCTGGTCACTCCGGACCCTTGCCGAGCACAGTCTATACTCGACGATCTAAAATAGTAACCGATAATATATGGCCCAAGTCCTAGGCCGAATCTTGGTCTCTTCGGACCCTTGTCGAGCATAGTCCATACTGGACGACCTTTTAGCCAAAATCCAGAGAAAATCCAATCAAAATCCGATCCGAAATCCAAATCTAAAATAGAAAACCAGAAACTCATATCGAAAATCCATACCAAAAAACAAACATCCAAACCAGAATCCAAACCAGAAAATGAGCAAAACAGGGAGTTCAAACCAAACTCCAAACCAAACTCCAAACCAAACCAGAAAAAGCAAATGTCCAAGTCAAAGGGAAAAACAGATTTCGCAAACCCGGGCGTTTCGGTAAGCCATCATCTCAGAGCATGCCTGAGGGTTATCTCCGACCCCGTACATGAGTAAGTGATTTAACCGTTTGCCCGGAGTTTGTTACTTATTCTAAACCATCGAGATTAGTTGATGACCAATCGGCCACCATTCCTGGGCCTCATGCCCTCGTCGTTCAAGGCAGGCGGTGGCTGCTCCTGTTCCACCGCCGCATTTCGAGTTCCGACATACTGTCGCAACTGACCATTCCTTATATGCTCCTCGATTATGTCCTTCAAATGCCGGCAGGTGTTAGTGTCATGCCCGTCCAGGTCATGAAAAAGACAGTGCCTTCCTGACGCCCTTTCTCGTTCTGAGGGTTCCCTCCTTGCTGGCCTTCGATAAGAAAGGCGATCTCGAGTATCTAAGAAAATCCGCTCTAACGTTGCGTTCAATCCTGTGTAAGTGGAGAACTTTGGTTCTCCCCAGCGCTTCCTTTTCCCTTTATCCTTGCCCCCACCTGAGCTTTCGTCGGGTAGTCCTCCATCCTTAGTCATGTTTACTTCCTTTGACCTCATGTCCAAACATGCATCCTCTTGTCGAAGAAATCTTTTAGCTTCATGAAAGAATTCCCCAAGATCCAACGATGGGTCCCGTACCAATGATACTTTGAAATCCGAGTTATCTCTGACTCCTGATACCGCAGCCATCAGAACCATTGATGGATCTGGCCGATCCACCGAAGCAACTGCTGCATTAAATCGAGTTAAGAATGTCCTGAGCGATTCATCTGCCCCCTGTTTGACTGACGTTAGCGTCATCACGTTCTTTGGCCTTTTTATGTGAACTCGAAACTGACTTAAGAACTTGTCCACCAGTTCTGTCCATGTTCCAATGGATCCATCCTTCAGCTGTCTAAACCACATAGCAGCAATTTCAGTTAAGTACAGGGGGAAACATCGGGCCATACCTCCTCCGTTGCCCCCAGCACTTCCATATGCCTAGTGTATCTCATCAAGTGGTCGGTGGGATCCGTCTTCCCGTTGTATACTTCCAGAGTGAGTAGTTTGAAATCGGACGGATTCCTAGCTGTCCTGATGTTCCGGGTAAACGGACTTTTGTATCCATCAATGTGTAGATTTTGAGTTATGATCGATGCAAGTTAAGGAAAACGGCTACAATTCGTATCCATCAATGTGAATAGTGAAGTGATGCGGACAGAAGCGATGCGAACATGATCGATGCGAATTTGACAGCCTTCAACAAATTCAAACTTGCATCGATCATATCTTGAGCATACAAACTCCGATTGACTTGAAATTTGGAACGTTGGCTTTCATAGCTTTGTTTGTCGTGTCATATCAATTTTAGCTCGATCCGGACTCAGGAAAAATTTACCAGTATGCATAGTGAACCTATGTATAACCGATCTTCAAGACGAACTGTCATTGGTTTCTAGTCAATTTTTTGATGTCACTGCCTTGCCAAAAGGCGGGATAACATTTACGAATTTTGCAATTTTAAAAATGTATTAATTTATAAAATCTATAGGCCTAATTTAAACTTTCCTAGGGAATTTAGTTTCAATCGTACATTAACGGGAATTACTTTTACACAATTTACGTTATTGTATGCTAAATTAGAATTATATACTATTGATAATGAACAGGGTATTAAAACATGGTGTTGGGACATAGTAAGAAATACACATCTCAATCATTTTATAAATTCATAAATTTTTCTGGAATTAATTTGAATTTTTTTAAGTATTTATGGAAAATAAGTGCTCCACCTAAAGCTAAGGTGCACACATGGTTAATTTTACGCGAAAAGTTGAATACTATAGAATTATTAAAAAAGAAAAATATTTTTAACGATAAAAATTATTATTTTTGTAATAATAAAATGGAAGATATTACGATCTTAAATTTTAAATGTAATATCACTAGACTTATCCTTGTAAAAACTCTAAATTTATTTGATTTTAGTATAAAATATACACATATTAATTATGAGTTATATTGGTAGAATATTAGATTTTATTATAATGGTCATAATAGATTTTTATTAAATACTATTTACACAATTATATGTTGGTATATTTGGTTTGAAAGGAACCAACGAGTGTTTAATAATATTAATATTAGTTTGGAAAATTTAATATATGTAATTTCTCTATTTAGTTTTAATTGGATTTCAAATTCTAGTTATAAATTAAGTAAAAATTCAAGCTTTAAAGAGTTTGTTGAAAAAATAAAATCTCGTATTGAGTTTTTAAAGATAAAAAATAATTCGAACAACAAGAATAGCTTAAGACTAAATTTAGTTTCCATGGATTACCCGACTAGGGCCACATTTAGTTCTTCGTCTTTATTAGAACATTAGTAATTTAGTTAATTTTTTCATTCATTTGATTGTTCTATGATTGATATACTCCATATTAGGATAGTAGTCTTTATTAGGATATTATGTTTTAGGATTGATTTGTAATTTTTATTGTTCAAGCATAGTGTCAAATATAATTCATGTGTACTTATTATATTTATTATTGTTATTGTTGTGTATATGTTCTGACCTTAGTTGTTCAAGTTCTAGTTTGACGATTCATGCTTTCAGACATTTAGACATTAATCTTCAACTACTTTGCATTTAGGCTTGATGTAAAACAATTTACATAAGATTTCATTGTATAGTGATAGCTTGCATTTTCCAGTTGATAATTATGAATTACATACATTTTTGAAAGTTACGGATTTGAGCCCATTTGCATGTACATAACAACAATCTGAACTCATTGGCCTCTTTTGTTTGCATTTGATTATACTCAATTATATATAATGTGTTACTATTAAACAACTGAAGTACATTGGACATTTTATTTGTATGATTGCCTGTTTCAATCACTTATACTTTTTATTGTTCTTACATGTGTGTACCGTCCTTGGTTGTTCAGATATTATTTTAATGATTCATGCCTTCAGTTAGTTGGGTATTAAATATCAACTGCTTACACTTTGGTTTTAGGTAGAACAACTTATATATAAGATTCAATGTTCAGTGAGTGTTTGTTTCAATATGTTTACGTCATTTTATACATATCTATAAACTAAATGAAAAGGGAATTTCATAAACTTATTCATGTTCACTTGCAAATCTCATTAGAGTAGCAGCTCTTACGAAAAATTAGGACTCTAGTCTGTTCTATTGAGTTAATAAGGTACTTAAAAAACATGTTCTTAATTCAAGAATGCCATTACCTTGATAGTGTATACGTTAGTTGTATTGCAATATTCATTTATAGTATTTTTGCTTGAATTTAAATATAGAAATATCACATTTCGTACTAGGTAAACAGACTTTCTTATTCAAGTATACTGAAGGCTCTATTTTCTTTTATACAGTAAAGACCGGTGATGGATAAATGGCTCTGTTCTTGGATTTGGACTTAACAATTTTAATGCAGAATAGCTGACCTTTCATTCTTGCAGTGCCTACATGTATGTAATATCCATAGTTGTTTAGGCAACAAGGTCGCCTGCATGCTTGAGATTTTAAGTTCGCCTGCTACTTTCAAGTTTTTAAACTTCTGCTATTTTCCTTTCTTGCATCTAGACTTTAAGTTCATCTTTATGTTTCAGTCAATCTCATAACTCAAGTTGGCATATTAGAGATGATGTAGTGACAGAAACTTTGGAGTATTCACATACTTTATATCGAATTAGCTTGCTGTTCGTTGATGGAATTTGTGGGAAAATAAGACTAGTATTGGCTTCACAAATGTGAAATTGCATATTGTCTAATTTTATATGTTTAATCGACAATGTAATTAATTTGGCCACTCTATGAGATATTGTTGTTTGTTGGATAATTGTGTCGATGATTCGAGAACGATGAAGATGATAACTGCTGTACTTCTGACTTCAAGGATCTAATGCGTAGATTCTTTTAGACAATAGCTCAATCCAAAAGGTACAAACGGGTTATCGAACTATCGACTTCAGGATTCAATGAAGCCTTGAAACATCGTAATCGAATTCAAAAGTTGTACGATTTTGATCTGATCAAGAACACTCAAATATGATCCTTGATGATGCAATTTAATAGAGAATACAACGAAGAAAAAGAGAATTGATCTGCAACGTTTCTGCGTTTGTAACACCTTACAGGCGTTGCAAACTGCAGAGGAAATGACTGTGTTTTGCAACACTTTCTGAGCGTCGCAAATCTGGAGGAGGAAGAAGGAGAAAAAAGATTGTTGTGCTTGTAATTGTTCATGGGCGTCACTATTTATAGTAGAAGAGGAAGTGTCCATTCGTCAAGCGTTGCATCCTTTCCAACAGTCCGAAACCGTTACAAACGGTCACGTCTTTTCGTAACAGTTTAAAACCATTACTAAACGGTCGTGTCCCTTCATTTAAATGACCAGTCAAAAATTTGTCCGTTCAAATTCTGGATCCGGCCCGCTAACAAAAATTAATTCGTCATTTTTGAACCCGAACCGGCTCGGTCGGTCGAACGGACGACGGCGCGCGTGTGGTGGTGATGCATAACTTCCCTCCTCACATCAAAGCAAAACTTTGGGTGCCCAAAGGGCCCAACATTCCTTAGAGAATCATATATTTAACTAAGTATAATCTCTTATTTTTCAAGATGCGGGACTATACATTCCATCTCTCTTCTTCCATCTTCTTCCCACTTCTTCCCTCTTCAAAAACAAACCCAAAACTAATTTTGAAAATTTCCAACAATTTCCCTCCATTTTCAAAATAAGTAAAATAAATAAAATAGACGGCTGCATCACTAGAGTGACTACCTACATACCCAAGTGGGATCAAGCCAATGTAGTTCCAAGATCAAGTTTTGCATCATTGTGGAAACTAATACATAAATGATAGGTATCTTTTGGATTTGAACCTTCACTTAGTGTAAACCATTCAAAGTTCTATCGAGGTCTATGGTGAACGTATCTTGAACCAAGTACCCCTAGTGATAGTACCGGAACAGTCACACATACTGATTTTCGTATATAGAGTGTTCTGTATGCTTAGCACATTAATGACCATGTGCTTAAATCCTTGGTTCATGAGTCTACGTCAGAAAGCGGTCTTACTTTCTTAGGAAACGGCCTGATTTCCATACTCATATAGGTAAGTTTCTTAAGGCGTTTCTTCGATACACCCTTTTTAAGGTAACTAGACTTATTAAGGATATATTATCCATCCTCTGTTCTTGCAGAATCCAACACTAAATATTATGAGATTATTGATTTAGTGTTCCATAATCATTCTCTTAACTTGTTGGTACCCATTGAACTTTGTCTATTCCTTTCAAAACATAAGTTGAGTTTCTGTTAAAGATGATCAACCTTCATTCACAGACCTTAGTCTCATTTCCTTTGATTTTATAGAAACCATTGCTTTTGGAAGACTCTTTGTGAGTGGGTCAGCCAAGTTTTTCTTTGTTTCTATGTAATCAACAGTTATTACTCCACATTTGAGTAACTGTCTTATCATTTGATGTCTTAGACTCACATGTCTAGACTTCCCATTATATGTCTTATTAAAGACATTGTATATTGTAGCCTGATTATCATAGTTAATCAAGACGGCTGGAGATGGCTTCTTCTATAATGTGATTTCTATTAATAAATTCCTAAGCCATTCCGCTTCCTTACAAGCATCTGCTAATGCAATCAACTCTGATAGCATTATTGAGTCAGATATACAGGTCTGTTTCTTGGAAACCCAAGACACAGCAGCACCTCCTAACGTAAAGATCCATCCAGTTGTAGACTTGGATTTGGATTCTACATTGTTCCAGGTTGCATCACTATATCCTTCTATTACAGCAGGATATCCTTTATAAGATAAACCATAGGTAACGGTTCCTTTCAAATAAGCTAAAACTCTGGAAATAGCTTTCCAATGTTCGAAACCTGGATTACTCGTAAATCGACATAACATGCTTATAGCATGTTCTATGTCTGGTCTAGTGCAATGCATAGCATACATAAGACTCCCAATAATGCTGGATTACTCAAGTTGAGAAATGGTACGTCCAATATTCTTTTCTAATTTAATACTAGGATCTAAAGGAGTATGTGCTGGTTTGTCGTTATAATGACCATACTTTCGGAGGAACTTCTCAATGTAATGAGATTGTGTTAGTAACAACTCCCCCTCTTTCCTAATAATTTTAATTCCCAGAATTACGTCAGCTTCTTCTAGATCTTTCATATCAAATTTAGAAGATAGAAACTTCTTAGTTTCATTCACAGGATATATTGGAACCAAATATTAGCATGTCATCAACGTATAAATATATTATAACATAATCGTTGTTGTCCGATTTGTTATAAATACATTTATCAGCATCATTAACAATAAATCCATATGACAATGCTATTTTATCAAACTTCTCATGCCATTGCATAGGAGCTTGCTTCAGGCCATAAAGAGACTTTACTAATTTGCAAACTTTCTTTTCTTGGCCTAGGGTTTTGAAACCTTCAGTTTGTTCCATATATATCTCTTCTTCTAAATCTCCATTTAGAAACGCAGTCTTTACATCCATTTGATGTACGACCAATTTATGAATTGATGCAAGTGCTATTAAACAGCGTATAGAAGATATGCGAGCAACTGGAGCATATGTATCAAAATAATCTACTCCATGTCTTTGCCTATATCCCTTAGCAACTAATCTGGCTTTAAACTTATCAATGGATCCATTTGTATTCAACTTTTTCTTAAATATCCATTTACATCCTATAGGTTTAGCACCAGGAGGTAAATCAGTTAAAACCCAAGTTTGGTTTAACAATATGGAATTCATTTCATCATTAATAGCTTCTTTTCAGAATATTGAGTCTCTGGAACTCATAGCCTTAGAATAAGTTTTGGGGTCATCATCGACGTTCATGACATATCTAGTCACATTAAGGACTTCGTTCTTACTGCCTTCTATAAGATATGTAATGAAGTCAGGACCATAGTCCTTCTCTATTCTTGCTCTTTTACTTCTCCTTTGTTCAGTACTATTATCTGGTACTGATACTTCCTTGCTGTTTTGAGCAGGAGCATAGTCATCGTCATTGATATCATCAATCGTATTAGGTTCTGGACTAGATGATCTCAATGGAATCTCAACAGTTTGATTTTCAAAGAATTCTACATCTACGGATTCTATAAATTCTAAGGTGTCAATAATTAGGAATCTATAAGTTATACTATTAAGTGAATATCCTATGAAAGCACATTTAAATGCCCTATTTTCTAACTTTGATCGTTTAAGGTCTGGTTTTCTAACATATGCTAAACAACCCCAAACTTTAAGTCTTGTAAGATTAGGTTTCCTATTAAACTATAATTCGTAAGGGGAAACATTATTCTTTTTAAGTGGTACTCTATTTAAGATATAACATGCAGATAACATAGCATCACCCCATAGGTTATAAGGTAAGTTTGAACTTATGAGCATGGCATTAACCATTTCTACTAAAGTTCTATTTTTTCTTTCAGCAACACCATTTTGTTGTGGTGTACATGGGGCAGTGCATTGGTGAACTAAGCCGTGTTGTTTACAAAATAAGGTGAATTCATTTGAGAAATATTCACCACCTCGATCTGAATGTAACACTTTTATTTTAACTCCTAATTGTGTTTCGACCTCTGCTTTGTAAATTTTAAATTTATTAAAGGCCTCATCTTTAGTTTTCATTAGATACACATATGCATATCTAGTATAATCATCAATAAATGTTATATAGTATTGGTGACCACCATAGGTGATATGATTTTTTAAGTCACCCACATCACTATATACTAAATCAAGCAAGCCGGTTTTCCTTTCTATAGATTTAAAGGATTTTCGATGTATTTTTGCTTGAACACATATTTCACATTTAGAGATAGTATCGAAATCACAATCAGAAATTAATCCTAGTTTATGCATATTTTTAAGGGAATTATAATTAACATGTCCTAGTCTATCATGCCATAAACTAATAGAATCAACAGTATAAACAGAAGATTTATTTATTACATTCAACTTAATCATGCCGTTACAAGAATATCCCTGTCCAATGAACTTCCCGTTTTTGGACAACACTAGTTTGTCAGACTCATATACTATCTTGAATCCTCCTTTGTTAAGAATGTATCCAGAGACCAAATTCTTACAAATATCAGGTACATGATGTACATTAACCAAAGTGAGAGTCTTTTCAGAAGATAACGGTAGTTCTATAGTGCCTTTGCCAATCACCTTACTACGAACATTGTTTGCTCCAGTAACTTGATTCTCATCTCCACTAACATCTTCGTAGTTCTTGTAGAGACTACAGTCCTTGCATATATGAATGGTTGCTCCAGTATCAAGCCACCAATCATTTCCCATGTTCTCAACGGAGTTTGCCTCTTGCACTACTGCAACCAATTTGTCTTCGACCATATTCGCATTTAATTGTTTCTTTCGTAGACGACAGTCACGAGCATAATGGCCAGACTTGTTACAGAAATAACAAGCACCCTTCTTCTTATCTTTCTTAGAATGATTTTCCTTCTTAAACCGTGTCTCATTCTTAGGTTTTACATAATTTGATATTTCAACATTATTTGCCTTAGAATGAGACTCAGTTTGTGGATTATTATTTAGTTCTCTTTTACGAGAGTCCTCTTCTATACGAAGATGACGCTGTAAATTCTCTAAATCATAATCCGTCTCCGCATGTTTCAATTTCTTTTTATAATCATTCCAAGAGTGAGGGAGTCTAGAAATAATAACTCCAACCACAAAGGATTCAGAGAGTTCAATCTTGGCATCTTTCAGTTGATTGACTATATATATTATATCACTAACTTGTCCAATAATGGACTTATTATCATGAATTTTGAAATCCATAAAATTGCATACCAGAAATTTCTTCTTGCTTGCCTCAGATATTCGATATTTTCTCCCCAGGGCAGTCCAAAGTGCTTTGGCTGTTTCCAGACTTCTATGTGCGTTGTAAACTGATGTAGATAACGCGTTGAGAATGTGCCCTCTACATAGGAAATCATCTTCTTTGCTCGTTTTGCTTTCAATTCGTCAGTATCTTTATCAGTTTCCTCTGCCATTTCCTCCAAGTTATCTTCAAGAATATAGAACAATTTGACCGTGATCAAAATGAATTTCATCGTCTCTTGCCAACGAGTGAAGTTTTCACCATCAAACTGCTCCAATCGCAAATGCTGATTCATAACTTGAAGAGCATTGATATTGCTTGAACCCGAACCATCCATGGTTGAAGATACTGTCTAAAAATTTGTTGGATAAGATGATTCGAGAACGATGAAGATGATAACTACTGTACTTCTAACTTCAAGGATATACTGCGTAGATTCTTTTAGACAATAGTTCAACCCAACAGGTACAAACGGGTTATCGAACTATCGACTTCAGGATTCAATAAAGCCTTGAAACAGCGTAATCGGATTCAAAAGTTGTACGATTTTGATCCGACCAAGAACACTCAAATCTGATATCTGATGATGCAATTTAGTAGAGAATACAACGAAGAAGAAGAAGAGAATTGATCTGCAACGTTTCTACGTTTGTAACACCTTACAGGCGTTGCAAATTGCGGAGGAAACGACTGTGTTTTGCAACACTTTCTGGACGTCGCAGATCTGGAGGAAGAAGAAGAAGGAGAAAAATGATTGTTGTGCTTGTAATGGTTCCTGGGCATCACTATTTATAGTAGAAGAGGAAGTGTCCATTCGTCAAGCGTTGCATCCTTTCCAACAGTCCGAAACCATTAAAAACGATCGTGTCTTTTCGTAACAGTTTAAAACCGTTACTAAACGGTCGCGTCCCTTCATTCAAATGACCCGCCAAAAATCTGTCCGTTCAAATTCTGGATCCGGCCCGCTAACAAAAATTAATTCGTCATTTTAGACCCGAACCGGGTCGGTCCGACGGACGGACGGCCGGCTGCGGCGGCACAGATGTGGTGGTGATGCATAACTTCTCTCCTCGCATCAAAGCAAAGCTTTGGGTGCCCAAAGGGCCCAACTGTAACAACCCGCATATTTATCGATTTTATATTTAAATATTTTTTCGTTAGTCGGATGTTAGTCCGAAAAGCTACTTTTTGCATACGGTCAAATTAGGACTCGAGACCACCCCCATTGAGTTCAAAATGACGTTTGCGATCTTTTTGAGTGTAAACTTCGATATGTTTGGAGATAGTGGAATTTTCGTCACTTTTTGCTTTGGGCTTTTGGTTTAGGCTGAACCTCTTCTAACTCAGTCCCAACCCATCTCCTCTTCCTCACTTCTTCAAAAACAACAAAGCTTCATCAAAAATGGTGGAGGGAATGGGAAATTAAAATTCCAAGCTCAAGTTCATTAGCAAATGCAACATCCAACTCCAAATTCAAGAAGATGACATTGATTCAAGCTTGGGACTGTTCTCACTTTGCTTTCAAGCTCGGTTTCCATCAATTTCCATGAAAAGGTGAGATTTTTATCTCACATTCTTGCCTATAACTGTCATTGGACTGTTGGGAATGATTCCCTATCACTATTTTGTGTGCATTTGCATTCGGTGTGGATTGAATTGGTGGAAAACCTAGAATTTTTGAGTGTTAGCAGTTTTCTGCATCTTAGGTCGTTCTGCCTGTGCTAGGTCGTTCGCTGTTGAAAAGTCATACAGAGCTTGGGTCGTTTCCGGCCTTAATTTGTTCTGGCCATAGGTCGTTCGCCAATAGGTCGCGCCCCTTAAGTCGCTCGGCCCCGTTAGGTCGTTCGGCTATGTTAGGTCGCACGCATACTAGGTCGCGTCCCATAGGTCGTTCCATTACTTGAGTCGCTCGCTTCCTCTAGGTCGCTTGCCTCAGTTAGGTCGCTCGGCCTGTATAACTGCATATTGCTCGCATGTTTTAGGTCGTTAGACCTTATTACCTTTAGGTCGCATGACTTCATTTCCTTTAGGTCGCATGACCCCTGAAGTCACTCGGCCGTTCCACCCTAAGTCGCTCGGCCATTAGGTCGTTCCACTACTTAGATCGCACCCTTTTAGGTCGGCCATGCTAGCTCAGCACTAGCTCGTTCCACCTAGGTCGCTCGGCTATAGGTCATTCGCACTATGCTCAATCTCGTACCTTTTTAGGTCGTCCCCCCTATAGGTCGCGCCCATTTGACCACTTAGGTCGCTCTCCTTGGGTCGTTGGCCACTAGGTCGTTAGACCTTACATCTTTTAGGTTGCTCGACCTCACCACCTTAGGTTGCATACCTTTGGGTCGTTTGCCCCATTAGGTCGTAGGTCGCATGACCTCAATTCTGTTAGGTCGTTAGACCTTATTTCCTTTAGGTTGTTAGACCTTATTATCTGTAGGACGCTCGCTTATGTCACTTGGCCACTCTTCCATTAGGTCGTATGACCTCGTTTCAACTAGGTCGCTCAACCTGTCCTACCTTAGGTCGCTTGACCTGTAGGTCGTACCATTGCACTTTAGCTCGGCCATGTTCACTCTCATGGGCATTTCTACTTTGATGGTTTTGGGATTGATTTCTTTGGACTTTGCTCATGTCTTCAAATGTGAATTTATGTGATTCGATTTGTTTCAACAATCGTTTTGTGACTTGTCACTTTAAAAATATAAAGGTTTCAATACTAGTAGTAAATATCAAAACTCTTTCATCAAACGATTTCAACTCTATTTTATTATAAAGCTCTTTTTCCTAAACCGCTTTCCAATCTATTAGTATATACAAGCCTTTACTTCACTCGGATGAGAAATCTAATTAAACGGCTTAGAAAAATAGGTGGTATGAAACGATTGCGTTTACTTCGCCGGTTAATTCTTGGACTTGTTCGACTGAACCTTTTGTGACAATTTCCTAGTGAAGATCTACAGTTTGTTCGTAAATATTTAAGTTAAGCTAGTGGTTATGGGACATGAAGCTAAACTCATATATTTACTGGCTTAGTGTAATTGACACTTCTTTATGATCATGACGATCATTTTTGCGATTTAGACTAGCGATTGAGCGATGTCTCTTTGTCTGCGAGGGAGACTAGACCCCGCTTGTGTGATGTTTCTACTCACATATATGGGGTAGCACCCCATGGTCTTCGGGCCGTTCGTGTGTCATGGTCTTCGGGCCATTCGTGTGTCAAAATTTAATGGATAGCTTCCATGAGATAGCTTCTCGTTCATGTGTTACATGTGTTGGTGAGTTTTCATGCTCCCGTTCTTGTGATAGGCCTCCCCTCTCCCTTTTATGTGATTTCTGGATTTCGTGTGTTGATTTCTGGAATTTGTGCTTCACCAATTTTCATGATTTCCATTGATATGTTTTATCAATTTTTGTGCATTGGTGAATTCGTGTGTCATTACCTTTTTGTGGATTTGGATCTTTGAGAAGATTCTTGTGATATTGATTAATCTCTTGTTGATTATCATTTACATACTTATAGTAGTATGCCTTTATGGTTATTATATGTTTATGCCATATCCCTTATTCTATATCATGTCATCTGATATTTATAGCTAGACTGATCCGTTTATTATTTTCTTATGAAATAATACTCGGGTCAGACTGAGATGTTACAGGTGCTTCTGCTTGACTTCTCTCCAGGGATCTATTACTCTGACTTTTGGCTAACTACTTAGATTAGTAGTTTTTTGTTGTACACATTTGAGATATCGACTCATTGATGTATTCTTTTGTATAGCACATGTTGCTATTCTTTTGTATAGCACATGTTGCTATTCTTTTGTATTATCGTGGATCTTTCTGACCACTACTCTGATGTACACTTTCATATGTTATATATTTATATTCATATCTTTTTCCGCCTTTGTGATATGGATGTCTGTGACTGATTTGTGTTATGTTTATTTCTATATTTGTTTCCGAAGATTATATATAGCCACTGTGTGATAGCTTTGAGTTTGTATCGGTATGTCGGATTTCCTCCTTAAATGAAATGCATGTTTTACTATCTGACATATCGGTGCTCGCATAAAGAAGTTACATGGATGGTCGCTCCTCAACAGCCTTATTCTCCGTGCTAGTCGACAGCAGTACACCATAGTGTTCTTGGCTAGCGTGGGTATAGAGGTGGGGCATCACAGCTTGGTATCAGAGCCAAACTTCGGAACAATGTAGAATAACTTAACAAGGATCATCGTCCTAAGTCCTTCTTAGGAGTTGTACCTTAGGATTAATTCGAGTCTTCGTACCGATTCATCCTATTTTCTTTTGTGATTCCTTGTTTTATCTATCAAGATTTCTTGATATTTTATTCTAAGAATAACCTCCTCCTTCTTCTTCCTTTCTTTCTTAAAGAAGAAGAGATAGTTAATTCTGGCAGTTCTAGCGCTAGTCAATCCAGTAGTCCTTCTCTGGATGGCGTATTCATGTCTGCCCAACAACTTTTGGATCTTGCTAAGAATCAAAGGTTTATCTGTGCTTTGGGTAAGAACCCCGAAATGGTTTTACCTATGAAACTTGAAGTTCCTTTCAATCAACTTGTGGATATCACTCTTCGACAAGAAGAGGCTGGTAAAGGAATTGATAGTGATATTGGGATTTCCAAGAAGAGACATATTAAGTTCAAAAGCCCTTATCCCGATAAGAAGGTAAAGCAAGAAACCTCGGTAGCAAAGACTCCAATCCCTAAACATGGAGAATGCTACAACTATGCTTATAGGGACCACTATATAAATAAGTGTCCTAGACCTATCTCTTGCCGCTATTGTAAAAGTGCGGACCATTTTATGTCTTCCTGTTCCAAACTTCAAAGAAAGAAGAAAGAGGAACAAGAAACTCCAGTAGTTGAGACTCCTACCACTAGTCGTAAACAATGTTACAATTGTGGTTCCACGGACCATTACATAATTAAGTGCCCGAAACCCCTTTATTGCCGCTATTGCAAAGGCTCGGGTCATTACTTATCTACCTGTCTCAAACTTCAAAGTAGGAGAGAGGGAAAGCTGCCAGTCCCTAGCAACTCTTCTCTTGGTCAAGGTATTTCTTACTCAATCCTTGATTACACTTGTTTTGTGATTGTCCTATTCGAGTTCTTTTTGATATGGGTTCACCTCACCCTTTTTATATCAAAAGAACTTGTTGATTTTTTTTTCTTTAAAACATTTTGGGCTTGATGACTTCTTTGAGAAATTGCGAATCCGGTTGGTGGATCCGCAACACTCAATTTGCTTTTTATTAATGTCGAAATTATTTCATGAGATTTTTCTTTCCGAACCGATTTGCATATTATGCGTTGTTAGGTTTCAGAATTGATTTGCGTGAAAGGATTGACTTAATCATTATGAGGCCCATATCCTATTTTTCCAAATGGACTAATTCATTTTCGACATTTTTAATCTGTTAAGCAGATTCATATTTTTCCTTTTGTGATTTCGATTCCAAATTAATGGCATCATCTTATTCTTTAAGCTCACGTGTTGAGTAGAGAATTATTTCTCTCAATTGAGTAGTTGTGAATTTTCCGGAATCTTTGAGCTTGTCTTAGGATCATCACCTAAGCAATCTTTTAAGAGGTGTTAAGGTCTTTTCAGTTTGACCTTGCCCCCGGATTTCATTAGCTAGGAGTTGCGGGAGTTAGCATTCCGCTTACCACATTCCGCACTCGTTATGCTTCTTATGAATGACTTATTATGTCATTCGGTTTATCCAGCTTATTTCATCCAATTTATAAATCGAGTATTCTATGAATATCTCAAATAATTCCATTCTTGTATTTATTAATTTTGGATGAAAATAGAAATTTAAAATTTTGCAAATCTTTTTCATAAGATTTATTTATAAGTACAATTTGATTTTTAATTAAACAAGCAAAGAACACTACAAGAAAACCTACCTTTGGTTGCAATTATTGGTAGCGTTTGTAGTGTAAGTGCAACAAATACTACCTTTTCCATTTTTTTTCTTTAATTTTAGGATTACCGCCTTACTTTACACCGATACAAAACTTGTCACGATTTTTCCTCCTATTTCCCTCCATGGCTTTCTTTTTCCCTCCACTGCTAAATTTTTTCCCTCTTTCAACAAAATTTCCCTCCTCTCCCTCATTTCAGTTGTCCTATCCACTGCCGCACCTTCGCTGCATGCTACTTCAAACCAGGTAATCGCTGTTCACGCCCTCCGCTTCGTCCACTTCGTCTCCTCTCCGCTTTGTTCACGCCCTGAATCTACAAATCAGGTAATCGCTTTTACTTATGGAATTATGTGATTATTATGCCGAACAGCAGAAGCAGCGCTATATATATAAAGAAAAAGAAAGAGAGAGCCAGTTCTTTTTAAAGAGAGATAAAATCATGAAACCCTAGAAATTGCAACTGGAGTTCGCAAGTTTCTAACTTTGTTGATGAAAAGGTCAGATCTGAAGGCAGATCTTTAATCTGAAATCAATCTGTTAGTTTGGTTCTGGTTCTTAGCTTGTGTTTGTTATCTTGTGCTGTGATTTCAAAATTTGCGATTGTTTGAGGTGTTCAGTCGAAGAAGGAAGTAGATTATTTTACAATTCTTTGGGGACAATTTGAATATTTGCGCTGGAGCGATTAGGTGTAGCGGGAAGCATGTCCTCCTTGAGTAGGGAACTTGTCTTCCTCATACTCCAGTTTTTGGATGAGGAGAAATTCAAAGAGACCGTTCATAAGTAAGTTTTACAGCATAGACTGTTTATTTGTTGTTTCGACTTGTTTTATGTAGATAAATAAATTTGTCAGTATATTGGATGACTTGTTTAGCAAATAGCAGGTTACAACCGAAGTGAAAAAAATAAAACAAAATAAAAACAAAATTTTCTAAAATAAGCAAGTGCATAAGTTAAAGGGAATTGATTACTGTCTTGATATACTGAGTGGTCTAGCTATAAGTTGTTATTATCATGCATATAAATATGTCAATTTAGGATGATGAACATAAATTTCCAAAATAAACATACAGTAAATTGAAAAAAATGTAAATTTAATGCTTGAAAGTTTTAGTAGTCCCTGTGTGTCATATGCTTGGAAGTTTTGTGTATACATTATCAGTGTAGTAATTATTTCCAAATTGTTAGGGTACTTGAGCATTTAAAGAAATCATTATTCAATCATTGAACATTTTAACATTCAATCAAAACTTTTAAGAGATATTTTCATCATATAGAAGATGATTTTGTGTTGTATTGCCCATTTAGTGTTTTAAGAATTCTGGTCGATGCGCTTGATCAACGTTATCGATAGGAATTTCCTAAACGCTTTGATGAGACAGTCAGACACAATAAATTGACTTGTAAAATGTAAACTTTTCTATTGAGGTAATTGTGATTTTGAAAGTTTTAGCTTTTCGGGAAAGAAGATTAAATTCTTCCTTTTCGATACTCTTATCCTTGTGACTCCCGAAGGGAACCAAAACCTTATCTTTAGTACCAATGCTAATCGTATTGGTTTGGATGCCATTCTCTTGCAAAAGAGAGCGCGCAATCACTTGTGCTTCTAAATCCTAAAAGCCGATCGAGGCTAGGTATGTCACTTATGATCTGATACTCGCGGCTATTGATTTTGCTTTCCAAGTTTTGCATCATCATCTTGGGGAAGAAATTTGTTCCCCACCTCGATTATAAATTATTGGGATATCTATTTTCTCATAAGGAATTTAATTTGTGTCAACCACGTTGTCTCGAATCCCTTGTATCTTATGATCTTGATACCTTTGTTTCCGGCCTTAATTTGTTCTGGCCATAGGTCGTTCGCCAATAGGTCGCACCCCTTAAGTCGCTCGGCCCCGTTAGGTCGTTCGGTTATGTTAGGTCGCACGCATACTAGGTCGCGTCCCATAGGTCGTTCACCTCTAGGTCGTTCCATTACTTGAGTCGCTCGCCTCCTCTAGGTCGCTTGCCTCAGTTAGGTTGCTTGGCCTGTATAACTGCATATTGCTCGCATGTTTTAGGTCGTTAGACCTTATTACCTTTAGGTCACATGACTTCATTTCCTTTAGGTCGCATGACCCCTGAAGTCACTCGGCCGTTCCACCCTAAGTCGCTCGACCATTAGGTCGTTCCACTACTTAGGTCGCACCCTTTTAGGTCGGCCATGCTAGCTCAGCACTAGCTCGTTCCACCTAGGTCGCTCGGCTATAGGTCATTCGCACTATGCTCAATCTCGTACCTTTTTAGGTCGTCCCCCTTATAGGTCGCGCCCATTTGACCACTTAGGTCGCTCTCCTTGGGTCGTTGGCCACTAGGTCGTTAGACCTTACATCTTTTAGGTCGCTCGACCTCACCACCTTAGGTCGCATACCTTTGGGTCGTTTGCCCCATTAGGTCGTAGGTCGCATGACCTCAATTCCGTTAGGTTGTTAGACCTTATTTCCTTTAGGTTGTTAGACCTTATTATCTGTAGGACGCTCGCTTATGTCACTTGGCCACTCTTCCATTAGGTCGTATGACCTCGTTTCAACTAGGTCGCTCAACCTGTCCTACCTTAGGTCGCTTGACCTATAGGTCATACCATTGCACTTTAGCTCGGCCATGTTCACTCTCATGGGCATTTCTACTTTGATGGTTTTGGGATTGATTTCTTTGGACTTTGCTCATGTCTTCAAATGTGAATTTATGTGATTCGATTTGTTTCAACAAACGATTTCAACTCTATTTTATTATAAAGCTCTTTTTCCTAAACTGCTTTCCAATCTATTAGTATATACAAGCCTTTACTTCACTCGGATGAGAAATCTAATTAAACGGCTTAGAAAAACAGGTGGTATGAAACGCTTGCGTTTACTTCGCCGGTTAATTCTTGGACTTGTTCGACTGAACCTTTTGTGACAATTTCCTAGTGAAGATCTACAGTTTGTTCGTAAATATTTAAGTTAAGCTAGTGGTTAATGGAACATGAAGCTAAACTCATATATTTACTGGCTTAGTGTAATTGACACTTCTTTATGATCATGACGATCATTTTTGCGATTTAGACTAGCGATTGAGCGATGTCTCTTTGTCTGCGAGGGAGACTAGACCCCGCTTGTGTGATGTTTCTACTCACATATATGGGGTAGCACCCCATGGTCTTCGGGCCGTTCGTGTGTCATGGTCTTCGGGCCGTTCGTGTGTCAAAATTTAATGGATAGCTTCCATGAGATAGCTTCTCGTTCATGTGTTACACGTGTTGGTGAGTTTTCATGCTCCCGTTCTTGTGATAGGCCTCCCCCTCCCTTTTATGTGATTTCTGGATTTCGTGTGTTGATTTCTGGAATTTGTGCTTCACCAATTTTCATGATTTCTATTGATATGTTTTATCAATTTTTGTGCATTGGTGAATTCGTGTGTCATTACCTTTTTGTGGATTTGGATCTTTGAGAAGATTCTTGTGATATTGATTAATCTCTTGTTGATTATCATTTACATACTTATAGTAGTATGCCTTTATGGTTATTATATGTTTATGCCATATCCCTTATTCTATATCATGTCATCTGATATTTATAGCTAGACTGATCCGTTTATTATTTTCTTATGAAATAATACTCGGGTCAGACCGAGATGTTACAGGTGCTTCTGCTTGACTTCTCTCCAGGGATCTATTACTCTGACTTTTGGCTAACTACTTAGATTAGTAGTTTTTTGTTGTACACATTTGAGATATCGACTCATTGATGTATTCTTTTGTATATCACATGTTGCTATTCTTTTGTATTATCGTGGATCTTTCTGACCACTACTCTGATGTACACTTTCATATGTGATATATTTATATTCATATCTTTTTCCGCCTTTGTGATATGGATGTCTATGACTGATTTGTGTTATGTTTATTTCTATATTTGTTTCCGAAGATTATTTATAGCCACTGTGTGATAGCTTTGAGTTTGTATCGGTATGTCGGATTTCCTCCTTAAATGAAATGCATGTTTTACTATCTGACATATCGGTGCTCGCACAAAGAAGTTACATGGATGGTCGCTCCTCAACAGCCTTATTCTCCATGCTAGTCGACAGCAGTACACCGTAGTGTTCTTGGCTAGCGTGGGTATAGAGGTGGGGCGTCACACCAACCTTCCTTAGAGAATCCTATATTTAACTAAGTATAATCCCTTATTTTCCAAGATGTGGGACTATACATTCCACCTCTCTTCTTCCATCTTCTTCCCTCTTCAAAAACAAACCCAAACCCAAAACTAATTTTGAAAATTTCCAACATTATTTGGCCTTTGTCATGTATATTTTGTTGATTCTATTGTTGAGCTAGCCCAGTTGTTTGCATGAGCATGATTCTGCTTTGTTGTTTCCTTTGATGATTTTGAAGATTTGTATATAAAAGGTAACATGTGTATGTTTGTTGGATAGTGGTGTGAAGATTGATAACAATATCTGATTGTCCCTAATTAAAACTGAAAATGGATATTGGTTTAAATAATCGATTCACCATTTTATGACCGAAATGATGAAGACAACACATGTAGCCATGTAGATATAATATCAGCTGTGCTACACAGTATGTGCTGATGATTATATCAATAGTTGTTATTTTCATATGGAGATAATTCTAATTTTAGTTGAGAACTTCTGGAAAGGTTGACAATTGAGTGTATGAATTAATGTAATTATTAGTTTCTTATTATACGAAGAAACAAGAATGCACTGTTTGTCTTTGTTCTAATTTTTGATGGAAGTATGATTTGAGTGCGGACTCTTATGGGTACTGGATCGAGGATACATACAAGACAACGAAGTATGGTCCAGACATAATAGAATACAAAATGATCCAATGAACTTTTTTTGGCAGAATTTAACAAATACATGGGAAAAGAGTAAATAATAATGTGGAGTTGATGTGGTTTCTTTATCAAATTTTCATCTTTTGAACTAGTTTGATGTATATTCTTTAATACCATGCTTTATGTGCTTTTACTATGTGGAATTGTTTTTCTTGCATTATTTATGATGCTCATTAATTATTTTAAAGGATGAGTCCTTATAACCAAAAAAATTTCTTATTATTAAGCACGTTATTTTTTTATGCGTATTATCTCTTGAACTTTGCTTCTTTTTGAAGTTGTTGTTATCTCAGTTCCGTCTTTACTTTTAGAGGAGAAGATAGAGGAATCTTCCTTGTTTGTGATGTGTTCTTAAGTCTTGTTATAAGTCTTAGTTATCTTGTTGCTCTGGATGTTTACTTTAGTTGTTTTCACTTCTAGAATGATAGTGTGTATTCTTCTCTAGTGCATAGAATATTATTTCTAAAATGTAATAACTTCCTACATTTTTTAATTTTTTCGTCCATTTTCTTGTACTATGTTTGATTTATACTTAGTATTAGAAAATGTTGCTTGTTCTATGTCTTATTTCATTAGTTTAGTTTATTTTATTTCATTTAGCATATATATGTACGTGTGTGTGTACACACACACAGTTGTGTGTGTACACACACACAGTTGTGTGTGTATATATACGTATATATATATATATATGTATGTATGTATGTATGTATGTATATGTATATGTATTTTTCTTACATTTTTTGTTTAGTTCCTTAACAGCTACAAGTATATGTACTGGATTGGGTGGAGCCTACTGATCTTGAGGATTTGAGCTTTTATCACATTTTGTTTTGTTGTAAATTTCTATTATGAACCTTAGTACATAAGTTTTTGGTGGGGTTTTATACTTTCTTTTATTTGTATGGAGGGTTGGCTACCTGCTAGGCTTGTTGGCAGCTCCTTCTTAAGTGCAGAATAAAATTATATGAGTGCTCTCCTCCATGTGAGGATCACTCATTTTGCTCAAAAAATAAAATAAATAAAAATAATATTTTAAATTTAAAATTAGTAATGATTTTATAAATGTTATAAAATAATTTCCAAAATTATAAATGAAAATAAAATAATTATTTTCAAAAATTATCAACGGTTAATTAGATTAATTAAATGAACAATTAATTAAAAGTTGATTGATTAAATTTAAAACATATATATTGATATATGTAACATTATCTTAAAATCTTAAGGTAATATACATATAAATTTTGAAATTAACTATAATTAATTAAAAAATTAATTAAAAAATTAATTAAATGTTAATTAATACCATAAGATATATGTGTATAAATATAAATGTTATAGTGCAAATATTCAACTTAAAATGTTTAACATGAATGGAATAAAGTTAATTAAAATGTTCATTAATTAATTAAATAAGGTTTAATTAATTATACAATTAATATAAATTATGCATATGATTATTATATAAGTTAATTAAATTATAAAATGTTATACGATAATTAACTTTATATAATATGAATGTATAATAAAAGGTGAAACAATAAGAAACCGTAAGGAATAAATACATATGTATAATACGTATACCATGATTTTAGATATGTCTAACACTTGAATCACGAATGTATTTCATAAGAAATACAATATTCGATAAGTCGATATCACTCAGTTTAAATGTACTAAAGATTATGAATCTTTAATATATATATGTTTTCCTATACTATTTATATATTAATAGATTACTTACACTGTAACACCCTGTAAAATTAATAAGAAATTAATTAAATAATAACATGGTTAAAAATAGAAATTTTGTAATTTGGCCATTAACGTTACACCACTGCGTTCATGGCAATTTTTTGGTCATCTTTCATATATGAAGTGTTGAAATCAGAGCTCAAACGGAAAAGATATTGACATTTGAAGTTTTTGAATTTAAAATAATTCAATATGAATTTAAATTCAAAAAATAATAATTAATGTTAACGTTTGAAACTTAAATGGGTAATAAACAATTTAATGCTTGGGTTTAAGTAACTTTAAAAATAAACGTCAACGTTAATTAATAAATAATAGGAAAGAAATTAAAACAAACGGAAAGATATAATTTAAGGTCACAAATATGGACAAGTCAACCACCTTCTTTGGGTCGGTCAACCACTAGTGGTCGACCGTCCACGGTCAGGTGGTCGACCAATAGGAGGGTGGTGGCTAGGGTTAATTTAGGTCGGGAATGACCTAGATTTTATTATTTTAAACCAGCTTAAATTCGACGGTTCTGGTGTCTTCTAATTACTATAAATAAAAGGCTAGCCCTCTCACTTTTATTCTCAAATTATTTGAGAATGCTAGCAAAGCTTTATCGGACTTCTTCTTCTTTACGATTCAGAATCATTTAGAATTTCCAATTAAGGGATTTTAGGTATTTAAATATTTGATTTTCAATTTTATTCTTCCATGGTCCGTGATTCTAAATTTAATCTATATACAATCCAGTTGTTATATATTTCAAAGAGAAGAGATCTGAAGGAGCAACTAGAAAAACGCATAATCAAATCCAAAAGAAGGCATGCAAATTTCTCTATGAGTGGGAATATTAGTTTTTCACATTTTAGTATTTGTATAGTAGAAGTTTGGATTTGTTTTATGCCCTGGGGAATTTTGTTCATGAAAACTCTAAAACTAAAAACCCAAAGTCCCCCCTAAACAAAATGTCAATTCGTATGTTTATTGGAATCTTAATTATTTTATATATATTTTATAGTAGAATTTGTTTTGTTATTGCGATTTAAATATTTTATATTCTATTCCACTTCCAACTCTTCTTTATTGATGTGTTAAAGGGTTTTAAAAAGAAAATAAGTTAGGAAATGGTGTGTAAGGTACGAATTCTCTTATTCATAGTTTGCACTACCTATTTCCATAATTTGAATATGAATACCTTTTTCACTTTAAGTTCGTGTATATAAAAGTTGAATAGAATATAGATGTTTAAATTGTAAGTTTTATTCCTTGAAATAGAGATGCCAATTCTACTATGTTAATATAAAATAATTTGGTATTTGATTCTATTTTATTAATACAAGTCTATTGTTGGGCTAAGGATATTAGCTAATTTAGTTATTGTATGGATTTAGACTTGAATAAACTTGGAGGTTTTGGCCTTTATACGATTAGTATAGGACATGAATATTTTACACGAACTCAGGGAGATATATTATTTAGCCTAATTATTGCATAAATATACATATACTATTAGCATATAATTAATAATGTATTAATTGCACAATATAAATAGGTTAGTAATTAGAATTAAACAACATGGGAAGGAAGTATGGATAAGTATGGAAATTAATCCATAATTGAAGGCGTGATAAGGATTTTTCCTTACATGACCTTAATGCAAAATGCGATGAGGTATATATATGATAGTATGTTAGGGGAGTGAAATTATGACTAAGTTATAGAGATAGGAGGTAAGTCAAAAGCACATAGAAGTCTGCTAGCTAATTTGCCATCAGCAGTGTGACTTTGAGACTAATATGAGACATCGCATATAATAAGTACTTATGGTAGACGTGAGGTTAGTCCCATTTATGTAGGATAAGTCTACCCAGTTAATCTGGCTACCAGCGCCTATGAATAGTCGGACAAATGTGAAACGTCATACTTTGGGTTACGGGTCATAATGCGTAAGACCTGCTTCTAGGTCAAGGGTATTAAGTGGCTATTGTAGGGCCCACCTCCTTCCCACTTAAGTAGTAAATGGTCGAGATTATCATTTAAGTGTGGTAGTGGAAATCTTGAGAGGGGCCTGCTTCGAAGTATTAAGTGGCTATTGTAGTGTCTGCATCTTCCCATATGGATGCGATGTCAGTTACGGAGTACCAAAGAGGGGTCAGACTTGAGTTAAGTATTAAATGACGGGGACCTGCCTAGGATGTATGTATTAAATGGTCAGAGTTTGTCTAATTTCCATTAAAAGTTTATTAAGTGACCCGGTTAAGTCTGCCCAGTTAATCTAGCTACCAGCGCCTACGAATAGTCGGACTAATGTGAGACGTCATAGTTTAGATTACGAGTCATAATGCATAGGACCTGCTTCTGGGTTGGGGGTATTAAATGGATGTTGTAGGGTCCACCTCCTTCTTACTTAATAAGTAGTAAATGGTCGAGATTATCGTTTAGGTGCGGTAGTGGAAATCTCGAGAGGGGTTCGTTTTGAGGTATTAAGTAGCTATTGTAGTGTTCGCCTCTTCCCATAAAAAAGTATTACATGGCCTAGTGAGATTCCATGCAATGTCAGTTAGGGAGCATCAGAGAGTGTTTATCCTTGGGTTAGGTATTAAATGACGGGGACCTGCCTAGGATATAGGTTTTAAATTGTCAGAATCTACCTAGTTTCCATTAAAAAGGTATTAAGTGACTTAAGTATTTTCTCTGACATTGTTAGGATACGATTGACGGTAGTTGCATGAGACTGGAATGGGCCTTTGGCCTACAATTGAAGGTAAGTTATAGAGTTAGAATGAAAGATTGTAAGTTGTAGAGTTGGACTGGAGTAGCTTTCAGGCCTACGGTTGGAGGTTTTTTATGTAGGACATAGTATAGGATGCGCCAGATATGTTACTTATCTAAATAATACTGCCTAAATACTATTATGGT
Source organism: Allium fistulosum (assembly GCA_030737815.1). NCBI lineage: Eukaryota > Viridiplantae > Streptophyta > Magnoliopsida > Asparagales > Amaryllidaceae > Allium > Allium fistulosum. Next base: position 695,272,159 of record CM060903.1, on the reverse strand, counting down.
AAGGCTTGATATTTTCATTCACTAGACATTGTTGTTCTGACCCCTCCTCACTACAACGCACAGGTTAGGAGAGATAATGCTGATTTGGAAGATGAAGGTCGAGATAGAGTCTTGTGGCAGTTAACCATCTATTTATGTTTTTGATATATTTTTATGTACCCATTCAGTCATTATGGTGTTGTTTTGGATATTTAAGATGATATATTGTAATTTCTGAGATTTGGATTTCTATGAAATGGTTACTTATTTCTAATATTATATTTCCTTTCCGCTGTAAGATTCTGATAGCATAGATAAATAGCTCTATTGTTCATCGTATTAATATTACCAACCAACAGCCAACCTTGGAATGTGCTTAAGGTTCGATTGGCTTTTATTGGGTTGAAAATTAGGCCCGTTTTGAGGTGGTTTTGTTACATTTGTTATCAGAACTTAGGTTACCCAATCAACAAGGATAGGTATACGTGAGAGTGTGTATTTGCTATTTTTGAAAGTATTTTCAAAAAATCTACTATATATATATTTGAACATACGTAAACACACTAGGCAAATCTTTTATTTCAGCAAATAATACTATCTTAGGAAGTTGTAACTAAAAGTTTAAACCTACGGATAGTTGATTATGGATAAAAACCATTCCTCCGAGGCTAGGAACCCCTCTTCCCAAGAGATATCCACCATTAGAGGGATGCCGGAATGGTACAAGAAACACCTAAGGCATGTAAGACAAGTTCCCATTCCTCAACAAGCTGCACCAGTGGCACCCGCTGCCCTGCCTACTGAAGCAGCACCTCGTCCAGAAGATCTCCTCAAATTGTGTAAAGATTTCCAGAATATGGAAGGAAGAGTGTATACAAGAGCTGAAGGTTTTATAGAGATGAAGGGTTGGATTAACGACTATGAGCGTATATTTTGGGAACTTGGACTGGAAGACCAGATCAAAAGGAGGATGGCCGCGTGGCATCTTAAAGGAGAAGCCTTAGATTGGTAGAGTATAGTGGCCGAGGAGAATGTTGAGGAGGGAATTAGGATGAATTTAGAACTTGCTTTGAGTCAGGATTCTTGTCCCGAGCTGAAATAAGTTTGCAATTGGAGAAGTTTATACAGCTTAGGTAGGGAGACTTCACGATGAAGGAGTATATTAGTAAGTTCATGGAGCTAGCTAAGTTCGGGTTGAGTTTGATTGACACCCCATGAAGATGGCTATGATTTTTCTAAAGGTCTAAATTCATCATTTAGGGAGCTACTTTTGACCCAAGTACCCGCATGCACCACTTATGAGATGATATTTGAAATGGCTCTGCTACAGACTGCTAGCACTAAGGAGAAGGAGAAGGTAGAACCGACAAAATATAAAGGTGGAGCTAAGAAAGGAGGATTTTTGGGTTGACAAGAAGGCCAAGGGGAAGATTAAGGGAAGTATAACATACCATAGGTATCAAAAGAGGGGACACATTGCTAAGGATTGCAAAGTAAGCTTGATGAGAGAGGAGTTTAAAATGAGATGCTACCACTGCCATAAGGAGAGACACTACAAGAATCGTTGACCAAAGCTAGCTAAGGAGGTACAGATCAGGCAACCTTATGCCATTGAGGCTGTACCTATCTTGAGTAGACCTCTTCCTAGAGATCAAGGAAAAGCTGCAACGAAAGGTATAACTATTATCTTTGGAATACTGTCCATACCTTATTTGACTGGGGAGCATCGCATTCATTTATAGCGAGAAATATAGTTAACTCCTTGAGTCAAAACTCAAGTTGTCACCAACCCAATAGTAGTGTTAAATACTATTGGAGGGTCAACACACGTTTCTTTAGTTTGCAAAGACCTAGTTGTGGATATATGTAACATCGATTTTACATGTAACGCGTATGTACTTAGTTTTGAGGGGTATTTATTTATCTTAGGAATGGATTGGTTATCTTACTATGAGGCTATCTTAGATTGTGATAGGAGGATGTATGGTTAAAGAGATGTAAGAGGCAAGGTATAGATGTTCGTTGTACATCCTAAAACTTAATCATGCTAAGCTATTTATATTCACCAAGCCTATGACAAGATGAATTCACTTTTGTACCCATAGTTCGACAATTTCTTGACGTTTTTAAAGAAGTCTCGAGTCTCCTGCCCCTGAAGGGAGATTGAATTTAGGATCGATTTAAAGAAAGATGCTAGACCCGTCACTCTATCATTAAGGCACATTGCCTCCAAAGAAAGGCGAGTGTTGGAAAAGCAGATTTCGAAGGTATCGCAGAAGGGATTTATTCATTGAAGTACTTCTGAATGGGGAGTGCCTGTTGTCTTTGCCACTAAGACTGATGGCTCTTTAAGGCTATGCGTTGACTATAGGAGCTCAAAAAGTTGACGAAGAACAATAGGTATCCCTTACCTAGAATAGATTATTTGTTTGACCATGTTGTTGGAGTCAAAATCTTTTTCTAATTGGACTTAGCCATAGGATTCCATCAATTGAGGATAGCAAGCAGAAGACCGCATTTCATACTCCGGACATACTATATGAATAGGAAATAATGCCATTCAGGTTGATGAATGCCCTCGCATACTTTATAGATTTGATGAGTAGAGTCTTTAGGGTACAGCTAAATAAGTTTGTCATAGTATTTTTGGATAATGTTCTAGTACTGTAACATCCCCTATCTGGAGGCCCGAAGCTAAGCGTTATAGATGCTGCAGTCATCCATAGTATTAACTTCTGGTGACCAAATACGGTAACGTTAATGGTATCCATAATATCAGAAGCACTTGAATATGAAATAAAATCATAACAGATTAAAACATTTTTCTGATTACATTTCAAAACAACATTTCATATCCAAGTTACATAATCCCAAACGTTTTCCAGGTTCAGATCAAATATAATTATTACATAAATACGCCAAGAGTGACATATGAAGATACCCCCTTGGATGACCAGAGTACTAAATAGTCATAATAGACTTAATACAACACAGCGGAAATAAAACAAAACAATTCCTAAATAGCTAACTTCAGCCCACTGTTCGTCTTCGGAAGCTTTATTCGTCTACCTACTAAAACCTGAAAAACCTTAACCCTCAGCCTACTCAAATCAATTTTGAACACCCGAGAGTTTAAGGGGAAAAACATAAACTTCGAGTAAGACATAAAGCCTGGTGTGAATAATACTATACATCCCGGTTATTTGATATTAAGTGAGACCACGCCGCTTAGAGCGCTATGGGTTTCCCCTCGCTAATATCCTTTTAAAACATATCTTTTGCAAATCTTAATCCTGCAACCAAAACTGGTTAAAACAATAAAGAAATTTCTTGTAAGCATATAAATCAGGTAATAAATGGACTATCTGTCTGAACACTATAGTTTTGTTTGGCTAACTACTAACCTTTGGCTGACTTGGGCCTACCAGACAAAATAAACAAATAATCTACATTCTGTTAGATTCTCCTCTCTTGGACGGTCTGTCCCTAACTTACTTCTCCCAGGGTTAACCGATCCTAATGGTTTTGCGGGCTCACCAATAACCTATCATGACTCTGTATATTCCTTTCTGCATGTAACATCATTTTTGTCTTACCTGTGACAAAGCCCTACACATTGAAATTTTAGACTAAATTAGCTAGGGGCTAACAGCTAATGTATAAGACGCGACCCTATACCAGTCCCATCTGGTATTCTAATATCTAAGTCATTATAATTAGGGTCACCTACCCATAAAATTTTCCTTGAAAACATTATCTCTCAAATTGATTTTTTTACAAAATGCCCCTTCTTCTTATATATATATATAACATTTAAGTCTCATACCCTAAATAATTTTATATATCTATTAAAAAACTTAGGAAAAATCTATAAAAATTCCCATAAATCATTTTTAATATGTTTTCTAACATATATTAATTTCTGACACAAAACATACATATATTAGCCGTAATTAATTTTATACCCAAATAACCATTTTCTTCACTAAAAAATTAATATTAAATCCACATTAATTCAGAAAATTATGAAAATTGAAACCCATCTCTAAAATATCATTTTTGATCATATACTAAATACGCAAGACATTTGGATGTCATTTAATAGGATTTTCATATTTAAAACATGTCATAAATCTATATGAAATAGCATAAATCATCAACAAGCATATATATCCAATTTATCAATCAAAAACATAGCAAAACCTTGCAAGATAGATCAGATTTAATCTAAAACCGAAATCAATTAAAAACATGAGATGTAGTTATTATTCACCTTTAGCTTGAGATTAAGGAGTTAAGATTTGATCTTTGATTAAGTTGCTTAAGCTTATTCCCTTTGATTTTAGCTTTATCTTCTTCTTGCTTTCCCAATGGTGGTCGGCCTCTTATGCTTTTGTTGGTGAAAATGAACGTGTAAAATGGATGTGGTTTAAGGGTTTAGGGAATAAGAACATACTTATTCCTATATTGCCCTTGTCTACTTACTCTAACTTAATTCATTTTAATTCCCTTATTTTATTTGTTCAATGGGCATGGCTACCCTTCTATTAATCACAAATCTCAATCCCTTAACCATTACATTATTTTATTTAATTTAACTAATTAAATATCCTAAATAGTGTTAGTCAAAATTAGGGTCGCTACAAGTATTCTCTAAATGTGAAGGTGACATGAAAGTCGTGTAAGGGAGGTACTAGGGACTTTGAGAAGGCACCATCTAAAATCTAAATTCTTAAAGTATCATTTTGGGAGAAGGAGGTAAGATATCTCGATCATATTGTTTTCGAGAAGGAATTATCTATGGATCCTGCAAAGGTTGAAGCCATTTAAGATTGGAAGATTCCAAAGAACGCCACGTAAGTTAGGAGTTTTCTTGGATTGACGGGTTACTATAGAAAATTCATCAAGAACTTTGCCAAGATAGTAGTTCTACTAACTCGCTTAACCAAGAAAAATCTAGTTTTTGCGTCGGATGAGAAATGCATGGAAGCATTCGAGAAGCTAAAGGGGTTATTGACTAGTGCACCAGTACCATTCCTGATGGGACGAAGCCTTTCATGATTTTACACCGACGCTTGTGATATGGGATTAAGAGAAGTTCTTATGCAAGCTGATGGAGTGATAGCCTATGCAAGTAGGAAGTTGAAGGACCATGAGAAAATGTACCCAACTTTTGATTTGGAGTTAGTAGCTATCGTCCTTGCTTTGAAGATATGGAGACATTGTCTTTTGGGAGAAAGGTTTGAGTTGTTCACCGACCACAAATCCCTCAAACACCTATTTTCCCAAAATGATTTGGATCTTAGGCAGCAGAGGTGAATGGAGTTCATATCATCATATGACTTTGAGATACGGTATATCCCGAAAAAGGGAATGTTGTCACCGACGCCCTTAGACTCAGGCATGCTACTCTAGGGGTTGTATATGAGTGGAGGCAGTTGGAGTTCCTCTCGTATTTCAATTTCCAACCGCCAATAAAGCCCACTCTAGGATATTTAATAGCCATGGAAGTTAGGCCATCATTGATGGACCGGGATGCGGCGATGGTAGATATTTTGGGCAAGCTAAGTAGAGGAGAGTATTTCCCTCGTGTTGGTTGGTTTACGATTGATGAAAGAGGATGTTTGAGAAGAGATGGACGCCTTCGCGTTTCTTTAGTGGAGAATGTTTTGGAGGAAGTTTTTGTCGAGTGTCACCATTCTCATATGACTATTCATCCTTTGGAGATAAAACGTATAAGGATATGAAGCAAATTTTCCATTAGTCGGGAATGAAGAAGAGGGTAGCGGAGTTTTTCTCTGAATGTTTGACATGCCAAAAGATAAAGAAAGAATAAGGGAAACCCGGAGGACTATTCTTACCATTAGAGGTGCCGACTTGGAAGTGGGAGCATATATCGATGGACTTTATAGATTGGTTGCCTAGGAGTCAAAGAGGTAATGAAGTTGTTTGGTAATAGTGGATAGACTCACTAAAAATGCCCATTTTATTCCGTTAGAAGTAATAGAACTACAACATCTCTAGTGCAAATTATATCAAAGAATTAGTACGACTGCATGGAATTTCAGTTAGCATTGTTAGTGATAGGGACCCTTTATTCACTGGTGAATTTTGGAGGAGTTTACAGTCAGCTTTAATGATGACATTGAATCTTAGCACCGCTTACCACCTACAGACCGACGGTTAGACTAAAAGTGTGAATATGACTTTGGAAGATTTGTTGAGAGCTTACATCATAAATTTCAGAGAACATTAGGAGCAACATTTACCCTTAGTAGAATTCACATACAACAATAGTTACCAAGCGAAGATTGGCATGACACCCTTTGAAACTTTGTATAGGAGGCCAAGCAGATCGCCAAACTGTTGGTGGGAAATCACCGACAAAACTCTACCTGGACTAGATTTGATTCGTGAGACCTCAACAAAGATAAAGGTAGTTGGATAGTGAATGATGGTCGAACAGGATCGTCAGAAGTCCTATGCTGATAAGCGAAGGAAGGAATTCAAGTTTGAGGTAAGAGGCATGGTGTCCATTAAGGTTTCCCCTCTTAAGAACGTAATGAGGTTTGGTACTCGGGGAAGTTTACTCCAAGCTTCATTTGGCCTTTCCAGACCTTGGAAAGAATAGGAAAACTTACATATTGAGTGGAGCTGTCAGATAAGTTAAAGGGAGTCCATGACGTTTTTCATGTTTCGCACTTGAGGAGATGTCACGACACTGCCACTATAGTAGAGCATGATCAGTTAGTAGATGTTGAGACAGAGTTGATAGCACCCCATGCCACTATGCTCATAGTGGAGCATGGAACTAGGAAGCTCTGCAGCAAATAAATTAGGCCGGTCCGAGTACAATGAGGAGATATTTCAGTGGAAAGCACATTGGAAATTGAAGAGAGGATGAAGACTTCTCATTCTAATCTTTTGTTTGGTACTTACTCTGTCCAAAATTTAGGTTTTTGCTTGCATTATGGTTGCTAGATTGGATGGTAGAGGATGGGGACCACACTTTTTATTTTTATTTTTGCACTCATGTAGAATTTTATGCATATTTAGGATTCTTGCATACATGCGTATATGTCATGATCATGCATTCATGCTAGGACTGAGCTCACCTATAGTATGTTGCATACATAATCACATTGCATTTTTGGTTGAATAGATGGTTTTGTAGATAACTTGGCTATATAATATGGATGTTGAGTGTGCGTTACATTATCTATCTTTTAGGGATTTCAAGGACGAAATCCTTTTAGAGGGGAGAATGCAACATCCTGTAAAATTAATAAGAAATTAACTAATTAATAACAAGGTTAAAAATAATTTTTTTGTAAGTATCGGATTTTGGCCATGAAAGTTACATCATTGCGTTTGGAGCGATTTTTTGATCAACTTTCATATATAAAGTTTTGAAATCGGATCTCAAACGGAAAGATATTGACATTTGAAGTTTTTGAATTTAAAATAATTCAAAGTGAATTTAAATTCAAAAACAATTTGATGTTAACGTTGAAATATGATTGGGTAATAAATTGGTTTAATTTTAAGGTTTAAGTAACGTTAAAATAAACGTTAACATTTATTAATAAAGAATAGGAGATAGATTAAAACAAACGGAAAGAAATAATTTACGGTCACAAATATGGACCGGTCAACCGCTTTGTTTGGGTCGGCCAATCGCTCAAGTTCAAGTGATCGACTAATAGGAGGGCGGCGGCTAGGGTTAATTTAGGCCAGGAACGGCCTAGATTTTGTTATTTTAAACCGACTTAAATCCGACGGTTCTGGTGCCTTCTAACCACTATAAATAATAGGTTAGCCCCTCACTTTTATTCATAATTTTTTTGGAAATGCAAGCGAAGCTCTACTAGTCTTCTTCTTCTTTACATTTCAGAATCATTTAGAATTTCCAAGTAAGGGATTTTAGGAATTTAAATATTCGATTTCCAATTCTATTTTTCCATAATCCCTGATTCTGAATCTAATTTATATACAATCCAATTGTTACATATTTTAAAGAGAAGGGATCTAAGGGAACAACTAGGAAAAGGAATAATCAAATCCAAAAGAAGGAAGGCAAATTTCTCTATGAGTGGGAATATTAGTTTTTCACATTTTAGTATTTGTATAGTAGAAGTTTGGATTTGTTTTATGCCTTGGGGAATTTTGTTCATGAAAACTCTAAAACTAAAACCCCATAATTCTGCCAAACTAAAATGTCAATTCTTAGGTTTATTGCAATCTCAATTATTTTATATTAAAATAGTAGAATTTGTTTTGTCATTGCAATTTGAATAATTTATGCTCTATTCCACTTCCAACTCTTCTTTATTGATGTGTTAAAGTATTCTAAAAAGAAAATGAGTAAGGAAATGATGTACAAGGTACGAATTCTCTTATTCATAGTTTGTACTACTTGTTTCCGTAATTTAAATATGAATCCCTTTTTCACTTCAAGTTCGTGTATATAAAAGTTGAATAGAATATAAAGGTTTAAATTGTATGTTTTATTCCTTGAAATAGGAATGCCAATTCTATTATATTGATATAAAATAAATTTGGTATTTGATTTTATTTCATTAATACAAGTTTATTGTTGGGCTAAGGATATTAGCTAATTTAGTTTTTGTATGGATTTATCCTTGTATAAACTAGAAGTTTTGACATTTTTACGATTAGTATAGGACGTGAATATTTTATGCATGCTTAGGGATACACACTAACACACACACATACATATATATAAATTATGTAGCCAAATTATTGCGTAAATATACATATATTGTTAGCGTATAATTAATAACATATTAATTGCGTAACATAAGTAGGTTAGTAATTTGCATTAAACCCAATAGGAAGTATAACTATGGAAATTAATCCATAATTGAAGGTGTAATAAGGAGTTTTTCTTATATTGCCATAATGCGAAATGCAATGAGGTGTATATATGGTAGTATGTTAGGGAGTGAAATTATGACTAAGTTATAGGGATGCAAGGTCAGTCAAAAACACACAGAAGTCTGTCCAGCAAATCTGACTACCAAAAGTGTGACTTTGAGACTGATGTGAGACATCGTCTATAATAAGTACCCATGGTGGATGCGAGGTTAGTCCCAATTATATAGGGTATGTATACCCAGTTAATCTGGCTACCAGCGCCCACGAATAGTCGAACTAATGTGAGACGTCACAGTTTGGGTAATGGCAACCCACTTCTGGGTTGGGGGTATTAAGTAATTGTTGTAGGGTCCACCTCCTTTCCACTTAAGAAGTAGTAAATGGTCGAGATTATCATTTAGGTGTGGTAGTGGAAATCTCAAGAGGGGTCTGCTTCAAGGTCGAGGTATTAAGTGGCTATTGTAGGGTCTGCCTCTTTCCATAAAGAAGTATTATGTGGCCTGATGAGATTTCGTGCGATGTCAGTTAGGGAATACCAAAGAGGGCACTACCTTGGGTTAGATATTAAATGATGGGGACCTACCTAGAATATAGGTATTAAATGATCAAAGCTTGCCTAATTCCCATTAAAAGAGTATGTTATCCAGGTTTTTAACCCAATAGAATTCAAAGGAAGTCAAAACATCTACGCCAAGTCAAAACAACTCAAGAACCAACCAAAAGAATAAGAAGAAGGAACCTAAAAGGACATAAGAGTAAAAAGGAAAAATTGCCTAAGGAGATGGATCGTAAGCGATCCATAAATATCGCCCATGGATTGTCCATTCTTTTTGCATCATGCAACATTATGTTTTCAAGGCATGCCTGCTAAGTTTCACGATGTTCCAAGCTAGCTAGACCGAGAAGTGAGCATTCATCTGATTCCAGTAACAGTTCGATGCAACTAGTCCATGAATCATCATCATAACAAAACGTCTAGTCATGAAATTACATGGAGAGCATCTACACAAGGTAGGAAACATGATCCAATTGAAATGAACATAAAACACCCTAACTCCATGGATTGCTAGCGATCCATCATGTTGGGTCGGTTCGCTGTGAAATTTCTTGAGCATCTTTGTACCTTCAAATGTACGTTTCTGGAAAAGCGGCTTTGGCCCAAGTGCTCTCCTGCCCCTATAAATACAATCCTACCTTCAACATAAAGGGATCTTCTGGACTGGCAGCTAAAACTCTGTAGAAACTATTCTTCACTCTTCTCCACCCACACAATAATCATCTAAAGGGTTCACTGTGATTCTCTAGTGAACTCTAACACTAGTGACTTGATCTAACTTACTAGATCCAATCAAATTGTAATCATTTCAACTTGTAATTACAGTTAGTCAATAACAAAAGTTATAAAGTGGATGTAGGCTTCGTTAGCAGCTGAACCACTATAAATTTCTCTTGTCTCTTTACTTTATCTGCAAGTTATTATTCCTTATTTCTATTTTATTTTCCTTGATAAACATGCTAGTGCTTTCACACTCAATCCAAGGTATTGATCCATTTTTTGGGTTAAAATTTTGTTGCTTTCACTGAGAATCCAAATCAGGCTTAGATCTAGCTATCTATTTTGGACCAGATAGGTTTAGAAGTTAGATCCTCAATCTCTGCTTAGAAGATTTACTGTTGAGAATCAATAGCGCCAGGAAGAAAGAGAACTACTTTTGGAAGATCCATAGAAGCTACCATTGCTGGAGAAGAAACAAACCAATAGCAGATTGAAAATAACAAACCCAACAATCTACAGTTAGGTGCTAATTACAGAGATCAGGTTCCAGGATCCTCTATTCAGCGTGATGTTGCCACTATAGATGAATTAAATAAAATTGCTGACGAAATTAATCAGAAAATGGAAAACAACCAAAGGGCTCTGATGGAAAAATTGAATGCCCTATTGACCTTATAGTCACATGCTGATCCAAGAACCATGACAGAGTCTGCGGCTGCCATGGAACAAGAAAATTCTTCCATCTTTGGTCTGAACAGGAGAAATGGGAAGCAGCCGCAGAAAGGAGTGATAGGTGGAACCGTAGGAATCAATATGGAAGGAAATGCAAACACTCCACCAACTGCGAGGCAACCAGCTACAAATTTGAATCTAGGAGCGAAAACCCCACGGGAAGATATAGCCATGGATCTCTCCGACTCAGAAGATGGTGAGCAACTTGACGACGACAAGTTGGAAGGAAATACCAATGCACTCAATGACGCCAGGGAGATCCAAAATGCCCCCATCAGACCAACCGCAAGCCAACGGAACCCTGAGGGAGTGGCTCTCCCGAAGACAGGAGATCCTAGGCTTCAACCCACTTACCAAGATCGTTTGCAAAATCAAACACTTGGTATAGTCACCGACAGCCGACCCTCGGACTACCGGACATCTGAGGCATATATCGCGGACATAGTCAAGCGACTAATGAATGAAAGTGAGGATAGAAGGGATGATGAATGGGAATTCGCTCCAAGTCGAACTCCTTTCACTGATGACATTCTGAATAAGCAGTACCCCAGAAAGTTCACTATGCCGATTATTTCATCTTATGACGGAACGAGAGACACTTCACTTGTATAAGTACGGTTGATATATGGATGGAGTGAATGCTTCAGATGTCGTTCGACGTAGATGTTTCCCATTTTTTCTAGAGGAAATTGCTTCCATTTGGTTCACCAGACTTCCGCCAAGATCCATCTCCACCTTCAATCAACTAACAACTAGATTCCTTGATCAATTTAGACTTCACATGGCACATCCAAAAGATGTGATGTCCTTGTCTGGCCTATTCCAGGGATGGAATGAATCTCTGAAGTCTTTCATGATCAACACTGCGGTAATAGAAGTAAGTAATCCGAACGAGGATATGGTTTTCATGGCCTTAGTCCATGCAATTCACCTCGAAACTGAATTCGAGAAATGGATCAAAATGAAACAATCCATCACTAGGAAGGACTTCAAACAAAAGGCGAGCCAGTACTTGAGATTGGAAGAGGCATAGGAATTAGAAAGGAAACCTATTAACTTACAACTGACCAACGTTGGGCAGAGTGGTATGGTGAAACCCCTTCGGGACTGCTGAAGGGAACGCATGAATAAATGGGAATCAAAAAAGGAAGAACCATAATTCCAACAAACGAAACGGAAGTAGCAAGTGACTCAAAGGTTTATGGCCCGAAGAATACACCCTGCTCCATGATACTCCAGAAAACATCTATCTTGAGACACAGGGGACGAAAGAGTACAAGAAGCCGCCTAAAAAGGAAGCAACTGAACAACAAAAGCGTTCTGGAAAGTACTGCCGCTTCCATGAGACACATTTCCACAACATAAATGAGTGTCGTCGCCTGAAGAACTTGATTGAGGAGTTGATTCGGGAAAACAAGCTTCAGAAGTATGCGAGGAAACTACCAAATCTGACCAACCCATAGCGCCCCAAGCTCCTAGAGACCAAGGGAATCAGCAAAGAGGGTCAGAGACTCATCATTGGAACGATATTCGGAGGTCCCCATCCCATGCATTAGAGTTGGGGAGAAATTGAGCAGTATGCGACCTTATTAAAGCACGCTCCGAAAGATGCGTGCTTTGCGATCAAAGTTGGAACCCCTGCTAACCAGTAGAGAACCCTAAATGACGACATACTATTCCGGAATCGAGACACAGAAGGAATAGAAGCTCCAACTCTCGACCCATGGTCGTGACAGTGGGAATCAGACCTGCCATGATCTGACGAGTATTGGTAGACAACGGTAGTTCTATGAATATCCTTTTTATACTCACCTTTAATCAGATAAAGATTAGTATGAAAGTGCCAAACAAAGATTCAAAGATTCACTGGTGAACCGAAACAACCTATCAGAACGATTGATTTGCCCGTAGAACTTGAAGAAGGCGACCAAAGAGTCACCCTCATCCAAACCTTTGTGATCGTAGATGAAATTTCTACCTACAATGCCTTCCTGGGGCAACCCCCTTGGCAGATTTTAGGATTGCTTTAGCTCAATGGTGTCTAACTATGAAATTTTTGATGGAAAATAGAGTCGGGGTGATCAAGGGAGACCAAAGTGCCGCTAGAGAATGTTATATCGTAGAACTACACGGGTCTAAAAGAAAAGAAAAGGGGAAGAATATGGGGAGAACTATCCACATTCTTAAAACTGCCGAATAGCAACTACAGATCCGCCCTTGGCTTGGGGACAATAGCCGATTTAATAAGGCTTTAGACCCAAGAAAGAAGAGTTCAGGGAAGGAACGGGCAGCGCCGGCTGAATTGACGGTGTTTGTCCCAGTTGATATGGATGACCCAACATGAGTCTTTAAAATTGGATCGCATCTTGGAAACAGGATGCGATTGGAACTCATCAAATTTCTTTGCTCCAATCTGGATGTATTCGCTTGGACGCATTCCGATATGTGCAGGGGATCGTCGGAGATAGCCTGTCACGCACTTCACATTGTTCCCAAGTATACGATGGTGAAGCAGAAAAGGCGCTGCCTAGGGCCCGAGCGATCCAAAACGTTAAGAGAAGAAGTGACCAAGTTGATGGCGAATGGTTTTATCCATGATGCAACCTACCCTGAATGGGTATCTAACCCGATTTTGTTCAAGAAGTCCAATGGGAAATGGCGAACTTGTATCGACTACTCGGATCTAAAGAAAGCTTGCCTAAAAGACAGCTTTACTCTTCCCAGAATCGATCATCTTGTGGACGGGACAGCTGGACATGAATTTCTATTGTTTATGGATGCATACTCGAGATACAATCAGATTATGAAGCACGAGCCCAATCAAGAAAATACCAGCTTCATTACTGATCTGGGACTATATTGCTACAAAGTGATGCCATTTGGCTTAAAAATGCTGGGGCAACTTACCAACGACTAGTGAACGCCATGTTTAAACATCAGATTGTGAAGACAATAGAAGTTTATGTAGATGATATATTGGTTAAATCATGCATAGCTGCAAATCACTTGGACAACCTCGTCGAAATGTTCGAAATACTCCGCAAATATGGAATGAAGCTCAATCCATTTAAGTGTCATTTTGGGGTAGCCTCTGGAAAGTTCTTGGGATTCATCATAAGCGCTAGAGGCATCGAAGCAAATCCCGAGCAAAAACCACTTTGTGAGAAGTCGAAGCCCCAAGGAATATGAAAGAGTTACAAAACCTGAATGGAAAGGTTGCAGCACTGAGTCGATTTATCTCAAAAGCAACTGATGAATGTATACCGTTCTTTAACGTGATAAAGAAGGGAAAGAAGAACTTCGAATGGAATCAAGCTTGTCAAATTACATTCGAAGAGCTGCTGCGACATATGGAAACCCCGCTAATCCTGTCCAAGCCAGTAGATGGAGAAGATTTGTACATCTACTTAGCAGTCTCGCCACATGCATTGAGTGCTGCACTCATACGAAAAGAAGCTAAGATCCAGCGACCCATATATTACATCAGTAAACGGTTCACTGGGGCAGAAAAGGACTATCTAAAATTGGAAAAACTACCATATTGCCTCTTGATCGCATCCAGAAAGTTACGACGGTACTTCCAGGCACACCTGATCAGAGTGCTGACAAATCAACCCTTGAAGCAAGTGTTTTACCAATTAACTCCTGGACTTGTTCGACCAAACCATACCAAGGGGCAAACCCTTGCAAAGAAAGTTCTCTGGTATGGGTACTTTTGGCCAACAGTAAACTGAGACGTAGCAGATTACGCCAGACTGTGTTATCAATGCCAAAGATTCAGCAAGATCAAAAGAACCCCCTCGATAGAGCTAACATAGATGGTCAGCCCATGGCCGTTCGCAATCTGGGGAATCGATTTGATTTGCATATTACCAATAGCTAAAGGAGGAGCCAAATATGCTATCGTTGTCGTTGACTATTTCACCAAATGGGCCGAAGCAGGACCGCCGGCCACTATTACCACAAAGAAAGTCATTAACTTTGTTACTAAAAATATTATTTGCACATTTGGGGTGCCACAGAAAATCTTCATGGATAACAGGACTCAATTCGAAAGCGTTGAGTTCAAAAACTTTAGCAAACTCTTTCGAATCGAGAAAAGCATTTTCGATGTTGCATATCCGTAGGAAAATGGACAAGTGGAAGCAGTAAATAAGATCATCAAGCCCACCATCAAAAAAAGGCTAACTAAAGCAAAAGGAGGGTCGATGAACTTCCACTCACACTATGGGCCTACAGGACAACGCACAAATCTGCAACTGGGCACTCTTCGTTCGCCCTAGCATATGGTTCAGAAGCAATGATCCCGGTTGAGCTAAAAGTCCCTTCTCATCGAAGGCAAACCGTCGATCAAAGGCAGAATGAACAACTCCTACTCGAGTCACTCGATATGGTTGATGAGAAAAGAGAGAAGCCGAATTAAGGACTGTCGCTCTTTAAAAAAGGGTCGCACTATACTTCAACTCCAAAGTTCATAACCGCACCTTCAAGGTGGGAGAACTTGTTCTCAAGAGGGTCTACCCTATACCGTGAGCCTTCGGACCAAACTGGAAGAGACCCTATGTGATCGGTCAGAAGCTATGGGATGTCACATTCAAGCTAATAAATATTGATGGAGTCCAAGTTCCCCGAGCATGGAACAGTGAATCACTGCGTCCTTACTTTATCTAAGACTATCTTATGTATTTCCTATTTCCAGCAAATAAGTCACCCCAGAATACCAGAGGCATTGTAATAGGCAGAACTTGCCCAGCTTTCATTAATAAATTGATTTGCTTTCTGGACCAATAAAACTGTATTCACAAAAGTAACCTGCCAAGTCGACGGGGTCAAATCAACTCAAAACTATTCGATGGCTGCTTGAGATAGTGGAACCATGCTCAAGTATGCCCTATCTACCTACCGAGTCGACGTAAGCAAATCGACTCAAACCATTTGATCGATGGAACTCGATCCCTGTTTTCTAAGAACCCGTGTTGCTCCGGCAACAGTGGGAGGGAACCAATCAAAGCCGCACACCTCCATAAGCGGCGCATTGCTTCCTGAGTTGTGGAACCATGCTCTTGAAACATGAACTCCCTACGTTGCCCGAAGATTGGTAATGTCAGGAGATTCCAAACCGTTCCGGATCGACGGGTTATATCGATCCCAAAAGCCGCGCACACTCCCAAATGTCGTTCATCTCATAAGCCCCGCATTTCATACGTCGCACACACTCTTAAGTACCGGCATTGTCCCGGTAGTGCCGGAAAACTCGTCTATTGCAGGACTAACAAGAATCAATCTACTCCCACTATCAGGAGTAATGGGTATGAATCTAGCAATGACAAACGACTATGAACTGACAAAAAATTCCGATTGTTGACCAACAAAATCTCTAGAATAGAGATGCTCAAATTGCAAGTTCCTAAAGATAGGAACTGAAAAATAGACTCGGTTACAAACTTCCGAAGAATAACACGGATCAACCGGTCATTCGTCAAGGGTTTGAAGTAAACAGCCCCGTGAACTGGGGAAACACACACCGATACTCAAAAACAAGAAACCAAGTACTTCACAGCTCTGTTACTCCAAACAAAGAGTTTTGGCAATAATTACAGGACCAGATAAAATGGCAGTAAATAAAATTGGCATAAGTGCGTGAAACGTAGAAAAGTAGACAGATAAAGTTACAATCAGAATGTCAACATTGTATTACTTATAGCATTTTCTATAGAAAGTCAAAATATGGGGGCCATACCCATACAATATCGACCAACAAAAAACGAAAATACAGATGCTACAGCAATCAAAACAATAAGTACAGACTCTGCACTTGTACAAAACACATATCAAACAAAACAGAATGTCCCAAAATCTGGCTCCACTGTTACTTGAACCAGTTAATGCTTCTTTCCACCACTCCCATTCCCACCTTTAGTCGGAAGTTTCTTCTTACTCTCAAAATCCCTGCCAGGAGTAGTGTTGCTGCCTGAAATATCAACTATCTCCTCCGTGCATGCATCTCCTCTCTGTTCTTTGACCTTCTTGGAAGACTCCCCCTTGGTCCTACGCTTCCAGGACTTGCGGGAGCTCCTTGAAGATTTTCCCTCCTCGATCTTTTCCTTCTTAACGGCCACCATCTGCTGTTTAAATTTATTTAGTTAGCCAATTTGGTCTTCCTGATATTAAGCTTCAACTGCCGTGAAATCACCCTCCAAAGATATGGAAGGGTCGTTAGACCGTGCAGTGCAGCAATCTTCTCGGATTCTGGCCCTAGTTGTGAGCCAGACACAGGTGCAGCAATCGAAGCGGCTACGGAAACAAGCGTCAAGGCAGTTGAAATAGCAGCAAGCCCAGGGATCGAAGAAATCGGTAGGTCGGTTAGTAAAGAAGACAGACCTATAAGATCAAAAATGAAAGCATTCAGTTCGTCTTGTTCTTGCGGCGTGAACTGAAAATTCTCAAACTCGAGGGAAACAAGAAGGTTACCTGCATCATAAGAATGGCTGAGAATTTCAATCTCATGCTCCCCACCTTCTCCTTCTTTGGATGGCTGCACGATTTTTAGAGATAGGCATCCTCCAACTCTTGCTCGGTGTATACATCCCCGTTCTCTTGGAAATGGGCCAGAACTTCTTCCCAAACCACAACAAGAGTATGCGGGAATTTAGGGCCCAGATAGCTGAGGCTCCCCTGATGCGGCAAGGAGTTAGCATAGAAATTTAAGATGGTGTCATCCATCTTCTCCATCTTCATTTCAAAAGTATCCTGCAACTCTAAGTAGTCCCCTGTTACAGGGCCTTCTCAACTTCAACTCGGGTCTTTTTAGCGTTAAGCTGCACAACTCACTCCTAGAGTGAAGCAATCATTTGAGTCTGATCAGAAACGGTCTTGTCATAGGATTCCACAGTTCCCGCGTAATCAGCAATTATCCTTCTATAGGCTTCAGCAACTTTGTTATGATCAGCGATATTTTTCTTTTGAGCTTCAATGATCATGTTGTGGGCTTCAAGCTCCTCTTTAAGCTTAACCTCATCCGCATAGGCCTTCTTGATTTCGTCTCGGAATACGATCTCTATTTTGTGTGGGCCTCTTTCAGTTCCGTCAGCAAGCTGGCGTTGCTCTTACTCTCTCGGAGTGCAGCATCTCCTTCCTTTGTTAATCGCTCGATTCTAGCATCACGTTCCACTAATGCCCTCTCATAATCATCCTTTTCTGATTCAAAGGAAAGGATCTCTTGATAATTGTTGTGGTTCATGTCTGCCAGTTGCTTACATAACTTTTCCAATCCTTTAGCTTGATCCAAATCTTTTTGAATCGCCTGGAGATGGGGCATATAGGAATCTTTATGGATTGGGCGCAAGTCATGGGCAAACTTAACTCCCTTTAGAAACCACCCGGGGAGCGCAGCTTCGAGTCTAGGGGGACCGAACAGAAGAATATAAACCGGCCTCCTACGAGGAGGTGAAGAACCAGAAGCGGGCACCACATGAATCGACGAAGCTTGTGATGAAGGTGAAACCTAAACAGTGGAAGCCAGAACTTCAATTCCAGCAGATATTGGGGCCAGGGCAAAAGCTTGGTGCTAAGAGGAATGAGAACTGCGATCTATCTTTGGCTTCTTGGGCGGTTCATCTCGATCGTCAGGAGTTTTTCTCTTCTCATAACCACTCTTGTAAACTCTAGCCCGCTCTCTGTTGTCCCGACGACGTACTTCGGCTTCCAACTCTTTCCGCCTTCTCCACTCTTCCTCGGTTTCATGAGGCTGATGACAGCTTGAAGATCGTCTTAACCAACGTTGCAAATTAGTGAATTGTTCAAGATCCTCGTAAGCTCCATGGCCTCTCATAGTACCGGATATAAAACATAAATAAAGAGCGTTAGTGACCAAAAATGGACCTAAATAATGCATGTGTAAGTAAACGTGACCCTAGTGAAATGTATAACATGTCATAGGCACCCTAAAAGGACGTCACAAGCCGGATCGGGAAGCCACCTTGGTAGAAATCGGGCTGACTCTAGACATAATATGACCCGAACGAGGAGACGATCCCTTGAATTTGAAATCTGCTCCCATGAGTTCATCGATATCTAAGTAAACATTGCTTAAATCCCCAAAGTCAATACCAGTTTCCTTAAGTGGAGAATCCTGAAGTCGCTCGGCTGCTGGTGGAGCATTTTTATCACAAATCTCTCGGGGGGCGAATCCGGGAGAATGGGACTCATCCTCGGAGTTTCATCACACGATTCGAAGTTTCCATCGCCGGAACTTGCATTAAATTCATCATCGTTAGAGGAGGAATCATAATTGCTGCTGCCCTCAGTTTCACCCTCCTCCTTTTCTGTTGTCACCGCAGCCTTGCCCTCACGCTGCTTGAATTCTTCTTCCTACTCCCCCGGAATCGGGGACATCCTGGGCGGGTAGCTGGCTTCAGTCATAACACCCCTTCCTTCATGAACTTCTTTGGTCGACCCACTAGATGGACCTTCTCCTTCTGGAAGATCGCCCTCTTCGGAGCCACGTGATAAAGAAGTGGAGCATGTTCAAATTCTGGAAGGGGAAGGAGATGGAAGTTCAACAGCCATGGTAGACCTTTCGGGAAGCAACGACCCATATCGAAGAAAATTCTCGTCCGTTAGCAAAAACTTGACCGATCTCTCTTTGCACTACAAGAAAAGTAGATTTTTATAACGTCAATAGATAACGCTTTATTCCATACCGTTATCATTTATTTTAGTTTGTTTAAGTTATATCTTAATTTGTTTCATTTAAGGGAGAACTGGATACGTAACGCATTCAGGCGGGCTTTTATTTTCGTGGCCGCCAATTCCCTAATTTTTTTTACTACTTTCCTCTTCCTCGGATTATCCCCTCTAATTCAAGCCTTCACTCATACCTCCTTCTCAATGCTCTCGCCCATACCACCTCCTCAATGCCAAACGATGTTGACCTCATTTTGGTTGTCGTTGACCTCCGACCCAAATTATGTGCCCTGATCCTAAGTTGTTGGTATCCTGTAACTCATACAAGGTGAATCAGTCTTATAATACTCGTTGAATTCAGAGTAGATTTTAGAAAATATAATAAATGGGTGAAGAAATTATGGTTCGCACTTCTTGTCCTCGGTGTGAAGTAGCAGGAGCAACCAAACAAGGTACAATCTTTAGATGTTTTTGATTTCCCTTTCTTATTGTCTAATTGTTTATTTTTTGTCAATTTTAATAGAATTTAGTGGACTTATTATCATTTGTCAAAAGAGGCTCACCAACCATTTGGTTCTGTATATACTAATTAGAGTTTATTGTTCTTTTCCCCCCATGTATCACATCTTGAAGTTTGTGGAACAATTCATGCCTTGAAAGCTTTTAGTTCATGTTCTGATATCTTGATTTAAGAATTGAGATAAGGCTATCAGTTATCCTATTTAGTAGAAAAAGTAGAACATGTTTTTCGAAAAACTGTACCCAGTTGTTCTCTTTGGCATTTTCATGAATATATTCAAGAAATTCTTTGCATTTTTAAAGCTCAATATGTAAAAGAAATCTATTAAATCTCATTACATACATTAAATGTAGTGGACTCTTAGAAAATAGTGTGAAATTTTAATCTCCTACATCACCGCTGATTCAATGAGACTACATTAACAAAGTTTTCGAGTGACCTTTTTGTTCGCATAATGTTACTATTATTGATTTTGGTATATATTTGTCAAGTCAACTTTTTACCACATGTTGTCTTGATGAATGTTATGCCCATGGGTATAGTTGCCTTACTACATTTCATTCTAAGTACCTTTTGAAGGTTTTTTGGGGTTAATTCAGTATATGCTGTAAATGGAGTTGTTTTTTTTCCAAAAAAAGAAACTTATTACGATTATCTTAATTGAACCCACATGTAGGTTTTCTCTGCATTTGGATTTGTTCACAAAATTGCTACTTTCGAAATGGCTGTAGGGTTTCAGGTTATTCGGTTTTTTTGGTTGTAGAGAATTAAATTGATTATGGAAAGATCTAAAATGACTAAATATTTTTGTACAATGTTATATAGGCATTAATTCAGTTCATAGATGTAGAGACAGCAGTGTCAGAAAGAATTGCCTTGGATGGAAGAAGTATTCCGAGGTCACTTTCGTGTCTGCCTTTTGAAACTGATAAAACTAACTTTGTTTTGAAATGATATTGTATTCTTAACCTTGATTCTATTAATTAGGTACTTACTTCCAGAACATTTAACTAAGTGTCATTTGCGAATTTCTTATTCAGCTCACACTAATTTAAACATAAAGTTCCAGTCACATCGTAGCAAGTAAACATTTTGGCCAATGCTCCCGATAATGGTAAAATACACATATGCCAAATAACACAGATTGATTACTTTTGATAATGGTAAACATTCAGATATACACTTTGAGCATTCAATTGTTAGCTCTTGCACTTTTCCCCTTTGAGGCATTATTAGCATCAAGCCAGGCCGAGTTCGTTGTTTGGTCACGTTTTCTTAATCAAGTTAACAAAGTTAAATGATGAATGAATACAATATGTGCTAATAACAACAACGATGATAATGACAGTCATAACAGTATTAATAACAGTAAACAAACCATGTTTATATAAATTAACCAAGTTTCATAACAAATAACTATGTTTAGAAGAATAATAAGTTATAATGTATTTATCGACTTAACTAAGTTTTATAAAAATTAACTAAGTTTATAATAATAGTAACAATAATAATAAATAATTAACTATAAAGTTTATAAAAATTAACTAAGTTAATAATAATAACAAACTATATAATATTAACCAAATTAACTAAGTTTTATGAAAATTAGCTAAATTTATATAATAATATTAATAATAAATCATAAAATATTAACCAAGTTAACTAAATCCCTCGGGATTTCACCGAGCCCTAGATCTGCTCCATTAATTCTATATCTCCTCCTCATAATTGGTCTCTTGCTGGTTAAAATTAGGAAACACAAACGCAATTTCTTTCTTTCTTTTTCAATTTGGATTTTGGACTAATTTACAATGATGAGTATATAGAGCTTTCATTATTCCTATTTAACTCAATTAGATTTGACTTTTTATTTCTAGATTTTATCATTTTACCGAATAAATTCATATTAAATTATGCAATTGAACTATGGATCTTTCAGTTCAAATAATTGAGATGTATTTTTCTTACATTCTCGTTATTTATCCGTTTTACATTTTGGGAAATATGATTTAATCTGCTAATATTTTTTTGAAAACATTTGCTATTCCTTTCCATTGGCAAGGCAACTTGTAGGCCTGTTGCTTAACAGATGCCATTTGCAGCTATTTAAAAACTAGAACTTGGAATATAAGTCAACCGGTCTCGATTATTTGAATTTCAAAACTACCCTTGCATCACATGTTTTAAATTTAAACCATCTTTAATGCTTTGGTCCTTTCAAAAAGCATAATCCACAAGTAATTGTCATTGCCAATATACTGTGATTTGATGGTTTATGAAGAACTCAATGTGCTAAATTAGGGTTTAGCTGTAGCACTTACGACAAATGAATAATTCCAAACCACTTCTAATTTATTTTTATAATTTATGTTTTTGGATCTCTTGATTATACTTTTTAATCAACAGTTTACATAATCAAATGTCAATTGCGAGGCAGCTTGAACGCCTGTATGTAGCGTGTACCTATTGCAGCCACTGAATAACTAAAAACTGGAATTTCAGCCAATCAAAGGTGACTGGTCAAAATTATGGAAACTGCTCTTGTGTTCCTTATTTTAATAGGCATGAGAGGGAAGGAGGGAGGGGCGGTAGAAAAAAGTGAAGTAAAAAGAAAAGAAGGGACCATGAGGTGCCAAAATGCACATTCCACAAGTAAGGTTTACAAGTTGTTTGCAATCAAAAGTTTGATTTCTTCATGATTATATTTTCTTCAATTTGAATGTTTACACAGTTCCTTTTAAAAGATCATACACCAACATTCTCTGTAGCAGCTTGTTTTTTCCTTCATTGTCAACCTACGTTACTTTACACACACGCTTAAGCGCGCGTGCACACACAGAGATATGTATGTATGTGTGTGTATAACTTTTTGATTAAAATTATGTTACTGTTTTCATTTATTTTCTCAGTTTTAGTAAAATGAGGCGGTGATGAATTTTGTGACTACCCATGAAGGGCTAACATAATTAATAATTGTAGTGATTACAATTGTAATTAACATCATTATCAATGATAATCGTGTTAATGAATGCTCCTAGGGCACATATTAAATTACCATTGAGAGGAAACCTTCTTCAACCATTGACCAATTTTGTGATTAAAATTCTGTAACTTTACTTCTGTTACTTCCAGTATAATGAGGCAACGATGATTTGTATATGGAATGTTGGATTACTTTATGGAGTATCCTTCGGTTTCTATTTTGTTTTGGGAAAGGTTTCTGTTTTTGTATGGTTTATTATTATTATTATTATTATTATTATTCTTGTTGTTGCTGAAGCCGCCGCCGCCGCCGTCGTTATTATTATTTGAGATTTGAGATATTTGACATTTGAGATTTTTGGGAAACTTCCCTTGAAACCCCTCATATCTATTGAAAATACTTCCCAAGTCCATTAAAATGGCGAGGCAGTTTGGTGGTCTTCTATGTAGAAGGTACCAAGTGCAGCCATTTAATAACAGGAACCCGTAGTTTCAATCAACCAACGGTGACTGGTTGTAATCCCGGCACTATAAGTTAAAAATTTTATGAAGTGTTAAATGTGGTATACTGGGGGTTTAGGTGGAGCATTTATGACGAACCAACAAATCTGAGCCTCTTTTTATTTATTATTTACATGCATTTGGGTTACTTGACTATATTATAGTTGTTTAATTTGTGCCATACCTTTAGGATACAACCATGTATATGTAGCATTGTCCTTTTATTTGTTATTTGTTTGAGAATAGGCTTTACCATGCACAAACTAATTACAAGAAGCTCTGCGCAATTTTCCCAGAAAACTGGTTGATTCGTAGAGGGAGAGACCTCTGACCCATTTTAAGGTGTATATGGTCAATCTTGGACCTTAAATGTAATTTATTTTCTTCAGTTTTGGTATTAATACAACTGTTTATTTACAATTGATCTACTTAGCATTCAATGTTATTTAAGTTCATCCTTTTTAGCAATTATAAGAGGATAAATAATTATTTCTATAATATATTATCTATATAAAAGCAAAAAAAATTCAATAAAATTTGAAGTTTTTTATTTGTTTGGTATCAAATTTTAGTGCTTAGCTAATTTAGTATTAACTAAAATTTTAGGTTTTTAAATGAATGAGGTCTTCAACATCAACCACTCAATATTTGGATTCATTGAAAACAAGTTTAGAACAAATTCAAAATTTTGCATGTCATAATGGTGCATCTTCCGCGGTTTTTCTTTTTAATAATCATACTATGTTTGGAAAGTGAATGAGGATGACCGACAACGATCTAGGTATATAGGATTATCCACTGTAATTAATACATCATGCTGTGTATTCATATTGTAATAGTCCCTACTATATGTATCCACGCTTTATGATGTTATTTATTATTACATTAAAAAGTGTAGTATATCTTCTCACCATGGATTTCTATTAGGTTGAGTATTTTTACAGTAGAATTATGGTAGTGTGTTCTTCTTTACTTATAACTTTTCATTTTGTGCATGAGTGAACTATAAAACCAAGATTTGATGTATTTTTTGTCATTCTAATTAAAATCAGCTGATATAAATTTTGTCCTAAATCTCAATTTATAAATGTCAACTACATTGCAATTTATAAAGGTTGGCTACAGTACAAATTACAAAGGCTCACTCATTATATTTGATAAAAGGCCATGCTTGCATGTTAACAAATATGAACTATGAATGCACAAGTCCGTCATGTACTTTGGTTGATCTAAAAATTTGTAAGGAGAAGTTATGTTCAAGTTGAAGGTTGATGTGCTGTGAAAATTGATTATGTTGATGGTTTAGTTAAATTTTCTAGTCATTTGAGTGTCTCTTTGTAATTAAGCGGCCTCAGGTTAAATAAGCTTGATCATGGAATCTTGATTAAATCTGAAATAATTTTAGAATAAATCGATAGAACTATGCCATTGTAAGTTCACTTAGCTATTTATAATCTAATATGCCACTTTTTAGCTGACAATGTTTCTTTTTCTTATTTATCTCCTAATATAGAAGGTTATATTTTTTTTCATTTAACAGCTGACCAAAAATAACCAAAGTTTCATTTTCTTATAGCGGGGAAAAAATTAGCAGAATATAAAGGGGAGCTGTATGAAGAAACTATGGCAATAAAGTTGGTATTGACCGTCTGAACACTAAGTACATAGTCAACCTCCTTATGTATGTTTTTTTCGGTGACTGACTATAGGTAATCATTTTTTTTCTATACTTAATGTCACAAGAACCATGGATACATTTCATCCTGAAGTAATGAAATATTTGTACTTTGCTTCACGATACCAATAATGTTTTTACTACTTCACTATTTTCGCATAAAGGTATTAAACCTTTTATCTCTATAATAAACAATTCTTGGCACTAGTTAGTATTTAATATATATACTAAGTAACAGAAAAAAAATATAAAGCATGAATTTAATACTGATATAATTCATACTATAATAAACCTGTTATCTCAATTTATTTATACAAGAAAAGAATCACAGGTCCCTGTTTTTGATGTTGTTATAAGAAAAGTCCCTGTAGATATGAATATGTAAATTTAGTCCCTATTTATTGAAAATTAGAAAACGCAAGGTGTTTTGCACTTTTCTGACAGAATATGCAAGCTAAGTTGCAACTTTTTGACTTTGAATTTTTTTTTTGAAAATTTTAAATTTTTTGAAATTTTTGAAAACCGCAAGTTAACTTGCGCTTTCTATCAGAAAAGCGCAAGCTGGTTTGCGCTTTTATTTTGAATTTTTTTTGAAATTTTTGAAAAATGCAAGTTAACTTGCGCTTTCCATCAGCTTTCTGATTTTGAAATTTTCAAAATTTTCAAAAATTTTGAAATTTTTGAAAAGCGCAAGTTAACTTGCACTTTTTATCAAAAAAAGCGCAAGCTAGTTTGCGTTATTTTTATTTTGAAATTTTCAAAAAAATTTAAATTTTTGAAAAGCGCAAGTTAACTTGCACTTTCTATAACGAAAGCGCAAGATAGTTTGCTCTTTCTTATTTAAAAAAAAGACTTAATTTACATACTCATTATTATAGGGACTTTTCTTACAACAACATCAAAAATAGAGACCTTCAGTGCAAAGCCCCTTATTTATAAGCTCGTTGTATTTATTATCTTTGTAGTAAACCAGAGTAGTGTAAAATATTCTTTGCAGCGGTTACTTAACATTTATTATATACGAAGTAACAAAAACAATCTAAATATGAATAATAAATACAAGGAACTTATATAAAAAGTAGTAAAGATAAAATATATAGCAATAAAATGTAATAATTCATGCTTGGCAACGAGTAGTATTTATTATATAAAGTATATATAAGAAACCTTTTACTATTGACACTGCATATTTATCAAAGGTAAAGTGGTAAACACAGATCTGGAGAAGTAATTTTGGATCAGGTTTGGTAACCTATTGTTATCCCATTTTTGGTCAAAACTGGAATATTAGTGTTGGGTGCGTTTCCTCCATGACCAAACCAAGTTGAAGAAACCAGCAAGCGTATATAAGTCTGGGATTTCACTCATGATTCAAGGGTATAAGGTTCATTCGGCAACCAGAGTACAAGTTCATTCGACACCCAGAGTACACGTTCGTTCGGCTATTCAAATCTCAAGACCAGCCCTGCCGAACCAAGAGCACTCCCCTGCCTGCCGAACCAACACATTTTCCATCTCCTACCGGACCGGGGCCTCGCCAACAACTACCGGACCAAACAACACCGAACCAACTGCTTCACACCCCTATGCCGAACCAACCTATCACCGGACCACATCCCTACCGAACCCCAACCTTCTCCAAGCACGGCCGAACCAAAGCTTCGCCGAACCGGAACGCTGCCAGGCCAGATTGCTTCAGCCCAGGCCCACCAGCAGCTATATACATCCAAGACCCCTGCCCCCAACCTCACTCTATAAATAGAGGGGCAGGGGTACAACAATGAGGGACAAGTTTGAGAGATCAAGCACGGAAAGAACTTTCAAACAACTTTCTTTTACTTGTATCAAAGCTTTGTACTTATAATCTGAAGAAGAGAAGAGAAATAACATATACAGTGGACGTAGGCACATTCTGGCTGAACCACTATAAATCTGCGTGTCTTTTTACAGTTTAGCCCCTTCTTTTCATTTATTTGCATAAATCTCCAAAATCACTAAGAACAACATAAGATCTACTAAATCATACAACTTTGAGGTGTTTGTCCATTTTTTGTGCAAACATTTTTGGTGCTTTCACTGAGAATTGAACTCAGGGATTCTACCGCTTGGAAGCTGAATTTGAAAGTCTAAAGATTCAGATTGGGAGAATCATGGCAAGACAATCAAGCAGAAGGCCGAGGCCAGAGCAAAGTCAACAGGAAGGGAGTCAAGAGGCTTCCTCAGGAGCAAACCAAGCTTCAGTCTTCATCACCAGGGATGAGATGGAGGCCATGATGAGAAGACAAGAAGAGATGATCCAGAACTTGCTTCAACAGATTGGGCAACTTGGAGCACGGAACCAAGGCGCAACTGGAGTTCAGAACGGAGCAGGACCATCTGGCGTAGCACCAGAGCTAGGGAGCACACACGCAGAACATGTTGATCCAATCCCGACAAGAGAGACGGGGGCATCCGAACAACCTGGTAACAATAGAAGAATGAACGCTCCGCCAGAGGGGCATACACCTGAAAGCTCCCACGGACTCAGGGGGCAGGTCGAAGGCAGTGAACGAGGACTACAACGTGGAGATAGTGACAGACTGGCGGAGATGGTCAGACGAGCCATGAGAGGCGGACTAGTGAATAGAGACCTGGAGGATGTGAATAGGAGTCCTTTTACCACAACAATCAGGCGAGCTAGGAACCCACCAGATTTTAAGCTACCATCATTGGATATGTATAATGGAAGGACAGACCCCACGGTTCATCTGACAAAATATATAAGGCATATGGAAGTGCTGGGGGCATCAGAGGAGGTTATGGCCCGGTGCTTTCCATTGTACTTGGCAGATATTGCGGCGTTGTGGTTCAGACAACTGGAAAGCGGCTCCATAGGAACGTGGGCAGATTTAACTGAGAGATTCATGAGGCAATTCAGGGTTCATATTGCAAGACCCAAGAATGTGATGACTTTGGCAACCTTGAAGCAGAAAACTGGAGAGACTTTGAGGAGTTTTCTAACACGATTTAATGCGGCAGCAGCATCAGTGGATCGACCAGATCCATCTATGGTCATGATGGCGGCTGTATCTGGAATAGCTGATAGTACGGAGTTCAAGAATTCGTTAACTAAAGATCCGCCTATGAATCTGGGAGAGTTCTATCATGAGGCTGAAAAGTTTCTGCGTTTGGAAGATGCTAGTGCAGAAAGAGAGGAAGAAGTTGACGTTTACGCAATCAAGAGCGGAAACCCACCTGGAAGGGGTGCGGAGACTGGTAAAGGAAAGAGAAAGGCTGAGGATAATGATGACAGGTCAAAGCGGCCACGGAAAGAGTTGCGATTCACCACTTACTCCGAGCTGAATGAGAGTTTGGAGCGAATCTATCAAGATACAAGAGAGCAGGTTCCCTACCGTAGGCCAATGCGAAGGGATCCGACTATTAACGAAAGGAAATCAGACAGATACTGCTTGTTCCACGACCTGAATGGTCATCATACCAACGATTGCAGGCATCTGAAAGATGAGGTGGAGGAGCATATTCGGAATGGTTTGCTATCACAATATGTGAGAAGGAGGGCCACAACGGTGGGACAAGAACGACCACCGCCCGCACCAACTGAAGACGGCTCAGGATCGAGACGTCATCTTATTATCCATTGATCGAGATAATGACGGACGAGCAGCTAAATCCACACCGACACGGTTAAATTGTTTACACATGTACAGGACCACGAACGATCCTCAGGCATGCTCTGATACAACTATAAACCACATCGATGTAGGCGATTGCACTCCGACGTCACTGCTTTGCTTTTGTTCTTTACTTCTTAAATTTGGATTTGACTTTGCTGGACATTTCTATTTTAAATTTCATCAGTTGAATGGATATTTGGTTTTGATAATTCTAAAATGGCTAAGCTACTTACACATGTACGGGATCGCGAACGATCCCTAGGCATGCTCTGAGATAGTGGTAAACCGCCACAACAGACAATCCAGAAACTCACCCGAACGTGAATCTGGTTTGGATGGTATTAAGTCCCCCCGGGCACACATCAACTCGCCTCGAACGGCACCCCGACCGCGAACGGTCACAACTCGCCTCGAACGGCACCCCGACTGCGAACGGTCACAACTCGCCTCGAACGGCACCCGACCTCGAACGGTCACAATTCGCCGCGAACGGCACCCGACTTCGAACAGTCACAAACTCGCCTCGAACGGCACAACTCATCTCGCCACAAGTGGCTCGATCGCGAACGGTCGCCATTTGAGGTCCACCCCCTGACCGCCAACAGTCGCACCTTACCACGAATGGCTCGATCTCGAACGATCGCCATTCGAAGTAAGGCGCTTGACCGCGAACGGTCACATTTCACCCCAAGTGGCTTGATCATGAAGAACTTTCAAACAACTTTCTTTTACTTGTATCAAAGCTTTGTACTTATAATCTGAAGAAGAGAAGAGAAATAACATATACAGTGGACGTAGGCACATTCTGGCTGAACCACTATAAATCTGCATGTCTTTTTACAGTTTAGCCCCTGCTTTTCATATATTTGCATAAATCTCCAAAATCACTAAGAACAACATAAGATCTACTAAATCATACAACTTTGAGGTGTTTGTCCATTTTTTGTGCAAACATTTTTATGGACAAACACCTATAAAATACAAGTAAGCTAATTTAGGACCATTACTAATCTTGCGCTTTTATTGCAGCATGGCATCTAATTTGCTTCTGCTGAAAATCACAAGTAATACTAATTTAGGATCAGGTTTGGTAACCTATAAATACCATTAATGCTAATTTAGGACCATTTACTACTCTTTCCCTTTTATTGTGGCAGGTCATATGATTTGCTTCTACTATCCGGATTACAACTATTGTCTTACAAAAACAAGGTACGTATACTACTTAAATAATTTCCTTCAGAAATATTTTGTAACTTCGTATTTAAGTGTAGAAAAAAGGATAATTTTTTTTCTGAATTATTTTGATTCACGTTCAATATGATGGTTACCGCTAAATAATTGTTAACCCAATTACATGTTGCTCAATAAGGTGAGGCATAAAATATTAGATTAACCTGAAATATATTTAGGCAAATGAATAAACAATAATTTTAAAAGGGAATCTCTAATAACTCAAGGAATACACTAGTTGATTATTTTTCTTCCTTCGGGAGGTATGGTTGCTATTATTAATCAGCTGTCTAGCTCTGCTCTATCATATCTTCCACTTTCAGTTGTATCCACTCTTGTTTTCATTGTACATCCGAGCAGCCTCTGAGTCTGCTAACGAGTTAAGGTTCAGATCATGAAGGTTAGACTGAATGAATGTGAGCAAGCTGCAACATCATAAACTGGACCCCATTGGTTGTGTAGTATATCCAAGCATATGCTTCAATCTATATCCCATGGATTATCATTAGGCCCAAAAATGACAGTGTTCCAAAGCATAATATTACTGTCATGATGCGTTGCACTTATATATGGCAGCAGGCGGATCGTACTGCAGGCTCATGAAATCCATCAGTAATCTTTTCTTCGCTGGAGTTCGACATTTTCTTTGCTTCTCCTTTTCTTCTTTCCTTTAGCTCCTTTGCTTATTATAGAAAGACAAGTAGAGGTTTGTAGGCCACCGACGTTCATTTTTTTGTATAAATGTTTAGTTTAACTGTAAAAGGTATTGTGCAACTCATTTTCTGACAATTAGTTCATTATCAATTTTCAGCATTGAAAATATGTTGGTGGTACCCTTTAAAATATTTTTTTTCATTGTTGATGTCATAACTTTAATATGGGGAAAATTGTAAATTTTAGGAAGTTGATCTTTTTTTCCATTCCATTTTACTTTAAACTCATAATATTAAAGAAACATAGAAATGACTATATTTTATGGTAATGAACTATAGTATTCTCTTGTATAATTTATTTATATTTCCACTTAAATTTCCTTACTGACGCTAATGCTGATTTATGGTAACCCATAAATACAATCACTGATAATTCAGGATTATTTATTCTTTTTGCCCTTTCATTGCAGCATGCCATCTATTTGGCTTCACTGGCTGGATTAAAAACCTCGTTTTGCAAAACAAGGTACATTTATTGCTTATTAATTTCCCTTGGAAATATATTCTTCCTTTCTAGTTAAATAAAATAGTCAGTGTGGCAAAATGATTATCATGAAATAATACAAGGATAAAAAGTTCTTGCTTGGAAATACATAACTGGAGCTTAGTAGGCCACTGGCCTTTGTATTGTGCAGATAAGAGTATCTGTAAAATCCTTTATACAAAGGCAAAAGTCTATTTAGCACCCGTACCCACCATCCCTACTTTTCAATCTACTACCTCTGTCATTCCACGTCCATCACCTATCACACCCACCATACCTACCTCATCTCATCTTCGTCCTCCAACAGGTAATACCATTCATCCATCCTCTTCTGCCTCCCCTCCTCTGCCAGAAACTACCCAAATGATCAACCCACCTTCACCTCATGTCCATCAACGTGTTCCACCTTCACCGAAACCCCCGTACCCTCCTTCTGCTCCACCTCTATCCAATTCATCCTTTTTAACAGACCCTCCTGCCACTTTTCATCCACTTTTGCCTCATGTTTCTGCTTCAACCACTGTTCCTAACAGTGCTACCACTGCTCCACCATGGATAACTCTGTTCAAATCTAAACCTAGAAATGCAGGAAGATATACACCTTGATCCTTTAAATTATCATATGAAGGATGTCCTCTGCCCATACCCATTGAGGTTCAAACTGAAGGGATTAATTACTGGAAGTAACACTTAGTGGGCTTTTTCTTGAATGAAAAGCTTCCACACATGGCTATAATCAATCACATGCAAAGTGCATTGTGTTTATGTACTTTTAATGTCCCTACTAGATTTAGCATTTCAGAACCGAAATGTAGTTTATAATTGCATTCAAGAAAGCAATGAAAAATTCACCTCTTTTCCCCACTCCATCTTCTCTTCGTGTTTGAGAAAGTAAAGCAAATGTTGTTGCTTAGCCCGAATTTATGGTATTTTCTTCATCATGTTATTATTTAGTTGTGCATGTTTTTTTGCAATTGAAGCACATATATTGATTATTATCGAGTGATTTCTATGAGTAAAGGATTTTTATTGTGCTAATGTAGGAAAAGGTAGTTGATGGATCACTTGAATTCCTCATTCTTGCAAGTGATGCTTTATTGGATGTGGGATCAAATGAGGAATTTTTATAATTATTTTTTACTTTCTACTATTAAGTGCTGCCTAGTACAATCAAATGCTACACTACATCAAAATGAATTTAATTTTGGAAGTTATTGCTGTCCTTGTTTGTGAACTAAGTTTTATAAAAAGTAAATAAGTTAATAAAAATTAACTAAGTTTATAATAATACTAATAATAATAATAATATAATAATAATTAACTAATTTTATAAAAATAACTAAATTTATTTATATAATAATACAATAATAATCACTAATGTTTATGAAAATTAACTAATTTTATAATAATAATACTAACAACAACAACAATCATAAATAACAATAATAAATTAACTATAAGTTTTATAGAAACTAACTTAGCTTATAATATTAATGATGCTAATAAGAATAACAATAAATTATAAAATATTAACTAAGTTAATTAAGTTTTTTAAAAATTAACTAAATTTATACAATCACACAATAATAATTACTAATGTTTATGAAAATTAACTATTTTTGTAATAATAATACTAATAACAACCATAAATAACAATAAATTAACTATAAGTTTTAAAAAAAACTAACTAAGTTTATAGTAATAATGATACTAACAACAATAATAATAAATTATAAAATATTAACTAAGCTAACTAAATTTTCTAAAAATTAACTAAATTTATATAATAATAATAATAATTAACTAAGTTTATAAGAATTAACTAAATTTATATAATAACAACAATTAACTAAGTTTATAAGAATTAACTAAATTTATGTAATAATACAATAACAATAACTAATGTTTATGAAGATTAACTAATTTTACTACTACAACAATGATGAAATAGTAATAAATTAGCTATAAGTTTTATAAAAACTAACTAAGTTTATAATATTAATAATAATAAATTATAAAATATGAACCAAGTTGACTAAGTTTTATAAAAATTAACTAAGTTATATAATAATTATAATAATAATACTAAAATTATAAAAATTAACTTCATTTATTATGTTATATAAAAATTAAATAAGCTTATAAAAATTAACTAAGTTGATAATAATAATAATAATTTAATTAATGTGTATGAAAATTAACTAAGTTTATGATAATAATACTTTATTTTGTATTTATAAAGTGTATCCTATCTTTGGCAGGTATCTGTTTCTCTCGCTGAGATAGGTGAATCACCATATCATCGCAATGAATTGATTGAGCTAGTTTCTTTTACGCAATCTGGAATAATGCAGTTATTTAGTCAGAATCAATTACAGGTACAAAATACACAGATTTGGTTTTGTATTATTTTGTATATAGATGAAGCTTGCTTACAGTTGTATAGACTATAAACCATCATGAGTAATTTTTTATTCTCTTTCAGGAATTTTTATTGTTTGAAAGGGATTGCACTTTGTCTATGATGGAGTTTCAAGAAGATTCTTCCATGGTTGATTCTTGAACAATTTTGGCTAGGCTTACTAGGTAGTCACCCATTCCTTTATTTTTCTGGATGACTTTTTATATATAGTAATTTTGCATAGTAATTTTGCATTTTTTCCCTATTCTGATGCAATTTGCCTCCACACTATCTTCTTTTTGTATCTACATAGCCTGATTATGTAAGAAATTACATAATCTCAAATGTCAGTCTTCTAGCTTTTCATCTATAGGGGAAGGGGTATTATTAACAGTTCACTAAGTTTAGAATAATAATAACAATAACAAATTATAAAGTAATGACCAAGTTAACTAAGTTTTATAAACATTAACTAAGAGTATAATAATAATAATATATTAACCTTAAGTTTTATAAAAATTAACTAAGTTAATAATAATAATAATAGATTATATAATATTAACCAAATTACCTAAGTTTTATAAAAGTTAACTAGACTTATATAATAATATTATCAATATTAATAAATCATAAAATATTAACCAAGTTAACAAAATTTTATAAAAATTAACTATATATATATAAACAACAATAATAAATTAACTAATTTTATAAAATTTAACTTTGTTTATATAAACTAATAAATTATTAACCAAGTTAACTAAGTTTTAAATTTTAACTAAATTTATAAAAATTTAACTAAGATTGATAAATATTAACTAAATTATATAACAATAATAATAGTAATAATTCATCTAATGCTTATGATAAATCTAAATTGATAATATAATAATTTCACTAATGTTTTTAAAAATTAACTATAATAATAATTTTGGTATTTGGACAGGTATATCAACAATCAATTGCGGCGATCTGCAATTTGGATTGGCCAAAATCGAACATATTGGTTCAAGTTTTGGATGATTCAGATGATCCAGCCACACAAATGTTGATTAAAGAGGAGGTTGAGAAATGGAAACAAAATGGCACTCAAATTGTTTATAGACATAGAGTTATTAGAGATGGTTATAAAGCAGGGAATCTAAAGTCAGCTATGCATTGTAATTACGTGAAGAATTATGAATTTGTTGCTATCTTTGATGCAGATTTTCAACCTGCGACTGATTTCTTAAAAAGAACAGTTCCTCATTTCAAGGTTCTAATCATTGCTTTAAAACTGTATTTGAATTTGAAATACATCTTGAAGTTTAAACTTTCAAGGCAATGATGAGTTGGGTCTAGTACAAGCAAGGTGGTCATTTGTGAATAAAGATGAAAACTTGCTAACTAGGCTTCAAAATATTAACCTTTGCTTTCATTTGAAGTTGAGCAACAAGTGAATGGAGTTTTAATTAACTTTTTTGGGTTTAATGAAACTGCTGGAGTCTGTAGAATTAAGGCATTAGAGGGATCGGGTGGTTGGTTAGAGAGAACTACTGTTAAAGATATGGATATTGCAGTTCGAGTTCATTTAAATGGATGGAAGTTTATATATCTAAATGATGTTGAGGTATAAAGCTTTTCTTCAGATGAATTAAAAGTCACTTTATGTGCTTTTATGATATACTGATATTACTTTGTTATTTTAGTGTCAATGTGAGCTGCTAGAATCGTTTGAGGCTTATAGGAAGCAACAACATAGGTGGCATTCGGGACCTATGCAGCTGTTTAGGTTATGCTTGCCTGATATTATCAAATCCAAGGTACATTTTATAAGCTTCTGATATGCCATATTTGCTTTCATACTCGATACATATACAACAGTTGTTTTCTTATATAATTATTTTCAAATTGTTCTAAATTTTCAGGAAGTACTACCAATGACTGATGACATGCATGAAGAAAGGATTTGAGCAGTTCAAGTTCTTAGTAATGCATTTGGTACCTATAGATGTTAACTTTGAATTATGTTGTCTTTTGTTATCATGAATATGTATTGAATTTGGTAACTCATGTATTGAACTTATTTTTTGTTAATTAATACTTTATTTTGTTATCATGGATATGCATTACATTTGCTGATTATTATATTTTTTTTCGTTCATACATTGTTCAAATTGTTATCTATTTAAAGAAGATTCATTTTGATTGTTATTATTAAATGCAATAGTGGGGTGCATCAAATATATAGTAAAATAAAGTATAGCTCCTAAAAAGCATTATAACTATATGACATAAGTGCTATAAAAAGATAATGCAATGTATGCGGTTACTCTCAAAGTATGGCAGCAAATAGGTGTTATTGTATCTACACATTTTATAGCAGTATATATATGCTGTAAATGGATGTAGAATATACTATAAACATGTTGATATATAGCGCAAAATAGGCGCTATAGAATAACTATTTTATAGCGGCTATACTATGCTATGAAATCATGCTCTTTTATAGCGGTTTTTTGTGTGTTATAAATGTGAAGTTCTTTTTTATAACATGTCGATATACAACATTTATCAAACCGTTATAGTTGTATTTAATAGCGGCTACATGCTGCTCTAAAAGACTGTTTTTCTTGTAGTGTTGGCGTCTCCAGCCTTCAAAGTATGGAACATCGGATCGAGTGATGGATCTTTTTCGGCCTCAAAATAACTGCTAGAAGTTTTCAATCTCTCAAAAATCCCATACGTATTAAATCTCAATAAGTAAAAAAGAGGACTTACCTCCCATCATCCAAAGATGATTAAATTCCTCAGGACACCTAACGAAGAAATACTGGGTCTTGAATTGAGACAGGTTGCTTTGAAGCTACAGCACAATATTGCGGTTTCTTTAGGCCTCGATGACGACGAGGGACGAACATTCATCTCTCTTCTTGAATGAGAGAAAATATCTCAACCCATCAAAACTCGGGGCACGATTAAATGCCCACATAAACAAGACGTGAAGGCAGGTCCAGATCGCATACCCATTAGGATGAATCTGAAATGGAGCAATTCCCAAGGTCGAAAGAGTTTCTTTTAAGAAGTAATTGAAGGGGGCACTGCTCCATTTATGCACATATACCGGTAGCAAGTGGTGTACCCCGAAGGCGGCATATGTTCAAACTCATTCTTCGATGAAAGGCACACGTCATCATCCGGAATGCCGTGTTGTAAGCAAATGTTATGCAGAACTTTAGCAGAGATTACGGAGGAAGCAATCTCCAAAGGGTTGAGTAGAACTCTAAAAATTGGAGGAGTCCGGTCTACAACGGGACCAATCAGAACCAATTGATTTTATTCAGCTCGCGCTACTAAAGGAGTATGCGCTACTGAAACTATTTGCGAAGGCACAACTGATGATGATTCAGCTTCTGAAAGTGCTGGACTTCCTCCACTGGACTTATGACGAGATGACGGGTTCTTCATTCTATACAACATAACTTGTATATAACGGGGGTCAGGTATTTCTATCTTTGACTAAAAGTCCCCCTACGACACTTGAACTCCGAAAAAATATCGATCTATGTCGACACATCGGGTTCCAAGTGTTGATTGAGCAAGCATGGTGTGTTATCTATGTAGGATGGGCTCGGTGTCCTGGACACTACAAACCCTTTATCCTGTATAGATAGTTCACTCGCAGTGAAGAAAGAAAAGAGCTTCTCGAATCATTTATTGAAGTTATTTCTCCTACACTTACCCGTTATCGATCCACGGTCGATAACGGATCCGTTGTCCGTAGCGATGCGGGAAGCTCTTCCCATTCTAGGTACATCGATGGTGCAATAACAAAACCAATCTGAAGTAAGCAACTATAGATTGATGGGTCCGAATCAAGTAGAGAATTCTCAGCATAAGTCGATTTCAACTCCCCGGAAGGTGATAACAGCATAAGTTGCACACGAGATGCTACCCTAAGCTATTATCACCTCCCAGAAAAACCAAAACCAATCCACAAGACGTCATGTCGGATTAACAATGTAACTCGGTGCAAGTTAATTCTGATTATGTGGACGAAGATAGCAAAACATGTCAAGCACGGGGGCAAAGCTCGAATTTTGTTTCGTGAAGAACTCAAGATTCTATCTACTATCTTCTTCCACAAAATCACAATCAACTCGCATTCTCCATAACGATCACCACCAATACAACCTCATCGTCAAATTGCTAAACAAACGCCAAAATCTGCATTACCCACCTCTAGTCAAGAATCAAAAGGAGAAATGGTTGAACTTAGGATGTTGGCGACCTAAAGTAGGTAAGATTAGCGGTGATCCAAGGGGATAGGCTCGATGACGATCCAAAAGATGAAGCAATGGGAACTAGGGGATAGGTCAAGGCGACGACAAAGTCAAGTATGGTCGAAGGGGAGAAAATCCGACGGTGAAAAACAGCGGTGGCGATGGCAAAGGAGGATTTAGGGTATGAATGTCCTAGGTTGGGTCGCAAGGCAAAAGCGTCGATTCTTGAATGAAAATATAAATGTAAGAAGATCGGCTCGAATGGACTAAATAAGACACGACACGAGAAAAATATGCTAAGTCCTTGGATCGCTAGCGATCCAAGGACTATGGGTCGCTAGCGATCCATATAATTGCAACCAAATTTTGCCAAACTCATCAAGCATGATCTATGTATCTTTTTCAAGCATCTTGAAAGTTATAGGATTGAAATTGATTTAATATGATGAGTAACGGTTATTCACATAAAAACTCAACAAACGGTTAGATAACCAAAGCCAAATTTGTATGATAGCCTCAACGCGATCAATTAAACTTTGCAAAGTGGGAACTCATAGGCAGTTTACTTCCAAAACACACCTTTTTTCCAACGAAAGCATACTCTGGAGGGCAAATGTTATCCTGGTTTTTAACCCAATATAATTCAAAGGAAGTCAAAACATCTATGTCAAGTCAATACAACTCAAGAATCAACCAAAAGGATTAGAAGAAGGAACCCAGAAGGATACAAAAGGAAAAAGACAAAAATTGCCCAAGGAGATGGATCGCTAGTGATCCATCACTCATGGATCGCTAGCGATCCATAAATATCGCCTATGGATTGTCCATTCTTCTTGCATCATGAAGCATTATGTTTTCTAGGACGCCTGCTAAGTTTCACGATGTTCCAAGCTAGCTAGATCAATAAGTGAGTATTCATCTGATTCCAGCAACAGTTCGATGTAACTAGTACATGAATCATCACCAAATAATACATCTAGTCATGAACTTACATGGAGGGCATCTACATAAGGCAAGGAGCATGATCCAGTTGAAATGAACAAAAAACAGCTTAACTCCATTGATTGTTAGTTATCCATGCCCTATGGATCGCTAGCGATCCATCATGTTGGGTCAGTTCGCTGTGAAATTTCTTGAGCATCTTCGTACCTTCAAATGTAAGTTTCTGGCACAACGGCTTTGGCCCAAGTGCTCTCCAGCCCCTATAAATAAAATCCTACCTTCAACATAAAGGGATCTTCCGGACTACTGCTGAAACTCTGCAGAAACTATTCTTCACTCTTCTCCTCTCACACAACAGTCATCTAAAGGGTTCACTGTGATTCTCCAATGCACACTAACACTGGTGACTTGATCTAGCTTACTGGATCCAATAATATTGTAATCAGATTCAACTTGTAATTGCAGTCAGTCAATAACAAAAGTTATAAAGTGGACGTAGGCTTTGTTAACAGCCGAACCACTATAAAATCTCTTGTCTCTTTACTTTATCTGGAAGTTATTATTCCTTGTTTCTATTTTATTTGCTTTGATAAACAGGGCTGGTGCTTTTCACACTCAATCTAGGATGTTGATCCATTTTTTGGGTTAACAGGGTATTAAGCGAGTTTGGTACTTTCTCTCACATTGTTAGGATATACGACTAACGGTAGTTACGTAGGATTGGAAAGGGCGTTTAGCTTACAGTTAAAGGTAAGTTATAGAGTAAGAATGGAAGTGTGTAAGTTGTAGAGTTGGATTGGAATAGCTTTTGGGCATGATGTTGGATGTTTCTTATGTAGGATATAGTATATGATGCGCAAGACATATTACATATCTAAATAATACTGGCTAAATACTATTATGGTAAGGCTTGAGATTATCATTCACCGGACATTGTTGTTCTGACCTCCTCCTTATTACAACACACAGGGTAGGAGAGAAGATACTGATTTGGAAGATGAAGGTGAGGTCTTATGGCAGTTATCTATCTATTTATGTTTTTGATATATTTTTATGTAACCATTTTCAGACATGATGTTGTTGTTTTGGATATTATATTTTTGGATACTTAGGATGATATGTTGTATTTTATAAGATTTGGATCATTATGAATGGGTACTTATTTCTGATATTATATTTTATCTTTTCCGCTGCGAGATTCTTATAGCATAGATATATAGCTCTGTATATTGTTCATTGTATCAATTTTACCAACCAACAGTCAGTCTTGGAATGAACCTAA
This sequence comes from Allium fistulosum, assembly GCA_030737815.1. Lineage (NCBI taxonomy): Eukaryota > Viridiplantae > Streptophyta > Magnoliopsida > Asparagales > Amaryllidaceae > Allium > Allium fistulosum. The sequence continues at coordinate 695,231,920 of CM060903.1, read as the reverse complement.
GGTTCGATGGGCTTTTATTGGATCGAAAATTAGGCTCGTTTTAAGGTGGGTTATTACATACATACTCCGTAGTTGTTGTGCTTTCCTCAAGCTAGGGATGTTATGTGTAGTACAATTAACATATAAAATAGACGAGGTAAAATCACTGCACTTATTTATTGAACTTTCCTCAAGGTATATGCATTATACTTAGGCCATCGTGAAATGGTAGGTACGAGTGAATAATCTCTCTTTATTTGTTGATATTTTCTCAAGGTAAATATGAGATTAGGACAAGAACCACAGGGTTAGGAATTTTATGTGATACAACTGATAAGGAGTCCATCCTATATAGGCCTATGATTTATTGAGTGTGCTCAAGGTCATAATCCCAAGGCATATGAGTCCTAACATCCACTTGAGAAATCGAAAGATTTCTATGTTTCTTTTAGGGTTTGAGAAACATAAAAGTTAAGTGGGAACCTTATTAGAAAAACCAAATGGTGACATTTAACCTTTCTAATATTGTAAGAACATCTGCTATGTATAAATTAAACTAATGTACATCAATAAATTTGTGTAGTTAATATAATTAATCAATTAAAATGTACAAATGAACTAAATTAATATTGATAAATAGAAATATAAAATATACTTACCAATAATTTTGTTATGTTGTCCCATGCAAGTGCCTAATTATACAACTACTAAATACGACCAGAACTTGGTCACTTACGTGTTTACTTTCCTCAGACTATGTATTGTCTTCAATGAGTTTCGAACTCTAAAAGCAATACACGGATATGAATGTTTGATCCATTTCCAATCACATATAAATGTTATAGGTGAACAGTCACAGTTCGGAACTGATCTTCCCATTTCTAAGGTCAGACTTCCACTTGTAATGTACGAAACCTCGAAGAAATTATTTTATTTGAAATAAGCAAGTAAACCATAGTGTGAGATCGTGTATTCAATATGATTGATTACATCATGGTCTTGTCGTGTTAAATGTATCACTAGACCGATAACTACAAATTAGGTATAAGAATTCGATCACTGAAATGTCAGTTTGATTAGTTTACATCAAGTGCAACTTATTTGATATTCTTAAATGTTAACGATGACAAAGTGCATTTTTGTAAAGAGTTCTTTATGATATTGTAGTAAGGGTTTACTTCGAATGGTTTGACTATTTAGAAAGGAAATCGAATTTATGAGAGTGGATGTAACTTAAGACACAGTTGAGATGAAGAGGGCGAATGGTCACTTCTACTTCATAAAGAAACATAGAAAACGAGAATTGTAAAATAATAATAAATACTTAACAAGGAATAAGAAATATGATATCTATTCTAAATGTATTTTCACATAGAAAATTATTTTCTATGAGATTTATTTCTTTGAATTTAAGATATTTGATCTAAAAAATTCTTGACTATAATTTATAGTAAACAAAATAAATAGCCTATATTAAGTGGTTGAACGGAACTTTGAATTTCAAATGCTATTATAGCAATGGTAGAAATAGTGGGAGCATGTCATATAACGCTTATTTGTCGCATCACGTTACGTAAATTGTTTTTGTAAAAAATACTAAACATTATTTATGAAATAATAATTATTTTCCAGTGTTGACTGAAATATATACATGTTTTTTTAATATGAATATTAAGAATATTCATTATAAAATTAAACTATAATAGTGGTATTTGTTTTCATAACAAAAGTGATGCATTAGAAAATATAGAAGTATTTGAATTTTTTTGCAATTATAGACTAAGCCACAGTTTTGAGAAATAATTCTTTGATCATATGATTATAAATCATATGGTACTAATGAATTATATCTCAAACAGTTAAGGGCAAAGCATCCATTAAGTGGAAGCGACATAAGAGTTGATGAACTCTTCGGATTGATACATGTTGATGTATGCAATCTTAAGTTTAATAATACAAAACGATTCCGCGTACTTTGTTTTATTCATAATGAGTTATCACAAGTATAGACATATGTATTGATACACATGTTATATGTCTATGATAAGCTCATAGAATATAAACTGGAAGTAAATAAATAACGTGCAATAGAAAAGAAAATGATTCGGTCTGATCGAATAGATTGAGTATATTGGAAAGAGTTTCGAACGTATCAAAAACATGATAAAGATTCAATCTCAAAGTTACTCCTCCTTATATTACATAATGATGTTTCGATAAGGAGTAATTGAACTTTGTTGAACAAAATATGATTAATTATGTGTGAAGTTGAGTTAACTTCTTTCTATAAGGTCGTGTATTTAAAAGTAGCACGCAAGGTTAGAATTAATTTCATTTAAAGAATAGTTTATAAAATAACATAAGTTAAGAGTTTATAAGAAACCTCAACATATCTTAGGTCAAAGAGTTTTGTGCGAGTCGTAAGATTACACGTAATAATTGTACACGAAGGATCTTGTATGGATCACCCCAAAAGGAGTTAGGAGATGATCGTCATTGGATGACCAATTTATGTCTTGAATATAAGTAGCATAAACTAAAACTAAATCAGTTATATATAAGGCAATTCATAAAGTATTTATGGATACCTATTTCGTTGTACTAAGAAACAATTGTTATTTTAAGAAATACCAACTTTGTAGCAAAGACATATCTTTTAGAAATTATGGATATTAAAATGAATTGGGATACGATCCAAAGATGAAACTGACTACTCGGGATGAAATGAGGTTAATCGAACTTAAAAGAATACAAAGCATTGGTGTGTCTAATAAGCATTCTCGCATATTGAAGAGAACCTATGAGTTTCTTATCAATATTGAGAATATATAATCCTCAATTGTCAATTGAACCATTAAGAGTATTGACTTTGTCATATGGTATGATGCACAAATCCAAAATGATTCCGAGTACATTATTAAAATATAAATTTTATAGTACTACTAGAAGAGATATGATCCATCGGTCGCAATTGTGTCTTTAAGAGAAAGACTGATGCAGTTGGAATATAGTGAGCAACATTGATAAGAATTACATCGTTAATTTTTGAAATTGGCATAACATAATCATCATTTAAGAAGTTAATTTGGATTTTACTCACAAAATTATCGCTTGGTATGACTCTGTGTTTTAGTACATGTGAGTTGAAACAGAAAATTCTAAATAATGATTTAGAATAGACTATTTGCACATAACAACAAAAGTGTCTCGAAGTCGGTGGGAGGGATATTGAGTTTGTGAGTTTTCGAATATGATCCAAGAACGAATACGTAAGTATCGTTCGACAATCATCGAAGTGGTACAAGTGTTTTGATAGAAATATCAAATAGATAAATCTATGTGTGTATATGTATGTATTTATTTAAATTTATGCCATTTTATATTTCTTTTTAAATATTAATTTTAATATATATACGTATGTATGTATGTATGTATTGTACATATTTTCATTTAATAAAACACATACATGTACTTTATTTTGATATGTAATATAAAACATATATATATATATATACACATATATATATATAGATATTAAATATAATTCTTTTAGAATGGTTCCAAATTTGAAATTGCAAGATAATCTAAAATATTGATCTAGACTGTAATTTAAAATTTGAATTTTTAATTTAAATTTAATTTGAAACTATGTATATTTGAATTTACAATTATTATTATACAAAGTTATATATATTAGAGTGTGTGTATATATATTTATACATATTTATATTTTATAAATATAATTTTACATCGTATTAAACTATATATATATTATAGATATCGCATATGTATATAGAGGGGTTAATATGACCGTTGTAGTGTAAATCCCAGAACTTATATACGGGCATGTTAAACCATGTACACCGTATATGTTGCACGTGCACGTATATATACATGTTTATATGATACACATGTTATATTATATAATACAAATATAACATTAAAATTAAACTTTATGTACAAATAAAATAAAATATTGATTTTATTTAAAATTAATTTAGATCAGATCTAAATAAATTTAGACTACATAGGCCCGGTAAGATCCAAAATGAAAAAAATATTTTGAAATTTACCCATTTAACCGGCTGCATGCTGGCCCAGTACCAACGGTCTGCACTAAATTTATATCATAGCTCATCCAATTCCATAAACTATCATGCTATAATAATCAAATAAAAAATCAATGGCAGTAACTCATGATGATCTCTCAATCAAAAAGAAATATGAAACTGTACATATAAGTGGCAAACTGGCTCTACTTCTTATTATCTTCTCAGTCCTTTGTGGACTTACCGCTTGCATACTTTACCTTGTAGCTAAGAGATCAACGTCTATGGTAAACCAACTCCATACCAAAAATACTTTACCTTTTAGCTAAGAGATCAACGTATGTGTGTGTGTTGTGACATGGATGTTATATTATAATCAATGTTCATATAGTGTCAGTGGAAAAACCCAACTCTCTCTTGTAGTGGCAGCATTTATAATCATATGAGTTGTTATGTTTTGTGAACATGCATACGTGCTTCTTGTTGTGATAATGTAGGTGGAGCCTGATGACCGAGTCCTACAATAAAGGACCTCACTTGCCAAACTATCAGCGCAATACTCATCTGAGTTTTATGAGATATAATAAAAGCAATATTTTCATAACTGGACCGTGAATCAAACCGTACTGAGTTAAGGTTTGAGATTTCTAGGGACCGATCGGTCAAACTGTCGTAACAGTACATGTATTTTTATTGGAATTTAATACATTCAAATGCAATGACAAAACTAAACTCTAACACATATTTACCAATCTTAGACACAATGACAATACTTTACATAATACCGCATACATAGTTTAAATAGATAACGGTTCAAAGGATAATAGTTCAAATAAATGCCTTAGTGGAATAATCACTTGGTCACAATAATACAAAATGAGATAAGCTAATAATACAACACATCCACACAATACAACACAACCACTCAACTACGCACACACTTACACTTAGCACACGCGCATCTACAATTGCACACAAATGCAACCTGCACACAGCAACCTGCTGCACATAAACCATACACAGCTACTTGCACTTCTTCACAACCATTTGCTACTATACTGCCATTAACTTCAATTATGTTTTACAATTGATGCACTTGCCATTAATATCAAATATTAAACTTCAATTTTGATTGAACTAAGAATTAATACAAAACTAAAAATAAACAAAAACTGTTGCATTTGCAGGACTAATTATTAATATATAGAAAATAAAAAAAATTCAATGTAGAAAATCAATACCTCCATTTTAACTTGATTAAGTAAATATTTGCAAATTACTGCAGTTGAAACTAGCCTCGTTTGTGTTATCAGTTCAAGACTTTGAGTATTAATAACCATCAATAGATATTTATCACTTCAAGCATTATTAGCAACCTAACTAACAAAAACAAAATAAAACGATGGTTGAAGGGATGTGGATGGTGGTGCTACACTGTCTGGGCGGTGCTTGCGATTGGTGGTGTAGCAGCGGCAGTTGGTGGTCGGTGCAGCAACAAATGCGGCGACGATTTAGGGTTAAAGTTTTGGAGTTTGGAAGAAAGCGGATCGAGATTTGGAAGTGAAGGTCAGATCTGTCAAATGAACGGTTAAATCAGCGATTCTGAGGTCGAACCACCGTCTATGCATAGTGAAGGACCGATTAAGTTCCCAGCTATTATCCCTCCTTTTGACCAGGCAGTATACAAACAAATTTAACGAGTGAAACTTCAAAGTTATCAAGGGAAGACGTCCGAAGAGACGACCGCAAAGCCCAAAACCAAACACATCCAAGATCGCAAGGCAAATGCCAAACCAACCGAAGACTAGAGAAACACGATCCCACCAAAGTGGTGGGTCGGTACTCATCCAATATCCTAGGTTAGTACCGATCCAAGAATGTTCCTCCGGACGCCCATCTTCTGCCAGTGTGCCTTATTTGATGTCAAAAGTCTATACCATGTGTTGTTTTGTTGATCCAATGCAATTCTCTATTGATCTTCATGAACTCATGAATCAACAACTCTGCTCTTCCACGGATCCACCATTTGGACTCAGAAACAAGCTAACATTGATGCAAACAAATATGGAATTACAAAGCTAACCATATGACGAGCCAAAGCGAAGAGTTCAAGACGACCAGATTGGCAATCTTTCAGATAGGTACTGACCCAAGCCCTAGGAGTCATACGGACCCGTATAAGTTGATGAGGTAACGTTCTTCTTTAGTGGGAAAACAGTCTAAGGTGTGGAAAATGAGTCGAAGATCTTCGGGGGGAGATTTTAGCTTCCTACCTCTATAAATAGGAGGGTAGAGCTCATTTTTCATGATCTTTTTGGCTCTTGCTCTTCTTGCTCTAATTTCTTGTAATCTCTATCGGAGTTGTACCAGCCCGTAAGAATTTTTGCCTTTGAGTTAGAATATAAGCAATAAAAAAATTAAGTGGACGTAAGCCAAGATCAGCCAAACCACTATAAACTCTATGCGCACTTTCTTACTCATTTTTCATTATTTTCTTCGCTTTTTATTCTCTACTTAATCTATTGGGTGTTTGTGCCATTTTTGATTCAAACATTTTGGTACTTTCATTTAGAAACATTTGAATTCATTGGTTTAGGAGTTGAAAAGGATCAGAATGACTAGACAATAATAAACTAGAATGACTGTTGTTGGTGAAAATCAATAAGGGGGTAGCCAAAAGGCATCCTTGGAAGCTAATCCTAAATCAATCTACATAACCAAGGATGAGATGGAAACCATGAAAAATGGATTAATGCAGGATAGGATAGTTGCTCGCCAGGAAGAGAAGATGGAGAATTTCTTCAAGAGAGTGGGACAGATGGGAATAGCCCGAGTTGCTGCGAATCAGAACCAAGGAACAAAAGTCGGAGCATAGGTAACTGGAAGCGAAGTAGAATGATCCGGAACAAACCCTGAGCCAAACATACGGGTCGGTTCTGATCCACAAGCACGGATCGGTAACGACCCACAAATACTTGGGGGGCATGGATTATGTTGGTCTAGGAAGGAACGATGTGGGTCCTGGAGATGATGTGGAGTGTATGAATGTGAATAAGAATGCAGAAGCATGACCGAAAGAGTATGTGCTAGAATTCCCTTACAGAGTCAGGGGCAGGCCGAGAATGCAAACTTAGGAGTTCATTTGGATAACAACGACATGCTTGCTGAGATGATGAGACAAGCTATGAGGGGTGGATTACCTAACCAGAGCATGGAAGATGTGAACAGGAGTCCATTCACTCCGAATATTCGGTATGTTAGGAATCCGCCTGATTTAAAGTTACCTAAGCTGGAAATATACGATGGAAAGACGGATCCAACAGTTCATTTGATGAGATATATCCAGCACATGGAGGTGCCAAGTGCATTTGAATTGGTCATATGAGGATGTTTCCCTTTATATCTGACAGATCTGGCAGCATTATGGTTTAGACAGCTCGAGAACAGTTCCACTAGTACATATGCCGAGTTGGTGAACAAATTTGTGAAGCAATTCTAGGTCCATGTCTCACCATCTAAGAATGTAATGACATTAGTAAGCATGAAGCAGAGGGACGGAGAGATCCTAAAGATTTTTTTGACAAGGTTTAATGCGACGGCGGCCGCGGTTGATATGCCAGACTCTTCAATGGTTCTGATGGAGGCGGTTTCAGGAATAGCCGCTAAAACGGATTTCAAGGTTGCGTTGGAATGAGACCCTCCCAGGGATCTCATAGAATTTTATTGTGAGGCCGAGAGACACCTGCGTTAGGAGGACATTGAGGCCGATCAGGAAGAAATCAATACTGTAGATGGTGTAGGACCGCCCGGAGAAGGATCCGGCAAAGGCAAAGGAAAAAGGAAGATGGATGACGGCTTTGAAGGATCAAAGCGGCAAAGAAGAGAACCAAAATTCTCTTCTTACACGAAATTAAACGAAACACCAGAGTGGATTTATCTGGATATCAAGGGACATATCCTCTATCGGAAGCCGGCAAGAAGAGAGCCCACGGATCATGAAAGGACATCTGGAAAACATTACCTATTCCATGAGTTGGATGGACATAATATAAATGACTTTAGACAATACAGGATCTAATCAAGGAACAGGACAGAGATAACCGATTATAGCAGTATGTGAGAAATCGAACTGCGGTGGTGGGACAAGAACAACTATCAACCACAGCGAACAGAAATGGCCCTGGATCAAGGTCGATGATAGTCATCTCTTGATGGGGATGAACAAGTTCGACCCTCATACTCTATCTCCTCTTTTAAATAAACAATGCAATAATACAGTCTAGCCACTTACTCGTGTATGGGATCTCAATCGGTCACTAGGCACGCTTTTAGCTGGATGCTAGACTGTAACGCCTGGTGAGGCAGTTATCTTGATATTAGGTTTTATGTTTTTACGTTTGAATTTAATTCCATTAGATGAACCTTTGATTGCTAAGTTCCACATTGAATGTGATGTACGATATTGATCACTTTAAAGTCCCATCCGGAGAGACAGAACCGGTGTGCAAGGTGCAAGTCCCCTCGTCGGAGCATGAGCGGATGGACTTGTATGATATCAATCGCTATAAAGTCTTGTTCGGAGGGACGAGACCGGAGTGCAAGGTGTAAGTCCCCTCACCAGAGCGCGAGCGGATGGACTTGTACGATATTGATCGCTTTAAGTCCCATCCAGAAAGACGGGACCGTAGTGTAAAAAGTATGTCCCGTCACTAGAGAGTGAGCGGATGGGCTTGCTTGTCGTTGAGTCCCCTCGCTAGAGAGCGAGTGGTTTGGGCTCAGCAAGGGTCCGGAGAGACCATGGATTTGATTATTGGCCCTGAACGGCCACAGATTTGATTATTGGCCCTGAACAGCCACGGATTTACTTACTAGCCTTGAACAATCATAACCTCAACAAACAATCCGAAGAGATTATGGATTTAACTATTACCTTGATTGGTCACAAATTAAATTAATGGTTCGGCAAAATCGTCCCCTTAACTTAAACATTAAACGATTTGAAGAGATCGTGCATGAAACTAAATATGAAACGATCTAGAGAGATCAAACCATAAAACATATACTGATTTGATATAAGGATTTGAACGCCTTGCAATTAAACCAAAATTGACAAATCTCCGATGAACACGGTACGATTTTGATATGTGATGTAATGCCTCCGAATGAAGCCGGAATTGTGATGATGTATAGACAACACTTAGGCAGAGTCTAGAGTCTTAGGCTATGACAGGTTTGGAACGACCCATGATTGACAAGAGAACCCAAAGGAACATGATGATTCGCAACAGTTTGATCAGCTGATAATCAGGAAATTCAACTACTAACATCTCATTAACACCAACATTTGTTCTTGAGCAAAACACATCTTCCATTCGCAAGGCGTGCTTTAGGGGGCAAGTATTATCCCGCTTTTTGACCAAGTAGCATACAGACAAACTTGACAAGTGAAACTTTGAAGTTATCAAGGCACACGCCCGGAGAGACGACCGTGAAGCTCAAAAACCGAACACATCCAAGATCGCAAGGCAAATGCCAAACCAACGCAAGACTAGAGAAGTAAGATCCCACCAAAGTGGTGGATCAGTACCGACCTAACACTCTGGATCGGTACCGATCCAAGAATGCTCCTCCAGGGGGCACATCTTCTGCCTATGTGCCTTACTTGATGTTAGAAGCCTATGCCAAGTGTTGTTTTGTTGATCCAATGCAATTCTCTATCAATCTCCACAAACTCCTGATTCAGCAACTCTGTTCTTCCACGAATCCATCATTTGGACTCGAAAACAAGTCAACATTGGTGCAAACAACTATGGAATCACGAAGCTAACCAGAAGACGAGCCAAAGCGAAGAGTTCAAGATGATCAAATTGGCTATCTTTCGGATCGGTATTGACCTAAGCCCTTAGAGTCGTACCGACCCATATAAGTTGATGAGGTAGCATCCTACTTTAGTGGAGAAATAGTTTAAGGCGTGGAATAGAGTTCTGAAATACGTATTAAGTTCTCAAATAGAGTACTAACACATGACCTATATTGCCTTGCAAGGGTGATCCACCTCCAGAGCAGGCTGCAATGACTGACTGCAATGAATCAGACATGCCTCGCACAGCTTCTTTTGATATTTCCTTAATCACGATTCCAGAATCTGCACAAATGGAGGAAGATAAATCAGAGGAGGGAGATATCACAGAAGAGTTTGATTTATCTGAATTACATATTTCTAGAACAAAATCATCTGGTAGGATAAAGGGGAACAAAGAGAAGAAAGCCTTTAGGAAAAAATATATTTCAATTAATCCAGAATGGGATCAATTGTCTAACAGTTTAAAAGCTAAAGGGACAGAGAAAAAAAGGAGAGGTAAAAGCACAATAGTGTCAGGTACAATTTAAAATCCTTATTTTTATTATTATATATATGACAATATTTGCTTGGAATGTTAGGGGGATGAACTCCCCTGCTAAATAATCTGATATCCTCTCTATGGTTAATGTTTACAAACCATCTATTGTTGCTCTAATTGAAAATAAAATGAATGATGAGAATTTTGAAAGATTTTGTTTTAAACTGTCTAGAAATTGGAAAGCAATACATAACAATGATTGTAAATGTAAAGGTAGAATCATTGTTATGTGGGATTCTAATATCTGGACAAATAAAAATATAAACAAGGATAGCCAATTTATTGATTGTAGTTTTGAAAACATTGGAGGCTTTCATTTGCAAGTTACTTATGTTTATGGTAGTAATTTTGAATTAGAAAGGAATGCTCTTTGGCTAAAACTCAAATCTTTAAATTCTATATATGATTTCCCCTGGATTCTTTTAGGTGATTTCAATACAGTTTTTCATGCTCATGAGAAATTTGGGGGGATTAAAATCCCTCATAATAAATTGGACAGAGTCAATAAATTTTTATTAGATTCTGGCTTAATTGAACCTGTTATCAGTGGTAATAAATACACTTGGAAGTCTGGTTTAGCTAAAAATATTCACTGCAAGTTAGATAGAATTCTTTATAATAAAGACTTTTCAAAAAAATTTCCTAATAGTGTTTGCTCCACTCTGGAGCAGAATTTAAGTGATCATACTCCTCTTTTGGTTAATCTCTTTTTTAATAATGAGGTTAATAATAAGGCTCCTCCTTTTCGATTTAAAAATAGCTGGGTGATGGAAGATGATTATAAATCCTTAATGGAAAACTATCTTAACTTTTCTTGCAGTGGTTCTAAACAATTTCAGTTTTCTAGTTTTCTGAAATTCACAAAGAATAATCTCAAAAACTGGAATAAGAGCAAATTTTTAAATAATAACAAGATTGCTAATTTGAAAAAAGAGGGAAAATTTTTACAAATGAATGCTGATAACAATCCTGAGGATATAAGAGAAATAAATAAATTTTTTCAAAATCAACAGGAATTGTCAAATGAAATGTATAAAGAGTCAATTAATGCTAGACAGAAGGCAAAGGTTGATTGGCTCACATTAGGTGATGACTGTTCCAAATTTTTTTATGCCAAAATGAGTAATAGAAAGCTCATTAATAACATAGGCTGCATTATTAATAAAGAGGGAAATTTAGCTAATGCTCATGATAAAGTTTCCTCAGATGCTATTAATTTCTATAAGGAGCTGTTTTTTTCTACTAATTATGATAAGGTTTTTCCATATATAACCTGTAAAAATATTTTAAATCAAAATGCTTCTGAAATCCTGTTGGCTCCAGTGAGTCTTGAAGAAATTAAATTTATTGTTTTTAATTCTGGAGACAACAAAAGCCCTGGCCCTGATGGTTTTAATGCAAAATTTTATAAAAATAATTGGGATTATATTAGACAACAAGTTTTGGATGTTGTTAATGAGTTTTTTGATAATGGTAAAATTCTAAAAAGTTTAAATCATACTTTCATTACCCTTATTCCAAAAAATAAAAATCCCACAGTTATAGGTGATTACAGGCCAATTTCTTGTTGCAACTTTATTTATAAAATTATTGCTAGTGTTCTTAGTAACAGAATTAAAGTTTTTTTGCCTTTTCTGATTTCAGAAAATCAGAGCGCATTTGTTCCTGGTAGACTTATTTATGAAAACTCTCTCTTAGCTCATGAGATGGTTAGGAAATTTAACACTAAACAGGGTGACAATGTTTGTATTAAAATTGACATACAGAAAGCATATGATAAGGTAAACAGACATTTTATTCATCATATTATGAAATGTATGGGTTTTCCTAAAAAGTTTTGTGATTTGGTGTTTGAATGTATAAATACTCCTACCTTCTCAATTCTGATTCAAGGTAAGGCTGAAGGGTTTATTAAATCTAATAGGGGGTTAAGACAGGGAGACCCCCTATCACCATATCTTTTTGCTATTGTTATGGAATACTTTTCTATTCTTATGGATATAGAAAGTATTAAAGGTAATGTGCAGCCTATAAACAGAATCCAGCCTTGTGTTAATCATTTGATCTATGCTGATGATCTTATGGTGTTTGTTAAAGCTAACAAAGAGAATGCAGTCTCTATTAAATCAATTTTTGATAACTTAAAAAATTATGCTGGCCTTCAACTCAATGTGAATAAATGTAAAGCTTACTTTAGTAAAACTTGTAAGTCTAAAAGAGAATTTTTAACTGTTTTAAATATTGAAGAGGGGTTTCTCCCTATCAAATATTTAGGTCTGCCTCTGTCTACAAATATGATTAAGGATTCTGATTGTTCAATCCTTATTGAAAAAATTCAGGATAGAATGGAGACTTGGTCTTGTAAGTTACTGTCCATTGCTGGTAGACTTGAACTTATTAAGACAGTGATTTATGCTATTATTCTTTACTGGCTACAAACCTTTCAAATCCCAGTTGCATCTATTAAAAAGTTAGAAAGTAGATGCGCTGATTTTTTATGGAAAGGTAAATATCATAAAATAAGCTGGGATAATGTATGCAGACCTAAAAATGAAGGGGGTTTTGGCATTAGAAATATTAAGGATCTCTGTACTACTTGCCATTTAAAATTATTTTGGAGATTCCTAAATTCTGATTCTTTGTGGGCTAGATGGATGAGATCAAAATATTTGAAACATAATAATTTCTGGACTACTATTCATAAGAGTAATCATTCAAACACTTGGAAACATATTTTAAATTGTAGGGAAATGGGAAAACTGATGATTGAAAGAAAATTTAAAAATAGTCAGGATACAAGTCTATGGTTTGATCCTTGGTTTAATAATGAGGCATTTATAAATAAAGTTGGATGGAATAGCCTTGTTATGTGTGGTGGTTCTAATAACAAAGTTTCAGATATCATTATTAACAACAAATGGCAACCACAAATCCATCCTATTACCAATCCTCATAAAGATGAAATATGCAAAATACAATTTGATGCTTTTGCAGAAAATGACTACTGGGAATGGAAAGCTAACAGAAGAGGGAAGTTTTCCATTAAAGCTACTTGGAATTTTATTAGAAGCAAATACCCTACAGAAAAATGGTATCATTGCATATGGAATAGAGTGAACTGTCCCAAGATGGCATTCTGTACGTATTTTGCAGTTAAAAACAGATTGCCAACTTGGGATAGATTAAACAAATGGGGCAATAATAATAATTCACTCTGCTCCCTCTGCAATATATGCAATGAAAGTTCTAATCATATATTTTTTGAATGCAGCTATTCTTTTTTTATTTGGAATCAGATCAAAGCTACTTTGAACATAGTAGATAACAAGCATATGGATCTTATGAATATTATAAAGTTATTCAACGAAAAATTCAGATCTAATGCAAAAGAGACAGATTTTGCTCACATTCTTCTAACTACAGCAGTATTCAACTTGTGGAAAGAGAGAAATTTACGTGTTGGCTATGACAAAGGCAGTAGGAAAAAAGAGAAAACTTGGATAACTATTCTTTCTGATAGCAAGATAATTCTGCAGAAATCAAAAAAAATATTCAAAAATCAAACCAATTCTACTTCCCTTGCTGATGATTGGAGCTCTGAAGCTGGTAACAAGCATTTAGAAGCGTATCCGATGCATTCTAGAAGCTTTCAGACTCCAGATTCTTGCTGTTGCAATCAACAAGATTCCATGTTCAAACCGTAAATAGGAACTTGGATATCACTATAGACAGTGATTCTTTCGTCAATCAAGCTCCTGATGCAAATAATCCGAACTATAGTGAAGATTTTGTTATCAACAGAGATGGTGAGAAGAGAATGTCAGATCTAGGTCGCGGTGACGCTAGATCTAACACTTCTACTCTAGGGACCAACAGATTCAACAGATCCAGTTTCTCGAGCTACTCGAGCTACTCTGGCAACGTGAATAGGAGTAGAGGCATGAGAGGGGATATGAACGATGATTTATCTTACTGGGAACGTGGTGAATCAAGCAATGTTAAGAATGGAGAGGAGATTGTTTAGATCTTAAATCGCCTCCGCCATTCGTAGTTTTCTCATTTTTTGCTGTGATGTTATGTCGGCTTAGCTAGGGTTTGTTTTTTAGAGTGGATTGGTGGTTTCGGGTTTATATTTTGGTACCCGGTTTGATTGTAACTTCTGGGCTGGGCCCATTTACTTATCTTCAAAAAAAAAAACGATAGTATATTAATATAATCAAGAATATTGTTGGCTAGAATAGTAATTTTGTTCAATATTTACCAAAGTAACAATTCTGCCTACGGTATCAAAAGCAGCCTAACACTATTAGGATAAGTTCTAAGATCATGTTCAATATTGAAACATCGGTGTAGGAATATTCAAGTGTAAAATGCATGCAACGTAAAGAGCAACAAAACTGAAGGAACTTAAATATTCTAGCATGCAGACATTTCATCGTGAAGGAACTAATGTTCCATGGTTATTAATCATAAACATTAGAATATTTGGATACATAGTCTTTGCTTATGTGTCAGTGCTTACTTATTCACAATACTAGCTGATTGTTGATGCGTGATTGAACCAATGCAACTAGTTTATATGTTTGCGATATTAACAGCCATTGGAAAAAAAGCCAGAATCAATTAGCTTGAATACACGTACATTCATACATAACACACATTGTGTATATATATATACAGCCATTGGAAAAAAAGCCAGAATCAATTAGCTTGAATACACGTACATTCATACATAACACACATTGTGTATATATGTATATATACATGTATATGTATATATATATATATATATATATATATATATATATATATATAGTGTGGGGGCAAGGATCGACTGCACCTTTAATCCCTCAGATTTCAACCATAAGTTCCAATTTAGATAATGGTACTTTCTCCCTCTTATCAGTACACTTGAAATCAAAAGAAATCGAGTTGTAGCTAGAATGAGATGTAGTTGATCATTTTTTATATATATGTATATATGTATCACTACAAAAAATACTCTTTTTATAACGGACAACACCCGTTGTAATAGGGGTTTTGCAACGGATGATCAACGCCTATTTTATTATGCGATGTTGTAATAGACTCAAAAGATTTTACAACAGTTTAAAACGGTATAGAAGCCTGTTGTAGTAAACATCTTTTACAATGGTCTAGAGCCATTGCAATAAAATATTTTACAACGATTATTGTCTGTTGTAAATATGTAACATTTCTCTGGAAAAGATGATATTGCAACACGTATTGACTGTTGTAGTAGATTATAATACAACTGATCCAGCCCGTTGTAATAGACCACAACTGCAACAGGCGTAGAACGTTACAATAAGTCCCAGCCACAACAGACATTGACCGTTGTCTTGTCATCTTTTGCAACTGTTTTAGATCATTGCAAAAATAAAAAAAACAATTAGCAACAGCTTCTATAAAACACACCTGTATCAATATTTAATAATTTAACGACTAATAAATATTATCATAAAACAACCAAAATCACACATACAAAAAGACTAAATAAAGCTGCATTCACAAAGTTCTAACACATTGTCACACAATAGACAGTTCCAAAATACGTATTAAGTTCTCAAATAGAGTACTAACACATGACCTATATAACCAAAATGCACATACCAAATAGAGTTCTGAAATAGATTACTAGCACATATCAAGCCTGAATAGAACATGTAGTTATTGAACGGTTTCTCATTGAGTTCGCTTTCCTTTACCAGCACTTTCTTCATTGCTTGCTCCAGAAATCTCGAGTAGTAGCCACCACTCCAAATCCAGACCTGAACATACGTTCATTTATTTTAAGATCTCTTTGAATCTTACTTGTGATTTTCTTCAAATTGTCTCCTTCTAAATTTCAATTTTGAATAAAAACTGCAAATCAAGAAGAGGGCTAGAGGGTATCTTATTTTGTTGATTGGGTAAAATAAAAAAAGAAACTTGTATCTCTATGAAGGGTCAGTTGTTAGCAATTTTGCATAGAATACATATGATAACAATTTGATGCATCATAGTAAATATGTAACTGTGGATAGAAAGAAAGATTTTGCATCCAAATTTACTATACTAATCAGCTGAAACATACCTCATTTACATTTATTACTCTTCGACCCTTCATAAACCATTGACCATTGCACATGACAGATACCATATTTTCACTTCGCATGCAGTACACTATATTAGATATGCTGCATATTTTAACCAACAAATTATACAGACTTCATCCATCAATTATTAATCCAAAATCATACAGTTTAATCTATACCTGTCATGTAATAGAAGCATATTCCATGAAAAAGGATCCATAATAATCAAGTCAGCCTACAGCAACACAACTAAAAGGCACCATCTTTACTTCAATAAAAGCACTTGCATTGTCCTATTGATACTGCTAGAAAGAAATGGAAAAAAAACAAAAATTTCCATACTCAAGTTATTTGGACATATTCTTCTTCTCTATGCGCCGATTAAATCCTCAACATTTGTCCACAAAACTACATTCTCATGTTAGTTGGTTCACATGCATATGTATTCAAGTCTGCCTATTTCATGTTTCATATGTATTCACAGTATTGTAAAACCTTGGCTACCAAATTTTGAATGGATAGGAGTGCATATTTATTGAATATTATCTATAACTAAAAAATACATGCTATTATTTTTGCAGTGTAAGTAAACTATAATTATAGGCTACAAAATACATAAGTCAAATAAAATTCTTATGGATGAATCTTCTTCCATAATTTTAAATCAAGAAATTTGCTTGAAGTTTATATATTGATAGAATTGAATCGTAATATCTAGAAATTTTATCAGTGAACTACATTAGTTATACTTTATGGTGGTATATTAAAACTTCCATATAAGATTCATGTACTAGTGAAGAGTTGAAAAGCTTCCAACCTACTTAATCAGCGCTAATGCAATTCACCAGAATTTAAAGTTAACCTTCTCACTCTCAAAAAATACCCAAACAAGAAAGAAAATCAATACATACAAATAATCCATGGTTTGTACTTTGTATTGAACAACAGTTATAAACAGTTGTCGACTGTATTGTGTATAGTTAGTTACAAATTTCAATAATACTCCTTGTTTTTCATTTATAAGATGATATATATATATATATATATTTACAATTCAAAGATTTATTGCATATTCTACACCATTTTTTATAGAATAAAGCATCTCAAATTATTAAAATGATGAACTCAGGTTCTTATTTGATGGTAAAGGAGTGTGAATTCGGAGGATTTGAAGGTCCTACATGAAAAAAAATAAGGAAACTATATCACGAGGTGAGAGAACAACATTCCGTTAAAGCAGACAGTACCGACGGCGATGGAGGATGCGACGGAAGAAGTGGGATGCGGAGGCTGACGCAACATGAGGTTGGCGATGGCCCCGGAAGTGGCGACGATGCAGAGGACGAGGTTCTTTTGTCGAGAGAAGTTATGGAGGGAGCGGATGACGTCGTGGCCGCTGGGAATCTCGAGAGTATGCGGCTTGAGCGGGGACGAAGTGTTGGAGTCCCTGGTATGATGATCGGCACTTCGACCCATAGAGAGAGGGGATTGTGGTCGGATGCGGAGAAAGGGGATCCAGACTAGGTGACTTGGAGGAGAAAGTGGAGAAAGGGAAAGGTATGACCTTTCTTTCTAGGATTTGGAATTTAGGATGAGAAAAAAGGGGGCGGGAAACGAAAATTACCGTGAAACGAAGTTGGCAAACATCAAAACTACTGGGCTAACAATTAATTTCAACGAAGACCAAATAAGGAGGAACAACAAACATTATTATAAATTTTTATTTTTGAATTTTAAAAATTTCCAAATTTTTATTTCTCAGCTTTATGAATACTTTTAAATTTATTTTAGAAAATTCTTAAATTTTAAGAAATTTGAAATTTGAAATATTAATTATAACACTACAAGGCAAACAGCTCTTTCCAACGGCTCCAAGCCGTTGGCGGCCGTTGGTAAGCCGTTGGGAGCCGTTGGAAAGGGCGTTGGAATACATTTCGACGCCTTCCAATGGTTCCCAACGCCCCCAACGGTGTTATACCAACGCTTACTAACGGCTCATCTGGCCACGTGGCAAACTTCGTTGACCAACTTGCCGTTGGTTCGCCGTTGGAAACGTTGGTTTTTGCCGTTGGTAGCCGTTGGAAGCCGTTGGTTATAAATGACCAATTGGCCGTTGGTTTCCGTTGGAAGCCGTTGGAAATCTGAAACTTTTTTTTTACTCGGCTGCTCCTACTCACCTCCGGCCGCACACAATATCATAAATATTAAAACTGCTCCATTTTGAGCGTATATCCAATAACAATCACATATATATAACCAAACACAATATAATAATCAAATCATACACATAAACAACCAAACCATCAAAACAAACTAAATTCTACATCCATCAAATTAGTTTCTACGTCAAAATCAAACGTCATCCAAACCAACCGTCATCATATATACAAACAACACATAAAAAGCCGTCACCAATCGTCATCCAAACCATCACCAAATGTTTAAGACATCCAAACACATCACCAAATGTCTAACACATCTAAACCATCACCAAATGTCTAACACCATACAACAATAAATACAAACCATCACCACTCCACACATAAGAAAACATTTCAAACATACCTCAACTCACTCGCCAGCAGAACCACCGGAGGAAGGAAACCGCCCGTATTGCTCCATGAACTCCGCCACTTTATTGTTTAGCTGCTCCATTTGTTCTTCACGGCGGCGATCGCGGTCTTGAAGCGTGGCGATCTGGGCTCGTAGCTGTGCGATCTCCTCCTTATCTTGAGCTCGCTGGTAGTTCTTCTGCACTACGTCAACCTGTAAATATTAGTAAATATGTGTAAATATATGTGTAAATACGTTTAAATATTTACTCTAGCTAAGCTCACATCTAAAGTGTTTATATATATGATATCGAAATGAACATGCTTCATAAAAATTATTTTAAATTTAAATTAAAATACCGATTGGCTTCCAAATCCAAAGCGCCTTTCGTGGGTCGCTGGATCCATGACAGACTCAAATATTGCGTTCTCCTCATCAATGGTCAACTCTGCTCTTCCGGTGTCCTGGAGCATCAATGTCCGTGCGTCCTGAAACTTTTCCTAGTATGCAAAATACAATTGAATTTAGATAATGCTATTTTAATAGACTTAAAACTTTTAGTTCATTATCTTATACTTACATATGCAGTCCTTGCTTTGTCATTACTTTCCCAGGTGTACGAATATGAGTCTGAATCGTCAATCTGAGTCACCGCATGCGTATGCGCAAATACATCCCAACGACTGACAGGACCACCACGCTGTCTTTCCTGAAATATGCACATATAAATATATATATATTAAATATTTTTATATAAATGTTTATGTTAATTAATAAATATACCAAGTCCTCGCGGTGATGCTGGAATGACTTAGAACCACCGCGATGTGTGACGGGATTCTTGCTCCTGTTAGCAGAATTCCTAGTTGACTCTTTCTGCAAATTTAAGTTGAAAAAAAAATTGTTTTATAGTTTTAATTTAAATATTATTTGCGTAGAACAATTTAACTTAAATATATGCTAAATTTACCTGAAATTCCTCATTGGCCCACCAGCGCATAAACTGTTCCCACACACCAGCGCTCATCCAATTTGGCTTGCTTCCACTTGATTTCACAGCATTTAAAGTCTCCCTGTAGTTCTTTGCAATTTTACTCTGCCAATGACGCTGTACAACGGAAAGATCTGCATCCTGGATGTCCACATGGCCCTGCACGTTTGATTACATAAGAGTTATATAGTTTTTATGCGTAGTGTAAACATGATTAGATATTTAAACCTAACAAGTAAACATGATTAGATATTTAAACCTAACAAGTAAACATGATTAGATATTTAAACCTAACAAGTAATAAGATTTTTTATGCGTACTGTAAACATGATTAGATATTTAAACCTAACAAGTAATATCACTCATACCAAAAAGTCCTGCCAAATAGCTTCCTTCACGTTCTCTGGAATCAAGGACCATTTGGGCCAACATTCATTCATCCGACTCTGGTATGCACGCTTAGATAATGAAAGAACTGTATTTGATGGCTCTAACGTAAAACCACTATGTTTAACAAGAAAAAAAAGCATTTACTATTTTATGACTACTATACTTATAATAGACTGTACGAGAATAAAATTTAATTTTGAAACTTAATACTTACCCAGATCCGTCGGCTTTTGGCTTTAGCCAAATTGCAGTGCGTGGCATCTCCTCTGATGGACCAGCGCGATCACGATCTGCAGGACGAATAGTCCCTCTCTGTGAAGAGGAGGGAGACCCAGAATGTGTAGACCCAGATCGTCTACGTGAAGACATATCTATAGAACATGTTACAGACAAACATTATATGAGAACATTAAATGACTATATGTAAAACATACATTATGGCATAACATAAGAAGAGTACGTGACACATATCATACATTAGCATAACATTTTTAATGAAAATATTATAATGTTAAATATAATTACCTTCAAAATGTAGATTATTGATCAGTCCTCGTCAGTTTCGGTTTCAGACTCTGTTTCGTACTGTATATTTTGTTCCTCTGTACTCTCAAATGCTTCAATTAATGCATTTGAATCATCGTTTAGAGGTCCAAAATCTGTTTGATCATCTGTTATTATTATTCCTCTACTTTCCTCGATATCTGCTTGGTAAGCTTGTTCATCGGGAATGTTCCGTCCATCAAATGTAAATCTTGCCTTTGTTTTAAAAACAGCCGACCAATTTACTTTATCTCTTCTTAGAGATGGGTAAGAAGCATAATAAACTTGAAGAGCTTGTTTGGCAAGTACAAAAGGATCGTAGTTATGATAATGCGAAGTATGTTTTATTTCTATAAGATTATATTTTGGATGCACGTTTATTCCAAAACCTGGAACGTTGCTGAACCAGTTGCATTTAAACAAAAATACTTCTTCTGCAGGTCGTGTGAAATACGACAATTGCAAAAATTGGGTTAGCACGCCATAAAAATCATGTATATGATCATTTGGATCATCACTACCTTTAACAAATACACCAGTATTGTTAGTTAATTTTTCAGCACCGTATTCTTTGGTATTAAATTTATATCCATTCACAAAGAATATTGGATAGGTCTTGACTATCCTTTTTGGTCCCAAAGCTAAATGTTTCAATCCTTTGTCTACAACACCATTTGTCGTATCAAAAACGTACTTAGAAAACCATTTAGAGAATTCTTTGCTGATATCTCCATTCGGATGTTGTGATTCGTAAATACTGCAATTATACAAGAAATGTTATATTTTGATTAAGATACATGTGTGCATATTTGTATATTTATTAATTAAGATACAAGAAATGTTACATATATAAGTATATTACCTAACAAATGGTGCAACTTCAGCACAGTTGAGAAGAATATATGTGTGTGCTGCGTGATAATCTCTGTCATCCAACCATACTTCCACACATTTACCAGAAGGCCGACCATGCTTTTTAAAAATAGATATAGTCGATTGACAATCATCTTGATCATTGCCTTCATCATTACGCGGAGCACTTTCAAATGATATGTTCACATGGTCGCTAAAATAATGAGAGAAAAAAAATGAAGCTTCTTCTTCAATGTATGATTTGCAAATCGAGCCTTCAACTCGAGCTTTCTGCCTCACTTTTTTCTTTAGATGATTTAAATATCTATTTCAAATTATTTTAAATCAATTTTTTTATACATATAATTAAACCAATATTTAATGAACTAAATATGAATATACCTTTCAAATGGATACATCCATCCATATTGCACAGGCCCTCGAAGACGTGCTTCAAATGGAAGATGAATAGGTAAATGCTCCATAACATTGAAAAAACCAGGAGGAAATATTTTTTCCAATTTGCATAGCAATATCGGGATTTCTTCCTCAAGTTTACGTAGACGATCAACTTTTAATGTAGTAGAACAAATCTCTTTATAAAACAGACTAAGTTCTGTTAAAACAGTCCAAACTTTTACGGGCAATAGTTCTTTAAAAGCGACGGGTAATAAATTTTTCATCATAACATGACAATCATGACTTTTCATCCCGCTAAGTTTATTGTTCTTATAGTCCACACATCTACGAAGATTAGAAGATATACCATCCGGGAATCTTAATCCTTCCACCCATTTTAAAAATATTTTAACTTGATTATTGTCTAGCTCATAGCATGCTTTTGGCTTTTTTATTTCATTTGGTTTCATATGAAGCTCAGGACGATTACATAATACTTCGATATCACGCCTTGATTTCAAATCATCTTTCGTCTTCCCCTTGACATTCAAAACTGTATTAAACACATTATCAAACACGTTTTTCTCATTGTGCATCACGTCAATATTATGACGAATCAGGAGATTTTTCCAATAAGGCAACTCCCAAAATATGCTTTGTTTGCACCAGTTATGAATCGATGATTTACCTTGAATTTCAATTTGCTTTCCGGTTTCATGTATTTTTGGATAATCCTTTACAAGTTCATAAATATCTTCGCTTGACCAAACCGTAGGTGCGCTTAAAGTTTCAACTCTATTAGCTGTAAAGTTTTTCTTATCTCTTCTAAATGGATGATTAACATGAAGAAAAAAACGATGACAGGCAAACCACGAAAATTTTTTTCCATGAGGTAAAGGAAATGCTCTTGTTTCTTCCATGCAGTAAGGACAAGCTAGGCGACCAGCCGTACTCCAACCTGAAAGCATTGCATACGCAGGAAAATCGCTGATTGTCCATCACAAAGAAGCATACATGCGAAAGTTTTTTTTTTTTTAGAAATATCATATGTTTCTACTCCTTCGTACCACAATGTTTTTAATTCTTCAATCAAAGGTTGTAAATAAACATCGATTCCTTGTGTCGGATCATCAGGACCAGGAACAACAACTGTAAGAAATATGTATGGAGTTTTCATACACATCCAAGGAGGTAAATTATAAGGTGTGACAATTATAGGCCAGGACGAATATTTAGAACCAAATTGAGAAAATGGTGAAAATCCATCCGTACATAAACCAAGTCTAACATTACGACTCTCGGATGCAAAATCAGGATACTTTTGGTCAAAATGCTTCCATGCTTCCCCATCAGCTGGGTGTGTTAACGTACCTTCCTCTCGTATTCTCATACTGTGCCATCTCATATGTTGCGCAGTTACAGAAGATGCATATAACCTTTGAAGTCTAGGAGTAATTGGTAAATAATGCATACGCTTATACGGGACTTCCTTTCCCTTTTTCTTTCTTGGTTTGTACCTTTCCTGATTGCATATTTTACAATGTCTAAGATTGATATCTTCCTTCCAAAACAGCATGCAACCGTTTAGACATGTATCTATTTTTTGATATGGTAAACCAAAAGCCGACATTAGTTTTTTTACTTCATAATGATTTTCGCACATTAAATTATTGGGAGGCATATGCCGTTTCGCAGCTTGTACAACAGCTGTAAATCCAGATTCTGTGAGGTTGTATTTAGATTTCGTCGTAATGTACTCAGCAGTCACTAACAATTGGGTTCCGCTTGTGCAACCTTCCCAAATGGGTTTCTTCGCCGCTTCTAACAAATCATATATTTTTTTTGCACCAATATTTGGTTCGTCTTCAGTATTACCATCGTCATCGGTTAATTGAGAAACAGGGAACATTGAACGTGCAGCATCTTCAACCATATGTTCTACGAGATTTGTCGTATCAATTTCATTACGCAATACCTTCTCAGCTTCAACACGATTAGATGCTAACGGTTCTCCATGACGATCCCAAACCAAATAGTTCGACACGAAACCGAACTGACGCAAATGAACTCTTACCATTTCTGGTACCAAATGCTTTAACAATTTGCATTTAGTACATGGACAACGGATTTCTTTGTCGTTTCCGTTATTACTTAAAGCGAAATCAATAAATACGCGAACACCATTATTAAAATGTTCACTAATTGACGTTTCACTTTCAACTCTTCTTTTTTTGTACATCCAGCTCCGATCAGTAAAATAATTGTCCATTAACCTACGTATATAGTTAAAAAGTACGATATTAATTTGCATTGACATATTATTAAAACAGTTTATAGGTGAATTTTATAATAACTGATCATTGACTCTATGGTGATGGGTCGTCCTACCTCCCATTACAAATACAATAACGTAATTAAACCGCGTAAATTATTTCAATTTAAATGATTCAACAAAATTTCGGCAGCGCTTCGCTTTAGTTCCCTGAACAGTACACATTTGCGTGTACACAGGGAACATAAACGAAGCGCTGTCGAAATTTTGTGAACCATTTAAAATGAAATAATTTACGCGATTTAATTACGTTATTGTATTCGTAACTTGTCCAATACAGGGACAAATCCAACAAATACTGTATAAGATGAATACAGATGTCCGTTCTGTTAAAAAAACGAATATCCACATAACGATCATATACAGTACTTATCAGACGGGGCCGAAAAACATTCTAAGGGTTTTCGAATATATTACATATTCTGTAACATATTATATTTATAAAAAAAATTGACGTTCGATACTATACTTACTGTCATTTTCGATATTTTTTAACCGTACATTATAAAATTACTACACTATATTACTTATTAAAAATAATCAAAGTAACCGTATATTATAAAATTAAATATCATTTTCGATATTTTATAATCTAATGTCATCATTCAACTTATCGCACTATATTTTCATACAAGGAGCATTCTACACTACGCTATACACACAATACACTATACACCAACCTATAATATACAATTAACTTACAATACATAGGTTAATAATAAAAATTAAACATCAATAAACTAAACTACACATACAATAGTCAATACAAACATATAAATTGCAAATCTAACACTAAATTACCTAATTAACACTAAATTACCTAATTTAATAAAAAAGGGAATTAGGGTTTATACCTTGATTGGAGAAGATTATGGGTTGGAGAGGGGTTCAAGATGCTACCGAGTGACGTTGGAGGCTTGAATGGAAGTGGTTGGCGAATTGGGGAGGGGGATAGAGGGTTTTTGGAAATAATTTGGGGAAAAACGAAGTGGGGAGGAAGAAGGTGCTGCAGGTTATTTTGGCTCGGGTTTCCAACGGCTACCAACGGCCGCAAACGGCATTTTCCAACGGCGTCCAACGGTCAACTTTTTATTCTCTTGGTTATAATCCGGAAAATACTTGCCGTTGGAAGCCGTTGGTCAATGCCGTTGGCGGCCGTTGCCCCCCCCGTTGGAATAAACAGTACTCCTTGTAGTGTAATTATTAATTATCAAATACTAAATAATAAATGTTACTTCTTTATTAAATATTAATTATTAGTTATTAAATATTTGTCTTAATTATTGACTGTAAATTATTAATTATTTAATACAAATTATTTAACGGTAATTATTGATTATTGAGTCTTATTTATTAATTATTATTTATCAATAGTTACTTATTACTTGTTAATTATAATTGAATATTAATTATTAAAAACTAATTATTATATACATATTATTAATTATTAATTATCATTACTTATTGTTATTAGGACATGCATGAACTAAGATCAAATGCACTTATTAATCATTAAATGTTAAATACTAGATATTAAATATTATTTTATTAATCATTAAAGATTACTTGTTAATTATTAATTATTAATTACTAATTATTAATTCTTGTTTATTTGTTATTAATTATAACTTATTACTTTTTAATTATAATGAATATTAATTATTAATTATTCAATAGTTATTATTTAATATTAATTAATAAATATTAACAATAATTTACTAATTATTAACGATTAATTATAATAAATTATTAAATATAAAATATATTTATTGATTATAGATAATAATTATTAATTATAAATTATTTATTAATAATCATTGGTTATATATTATAAATTATAAATAATTACCTATCTAAATTTTCATTTATAAATCATTAATTATAAACTACCATTTATAAATTATTTAAGTAAGTTTTAAATATTTGTTATTAATTATAAATTATAAATTATTATAATATTTTAAGCAAAACTAAACATATTCAAAAAATTAACGTAAACCTATGAGTAAAATTACTTTTAAAAACAGTTATAATTAATTAATATCTAATTGTAAAAAACAACGTTTTTACAACGTTTTAAATGTTGTTAAAAGGGTACTATGACACGTTGTAAAAAGGTATTTTTTACAACGTTTTTGGTGAAAATGTCATGTTTTACAACGTTTTCTGAAAACATTGTAAAAAAACAGAAAACATTGTAATAGGGGTTATTATTTATAAATTACCATTTATAAATTATTAAGTAAGAATTATTGGTTATTAATTACAAATTACAAATTATTAACTATTATAATATTTAAAGCAATAGTAAATATATTCAAAAAAATTAACGTAATTCGATCTTCTCCTATAGTTAACGTTTCCACAAAAATAATTAACCAATGATTAATACTGATATTATTAATAATTAATTATTAAATTTTAACAAATAATAATTATTAATATTTTTGAAGAAAGCACTGTGATTATTAATTATTAATTATCAAAAATTGGCAACGGACATTTTGTGACCGTTGTAAAATTTGCATTTATTACAATGAGCAAAAGAAAATGGTTGTAATAGGCATACAGTACAACGGCAAATAGGGACGAAAACTAGTATATATTACAACAGACAAAAAATAGTTGTAATAGGTATAGATTACACGGGAAAATTAAAAACGTTGTAATAGGTGTCTATTACAACGTGCAAAGAAAAATAGTTGTTGAAAAGTGATATCTATTACAACAGACCTGAAAAAACTATTGTAATAGGTTTTTATTACAATGGGCATTATGTGAGAAATGCGGATTACGGATCTTAAGGCTGGAATAACACTAGAGAGGGGGTGAATAGTGTTTTGTGGATTTTCTAAATCTTTTTGAAACTTATGTGTGAATTTAATTACCAACAAATGCAATTCACAAATACAGATATAATCACAGAATCAGACACAGATATAAATAATAAATAAAAGCAGTAAAGGAAAGAACACACCGGATTTTATACTGGTTCGGAGTTACCCTACATCCAGTCCCGCACAAACGTACGGATTTCTTATCAAAAATAATCTCCCAGATTACACCCTCGATTTCAAGGCCACGAGGTACACCCTCCTGTATTCGAGTCCGGGGCAAACTCTCTTGATTTACCAGGCCACAAAGATCACCTAATCGATTTACGGGGCAACAATCACACCCAATTGATTTCAAGGCTCAACCGCACCTTTTACTCAACAGTTTGATTTACAAATAATCCTATAACTCTAAATAGCACTGAGATCTTATAGAGAGAGTGGCAGAGAATCAAACAAGAGATAATCAAGTTTGATTCACTTGGTATTTCGGTAGAGTATAGTTTGGGATTCTTTAGAATAAGTGTGGAAGATGAAGAGAAGAGAAAATAAGTGAAATCTGATGATAAATTCGTTTAAAACTACTGGTATTTATAGGAAATCAACAGCCATATCTATTCGTGAAAGGATACGACGAATAGACACTTCTTTTGAAAATTTGAATTTTGAATTTAACGGACACCATGTCGACATGGGGGGTTGAGGGATGTCGACATGCTCTAGGCAAAATTGGTGATTTTGATTTTCTTATTAAAATTAGTTTCTATAATTTTGTCAAAACGATTTCTAAACTTTGTAAATATATTTGAATATAGTTTAAACATATAAAAGAGTTTAGAAAGTAATTTTTAATATATATAATCTTAATCTATAAAGTGATTTAAAATCTGAGTAAATAAATATTTAAAACAAGAGATAGTTTAAAAACAAACAAAGTTTAAAACAAGAGTTTATTTAAAAACAAAAAACAAAGAATATTTTAAGGTTAAAACATTTTGAAAAGCAGTTTTGAAAATCATTTTGAAAAACCATTTTGAAGTAGTTTTACAAGCTTCTTCCTGCAGAATATCTCATCACATCAAGACCCGAGAACTTGTACAAAACCAGGATGTTCATCGGTTTGTAAGCCACTTGTCGTAGGTTTGTAAGCTACTTGTCGTGGGTTTGTAAGCCACTAAGAAGGTAGAAATGGGTTCCATCCCAAATGAAATATGGAATGAAGATTTCCGTGCTATTATGAAGTTTTAACATAATTCTAGACTCAATACTTATCTTGTACTATTAAAATCTTGAACTCCTGATAACTTGATTTCTTGATACTCATGAGTCTTCAATCTTGATATCTTTGATCTTTAAATTCATCGGTCTTGTATCTTTATACTGTACAGTCTTCATTCTTGGTACCTGCATGTTTATATCCTGCATATATATATATATATATATCTAAACTATAATGTTAGTATTTATATTTTATAACAAGTCCTAAGGTTGTTGTCATCAAAACCATCCTTTTCAAGGACTAACAGTCTCCCCCTTTTTGATGATGACAACCTATGTTTATAAAATATACTTCTCCTTCACAATAACTCCCCCTAAAACTAATAACTCCCCCTTAATCTAAGCCTAACTACTCTAACTACTCTACTTTATATTTCTCCCTCTTTGTCATCAACAAAAACTAATCCTAAACTAATATAACTCCCCCTTAGTCTTATATTGGAGTACCTATGACAAATTAAGATGGAGTGTGTGTGTGTATATATATATATAATAACATGAGTTAATTAATGAAAACATAACCAATATGATAGTTTAAATCCAATAAACATATACTATGTTTCATATAATTCTATTCATTCCATTCAAATCAAATCAATTCTAATTAAAGCAAATCAAATCAAACAAATCAAATCAAACAATTCAAATCAAATCAAACAATTTAAAGACAAGCAATTCAAACCATAAGGAGATCAAATATTTTTAGGAACTTCAACCCATTCTTCTTCTCCAAAGATAGGATCCTTTTTAATATCTTCCCAATCTTCATTATCTTGAATTAGAGTTCCTTCAGGATTTGCATCGAGATCATCTTTATTTAGGGCAGAAATCATACAACGGAGGGCATCAAAATGCTTCTCTTGTTCTTTTATCATCTGCATTTGACTTAGTTCTAAGTGCCTTTGATTGCGGAGAATAAAAGTAAGTATATTCTTGAATGATTTGAGAGTTTCTTCAAGATTTTCACTTAGAGTTTGAGAAGAGGAAGCCATTTTTGATAAGTAGTTATGTGATGTAACATCAACCGCTTCCTCCTCACAAGCATCTCCAAATACTCTACTCCTTGGACCAAAGATGGGAATAACTTCCTTCTCCTTTGATTCACCATGAACCAAATCCGAAACATCCGATGAGCTCTCATTCTCCTTGAGCAAAGCCGACTCATCAAAAGTAGCATGACAAGAATTCACAACCTTCTTCATTTTCGGATTCCATATTCGATAGCCATTTACACCATCCGTATAACCAAGAAAAATCCCCTTGAAAGCTCTTGGCTCAAGCTTATCATTTCCCAAATCATGCATATAAACCGGACTACCAAACACATGAAGATAACTCAAGCCAATGCTCTTTCCATTCTACACTTCCTCCGGAGTTTTGTTACCAACAACCAAGAACGAAATTCGATTAACAATATGCACCGCAGTTGACAACACTTCGGCCTAAAATCCCTTAGACAAACTCGATGTCAATCCTCAAGCATCGAGCTTTCTCAAGTAGAGTAAGGTTCATCCTCTCCGCAACACCATTCAACTATGGATCTTCCGGTGTAGTAAAATGCCTCTAAATACCATGATGCTTGAAAAACTCAAAGAACTTTCTGGAAACTTACTATCCACCATTGTTGGATCTTAGAACCTTCAAAGACTTACCACTCTCATTCTCAATATGAGCTTTCCATGCTTTGAACTTTGTAAATGCCTCCGACTTGGCCTTTATTACCTACACCCATACCTTTCGAGAAAATTCATCAATAAAAGAATATAATAGCGAGCTCCTCCCAAAGAAGCTACTGGTGCTGGTCCCAAACATCCATGTGAACATACTCAAGAACCCTTCTTGAATCATGTGTTCCTTCATCGAGCGAAACTTTAGTTTGATTCCCCAAGACACATTCCTCGCAAAATTTTAGTTTGTTGAAACTCTCTCCATCGATCATCTCCCTCTTCCGAAGAATATCCAAACTCCTCTCCGAGACATGACCTAACCTCAAATGCGACAACCTAGTCGCTCCCAAGCCACGAGAACTATCAACTCCTACATTAGTTTCACCTTCTATAGCCACACCTTGAAGCAAACAAACACCATGAGTCCTAGCTTCCTTCGTCACCACAATCGCACCCTTCGAAACCCGCAAGCTATCACTCTCAATAGTGATCTTACATCCTAAAGAATCCAACTGATCCAAAGAGATAAGAGACTTCCGAAGTACCAGAACATAGCGTACATTAGTGAGAGTACGAACCACACCATCAAACATCCGAATTTGCACGGACCCAATGCCCTTTGACTTACAAATAGCACCATTATCCATAACAATTGAATTTCCTTCTTTGTTGACATAAAAAGAAAAGAATTCCTATTCGGCATCATATGATAAGACGCCTTCGAATCGAGTACCCATTCGCTACCTGAAAAATCTGATGCTACCACCGTCAACACATCTACGTCTCCCTCACCAACTCCACTCTCCATCGTTAAGGATAAAGATGCTACTTCCTTCTTTGCCTTCTCCTTGTCTGGACACCCATTCTTCCAATGACCAGCTTTCTTACAAATAAAGCACTTGCCATTTCTTTCCATTGACTTTCCTCTCCAACCGGGCTTCCTTGATTTAGAACGCCCTCTGATTCCCTTTCTTCTCGTATCTCTCATTCTCCACAAATAAACCATGACCACTACTAGCGCCACTTCTTCCATCACCTAACTCCTTCATTTGATCCCGTAACTTCTCACTAAGAAGGCCCATTTTGACATCATCTAGAGTCAAAGTATCTCGGATATAGATCAAACAATTTGGTATAACGGTCTGGCAATGATAACAACAATATCTTCGCCTTTTGTTCTTCCTCAATCTCCAAATCTACCGCCTTCATCTTCATTAGAAAATCATCAAAGATATTCAAGTGCGCTTCAAGCGAAGTACCCTCCTTCATCTTATAGGTGAAGAACGTTCGCAACAAGATCAAATGATTAGTTAGTGACTTCTTCATATACAACTCCTCCAACTTGGCCCAAGTACCCTTAGCGGTAGTCTCACCACTAATTTCGGATATAACATCCTCCCTCATAGTAAGTTGAAGTGTAGTGAATGCTCACTCTTTCATTTCCTCTCTCTCAACATCCAAGATGTTCGCCAGCAACAAACATGTATCAAACACTGCTCAATGCACTCGATTCCTCCTAAGAATCACTTTCATCTTCCATTGCCACTTTTCAAAATCATTATCGTCATTCCATTTATCTATAACTAATTATGATCCCGAAGCAATGTATAAGCCACGTACATGCGACGCTACACCACTTGGATTAATTGTCGAGGGACTGCCCGAGGTACTATCCGATTCTGGCATTTCTACAACCACCTGCCAACACCAAAGCTCTGATACCAAATGTTATGAGAATTCTAACTCGAGACCACTTAAATCAAAATCCCAAAGCATAGCAGAAAACGAGATTATGGTAAGAAGTGCAAAAACAACCAATCAATAACTCAATCCAATCCAAAAACAATCACAATCACCCAAAAGCAATAGAGAAACAAAGTAATAACGATAAAATAAATCAAACATCGATTTATAGTGGTTCCACTAACGTCTTGTTAGTGTATATATACTTTGAAAGAGAGAGTCTTTATTGATACCAATGAGAAGAGTACAAAAGATTGATTACAATGATCAATATTCAACTAGAATAGATTAGTGGAGAAGAGAATTGAAGAGAACTAGGTTTTGCTAAACCCTAGGTAATGGAGTATAAAACCCTTGATTAAACCCCTGGAGTAATTCCATCTTTGAATCCTGAAAAATAGCTTATATAGGAGAGTAGAAAACCTAGAAAAATTCCCAAAATGTCTTTTGAAGCCTTCACAAATCATTCAAACCAGCCCAGACAAGATATGCAGCACACGTCGGCTCAGACGTCTGTCCCAAGACGACAGACGTCTGTCAAAAGATTAGGTAAACAAGTTTCCCTGTTCTCAGACGTCTATCACAAGGTGACAAACATCTATCACAAATCTCGAGTTAACAAAACCTTGAGCTTAGACGACTGTGTCTTTGTGACAGACGTCAGTCACTTGTTGCTCTAGCAGCTCTCCACCTTCTTCGTTATATCTTCCTCCTTCGAGCTCCAATTTGCGAACCGTTTTCACCATTATTAAGTTAATTCCAACCTCTTCATTTTTACATATAGTGTCATCAAAATTCAAAAGCTGACGTGGTGTGCTGTCTTTCAAATTGACAATAGATACGGATGATACATCATGAGTTCCATGACTTTTGGTGGTGTATTCAACCATGGATTCAAGTGACGTGGCGCAACATTTGGTTTCTCCATCTGCGGCAAGCATCTCACATTCTTGAAGAGTTTTTTCCATGGCTTCCGCTTTCTCGGAGTTGGGATTTACAGAGAATTGGGAGAATATAGTTTGGAGATTAGTCAAGGAGAATGGAATCGAAGTTGCTGGTTGTCGAGAGAGGAAGGCTAGCCCAAAGCCTGCTGTGTTTCTCATGCAATGCATGATGACTTTTATGCCTGCTAACATGTCTTTTTCTAGCACTACACTGTATCTGCCTTCTACTGATTGTTCAGTTGTTTCTGTTGCGTAAATATAACCGATTCAATGGTTGGAACTTTTTTGAAGCATCTTAAGTTCCGGTCCAAGTAGTTTCTTGGCAAAAATACATTTGGAAATGAAAGAGAAAAAACACAGATTTTGTATGAAATATAACCCAAAGTTCTTAATCTGTTTATTTATCCCTTTCAATCCAAATTTATTTTGAATGATGGGAGAAACTAAAGAAAATTAATGACAAGTAAAAAGACATTATATAATTAAGTAGGACAATGAAACCCGAATGTAGAAATTTTTTGATGGCTCCAGACATGGGAGTGTTTAGCAACATTTTGTTCCAATATACCTCTCCTGGTAACACCTAATGACTTGCGGTAGTAGCTACCTGCACAATATTTGTTGGAATATTACATTTACTTCTTGGAAGAAAAGTAAATATGAAGTAAGTAGTAGCTTAATGGGTGTATTTCGCTTTATACCAATTGGGTCTGATAAACAATTATTTGAGTGGCACTCGATAACAACCTAGAGAAAACGGTCGTGACAGAGAACACAAATATATGTTAAACATGGAATTTAGATAACAAATATTATTAGTCTGTAGATCATATTATTTCATGTTATCCACGTATCCAACATAGAAAGTTTTTCAAGCAAAAATAAAGTAACAAGAATTATGAAGTAAAGAATATCTCAGTAGCTATGTTATATCTGTAACAAGTTTGTAGGGCTTGGGCCAAAATAGAAAGCCCAATATCAGTGCATTGTAAACTATATAAAAGCAGAACCGTAGCCTACATCTTTACATCATTGAGATAAATAATAAAGAAATTATTCTCTTGCTTCCTCAATCAGTTTTCTTATATGGTATCAAAGCCTGAACCGTCAAACGACAAGAAGCAGTTGCTGATTACCCATAAAATCTCATCAGAGAATTTCTGTTATCCTCATCATTAAACCATCCAGAGGTGGTGCCAGAGCTGCCTCATCATCCACCGCTCTGTTGCTCTCAGTCATAGGCATTCTCATCACTTGAGAGTGCAGTATCATCCCCTTATCGTGTTCTTTAATCAAGAACCCCCAAAAGCAATGCCACACCAAGAGTCTTGCTTCAAGATTCACAAGCTTGGCTACACCGCAATAGATATGACATTAAGAATCTCAACATCACTTCCAGAGACTCCACCAGGGCAGGAAATGATGATGTTTCATCAACTGCCCCAAGCGGAATCAAGAATCAGGAAGGGTCAAGACCAGACAATCAAGAAACCCCAACCATCGAAATAAATCCCTGTAATATCATCAAACCAAAGAATAACTTAGTGACCACTGCACTCAATGAAAATAATTTCATATTGTGGAAATATCAAGTTGAAACCAGCATAAGAGGCTATGGTTTAGAAGATTACCTCTATGGAACTGCAGAAATTCCAGCAAGAATGGTTACCAACAACATAGGAGAAAGAATCATTAACAAAGAATTCACCAGTTACCAGAGACAAGATAGTCTGCTAGCAGCATGGCTAATATCTTCAGTCAGTCCACCTCTACTCACTCAACTTGTTGGATGCAAAACATCATATGAGATATGGACTGCAATACAACAAATATTCAGTACACAATCAGCTGCAAGAATCATGTATTACAAGAGACAATTGCAGAACTTAAGGAAAGATAATATGACAATGCAGGAATATTTGACAAAGATAAAGTCATATTGTGATCTTCTTGATACTGCAGGGCACAAAGTATCAGAAACAGAGAAAATTCTATCTATATTGAATGGTCTAGATACAGAGTATGAATCAGTTGTTGCAGTTAT
Organism: Allium fistulosum; assembly: GCA_030737815.1. Lineage (NCBI taxonomy): Eukaryota > Viridiplantae > Streptophyta > Magnoliopsida > Asparagales > Amaryllidaceae > Allium > Allium fistulosum. Next base: position 695,196,823 of record CM060903.1, on the reverse strand, counting down.
CTCATCACAACAGAATCTACCCAGTATACAACATGTTCACTCAATTCTATTATCACATGAAGGAAGGGTGAAACAGAGAAAGGAAAAAGAATTGTCAATCAATTATGCATCAAGGTCAAAAAGTAAGGTGCAGGAAAATCAAAATGTCAGACAAAACTCATACAATCAGAGAGGTGGTGGGAGTCAGAGAGGAAGAGGAAGAAATAACAAATGGAATAATAACAGAGCAAAGTGTCAAATTTGCGAAAAACTTGGCCATACAGCAAGGCAATGCTATTTCAGACTCAACACTGAATATTATCCAAGTCATCAGAAAAATGGTGAACCAAGTGCAAATATAGCACACATTAATCAAAGATCAAACAATCAGCCAGAGGATGCAAGAATGCAACAGTCAAGTTTAGAAAGGCTCACCAGAACAGAGGTCATAACAAATGAAGATTGGTATCCAGACTCAGGTGCTACCAACCACCTCACAAGTAATCTTCAAAACCTCAATCTTGGCAACAAAGAATATACAGGTATGCATACTATACATATGGGTAATGGTGAAGCTATAAACATCACACATGTTGGAACTAGCAGTATCAAAGGTAAAAGATATCTTTACCTCAACAATCTACCAAGGGTTCCCCAAATTAAGAAAAATTTAATGAGTGTATCTCAGTTTGCTAATGACAACAATGTGTATTTTGAGTTTCACCCAAAATTTTGTGTTGTTAAAGACTTACTAAATCAAGAAACATTACTACAGGGTGAACTGGACAAGGGTCTATACAAGTTCAACTTTGGAAATACAGGAAATGGCAAAAATAGAAATATATGGTGCAATAGTTCTGTGTCAAATATTAAGAAAGACAAAGAAACTTTTGATTTGTGGCATTGTAAACTTGGACATCCTAATGTAAATGTTGTAAAACAAGTACTCAGTAATAACAATATTGCTTTTGATGTATCTGTACCATATATATGTACCTACTGTCAATTAGGCAAAAGCCATAAGTTGCCATTTGCAGATTCTAATACAATAGCAGTAAACCACTTGAACTGGTGGCCACAGATCTATGGGGACCTGCACCAGTAAGTTCTGACTATGGATACAGGTATTACATATCTTTTGTTGATGCCTATTCTAGATATACATGGATATATTTTTTGAAATCAAAAGCAGATACAAGCAAGGTTGTGATACAGTTCATAACACAAGCTGAAAAGCAAACAAACAATGAACTCAAAATAATACGGACTGATGGGGGCAGTGAATATAAACCACTAAAGGAATATTTTCAAAAAAGGGGAATTGTTCAAAGAACAACCTGCCCACATACCTCAGAGCAGAATGGGATTGTTGAAAGAAAACATAGACACATAGTAGAAACAGGGCTAACATTACTAGCTCAAGCCTCCATGCCAATAAAATTTTGGCCAGAGGCATTCAACACTGTAGTCTATCTGATTAATAGACTGCCTACCAAGGTACTCAAACATCTAAATCCCATTGAAACATTATTTGGGATTAAACCAGACTATCAAAGTCTGAAGACATTTGGATGCTTATGCTTCCCATGCCTCAGACCATATAACAGTCATAAACTAAGTCTAAGATCCACCCCTTGTACATTTCTTGGCTATGGAAATAACCAAAAGGGATATAGATGCTTGAGTAATGATGGTAGGATATTTGTTTCAAGACACGTTGTATTTAATGAAGGAAAATTTCCCTTTGTAGATGAAAATATCAGAACTACAAAGAAAGTGTATGACAAAGGAAGTGCATCATTACCATCAATACCTATTGTGTCAGACTGGAGCATCAGTGCAACTGAAGGAGACAAGAAGAGAAACAACAAATCACAACTCACTGTATCCAGAGAAGATACTGGATCAGGTCACGATTCTGAAAAGATCTCAAGTCCTTCTCCTAGTAACACAGGCCAGAACAATGATACAGACTCAGAGAAAGAACAGTCTCCATCCAAGTCTCAACACACAGATGATAACATCAGTGCACATGAGCCTCAACTTGCAAGAATAGGACATCATATGAAACAAGGTCCAAGAGTGGTATATATAAGCCAAAAGTGTACAATGCACAATTAAATCAGACAGAGCCAAGCAACTACAAGGATGCAGTTACAAACATCAACTGGAAACAAGCAATGGATGAGGAATATAAAGCACTCATCAAAAACAAAACTTGGAGTCTCACAACCAGAACTAAGGACAGTAATGTAGTTGGCTGCAAATGGACATATAAGATTAAAAGAAATCCCGATGGAAGCATAAGCAAATACAAGGCGAGGCTTGTAGCTAAGGGTTATAACCAACAATATGGATTCGACTTTTATGAGACATTTTCTCCTGTAGTTAAACCAACAACAATAAGAATCATACTGACCATTGCACTATACCAGAAATGGAAGATCAGACAACTGGATGTAAACAATGCATTCCTCAATGGAGATCTAAAAGAGGTTGTATTTATGGAACAACCAGAAGGGTATGAAAAAGGGGACAACAACAGACTCATATGCAAACTACATAAAGCTATCTATGGCCTAAAACAAGCTCCACGAGTATGGAATGAAAAACTCAAAGCAACACTGATGGAGCAAGATTTCACACCAACAAAGTCAGACAATTCTCTTTATGTACAATGCAAGAATGACAGTATTACATATATACTGATATATGTTGACGATATTATCATTACAGGAAGTAACAGCAAAATCATAGATCAGACAATAAAGCATTTAGATCAAGTATTCTCCATCAAGGATCTGGGTGATTTAAAATATTTTCTAGGTATAGAAGTCATACAGAATACGGAACTGTTTCTATGCCAGAAAAAATACATCCTAGACATTCTGAAAAGAGCAAATATGGATAATGCTAAGTCACTGCCTACCCCTATGACCAGCAATCTTTGACTCTCAAAAGACAGAGGCGAAGCTATTGAAAATGAAAAACAATATAGAAGCATTGTGGGAGCATTGCAATATATTACCATAACCAGACCAGATATAAGCTACAGCGTAAATAAAGTATGTCAATATATGCACAAACCTCTCAATGAACACTGGAAAGCAGTTAAACGTATTTTGAGATACCTGAAAGGAACTCTGAATCATGGTTTAACATTCAACAGCACAAAACAACTAAGGATACAGGCTTACTCAGATGCAGATTGGGCCTCCGACCCCGATGATCGAAGATCGACATCAGGGCATTGCATTTACCTGGGCAACAACCCAATTTCTTGGAGTTCAAAGAAACAAGCCACTGTATCTCGCTCTAGCACAGAGTCTGAGTACAGATCCATAGCCAGCACAGCAGCATAGATCACATGGATAGAGTCATTACTGCAAGAAATCAAAATTGATATCAAAAGCACACCGATTATCTAGTGCGACAACCTCAGCTCGGTTTCCCTCACTGCGAACCATATTTTACATTCACGAACGAAGCACATCAAAATTGACCTTTACTTCGTTCGTGAGAAGGTTATAAGCAAGAGACTGGAAGTTCACCACATCCCAGCCTTCTATCAAAGAGCGGACATTCTCACGAAGCCGTTATCTACGACAAATTTCATTAGATTAAAGGAGGAGCTTAGAGTTAGAAGTGGCGGCGCAGAGGAGGATAAAGAAGGAAACCCTAGATCTAATTGAAGGGGCGAATTATGAAGTAAAGAATATCTCAGTAGTTATGTTATATCTGTAACAAGTTTGTAGGGCTTGGGCCAAAATAGAAAGCCCAATATCAGTGCATTGTAAACTATATAAAAGCAGAACCGTAGCCTACATCTTTACATCATTGAGATAAATAATAAAGAAATTATTCTCTTGCTTCCTCAATCAGTTTTCTTATAACAAGTTAAACTTCAAATATATATTGTTTGCTCACAATAAGGAAGCAAATCAGAAACAAACCGGGAACCATCATCGTTTAACAAAGACGCTAAAAGAGAATGAATTATTGTTTTGATTGGAATAAGAGAAAGAGACTGAATTTATAGTGAAGAAATGGTATCAAACAGTGATAAAAAAGTAGCAACTAGCTCACTAAGTACAGGAAAAATATGTTTAAATTACTGATGGATTATGTGACTTATTCCAGCCATGTCTGATGGCCTAATTTTTAATCTATAATGTTAATGATGTCATCTTTTGCAGATCTTATGGTTACAATTATGATTGTCTATGTTATGAAAAGCGCTATATGTATGTACAACACTTAATTTTTTGAGAAAGCAAAACGATTAAGCGATGAGCGCTTAAGCATACTTAGTTGACACTTATTGGCGCTTTGCTTAAATTTAAGCAATGCTTAAGCAATACTTAGAAAAAAAATTATTAATTTTATAACAAAAGAATTAGGATTATAGCAAAAAACCACATTCCTAACAAAATTTTCTCATTTTTTATGGTATGGATCGATGGATGATTTGCATTAAGATATGATTGTTCTATTTAACAAATGTGCACAATTTGTACTCAACTCGAGTCTGCTAACTTTTAATGAATAGAGAAAGTCAAATCCAACTTTTGATACCTTTGAATTTATAAGTTAACTTCAAAGTTAAACTTTAGTTATTTGTGATGAATTTGAACATACACATACAGTACATTTGTACACATATACTACACTTAATCTAATCTCATTAAAATAGATTTACATGGGCGCATATAATGTGTGATAAAAAATTAAGCAGCGGTTAAGCGACATTAAACGAACCGAGACTTCTATCGCCTCATTTAGCGCTTATAAATTATAATATAGATGATTGTATTTTTACCTGTTGGATAAGGCATACCGAATAGGAGTAATGTAGCATTGAATGCACTAGACTTCCCACTGTATGCACATAATCATGCATATACTAGACTTCTCACTTGGAAGGTTGAATGCTCTTCACCAATTGAAATCCTATTATCTAATTTATCCAAGCAGGTTTAGCCAAGGTTCAAAATTTCGTTTTCAGTTTTCGATCATCGGGAAATTTCAATATTAGGATTCTGAGATTTTGTTATGATTCTGGAATTTCAAACCATGCGCAGAACACTTTCATTTTTTATTTTTATTTTCCTTTTTCATTTTTCTTACTACAGGTTATTTTTCTCGCTAATATATGCTCATAATGACACATTTGTTAGCACATATTCATATGTGACATGTTAGCGCTCCTGTGCTCACAAAGACACAAATCCATTTATTAAATTTTAATCATCAAGCACAACTGTCAGAATTTTATATTGTGTATTATTGTATCAAGCATATTGTAAAACCTAAGAGACTTTAATTATTCAATTTCCTCTAATCAGTTGCTTAAAATCATGTTTAACCGTGTCGTTTTCTCAATGGTTTCGTGCAACCAATAGGAATCTATAATATAATAAGATAATCAACGACCCCATGTAAATGTCTGCACTGATGAGCGTATGATATGATCTACTAGAGTGCATGTATTTTGATGAAAAACAAGACTATGTAAACTCCACTCATCATTGATCACACAGTAATGTATTAAAGGTTTCAGACTAAAAACCTTCCAAGCTTACTGAATTGTATTGTCTTTATTCGGACTGTTTGATTCATAGTTAGGCAGATGATAATCAATTGTGTTTTTCTACTTGGGTAAATTACCGGAACCAGAATAGATAATCGGAGTTTACTATGCATTATGTTTTTAGTCAGTCTAAAAACTACAGTCCTACTTTTCAAAACTTTCTGGCCAGTCTATCTCATCCCTAGTGTGCTATACGTAAAGTGTTCCAAGTATAGCCCTATCGCTGATGTACAATGATTTTAATAGGCATATGTGTGAACTTTGAACTACCAAAGTGTTGTGCCAAATGTATTTCTTGACTAAAGGCCAGTTGCATTAGATATAAACTCCTAATTCTTCGTAATGAACCAAAAGGGTCTAAAGAGGTTGAGATACTCTTTAGTTATGATGTCAATCTTTTGCACTGATTTTGCGTCACTATCCACATTCCATTGATAACTTTACACACTGTTTGTACTATGATCCACTTTGCAGCATCCATATAGTAAAAGCCTTCCTAAATCAGTGCACAAAAGTCACTTTGCTATGCATTTCATGGTAATGTTCGTGCTTTCTAATTTAACATGATACCAGAACACAAACTTATTTTGTAAAATTTGCCTAAGTGTTTTTTGACATGACAGAAAAACATAATAAATAACATTGGTTCCTTTTTGCAGCTATATACAATTATCTATGCTACCCTACTAAAATTGAGTTTTCATCTTTGCTTTCTTCTAGGGGTGGCAATTAGGGCCGATCTGATGGACTCAGATCCGACCTGGAGGGTCTGGGCTCTAGATGGATCGAGTTTTGTCGGATCCAAACTGTACGTTTCAAAAACCTAGACCCAACCCGACCACTACAAAACATGCTTCGTTTAGCGACCGCAGCTAGCGACGGCTAAAAAAGACGGCCAACGCTAGCCGTCGCTTAACGCGTATATACATCAGCAACCCGTGAACAGAAAACATTATTCTCCTTCCCTCCAAACTCAATTCAGCTCCTTCCTCTCCTCCTCCACCGACGCTCCAGCTGCCGTCCCCCGACGCGAGCCGCCAATCTCTCCATCGCGAAAGCTACAACTCTCCAAAGCTCGAAGGTATGTTATTGCTCTCTAATTTCTACTTAATCTAGGTTTAATCATAACCCTAATTTTGAAAATTGATTGATTATGTGATAGAAATTGATGATTATGTGGTACTAATTGTTGATAGTAGCGTATTGATTGATTTGGGGATATTTTGAGAATCCTAATTTGGCAAATTAGTTAATTATGGGTTTGTTATTGTGTATTAGTTAATGATAATATTGTATTTGTTGAGTTGGTGATATTAATTAGTGGTTTGATTGTTTAATTTGTAATTAAAAATTAGATTTTATTTATAATCCGAAAATTAGTGTATAATTACTGATTGATATGCTAATGGATATATAAGTTTACGCGAATATTTGTTATACTTAATTAGAACAATGTTTGTTATAGTTTGTGCAAAAATTAGTGTACAATTATTGATTTATATGCTGCTAGATAGGTACGGTTAAACATAAGTAATATTTTTTATTTAATTAGCGTGTGTACATTATAAGTATTAATTATTAGTATAAAATAAAATTAATATAGTTTATTACAAGTGCTAACATCTAATTTTCGTTTATAAAATCGATAAAAAAAATTAAATTGGTAACTGAATTTTAAAATACATTTTGAAATTTCAAATGTATTAAATAAAATATTTAAATGGTTGAATGAATTATATAATTTTGAAATGAGCATAACAACAACAAATATTATACTGAAATCAATTTTTGTAAAAAATTAATAATGAATATAACAACAATAAATATTCTACTAAAATCGATTTTGTAAAAAATGAAGAAATGAATATAATAACATTAAATATTTTGCTAAAATTGTTTTTCTAGTAAAAATTAGGAAATGAATATAACAACAACTAATATTGTACTGAAATTGATTTTGTAAAAAAATTAAGAAACAAATATAACAACAAATATTCTGCTAAAATCGATTTTGTAAAAAAATGAAGAAATAAATTTAAGAACATTAAATATTCTACTAAAATTGATTTTTTGAAAAAAATATTAGGAAATGAATATAACAATAACAAATATTCTACTAAAATCGATTTTGTAAAGAGATTAAGAAATGAATATAAGAACAAATATTGTACTAAAACCGATTTTCCAAAAAATTGAGAAATAAATATAACAAGAATAAATATTTTACCCAAATCGATTTTTAAAAAAATTTAAAATGAATATAATGTTAATTTGAAAATAAGCATTAAATATTATTTCAACAAATAATTAACGCTAAAAAATTAAAGCCTTTAGTCCCAAAAGGTTTTTATTTAGTTTAGAAAATACAACAACAAAAATACACACCTTGGATGCAAAGTTATGCGTAGAAGAGAAGTGAAGTGAAGTGCTGTCGAAATTAGACAGAAGTGTGGTGTGTGAAGCCTTTAGTCCAAAATGGCTTTACTTTATTTTAGAAAATACAACAACAATATACCATTTGAGTGCAAGTTATGCGTAGAAGAGAAGCGAACTGAAGTGCTGTCGAAATTACTAACATATATTTTCAAATCAGGAAAAATTAATGTTCAATTATTTCCTCGACCGTACTTGGATGTATGAAGTCAGAACTGGTAGGAAAAGTTCAATAAAGGAATATTTCTATAACGGTGTATACGAATTTATTAGATTCGCTAAATCTAATAATCGAAATAACGAAGAAATTCGTCGCCCATGTAGTAAGTGCCAACATTTGAAGCATTAAAAACCAGATATAGTTGAAGTACATTTGTATAAATATGGTTTCATGCCGAATTATTATTTCTGGGATCGTCATGGAGAACTTGTTGAACCTACACCTAATCCTGTAGTGTTAGAGGACGATAATATTATGACGAATCCGATAGAAAATATGGTGGAAGATGCAGCACGATCAATGTTTCCTACCATTCAAGCTAACGATGAAGACGTAAATGTCGAATAAGAACCGATTGTGGGAGCTAAAAGAATATATGATTTATTGGATTCTGCTAAGAGGCCGTTGTGGGACGGTTGTAAAAGCGGAACCGAACTATCAGTAACCGTCGAATACATTACTATGAAATCAAAATTCAACCTTACAGAAGCTGCATTTACAGCAGTTGTACAAGTTGCAAAACGACACATGCCACCTAATAATCTGATGTGCGATAGTCATTATAAAGTGAAAAAACTGATGTCCGCTTTCGGTCTGCCGTACGAAAAGATAGATACATGTGTAAAAGGTTGCATGTTGTATTGGAAAGATGACGTTGACCTTAGAAAATGCAGAATATGTAATGAGGAAATATACAAACCAAGAAAGAAGAAAGGAAAAGAAGTTCCGTACAAGAGAATGCATTATTTACCCATCACTCCCAGACTTCAAAGGTTATTTGCATCTTCTGCTACGGCATGTCATATGCGATGGCACAGTGTGAGAACACCGAAAGAAGGAACTTTGATACATCCATCTGACGGAGAAGCATGGAAACATTTCGATAAGACTTATCTTGCATTTGCTGCAGAAAGCCGTAATGTCAAACTCGGTTTATGTACGGATGGATTTTCACCATTCTTTCAGTTTGGTAGTAAATATTCATCCTGGCCAATTATCGTTACTCCGTATAATTTACCTCCATGGATGTGTATGAAAACACCATATATGTTTCTCACTATTGTCGTCCCTGGCTCTCATGATCCAACACAAGGAATCGATGTTTATTTACAACCATTGATCGAAGAGTTGAAAAAACTGTGGAATGAAGGAGTTGAAACTTACGACATTTCGAGAATTTTTTTTTCGTATGTTCGCTTCTTTATTATGGACTATTAGTGATTTTCTTGCATATGGGATGCTTTCTGGTTGGAGTACGGCCGGTCATCTAGCCTGCCCTTATTGCATGGAAGAAACATGAGCATTTTCTTTACGGCATGGGATGAAAGTTTCTTGGTTTGAATGTCATCGGTGTTTTCTCTATCCCAATCATACTTTTAGAAGAGATAGAAAAAACTTTATAGCTAACAGAGAAGATAATATGCAACCACCAAAGATTTGGTCAAGCGAAGAATTATATAAAATCGTAAAGGACTATCCAAAGATACATGAAACTGGAGTACAGATTGAAATTCCAGGAAAATCGGACATTCATAATTGGTGCAAACAAAGTATATTTTGGGAGTTACCATATTGGAAAGATCTCTTACTCTGACATAATATTACGTGATGCAAAACGAAAAAAACGTGTTTGATAACGTGTTTAATACAATTTTGAATGTAAAGGGGAAAATTAAGGACGATTTGAATTCGAGACTTGATATAGCACACTTTTATAAACGTCCTGAACTTCATATGAAGCCCGATAACAATAAAAAACCCAAAGCATGCTATGAGCTAGACAACAAGAAAGTAAAACTCATGCTAAAGTGGGTGGAAGAACTAAGATTTCCCGATGGGATTTCTTCTAATCTTCATAGATGTGTTGACTTTAAAAACAGTAAATTGAGTGGGATGAAAAGTCACGATTGTCATATCATGATGGAATATTTACTACCCATGGCTTTCAAAGAACCGTTGCCCGTAGAAGTGAGGAGTGTTATAACAGAATTAAGTATGTTTTATAAACAGCTTTGTTCGATGACATTAAAAGTAGATCGTATACGTAAACTTGAAGTAGAAATCTCCATACCGCTCTGCAAACTGGAGATAATATTTTCGCCAGGTTTCTTTAATGTAATAGAGCATTTACCTGTTCATCTTCCATTCAAGCACTTCTTCGAGGTCCTGTGCAATATGGATGGATGTATCCATTTGAGATGTAATATTGAATATATGCAATATTTATGTCAGTTTAAAATTTAGATTTCTATATCTAAATATAAATTAAATTTATTTTGTAATAGGTACTTAAATCATCTGAAGAAAAAAGTTAGACAAAAAGCACGAGTTGAAGTTCGATTTGCAAATCATATCTTGAAGAAGAAGCTTCATTCTTTTTCTCTTATTACTTCAGTGATGATGTGAACTTATCGTTTGTAAGCATTCCTCGTAATGATGAAGTCGTTGAACAAGATTCTTCTCAAACAATGTTATCTATTTTTAGACAACATGGCCGACCTGCTGAAAAATGTGTGAAAATATGGTTAGACAATAGAGATTACCATGTAGCACACGCATATGTTCTTCTAAATTATGCTGAAGTTGCACCATTTGTTAGGTAATAATAAATTCATATTGTTGTGGGCATTTCCGCCCACTACATGGTGAATATGAAGAGTTAGGGGTAAAATTGTCATTTTCTTGGAATGAACCTAAACTAGTTTAGAAGTATTCTCGAGATCAAGATATGGACCTAGGTTGAAACCGCGTCTCAATCCGAGTAACGGTTTGAAAGATATGAACATCTTAACATTAGCCCGTTGTCTAAGTTATATGGGTCCCACTTTGGAGAACTACTAATTTTCTCTCTCATATGGAACATTCAGGGGCATTGGAATAATCTACTTAGCGCTACACAGCTACTAGTTCAAGTCTCATTCAGTTTTGACCTGGATTGAAGGAGGTATGGCATAATAACATGTGTAGCACAATGGTAAAGACTTGCGCCTTTCAACCAACCCACCCGAGTTCAAGTCCTGGCAAGCACTTATTTTTATGAAGCATGAGTAATGGTCCAATAGGGAATCAAACTACTAAACATCTAACCATTTCCAATGGAAGGAAGGTTGAACCAAATCCCGGAGAATGGAAGGTTGAACCAAATCTCACATGAAGGAAGGTTGAACCAAATCCCGAAGGAAGGAAGGTTGAACCAAATTCTACATGAAGGAAAAGAGTGAAGCTCTCATTAACAATGACAGACAACTTTGAGAGGGAAAACTCTTACTTCCTGTAACGATCCACTATTTTGGACCATTCGCATCCGCACATGTCGAACTTGAATGATTCAAAATACCGAATTATTAATTTAAATTTGGAAAAACTGAACATATACAGTAAATAAATAATCACAGATCACAGACACAGAGTAATAAATGCCGCGGAAACAAAAGATAGTAGTTCATGAAGCTACTATATACATATCAGAGTTAAATAAGGTACAACAGATGTCTCGAATACAATAATCAAATACAATATCAGAATACATCACTGGAATCAACTGAATATCTGAAAGCTGAATAGATAGCTGGATCTCCAAGCGAAGCTCCAACTCCAAAGGTGAGTCTCGAATACTGGTACACTCAGTCTGACCCGAGCGTAAAGAAACACAAAACACTCGAGTCAGGATTAACATTCTTATATCAATAAATCCAACTCAAGTGAAATAGCAATTGAAATACAAGTAACTCAAAGGATGTTTGGAATAACCATCTTTGAAGGATCCGTTAAACTATCTACTATGTAGTAGTGTACGTTAAATAGATAACGCCTATCAGTAATATAAAGTATCAAAATAGTGTTAAGGCGTTACCATTATTCCCCTTAACACATTTTATATAAGCGTTATAGTCTATACAGCACTGTAAACTCCACCGTAAACTAGTGGGCTATCAGGGAGTACTCTATAGGTATAACACAAAACAAATCGTAGTGGTCGCGTATATAGGGATCCAAGTATGACAAGGCACATGAGGCAATACCCAAGGTAGTGAAACTACCGTTTGCCTGATCCGGACTGGTGAGAACGCATCGCCGCAGCGATCGCAACACCGCGAAACAACACTCCCAAAATCAAGGGTGCACCAATCGACAACAAGTAATGAGTATTTTTCGAAGAAGTGTGTTCGCTCGAGGTAGCTGACCCCCATTTGGCCCGGCACGGCTCCTGTTTTAGTCATTTTCAATTTGACACAAGTGTCAAGGCTATCCATTATCGTTCTCTTTCTTCAGTCATCACGTACATCATTCCAACCACTTCATTCTGGATCACACTCCGCGTATAGTTATTAAAGTGGTTTTCGGTTTAGACAGAGAGTATGTCCCTAACCGATTCCGGCCTCTTTAATAACTTTCGTAATTATTACACCGATTGGTCGTTTATTTATTTCAAAACCAAAACAATTTCAATTTCAATTAGAATTTGTAAACCAACATTTCATTTGTCTTTCTAAATCAATTTCCATAAATTTACGTTTCAAAACATCCAAATTACCATTTCAAAATCTTATAATACAATTTCAGTTTTATTTAAAACAATTCAAATATTGATTCAAGTTCGTATATAAGTTCCATTCCGAAATCATTTAAATCAATTTAATTTAGCATTCAAATCAATTTAAATTCATTTATCGATTTCATTCAATATTCGTTAAGCTAATTTATCATTCAAAACAATTTCCATTTAACTTCCAATTCAATAAATCAATTACTTAAGTTCAACTTCATTATATCAAAACTTTAAATTGAATTATACTAGATTTGTCAAATCAATTCTTTACATTTCAAGTCTTACATTAATTTCAATAAATCACATTTTATTTCTTGTTAGAGAAATTCAATTTCACTAATTTATTTACTTAGTTACAAATCTCAAAACTCAATTAATAAAGAAACTTAATTCACTTATTCAGGAAGTTCAATCTCACTTATTATATAAAGAGTTCAATCTTATTTAATTATTAAATAATTTCAAAACTTAATTATTAACTAATTTCAAAATTTAATTATTATTAATTCCAAATTTAATAATTAAATAAATAATTTTAAAACAACGTTCCTTCATCATCTACTATGTTAATATTTTGATTCAGATTATTAAATATTAACATTTCCTTTCATTAAAATTCAAATTCCAACTTTGTTTCAAAACATATTATTTATTCAAATAAAATCTTCATTTTATTTTTAAATCAAATTATTGACCAATCGGGTTTTATTTAATTCTCTATCCTAAGTCAAGTTCATTTGGGTATTTATCATTTCAACCCGATTCCAATTCACTTCAAATCAAAACATAGCAAAGGGAACTTGCAGTGTGATAATTGGGATGGTGTCAAAGTAAATAAACAAGCAATAACAACAATCAATATCAATCCGATAATCAATTCAAATAATCCCGAAATAACCGTATTAATTCACATTGTTGTTTGTGCGAATTAATATAATTATTTCTAGAATCTACACTATCATTTCATGTAGATTAAAGATTATTATACTAATTATTCTACGAAATTTTACACTTGACATCAGTTATTCAATTTCATACTTCATCAATTAATACAACATAAATTCAGATGGTTCTAGGGTAATTAACTATTTTTCTACGTGTCAAATAATTAAACATTCAAGGGATCATATTATACAAATTTAACAAATTAAATTCAACACATATGTCGATTCAAATTTTTAACTATCCTACGTCAAATTCAATTGCATACTATTTATCACTTTATACATTACAATTTAACATCCAATATAAACAACAAACAATCAATCACTTATCAACCAAACGGGATTATCATCGTATAATTACAGATAATGGTATCAGATGTCACAGTGAACTGATACAGGTAATAGCATATATAACAGTGTAATTAACTAATAGCAGCATATTTCAATTGTCGTTTCAATTGAAATCAAATTTAATAAATAAAAAAACATTAATCGTGAGTGATTACTCACCTTTTGAGGCTAGGGAGCGAGAATAGACATCGAAGTTGAGTTACGAATTGCAAGCACGACTCCCGAAATAAACTAGATTGGCACGAATCGACGAGCAAAGCTGTTTAAATAGGAATTGCCGAAATCAAATCAAAACATTCAACATAGCAACAACAAAAAAAAAACATGTCCTGCGTCAAAGTTTAACAATATAATTCTATGTGCTACCGAGATCGAAATGGTCTGAAATTTGGTATGAATAAAGATCAAAACTTGTATTTCAAACTGCAAAAGAATCACTTGATTTGGACAAGAGACCAGAAAAGTTACGATGTCACGAACATAGACTCAGGCCATGTTGCGACTGTCAAATGTTCAGGTCTGAAAACCCCTCTGGGTCCGACTTTCAGGTAAGAAACAGAGGACTGAACCTCCTCGTATGAAGCTAAAATTTCATATACAGAAAGTAGAAAACTTTATCTTTTAAACAAAAAAGGAATCATAGTATTCCGACGTAAGACGGAAGAGATACGATGCGTCAAACATGAACTCAGGTCGTGTTTGCAGCAGTGTAAAATAATTTCAAGTACAAAAGAACAGCTGCCTGGGTCTAACATCCAGATCCTCGACCACTAATCAAACGATGTCGGATTTTGTTGGAATTTGACATGCATAAACTAGGTAACTTCGACTCCTTTTTAAAAATAGAATCAACCCATTCTGATAAAACATGAGTGAAATATGATATCGTGAACATGAAGTCTGACTGCTGTTCAGAAAAAAAAATAAAAAAAATAAACATGCAAACAAATGCAAATTTTATTTTGAAATATTTATATATTAAAAGAAACGCAACCTTTAAACATGAACTTACTATGTTAATTCACTGTTTGTATATTCAAAACAAAATCATAACTCTTATGCCTTTAAAATAAAATATATATGTAATACAACCCATACTGTAGAGACAAATACATCTACCATTTATAACATCTTTTTTTTTTCTTTTTTTTTTCCCAAAATAAACGTATACATGTAGGACTGGCCTATCCTTTAACTTTCAAAGAAAAACTAATATATGGTATATATATAACTATATATTCAAATCTCATACACCCTATATATAAACTAGCAGCTTGTTGGCATATATCCTAACCAAACAAACAACTATATATAACATATACCCTTAAAACTGTAAAACAGATTTGAAATTTGTATATAAGTAATATTTCTTTGTATAATATACTGAAATAACAGAATCTATACTAGATGTGAACATAACATATATATAATTTTAAAACCAACCCAACTTACCAATATAACCCACTTAATATAATTTATATACTACTAATGCTAAACTGTTGAAAACATGACAGGTGATTACATAAATAAAGAAGGCTGAAGCTTCAAAATATATTGGAACATTTCGTATATGCTTTTATAGTTATAAATATAAAGCAAACAAGGGTGTAGCTTCACAAAAGCAAAATAACAACAAAAAAAAACGAAACGAAAACAAAAGGATATACACAAATATTATTGGACCACCTGAGATTCGGCCATAGTTCTTGAGCTGGAGGGAAAAGATGTTGAGGTGGAACAACGATTAAGTGAAATGGCGTGCTCAGGGATAGGTGGCGGTCGGTGCTGTCCATGGAGTAACGATCGGGTTGACGATGTGGAGTTTTATGCTAAATTTGTGGCTCGACAGCTGATAAGGCGCAAGGTGGCGCGGCGGAGAGGGGTGCAGACAAGAGGGTCTGAGTCGAGTGGGGAAGGGTTGGAGAAACAGCCAGAGCTGGGCAGCGAAGGCGGTGAAATTGGATGGCGCACGCAAGGTCTGAGGCTGCCGAACGGAGGCGGGCGGAGACATGGTGGACGCCGAACAGAGGGAAGCTCGGGTGTTGTTGGAGGTGGAAGGCGAAGAGGGTACGGCTGTTGATAAGGCAGAGAGAGGCCATGCTGTGATGTCAAGTTGTTGTCTCACTTTTTTTTTAGAGTAGGAAGAAGGAAATAGTGGGAGAGGAACAGAACGATCCCTTGACAATACAAAATGAACCAACATAGAATTAAATAAGGTGAGATTACCAAAAACCGATTACATTGAATTTTAGAAATAATAATGACTAATAACCGCATGCTTCATCAGTTGGATAGATGAAAGGATAAGAAAAGTTGAAATTGGATATTGGTACGGTGATCCGTTTAACGGGTAACGCCGGTTACCGAAAATCCAAAACATAAAATTGAATATACCGTAGAGATCAACACGATGAGACGATCAAAACGGTATAAAAATATTGGTGGTACGATTGAATTAAAAAATTCGAATTTTCTACTAGCAGAAGATGCAGCCAAACGCAGGAAAAATAAGATCGACGGAGCTAAAGAAGTCCGAATTTTGAAAAATGAAAAATGGCGTCTTGCTCAGAAGACGATTTAGAATTTTTCTATGTAAAAATATTCAAGTTTCGAAAACGTTTTATTTTCATCGCTTTTTAACTGATTAAATTGAAGTAAATTTACGCACGAAATAAACTTTCATATTTTCGGACGAAAATTTAACAGTTGCTATGTTTAACTAGATGCATTCCAAATATCAAATTTATATTTCAAAATTTTATCGTTTAAAATTCCACAAAAAAAATTCAATTAATTAAATAATTAAAACGACTAAAATTTACGGGTCGTTACACTTCCAATAACATGTTTACTCATATTCAAAGCTTGTACTTGTAATCAGAAATGAAAGAGATAATAAAAGAGGAACAGTGGACGTAGGCACATTCAGACCGAACCACTATAAAATCCGTGTCTTCTTACATTTAAGTCCTTTACTTATTCTTTATTGCACATTCTTGATTTTCTATCTCAATCATCCGCAACTAAAATTCATCAAACAATAGCTCTATACTGAAAACAGTATTCGCAGCTCTACTACTATGATTTGGAGGTGTTTGTCCATTTTTTGTGTAAACATTTTTGGTGCTTTCACTGAAAACTGAACTTCCTTTTTTAAAAGGAAAATTCTCTCTTTCTTATTTCTCCTTTTTACTTTGAAACTTTAAACCACTCTCTTTTGGAGTTTGAAGTTCATCTTTTTTTTAGCCTTAAACTACTGTTTCGTTTAAATTAGAAACACTATTGTTTCTAATCTTCATACTAGAGATTATCATTTCTTGTCATGCGAAACTCTCTTCCCAATCTTTGTAGATCTGAAATCTGTTTCTCTTTTCAGATTTACCATCACTGTTTTCATAAAAAAAACATTCTTTTACTTCTTCAGCTCTGAATCATCTTTTATTTAAAAAAAAGAATATAGTATCAATCTTTCAAATTTTCAAATCTATAATCATTGTTCTGAAAAGGAAAAAATTATCTCTTTATTGTTCAAGATGTGAAATAATTGTTTCTATGAGAAAAGGAAACAATCTTTTTTTTTCCAGATCAAATTCATTGTAAAAAAACTATCGTTTTATTATTCAAGATCTGAAGTAATTGTTTCTATGAGAAAATGAAACAATCTCTCTTTTCAGATCTAAATTGTCGTTTCTATAAAGAAAGAAACCGTCCTTCTCCTTTCATACCTTCCTTACACCATTCTATACACTAACCCTGATGCTATGACATAAGATTGGTAGAATCTATCCTTCCAAGTTGATAAATTTAACGACACCGATGAGCAGAAAAACTCTAACTTCAGATTGTTGAAATTTATCCTTCCAAGCTGATAGATCCAACGATACTGATGGATAGAAACATCAAGATCAAAAATAGAAATGGTGAAATATTCCATACTTTCCAAAACCTTTCTATACGCCAACCCAGATGCTCTGACATCAGATTGCTAGGATCTATCCTTCCAAGTTGATAAATCTAGCGATACTGATGCGTAGAAAAACTCTGACATCAGATTGTTGAAATTTATCCTTCCAAGCCGATAAATTCAACAACACTGATGGACAGAAACATCAAGATCAGTAATAGAAATGGTGCAACCAATCAAAAGAATAATTAGATTATTGGAATTTATCCTTCCAAGCTGATAAATCCAACTACACCAATTAATTACAATGAAAGGAAGCACACAATTCATATTACATAGCCTACTTTATATACATGCCTTGGAGCAAGGGGTTGAAATTATTTCACAATGTGGGACTAAACAATCCAATGTTGTATCATTTTTTCTAGCAGTTCAAATCTACACCAACAATTTCATTTAAAAAAGAAATCCACTCTTTCTTTTTAGATCTGAACAACTATTTTGTTAACAAGAGAAATTCTCTTTTTCACATTTCAAATCACCTTTTTCTTATTTCAGATCTACAAACACTGTTTCTTCAGAAAAATAACATTTATTTATTTCTTAAGATCTGAAATCATTCCAACTTTTTTCTCTTATTTTAGATCTACAAACACTGTTTCTTAAGAAAAAAGAAACATTTATTTATTTCTTAAGATCTGAAATCATTCCAACTTTTTTTTCTTATTTTAGATCTACAAACATTGTTTCTTAAGAAAAAGAAAACATTTATTTATTTCTTAAGATCTGAAATCATTCCAACTTTTTTCTCTTATTTTAGATCTACAAACACTGTTTCTTAAGAAAAAGGATTTATTTCTTAAGATCTGAAATCATTCCAACTTTTTTCTCTTATTTCAAATCTACAAACACTGTTTCTTAAAAAAATAAACATTTATTTATTTCTTAAGATCTGAAAACATTCTATTTTTTTCTATTATTTCATATCTACAAACACTGTTTCTTAAGAAAAAAGAAACATTTATTTATTTCTTAAGATCTGAAATAATTCTATCTTTTTTCTCTTATTTCAGATCTACAAACACGGTTTCTTAATAAAAAAGAAACATTAATTTATTTCATAGATCTGGAATCATTCTATCTTTTTTTTCTCTTATTTTAGATGTGCAAACACAGTTTCTTAACCAAAAAAGTAAACATTTACATTTCTTAGATCTGAAATCATCACATCTCCTTTTTTTTCATTTCAAAAAGTTTTTTTTTACCAAAAGAAACTTTTGTTCATTTTTCAAAATCATTGTATGTCTTATTCTCTTTCCATCCAAAAGTATTGTTCCTTTGACATTAGCAACTCTGGTTCCTTTTTAGATCCAGATCCTTATTTCTCTAACATAAGAAAATCCTCTTCTATTTTTCGACTTACAACCAATATTCCTTGAAATAAGGAGCTCCTTTTCCCTTCTCTTATCTAAGAAAAGTCACTTTGAGAAAATCCTTTTCTGTTGTCCGGATTCGCAATCACTATGTCTTGGAAATAAGAAATCATATCTCTCTTCCCCCCTTCAAATCTAGAAACATTCTTTCTTGGCCAAAAGAAACTTGTGTTCACTTTTCAAGTCTGAAGTTATTCAAACTCACATTCCCATTACTGATCAGATCATTGTTTCCATCACCCAAGGAAACCTTACCCTCTTTCCAGATCCGAGATCATTGTTTTAAGAAACTTTATTTCTCTTTTTAGAGATTCTCTCTTTCTTTTAAGAGTTGGATCATCGATCCTTCGAAACTACAATACCTCCCCTTCCTTTTCGAAACTTGAATTATTGTCCTTTGAAAATTACAAGCTCTTCAGGAAAGCGCAGGAGAACAACTTTCCAACATGCCTCCTAAGCGAAGGAACTCTACTACAAAGAATGCAGCTGCTGTCGGTACATCCAATCCAGATATGAAAAATGAAGAAGGTTAATCTGACAACATCCCTATGCTAGAAAATATTAGCTACCGAACATGACTTCAACTAAGTTGCGGTTGAAATCAGCAAACACTTTGCTGCCTATCATGAAGCTTTGGCGGATAATCTCTTGACACGCTTAGGGCAGACAAAAGTACTCAGCCTCAACACTATAATACAAGGGAAGTCCCATACTAAGGGATCAAGGGGGTATTTCACCTAACTAAATGACACCTAAGCATAATCCTCTTCCATTTAGCATCAAGTCAAAGTACTACACACATGCTTTCATGCATGGACTGGAACATTGCAACTTGAAGACTGAAGACATGATGATTGATACCCAAGGTATGGATATAAGAAACACATCACTTCATCACTCCTACCTTGCACGAAGACATGGCCAATCCAAAGCATACCAGATAGGGTGCAAATAATTTCATTAGCACTCCTTACCAAGGGATGTGTTCAACAAATGCAAACAGAGAAGGAAATAAGAGCAAGGGTTACTAGTCCTTCCTCCAGTAAAATAGAAACTTCTGAGTGCCTACTACGAACCTTTATAAGGGGCTAACCCAGCCCCCTAGACACTTGCCAAGATCTCCACACTTGTTGATAAACGGGGGGCACAAAGGAGGTACTATATAATTACTTTTCTTTCATTCTAATCAATCTTAAGCTATTGCAGGGCTCTACCATCTACTCTTGGATCTCCATCCTTGAAAAAAGGTGAAGGAAGGATTCGTAAATCCAGTGCATGTACTGATCAACCCAAGTATGCTTACACGCTGCACAAAGTAAAGCAATAGTCAAACTAGCCCCTCCAACTATGCATGACCTCTCCATTGGGTCAGCAAGGCACATAAAGATGAGAAAACATCATTGTCAGGAGTTCAGATAGATGATCACCCAAGGAAGATAGCACAACTTGCAGTACAAATGCTATAGCAAAATGGAAGAGATACAACTCTCTGCCTCCGAAGTTCGAATGATCAATGATCAGAGAGAAGCCATCCATTTGAGTATGGTGTTACCTCAAAGGGTAAGGAAGAGGACGCGATGGAAACGACATCTGCCGAGAACTTGGATAACATAATAGTTTATTCATAAAGGCTTTGAAGGACCGAGCTCCAGCAATTCCAACATATTTGGCCCGCAACAGAAAGGCGAGAGATATCCAAAACCACCACCACCACTCCTCATATCACAATTCAACATGAATCAGCAATATATATATATATAGTAAATCGCTAGGACATTGCAGTCACCAATCAAGATACTAGCTTCACCACTCCATCATGATCCAATCTTTACTACTAATAATGAGAATTCATTGAGTAGACTTTGACCGTGTCTTTTTGAAATACCAAATATGCCCTTGCTCTCGCTATGCCCTTGCTCTTGCCTTGCGTTTGCATTTTTCCACACTTCTCCCAAAGTAAAAAAACCCTAATTCCCTTTCCACTTCCCAGTGATTCGAAATCTTAAAATTGCAATCGATCTCCACACCTTGCGCAGCAACGATGATTATCAATTACATATGGTCACCAATTAACGACGATTACTCCTCACCGACGACTACGCTCAACCAACATCGACTCGATATCTACCGGACTTCGAACACAGGTACGATTCCGATTTTCTTTTCCTTTCCTGCATCGAATTTAAATTACGATCTGTTGAATTTGACTGCACTTTTACCTCTTACTCTGCCAATGTTCGTCAACTGGCTCCGGCCATTTTCCTTATTTTGCTGCCCTACGCGGCATCAACGTCGATAGGTAATCAACTACGGCCAGCTGAAAACCGAGCCCGTACAATTAACCACTACTAGCCTAAACGAAGATCACAAGTAATTTTAAGCACTATCTATTAAAATTTACTAGGATGGATCTTAAGTGCTACCTGTTAAATTTGACTTCTTTTTTACCTCTAACGATCACAGGTGACAAACGTTTGCTTCTCAGAATTGAGAGACTTACTGCTGTTTTAAAAGTGATTTATAATTTGAGTTTAATATCTATCACAAGCAAAAATTGAAGGGCTCTGCCCATAGGTATTTCAAATCTTTAGCATATGTTAATTCATATTGTTTTATATGTTGACAATAACGTATGTCTTGGATGCAACAATTTGATGGTACAATAACTATGTATTTTGTGCTTCTTGTGTCACACTGTTTATACGTAAATTATTTAGTATCATCCCCATTACTGCTTACCATTACTCTATCTTTCACAGTTTACCATTACTCTATCTTTAGAAGTAAAGATTTATGCGGGATGGAAAAATAGTTCTTTCTTTTTTCTTATATGCTTATTTACTCTGTTAATGGTAGCAAAGTACCTTGATACATAAGTCCCTGTAGCAGCTGCAATAACTGCCTGCAGTTTAATATTTAAATTCAAATAGTGCCTACTGTTTAAATCAAAGATTTTGTAGTACTGTTCACCTTCAAAAAACGAAGATTGAATTTTAAAAAGAACCATCCAGAAAACAGAAAGAAGTACACATGTACACCAGCTTTATTTTTCCTAACTGTTGCCAATATTCCGATTAGTAGAGGAGACAATGTGATTATTTAAGTAGTGATAATAGTTGGGCACAATAATATATATTAGATATGGAATTAGTCAAAATATCTAGCTAATCTATTATCCTACGAATGAATGCCTAACTTATGACTTTGATGCAAACAGTTGTTATCTCTTTTACTAGCTATGTAGAGCTTACAGTTTTGAATTAAGTACATGCAACATTACTTCTAATTCTAACGGATACATGTATAAATTTTCCTTTTTTGTTATTAATTAATTGATTCATTCTATAATTTATAAATAGTGAAGTTATAGGTGAACTAAAATCTGTAAAATTTCATCGTACCTGTGGTACTTAACTTGAAATATCATCTAATTCACTTATTGTTTACAGCTTACAGTTTTAAATTCAGTACACACAACTATTGATCTTGCATACACACACACATATAGATATATATATGGTTTACATTCCACCGTCTCCTCAAGATCTATTTCAATCAACCCTCTTTTATTAGTTAAATAATCCGCATTTCATTAAGAGCAGTATTCTTTTTCGATGGTAATACACAAAACAAAGGGGTAGGTGCACTTCATGAATTCAAATGCTCCATTATATTTTCTAATTTGGTTCATCTATTTTGGGAATGAGTTTTTATCTTTAACGAAGTTGTTTCAATTATTTTTTCCTTCATATCATAATTTTTATTAATTTGTAGTGTAAGTATTACCATCTCTTTATTTTATTTCTCAATTTCTTTTTTTTTACATTTGACAAGTATCAAATTACTTCATATTTCTGGTAGGAACTAAAAAACGACCACAACTATAAAATATAGTGACATATTGCAAAAGAAAAGGAGGCACAAGTAGTTGCGTCTCCTTTATCCTACATCCAAGAATCCTGTTAATTGAAACAAAACTATAAAAAGGGCAGAAAATATGGCTTGCGTTGTGAGGGTTGTAATATGAGAATTCAAAAATTACCATGTGTGATAATGGTATGATATTTGATTAATTCTGAAAAGTCCTTTTTTTGTTCTAAGAAACCTTTTAGTTATTAGGGCTGTATTTCTAATTATCTCAAT
Source organism: Allium fistulosum (assembly GCA_030737815.1). NCBI lineage: Eukaryota > Viridiplantae > Streptophyta > Magnoliopsida > Asparagales > Amaryllidaceae > Allium > Allium fistulosum. Next base: position 695,173,277 of record CM060903.1, on the reverse strand, counting down.
ACCATCCTTTAAAAATATACCAATTTAAATTCTAGAGTGAACACTGAGAATTGATTTGCATTTGGTTTATTCACACAAAACACTCTTTAAACTGAGGCCATATAAGTTATATATATATATGTGTGTGTGTGTGTGTGTGTATGTATATGTGTATATATATATATGTGTGTATGTATATGTATATGTATATATATATATATATTATACAAGGTATGTTGTATATGAGGTATGTTACATGTTACCATAAAGAACGAAAAAAAATTTCTTCATTTATCCATTAGGAAAACTGAGATTAATGTATCATGTAACTTATGTTGAGCATTAAATGAGGAAATTATGCTTTATTACTGTCGATTATAAAATGCATACGTTGATGTAAAGCAGCAAGTTCCTTGCATATACAATAGTATAATTAATAGATTATTAATATAATGCTAAAAACATGCTTGCATAAACTATGTAAAAAAACTCTTCAATTTTAGAATGCATACGTTAATGCATTAATTCACTGACATAAATTAAGCACTGAAATTGTTCAGTTGTAGATTTGTTATATAACTTCTTAAATTCATACCGTTGCATACCTTTTGGAATTTTTTCATTAAAGCAAACAAGTTATAAAATTATCATTTATTGATAATTTTAACCGGATTTTCATTTCGTAGAACAGTTTTGTATATTGATACTTATAGTAGTAGAACCCATGTTGTATGCTCATAGCATTGGATGCGAGTTTATTTATTTATTTTTAAATTGTTATAAATAATAATTATATATTATAATTAAGTGTGCAAATGATAATAATAAATAAGAAAATATAATATACATAAATATTATTAATATATCATTACATTAATCACTTGGTAAAAAATATAAAATGATATTATTATTATTATCATTTTTTGTACATGTAATGTAAAACATAAAAATCCACTCGGCATTCTTTTGAAAAATGGGTCAAAACTCGATATGATTACTGATTCTACAGTATTTTGTCCAAAGCCCAATGATAAACTGACAAAATATGTTGGAATTACTATATTAAGCAATGTGTATATCTATATACACGCACGTATACATGTATGTACATATTTAAATTACTAGCCGGTGTTGACTTGGATGTACTAGAATCTAATGAGGAGGGTGATTATTGTTTGACCCGCAAGGATGAAGATGGTGTATATTGGTATTACTTAGTATCCACTTTTTGAATAATATATATTTGGAAGAATATACTGATGGGAGTTGGGTTTTGGACTTTGTGAATTATGGGAAGGTTATTTATTTCAAATAAATAGAGTATATATAGATATATTTAATTTAATGTAGCCATCCTCTGTTTACTAAGCAATTAACCCTTCCTCCATATAGAAGTTACTTATGTACTATGTAAGTTCATCAAGTAAAAATTTAATTTGGTAGTAGTTCTACTGTAAATTAATATGCTAAGTGAAAAGTGAACAAGGATATAACACTGTAACATTCACAACTTTTCACTTCAATTTTTCCTATTGGGTTGACTATTTTCTGTTGGCTGCACTGTTATAGGAACATGTCTAATACCATGTGTAGATTTGGGAGTAATCACTTCATATGTTATATACTTTCACTTTGTTAAGATGACCATGATACCTGATAGATTGAAGTTGTCTAAAGAATTGTATATCTATTCTCTGAGGATGGAAGCAATTTTTATATGATCCCATCGTTGAAAAAGTTAAAAACTTTACGTTGGAGGTATATAAATTTTGGTTGGCAGTGTCTTTATTTTTATATCAGTCCGAGACTGACCATTACAACATGCATTATTAATAAAATCAGTAAAGTATTGTGCAGAAATCTAGCTAGAGGTTTCATGATCACATTCTCACAATTGAAGTTATAACAAATGTTAAGAATAAAATAAAACAAAGAGAGAAAATCCTATTTATCTCAAAACAATATATTTATGATTGAATTTCTATATATTTTGTTGAATTGCATATGGCAGCTAAATGCACGGTTATCAAAAAGGAAATGAGTTCAATAATAGAAATATTGATAGTACTATACAATGAAAAAGTTCGACTAGAAAAACAGTACAATTTAACTATTTTTTAGACACTCAAAATATTAGTTCTCACGGTCAAAATTAGAAACAATAATAAAAAATTTAACCACATTCTAATGTATGGCTTGCGTGAAATATCAAATGAAGAAAATACAGTCATATAAATCATAAGACGTCTTCATCTAATATCAAACAATATGAAATAGTAGCCTCCAAATCATTGTCAAAGTGTTGCCTCTGCTTTAGGGTTTAGATAAAAGTTTTCGCCTTTTATTTTTCTAGTCTTTCTGCTTTGTTTTCAGAATCTAAAACCTTGCAAACTCTCTAAGAAATTTCATCCAGAAATATACTAAAAAGAAAGTCCCGACATAACACAACATGGTCAGTCCAACTAGAGGCAGCATGCATTTGTCTACGTTAATTTGTACATAGCTCCCCTAAACATTATAGCACTTTTTAAATGTCCACACATTGTTGAATTAATGCATACACATTGTGATTAGATGCAGGCCCACCTGGGCTTGCATATATACTCGTAATCAAAAAACACAATTCAAATTGATTAAGAACTAAGGATAGAAGGATGCACACTGTGGGACATCCACTATAAGTCCACCAAACTAGCCAAGAGTCAACTTGACAAAATGACTAGACCAATGACTGCTAGGAGGCAACACTAAAATGCCAAACAAGAATCTTGGCCTAGTAAAACCCCCGTTATCAAATAGAGAACTTGCAGAAAATCCTTATGAGGAGCTCTCCGATTACACAATATGCTCGCATAAACATGTCATACGCATGACAACAGATGGTCCTGCAAAGGAGGTACCATGAAAAACCTCTTCTTTCATTTTTGTCCAACTCGGTTGTTGTCATTTTAGGACAATACCATCGGCTCCTAGGTTCCACAGAGTCTTACAAAAATACCAAGCGAGAATTCCTATCCAAGAGAACATCTTAAACCAGGCATATTACACAACCTAGTACTTTGCGCTTCTTTCAAAGCGGTAGGTTTAGTCTAAACTACTCTTTCTCTTTGACCGAGACAAGAGACTAATGCATTCACTTAACACATATGCAGTTATATTCACTTAACACATATGCAGTTATATTCACGTAACACCTATGCTGTTATAACCACTACTTCTTTTGTGATTAGCAACCCAGATCACAAGCGTGTGTTGGCAGCATGGAAAATAAGATAGCCATGACTAAGGGCACTAGCCTGGGTAGTTCACTACTGACGACTGCCCCTTTCCTTGGCAATGACATATCAGTCGGGCATCCAGGCACAAATCTAGCTTGAGTAACTCAAAGAATAAATGCATTTGAAGCCTAGCATGGATTGACTCATAACAGGAGTTGCCCCAGGCCAATAGGCAAGTTGAAGCTGTCAATAAAGCCTTGCAAACACTAATTAAGGAAAAACTAGATAAATCCAAAGGAGCGTGGATTGACGAACTACCCACAGTACTGTGGGCCTACCAAGCCTCCTACAAAACAACAACAGGACATATTCTATTTGCTCTAATCATACGAGGCTGAGGCCATGCTTTCGATCAAAACAGTTGTCCCTTCACATCGTAGGACACACTATAATCTGGAAGAAAACAAGGAGCTCCTTAACATGTCCTTAGACCCGATTGAAGAAAGAAGGAATAACACCGCTCTCAAGACCGCCGCACACAGATGGAAAGTAGCAAAACAATACAAATCTAAGATGAAGCCCCAAGAGTTACAAGAGGTAGATATTGTTCTCAAGCAAGTCTTCCCCCTGCCAGACGCACTAGATCCAGTTTGGGAAGGACCATTTGTTGTTCATAAGGATCTCCACAACGGAGCTTACATTCCGTCGACAGTTGATGGAAAAGGTGTTTGGGAAAGGAAGGAATCTCCAGCATCTCCGCCATTACTTCTCTCAACTTGTAAAAAGCATGTATCACCTGAAACAATAAAAGAAAGATAGTGGACGTAGGCATATTCTGATCGAACCATTGTAAAAATTGATGTTTTGCTCGATTGTTTGTCTGATATTTTTCCTATTGCGATCAATCGAAAGCTCTCGCCGACAGTAGTGAAAGCAAGATAACTATGACTAAGGGCATGAAAATAGCCTGGGTAGTTCACTGCTGACGATCGGCCCCCCAGCCAGCATCGATAAACCGACTATAAGCCACAGATTAGGCACGATTATAGCCTAGGCAGTTTATCATTGGCGTTCGGCTCGTCGGCAACTGCGAACCGATAATAAATCTCACGATTAAGGCATGGCTGCAGCCAGGGATAGTTCATAGTTGACGATCGACACCCACGCTTGCCGGGCCACAGTAAATCGAATAATACTCACGATACAGGCCATAATGGCCCGGGTAGTTACTGCGTGCGAATCCCGGCTCTAAATCTTAAGTACGGCAGTCGCAAAAGTTACACTCCCTTAGAACATAGGTTGGGCTGACAAACCATATGTCACCAAAATCCACAATCAGGGCAAGTAACTTACATGCCACGAATCTTAAGTTTAGAAGGACTCTCTTGACGAAGAATATAATTCGTTTTACTTAAACTAGAAGCTTCTAACAATTTCTTTTAGTCTTGTGGCATTACATACAAATAGTAGAAATATGAATTCCACTCTGCCAACGACAGCAGGATATTCATTCGCTTCCACTCCACCAGAGGAAATGGAGCATCGACTCAACTCCGTCAGAGATAGCGGAACATCAATCCAACATTGCCACAAGAATTAGGATATCCCTTCTAGCCAACTTCGCTCAAAAAACTGTAAATCCGATGGAACTTGATGATTCTTCACTGCTGGTGCCAACTGGAAATCCAGATTGAAAATTTGGTTTTACCCGATCAATGTAAAGATAGCAAGCTAATAATAACCAAGGATTCCTATGCTCAAAGACTATTACAGTTAAACACCCCATGTTAGGGCCATCTGACATCGACATTCTGCATAACTCAAATCAGCAATAATAAACCATCTCGCCTACACTCATAATATGCTCTTCGGTTGTATCCTCTACTTTTTGCATCTAACCCTGACCGTGACTTCATGCTGGAATGATGAAGTACTCCTAACTCATAATGCGAACAAATTCCCTTGAACTCTACTCAAAGGGGCTAGAACCACTTGCTCAAATCCAACACCTACTCCATCAACACTTGCCAGTAATCGACTCCATGCAAATACATAAGATATTAGCAGACAAGCTATCGAGAAAGTTGGTAAAACTAATCCTATAAAAATATGCCCGGGGGCATGTCCCGAAAGAGCTAAGAGGATAATAAAGAACCGCTCCTTCAACATCATCACCTGACCAGACTAGATGCAACACAAACCTATTTTAATTAGTTAAGCCTAATCAGATATAATGACCCCAATTAAAGCTCCTACAAAATGTACATGTCTTTGTACAAACGTCCATACAGAAGATACAAAGCATAAGCTAGGGAAGAAATTGTCAGCCTTCACTCAAAGGCACCACACTACATATCCTACATACGAGCACCCTTCAATGGAGATTCTTACTCTACCAAATCCATCAGTAATTAATCCCATACGTGCATGTGCAGAAGTGGAGAATTATATAATAATATTTTCAAAAGCCCATTTATTTGAAAAACATTTTTAAAACACATTATAAACCCCATGTATGAAATCCAGAAAGAAATATCAAGAGAACATCGAAATAACAGAAATAACATTATGTATTATCCGTTTAAAACAAGCTGCGACTCAATATTCGACAGCATGTTTCAATTTTCATTTCTTATCAAAATTCGGTAATTTTTGATGTCCTAGAAAGCTTATAATATCCTCTATAACTTTCATGTTTCGTGCTTTCTCAAATTTTGGGTTGAATAGGGGCGAACTGGCTAAACAAGCTGCTGGCCTTTGTTTTTCCTATGTATTCACTTCCTGGCATGAGTCCGACTTTGAGACATCGTAGTTTCTTCGTCTCTTATCGGAACTCAGCGATTTTTTTTTCAGTTTAAATTAAAAATGTTGAAATTTATTTCTACAAATTTTTAGGTCATTCCGACCATGTTAACTTGTATATATCTGCTGTCGAACTTGAACCCGCAACATGCTGGAATTCAGCGATTTAACCTTGTTTTAGTCCAATTTCGGAAACGATGCAGATTCTTCGTTTCAAATCGGATTTGAATGATTATTTTTGCAAATTGAAGTAGGAATGTTGAACTACATTCTTGCAGAATTTCAAGTCATTTTGACACTGTTAACTTGTTCAAACCTGCTGTCGAATATTGAGTCGCAACTTGTTTTAAACGGATAATACAGTGTAATTTTTGTTATTTCGATGTTCTCTTGATATTTCTTTCTGGATTTCATACATAGGGTTTATAATGTGTTTTAAAAATGTTTTTCAAATGAATGGGATTTTGAAATTATTATTATATATATATATATATATTTTAAGAATTCTGGTCGATACGTCTGATTAGCGTTATCGATAGGGATTCCTAAACGCTTACGGGGCGATGTGATACATGCTTTTGAAATGGCAATAAATAATATTTACTAGTATGGATGTTCGAGATTAAATCTCGAAGATACAATGAAATTGGGTTACTTGGAGCATATCATGCATACCCAAAACAGAACAGCATGAAAGCAATCAAACCAAGGCGTTCAGTAATAGTAGATGGTCCTATATAACTAGGAGCCAACTTTCCGAATATAATGAAATGCACTTAACTCCTTTAAAGGAGTAACACAAATAAGCACAATCATCAAAAGAGGATTCAACAAAAGATAGGTGGTATTTCAAGCTACCACCATAACACATGACTGCATGAATGCAAGTCATCACAAGAATCGCACTAAGGCAAGACACACAAGAATGGATTACAAGAAGTTTTCTCAAAAATTTATTATAAGAGTTTTCACTCAAATCCATTTTCTTTTATACACAAAACTCAAACTTCAATACTTGATAATTTTTAAAGTCTCTTATGTTGCATGATCACGAGTCTCACCGACTTATGTATTGTGCCGAATTCTATTCGTGTAGTTGTTTCGAAGATTAAACACCTTCGAAATAAGAATGTTTCGCTTATGAAATTCTATGGTCCGCCAACCCTAAGTATTATACTTGGGAAACCATAGGATTTGCCGAGCAAACTTGTCCTGATCCTTTCATCCTCTGTTGAGAGTGAATATCTATGATCTTATCTTTTGATTTGAATCTTGTTGTGATGAAATAGATGTTATAGATAACTTCCATTATGGAAATTACGGGGACGCAATTTTCTTAAGGGGGAGTCTACAACAACCCGCAGTTTTGTGATTACTTGTTAATAAATTAAAATGTGATTTTAATTAAACTAGTGGTTAATTAGGAAAAGAGGATAAACTAATCGAAAAAAATGATCTAATCTTTTTATTAGACTAAGTAAAGAGGTGACATAGAGTTTTAATTCTTTGTATTAAAACTTGAGTTTGGGCTTAATATAATTTAGCCCATTTGTGAAAATAAAGGAGAATTCTTATCTCCTTTGTATTGGAAAATGAATGGTACATTCATTTTAACTACGCACAAAGTAAAAACTAGGTTTTTCAAAACTAAGAAACTCATAAACCTAGCTCCTTGGAAAATCACTAGAAATCAAGATCAATCATTTAATTCTCCTCCCTCTTCGCTCGAAGTGCAAAATTGTGTGTTTTATATAGAAATTAAGTTGAAGAAAATAAGTTTTAGGAACTCTTCGAAATCGCTTTAGAAATTGCCTTTGAAATTCTCTTATTATAGAGTATATAATTTTTATACTTAAAAAAAATACAATAATAATTTCAAAAGCCCATTTATTTGAAAAACAGTTTTAAAACACATTATAAACCCCATGTATGAAATCCAGAAAGAAATATCAAGAGAACATCGAAATAACGGAAATTACACTATGTATTATCCGTTTAAAACAATTTATGTGTTTCAAAGCTAAGTTTAAAACACAGAAATTGTTTTAAACGGATAATACATAGTGTAATTTCCGTTATTTCGATGTTCTCTTGATATTTCTTTCTGGATTTCATACATGGGGTTTATAATGTGTTTTAAAAATGTTTTTCAAATAAATGGGCTTTTAAATTTTATTTATTTTTTTAAGTATAAAAATTATATACTCTATAATAAGAGAATTTCAAAGGCAATTTCTAAAGCGATTTCGAAGCGTTCCTAAAACTCGTTTTCTTCAACTTAATTTCTATATAAAACACACAATTTTGCACTTCGACCGAAGAGGGAGGAGAATTAAATGATTGGATAAACGCAATCACTCATACTACTACCTTTAATATATGAGAATAATTTTTAGTTGATATTTGAATTGAATTGGATGGTTTGTTAACTGAATTGCTTTCAAATTGGTTGTGAATTGGTTGCTTGAATTTGAATGATTCTTTTTGAAAATTGAAGTAGGAATATTGAACTACATTCCTGCAGAATTTCAAGTCATTTTAAAAATGTTAACTTGTTCAAACTTGCTGCCCTGTCACTGATACCAAGCTGTGACGCCCCACTCCGAGACCCATATTAACAAAGTGTATTATGAGGTAATACCGTCTGCTAATGCGGAGAATATAGCTGGATAGGAGCGACCATCTATATCCTTAGAATTTCTTAAAGTGATTAAAAGAGAACTTGTAGCTAATAGAAAGTTATTTCAACTGCAAAAAGATTAAGCTAATTTGGGTAAAATTGCACTAAGATATCATTGTTTTACTGCAGCAATATTTTTACAAACAATTTTCAGCAAATTAGCTCAATCTTTTTGCAGTTGAAAGAACTTTCTATTAGCTACAAGTTCTCTTTTAATCACTTTAAGAAATTCTAAGGCTATAGATGGTCACTCCTATCCAGCAATATTCTCCGCATTAGCAGACGGTATTACCTCGTAATACTCTTTGTTAATATGGGTCTCAGAGTGGGGCATCACAGCTTGGTATCAGTGATAGGGCAGTAAGTTTGAACAAGTTAACAGTGTCAAAATGACTTGAAATTCTGCAGGAATGTAGTTCAACATTCCTACTTCAATTTCAAGTCATTTTGACACTGTTAACTTGTTCAAACTTGCTACCCTATCACTGATACCAAGCTGTGACGCCCCACTCTGAGACCTATATTAACAAAGAGTATTATGAAGTAATACCGTCTGCTAATGCGGAGAATATATCTGGATAGGAGCGACCATCTATAGCCTTATAAAATACCTTCCAACTGAAAAAAACCTCACTTAATTTTAATCTACCATATCTAAGAAATATGCAAATTCCGCATTTGCATGGGATGGATAGGTCGTGATCACTAGAATTACCCATACAATGAACATAACTAGAATGCCACGTCAATAGATCCGAGAACAATACCATAAAGTATACATCGGCTGGTTCACACACTGTAGAACCTCAAAGTAGGAAGCAAGAAGACCAAACCTAGGAAAACAGAATCCCACCAGGTGAAGAAAAATCAAAGACGGCGAGAGACAGTCACCACACCATCCTTAAGCAGAGCCTCGCCCCACATTGAACTAACAAAGGAAAAGTCTTTAGGGAAACAAAAATAATATACGGATAGTCAGACATCAAGATGACGGCCGCATGACAAGCAAGGCAACCCCTGATCAAACTAAGCACACTTTGCATTCACGAAAGTTTGCTTTGGGGGGAAAATGTTGTGGGCATTTCCGCCCACTACATGGTGAATATGAAGAGTCAGGGGTAAAATTTTCATTGTCTTGGAATGGACCTAAACTTGTTTAGAAGTATTCTCGAGATCAAGATATGGACCTAGGTTGAAACCGCGTCTCAATCCGAGTAACGGTTTGAAAGATATGAACATCTTAATATTAGCCCATTGTCTAAGTTATATGGGTCCCACTTTGTAGAACTACTAATTTCATCTCTCATATGGAACATTCAGGGGCATTGGAATACTCTACTTAGCGCTACATAGCTACTAGTTCAAGTCTCATTCAATTCTGACCTGGATTGAAGGAGGTATGGCATAATAACATGTGTAGCACAATGGTAAAGACTTGCACCTTTCAACCAACCCACCCGAGTTCAAGTCCTGGCAAGCACTTATTTTTATGAAGCATGAGTAATGGTCCAATAGGGAATCAAACTACTAAACATCTAACCATTTCCAATGGAAGGAAGGTTGAACCAAATCCCAGACCAAATCCTAAAGGAAGGAAGGTTGAACCAAATTCTACATGAAGGAAGGTTGAACCAAATCCCAGAGGAAGCAAGGTTGAACTAAAGCAAGGTTAAACCAAATCTCAGAGGCTATGTACTCAGCTTCCATTCCCATCATAACCTCACTCTATAAATACCAGGTGCATGGCATTATAAAAAAGGATGGAGGGAAAAGAGTGAAGCTCTCATCAACAATGGCATACAACTTTGAGAGGGAAAACTCTTAATTCCAATAACATGTTTACTCATATTCAAATATTGTACTTGTAATCAAAAATGAAAGAGATAATAAAAGAGGAATAGTGGACATAGGCACATTCAGGCCGAACCACTATAAAATCTGTATCTTTTTACATTTAAGTCCTTTACTTATTCTTTATTGCGCATTCTTGATTTTCTATCTCAATCATCCGCAACTAAAATTCATCAAACAATAGCTCTATACTGAAAACAGTATTTGCAGCTCTACTACTATTATTTGGAGGTGTTTGCCCATTTTTTGTGTAAACACATATATAATTCACTTATACGTACATATTAATTATAAGCCATATTACATATTTGCAGTATCTACGAACCACAGCATCCATCTGGCGATCTCAGTAAAGAATTTGCTAAATGGTTTTCGAACTACGTTTATGATCCAAGAAACTGTGTCATTGATGAAGGTTTACGACATCTTACGATCGGACCAAAAAGAAATGTGAAGACTTATCCAATATTCTTCGTCAATGGATTTAAGTTCAACACAAAAGATTATGGGGCTGAAAAATTAACATATAACAGCGGTGTATTTGTCAAAGGTAGTGATGATCCAGATGAGCATATAAAAGATTTTTATGGCGTTTTAACACGGGTTCTAGAGTTGCATATTATGTAGAACCTGCAGAAAAAGTTTTTTTATTCAAATGCAATTGGTTCAGCAATGTTCCCGGTTTTGGAATCAACGTGCACAAAGATTATAAGCTTATTGAAATAAAGCATACCTCATATTACTATAAGCATGATCCTTTCGTATTAGCCAAGCAAGCATTACAAGTTTATTTTGCTCCGTAACCATCCTTAAAAAGAGATAAAGCGGATTTGTCGGCTGTTTTTAAAACAAAGCCAAGGTTTACGTTTGACGAAAATAATATTCCAAACGAAGCAGCGTATCAAGCAGATCTTGAACCAAATACATAAATAATAATAACCGATGACATTGATTTAGGGCCATTGAATGATGAATCGAATGTTTTATTAGATGCATTTGAAAGTACCGAAGAAAATGAGATAGAGTACGAGACTGAGTATGGATCAGAAAACGATGAAGACTGAAAATTCTGAATATTTGCATCGCTTGTTGTATAATGTATTATTCTGAGCTATGTATTAATAATGATGAATAATGATGACTATGTTATGAGCTATATACTATTCTGTTTTAAAATTTCTATATATGTATTCATGAGATCTTGTCCCATTTATTATGATTTAGTGGAAGTTTTATGTGATGATTACTGAAACATGCTTTGTACTAATAAATTTATGTCTTTTCATTCTATGATATTATTTGTCTGTGGTAGATATATCTGGCAGGAGACACAGCCAGAGATCTGAGCCTTCTCCTTCTCTCGGTGCAGGTGTTAGTGGCACGGCACCGGATTTACGCCCACTTGCGGAGGTAGTTCTAAAAAGCGCTGGGTAAGTATCAAATTTATTTGAAGTATATTTTTTAAATTTGTTTAAATATCTACATCAAAATATACAGGGGCTTTGAGGTGGAGCCTTCAGATTTCATCTTACAAGTTTCCAGGAAGGCGTTTATGAGTAGGATGTCAGGCTGTTGGCCTCATTGGGAAGACATCCCATCGCATATCAAGAACGCTATATTGGCTGATGTACTGGAAAGTATAAGTTTGTATTTCAGTTGAAAATTAATATAATGTACATAATTCAAACTAATTTCAATATGCAGGCAGCTGTGCATGTAGACCCAGAGGATATTGATATTTTTACCAATCACTGGAACAAGAGGATGAGAAAAAATTATGAGGACACTCTGTCTAAGGCTAAAAATGCTGGAAAAAAACCCTATTGGATGGGCGCTAATGTGTGGGCTGAGTATCTCCGGCTCTAGGAAACTCCTGAAGTGAAAGTAAGTTATATACTTTTGCATTGTTGTTATAATTTTTTAAATTTTGTATGTTAGTTGCAGTAATTTAGTTAATTGTGTATCTAAATTTGTAGGAATTATCTGCCCGGAACCGTGCAAATAGGAATAAAAATCCTACTTTGCACCATGGCGGCTCCAAATCCTTCCAAGAACATAGGAGAGAGTTGGTAAATTTATAAATTGTGTTTATAAATATCTAAAATGTTGTTTAATCATATTTGTAACATTGTTTATTCATATGTATATATTTTCAGGCGGCGAGGTACAATCGCGAGCATACAATGGTTGAGGTGTTCATGGCCACGAATGTTGTTGAGCAAACAGATGAGGAAGGTAACGTTTCATATGAGTGGACAGACGGTAAATCTAGATCCGTAATGGTAAACATGCTTATCCGTAATGACAATGTTTCATATTCCTTTATTTCACACTTAATAAACTTTAAATTGAATATTTATCATGTCAAACTATTGTTCGTAATCGCATGAGAGATATGAAGCTGAGCGGGCATGAGTAGCGCAGTCCACCGGACGGGCAGAGTTAAGGTTTGAGGAGTTAAACCGTATATGAGATGCTATTATTGATCCGCCTTCGCGAAATAGGCGGTACAGTTACGGAAATTAGGAGGTAAACTTCTTCATTTACTAATATATAAATTTACACATGCAAATGAATTTAAACTTAAGTGAACAAATTATAAATTGAATAAGGAACCTGAATAATTGAAATAAATAAATTGCAACCAATGTGTAACATTTAATTATAAATATTAGTCGCATAATTAAGTAACATTTTTGTTCATACTGTTTATAATGTTCAAAAATTATAACTAGATATCAACTATTTCACAGGCGTTAATGTCCCAGAGGGCTTACAGGAGATCCCAAGTCGAGGAGGAGATTGCTAAAATGAAAAAACAACCAGAGGAGATAAACGATTGGAGGAAGAGCGCATTGGCGCATCAGCTAGACGAGCATATTGCAGCATACTTGGCACAACATGGGACGATGCCTGGAGAATATGGGTTGGGCGACGACGATGAGTAGGTATGCTTGTGTTTCTATCAGATTTTCGTCATCTTGTTTTGCAGTTATGTGGCATTTGTGTATATAGTTGATACTTGTTCGTTGGTTGTGGTGTTTGATGGGTTAGTGGACATTTGTGTATACATGTGATTGATGGATAGTATTTGTACATATGTTAAGTTGTTTAATGGATTTGGAATGTTCCGTTTGATTGGTTTGATATATTTATATGGTGGTGATGAAATGTTTATGTAAATTTTTATGTTGCGTTATATATATAATTATTTGTGATATGTGTGAGATTATATGATGGATGGAGTGGTATTAGTTGTGAAATTGAATGTATATGTATTGGAAAGAGATATGAAATTGGTTGTGTGGTTAAATGGATCATAGAGGCAGAATTGGATATGAAATTTGGCCCAGATTAGAAACGGCGATTTGTCCCAGTTTAGCGACGGCTAGCGACGGCCTTTTGGTTCCAGGTTAGCGACGGCTAGCGTCGATTTGAGGCACCATCCCTGTCACGATCCAAATTCCAGCGTTCGAAAATTGACACCCGTACTTCACTTGTACTCTTATGCCGCAGATTCAATCGTTGAAATTCGACTCGTGCCGGAGTTTATAACACATTAAGTATAACAATACAACGGAATAAAGAAATGGATAATATCATATACAACTCCAATGAATACAATATCCAGAATGATATACAACAATGATATCAATATGATACAAAAATATCAGAGATAAATAAAGATGCTACAGCGGAAAATAGAAGTGATACTCCAAGTGATCCGACAAAGAGAATGAGACCAATAACTCCAACATCAAGCTCAAACCATCTTCACGTTGCACAAAGATAAGCAAGGACATTCATCTTTGTGAACTCCGAACACTGAACTAGCTCCCGATAATCTACTAAACCCGACTATCTGAAAAACCCAACTCTAGACTGCCCGTGTGGAAAATTATAGGCACCCAGAGTTTAGGAAGGGAACAATAAACTCCGAGTCAGTCATGGGACTGGTGTGAGTAACAAAAACAGTTTATCTTTAAACAAACAACAAAGGAATTTTAAACATTGAAATCCGCAATGCTTTTTTTTGAAAATGAAACTACCATAAGGCCTCCCGCCACACACACAATGCAAACGCAGAATTGGAGGGATTTCTCCTTATGATAGTCAAACATGCTTACTACGCAAAAAAAACTCTTTTGATATTATTACTAGTGCATAGTGTAGGAAACATTTCGAAAATATAATATAAATCTTAGCCAGCATACAACCATTATTGTATGCCTACTATAGCTACTATGTTCAATAGCAGGTTACCACCACATTCCATAGCAGGTTATACAACTAAAACCTAACAAGGCTCGTATTGTTTCTTTGGATTTTCCAACAAATGGTCAGGCTAAGGAACTTCCTATGCCACGTAGGAACGCCTCTGGAGGGATGCCCCGAGAGACAACTGCTCTCTGCCAACACAAGGCCGGTTACCCCCTTCCCGGGTAGTAAACCAGAGATATGCCACCCCCGGTCGTTTGCGACCTTTATCCGAGGGCCCTCGATCACAAAGCAACAATCACACAGTAAATGAGATTGGAGCAACCACACAGGTAAATATCTGGGTATCTGGGCTCCATACCATGATACCACCTTTTTCCAGAAGGAATGGACATACCCTAGGGGAGCTACCCCTGAAACCTTGTCGCATCTTTCCTGTTTCGACCATTTCCAGGGTGTGAGGTCCGATGAGGTCTCGTCCACAAAGCTACGCTTTTTCACAAAGCCATGCTTTGATCAACAAATGATCAGCAACACACAGCAACACTTAGCATGCCACACTACCAAATTGGGAGTATATCACTGATAACCTTCAACTACATAACCTCTGAGCTCGTCCGTCTCAGAGAAGGGTGTTAAGCTAAGAGAATAAATCTCCGCCACCAAACAGAAATGTATTTGAAAGAAATCGGCTTTATATCTCAAAGTGTAGTGTCAGACTTACATCCATACAAGTATGTTCCGGGATCGAACAGAACCGAAGGCACTTCCAAAGAAGCCCTTGCAATCCGGGTATTCACAAACCCGATCGGATTTCCCATCACTTAGGGAATCTTTATACCGGCGCGACTCAGTGCAGAGACAATCGACGGGTTATCCTTTCATTTTCGAAAATATCCGGTCTTCACCACCGGTCTTCAAATGCAATCCATATACGACGTATCATTATTCGGAATGGGTTATATGACGCAAAGGTCCTCTCTCGGCTAAACCGAATAATGAACGCAATATTTAAAAACATATGGATAATGGGATTCCAATTAAGTCACAATTTATTACCCAAAACTTTTCTTCAAATGGTTTAAACACATTACCATTTCCAATCTTTTACACAAAAAGATTCATTTCACAAAGTTCACCCAGTTTCACAAAGATCTATTCATAGATTTTCAAATCGATTTCCATTTCAATTGGATTAACTCATTAAATCTTTAAATCAAAGATTTAACTGATAGCTTTCAAAACAATTCCATTTCGACCTTTTATACAAAAGGTACACCTTTCCAATTTCAAAACAAAGTTCAACAATCTTTCACAAAGATTTATTCATAACTCGGAAAACCATTTTCATTTCAAACTTGAAATTCCTTTGACACAAATTGGAAATTCATTCCTTATATGAAAGCTTCTATTATTTGAAAACAAATAGTTTTCTTTTCGGAAAATCTGATTCATTTATACGAGTTAAAGTCCTTGGGTTAAATTCAGATTCCCAAAACCATACTTTTAAAATGGTTTAAATTCATATAAACACATTTATAACATCTTAACCATAATTTCCAAACATGGAATTCAATTCCAAATTATTTAAATTGGAAACTTTACCAAGTTATTCAAAATAACTTTTATCTTAAAAACTCCTTTTCAAAAGCTTTAACATTTAACCCAAATCCATTTCCAAAATCAATTGAAATTAAAATTTCAATTTCAAAAATATTAAATTTAAATCATTTGTGACTTAACCGATTTCCTCATGAAATCCATATTTGTGTGTGTAAGAGTGTGATCCAGGGTTTAACACAATAGTGCAACATTATTCAATCATCATAGATTAAATACAACAATATATTTGATAAGCGGTATAACTATAACGCTTATCTTTTAGTCACAGATCATATATATATATATATATATCACAAATAAAATAAATTACATCCATCACAGCTTGAATTAAAACAATTCATATCAATATCGATAAGCGGTATGATTTATAACGCTTATCTTCGTTCACAGATTCACAGATAAAGTCAATTTATCAATCACAAGGATTCATCATTACGATTCGATGTGGGTTTCGGATAACAAACTAGAATCCGATTCCCTGTCGCATCGAAATTCAAATGCCATTTTACGGGCCAAGGGGTTTTACATAAATACAGAAACAAATCATAAATCACAGTTCAGCACAAAGCAATTCGCATTACATAGCATCACAATCACATATCAGAAATATCAATCCAAGTCATCCAATATCATTCAACCATCCATAACAAGATTTACTAGATATATAATTCCTAATTAATTTAATTAATCTCCAATTAAATTAATTACCAACTTTAATCATTTAGATTACCTTAATCCTGCATACCCAACATTTATTAATTACAACCCAATTAATACATCATTCTGTAATCATCCATCGTGATTAATCATCCTTGATTAATTATCCTTTAATTACATTAAGTAATTATTCTTTACGTAACTACATTAACAAATTAACTTTAAATAAATTAATTATCTTTTAATTAATTACTTAATTAAGCTTGAACTTAATTAATTTAGAATAATTTACTTTAAATCCTAATTCCAAAACTAAAATAAAACATTTATTATTCTACAAGAATTAATCAGGAAAGGTTTAAAACTTGAATTAAATTTTAAAACCTGTTTTATTTTAAAATCTAAAACTGCTTCATCATAAACACGAGATCAATTCGGGTGCTAACCCGAGCTCAATACAATTTTCCCTGAGCAATCCCCGAGTCCCCTTTCTTTTATTCTTTTTAATTTTAACTTTGTTCTAAATTTATAACTGGTGTAACCACCCACGAGCTGCCCGATAACCCACACGAGCCCTAACCCCGTTTACCCGAGTACAAACTCAAGTTCGACTTCATCTTCTCTAAATCCAACTTCTGACACAACCCAAACATATGTGCACATGCACATGAATTCGCCATCGTTCTGATCATCATCGCCGCTGTCTACATGTCATCGATGACCTACCCAAACCACCTAACCACCTAAATCCTCGAATCAACATGGGATTCAAAATCGAACAAGTCGATACAAATTGGATCCCAACCTGATCATCTGGAAACGCCTTGCGCCACCACGTACCATCGCCAGAGACCATGTCCACATGTCTGAACCTTCGCCATGCTTCCACACTTCGATTCCACCACCTGCGGTTAAGTCCGATTCAGCCTCGACTGCGCTATGACCCTCAAATACAACGTCGATCAAACTAGGTCCCTAAACCCTATTTCACCATCGACCAGCCACCTCGATCTACTACAAATCAATCCACCATTTTTCCTGAAATCCTATATCATCTATCCACCTCTGGTCAGAACCCCGAGACCCAATCATGCTTTGGTCACCAGAATTTACCCAAAATCCGTTTTCTGGTCAACTCAAAAATTCACACCAACTACAAACTTAAAAATCTAGATTTATATATCAAAAATCATCATTTTCCGATTTGATTCAGTTTATAAAATTAAAACTTGATATTTGGATACTAGATTTCCTAACATTAATTGATCATTGCTGTTAATTTCTCATTTTTGAATTAATTACTTATTATATATACTTGAAATTATTTTTAAAATTAATGTGACCTTCATACACGCATTTTATCTTCAGACATCTTAGCCTAATACTGAATCTATGAAGAGAAATAGAATTATTTTAGGTAGATTGGTGCCTGAATACAAACAGAGATGCATATGCATTTACACAGACATGCATACTCAAATATTTACATATTTATATATATTCAAACAGATTTTCATTCATGCAACCACTTTACTTCAAGTAATAATCACAGATATCAAGTTATAGATCAACTAAAGTTTCAAGACAGTAGTTTACTCACCTGATTCCAGAAAGAATAGGGTTTTCTTTTCTTTGAAACAGGCTTGTGAAACTGCTAGCAAAAATCTTTCTTCTTTTTGCCTTTAATTCTCTTGTTGATCTCTGAGTTTAGTTGAGGTATTTGTTGTTTAAAGTGAAGTTGTAGTTCACTTCAGATTTTCAGTTTAAATGAACGAAATGAAGATGAAGTTGATGTATATGAAAAATGAAGTTACAGGGTGGAGATGATATTTGTACTAGAGGATAATATGGGTTTGTACAATGTTTAGCAGGGATATTTTCTTTGCATGCTGGCTAATATATTCACTTGGTGGCTGCATTAATTAGTTGGTACAAACTCATTTTTTTTTTCATTTTGTTTGTACAAATATGAGATATTTTCTTTGGCTTCCTTTGCAAGCTTTTACTTATCTTTTTTTCTTATTTACTTGTTTCATTACTTTATAATGTAAATGAACTTCTATTTTATTTTATTTTATTTTTCTTTTATTATTTTTGTATCTATTTTATTTGTATTATTTTGTACTGATTTATTAATATGATATTAAGATTTATATTTTACTTTATATTGTATAAAACTATATAATTTATTTATTTTGTAATATAGATGAATTTCTATATTTAATATGTTGTTTAAATTTTATCAAATGTTTTACTTTAATACTTTATAGTTTATATAATTTATCTTATATGTATTTTCTTTAACCTTATCATTTTTTTCATTTATTTCTATTTCTAACTTAACCACAAATTCTAAAATTTAAATTATTTCTTTTTTTATTCTTATGTCCAAAGTCTATATTGTTATATTGATTTTTAAGATTTAAATTCAAATTCAATATATTTTTTATAATTTCAAATCTACTCATATAGGCACAACTATATAGATTCACATATATATACAATTTCTAAATTTAAAATGATTTAATATATTTTTATTTGGATTCGGGGAAACTCGAATCAATTTATCAATGAATTTCACAAATTTTTATTCAAAAATTAAATTAATTATCAATTTAAATTTAATTAAAATCCGGGATCGTTACAATCCCGGTGTTAACTAATTTGCTATGTGTACAGCAATGCGTCGCCGGCCGTCGCTATATTAGTGACGGAGTCGTCGCTTTACTGTGTGGCGACGAGTTATTTAGCGACGGCTTGCGACGGCCGACGATGCTTTTTTGCCGTCGGAAAAGCCGCCGTGTTTTGTAGTGGACCCAAGCATCGGTTCGAGACTGGTTGGATAATAACACTAAAAATGCATATACTTCAATGTTTTTTGTCGGGTATTTCGGGTCAGATCGGGTTTATTCGTGTGTTTATTGTATTTTCCATTACCCAGACCCAACCCGAGACCCATTGGGTTCGGTTCGGATTCGGGTCTTTTCGGGTCGGTTCGGTTTTGAGGTTCTCGATTCTAATTGTCAGCCCTACTTTCTTCTATAATTTTTTATTTTATCTCTAAACTTACATGTGACGCTTGTTCCATGTTCAAAAATATTCTTAGAATATGAAGAGTTCTTTGAACTTTTCATCTTTGTCCCTCTACAAGTTCTCTGTAATATTTAACCATTTCCAATCCATTTTTAATAATTTGTCTCCATCTCCAAATTAAAAACCATATTTTTGTTTCTTCCGATAGAATGAATGGCAACAATGGATTCAAACCTGAATTTTCATTCCCGGGATGCAATAAAGAGTTAATTGTTGATCCTAATTTTCAAATCCCTTTAATTACACTTATTCTTTTACCATCACTTTACACTCTATTACCGACATTTTAAAGCTTATACAATTATTTATTTATATTTCATATATTATCTCTTAATATTTTATATGCAAGTCCATATGTTTTGGTTAATTGCAAAATCAAAATTTAAACTACTTAAATACATTTAATTAACCAATATTTATTAGTATTTTACTAATGAACAACAATTTCAATATGTATATTGCTATTGTACCAAGCAAAATAATAAAAATTAGTTTTTCATTCAACTATAAAGATATATAAATCACATAAAATAAGAATAAAAAAATTAATTTGTAATTCTTTTATCTCAATAAATTTATCATAAGCATTGTAAAATTTTACTTTTAACTCCAACACCAACATTTAAAATTACCACAATTATTTACAAAGCCCAGCTAACATTTTAATAATTTACATTTCAGTCCATATATTTAAATTAATCAGGCAATCTTAAATTTAAACTAATTAGATAAATTCAATTAACTAATGTACATTAATTCGTATACTAAGTTATGATAGTATGAAAATTATAATATGTACACCATATACTTATTAACAAAAATGGTAAAATAAAAGTAAAGATACATAACTCACATAGCATAAAATATATACATAAACAATGATGACTAATTCATTTTACAATACATCTGTCTCAATAAATTATAGTACATCGCATTACAAAGTTCTGTTTTTTTAACTTTAAATACCTACATGTTAAAGTTTCTATAATCATTTACAAAATGCCCCCACTTCCCTTTTAGTATTTTATATCTAGGTCTGTATATTATAATTAGTTACGTAACCTTAAAACTATTTGAATAAATTCAATAAACTATTATTCATTTGATTAGTCAAATAAATTATAGAAATATGATATTTCAATATTTATACCTATTTAAATTAACAAAAATGGTATAAAAAAATCATTCACGTATATAAATACATGAATCACATGTATAACATAAATTATATATATAAAGTATAATAATAATTATAATTTATAATTCATTTATATCAAGCAAGGACCACTAGCTCAGTTAGTTAGTGGTATACCGCTCTATACATAAATTATAGTGGTCATGGATTCGAACCTTGAGACATCAAAACGAGTGATCTGCTTGAATAAAGTATCACTCTTACTATATAAAAAATCACATCAATATATTTACCATGTATTGCATTGTAAAATCCTTTTTATAACTTCAAGTACTTACATTTTGAAATTTCTGTAGATATATACAAAACCCTCCACAATATCATCTAATATTGTATTTTTAAATCTGTATATTTAAATTAATTATGTAATCTTGAATTACTCTATTTGAATAATTAAAAAATATTTGTTAGTTCATTTAGTAAAGCCTATGATACGATGAATACAATACGCATATAATATTCAGATCAACAAAAGTGGTAATTTTTTATATTTAAATCTAATGATATATTAATCACATAAATACATAATACAAATAAACAATTTCGTAGATTTAATTTATAACTAATCCATCTTGATCAATTTATCATACATCGTGTTACACCCGTTCTTACCGAGAACTGCTTTGAAGACATAAGGGAATCTACTGGGAATCACAAAATTTAACCCAACACGAGCTTAACAACCAATGGAATCGTAGCAAGAGATGAATGCTGCAAGTATTAAGAAACAGAGCAAGTCACAAGCGGATACATCTAAAATCAAAGTCAAGTACGGTATACCACACCGAAGCCTGAGAACAGTACATACCAAGCTGATCCAAGCGAGCCTCCAAAGCTCATGTTTCGTCCAACCTATAGAAACAGGTCTGCATTAGCATATACTAGGGACAACCTAGACCAGTCTACACATAGTCAAAAGCACTTCATAGAGGCTGTATACAGGGCCACTCAGTATATACTGCAATGCAGAGCCAAACATACATTTCAAATTACAAATAGCCGCAAGCATGTTCCGACCCGACATATTAGCAAGATAAGCAAAGGCAACAAAAGTATTAGTAGGGCGGCATGACTTGAGCAACATGCAATGTTCACCAGTGTACCTCTTCATATGCACCAACACCATAACATCGCACACTGACCAGCACAGACGCAACAAGATCAACAAGTGACAACAAATATCTCTTTAGAGGCCCATAAGCAAGGTCAGTTCAAATTTGAATTCTCCAACCACAATTTTGAATATTCTCACTCAAATTTTGGTAATTCCCGCCTCCATTCAAATTTTCCACCAAAGACACATCAGTAATCCAGTCATGTCAGATAGACAAGATGGATAAACGACATCTGGCAAGATCCAAGGGTTGAGGCACAATGGCGAGAAAGAAATTTCAATAATCCTCGTGCATTTCATGATTATAAATAGGAAATGCACTATAGCATGAAGGGGACTTTTCCTTTTTCTGACATTCTTCTTCTTTTAAAAGAAAACCTTTAAGGTTCGATTATACTTTCTACCATGAAATTCTGTACCTAACCATCGATAAAGGAAGAAAGAGAAACTTTCCTCATGGATGTAGGATTTCTTAAAATCCAAACCATGTAAATCCTATGTCCTTTATTACTTTATGCTACTTTCTCATTATTTGAAGTACTACATTCCTTTCTCCTGATACTTGGATTAAATATTGGTTAGATCTAACACATTAATAAACATTTAAAGTGCAGCTACTCGATTGTGTAAGTGTTCAGCAGCACAATCGCCACCTCACGGCAAAATTAAGGTTACTTAGTTTTGCTAATTCAAAATTAACAAAGTAATTAGTGAATTAACAGTTTTATACGTAATCAAAGAGTTGAATAACGAAATATTTCCTCAACATCTTTTAATGCTAGAAGGAGGGCTCGAACCTCCATACTTCAGTTCATTTTTCCGCATCTGCTAAACAGTATACAACAAACCAAGAATCTTACGGATTCACCTATTGTCCCAATCCAAGAAGCTGCACATCTTGCAGCTAAAACTACCCTAAACCATTTATACCCTCAGAAACTCAGGATGAGGCGGGAACTTCAACCAAGGCCTTTGTAGATGCAATCCTGGCCGCATTTCAATCGTTATCGGACCAAATAAACCAATGTATGGAGGGATTAGAAGAAACATTGAACCAACATATTATTCATAGAGTATCTTCACCTCCCCAATCCTTGGCTCACCGCCATCATTCTACAATTGTATTGAACATTCAGCAGGTGAACGATAATGGTACTCCCATTAATGGAAACGGTGATGCTGGATTAAGAAATGACACAAAATTAAAAAAGCAGGATCCAGGCTAACCCAAAGACCAAAACGAAGCCAGCCACACTACACCAAAACAGGTGATTCCCAACGAGTATAACTGTCGCAAACAGTTTCAGCAACGCTTATTAGCGTCGCTGTAGGGGCGTCGCAATTTATTGCCAACGCTTATAAGCGTTGGCGAGTTTAGTTTCCCAACGCTTATAAGCGTTGGTGTATATTATTTAGCAACGCTTATAAACGTTGGTAAATTAACCATCCAACATTGTTTAATTTTCTATGCTGACGCTTATAAGCGTTGGTAAATTTTAATTGCCAACGCTTATAACGCTGAAATATTTTCATTCTCAATATAGTCAATTATTTTAACATTAATAAACAATTAATAACTAACATGATATGCATTATTATACTACATTCAATAAGAACCCAAAATTTACAATATTCATAATCAAATAACAACATATATTTCATAGTCAACTACTTCATAACAATGTCAACTACTTCATAACAAGTACAATACATAATTAAGTTGGTTAATTCAATACATTATTGATTGTATGAGAATCTCCTAAATTAGAAGCACCTTCCGTTTGTGGAGTCGTAGGACTTGCAACATATTTTTCTTGCAACCTAGGCATAAATTTCATAAAAGTTGAAGTAATTGAATTGATGGCATTATTAACTTGATTAGCTACTTGCCTTTCTATCTCCAATTTCCAAATAGACAAATCCACGGCTTGCTTCTTTTCAGTTACAGCTTTTACAGCTCGAGCCATCTTCACTTGTTTTATAGAAGAAGTAGAACTAATTGCTCGACAATAATTTTTCTTCGTGTTGGAACCAAAAACTTCCGCAATTGAGTCATCTTCAAGATCTTCGACTCCACCCTTAGAACTATCATCCAACTTCCTCTTTTTTTCAGCTTCCTCTAGAAGTGCCTGCATTTAATATCACATTAAATTGAATTTGCAGTTCCTTTATAAAAATTAAATTGAACATTAAATTAAGCTGATAATTAATAATGTAACTGGGCTCAAACTGCGCCCCGGCTCAGTAGAACTAATTGCTCAAACTGCGCCCCGGCTCAAACATTTATTTTTAAATAATTCTAACTGTAATTGAAGAAAAAATACTTTCAAATAAAACCATATATTCTAATTGTATATTGACTAATATTTGCAGGGGTAAAAAATAGAACAAAGAATATCCATTTCAAAATTACGCCATACATTTGCACGATTTCTATGATTAGAATTCAATAATATGCTACTTGTTGTATGTATTATCAATAGTCCAATAAAACATAAATTTAACGAGGAGCAACACCTTAAGACGAGACTTACTCTGATATTAAAAAAAATATGTAAGACAAAGGCTGGCAGTATAAAATGTACAAATAGGTTCTTTTTTAGTACCTCAAGTAGATCATCAAGAATTTGATTCCTGTACTCTGTCTCCAGTAACTGGCTTCACTCTTGGTCTAAGACTTGGTTATCCGCTATTTCAGTTGATTTTGATAAATCGGTTCCAGAAACAACTTTGCTCAAATCAACTTGAGGATTTTCAATACTAACATCCCAACATATGTCTGAATCCGAAGTTCCAACCAAGACGCCGTTGTCGTTATCTGAGTCTTGCAAATCTATCTTGGCATCAACAATTTCATAAGAACCAAATCCATCACCGGACTCTTCAGTTTGCTCAACCTCACCAATATCCCAATCAATTTGAGTATCATCGGTAGAAATATTCCAATCGATTCCATCAATAGAAGCATTGACATCTGGTATATAAGATTGTTCCCTATTTGGAAAATCCTTTAACAAATTTTGCACCTCTGATGAAACAAAGACATTAAGAGGAGGAGGACATTCATGAATCATCCTCAAATTTTGAAGCACAGCCCTTGGACTGGTCTGCAAATGTTTCATTATAAAATGTACATATCAGCAAAGATCAGCAGTCACATCTATAGTTGTTAAGTCATTGTGCTCAGCTCCCAGGAAACAATAACCAAGAATAAATATGAGCAAAGGTGCAAATCCAGTAATGATCCTTATGTTAAATTGTTATTTGATTAACATACCGTGATTTGGGTGTGTGCATAAAACAAAATAATACTTGGGGACAAAGTTATTAGCTTACCTCTTTATTTGTATGGGCATCCCTAACAAAATCAGTATAGTACTCCATTGTTTTTAATGTTAAATCATTGTTCAACACTTGCAAAATTTTCGAGAAAGTGGATGGGAGAGACTTTGCAGTTTCCAGAAGTTCTGACCTCACATCTTTTCCCTATAATATGGTTTTAAAAATGAAGTGAGAAAGCTCTGGGCTCTGGACTACAGTATTAAAATATGCCTAAAGGCTTAGATACAACACCTGATAATCAAAGAAATAGAAGACAACTTACTGGGAGTTGTATTAAAATAATAATATTATTAACCTGTAAACCAAGCTTCCGACAAGCTTCCATATATCTTGTTGCAGATAAAGAGGAATTATTTCTTTCGATTGCATCCAGGAGAGAAGGAGGTGGATCTGGCGATGCTTACTCGTCGTCTGACCCTGGCATCGGACTTAGTTGCTAATTTGGTCAGTGATGAAGCGAGGGTGGAATTTAGGAGGAAAGGATAGAAAGAAAGTTAGGGATGCTGTGGATTAAGTTATTTTTAGGGATTTGATTTTTATTTGGGGATAGGAGAGAGTGATGAAAAGGGATACAGTGCGTGGCTAGGGTTAG
Source organism: Allium fistulosum (assembly GCA_030737815.1). Lineage (NCBI taxonomy): Eukaryota > Viridiplantae > Streptophyta > Magnoliopsida > Asparagales > Amaryllidaceae > Allium > Allium fistulosum. The sequence goes on along the minus strand of CM060903.1, from coordinate 695,146,913 downwards.
CGTGATATGTTATTCAATTACAATTTTGCCCTAGTATATTTCAATTAACTCCAATTAAACCAAGGCTTACAACGAAAATAAGTGTCGCCGTATTTAAAAGTGTAAATTTTTATTTTCAGTAACACTTATATTGGATAGCGACACTTATTAGCGAGACTAAAATGCAACCCATATAAGTGTCGCCAAATGAAAAAAAAAGTATTGCCAAATGACTGTTTTGGTGTAGTGCAATATAAACCCTTTACTACTGGAAAAATCAACCCTATCTGCTGAAAATGATAAATACGTGTCTGACGACAACTCATCTCAGGTTGACCTGAGAGAATACGAGATCCAATAACTCAGAACACGGTTAGAGCAACCAGCAAAGATCTGTCGGCAGAGTCCTGGATAAAAGATAGAGGAAATAATTTGCACTCCTTTCAGTAAGATCGTTATTGAGGCTGATTTTCTCTATAATTTCAAAGTCCCTGCAATAGATAAGTTTGATGGAACTACCAACCCTGAGGATCACCTCAACACCTTCGAACACTTTATGGACATCCTGAAAGTTGGGAGGATGGCTCGATGCAAACTGCTCCTGGTTTACTTATCTGGTGTGGTTTCATGGTGGTTTAGAAGGTAGGGATCTTGAAAAGTTAGATCCTAGAGGCAATTATCTATTGATTTCCTAAGGCAGTTCGATTTGAGAAGGGAAGCCTCCCCAGATGTCCATACCATGTCCTGTGTGAAATAAGAGGAGAATGAAAGTTTACGCAGTTTCATTAAGCGCTTCAAGATGGAGGTTCTTCGGGTTGGAGCAACAAGTGAAGAAGCGATATTAATGGTGGCGCATGTTGGAATTAGTAGAGGAACCGCAATGTGGGAGAAAAATAGTAGGAAATCTTGCCATAACATGAAGGCCTTGTATAAGAGGGTAGCAGAGTATATCAGAATGGAGGAGCCCGGGTCTGTATCTCAATCTCATGGGATTCTTGCCCCAAGCTATGTGCAGAAGAAGGGAGAAAATGGGTATCACCCACCTACGAAGTGACATAAAGAGCTAAACCTCACAACAAAGATCCCCCTCACTCATTCCCTTGGGCTGATATATAAGATAACAAAAAATGAGCTATCCTGCAACCTACCAAATAAAGGAAAGAAAGAAGAACTGAATAAAGGTGGAACTTACTACTGCTTCTACTAAGCAAATGGTCACCATATTGATAACTACTGACATCTGAAGAAGGAAATAGAATAATCAAGAAGGGATATCTGGGCAGCATCCAGAAGGAGAATGGGGGAAGTAAGACTGACAATCTGATTCCAGATCCAAATGAACACCAAGATGGCAACTCTTCAAACCTGATAGCTTCAATCCATAGAGGACCACACCTCCTTGGTGCAAGCGAAAAGGCACATGAGAGGTACGTCTAAGAAGAAAAAGCGCAGAAGGCAATATTTCATATCAAACAGAAGCCTACACTAGAAATAACATTCAAAGCAGCTGATGAAGCAGGAGTTTTATTCCCACATCAAGACCCTCTTATGATTACGGTATAGATATCAAACTATACCATAAAGAAAGTCTTCGTTGATTCGGGTAGTTCAGTAAATGTCATCTTCAAATCTGGCTATGACCAAATGAAATTACCATCCAAAATCCTTAAAAACCCAGCCCTGAGCCGATCTTTGCTTTCAGCAACACTATAACCATTCCGATGGGATCAACATGCTTGCTCATCACAACTGGAAGTGCCATGTTACACAAGTCATTCTATGCAAATTTCTTAATCATCAATCAAATCTCACCCTACAATGCTTTCTTGGAAAGACCCGCTCTAGTTGATCTATGGGAAATCATCTCTCAAAAGGATTTTCTCATGAATTTAGTACCCCGGCTGGGATAAGATCAGTAAAAGGGGAACAATTTTTAGCTAGAGAATTATACCATGTCACTATTAACCCTAGTAATAAAATTGTTTCAGACTATTTTGCTGTTTGTTCTGATATTTGTAATGATAAAGTTGAAGTCAAATTGGGACATAAGACTGCGATGGTATCAGACACCCAAACCTATACTACGACGAGTGGTCCTGCGCCCCCTAAACCTAAGAGAATAAAGAAGAGAACATATATGCACATGACCGACACTGATGAATATAATTTAGTTTATGTGTAGTATTTCTCTAAGGAAGCCTAGAAACAGGCGTCCTCTGTGAACTCACCACCAAAAGAGGAACCAGAAAGTGAGATAGATCCTAGATTAGGGGCGATGAGGAAAGAGTTGAAACCAGTAAATGATACCGAAGATATACAAATAGATCTAGAGGATCCCACAAAGGTGCTTAAGATGGGGAAGAACCTTATTGTAGAGCCCCAGGAGGAATTGATAGACTTACTAAAATAGTCAGTGGATGTATTTGCCTGGACCCATTCAAACATGGTAAGAATAGACCTGGCTATCATCTTTCATGCATTGAACATCGACCCAAATGCACATCCGGTCAGCCTAAAGCGCAGAACTCTAGACCAAGAAAGATACAACGTTCTATATGAAGAGATTAAGAAGTTAAGGGAAAATGGGTTCATTAGGGAAGTATACTACCTTAAATGGATTGCCAACCCAGTACTGGTGAGAAAGCCCAATAGGAAATGGAGAACCTGCATAGATTTCACCGATATCTATAAGGCATGTACAAAAGAAAGTTTTCCTTTGCCAAGGATTGAACAGTTGGTGGATGCGACCAGTAGGCACAAACTACTCTCATTCATGGATGATTATTCGAGGTATAACCAGATAGCTATGTTTGAACCAGATCAGGAACACTAGATTCGTGACAGACAAAGGGTTATATTGCTATAAAGTCATGCCATTCGGACTCAAGAATGCGGGGGCAACCTATCAGAGTTTAGTTAATACGATATTTGCTGAACAGATTAGAAAGAATGTAGAAGTATATGTGGATGGCATGTTAGTTAAATCAAAGGCAGCATCATATCATGTCAAAGACTTAGAGCAGACCTTCATAGTTCTAAGGCAATATTAAATGAAGCTAAATCCTCTGAAATGTACCTTTGCTATCCAGTCAGGCAAGTTCCTAAGATATATAGTGAGTGCATATGGCATTGAAGAAAACCCTGAAAAAATCGATCCCATAAGAGGGATGGTAATCATAAGGAAGCCAAAAGATCTGATGAGCCTCAATGGTAGAGTAGCAGCCCTAAGAAAATTCATATCCAAATATATAGATAAATGCATCCTATTCTTCGATCAAGTGAATAAGGGGTGAAACTTTGTGTTGACTTAGGAATGCGAGGCAGCATTCCAAAATCTGAAGTACCATCTGGTCGATACTCCTATATTATCAAAACTGGTAACAGGTGAGAACTTATACATTTACTTAGCTATAACTAATCAAGCCATTAGTGCCGTAGCGGTATGAGAGGATGAAGGGATGCAAAAGCCCATCTATTTCATGATCAAGCGGCTGTTAGGGCAGAGCTAAACCACTCAGTTGTTGAAAAGCTTGCGTACAACTTGCTCCTTACAGTGAGAAAGCTACGGCCTTATTTCTAGGACATCCCATCAAAGTCCTCGCAGACAAACCACTAAGAGAAATACTGCAGAAGCCAGAGACATTGGGTCGCTTACTAAAATGAGCCATAGAACTTATCCAACACGACATTGCCTACTACCCCAGGAAGGCAATCAAAGGTCAAGCACTTGTGGACTTTATTACAAAATGCATCTTACCAACTGAACCCTATTCAGAGGAGGAAACAAACACCCCACAGTTTTGGCACCTATTCGTAGATGGAGCATCAAATGAACAAGGACCAGGGATTGGATACATACTGATCACATCGAATGGGCAAAAGCTACACGGGGCAGTACAATTCGGTTTTAAAGCAACCAACAATGTGGAAGAATACGAGGCTCTCCTTGCAAGCCTACGAATGGCCTAAGTAATGAAGGTAACGCTTGTTAAAATTCACAGTGATTCTCAGTTAATTATGAATCAAGTGCAGGGTAATTACTAAGCGAAGGAATCAACCCTAGCTAAATATGCAGAACTATCTAAGAAATTACTAGAGCAATTTAAACAATATGAAATAGAACAAATCCCTAACGAAAGCAATTCATCTGCTGACTCTTTGGAAAAACTGGCTAGTTCTAAACCAGGAAATTAAATGAAGGCAATAACAATTAGGCATCAAGTAGAGCCAAGTATAACGGGATCAAATCAAATACCGGTCCTGATCCGAGCCCAGTGGGCTGCCATTCAAGGCACTCAAAACCAAGAGATGGTAGAAAACCAAGATTAACCCATGATAGAATCCTCAGTTCAACAAACTGAGGAGAACAACTAGATAACTCCCATCAAACAATATCTTCTAACTGTAGTTTTACCTCCGAATAGAAATGAGGCCCAGAAGATAAGATACCAAGCTTCGTACTACTCCTTCTTTGATGACACATTATACAAGAGAGGGTATTCTATCCCTTATCTTAGGTGTGTTTCCAAGGAAGAGGGGGGTACGGGTCATGATAAAAGTTCACAAGGGACAATGTAGTGATCACTCTAGGGGTAACAAATTGGCAAAAAAGGTGCTAAGACATGGCTACTATTGGCCTACTGCGCTTCAAGATGCAAAGGAATTTGTGAGGAAGTGCGACAGATGTCAACGGTCGTCGATATCCCTAGACAACCATCCCATGAGCTTATTTCACTAGCAAGCCCGAGGCCGTTCGATATATGGAGGATAGATCTGATAGGACCACTTCTAATATCGAAAGGAGGAGCTAAATACTCCATAGTTGCCATAGATTACTTCACCAAATGGGTAGAGGTGGAGCCTTTGGCCATAATTACTGCCAAGAAGATAACCACTTTTCAGTAAGGAATATAATTACCAGATACGGGATACCTCATAAAATTATTTCTAACAACAGCACCTAGTTTGAGAGCAAGGAATCAACGGAGCTTTGCGAGAAAAACGACATAATAAAAACTTTCTCCTCAGTTGCTCATCCGCGGGATAATGGATAGGTTGAAGCTGCGAACAAAACCATCGAGAAATACTAAAGAAAATGTAACAGAATGCTAGGAAAGTGGGCAAAGGAACTCTCTTTAGTATTATGGGCCTACCAGACTTCAACTAGAACCTCTACAGGTCATACTCCTTTTTCGCTAACATACGGATACGAGGCCATGCTACCCTTCAAAGTTGAAATCCCATCATATAGAAGAATATCATATGCCATAGAAAAGAATAAGAAATTAAAAGAACCTGCCCTAGATCTCATCCAGGAGAGAAGGGATGAAGTAGTAGTAGTAGTGACTACATATCGACAACGAATGGCAAAGACTTATAATGCAAGGCTCAAAGAAAGAAAATTTTGCAATGAGGACTTAGTACTGTGGAGAATAATGGTCAACATTAAAGACCTGGCGGATGGAGCATTAGAACCAAACTAGGAAGGTCCATTAGTCATAGCATAAGTTCTATCAAACGGGGCATACCGGTTATCTAGAGCTTGAAAGAGAGTGCGAATTAAGGATCTTAAGGCTAATTTAACACTAGAGGGGGGGTGAATAGTGTTTAATGGATTCTAAGAATTATATGGACTAAATTAAAATTATGACAAAAATAAATGCAGAACTTTAATCACAGAACAATCACAAAATCAAACACAGATGCAGAAAGTAAATAAAAAGCAGTAAAAGGAAACAACACACCAGATTTATACTGGTTCGGAGTTACCCTACGTCCAGTCCTGTACCAAGGCAAACACCTCATATAGATTTTTGTTATACCAATGTCGAGATTACAATCCTCAATTTCTAAAGGCCTTGAGGTACGCTCCTGTCTTCGAGTCCGGGACAAACTCTCTTGATTTACGGGACACAAGATCACCCAATTGATTTCCAGGCACAACCACACCTTATAGAGAGACTCGATAAACTTTTGATTACAAATTGATCCTATAACTCTGTATAGCACTTTGATCTTCGAGAGAGGGCAGAGAATCAAACAAGAATGAGATTCTTATTTGATTCACTTGAGAATTCTACAGAATTTCGGCACGATCTTAAAAATATGAAAATTTTAGAATATGGATTTGTGGAGAAGGAGTGAAGAAAATAAGAAAAATGGTTAGTTAAAAAATTCATTTGTGAAGGCTATTTATAGACCAGTAACGGTCATAACCATTCGTGAAGAGATTTAAACGAATAGACACTTCTTTTAAAAATTGAAACTTTTGAATTTAACGGCCACCATGTCGACATGGGTTATCCCATGATGTCGACATCCCTTAGTTATAAACAATGTAAATTTTTTTTGAAAATGGTATTGAAAGGAAAACAAGATGAAATGATTCTGGAGTAAAATAAACTAATTTTGCTATGTTTTAAAATAAAGAAGAGTAGAAAATATATTTTTAGAATGTATATATAAATTTGATTTTAAATCTTTTTGAAAATCATTTGAAAAGATAATTTTTAAGGCTAAAACATTTTGAAAAGCAGTTTTGAAAATCATTTTGAAAAACCATTTTGAAGTAGTTTTGCAAGCTTCTTCCTGCAGAATATCTCATCACATCAGGACTCGAGAACTTGTACAAAACCAGGATGTTCGTGGGTTTGTAAGCCACTTGTCGTCGGTTTGTAAGCTACTTGTCGTGGGTTTGTAAGCCACTAAGAAGATAAAAATGGGTTCCATCCCAAATGAAATTTGGAATGAAAATTTCCGTGCTATTATGAAGTTTTAACAATACACTAGACACTTATCTTGAAATCTTGATCTTGATAATCTAGAGTCTTCAATCTTGATATCTCCATTCTGAATCTTGAGTCTTGAGTCTTTATACTGATCAGTCTTCAGTAATCAATACCTGCATATATATATATATATATCCTGCATAGTTCCTGCATATACATATCTATATAGACAATAGTGTTAGTATATATTTTATAATAAGATAAGTTAAAAAGGTTGTTGTCATCAAAACCAACATCTCAGTTCCTAACAATCTCCCCCTTTTTGATGATGACAACCTGTATCTATAAAATATACTTACCATACCATAACTCCTATCATAACTCCCACTTACTCCATGACTCCCCCTTACTCCAATCATAACTCCCCCTTACTCCAAGCCAACTACTATTTTATAACTTCTCCCCCTTTATCATCAACAAAAACTTCTTACTAATAAATTCCCTGAACTTGATATAAGATAATCAACCATAATACAATAGAGTAATCCATATATAAGTGTAATAAGTGCTAAGTGTGATCGTAAGTGTAATTCAACAGTAAATCAATCATCATCCAATCATATTTACAGTAATTATTCAATCCAATCAAACCACGCCAAATGTTTTAAATAAGTCAAGTCAATCAAGTTTAGAACATACCAATCAAATCAAACAAATAACATAAAGAATGACTAGACATTCCTTGGTACTTCCACCCATCCATCTTCTCCAAAGATAGGGTCTACTTTGATGGCATCCCATTCTTCTTTATCTTTGTCGAGAGTGACTGGTGGATTTCCTTCGAGATCGTCCTTGTTAAGGGCTGAGATCATCCAACGAAGGGCGTCGAAATGTCTCTCTTGCTCCTTGATCATCTGCATTTGACTCAATTCTAAGTGGCGCTGATTACGAAGTATGAATGTAAGGATATTCTTGAAGGAAGTGAGAGTTTCCTCAAGATTATCACTTAGATTCTTAATCGGAGAAGCCATAATTCAAGAAATAGGAAGAAATATGAAAGGGAGTGATTAGAAATGAAGTTTGATAATTTATTCTGGAAGAAATAGGTATAAATAGGGGTAGAAAGTCGTTTAAAATGAATAGACACAAGTTAGTTACATGAAATTAAAATTTGAAAGTGTAACTACTTTCTGCCCGTTGCATGTCGACATGTGGGGATGGGGGATGTCAACATGCCTCTGCCTAAAGTGACAATTTTCTTTGTTTTGAATATTATGAACAAATCTATGCAACTAAAATTTGTATAATATAAAAACAAGCAATTACAGAGACAAGTGAAGTTGAATAACAGGAAACAAAAGATTTCATTAATGATTCTAGTCAACATTACATAAAATATAATATTAACTAAATAAAGGAAAATACATGGATAGAACTTGAAGCAAATAAGATAACATGAACTAAAACTAATTAGATGAAGATGAAGAAGATGATAGTCCAAGCTTTCTACCAACTTTCCCGAAGAACTTGTCGATTTTAGTGGAAACCTTATCCATTTTCATACTCATTGATCTTTTGAGTGTCTTTTGATTTTCCACTATAATTCTTTGATTATTGAGAATGGTCTTATTGGATGGATTAGCGGGATTAATAGGATATTCAATACTCTCTAAGGAAGTTTCTTGATCTTCCTCTTCCTCCTCTTCAATTTCCATTCCTTCCTCTTCCTCTTCTTCTTCTTCTTCTTCCTCCATTTCTTCCATCTCTTCGTGAGGAAGCCTTTCTTCCTTTTCCGTAAGTGTTTCATATGGTTGAAACACTAATGGAATTTGCATAAGGGAAATGTTTCCATGGTTGAACACTTTTCTAGTTATAAATTCTTCCCTTTTGAAATCGACTCCAAAGTAATTAAAAATCCGAGTGAGATAAATTCCATGATATAATGTGTTTTCACCTATAGTAAAATTCTTGGGCCTTAGCTCATCCAAAATAACTTGAGCCAAATCGATATCATAATTTCCAAAAATTGCAAAAAGAGCTTTGCAAACTTTCAAAGTTGGGTTGTTGTAGTTTCCCGACCTTAGTATAAGGGTGTGTTGAATAAGAAGGTTAACAATTCTTGCTTTTGGATGAAAATAACGATTTTTGAATTCAAAATTGTCATCCCCTTCAAAGATGTGATGAAATGTCTCTCGATCATTTTCAATTATTTAAAATTCCGAGAGATTCATTCCGGTATACTTGCATCCCAAAATATTTCCTAAAATTTCACAATCCAAAACTATTTGTGTTCCTTTAACACTACTCCAAATTTGTCCATCTTGCCCATCATAAGAACCACGATTCGAATTCGCATAAAACATCTTAACAAGATTTGGATGACATACAAAATCATTTTGTTTGTTATCTACTACACTAAGAATAGAACATTGTTGAAAAAGATTTTCAATTTCATAAGAAGGAAAATCTTCAAAAATAGCAAATTTCCCCGTATGAATTTTACCAAAGTTTACATAGTTGATGTAAGCTTTGATAGTTTCTGGGTCATTAAAAAGAAAGTTTTTGATAGCTTTTGGAAGCCTAATGGTGTTAGGAGTGCTTGAAGAGGCCATTGAAGAAGTTTGAGAGGAGTTGAAGATAATGAAGATAAATTTGAAATAAAAGTGAAAAGTGATGATAAGGAGAGTGAACTAAATAGAGATTCTATTGACATGTTCTCTGGTCAACAGGCATCTTTCCAGAGCATTGACGTTGGTGAAAAGGTGGAGGGAAATTCAAAAGTTTGAATTCAAATTTTGAAATCAAATTTTTGAGGGGCATGTCGACATGGGATATCCAGGTATGTCGACATGTGCCTATTGAATCAAAGGAAAAGTGTCTATTCCTAATTTCTAATAAATGTATATATTATATCCTATATTCTACTTAAATAATTCCTGTGATAACATTAAATATAATAATACTTAAATATTAATAATTTAATATTTAAAATATTATTATTTTTGAATTTAAAATTCAAATTTCAAGGGATAAATTTGAATTTAAAATTCAAGGAAATTAAAAAAATCAAGCAAACAAACAAGCATCCATTTAACCAAGAAAAATAAAAAATAATGTAAATGCGTACCTATTTTTAGATCCATACTCCTATCGTCGTCTGATTCATGAATAGCAGTGAAACACAGATTTGAATTATCCGTCTTCTTTTCATCGTCACTTGATGATGAGTCTGAGTCATCAAGAGTTGCTGTATATGCTTTCTTTCTTTTCCTTGACGAATCATTGTTTGGAGGGAACAACTGTTTATCTAGATACGGACAATCTTTCCTATGATGCCCGACTTTATTGCAATTGTAGCTCTATCATTGTTGACGTTCTCCGTATTATTTCTGGAATTCCTTTGATCATTTCTTTTGTAATTATTCATTTTTCAATATTTTAGGAATTTCCGGAAGTTTCTTGTCATGAAAGCAATCTCCTCATCACTGTCTGGTTCCGAATCTTCAGTTGTTGCATTGAATGCTAATGACTTCTTTTCTGTAGCCTTGTTTTCTCTTCTTCCTTGTAGTTGAACTTCATAAGACATCAGATTCCAAATCAATTCTTCTATTTTCATTAGACAGATATCATTTGCTTCTTCGATTGTAAGTGTCTTTTGATCCCATTCTAGAGTGAGTGAATTTAGAATTTTCCTGGCTTGGTCTTCCTTTGAAAAGCTTTTTCCCAATGCAATTAGTGAATGAACAATATTTTGAAATCGACAATACATGTCGGAAATGGACTCATTTGCATGCATTTTAAACAATTGAAACATATTAGTTAATATGGAAATTTTAGTCTGTTTAACTTTGCTTGTTCCTTCATGAGTAACTTGCAAAGTTTTCCAGATTTTAAATGCGGACCTACAAACAGACACTTTATTAAACTCATTCCTATCTAGTGAACAGAATAATATATTCATGGCCTTTGAGTTATTTTGTGCAACACCTTTTTGCTCAGCAGTCCACTGGGCAAAATCGGTAGTTGGTTCAACATACTCTGTTTGTGTGATATTCCAAGTGTCTAATCCTACTGATTGTAAATAAATTTTCATTCTACAAGCCCAATATGCATAATTACTACCATTGAAAAATGGTGGTCTGATAGTAGACTGACCTTCTACAAATGAACTAGTGTTAGTGTTAACAAAACTAGTGCCAGAGTTGACATTACCAGTGTTGGTAGCCATTAAAACAATTTTCAAGTTTCAGATTATGAAAACTATGAAAACCAAGGCTCTGATACCAATTGAAAGAGAGTGCGGATTAAGGATCTTAAGGCTAATTTAACACTAGAGGGGGGTGAATAGTGTTTAACGGATTCTAAAACTTATATGGACTAAATTAAAATTATGACACAAACAAATGTAGAACTTTAATCACAGAACAATCATAGAATCAAACACAGATGTAGAAAGTAAATAAAAAGCAGTAAAAGCAAAGAACACACTGGATTTATACTGGTTCGGAGTTACCCTATGTCCAGTCCTGTACCAAGGCAAACACCTCATACAGATTTTTATTATACCAATGTTGAGATTACAATCCTCAATTTCTAAAGGCCTTGAGGTACCCTCCTGTCTTCAAATCCGGGGCAAACTCTCTTGATTTACGGGACACAAGATCACCCAATTGATTTCCAGGCACAACCACACCTTATAGAGAGACTCGATAAACTTTTGATTACAAATTGATCCTATAACTCTGAATAGCACTTTGATCTTCGAGAGAGGGCAGAGAATCAAACAAGAATGAGATTCTAATTTGATTCACTTGAGAATTCGGCAGAATTTCGGCATGATGTTAAAAATATGAAAATTTTAGAATATGGATTTGTGGAGAAGGAGTGAAGAAAATAAGAAAAATGGTTAGTTAAAAAATTCGTTTGTGAAGGCTATTTGTAGACCAGTAACGGTCATAACCATTCGTGAAGAGATTTAAACGAATAGACACTTCTTTTGAAAATTGAAACTTTTAAATTTAACGGCCACCATGTCGACATGTGGTATCCCATGATGTCGACATCCCTTAGTTAAAAACAAGGTAAAATTTGTTTTGAAAATGGTATTGAAAGAAAAACAGGATGAGATGATTCTGGAGTAAAATAAACTAATTTTCCTATGTTTTAAAATAAAGAAGAGTAGAAAATATATTTTTAGAATGTATATATAAATTTGATTTTAAATATTTTTGAAAATCATTTGAAAAGATAATTTTTAAGGCTAAAACATTTTGAAAAGCAGTTTTGAAAATCATTTTGAAAAACCATTTTGAAGTAGTTTTGCAAGCTTCTTCCTGCAGAATATCTCATCACATCAGGACTCGAGAACTTGTACAAAACCAGGATGTTCGTGGGTTTGTAAGCCACTTGTCGTAGGTTTGTAAGCTACTTATCGTGGGTTTGTAAGCCACTAAGAAGATAGAAATGGGTTACATCCCAAATGAAATTTGGAATGAAGATTTTCGTGCTATTATGAAGTTTTAACAATAAACTAGACACTTATCTTGAAATCTTGATCTTGATACTCTAGAGTCTTCAATCTTGATATCTCCATTATGAATCTTGAGTCTTGAGTCTTTATACTGATCAGTCTTCAGTAATCAATACCTGCATATATATATATATATATCTTGCATAGTTCCTGCATATACATGTCTATCTAGACAATAGTGTTAGTATATATTTTATAATAAGATAAGTTAAAAAGGTTGTTGTCATCAAAACCAACATCTTAGTTCCTAACACAACTGATGGAAACCTAGTCCCAAGAACTTGGAACTCAGAGCACCTCAGACCTTACTTTATCTAACTTACATTGCTTACGTGATGTACATTGTAGTGTAAAGAAGTAACAATACTATAAACTGAACGTAGGGATATTATATAGCCAAAACTAGTAAAAAATCTTTGTATTTTCTGTTTCATAATCAATCCACACTCTTAGGTCACCGCTAGTAGTCACTGATTCAGCGAAATGCGGAATCAGTAGGCGAAAACGACAATCTCAACAATGAGAATTGTGATACTGGCCCTACACACACTTGGACTTGCATCAACGCGAGTTAAGCTTTTCAACCAAAATACTACGCTGGACGGGATGTAAAACTACCTTGATTCGATATGAATATTACTATGATAATAATCGTACGAAGACTGGTCGTAGGGATATTGGACGGCCTGAACCTGTATAAAAAACTTTTATGTTAGCTAATTCAACATAGCATAGTGGACGTACTGATATTGGACAGCCCGACTTTCAGTCAAATCTTCTTTTTCTCCCCCAAAGAGTAGGAAAGACTATGCCAAGCACATAAATTACCCTTCATAGCTCACCGTCATCGATTTAGGGGTGTTATACCACCCACGAGCTATAAATGCAATCCAAGAAATGAGAACGGTGTAGCTAGAGAAGGATGTGGCTTAGCATACGTATGAAATCACACCCCTCAAACAAGGGGGCAGGTCATACCCATCATGCAGCTAAGGACATTACGCCCCCAAGCAAAGGGGCAGGTCAAATGAAATATACAACCAAGAATACGGTCAAGGACATTACGCATCCATATAGTGGGCAGGTCAAGACAAGCATACGACCATGAATATGGCCAAGGACATTACGCTCTCATATGAGACAAGTTATGACAAGCAAACGACCAAGAACATTACACCCCTAGCAGGGGGCAGGTCATAGCAAACATATGGCCAAGGGCATTCTGCCCCAAATACAAGGGCAGGTCATGCAAAACACACAACCCACCGCCATCGCTCAGTAGTGGCACTAACAACACAACATATGAGTAACTACGACAATCTTTGAAATGAGAACGGTGGTGTTAAATCAAATGACATGATATAGACTAGAGCATGAAAAGCCTGCATCCAAAATAGTTGGAAAGAAAGAGAAATCAGGCAGAAGTAACGGGAGATGCAAGATCAGGTACTTAAGACAACAAGTCTACCATAACCTATGATCGCAGCAGACTTGGAGGTAAGTGTTACACCCATTCTTACAGAGAACTGCTGTTTCCTGGAGATTTGACCAGGCAACTAGTGCTCGGCATCAGGTAGCACCCGGCAACAAGAAAGTGTCCGGCATCCAGGAGTGATCGACGAAGCACTTGGCATCCAGGAGTGATCGGCGAAGCACTTGGCATCCAGGAGTGATCGGCGAAGCACTTGGCATCCAGGAGTGTTCGGCGAAGCACTTGGCATCCAGGAGTGATCGGCGAAGCACTTGGCATCCAAGAGTGTTCGGCGAAGCACTTGGCATCCAGGAGTGGTCGGCGAAGCACTCGGCATCCATAGCGTTCGGCATCCGTAATGCTCGGCGACCAGGAGACTCGGCGTCAAGTAGTGTTCGGCGTCAACTGGCACTCGGCGACAACCAATGCTCAGCATCCCTAGCGTTCGGCATCATTAGTACTCGGTGATAGGAGAACTCGGCAACAAGAGCGTTTGGCATCCCTTGGTACTCGGCGTAGTACTCGGCAACAGGAGTACTCGGCACTCCAAGGTACTCGGCGTAGTACTCGGCAACGAGAGTACTTGGCATCCAGAAGACATTCAGTATGCACAACTACTCAAGGTGACAATGTCGTTCGGCCAGCGTGCACTTTTCGTTCAAGAGCTTCGGATAGAGACACGTTCGGCCTCAACTGACAATCATCCTGCACTTCCCACACATCCAGCGTATCGTTCGGCATAGAAGGACTGTTCGGCATCAGAGCGTTCGGCATACCAGGATCGGCATGCAGCGACCACTGTACTGGGGCTAGAGTGTTCGGCCATCCAGCCCACTTGGGAAGTTCAGCCCATATTTGCCTATAAATAGAGGGGCAGGGTCACAGTGAAAGGGATCCTTTTTTGGGAGAGAACACTGGGGAGACTCTGCCATTTTCGAGACTCATCTTCTCTACTTAAACAACTTCATGCAAGCATTTGATTCACGAATTGTATTTGTAATCAACGGTAAAGAAGATCAATAAAGTTTAACCTCAAAGTGGACGTAGGCAATTACGCTAAACCACTATAAATTTGGTGTTCTTACTTTCTGCAGTTAGATTAGCATTGTCTTCTCTGTTTAATTTACTTTCATCACTTATATCTCTACACAATCTTTCTCTACGAGGTTAGTGACCAATTTTGGTGCTAACACTTTGGTGCTTTCACTGAGAATTGAATTCTCAGACCTCAAGGATCTGCTTTGAAGCTACTGGATTGAACAAATCCCCCAAAGAAGATCCGACTCACTGATAGGACATCCGTTGATTCTACTCAGAGTTCATACCAATAACTCTACAATGGCAAGACCACGTACCAGGTCAGCTTCTCATAATGCGGATGCCCACGAAACTGCTAGTGTGCAACAAGCAGGACCTAGCAATCAACCAGCGATTCCGAGTGCAGGAATTTCCGCTCAAGAACAGACTCCAGTTGTCAACAAAATAGAGTTCAATGACTTGATGAGAGAACTCAGGAAAAGCAGGAGACAACTAGGAGAGCAGATGCAAGCTAATGCCAACCTGATGGCACAACTCACTCAACAGCAGCAACAGAATGCTGGGGGCAATCCTGCTCCTTACTCTTCATCTGACAGCTCAACTTCCTCTGATGAACCTCCCAGGCGCAGACGCCGCAAGACTGACGCGGCACGAGCAGAAGCTGCTGTTCAAACAACTGGAGACCGCGACCAAGCAAGAGCTGGAAACTTCAGGACCGGGGTACAGACGGAGGATAGAGGTCCGGATCATCAAAATGCTAACGATGTCGAACCTCAAGACGCACGATTGGCAGACCGCCAGGAGAGGAGGCATCAGCATGGACAGGCGCATAGAACAGACACTAACCTTCCGCCTTCCATACAGACACCAGATCTGACAGCCATGATCAGGCAGTTGATGAAGGAAAATCAGGGGTTATCGAATGATGATTGGGGAGTGTCAAGAAGTCATACTCCGTTCACGGATGTTATGTTGCAGGCGGCGTACCCCAGGAAGTTTAGTATGCCTACTATCCCTACGTATGAAGGGAGGACTGACCCCAGACAGCATGTCATGAGGTACAAATGGATGATGGATTCAGCTAGAGCGAATGATGCCACCAAGTGTAGGTGCTTTCCGATTACTCTATTTGGGATCGCTACTATGTGGTTCACCCGACTTCCTCCGCGATCCGTATCAAATTTCGAGGAGTTGGCAAAGAAGTTTATTGAGCAGTTCAGGATACACACTACGCGCCCAAAGGACGTGATGTCTCTGTCAAGTGTAATCCAAAATCCCGGGGAGTCGTTGAAGGAATATTTACAAAGATTCCACGTAGCAGCAACTGAAGTCAGTAATCCCAATGACCATGCAATTCTGATGGCTGTAATGAGAGGTGTGGATCCAGACTCTGAGTTTGGAGACTGGCTGGCAGGAAAACCTCCGGCTACACTAGAGCGCTTCTACTCAAAGGCACACCAGTTCATAAGAAGAGAGGAAGCTAGGTGGGTACGACGAGATAAGGCGCCAGGACCTGTCCAAGAGTCAATAAAGAGCAATATTGCTGTGAAGCAGTCTGGAGACAGCTCGGGAAAGGTCCAAGTCAATGTCCAGAACAAGCCTGGGCAACCCAAGGAGTCCGGCGGAAGGAGTCAAGGGAAAAAGAGAGAAGCGGGGAAGTGGAAGTCGAGAATCCCAAGCTACAGCGAGTATAATCCGCTGAACGCACCGCTTGAGAACATTTACTTATCCACCTACAATACATTTCAATACAGAAAGCCACGTCCGAAAGAATCAACCGAGGAACAGAAGCGGACCGGGAAATATTGTCGCTTCCATGAGACTTATGGGCACAATACGAAGGAGTGCAGACACCTACACGACGCTATTAAGAAGTTGATCAGGCAGAAGAAATTGCAAGAATTTGTGAAGGATCCACAAGAAGGAGGACAGGGAACGTCCAACCCAAGTCGTGCACCAGCTCCGCGTCATCCCGAGGAGCCTGCCCGAACCGTAGGTAGACTAGTCATAAATATAATTATCGGCGGACCTCACCCCGTGGATAAGAATTGGCAAGAGATGGAGCGATATGCAAGTTCCCTGAAGCATGCCGATTTTGAGTGTTGTTCGAACGCGGAGGACGGGACCCCTGCTAAGCAGCAGCGCGTAATGACAGACGATATTGTGTTCAGAAACAGGGACGCTGATCAGGTAGAAGCTCCGACCATCGACCCGATGGTCATATCTGCAACGATCGGACCAGCTTATGTAAAGAGAATTCTGATTGATTGCAGAAGTTCAGTCAACATCATCTTCAAGAAGGCTTACGACCAAATGAAACTGGAAACAAAAGACCTGAAACCATCCAAGGCTCGTATACACGGCTTTAACGGCGCAGCAACCGACGCCGTGGGGTACGTTGAGTTACCAGTTGAACTGGGACAAGGCGAGCGTCAGAGGGTGCGAATTCTACCCTTCGTAGTTTTGGATGTGGATTCTCCATATAATGTTTTCTTGGGCCGGCCGGCCCTGGCTGAGTTTAGGGCAGCATTGGCCCCGTGGTGTTTAACTTTGAAGTTCCCAACTGACAAAGGAGTAGGTATTGTTCATGGCGACCAAGAAGCTGGTCGTTCCTGTTATGTGGCTGAGCTCCGAGAAGCCCATCGGAGGGAGAAGGGAAAGGTTGCGGACAATCCCGTCCGCATCCTTAATGCGGATAATTGACAAGTAGTGCCCGAGCCCTGGCTCGGGCATAGTTCTCGGATCATCGGAGATATAGATCCGAGAGACGACGATGAGAAACCCAGGGAAGAGAAGGCGGCACCGGCTGAATTAACAATTGACATCTCAATTAGCCATGACGACCCTTCGCGAATTCTGAAAATCGGATCACAGCTTGGTCCCGAGACGACTGAAGACCTTAGCGACTTCCTCTGGGCGAATCTTGATGTTTTCGCCTGGACGCATTCTGATATGTGTAGGATTTCTCCCGCCATCACGAGTCATATGTTGAACATAGACCCGAAATACGTCCCAGTTAAACAAAAAAGGAGAGGAATGGATCCGGAGAGGTCCGCCGCTCTCAGAGAGGAGGTGGACAAACTCAAAGCAAATGGGTTCGTCCGCGACGCCCTCTACCCTGAGTGGGTATCCAACCCCGTGCTGGTAAAAAAGGCGAATGGGAAATGGAGGACTTGTGTAGATTATTCCAACTTGAACAAAGCATGCCCTAAGGACAGTTTCCCGTTGCCTAGGATCGATCAGTTGGTCGACTCCATTGCAGGACACGAGCTGTTGTCATTCATGGATGCGTATTCAGGGTATTCCAAATCCCGATGCATACTCCGGACCAAGAACACACCAGCTTCGTTACAAATGTCGGACTGTATTGCTATGTAGTGATGCCCTTTGGATTGAAGAATGCAGGAGCAACTTACCAGCGTTTAGTGAATCGAATGTTCAAGGACCAGCTGGGTAGAATGATGGAAGTCTATGTGGATGACATGCTCGTGAAGTCACGACGGTCAAACGACCACATTCGAGACTTGGTTGAAATGTTCGACATACTCAGGTTTTATGGGATGAAGATCAACCCTCTGAAGTGTTCCTTCGGCGTTGCATTAGGGAAGTTTTTGGGATTCATCGTCAATGCTAGGGGAATTAAAGCCAACCCAGAAAAAATCCAAGCTATTCGAGATGTGCAAGCGCCCAGGACTATAAAACAAGTACAGAGCTTGAATGGAAAATAGCTGCGTTGAGTCGATTTATATCCAGGGCGCGGACTAGAGTATAAACGATTTCAAATCTCCGAATCCCCAGAGTGCGGAGCGGAGTACTCTAAGTCCCCAGAGCGCGGACTAGAGTATAAACGATTTCAAATCTCCGAATCCCCAGAGTGCGGAGCGGAGTACTCTAAGTCCCCAGAGCGCGGACTAGAGTATAAACGATTTCAAATCTTCGAATCCCCAGAGTGCGAAGCGGAGTACTCTAAGTCCCCAGAGCGCGGACTAGAGTATAAATGATTTCAAATCTTCGAATCCCCAGAGTGCGGAGCGGAGTACTCTAAGTCCCCAGAGCGCGGACTAGAGTATAAACGATTTCAAATCTCCGAATCCCCAGAGTGCGGAGCGGAGTACTCTAAGTCCCCAGAGCGCGGACTAGAGTATAAACGATTTCAAATCTCCGAATCCCCAGAGTGCGGAGCGGAGTACTCTAAGTCCCCAGAGCGCGGACTAGAGTATAAACGATTTCAAATCTCCGAATCCCCAGTGTGCGGAGCGGAGTACTCTAAGTCCCCAGAGCGCGGACTAGAGTATAAACGATTTCAAATCTTCGAATCCCCAGAGTGCGGAGCGGAGTACTCTAAGTCCCCAGAGCGCGGACTAGAGTATAAACGATTTCAAATCTTCGAATCCCCAGAGTGCGGAGCAGAGTACTCTAAGTCCCCAGAGCGCGGACTAGAGTATAAACGATTTCCAATCTCCGAATCCCCAGAGTGCGGAGCGGAGTACTCTAAGTCCCCAGAGCGCGGGCTAGAGTATAAACGATTTCAAATCTCCGAATCCCCAGAGTGCGGGTCGGAGTACTCTAAGTCCCCAGAGCGCGGACTAGAGTATAAACGATTTCAAATCTCCGAATCCCCCGAGCGCGGATCGGAGTACTCTAAGTCCCCAGAGCGCGGACTAGAGTATAAACTATTTCGAACCTCCAAATCCCCTGAACGCGGATCAACTTACTCTAAATCTCCGGAGCACAGATTTAGAAAAAAGGTCCAAGTACTCGAGGAATGAGGAATAAGGAGTATGCCACGTCCGGAGATGTTTGAACAACATGAAAATGGACTGGGAGATAAGGCAACTCATAAGAACTTGAGTTATGGCTGCAATTAGTCATCAAACCAAAGAAAAGCAAGAGAATCATTCGAATGAAAAAGAAACCAAAAACTTTATTCGATCAGTCCAAAATGGGGTTACATGATCACTCCTACAAAATTCAGACCTGTCTATACAAACTACAAGCTACGGAAGATAAAAGCAATTACAAGACTTAAGCAAGAAGCTCGTTGAACGAGTGTATCGATTATTTCTTCGATTTCTTCTTCTTGTCTTCCTTTGTCTTTTCCAATGACTCCTCTCCCTCACGCTTTTTCTTGGACTTCTTGCTTGCTAAGGAAGCGGAGTCAGGAGTAGGAGACGGAACATCTAGTGGTTTGGACCTGCCCGGGAGGATGATTTTCAAAGGTCTGTTCCGCGGGTCGGTAAGTTCCAGGATTCCAGGTTCAACTTTGACCTCGGCCTTTTTCTCCTCCTCTTCGGCGAGGCGGTCCTCCATGCTCATTTGCGAGGTATGCTCAGAGGCGCCGGTGATTTCAATTTCATCATTCCCTTCGGCAGGAGATGAAGTGTCGAGCTTATCATCATCCAGCGCCCCGATCACCTGAGCATCGGGACCAGGGAGTACTCCCGCATGGACAGCGTCGCTTGTTTTCCCTGCCTCCTCCTTGGCGTCATCGCTCCTCGGAGTTTGCTCGGCGTCAGAACAACCTGCACGAAAACATAAAGAATGAGCGTTAGAACGAGTAGCCACTGCTGAAAAATGACGGGATCTTTCAACTTCTAGAGAAAGAAGAATTTACTACCAAGTTCCGGTTGGCTATCGGTGGCGCGTGGGGTTTCACCCTCCAGGATAGGGGACAGCACGTGAGCACCGAGCCCGGGGTCTTCGGGGTCATAACCAACATGCTGCTCGAATGGATCAAGTGTCGGCCGACCGGCCGATTGGGCAGCGAATTGAGCAGCAGTATGAGGAGCAGTAATATTGGCCCCAGACGGGCCAGCTTCATCATCTTTCTCTTTTGGAAGGGGAGAGCCTTTGCTGTAAAGTGCCAATGTTGTGGATAAATTCGATGGCTCATTCCCCCTAAGGAACTCCTTCACCAAGGCCTCCTCATCGACCTCTTCGGAGCCTGACTCGATCTTCCTAATCCTTATCAAAGTTTCCCAGGCCTCAACTAGGGACTCAAGGTAGCCGTCGCCCAAGAATGTTAAGTCGCGATGCATAAGGACGCGGGCTCCATATTCAGCAATCAACGGGTCAAACATGTTTTTGACCTCTTCCCTGCCGGCTTCCGCGGCCGCCTCGAGGCAAGAATCAATCTCCTTTGCAGCCTCTCTTTTGCCCTCCTCACGGGCCTCATCCTTCATTTTCTCAACCCCAGCGAGTTCGTCATCGAGCTTTGTTTTCAGGAGTCGGGTAGCAACGATCTCATCACAGTATCGTTGTGATTCTTCTTGAGCGGCTACCTTATCCTCCTTCTCCTTGGAGAGTAATTCTTTCAGCTCTTTGACTTGGGTGGCGAGCGCGTCCCTTTCCTTTTGGACAGAGTCTTTTTCTAGGGCGAGGGCACCGCTGCGCTGGACTGCTTCGTCAAGCTCTTTTTTGTGAGCCGCCTCTAAACGAGTAATTGCCTCAGCAGTATCTTTTGCGCTTTATTCAGCGGCTTCCAGCTTCGACTTATACGAAGCAAGCTCTTCGTCTTGGAGTTTGATGATTTTCTTATCGCTGCCAGCCTCCAGATTCAGACGATCAATCTCGTGTTGACGCTCAACGGATACTTCCGAGATCTTCTCCACCAAGTGCACAAACGCATCATGTTGAACATAAACGTCGTTATTGCAGGCAATGGCACTCTGCTTCACATGCCCGGGAATATGATGAATGGCCGGGAGGAACTTCAGACCATCGAAGCAAATTTTTGGAAACTTGGCCTTAAGATCGACCATATTTTCCGCAACAGTTGGGTCCACCGCAGGAGTAGGAGGAGGAGGCTTTGAGAATTCCGCTCTTTTCCTTTGCTCTCGAACTTTCCTTGTACTCGATGAACTGGAGTGTTGTTCTCGTGGAGCATCAGATTGATAACCCTTTTGTAAAGACTTCTCTCTATCCGGCTCAATTGGAGGAGGAAGATCGCGGGGCTGGGAAGATTGAGAGTGTGCCTTCTTACGGTGAGACGACTCGCGAGGACGATTGTCCCTATCTTCATAATCGCCCTTATCCCTGCGTCTGCCTGAACCAGAATCCCGTCCAGAGTGATGAAATACAGAAGAGCCCTGAAGGCGATCGAGACCGTGAGAACGCCCCATATCACCTGCAAAGAATGGAGATAACAACGAGTTAAGGAAAATTCACGAGATAAGAAAAAAGACTTGAAGTATATTATGGAATGCGCATGTGCGTGTGTGTCCTAGTGATCCCCCCGACGGACCCGTTCGTTTATCTTTGCTAATCGGAGTGGTGTCTCCTTGGGCCGGGAGTTGAACTCCTGCATTGCCTCTCGCGGGCGAAGAAAATTTGAGAGCTTCAGGATCATCGAACCCGTAATTAAGTAAATCATCGGGAATGGACAGGTTGGACAGACCCCTCAGAGAACTTTCCAGATGCTGTGAAGAAGCCTCTTTCTCAGGCGGGATAGGCGTAACTTTTGAAGTGCCACCAACTTTCCCTTTTTGAACTGTATATTTTAACTTCTTCTTTCCCTTCGAAGGGGAGGATGACGTCTCAATATCCTGAACTTCGATTGCCGGATTCCAAGCGGGACCCACGTTCTCGCCTTGAGTCTCAGGAACATCATCTTCTCTACGCTCACCTTCTCTGTGCGTATCGGGAGTGCGGCACGACGACGATCCGGCCTGTTTTTTCCCTTTACCGGATGGAGGTTTGGGAATGGTGACACCTTTTGGAAGGCTGATCCGACGACCAGGGGCTAGCAAGCCAAACCCCGACAGTGATTCATTTGAAATGATAGTCCGGATGTCTCGATCCTCAGCAAGAAGAGCTCTAATGGCTTCAACAGCCTCAGAATATCCTCGACCTTCCGGACGCGGGTTGATACCTGAAAAGATGAAATGAAGAGTTAGGAAAAACATGACTCCGATTAAATACGAATAGTGACTCAGCAGAGAGACTTACTGCCTTCAACCCATCTCCTAGCGAAACCAGAAGGGCAGCGCACATAGAACCATTCCTGTTTGTACAGGGCGAATTTACTACATGCCCCTGTCAAGATCTGGCATTTGTGGTATGGCTCGAGGAACATAAAGGAAGGACTGTCTTTCCATCTCTTGAACATATAAATGTATCTGATATCACCGGCGGTTGGAGGTCTGGAGAAGACGGCCATGAAAAGTAAGTAAGTCCCATATAGAAATGCATGGCCGTTCGGGTGCAGCTGCGACGGAGCTATGTCTATATACTGCAGTACATCCCGGAGAAATAAATTGAATGGAGGCACGCTGCCCATCCAACACATGAACTTGTTGCAGGTAGTGTACCCGACTGGGGGCAGATGAGGACGATCGTGTCTCGAAGGAACTAACACATCGGCAAAAGGAATCCCATGAATGGAGCATATCCATCGCAGAGCAGCTTCGTTGATCTTCGAGGCTTGTGAATCGATCAGATTGTCTAGTAGGATGGTTGCCTCCAGAGCATCAGGTGCCAAGTTATGAGCAGGAGAAGTCGACGGATTAGAAGTATCAGCGACTCCTTGCCTTGATGACGGCCCAGGCCTGTCGGATATGGTGGCAGAGCTAGATTTTCTCGACATCCCCAATAAATAACGAACCTGGCTAAGTGCTTGAGAAAACTATACTTAAAAAACGTTGAACGTTAGAATTAGCAACACGAGTTTTCCCCCCACGTGGTGTGTGAACTAGTGCAAGCAACTGTGTACAAGCGATAAGAATCTAAAGATTTCAAAGATATAAAAATGAGCTTCGAATCGTTGCCTTCAAAGACCGTCATCGCTGACCGTCTCAAAGAGCCCGCCTGGTGGTGATTACAGTTCCAGATTCAGAATTCATGTAATTTATGAAGTATCCGGCTTAAGTCTAATTTGACATTTATAACTGTTCGGCATTTAAATGTTGTTCGGCAATTGCATTGTTCGTCCTAAGAATCGATCAGCATGTATGTTTGTTCGGTTAAGTCATTGTCAAGTGTTCGGCTAAAGGCCTTATTCGGCTAAAGGCCTCGTTCGGTTAAGTCATTGTCCAGTTAAAGGTCCTGTTCGGCATTCAAAATGTTCGGCCTAAGTACAATGTTCGGTTTTGTTTTGCTCGGTCTAAGTTCTGTTCGGCAATTGTATTGTTCGGCCTAAACATGGTTCGGCATGTCAGTTGCTCAATATTTATGACGTTCGGCATTGATACAGTTCGGCGTCTAAGTGTGTTCGACAACCAGAGTTCGTTCGGCTAAGTTGTTGTTCGGCGTTCTAGCGAGTGTTCGGCCTTAGTTTATTCAGACGAAATACTATTCGGCAGCCTCTATCATTCGGCGCATGACAACATACGCCGAACCATAGCTATGCCATCCAACACCCTTACCACCTCCAACGTTTTCCTTATCCTTCTTTTTTGACTTTGGTTCGGCGCGATGGAGATAAATACGATAGCCGCATGTGCAAACACCTTAAATCCTTCCTCCTCGCCTCGCATTATCGTTCGGCAATGAGGGCAACCTACTCGAAAGCTTTCTACATGAAAAACTTGACCATCTCATTTGAAACCTATTCGAGTTATACGAGGAGCAGTACCTAGATTGCAGTTAGGAGCTTAGGAAGGAATGTTCAAGTTGTAAATCTGTTCGGCTAGAGAAAATTGCAAATCTTGGAAGAGTGACAGAAATGAAAAGGTAAAGGAGAAGGGACGGGAAGGACCTGGTTATATAGAGGGAGGTAGAAGTTGAAAAGGCTATACCCGGTAGAACCAGTCAATACCAGAGTGTTCGGCATCAAAACGAAGTGACGTTCGGCACATGAGGGCTGTCCGGCTTCGAACGTATCGTTCGGCGTCCAAACCACGTTCGTCGCGCACCTCCGTCACAGGCATGCTCGAGAAGGCATCATCAAGGAAAATTGAACCAGATTCAAAGCGCATCATGTTCGGTCACATGATACACTTTGGGGGGCAAGTGTTTCCTGGAGATTTGACCAGGCAACTAGTGCTCGGCATCAGGTAGCACCCGGCAACAAGAAAGTGTCCGGCATCCAGGAGTGATCGGCGAAGCACTTGGCATCCAGGAGTGATCGGCGAAGTACTTGGCATCCAGGAGTGATCGGCGAAGCACTTGGCATCCAGGAGTGTTCGGCGAAGCACTTGGCATCCAGGAGTGATCGGCGAAGCACTTGGCATCCAGGAGTGTTCGGCGAAGCACTTGGCATCCAGGAGTGTTCGGCGAAGCACTTGGCATCCAGGAGTGGTCGGCGAAGCACTCAACATCCATAGCGTTCGGCATCCGTAATGCTCGGCGACCAGGAGACTCGGCGTCAAGTAGTGTTCGGCGTCAACTGGCACTCGGCGACAACCAATGCTCAGCATCCCTAGCGTTCGGCATCATTAGTACTCGGTGATAGGAGAACTCGGCAACAAGAGCGTTCGGCATCCCTTGGTACTCGGCGTAGTACTCGGCAACAGGAGTACTCGGCACTCCAAGGTACTCGGCGTAGTACTCGGCAACGAGAGTACTTGGCATCCAGAAGACATTCAGTATGCACAACTACTCAAGGTGACAATGTCGTTCGGCCAGCGTGCACTTTTCGTTCAAGAGCTTCGGATAGAGACACGTTCGGCCTCAACTGACAATCATCCTGCACTTCCCACACATCCAGCGTATCGTTCGGCATAGAAGGACTGTTCGGCATCAGAGCGTTCGGCATACCAGGATCGGCATGCAGCGACCACTGTACTGGGGCTAGAGTGTTCGGCCATCCAGCCCACTTGGGAAGTCCAGCCCATATTTGCCTATAAATAGAGGGGCAGGGTCACAGTGAAAGGGATCCTTTTTTGGGAGAGAACACTGGGGAGACTCTGCCATTTTTGAGACTCATCTTCTCTACTTAAACAACTTCATGCAAGCTTTTGATTCACGAATTGTATTTGTAATCAACGGTAAAGAAGATCAATAAAGTTTAACCTCAAAGTGGACATAGGCAATTACGCTGAACCACTATAAATTTGGTGTTCTTACTTTCTGCAGTTAGATTAGCATTGTCTTCTCTGTTTAATTTACTTTCATCACTTATATCTCTACACAATCTTTCTCTACGAGGTTAGTGACCCATTTTGGTGCTAACAACTGCTTTGAAGGAACAAGGGAATCGACTCATAGTCACATCATTTAACCCGAACCTAGCTCAGTAACCAATGGAACCGCAACAAGAGATGAATGCTAGAAGTATTAAGAAACAGGGACAATTCACAAGCGGCCATATCTAAAATCAAAGTCAAGTACGGCATTCCACAACGAAGCCTGAGGACATTACATACCAAGTTGAGCCGAGTGAGCCTCCAAGGCTCATGTTCTGTCCAACCTATAGAAACCGGTCTGCATTAGCATATATTGGGGATAACCTAGACCGCTCTACACATGGTCAAAAGTACTTCATAAAGATTGTATACATTACCACTCAGTATATACTTAAATGTAGAGCCATACGTACAGTTCAAATTACAAATAGTCGTAGGCATATTTTGACCCGGCATACTATCAAGTTAACCAAAAGCAACAAAAGCATGAGCACCAACACCATAACATCGCACATTGACCAGCACAGACATAGTGAGGTCAACAAGTGACAAAAAATATCTCTTAAGAGGCTCACAAGCAAGGTCAGTTCAAAATTGAATTCTCCTACCACAATTTAGGATATTCCCGCTCAAATTTTGGGAATTTCCATCTCCATTTGAACTTCCCGCCAAAGACATATAGGTAATCTAGTCACGTCAGATAGATATGACAAATAAATGACATCCGGCAAGATCCAAGGGTTGAGGCACAATAACAAGGAAGAAATTCCAGTAATCCGCGTGCATTTCATGATTACAAATAGGAAAGGCACTGCATCATGAAGGGGACTTTCCCTTTTTCTGGCATTCTTTTTCTTTTAAAAGAAAACCTTTGAGGTTCGATTGTACTTTCTACCATGAAATTCTGTAACAAACCATTGATAAAGGAAGAAAGAGAAATTTTCTCTATGGATGTAGGATTCCTTAAAATCCGAACCACATAAATCATGTGTCCTTTATACTTTATGCTATTTCCTCGTTATTTGTAGTACCACATTCCTTTTTGCTGATTCTTGAATTAAGTATTAGTTAGATCTGACACTTTAACAAACAGTTAAAGTGTAGTTACTCGATTATGTAAGTGTTCAGCGGCACAATCACCACCTCACTGCAAAATTAAGGTTACTTAGTTTTGCTAATTCAAAATCAATAAAGTAATTATTGAATTAATGGTTTTATACGTAATCGAGGAGTTGAAGGATGAAATATTTCCTCAACACATCGCATCATAAAATCCTGTAAATACCTACAATTTAAAATTTCTCCACCTTAACTCTTTCCTAATATTTTATATTTAATTCTATGTATTTAAACTTCTTACAAGATCTTAAATTTAAATGATTTTGATAAACTCAATTAATAGTTAGTTTGTTCTTCAAATAAATCCTAAAAAGATTATCATTTTTAATATCTATAAAACTATTTAAATAAATACAATACACTATAATTCATTGATTTGCCAAATAAATCATAAAAATAGGAAAAAAAATCAATATGTATACAATATTCGAATTAACCAAAATGGTAAAAATATCACTCGAACATTTAAATAAATTAATAAATCACATAACTTAATTGTGTATATACATACATACATACATACATATGTATGTATGTGTGTGTATTCATTTATACCAATATATTTAACATGTATTGCATTGTAAAATTCTTTTTTCAACTTCAAGGACCTACATTTTAAAATTTCTCCAGTTATTTGCAAAACCCTCCTTAATATCGTCTAATATTCTACATTTAAGTCAATAGATATGAATTAATTATGTAATTTTGAAATAAACTATCCAAATAAATTCAATATAAATATTCACTGATTCATCTAATAAATCATACAATTTAATATGTATATCATACTCATGTCAACAAAAGTGACTAAATTATTATTTTCATTCAAATCTAAAGATATATAAATCACATAATTAAACATATATAATATACATGAAGATCCTAAGTTGGACTGTAAAGGGTCTAGGAATTCGCCTAAAAAGACCTAGAATTAAAAGATTTATACAAAATTGTTCTGTTGATATCGTATTAATTCAAGAAACCAAAATCAAGCTCCCCAATCAACACCTTGTTGGGTCAATTGGAGGGAATTACTTTATGGGTTGTGCTTTCATACCTTCTAATAGAAGTTCAGGAGGGATTTTAACAATGTGAAGGGAGGAAAAATTCGAACTATTACAATCAATCCCTATTCTTACTCTTTACATGTTCTTCTTCTAAATTTACAAGAAAATAATATCTAAACATCACAAACGTGTATGCCCCTAACGACAGACATACTAGAAGAACTCTATGGACTGAATTTTTTGAATTTAGAAACCTTTCTTACGGTCCTTAGATTGTTAGTGGTGACATCAATGTGACTAGGCACATTGGAGACAGAACCCCAAGAGAAGGAAATTTCGTCGATATGAAGGAATTTAATGATTTTATTAACTCAAGCAACCTTATTGAGATTTCTCTCACTGGTAGGAAATTCACCTTTTTTAACTTTAGAGAAGAGCCATCGCTGGTGTTACTAGATAGAGTTTTCATGAGTGAGGAATGTGAAGACAAATTCTCCTTATCTAAGTCTTACGGTCTAGCCAACATCATCTCCGATCATTGCCCTATTCTTTTAAATTCACACGATCAACTTCCAAAAATCAAACCATTTAAGTTGAAAAAATGTGGTTTAAAAAGGAAAATTTCGAAAATCTTATAACAGTGAAATGGAACTCGACAAATAATCAAATCAAAAATAATGCAACAAAGAATTTGGTATTCATATTTCGGGAATTAAGAAAATTCTTAAAGAATTGGAACATTAACGTCTTTGGCAATATAACTATTCAAAAAGATAAGGTAGTGTTTGGTTTAAAAACGAATTTTATTTTTTCGATTTTCAATATGTATCTCAAATATGAGAAGAATGGAGGGACAGCGGAAGAGATGAAAGAAAGACGGATGAGAGGATGAAGGAGATAGAGGGACGATGGAATAATGGATTGTTTCACGTGCTTCTGTTATTTTCCAAAACGCGGAAAATAAAAAAAAAGTTGTTTTCTATTTTGT
The DNA here is from genome assembly GCA_030737815.1 of Allium fistulosum. Taxonomy (NCBI): domain Eukaryota; kingdom Viridiplantae; phylum Streptophyta; class Magnoliopsida; order Asparagales; family Amaryllidaceae; genus Allium; species Allium fistulosum. The sequence goes on along the minus strand of CM060903.1, from coordinate 695,117,990 downwards.
ATGTTAACTTCGTTTTCTAAATTGGTCGTTTTCGACAATATAAATGCGTCGTGTGCATTTTTGTATGGACGATAAACCAAAACTAAAAATAACAAACCAAACACTACCTAAGATTTTAACTGAAATATTGCATCTAGATAGAATAGCGGAGAAGAGGAGGTTAGATTTTGATGAAAAGAACAAACTAAACAGCTTAAAAACAGAACTGAACAAACTAATGGATCAGGAAGAAATTATGTGGAAACAACATTCTCACATTAACTAGATCAACAAAGAAGATAAGAACACTAGTTTCTTTCATAGAATGGCAAACAGTAGAAGACATAAAAACACTATCACACATTACAATAAATGAAACATAAATTTCCGATCAATCCGAACTAAACAATGCTTTCACCAACGGCTATTCTGAAATTTTTGGTAATAGTCATAGACGTGAATTCATGCTGATTGGTCGATCTTATATCGAACAGTGGATATCTCCATGCCAGAATTACACTTGCCATTCTCCAAACAGGAAGTTTTTCTGGCCTTAAATGAGATAGCTAGTGATAAAGCCTCTGGCTTAGATGGTTTTCCCTTTTTTCTATTAATTTTTTTGGCTTACCATTAAAAATGACACTATGGATTTATTAGATGAACTCTATAATGATAAACTCCAAATAGGAAGGTTTAATTGTGCGGATGTTATCCTCATCCCAAAAAAGGAAAATCCCCAAGAGCTGACTTATTATAGAACTATATTGCTAATTAACTGTTCAATAAAAATTATCACTAAAGTTCTAGCTAACAGGTAAAGAAATAAGATGGATAAGTTAATTGATAAATCTCAAACAGCTTTCATTCAAGGTAGACAAATTGTGGATGGTATTGCTACCACACAAGAATTCATTAACTTCTGTTCAAAGAAGATATAACATGCTCCATCCTTAGACTAGAATTCGCCAAGGCCTTTGACTCAATCGACTGGGATTTCCAGATTGATACCATGAAAGCTAGAGGATTTTTCGAAAAATGGATTTCTTGGATTAATCTGATCTTGAAATCAAGTGTATCATCGATCTTAATAAATGGAATTAAAGGCAATAAAATTCAATCAAAGAGGGCCTTCACCAAGGGAGCCCCTCTCTCCTCTTCCTTTTGATTTAGCAATTAATGGTTTTAGCAAAATAATTAAAATATCCATTAACATTCTTCTTAAAATATGAGGAGATATAACTAACGATGGAGTCTTTATCCTTCATTACGCAGACGACTCCTTGCTTTTCTATTCCCACATCACTTCGCTCAAGCTGATTCTTTATAACTTCGAATTACTTTCGAGACTCAAAATTAATTTCCACAAGAGCTCTGTTTTGATCACTATGACGTATCAAATGCTATAACAGACGTAGCTTCCACTCTAAACTTCAAAATCAAGAATTTTCCAATAAACAATTTAGGAGTTTGCATTAGACCGATGAAATTGAAAAACGAAGATTGGAACGTCGTCATCGATAAAGTTAATGAAATATTACCATCTTGGAAAGCCAACTTTCTCTCAAGAGCAGGAAGAGCAGTCCTCACTAACTCGGTATTATCCGCAATACTGATTTGTTGGCTCTCCTTTTATCGCTTTCCTTCTTGTATTATTAATAGAATCGATAACATTAGATGCAAATTTCTTTGGAAACGAAATTCAGAATGCTCTAATTTAAACTATCTGATTAACTGGGACCTTATATGCAAACCCAAATCACAAGGTTGGTTCGGCACTATAAACTTAAAATTTTAAATACCTCTTTGCTATGTAAGTAGATTTAGAAATTTCTAGACGACAAGAATATAACATCGAAGGAAATAATTATAAACTTCTACTATAACAGAACCAAAAATTTATATAAACCCAACAACTTGTTGTTATCATTCTTTTGGAAAGAGATATCCAAGCTCTATCGCATTTTTAAGATTAGACTCGGCCTTAAAATGCGGTTTGGGAATAAAACATCTTTTTGGAATGATCACTGGACTTCCCTCATTACTTTAAAACACGAACTCTTAGATCTCTACACCGCCTCAAATAATAAAATGACCTTATCATTGATGTCTTTAGGCCGCACGAGATATTTCAATGGAACGTCTCCTTTAATAAAAACTTTGTTGGGAATGTTTGAATTCAATATGTGAAACTTATTAATATTATTGGTAGATTTAATATGGGTGAGCAATCGATCAAATAAAATGGAGCTGGGATAAAAATGATGCATACACATCTAAATCTATGTACAAATTCTTAATTTTCTATGGTACCTCAACTTTTAACTATTTTAAGCCTATTTTGAAGACGAACGCGGAACCTAGAATAAAAATTCATTCGTTGATTGTTTTGCATGGAAAATTAAACACCATTAGCAACTTAAACTTTAAAATAACAAACAATTTAAATCATAATCCTTGCTATTTTTGCAACATAACCCTCAAAACTAATACACACCACCTTTACGATTGTCACTTCACTAAATATATTATTCGTAAAATCATTTATATCTTTAGATTTGACATAAATAGAATTATACCTTCTCTATATGAATATTGGTCGAGCTTTAGATTCAAATATGTTAAAATTACTAGAAAATCACTAGATATTGTTTATTCGACCATTTGCTAGGGAATCTGGCATGAGCGCAATTAATGAATATTTAACTACACTTATAAAAATTCCTTAGGCGTTCTGTAATTTATTGCCCTTCAAATCTCTCTTTGGAAAGTGTTCGTAATGGGGACTCAAACTGAAAGAAGCAATTACACGGGATCAAAGAAGGCTTTGCAATTCATTCAGGCTTCCCGCTCCTTATGTGTGATCACAGCACCAGAAACTAGTTTGATACTTTGCACATCTTTTTTAGACAGCGTCCACGTTCTTTTCAGCACTATCAATTCAACATCTAGGTTGCCCTTTGACATCTGCATGACTCTATAGTGAGAAATTAACGCTACTTCATCACCGCCGGGCTCATACACCGGCAATGCTACGCTTCATCGTCTTTGTTCCAGTTCAGCTACAAGTTTGTCTCCAACACATTTACGCATCAACATCCAACAGACAATGCATACTCTCAAATATCCATCAGTACACATATACATCAGTCAGTGCATACATTCTTCAGATTAGTGTGCTTACCCAACAGTACAAAGCAGACATTGCATTCTTGCTCACTACAGACAGTGCATCATTTTAGTCGGTGCCTAAGCATTCTATCAACTTGCTCACTCTCACTGCAGACATCACAATTCACTTCATTGGTTAAGGACCGCATGCACTCACTCTCTGTACTATTTATGCCTCAGCATCCTTCAACTTGCTCACATCTATTAACCCAAAATGCATGCGTCGGTCACTATAGCAATACTAGCTTTCTCTTAATCTACATCACGTTTTCCTGGACTTTACAGTAGCATATATTTTTACATAGTCAACTTTGCAACTTAGGCTCCGCATCTCTGCCGTGACCTTATTCTCAACTATGAAAGCATACATCATCAGTCTTATGGCCTGTCCAACATTCAACCTTTCTCTGCGTCATATTGATAAAAGTTATTTGCGGCCTGCCTTCATGATTCACCACAACTGCAGTAGTTATCTTTCTTCTACCGCATAAGTGCTTCTTAGTTCACTACAAGAGAAACCGGCTATTCCAATGGCTCCAAGCCGTTGGCGGCCGTTGGGAGCCGTTGGAAAAGCCGTTGGAATAGCGTTCATGCTTTCCAACGGCTTCCAATGGAAGCAACGGGGCTATTCCAACGGCTTTTCCAACGGCTTCAAATGGCATTTAGCCGATGGACGCCGTTGGAAGCTGTTGGTATAAAATGACCAATAAGCCGTTGTTAGCCGTTGCTAATCTGGGTGAAATTTTTTTATAACAGCAAACCATTCACCTTCCAGCCACACACAATCAATATATATCAATTTTCATTCCATTTCCACTTCATTTCACATATATATCACATACCCAACACATTATACCACAAACAATATAAACAACCAAAAATCAACATCAAACATTACATTTTCAAACCAAACTCCAAGTCAATATGTACATAAACAACAAAACCCTCACCAACACCAACTCCAACTCCATATTCAAGTCAATATATACAATGCAAACACTTAAACCTCACCACCTCAAAGTCAATATATACACAATAACCATCAAACACAATCCTCACCACCTCAAAATCAATATATACAATAACCAACCACAAAGACAATAATCATCATACCTCTCAAGCATCATCATCACCTCCGGAAGCACCAGACGATGAAGGGAAGGAACCATGCCTCTGCGCGTACTCCGATAAACGTTGATTCAGCTGCTCCATTTGTATAGCGCGAAGACGGTCTAGCTCTTGCAGCTGCTCAACCATGGCTCTAAGCTCTTTTATTTCAGCTTTGTCACACGCCTTTTGAGCTGTCCGAACCTGCAAATAGAATGTGAGATGTTCACATTTGTATTATAATCATTTTCTTAAGCAATGAATATTTTAAAATATAGAAATGTTTATAATATTGCAATGTTTATAAGATTACATCTTGGTTTCCATAGCCATAGCGCCTATTTCGCTGCGTCGGATCCATAATAACATCGAAAATATTATCTTGCACTACCGTCAACTCATCGCGATTCGATTCTGAAAGCAGCTCTGCCCGTGCTTCCTGAAACTTTGCCTAAAATAAAAAACAATTACAAGTTAAAATTAGTAGAGTAGGATTTAAACATATCGATATTAATAAAATAAGATTTAAAATATGCATACATATGCAGCCGTCGCCTTATCATCATCATCCCACTGATATGTAATATTGCCAGCATTGTCTGCTTGTCTTGATGCGTGGGTGTAGGTAAATACCTCCATCATAGACACGGGACGTCCAAGCGATCTTTCCTGCAATAAATAATTTATATATTTTAATTTTTCATAGCTAATTACTGAACTGATTAATATACAAAATGTAATAACGGTTTAGATTCGTAATTGATAAATTTACCAAGTCCTCACGGTGATGCTGAAAAGACTTGGATATGCCACGATGCGTTACAGGATTCCTACTTCTATTGGCAGAGTTCCTCTCCGACTCCATCTGCAATTTAAATTGAATATTATATTTACTAATTGCGAAATAATTAACTATATATTTGGTAGATTTACCTTGAACTCGTCGGTCTCCCACCAACTCATCCAAGAATCCCATATGGAAGCGCCCATCCAGTTCGGTTTCTTCCCCGATTTTTTAAGAGCTGACATTACCTCCCTGTAATTTTTGGCGACCTTCGAATTCCAGTGGCGCTGAACCATGGCGACATCGGGCTCCGCCAAGTCCACTTGCCCCTGTACAAAGAGAAAATATTACTAATTGTTCATTTATACTTATTCATATAGTAAAGTGGTATAAACTCACCAGAAAATCCTGCCAGATGGCCTCCCTGACTTGGTCAGGGATCTTACTCCACTTAGGCCAGCAATCTGTCATTCTACTTATATGTGATTGCTTGGAAATGCCAAGCACAACTCTTGAGGGCTCCAAATCAAATCCCCTGTGTTAAATATAAAACAAAGCTATAGACAAGTATATGTATGTATGAACAAATTTATATTGTTATCATTTTAATTTTGATGCTTACGCTCCATCAGCCTTCGGCTGCAAATTTACAAGTGGTCGAGCCGAAGGCTCACCACTACTCTCGCCGTCCGAGCGAGAAGAGCTACGACGTCTGAAGCCTGACATAATACCTGTTGAAAGTTTCATTTTTAATTATAGACATAGATAAAATGATGATGATATGTGGTGCATGTAATGATGATGATGATATATATGTGATGCGTGTGCGTGAATAATTGTAAAAATTACAGGATATTACTCAGTCCTCATCGTTTTCTGATTCAGACTTGATCTCGTGTTCTATATCGTTTTCCTCTACACTCTCAAATGCTTCGACTAATACATTTGTCTCATCATTTAATTATCCAAAATCAGTTTGATCGTCTATAATTGTGATTTCAACATTTTCTTCGATATCTATTTGATAGGCTTGTTCTTCTGGAATATTCTTTCCATTGAATGTAAATCTCGCCTTGGTTTTAAAAACCGCAGACCAATCCGCTTTATCTCTTTTTAGAGACGGATAAGGGGCGTAATAAACTTGTAGGGCTTGTTTGGCTAGTACAAAAAGATCGTACTGCTGATAACAGGAGGTATGTTTTATTTCTAAAAGATTATAATTTGGATGCACGTTAATACCAGAACCTGGAACATTGCTGAACCAGTTGCATCTAAATAAAAAACTTCCTCTGCGGGTCTTATAAAATATGTCAATTGCAAAATCTGGGTTAACACGCCATAAAAATCATGTATATGATTATTAGGATCATCACTGCCTTTAACAAATACACCGGTATTGTTTGTTAATTTTTCAGCACCGTATTCTTTGGTGTTGAATTTATATCCATTAACGAAAAATATTGGATACGTTTTAACTTTCCTTTTCGGTCCCAACGCCAAATGTTTTAATCCTTCATCGACCACATTATTTGTAGGATCACAAACGTAGTTCGAAAAACAAGTAGCGAAATATTTGCTTAAATCGCCGTTTGGATTTTGTGATTCATAAACACTGCAAACAAAAACATAATATATTGCTTTATTATTAATTTACACATGCAGTATTAAATTAAATTTATCAAAACTTGTAATCTGATAATTACCTAATAAATGGTGCAACTTCTGGACAATTAAGAAGAATATATGTGTGTGCTACATGGTAATCTCTATCATCTAACCATACTTCTACACATTTTCCAGCATGTCGACCATGTTGTTTAAAAATAGATAACATTGCTTCAGAAGAAGAATCTTGTTCAACGGCCTCATCATTACGCGCAACACTTTGAAATGATAAATTCACATGATCATTGAAATAATTAGAGAAAAAGAACGATGCTTCTTCTTCGATATATGATTTGAAAATCGAACCTTCAACTCGAGCTTTTTGTCTCACTTTTTTCTTTAAATGATTTAAGTACCTAATAAAAAATAATTCATATCAATATTGATTTTTATTTATAGTTAAATTAACATTTACATACTCAGTATTAACAACATACCTCTCGAATCAATGGCTAGTAAGTTGAATCCATTTTCGTTTATATACAAAGTTATATTTCTTGCTATTTTGTTTACATTTTTGTACCTTTTGTGATGGTCGGTTATCCTACTTCCCATTACAAACACAATAGTAATTACATTTCTTAAATCATATCATTATAAACGATTTCCCAAAATTTCGGCAGCGCTTCCCTCGTGTTCCTTGTATCGTACACATATGCATGTACACAAGGAACGAAAAGGAAATGCCGTCGAAATTTTGTGAACCATTTATAACGATATGATTTATGAAACGTAATTACTTTATAGTGTTTGTAACTTGTCCAATACAGGGACAAATCCAACAAATATTGTATCAGATGAATATGAATATCCGTTTTGCAATAAAAACGAATATTCATACAACGATCATATACAACACTTGTCAGACGGGGCCAAAAATTCACTAAGAGGTTTAAATTTTGTTTATATATGTTACCGTTTTATTAAATATATAAAATAAAGCATATTATGCATTATTTTATTTATATTCTACAATTTTATTAAATATATAGTAAATTATATGATTTTTACTATTTCGCAAAATATACAATTCATGTGTATATATATACTAAATTATATACTTATCTAATGCTAATATATTTTATAAAAGATATAATTCATGTTCGTAAAATATTCGACTAATTCATGTTTGCCTAATATTTTACAAAACATACACAAAATAATTTAAAGCAATCCTAACTAATCTAACGCTAACTCAAATGCACATTTACACTAAATTATCAACATATGTATATATGTGCATAATATATATACACAAACAATTTGGACATTTGGATGGTAATAATTGTAATTAGCACCTAGTATGGTATAATAAACAATCAATAGGCCATTAGATACAACTATAACAACAAATTAAACAAAAAATTAGCAAAATTTAAAAATTTAAGGTTTTAGGCAAAACCTGATTTTGGAGTGGAATTGGATGGAGAGAGGCCGCTGGTGTTGATTGATGGCGTCGGAGTGGCTGCCGGTTGCGTGGGGAGGCTGGGAGCAAGAAAAGAGGAGGAGTGGAGGAAGAGGGTGGAGGATTTGGGGTTTGTTGGGGGAGAAGAGGAAAATGAATGTTGCTCTCGGCCTGTTGCAGGTTTACACGAATATTTCCAATGGTTTCCAACGGCCGCAAACGGCATTTTTACAACGGTTACCAACGGCTACCAACGGCTTGTTAAAAAATAACGAGCCGTTGGTAGCCGTTGGAAATTCCCATTGGCGGCCGTTGGAACACTGTCGTGGCTATATACTGTAGTTCTAGTAGTGGTTGAATAGAATATATATATGTTTTTTGCTTACTTTTGTTGATCATTAAAGTGATGATCCACTAATCTTGTATTGAATAGTGACCAATTTGTATGGTTTTGGTTTTGCACATTTAATAAAATTATGATTTCTCTCCATTTAAATGGATCACTCTTTCATCAAAAAATAATAATATACATGAACAATATTATCAAATTTAATATATGACTCGTTTATCTTAATAAATTTATCATACGGTACATTGTAAAATTCATAATTTAGCTTTAAATTCATGCATTTTAAAATTTCAACAATTATTACATCCCTCCTCCAAAAAAATCTCCTAATATTTAATATTTAAATTTATATATTTAAACAACTTATGAAATTTCAAATTTAAACAATTTAAATAAATTCAGTTAATAGTTAGTCTATTCTTCTAATAAATACTAAAAGTATATTCAAATTTTAACACACACACATATTTGTATATTATCAAAATGGTAAAATTATTTTTTCATTCAACTGTAAAGATATATCAATCGCATAACATAAATTTTGTACATAAACAATAATTATAAATTTAATTTGTAGAACAATTATAATTCATTTATCTCAAAAATTTATCATACCCTTTATTACAATATTCTGTTTTTGATTTCTAACAACTCAACTTTAATATTTCTACAAATTTTTATATAATAATTCTCATTCCTACTATTTACTTATAAGTTCATTTATATGAACTAATTATGTAATTTTAAATTTAAATATTTGAACAAATCTAGATAAATACTATTGTTAATTCATATAATAAATCACTAAAATATGTCAGCTTCAACATATATGCATAATTCACATTAAAAATTGATGAAATAATTTTAACTCAAATATAAAGATATATAAATAAATTATTTGACATAAATTATTACATAAACGATAATAACAAACTAAATTATAGTTCATTCATTTTAATGGATTTATCATATGTTGCATAACATATTTCTAATTTTAAAATTATAAGTATGCAAAATTACCATGTGCAGTGCATTGGTTATGCACTATTGTGAAAGAAAAAGGGGATCTTTCTAAAGTCATCAGTAAGTACATGACTATTTAATTATTAAAATTTTCAAACATTTAACCTTCTTCTATTTCTCCACCTTCCGTGTTCATTTTTACTTGAATTAGTGACAGACTAGAGTTAAATTTAGACGATGTTAGCATAAAAAAGAATTAATCTTTTCTCTATTTCTGACTAGGGATAATGTTGCAACCTAAAAAACATACACAGACAATGCGCCTATCAAATTAAAGTTGATCCAATTTTCAATTTCCTTTTCTTCTGGATTTAACTCAATGCAACATGTTGAATATTGTACAGATTTGTTTAGGTGCTACTATATGCACTCACTTTATTCATTTTCTCACACACCTCTTCTTACATCCACCTATATTTAAAATACTTCTTTTACCTATATACACCCACCTCTCTCTCTCCCTCTCCCTCTCCCTCTCTTTGTTTCATTTTCTAATAAAAAAAGAATTCGTTCTTTAATCTTTTAGCAAAAAACAATAGAAATCAATCATAAAGTTCAAATCTCTTCAGTTTCCACATAATTACCGTTTTGAAATCTAGTAAGTAAATTATGCTTAAACGGACCATTTTTGCACCAAAATTAGTGACTAATTCATTTGCAATTTCTATACACGCAACAAAAACTGAAGTTATGGCCAGAATGAAGCATAGAAAAGCATTGCTCGAGACGATGAAGAAATTCAAAGTGAATTTTTTCTTAAATTTATAGATATTCAAATGTTTTTTATAAGCGATTGAAGCAATTTTTTTAGTTTTCTTAATAATTGTAACACCCCACATTTTATAATTAAATAATCAAACAACGATGAATAGTGAAAATATTTTTTTTGTAATTGTCAGAATATGGCCTCAAAACTTAGACCATTGTGTTCGTGGCGATTTTTTGATTAATTTTCATATATAAATTGTCGAAATCCGAGTTAATACGGAGAAATTACGAAAGAAACAAAAATCAAGAGAAACGAAAAAGAAAAAAAATAAGGGTCGACCCATAGGTCAACCAACAACACTCAAGGTCGACCGCCAGGTCGACTCCAAGAGAGCATAGGTGGGCCCTAGGGTCGACCCGCGTTACTAACTGGACGCAGTCTCGTCCAGGTATGTGCCGAACCAAATAAAAATTGATTTATGCACGATCTGAGCCATACGTTGATAGATCTGATGGCTCCAAAAGACCCTGTGACGTGGTGGCTTCAGATTCAATCTAAGAATCCAATGGTCTGAGATCCCCAAACTTCACTATAAATAGAACCCTAGGCCTAGCTATTTTCTCACAATCAAATTTCCTTCCAATGGGTTCATTGCCTGAGGTTGGACCCTAGAAAAAGAAAATATTTATAGGGAGAAGATCTTCTCAATAAAAATATTTGATACCTAATAAGGGGATCCAGAAAGACCATGGAACCAAGCTAAGCACAAGCAAAGCTAAGGGTGATAGGTGAGTGGATTTAATTATATATCTTTTACGTTTATGATATATTATCACTAGATTCCCGTTAAATAATTTTATTCAGTATTTATTTAAGTAATTAATTTTGATAATTAGTCATGCTGAGACTGTAAATTATATAAGAGAGCTTATATGTAATTATTATTTATATGGAAAATAGTAATCAAATTAAATATAAATAATATTAGGCTTGACAGTTAGAGAAAGACATAAGCCTAAAAATAAGAAATTTACAGTTATTTACATCTATTTTAAAAGTTGAAATTTAGCCTCCTTTTTTCGCGAATAAAATAGTAAAGAGAAGAATTCACAACTACGAACTAAAATAGAAGAACACTAGAATTACAGAAATTAGATGTAAATAAGATAATCTAAAATAAAAAGAGAAAAATAGAAATTTGTAGTAAACTATGCTAAAACGGGGAAAAATAAATTAAAAGGGAAAATTTAATAACTTGATAGAGAAGTTAGTGATAGATTAGTTGGTTAGCTTAGAAAAGAGAATACATATCCATAGTTTGATATTTAAAAGATAACGATAAACGTAATTGCAAGAATAAAGAAAAGAAAAAGGGAATTAGTGTAAAATAGAGACACTACTGTATTTTGCACTACCCAAAAAGTAAAGAAATAATAATAGGAATATCTTGTAATTACGGATTATTGTTTATAGCTTCATGTAGTATTAAAATATGGAAATGGATTTTTAGCATAGTTTTCGTAACCAACCAAATAGTATAGAACTACTTCCTAGAATATAAGAAAATAAAGTGGAGAATTAGAGGAAGTAAAGAAGAAATCAAGTTAATAATTAAGACAAGAGTAGAAGCAATTAACATAAATGTATCTAGATCTGCATTTACTGCGCAGATAATAGAATAAAAGCAAAGCAGTTATTATGATAAGTAAATTTGTGACTGTCGACGTAGTCCCAAGCCAAGATTGTCATATAATATAAGAGAATTAAGGAGAATTCGATATCATAATAAAAGAAGACAGACTAGAATAGAAAAGAGACGCTTGTGATTATATTTATAATATATTGATTATAAAAGAATATAGTAGTGACAATTGCAAGTAAAATTATAACATAGGTTATAATTAAGTAAAAAGAACAGAAAAGGCTTATTTTAAGACTTAAATTAAGTTAATAAGCAAATAGAGCAGAAATAACAGAAGAGGCTTATTTTAATAAACTTAGATTTTGGATTAAGTTAATAAACAAGATAATAGAAGTGGCACATACCAACAGCATTCCCTTTCAGTCAGTAACGATGGTCTCACAATAGTTAGATGAGGCTGGGACAAGATTATGCTAATTACGGTATATAAGTAGCCAACAGAATAAGAAAAGTAACTAAACGCAAAATAAAAGATTAGACTTAGGGTCTAATAAAAGAAAAAAATGCGTTTGGAGCAGCCCAAAGGATGAAGAGCCTAAGAAGCAGTTAATCACATATTTCGGCACAGAAGAAGCACGTCCAACTTAGTTATTTTGGGCTAGCAGGAAGTACGATACTTCAACAGGACGTGAGGGTACTCTAGGGTGGCCCTTTGGGGTAGGCATAGCGAAGCAATCCCTCGGAGGCAGGTCTGTAGGTGTTCCATCAAGAGAGCATGCCTTGACTTCTTTTTGCATGGCAGGACCATTGTAGGCAGTCAAAAGGGGTTGATGTTTGGAGTAGGATATTCATATGACACCGTACTTGACTAGCGAGTATGTTTTAGTGGGAAGGACCCAAAAGGATAGTCGCATGCGGATATCGGACCAGTATCAAACCAAGAAGCGAGATCGGGAAAGACTAGAGTTAAACCAAAAGGCCAATGATTCTTTCACTATCGAGACATTGGATGAGGGGAGCAGCCAATTGGATGTTTAGATTGTTTGCAGTAGGGCACAACCACTTAGCCCTTTAGAGGACTTTTGATTAGTTGAGTGGTGGCTGCGTGGGGCCATAGCCATGATAAGAAAAGAGACAGACCAAGTAGAACATCTGTATTGTAGGCCTAACAAGGAAGTCCTTTACAGACTTAGAAAATCCCCGACTGAGTTTCGTTCAAGGTAGACCTTGTTAAGCAAGATTCAGGGAGTAGACAGAACGATTACGTATAGTCCTCAAGGTATGCACTGGGTGGTACATTGTGGATGTCCGAGCATTAGTATAGGCTAGTGCGGACACAGTTTTATGTTTTCATTGTAGACGACGGAACATCTGTATTATAGGCCTTATGAGGCAGTCCTTTACATATGTAGTCACAGAACGCTATAGGAGCAAGACGATGGAATCCTTTTCGAGGAGGATACGGAAGGTACTATGGGTAGTACCTAGGACTGATGCGGTCATTGGGTATATAGCTATATATATGAGTTATTAGGCTTTAATCTACTAGGGAGTAGATGGGTACGATTCACGCATAGAGGCGAGTGTATTATAAACCCAATAAACCTAATATAACAATAAATGGAAATAAAACAGTATATGTAGAATTAAGCTTAGAAGTGTATAATTTGTCCATTCACCATAACTTTAGTTCTGACCCCTCCTTATAACATCCTACAAGTTAGGTAGATGACAGAGACTTTCCAACTTTGAGATACTTGTTTAGAATGTGTTATTATATTGGTGAGTATTTACTTACAATTATATTTTAGTCAGTTCCACTGTGAGATATTTATCTGAGTTCTGATATATTTGTCTTTTCCTATTTGCAGGATATCAGAAACCCAAATCGGGCTTCAGTGGGCTTGGATTTTAGCATTTTTGTGAAAAATCCGGACCCACTGGATTTCGGGTTGTTACATTTGGTATCAGAGCCTAGGTTTAGGATTCCTAGGTAGATAGTGAGTGAACGTATTTGTATTTTTGAATAAAATATAAATATATTATAATGCATACATTAGTCCAAAGTAGTTCTTGGATAAATCCGACCCCGGTCTCTCTGGACCAACAACGATAAAGAGGCACCTTAACCTCATACGGAAACCAAGTCTCATAGACTTATCACATTTTCAACTCTCAACTTGTTATCTTTCGGCCAAGAAGGAAGCCCGGTAGATTGGAGTACTATAGACACTCCACAGCACTCGAATCAACATTCTTAACCCAAATGATAATCAAGCCTACTCAGTCGGTTTCGTGCTAAGTGCATGACTAATTAGTTCCCACATCAAGTCAAGGAACAAAAAATGGCCAAATTTGATAGTCGGTTATTTAACTACCAAAGCAACAAACAATATCTAGCACATAAGCAGTCACTAGGCCCATTTAATTAATCATTTATTAATTAAATCAATTTCCAAATATTTACTTCAAATTATCTTTAAAAAGATATATTTCAAAACCATTTAAAATCTTCGATATTGGAAAACATTTCCATATACATATATCAACGGTATAAGTATATTCAGTAACACTACCATTTGGAGACACACCGAATATATTTATATAACCGTACAACTCTGGAGTTCGTATGCCTCCAGACGGGTGTTAAGTATAGGAAGCAATGCTCCTACACCACCAAGCCTTTAGTACGATCATAAGAACCGATTCGTATATTTCACAATGGAAGGTCAAAATACAATTTATTGGGTCAAAACGAATGTTACGTAAAACATCGTTACGACAACCCAAAAATACTAGTATAGGGATTTGATTAATTAATTATATATATATATATAAATACATATATATACTCCCATATTCTATATAAAACATTTCCTTTTGAAAATCATTTACTATCACAACAGTGTTATAGTCCATGCCTTCCATACTTCCCGAAAACGTCTATTACAACAATAAAAGTTGAAATCTATGTTTTCGATACATACCACATTTTAAAATATTTTTCAAAACCATTTAAACTACATTTGAAATTATTACTTTCAAAACCTTTACTTTAAAATAGATAAATTACTTTTTAAAGCCATTAACTTCATCGAAAAACATTACTTTCAGAACTTTCCTTTTAAAAGATTATTCAACTCTTAAAAACTTGAATATATTTCCTTTATATAAAATTCCATATTTAAATCTCAATATAAATCATTTCCAAATTTATAAAACTATGTTTATAAATCTCCTTCCGATTTTATAAAACTTCTATTTTACAAAATCTCTTTATTTATAAAATTCTATTTATAAATCATTCTTATACAAAAACTCATTTTACTATCAAAATTCATATATAAATTCATTTCTTTATAAATCAAATTTATTTATAAAATCCATTTATAAAATATTTACAAATTCAAATTATAAATATATTTATTTATTTGTAAAATCTCACTTTTATAAATCCTTTACATAAACTATTCAAAAATCTTTATTCAAAGTATTTCATAAAACTATAATTTTATAACATCAAAAATCATAACTTTTTTATTTCTTTAAAAATAAATTTATTCCTTTTAATAATTTAAAAATTATTAAAACATATACACTTCCAAAAACACTTTGAAAATCATCTCAATTCAAATCACTATTTTATAGTACAAAAATACTAAAAATATGGCCCAGTGCTACCATAACACTGAATAAGCAAAACAAATCCATGTCATCAAATATGGCATCAAACACATCATATATCAGAATATATGAGAATAAAATCAACAGTGTGAAGAATCCCGTTGGATCCCTCCAACCTGTCCCCTGGCATCAAATAAAGCATATAATCAAATAATATAAAAATCAACCGCTTCAAGGCGGGATTCGTATACAAAGGGTCATCCGCTCTTACACGGGAACGTAATAGTGTCTCATCCGCTCCAATAGGCGGGAATATATCCAAACCAACTAATAAATATAGTAAATCATCCAAATAAGTAACAAACGACATAAATAAAATTATTCCCACTTATATAAAAATATAAGCAGGCCAGAGAGGTGAGTTAACTCACAAAAAATCCAAAAATTGCCAAAGTGTTCCGGTTTGGATTAAAATTGAACGGTCGTTCAATTTAACCCAAAATTCCTACTGGCTTCGAATCCATCCAATCCAACTCCATAGCGTAGTACTCACTGATACGAACGCAACACAACTTGTCGCACTTGAAACTGACCTTGTGTGAACAAGTTATAGATTAATAATCGTACGATAAAATTAATTTGAAATTAACTTAATTAAATAAATTTAAACCTTAACCTTATCTCATCTTCCCTCCTCGCTCATACTACCAGGCACACTCGCCTTTCGTTTTTTTCCTTTGATCGAATCGCGCCACTACAAATGACCGCCGCCGACTACGCCGTTCACCTACGCCACGCCTTCTAACGCCTCGCCAACAGCACCGCGCGCGCAAATCGAAAAATCGCGAACGAAACCCAAAAATGCTACTCGAACACTGCCTCCCCATGGCCACCATGCGTCGAACGATGACGATCCGACCATTGATTTGCTTCATATTATCGTGCTCTACGTTTTGCTAGTTGAAGTCGTTGGCCAATTTGGCCCCTAGAGGCTTCGATGAACTATGGTCATTAGATGGTATAAGTTTTAATGGCAGTTGATGAAAATTAGGTTTAGGGTTTGACAAATGAAAGGAATGACGGTCCTTTTATAGCAAATTTTCCAAAGCACTATTCACACTTAAGTTTTCCGAATTCCAAACGAAACGTGTCGCCTGGCATTCTATATGTTATACCCATATTCCGAACACAATAGAATATATATCGGGATCCAATCCCATCGTATTCAAAAGATAGCTTTTCAAAATCAAATTATATTAATTTAAATCTCTTTAATTAATTTCTACGTGTTTCGAACTCGCACGACCAAAGATACGTCTGATCGCCACGAAATTCAACAGCATATAATAATTCACTATTGCAGATCCGATGAAACTGGTTTCGTCGAAATCCGAGATAGTGCCCCCGAAGGCTATTTTTACACGTTAATTAAAACGAGTAATTTCCAAAATCAATCTAATCACTTTTAAATTCAATTTTAAAACTTTACTATCTTCATTCTTATCCAAATAGAATTTAAATCAACTTTGAAAAAAAATTTCATTCATATTAACTTCAAGATTCAATTATTTAAATAATTCCAAATATTAAATTAAACAATCTAATTATCAAGTAAATCGCTAAATTTGAAATATATGTTATCTAACTTACAAAATTAATTTTTCAATATTTAAAATCAATTAAATATTCCAAATTCGAATGAGTGAAATTCCGGTCGTTACAGCTTCTTTATTATCGTCATTCTAAGACGATTTGTTGCTCCGTTGAGCTTTGTTTTCCTTTGTCGGCAAATGACTGAACCCAAAGTGCGAAAGGATGTCCAGCTATGTGGAGTTGCTCCCATTAGGATATTTTCACATCTTATCTAGATTGGTTCGGTTGTGAACTTAGATGTGGAAATATTCAGATACTCAGTAAGGTTTGACGGGGTCTGACTGGTACATTTTCGAGAAGTGTCATGGAGTATATAAGCTTCTTAGAAGTTTATTTCTAGAGGTATACTTCAAGGGTGGTGCACCTTCCTAGTCATTTGTTGGAGATTTTCCTTTTCTTATTTGATTCGAACTTTCAAATGTATTTCCTTATTTGCATCGAGAAGAGTCAATCACTCTTCGTGGTGTTTAATTATTTATCCATTCCTTATGTTTGGATGTTGATTTATGTGGGAGTAAACCCGTCCCGTGTTCAGCGGCATGGTCTCATAGGTTTGTGTTTAATTACATACCTATTGCTTAAAGTTTTAATCATACCAAACATATCGTCCGATTCGAGCTGTTCGTTTTCCCTAAACTCTCGGGCACTCATTTTATTTGAGTAGTCTGAGAGTAGCAGGTCTTTGTAGGCTCTTTTGAAGATAACGTCCGAGTAGAAGGCTTTCATCTTCTTAGTTAGCTATTCTGCTGAATTTTCTAGTTTGTGTAAGTGTATTTTGGTTTCAGCATTTGTAAAGGCAGAATGTTATAACTGTCTATGCAGATTTGTAGTACTTTCGTGTAACTCTAATAACTCCAAGTTAAGGAGTAACCTGATATACTATTGACTGTTATGTTTTATTTAGAAGTTTCGTTGCAAGGTTTCTATTCTCTTCTTTATTTCACCCCACGACGATTCATCTTTCTGATGCTTGGACAACAGCACATGAACACCGAGGATGTGTTAAGTGTCATCCCTAGGGGTTAGAAAGGTGGGTCGTTCAAATTATGTGGTGTTGCTATTTTTTTACAGTTTCGTGGGGTGGAGAATGTAAATTGTGGGTGTTAACGGATTTAGCTCTGGATGTTAGTTATTTTTATTTTTTATATTATTCTATTAAATTGAGTTCTCATCCTTGTTTTCTACTTTATTCTTCCGCTTTCAATCCTAAAGCTGACAAGTTGCACTCCTTGTGTATTCAAAAAATTTCTTGAAATGTGAATAGTTATTTGGATTTTTCTCTTCGTTCCTCTACAAATTTTCAGATAACATTCAATCGTTTACAGTCCATCTTTAATAATTTGTCTCCATTCCTAAATTCAAAGTCCTACTTTTTAGTTCTTGCGATTAGATAAAGATCCGATTGATCCTAGTTTCAGTTCCTTTTCTTCTGGATTTTAATTTGATGCATTACACTTTGATTATCGACCTAAAATTTCTATCTCCTATAATTTTGGCTTGATTTAGCTAAAAAATATATTTCATTTTTAAATATAGTGTTAAATTTTGTGTGCTGCTATTGATACCCCGATTTTCTCTTCTGGCCACCATTATAGTTTTAATAGAAATGAATTTTTTGTATGTGCTTCTGACCACCAATATCATATTCCTTCACTCAGTTATAAACAATCGTTTGTATCAGCAGTTCTTCGATGGTTTAACGTCGTACGGCTGTTGGCAATCGAAACTTATTCATGACAAACGGCCGAAGGTGGCCGAACAGTATTTCGGTCCTTTGCGGCCGATCGGGGTGCCGCTTGATTTGGAGAGAAAAATATGTGGTGTTAGAAAGAGGAGTTCACGTTATTTTGGGGTGGCCTTCAGTGTAGGTGGCCAGAAGAGGAAATCGGGGTGTCAAGAGCAATACACTAAATTTTAAGAAAACATGGGTCTTTGTATTATCATCAGTGAGCATGTCATAACTGTTTAATAGTTAACTTTTATCAAACATTTAACCTTCTTCCACTTATCCACCATCCAGCTTCATTTTGACTTCAATTTATTATAAATTTAGGTTAAATTTGAACAATGTTAGCATAAAAAAGAACTAAATTACTCTTTCCTCTATTTCCCCATAGCAATAACGTAGTAAACTAACAAAATACACATATAACTAATTAAAGTATTATGAATAAATCGTTTAGATTGAGTTGAGATACCGAGACACCGAAAATAGAAAAAAACTATGATACAGCCATACTATCAGACTTTGATACAAAACACTTATATTTTAAACATGTGCACTAAATGACAATACTTGAAATATGAAATCTACGATTCATGTGTTAATATTTTTAAATTTGGTACATATGTCAATATTTAAGGCTCTCTGTATCAAAGTTATGCTCCTCAAAATAAAATAATGATTTGTGACAAGTCATAACACTTATTAGTGTGTTAACTTTAAGTGTGCTGACAATACAATAATGACTAGTGAAAGCCCGTGCTACGCACATGGGTTTGTCTCAAAGGTTTGTAGCATTTTTTGCAACTATCATTGTTACTGTGGGAATACTACTGAGATGATAACTGATTTGAGTATTTTATTCTTATCCATTTTGGCAAAGGATGTAAAGAAATTATAAATGATATTACTCATTCAAATAGTGTTATTTGAAATTTATTTAGTTCCATTGTAGGTCATGCAAGTAAATTTTTTTATGCTTAGCAACATAAAGACAAAGAAATAACCATAATCCACTTCCACGTAGTGCAGTTTTGGCATGTCCCCTTTTCTTTTGTTTGTTCATTCACGCATCCAACAAAATATCATGATTTATATGAGACATTTAATGTTTGAAAATGATTCAAATTGTCGATACACATAGATTTTGTCTTTCCATTTATTTTGCAATGTAAAATCCTTTTCAGTTAAAAAAATCATATGTTCATGGATTGTATTAATTATTTTTGTATAAATTTGAAAAATTATTTTCTTGCTCAACTAAAATTTATTTTATCAACACTATTTAATCATTTTCCTTTTGAACATAACCCTCACGGACATTACACTTTCAAGTGGGAATAATTAGATAATATTTAAATTTTTCAATAATTTAATATAATCCATATAGATATCAATAGGATAAACCCATGTGTAGCACACGTTTTTCCATTTATCACATTCTTATAAGCAGTAACTAAATCTTTGATTATTTCTCATCGATGAATCAAAATAGAAGACATAAATGAAAATCCATATTACTAAGGCATGTGGTTTGAATTATCTATAATTAATAAATTTTTGACACGAGTTTAATAATTACATTAATTTATGTATATCAGTCACACACATTTTGTTTGAATGACCAATGGATTTGGCACGTGCTAAGAAAATGAATATAAATTAAGCGTATGAATTGACTATTTCGCATAGTAGCACATCATAGTTAATTTGAATTAATCTCGGGAAAATAAAACTATTTAAATAGTTGTCTATGTTTTTGTTATTTATACGTTAAAAGCTTAGATATATTTAAAAGAAGATCAAACCGTGTTTGACTATAGAAGCACAATCGAAGCAACAACAAAAGGTAGATGGTACAATTTTAGACCATCGAAGTGTGCTAACAGGATAATGAAGGTAAAGAAATTAAACCCAAGACAAAAAGGTAATAATTTTGGTGAAAAATAGTACATTTAAATGAAATAACTATCCAAGTCAAACTTTCAGATTATTTTTTCCTACATGAAAGTTGAAATTTATAAGCTTTCATTAAATTGGAGAAACCTACAGTGTTAATGCGCATGAAGAACTTCATAATCTTCAGACTGCAAACCAATAGTAATATATTTTTACCTTTCCAAGATAGAATAAACAATAAAGAAAGAGAGAGCACAACGCATGAATTTGCGTGGATATAAAATGCATTTATTGTGTAGATATATTTATTATTTACAGTCATAATGCTCATATGTACATTAAGGTATAGTGAAATGTACTAAAAGGACATGATAGAAAATAGCGGTAGTGTACAAAGCTATATTCAAAACAAAATCCAATTGTCAAAATCAATTTTTTATTAATTCCTCGTAATTGGTGTATGAAGAGCATTATTTCCTTTATCGTAACCCAAATCAATAATGCTTTGATACATGCAGTTAAGATTTCGGATTAAAAGTAGTGATTTAAGTCATGTCAGAGGATTATACCTTGAACTGGGCATATACACTAGTTTGTTAATTAAATTTAAAAGAGAACTGGATAAACAAAATTTCTTATAATAAAACTGCTAAAGTGGATTCCTAAAGCGGTAAGTACTGAACCCTGCTTTAGTGAGACTTTAATTGTATAGCGTATATATGAATCTATATGGATCATATGCATCTTGGCTAGTAAAGATTCTCACACGATGTTACCAAATGAAAGCACATTGAATTGAAATTAATATTTTCCAATGATAAAAATGCAAAATATTATAAATAAGGATTTGAACCTACTATAAATTCAAAAAATAGGTAAAAAGGGAAATGTAAGAAAAATGGTTTTTTTTGAAACGTAAACCATACATGAGTATAATACGTGAATGATTGATAACAACATCCTATTCTTATTCTAGTAGTGATCAATCACAAATAGGTGATCAACCACATGTTGTATTCTTCTAAAATGTTGACATCTGCAATCTCAATGGCATAGATACATTCAACTAATTTTAGAAATTTAATCAACGGAAAATTCTCCTTTCAAGTTAGTTATGAAAGTTTCGAAAGATTCATTGAAAATTTCAAATGCCTCATTGATAGTGATGAAAGGTGTAAAAGATGGAAATATATATTTGCTAAAGGGTACCACTGTTGTTGCAAAGTCTTCTTTGATTGTTGATTCTGTTGATATCGATTCTACCAGATTATGACATTTTTTATAGGACACATTATAGAGCATAGTTTGGAGGTGTTGAGAAAACGAGGTTTGATTGATGGCATTCATCATTCAAAACTTGGTTTTTATGAGAGGGATGCGTACTTGGATAGCAGATGAGGGTTTCTTTCAGCATTATAGAGTATAAATCCAAAGATGCTTTGGAGTATGTTCACACTGATGTTTGGGGCCCCATGCTATGCCTATCTATTAGAGAAGCCAGATATTTGTCTCATTTATTGATGATTTTTCTAAAAAAGCATGATTTTACTTGATGAAGTCCAAGGATGAAACTTTTGATAAGTGTCACAGTTGAAAATATCTTGTTGAGAAGTAGTATGGAAAGAAAGTGAAGGTTCTTCAGATAATGGTGGTGAATTCATGTCTCAATATTCACCAAATTCGTGAGTCTGAGAGAATAAAAAGGCACCACACCACACTAGGGGACCCTTGGTCAAATGAGGTTGCAAAGAGAATAAATCAGACATTTATTAGAAAGAACTTGTTTCTTACGTCTATCTGCTGGATTAAAGAAGAGATTTTGGGCAGAAGCATTATTTACGCGGTTTCTCTCTTCAACTATATACCTTCTACCGTCATATATATAAAGATTCCTTAAGAAGTATAGAAGGGAGAGCTTGTTTCATATTCCTTTCTCATAGCATTTGGTTGTCCAGCTTATGTGCATGAGAGCAATGGAAAGTTGGATCCAAGATCGCACAAGTGTATTTTTTTTAGCTATAGGAAGGAGTTAAGGGTTATAGGTTGTGGTGTCCTAGTACCTAGAAGATTGTTACTAGCATGCATGTCACATTCGATGAAAAAGCTATGTTGAAGGTGGAGTCTTCTTCTTTAGTTAATAGTGATGTTGGGAGGACAAATTTAGAGTACCAGACACAAAGTAGATCATCAGACTTCCATACAAGTAAAAATGGTATTTTCGATGACACCGTGGTTGATAAAGAGAAAACAGAGGATCAATCTCAAGGTGGAGCTCAAATTCAAAATCGACCAATCAAAGAGAAGAAAAGATCTAGATGGCTTGATGATTTTGTGGGATTGAGAATTAAAGACATTGACTTTGATGATGTGGCAGCCTATGCATTAAGCATAGTTCACGATGAGCCCAAAGACTATAGAGATGCCATTAGTTCGGTTGATAGTTCTTGGTTAGTAGCTATGGAGGAGGAAATTGAATCTTTGCACAAAAATCACACTTGGGATTTAGTGCCACTTCCTTCAAGTGAGAGAGCAATTGGGTATAAGTGGATATATAGGGTGAAAGACGGTGGCAATGGTGACTTGAGGTATAAGGCGAGATTAGTGGCGAAGGGACATGTTCAGAGGAAAGATGTGGAGTTCCATGATAATTTTACTCTAGTTGTCAAACACACTTCCATTCCCATTATTTTGGCATGGTTACCTACATCAACATAGAGTTAGAACAACTAGATGTCAAGACAACATTCTCGCATTTTGACCACGAGGTGGATTTTACCTACAACAGTCAAAGGGGTTCATTGACAGTAGCAGATCCAGTCATGTTTGTAAGCTTAAACAAATCTCTTTATGGTTAAAACATTATCCTAGACAGTGAAATAAGAAATTTGATAAGTTCATGATTTTACATGGTTACTCTAGAAGCTTTAAAGACCAATGTGTCTATTTTAAGAAGTGTAATGAAGATATCATCTATTTGTTGCTTTATGTTGATGATATGTTGATAGCTTCTAAGAGCATGACTAGAGATTCAGAGTTGAAGATAAAGCTCGGCAAGGAGTTTGATATGAAAGATTTGGGAAAGGCATAGAGAATTTTGAGGATGGAGATTCAGAGGGATAGATAACAAAGAGTTTTGAGGCTCACTCAAACTTAGTATATCGATAAAGTCCTATCTCGATTTGGTATGGAGAAAGATAAACCAGTGGCTACTCCATTAAGCTCTCAATTTCAACTATCCAAAGATTTATGCCCCACGTCGGATGAAGACAAAAGAGATATGACTAATATTCCTTACTCTAGTGAAGTTGGAAGCCTTATGTATGCTATGGTACACACAAGGCCTAATTTAGCTCATGTAGTTGGTGTTGTTAGCAGATACATGTATAACCCAGGCAAGACCCATTGGTAAGCAATAAAGTGGATTCTACGATATTTGAGAAGCACTCCTGATATTAGCTAGTTGTTTGGAGGTAGCGATATAACTCTTAGGGGTTATTGTGATTCAGATTATGCTGGGGATAGAGATGGTAGGAAGTCGGTTTTGGTCTATGTTTATACACTTGGCTTAGGCCTGATTTCTTGGAGATCCAAGCTAAAATCCATTATAGCTTTATCAACTACAGAGGCAGAGCTTATTTCTGTAGTGGAAGTGACCAAGGAAGGATTGTATTTGTTACAGTTTTTGAAGGATTTATTAATGATGCAGAAGACGATGGAGTTATTTTTAGATAGCCAAAGCCTCATTCATCTTGTTGAGAATCAAGCCTACAGTTCATGAACAAAGCACATTAATGTTAGAAGTTTCTTCTCATGCTTGAAGAAGAGAGAAATAAGATAAAGTTATCGAAGATACACATAAAGGACAATCCAATTGATATGTTAACAAAGTCAGTTACAGAGGACAAATTTGAGTATTGGTCAAACATGATTACTATGGTGCGAGCTATTTAACTCCATGGGGCATTGACCCAACCACCAATTTTGTTAATTGATAGATATATTTAAATCTAGGTGGAGTGTTAAATTTGGAGAATTTAAATCTATTTCAAATATTAATAGGGAAAAGATATTAATTGATTCCTGCAATCAATTAGATATGAGAAACATATAGAAAATATAATCAATTAATTTAAGAAGATATATTGATTGATTTGAGAAATCTATCAAATATGGATATATGTGGAAACAAATACCATTATGCTAAATTTATGTTGAAATCAAATCAAGTAAATCTGGAAAGATTTCAACCTTATCTCCAAGGCAGTCTTCATCCTTGCCCATACACACACACATACATACGTACATACATACATACATGCATACATACATACATACATACATATATATATATATATATATATATATATGAAGACATTTGTTCACCTTTTTAACATAAGACAACAAGAGAGTTCTCCACCAAAATATCTTTGATAAGATCACTATTTCTGTATCTATTTTAAGGTGAGTGAAGTTTATTGAGTGGTTTATACTCTTCTCATATTGTACTCATACTTGAAGTGAAGAGATAATAAAGGTTGTTGGGTCTGAGGACGTAGGCATAGCCGAACCTCGTTATATCGGTGTGTTCTTTCCTTTCTACCATTTATCTTTAATTTGCTCTCTTTGATTTTCTTTTTATTCTCTTTGTTGGATTGGAATTTTTGAGATTGTCTACTGATTAGATTATTAGGTGTTCTGCTTCTACTATTCAAAACTCTGATTTTGCACTACACATTGCAGCATCCTTACAGTAAAAGCCTTCATAAATCTGTGCACAAAAGTCAATTGTCTTTGCATTTCATGGTAATTTTCATGTTTTCTAATTTAACATGATACCAGGATACAAACTTATTCTGTAAAATTTGCCTAAGTTTTTTTTATATGTCTGAAAAACATAATAAATAACATTGGTTACTTTTTTCAGTTATATACAATTATTAATACTACCCTACTAAAATTGAGTTTTCATCTTTGCTTTCTACTATAATTTCCTATTTTATTTCCTAAAGCTTACATGTGACACTCATTATGTATTTAAAAAAATTCTTAGAATGTGAAGAGTTCTTTGAACTTCCCATCTTTGTCCCTCTAAAAGTTTTCCCATAGTATTCAACCATTTTCATTCCATTTTTAATAATTTGTCCACCTCCAAATTCAAAGCCATATTTTTGTTTCTTCTGATAGAATGAGTTATTGAAAAAATTAATACAATATTGGGCTTTAATGTTTTTATTTAGTCCTACATCATGGGATAAGTTCAACCCAAGCTCCAAAGCCTATATATAAATGATCCTTTGTAATGGAAATGATTTATACCACTCCCTATAATCTTCCTTCTAAATATTAATAATATTCTTCTCCCCTTAGTAGGTATACACAATCACATTGATAGTGAAACCACTTTAAAAAAAATTGGTATG
This sequence comes from Allium fistulosum, assembly GCA_030737815.1. Classification (NCBI taxonomy): domain Eukaryota; kingdom Viridiplantae; phylum Streptophyta; class Magnoliopsida; order Asparagales; family Amaryllidaceae; genus Allium; species Allium fistulosum. The sequence continues at coordinate 695,091,840 of CM060903.1, read as the reverse complement.
CTTCCCTTTCACTGATTATTATTTGGTTAATTTTACCTTTGTCCTGAACAGCCCCAATAATTTTATTTGATTGTTTCACTATTCTATATTTTGTTCCTATTTTCCACATTAGTGTTGTTCGGTTATATCTGATTAGAAGGATAAACCCTAAACATCTAGTATCAGAGCATCTAGTATCAGAGCATCTAGGTTGATTTATAGAAAGTGTAGGGAAGTATGGTAGAAGATGGGGCTACCCCTATTATAATAAGACCCTATGCCAGAGGTCCTTATATTGCATCTTGATCTTAGTTGGCAATAGAAAGGTGGAATAGGGACAAAGACTTCGAGAAGTGGCAATGGAGGATGAAGGCTATTCTAAAAAGGAATATGGTTCATCAGGTAGTTTTTGACACTAAGGAGTTACCAGCTTAAATTTCTGCCAAGGAAAAAAAGGAGATGGAAGAATGGGCGTTTACTACTCTACAACTGGCCATGGAAGAAAATGTTATCTTGGACATTAGCATGAAAACCACTGCTAAAGGAATTTGGACCAAGCTAGAGAATCTCTATCTAAAGAAATCACTCACTAATCATTTGATTCTATTGAAGACGTTTTTCACCATAAAGATGAGTGAGAGTGCTACAGTGATGGTGCATCTTAGTTTCTTTGATAATCCTGTAATGAAGATAAAGACTGTGAATTTGAAGTTGGATGAAGAACAGAAGGCATTGGTTCTTTTGTGTTCCCTTACGGAGTGTTACATAGGTTTCCTAATAGATCCTACATGGGAGAGACACCTTGACTGTGGATGATGTGAAGTTGGGTCTTTTATTTAAAGACTTGAGGGATCAGATGAAGGAGATGAGTGAAGGAAGAGAAGGGAGTAGTAGCCATGACCTATTTGTTAAGAGAGGAAGAGAGGAGGAGAAGAATTGGAATCCTAAGGGGCGTTTCAAGTCTAGGAAGCCGAGAAATGGTTAGAGAGGAAAGTCTAGAGATGGAAAGTGTCACTATTGTAAGAAAACAAGCCATTGGAAGAGAGATTGTCCGGATTTGAAGAAGAAGGCTAAGGATGGATCTTTATTGATTGCGGTGGAGAAGACTGTATCTGATGATGTATTGACCGTAGCGGTATCTGATGTAACATACCACTGGGTGCTTCACTTAGGGGCGTCGTTCCATATGATGCTAAACAAGAATTATTTCAGCTCTTTTGTTGGAAAAGAAGGAAGTGCAATCCTTATGGGAAATGATGTTAGTTGTAGAGCCATGGGAGAGCATACAATTCGGATTAGGATGTTTGGCATAGTGATATGCACTTTAATAGGTGTCTACTATATTCTGGGTCATCGGAAGTCATTGATTTCTTTAGGGCAATTGGCATCTATAGGATGCAAGGTGACAGTGGAGAAGGATGGTTTAAAGGTTTCTAAGGGTGCACTTGTTTTAATGAAGGGAGATGTGTTTCGATATATGTATCTGCTGAAGGGAACCATAGTTCTTGGAGAGTCCTTTGTTAGAGCGGATAGTTCTCGTGCTTTGGATTACACTAGACCTTGACATCTAAGATTGGGTCATATTTCAAAGAAGGGCTTGGAGTTGCTTCGCAATCGAAAGATGATCAAAGGAGGAAGCTTCGTCAAGTAGGATTTCACCAGGAACGTGTGCTGGGAAAGCGAGTGAAGGTATCTTTGTAGTTAGACTACATAGATCGGAGAGAGTGCTTGATTATGTGCATATAGATGTTTGGGGACCAGTAGCTACTGCTTCCATTGAGGAATAAAGTATTTTATTTTCTTTATTGATGACTTTTCTCGAAAAATTTGGGTGTATGTGTTGAAAGCTAAATCAGAAAGCTTTGAGAAGTTTGAAGCTTGGAAAGCGCTAGTTGAGAATCAAAATGGTTGTAAGTTGAAGGTGCTTAGATATGATAATGATGGTGAATTTGTTCCTAAGGAGTTCCTCAATTTTTGTAAACAACATGGTATTCCGAGACATTTCACTACACCAGGAGATCCGCAATCAAATAGGATTGCTAAGAGGATGAATCAAACTCTACTTAAGAAGGCACGTTGCTTGAGATTGACGGCGGCCTTGTCTAGAGGCTTTTAGGCTAAAGCTTTATCAACCGCAGTTCATATTATAAATCGAAATCTATGCTCAACCATAGATGGGAAGATTCCAAAGGAGAAGTAGAGGGGTAAAGCAGTGTATATTAGTTACTTTCGTATTTCGGTTGTCCTGCGTATGTTCACCATACATGTGATGATGAGGTAGAGGCTAAAGCGTACAAGGGCATATTTATAGGATATACGGATGGTATCAAAGGGTATCACATTTGGAGCACTGTTGATAGAAACATTGTGCATTCCATACATGTAACTTTTGATGAGTCTGCAATGTTCAATTCTAAGGAGGAGTTTACCTACTACATCAGATGAGTTTGATAGGGCTAAGGAGTTGGAATAGGTTCCCATATTTCAGCCTAATAGTAGAGTTGTTGCTGTGAGAGATGTAAATGTAGCTGTGGAGACATCACAAAGTTGTCCACAGGTTCCTTCTAGCAGTGTGGGTGATGTGCATGAGACTAGAGGAAGTTCAGTTCAAGGTGGAGCTGAAAGGAGTTTGGGCAATGTTGTACCTATTCGAGCCAGTCATATGACCATTAGGCTACCCGAGAGATATGGTGATTAGCAGTATGTGAACCTTAGCCTTGGTGATCAGTTTGATTATGCCCTACATGTGGTTCATAATGAGCCATTTGATCTTGAGGAAGCTATAAAGTCGAGTGATAGCTTAAAATGGATGTGTGCTATAGAAGAAGAGTTAGAGTCGTTGAGAAAGAACACGACTTGGGATTTGGTATCACCTCCTCAAGGAGCCGAGCCATAGGTTGCAAGTGGGTATTCAAGGTGAAGGATGATGGAAGATAAAGGACACGATTAGTTGTTAAAGGGTTTTCACAGAGGAAGAGAGTGGAGTATGATGAGATATTTTTTTCCACCATCCGCATTTTGTTTGCTATTGTTGCTACTCATGACTTAGAGTTGAAGCACCTTGATGTGAAGACCGCTTTCTTACATTGTGACTTGGATGAGATCATTTACATAAAGTAACCAGGAGGATTTATTGTAAGTGGGAAAGAGAAACGTGTTTGCAAGTTGAAGAAGTCAATTTATAGACTCAAGTAGTCGTCTAGACAATGGTACAAAGGATTGGCTCTTTTATGCTTTCACCTGGTTTTGATTGTAGTACCAAAGATGCTTATGTGTACTTTAAGCATTTAGAGAGTGGTGGTTGGGTGTATTTACTCTTATATGTGGATGGCATGTTGATTGCTTCCAAGGATAAAGCTAAAATTGATAATTTGAAGATGAAGCTAAAGGCAGAATTTGAGATGAAAGACCTTAGGGAAGTAAGGAAGATTTTGAGTATGGAAATCCAAAGAGATAGAAAGATAGGACTTTTTCGGCTCACTCAAAAAGATTATTTTAGGAAGGTGCTTGTTGGGTTTAGCATGGAAGGTCAAAAGCAATTAGTATACTCATGCCTTTGCACATCAGCTTTCTAGTAAAGGCTTTCCGATCTTAGAGAAGGACAAAGCTTACATAGAGAAGGTGCCCTATGGAGTGCAGTTGGTAGTTTGATGTATGCTACAGTTTGCACTGGGCCTAACATTACATAAGCTGTTAGTTTGGTTAGTAGATATATGGAAAATGCAGGAAAGATGCATTATTAGGAAATAAAGTGCATTTTCAGATATCTTAGAGGAACTCTAGACCATGGGCTTGTTTTTGGCGCCAGAGATAGAGATTTCAGCTTAATAGGATTTTTTCATTTTGACTACACCGATGATAGAGATAGAAGGAATTCAACTTTAGGTTACGTGTTCACTCTTGGAGGGATAGCTATTAGTTGGAGAACGAGGTTGCAGACCATTGTTGTTTTGTCTACTACAAAGGCAGAGTTTATAGCTGCTGTTGAAGAGGCTAAGGAGGAACTATATTTAAGGCGATTGATATGCGATTTAGGCTTCGTGTATGATGGAGTAGAAGTGAATTGTGATAGTCAAAGTGCAATTCACTTAGCAGAAAATCTGGCTTTCAGCTTAAGGATGAACCACATAGAGGTGGGAGAATCATTTCTTGTCTCAATGCAGTAGACATGTTCACCAAGTCTTTACCTATTGAAAAGTTCGAGCATTGCTCGAACTTGATCCGCTTATCGAGGTGAACGGTGCCACAAGGTGGCACGGGGGAGAAAGGATTGTTAGATGGAGTCGTTTGTTTACATTGAGAAGATTGATAGATCCTACAGGAGAAGGATATGTTTAAAAACTTTGTTGGCGGACGATGGCGTTGCCGGAGTTTGTCGAAAAGTGCAGTGGGTGACGGCATTGCCGAAGCCTATTGGGAATATATCTGTTATGCTCGAGACTGCTCAGAGTACGAAGGTGTAGATGGAGTTGGATGACTTTGTTATATATATATATATAATCAAGGTGGAGTGTGTTCGTTGACGGGAATTCTATCGGTTCGAAATCCATCGAACGAATTTATAATAAAAATAACCGCAAGCGCACGGCGTACAAATGTTAGTATGTGGCGAGTAGGGGTCGATCCACAGGGAAATGTTAGATTTTAAATCTCTATTCAATCAAATTATACCAAAGTCGAGAGAATTTTTTAACTACAAAAAAAATGTAAAAACCAACACTACAAAAGTAAATGAAAACTATGAGAATAAATTGACAATTTAGAGATAAATCCACTCTCTAGATCAAATAGTTCAACAAAACATGAAATTATTATCTCTCTTTTTTGGTCATTAGTGAGTTTAATTGATGTGTTTATCATAAGTATGGCCTATTTGTGCTATTAATTAGCTCAACGTAAGGCATCAAACTATAACACACCCCTTAAACCACTTACTAATTCTCATGAAAAATGACAACAAGTTGAAAGTAAAATCTATTTTAAGCATGACATATTAACTATTAATTAGAATTATAGACCATCAAATTTTGATTTCAACATTCACTTCATTACCATAATCATATGTATATGAAGAGGTAATTTGTGTTTAGTGATTGTTTAAGCATAGCCTATTTGGTGTCAACAATATAGGCTATCAAATTCAAAGCAAAAACAACAAGTTAAACCACTTCAAGCATTGTCATTAAGTACAAAAAGAGAGCAATAATTATCAAAATATTGAAGCTACATAATTAGAGAGCTTCATTACCCATAAATTGAAGGGGTTTAGCCTCTCATTTGTGTTATCATATCAGCACTTGTAGCATGCAACATGAAACTAAAAAAAAGAAGGAAAATGAAAGCTAATGGAAAAGAGAACTATTCTACTTGCATAAAATAAAATCTATTCTACTTGCATAAATAAGTAAATCTACACTACTAACATGAAAGGAAATAAACAAGAAAAGAAAAGAGCATGTATTAAATTGCACAAAAAAAGAAATTACATGAAATAAGAAATGGCTAAGTAGCCATGAAAAGAAAGAGAGCTCTCATTTTGTTTTTGATCCTAAACTAAACTAAGAGAAGAGAGCCTAAGAGAGGAGAGGAGGGTTACATGAAGCATAAGGGGTATTTATACATGTTTTAAAACTTTAATTCACTTTTTTGGGAACTACCCAAACTACCCCTCTAGGAAGTGTGGTGGCCAAGTAATCATTAGCATGTGTTAATCCTCATTTAGATGTGCATGAAGCTTTAAACTCTATTAGCATGTGCATTAGCCACTAATTTGTACATTAAGGTAGGTGGGTAGGTGGGGTCCTCCATTATCCATGAAATGAATTATTTCTATCTCCATTCCTTTGTATTCACTCTTGTGCATGCATATATATTCATGAAGCCACTTGTATTTGAATTTAAATTCCTACAAAATAACATAGAAAATTTTCAATTAAATTTTAGAAAATTAATATATGCACAAAAATGACCATTTTGCCCCTGGATGAAGATGAATATGTGATGATTTGAAAATAATTTGAATTTTGGTTTAAACATGTTAAAGTACCCAATATGATCATTTATTTAATTTAAATAGATTAAATATGGTGGTAAAAATATGCACATTTACGTGCACATCAAATACCCCCACACTTATCTTTTTATTCGTCCTCGAATAAAGAAGAAAAAAAATAAATCCGTTTTCGTAGGGAGCACGATTGCATTGAGCGTATGCAACAAGCCGTTAAACCTTTGGGTGTCCTCAGTAGGACGAGTGTTGTCTCGTGATGGTTTTCAGAGGATACTACCTACAAAATCCAAATGCAGGATGAAAATATTTACAAAATGCAAGATTTATTTACAAAGAGATGAATGCGAGTTTTTGAAAATATTTACAATGAATGATTTACATTTAAATCGACACAAATATTTTAAATATAGGTTTTGGTCATTAACTTGAAAATTTAAGCCATTTACTCGTCAAAATTTCCAATAATAACGAAGTTATCGTAAAAAATAGACTATAATTTAACTCGTTGTTTCAGTCGATAACACAGTGTAACTACGAAATGGATCCTTATCGATTATCAAAGTTCATCAAAGTGGTATTTTCATTTCTTTTCAATAACAAGTCAAATCAAACAAGTTAAAATAGTGCTTGAATTTCATTTGCTTACTCTCTCTATTTTATTGAAAATTTTATTGATATTTACAATATTTACATATGCTTAACTCAGAAAACCGAGGACAAATATATTACCCATGCACTGCCTTGCAGACTTATGTGAGGGGAATACAGAGCGTGGCGAGTGAACACATAAGTTTGAACACTTATCGACTATAGGCGTTATTAAAAAGAATTTTTATATACATACACCTAACTCAGATAAACTGATGCCAGATATACCGATTGTGCACTGCCTTTTGGGCTTACGTGAGAAGGGTATAGGGCATGGCGAGTGAACACACGAGTGTGAACACATGGCTCTAGGTGTTTATAAAAAAATATACATATATACAAGAATTTTTTTTTTTGAAGAGAGAGTTTCGCAATATCATCGTAGCACCATTTAACTTAGAAGACAAAAAAATGTTATATCTTTTAGTTTAAATCCACCACTTTTAAAACAAAGATTTTCAATTAGGAAATATTTCAAAATTAATAGTATGAACCTTCCTATATACTAGTAAACCATCATTATTTGTAATCAAACTTTATTTTTATTTTTGTTAAGACAAATAAATTTTCAAAAATTTCAATTTAATTTACCAAAACCATATATTTATCATATAGTGTTTCTTTAAAAATAGATCAAAATGCTAAAAAAAATCAATTTTTTTAGATTTTGGAAATAAAATGTAAAAATAAACCATGAAAAATTGAAAATTACCATGAAAAATAAAAAATAAAGATGAGCTCCCCCCACACTTGATATTGACTGTGTCCCCACAGTCAACCCAAGTGGAAGGAGAAAAATAAAACAAAAATAAAAAGATGACCTATATTTACATGAAAATGAATGGTATTTACACAAGATTAGAAAGTATATCGTCAAAAAGTAAATGAAACGGTCTTCCAAAGACCGATTCATTTGTCTCGTTAGGTATGCGAGACTCAGCTTAAGCTTGGAAACCAAACCGCAAAAGATTTTGGGGTTGAAAGTTGATTTGGAAAAACGAATGTCGTTTTATTAAAAATCGTTCAAGTTGTTTTATTTTCGATGATTTTTGGGGTTGATAAAACAATTGATTGAAATTCAAGTTTATTTTCACCGAATTGAAATTCAATCTCATCATTGAAAACATTTTCAGAATTATTTATTTCAAAATCAAAATTGTGATTTAAATCTTCCCCTTCATAATTCAACAACTCGTCGTCGAAAAGTCCAAAAAATTCGTTTTCATTAAATTCGTCTTCCTTTGTTAGATTATCAACAAATTTATTGCGTATATCATTTTCAAAATCCAAAGTTGTTGTATTCAAATTTTCAAAATCTGAGAAAGGAAGATCAAATTTTAAATTTGGTTCCAAACTTTCGAAAGAATTGAAATCCAACTCAATTACTGTGTTTTCAACAACTTCATTAAGATCGTCATTTTTAGTTTCGAAAGTTGTTATTTGAAAATCGTTGATTTTGGTAAAAGGTGGATTCTTACTTGACTTATCACACGTTGTGATTTGCATTTGTTGCTCACGAAATTTTTTGTAGGTTTCAAGTAACAAATCTGTGTGATCATTGTGAATTTCATTCATTTGCTCAACAAAATCCAATTTATTAATTTGAGAATTTTCGATTTGAACTTGTTGAGAACAAAAATTATCAATTTCGATAAACGGCGGATTATTATTTGATTCTTCACAAGATGGGATTTGATTTTGTTTCTCATGAAATTTTTTGTAGGTTTCGCACAACAAATCCTCGTAATCTTTTTCCGTTTGCTCAACTAAACCAAATTCTTGATTATTAATTTGAAAATTTTCAAATTGAATTTGTTGAGAACAAAAATTTTCACTCGCATCGTAGTCGAGATTATTCCCATTGCCAAAGTTATTTGAAAAGTTGTTCACATTTTGATTTTGATTTTGAAATTCACTTTGGAGTTCGAAATTGAATTGGCATGGGTTATACTCGAAATTGTTTGAATTTGAAGTGAATTCAAATCTTGGTTATTTTGAAAACTTTGACTTGAGTTATTGCACAAATCGTTCATCCTTTGATTTAGTGTGATGAGTTCAAGTAAAGACGAAATGCTATTTTCAAGAGTTGAGGGTTGTTCATCATTTTGAAAATTTTGTTGTTCAAAATTTGAATTATTTATACAAAAATTGTCGTTAAAATATCCATACGAATTTGATGTCAAATTATATGGATTATATTGATTTTTACAACTATTGTAAAATTCTTTTGAATATGGAAATTCAAACATTTTCAAGAATATTTTTGGTTTTTTTATAAAGGAAAAATATTTACAAATAGAATTTATTTTTCAAAAGGAGATTTGATTTTTTGTTTGGTTTTTTAGTTTTTCAATTTTTTTAGTTTTTGAATAGATTGTATATATTTTTTTGGATTTTTGTGTTTTTTGATTTTGAAAATTTTCAAAGGAAAAGGATTTTAAAAAAATTCAAAAGAAAAGGATAAGAAATATTTACAATTTTTTTAGTTTTTGATTTTGAAATGTTTTTTTTAAATATGCATGAACTAATGCAACTAAATGAATGTAAGGATTTAATTACAAGTTTTCTATCCTAAGTAGCTCCTAACCAAAAATTGTATAATCACACATTATCTTAAATCAACAAGATAGTTCTCAGCCAGGTAACGGGCAGGAATTCTATCGGTTTAGAAATCCGCGGAGCAAATTTAAATTAAAATTAACTGCAAGCGCATGGCGTACTATCGTAGTACGTAGCAAGTACAGGTCAATCCGTAGGGAATTGTTGATTTAAATTTCCTATTCAATCAAATTAACCAAAGTTGAGAGTTGTTTAAGGTAGAAAATGAGAAAAATGACAAAAAGAAAGTGATAAAAATATGAGAGTGTGAAGGCAATTTAGAGGCAATTTCCACTCTCTAGATCACATAAATCAACAAAATGAAGTTATGATCTCTCTTTGTTGTCATTAGTGTAATTAGTTGATGTGCTTATCATAAGTATGACATATTTGTGCTATTAATTAGCCCAACATAAGCCATCAAACTATAACACAACCACTAATACACTTTTATCTTTCATGAAATATGACAACTAAGTTGAAAGCAAAATCTATTTTAAGCATGTCTTATTAACTATTGTTTAGAAATACATGCCATCAAATTTCAATTTCAACATTCACTTCTTTGCCATAATCATATTTAGATGAAGAGACAATTTGTTTGTGATTGTCTAAGCATAGCCTATTTGGTATCAACAACATATGCTATCAAATTCAAATCTAAACAACAAAATTTAACCACTTCCAAACATTTCATTTAAGCACAAAAGAGAGCATAAACATCAAAATGTTGGATCTACATACTAGAGAGCTTTATTACCCCTAAATTGAAGAGATTAGCCTCTCATATTTGTTATCAAAACAACAAATGTGGAAAACAACATTAAACAAACAAGAGGAAAAGGAGAGCAAAAAGAAAGGAAAAAACTAATCTACTTGCACAAAATGTAAATCTACACTACTAACATGAAAGTAAATAAGCATGTAAAAGAAGAGAGCATGTATTAAATTGCATAAAAAGAAAACTACATAAAAAGAAAATGGCTAAGTAGCCATGAAAAGAGAATGAGAGCTTTCTTTTATTTTCCTAAACTAAGAGGCTAAAGAAGAGAGAGCCTAAATAAGAGAGACTAATTACATGAACATATGGGTTATTTATACATGTATAGAACCCTAATACACTTTCTTGGGGAATGCCCAAAATACCCTCTTAGGAAGTGTGGAGGCCAAGTAATCATTAGCATCAAATAATCATCATTTAGGTATGCATGAAGCTTTAAACTCTATTAGCATGTGCATTAGCCTCTAATTTGTACATTAAGATAGGTGGGTAGGTGGGGTTCTCCATGATCATGTCTTTGAATTATTTCCATCTTCATTCCTTTGTATCTTCTTTGTGCATGCATATATCTTCATGAAACCACTTGTATATGAAACCAAATTCCTACAAAATAATATAGAAATTTCCAATTAAATTTTCTCAAATTAATATATGCACAAACATGACCATTTTGCCCCTATATGAAGATGAATATATGAAAATTTAAAAATAATTTGAATTTTGGTTTAAACATGTTAAAATACCCAATATGATCATTTATTTAATTTAATTAGATTAAATATAGTGGTAAAAATATGCACATTTACGTGCACATCAAATACCCCCACACTTATCTTTTTATTCGTCCTCGAATAAAGAAAAACTAAGATAAATCCGTTTTCGTAGGGAGCACGATTGCATTGAGCGTATGCAACAAGCCGCTAAACCTCTGAGTGTCCCCAGTAGGACGAGTGTTGTCTCGTGAGGGTTTTTAGCGGATACTACTCACAAAATCCAAATGCAGGATGAAAATATTTAAAAAATGCAAAATTTATTTACAAAGAGATGAATGCGAGTTTTTGAAAATATTTACAATGAAGGATTCACTTTTAAATCGAAACAAAAAAGTTAAATATGGGTTTCGTTCATTACCTTGAAAACTTAAGCCATTTACTCATCAAAATTTCCAATAAAAAAGAAGTTAGCAAAACAAATATACTATAGTTTAACTCGTTGTTTCGGTTGATAACACAGTATAACTATGAAATAGATCCTTAGTCGATTACCAAAGTTTATCAAAGTAGTATTTTTATTTCTTTTTAATAACAAGTCAAATCAAACAAGTTAAAATAGCGCTTGGATTTCATTTGCTTACTCTCTCTATTTTTTTGAAAATTTTATTGATATTTACAATATTTACATATGCCTAACTCAGATAAACTGAGGCCAGATATATTACCCATGCACCGCCTTGCGGACTTATGTGAGGAGAATACAGAGCGTGGTAAGTGAACACACAAGTGTGAACACTCATCGACTGTAGGCATTATTAATAAAAGAATTTTTTTTATATACACACACCTAACTCAGATAAACTGAGGGAAGATATACCGATCGTGCACTGCCTTTCAGGCTTACGTGAGAAATGTACAGAGCATGGCAAGTGAACACACGAGTGTGAACACGTGACTCTAGGTGTTAATAAAAATTATATATATATATACAAATATATTTTTTTGTTTTTGTTTTTTTTAAAAAAGATTTTTCCAAAATCATCTTAGCACTATTTAACTTAGAAGACAAAAAAAATGTTATATCCTTTACTTTAAATCCACCACTTTTTTAAACAAAGATTTTCAACCATTAAACTACTGAAAAGAAGATTCAAGGATGGTAAGCAAACCAATTTATTGTTTGATCTATGGATTCATGGCAAAACTTTAGTCAGTTTGTTGGGTTAGCAAAACATTTACATGTTTGGTGGAGCCAATGAAAAGGTTCAAACATTATTCAAATACATATAACCATCCAGCAACTTCAATATTTAATGCAGCAATTTGGAAAATATCGATAGACCCAAATCTGCAAAAGGATACTTGGTATTGGAAGCTCTTTTCTCAGGGCAGATTTTCATTTAAAAAACATGGGAGTATATAAAAGGATTTGGAGCAGAGGTAGAGTGGAACAAAGTAATATGGAATAAATAAAATTGCCCAAAAAGGTCTCATTGTGCATACTTTGGTCTTTTAAATAGATTTCAACTAGAGATAGGTGTTTGAAATAGAATAAAAAAGGAGAAACCATCTGTTTACTTTGTAAAACTAATTCAAAAACATTTGGCATTTGTTTTTTGATTGTGAGTACTCAATGCATATCTGATTCATAGCCAAATCAAAAATGAAATTCAGTCTACATCAAGAAGTGCAAAACATTAGAGAAAGCATTAAGTACATCGACCAACATAACTACAAGGAAAAATCAAAAGAATTCAAGAAAGCATGCATAATTATAACAATGGTAATGTTCCATATTTGGACAAGGAGGACTTGAGATTATATACGCAAAAAGAAACAGAATCCATACAACTATGGAAAACAATTGAATCAGAAAGCCGGATACTTCTTCAAAAATCAAAACATCAATCCAAACTTTCAGACATTTCAAACCAGGATATAAGAAAATTAGACACTATGAAGAAAGGTTCGAAGCTTTCTTACAAAGCGGGAAAGTCAATTCAGACATTTTCCAAGGAAACTTACTTCATCATAATGATAATCACTGGAGGAAGGAGATAGAAGGTTGAGGCAGAAACAATCTCGTGAGCAAGTTTACTAGAGGCGACAGATTACATACTCAAACCAGAAATGATTCCTGGAAGGGAAGTAGACATAATATTAGCAATTATAATTTGAATCATAAATCAACTACAAATGCTAATCAAACTTTTTTCCTACCTGATTTGAGTAGGAACTACCGCTCACACAATTACGAGCATAAGGAGATTAGATCCCTACAACAAGAAAGGATTTTGCAATTGGATATCAATAATCATAGACTAAGTGATAGCTATTATAGAAGCAAACTCAACAACTATATATATCACTTACCTGTTTGGGACAAAGGCAAAAGCAGCAAGCTTCGGGGTTAAGAGAAGCAAGCAACTAACGAATTCAACAACATAAGCAAATCTATAGGAAATTGCATTGATTCAAAGGAAAGCAATAGGATTTAGGAGCTATGGAAGCAAAACAAGCTTCAGGAGCAAGGGAAGAAAGCATCTAACGATTACAACAACATAAGCAAATCTAAAGGAAATGGCATTGATTTGAAGTCTTCTGAAACTATCGAAAGCAAGAAGAAGACTTGGAAGCCCCTTTGAAGGAAGCGTGTGCTACTTAATTTGAAAATCGAGACAAATCGCATCTGCACTCTGAAACCCTAATTTGTTTTCTCTAAAGGAGACGGTACATATTGATATACAGAGAGCATAAAACAAAAAATAAACTAATTAATAACTTTTTGAATCTCACAGCAAATTGTCACATATAATATCATATTACACACACACACATATGATACTAATACTTAGATTTGTACAATCCAAACTCAATCAACTTCACACACACTATCTCATTATGTCTTTGAGATACAGATTATTTATACAACTTTTACATATAGTATTTACAATATATATAGATCATGCCACTCGTTCCATTATGTCTCCAGACCCCATCAACCTGGACAATATCGATAAAAGAAAATATAGAAGTGGGTCAGACATACGTCTGAGTAAGCGAAGCCAATCTAATACATGTATACTACTATGACAATGATATAACATGATTAAAGTATATAATATAATAACTTCTAGTCCCACCGCATGCGCTATAGAATGATATTATACCCTCTAAAAATGATCTGGTCCCGAACACCTACGGTACAGGATCCCCTATACATAATCTGGTCTCGCCATCTATGGTAAAGGATTACACGTCTACAACTACAATTCAGTCTTGCCACCTGCAATAAAGGATGGTATTCATATGGGACTCATGCCTGTTCTCGCCATGTGCACTACAGGTCGACTTTTGTCCACATAAAAAACTCCTGGACTAGCCACGTTGATCTACAGGAGAACGTGTGAGTCAGCGGAATAGGGATCATAAGGCTAAATTAACACTAGAGAGGGGTGAGTAGTGTTTAATAGATTATATGAATATTATTCAAATTCTTTAAGATTTTATTTGGAATGATGGAATTAACAATCATAGAATCAAAATACAGATAAAAGTAAATGCAGTAAAAGTAAAAAGAAAAGAACATGCCAGGATTTTATACTGGTTCGGAGTTACCCTACATACAATCCCTCACAATTCCTTATACGGATTTCTTTTCAACTAGTAAATGCAAATACAATCTTGATTTCAAGGCTAAGAGACACACTCTCCAGAATCCCGACCTTTGGGTAGAGCCACTTGATTTCCAGATCATAAGCACACCCACTAGACTTACTGGCTATTAAGCACACTCAATTGATTTAGTCAGGCTACAATCACACCTACTTGGATTTTAGGGATACCAAGCACACCACAGAGTATAAGAGTATGATTTGATAGATTTTGTAGACTCGATCTTAGACCTTGTTTATAATTGTTCCAATAACTCTTAAATAGCACTTGATCTTGAGTGAGATGAGAGAAATAAGAGAGTAAATGAAAGAGAATCAAACTAGTAATGATTGAATTTTGTTCTGATTGACTTTCGATAGAAATTGCTTTAGAAATCAGGAAAGTGAAAAGAAGAGAGAAAAATAATAAAGTAGTTGATGAAAATACATTTGGAAGATTGGTATATATAGGAAAACAACAGTCATGTCCGTTCTCGAAAAGATACGACGAAAAGACACTTCCATTGAAATTTGAACTTTGAAAAATACGGCTAGTATGTCGACATACTTGCCGAGGATATGTCGACATATCCCTTTGTATTTTTAAAAATTGCTTAATAAAAATTATTTTGAAACTTTGTACAAACATTTAAACATAGTTTATACATATTTTAATCATATTAAAACTTGATAAAATTTTATAAAATAATTTTCAAAGATTTAATAAGAATATTTAATATAATGTAAATAATATATATATATATATATAAAATCAATATAGTTATAAATTATTAAAGTATAAATAACAATTCAATATATATAAACTAAAAGACACTAGCATAATATCTTTATAAGTTTAAGAGATTTGAAAATCATTTTGAAAAAATTATTTTAAAAATAGAATATTTGAAAAACAATTTAAAACAAAATTAGAGAAGATAAGAGAGATCATGAAAGGGCTATCAAGGTTTTAACATAAATTCACTACTAGAAAACACATCAATTTCCTACATAAAATTTCCTACGTCTTTCCTACGCCAAAAGGCGGGGCGTAGGTATGGCATAGGAAACACGTAGAAAGAGGTAATGGTGTAGGAAAGACGTAAGAAAATTTCCTACATCTTACCTACGCCAGCTTCGACATGCTGAAAAATAATTAAAGCGTAGGAAAGGCGTAGGAAACTCCTTACGTTAAAATGATGGCGTGGGAAGGTCGTAAATAATTTCCTCCGCCGTTTACACATCTACAAAGTTTTGCCTGGCCATAATAAATATTCACCTCTACTTCATCAATACCCCTGTCCTTTCCTTTAAAAACTCTTCAATTACCAAATATTCTACTAAATTCCTTTAAAAAAATGAAAGAGGCAGTTAAATGCGAGCTCTGCAAAGCGACCGCAACCTTACACTGCGCCGCAGACGCGTCGCACCTCTGCTTCGCGTGCGACCGCCGCGTCCACTCCGTCAACTTCCTCGTCACGCGCCACGTCCGCTCCCTCATCTCAGATCCGTCCAAATCCCTAACTGGGCCGGGAGCGACCGACGAGCCGGATGCGTCCACGTCGTCGTCGGAATCGTCGGTCTCCGCCGTTGATTGCTCTTCCACGCTGGAGAGGCGGGTTCTCGAGAGCTGGGGGAAGAGGATGAGGCTCAGGAACTGGAGGAGGTGCGCTGACTTGGCGGTTAGGGTTTTGATTTCGGGTAGGGTTAGGGGTTTCGCGAGGAGGGCGGAGATGGCGGCCGCGATGTGGGTTGGCGTTAAGACTTGCGGATGACCTAGACTCAAGCATATGGGTGAGTGCTAATTCCACTAAAAAAATTAATGAGAAACAAAAGAAAGTTTTGGTTCCTTGCCTGCTACCATTTAAGTACTAAGCAATTTTGTAAGTAGTGTAACATAGATCTATACATGACAAAAGGAAATCAATTATTTTAAGGTGGATTTTACTTCTTATTACTTTCAACATTTAAATTGCAGATTGAGTATAGGAAGGTTTGAACATCATGGATGTTACGACATCTACACACAACCATCAGGTTTGGTATACTTTTGGCAATTTTTCCTATTTTGCAATGATTATTACTAATATTACGAAGAAGAAAAAACACTGATTTAGTGTAATTTATATATGGGTTTCGATATTTGGTAACTTTGATAATTGCAAGCAATATCAAATGAAAGTTCTTCATGTTTGATCGACCGTGAGATGCATTTTCTTTCATGTTTTTAGGTCATTTATGTATTCAATAATTTTCCAGTGATGTGTACCAATATATATGTGTTATTACATGTTTGCATACCTTCAACATTCTTTCAAGTCGACTATAAAATTATGGAAACAGACGTTTGTGAGAATTCTTAGTTGATGATCTCGTAATCTTACAAGTTTACCCTGTGAGTTCTTAACAACGTTTTACGTTATGAAATTTCGTGCCCTCATATGTTAAACGAACTTTATATTCTTAGATTAGATTCTGAAAACTTCGTATTCTTATCTTTACAATAAGTTTAGCTTTATTGATGGATCAGAGTCTATATCAGAACTAGTAAGAATTTTGGTTTTAGAGGGTGTTACATTCATCTAAATATAATTCAAGACAAGACAGATAGCATTATATACTTGTCTGTGCCATAACATTCCGTCCCCAAGCAAATATAAATGAAGATCAACATTCTTTTTTACTGCATATATACTTCAGTCACGTACTGTATTGAAAAGAAATGGAAAGCACTCATAGATTAAGTCTTGCTCTTGCACTGTTAGTTCTAATGTTTCTTAACTTTAACCTGGTTACATTTGCTGATCTATCCCAAACTCATGCCAATGGAATCCAGTCTTTTTCTTCTTCTTCTTCTAACTTATTCGCAAAAGAACTGTCATCAGATGATGACACAGAAGCACTGCAAAATATTATGTTCGGACTTGCTGCAGGGGCAGAGGTGTTATGATCCGGATACCGTGAAGGATCATGCGGACTATGCGTTTAATGAGTACTATCATCAGATGGGGATGGCTTCTGGTTCTTGCTACTTCAATGGTGTTGCTGTTGTTAGTACTACTGACCCTAGTAAGTTCCTTTCTTCTTTCATTTTTGGTTTCTTATTTACTAATTACACAATATGTATTGATTCTGGTAATTGTTGTGTGATATGCAGGTCATGCGCCATGTATATTTTCTGGAAGGTATGGCTACTAAAACTATTCTGCTAATGTATTGTAAAGAAATTGACATATTTGAATTTTATTTGGCAGAGGTGGGAAAAATGGCACTTTCAATGGCACATCACTTGCTCCATCATCCAATTCTTCAGCTGAAGTTTCTGGATTGCAGGATCAGTTTGCAGGCAGTGTATCTGTGATTAAGGTCATCGGCGTTCTACTGTCAAGTCTATTGATTTTGTAAGATTATGATGTTTTTGGTAGAACTTTGGGACGGTGGTTGTATTGTAGGTTGTGAACCAGATCATAACAGGCGACTGAGATCGCAAACCCTATTATGGAAATATCCCTGGAGTAAACAGGGGTGAAGCGCAAACTAGAGCTGAACTAAAGGAAAAGATGGAGCGTCAAGATGTGGAAATTCAAATGCTAAAGACGCAGTATGAACAGCTTACTGAGATGATTCGACAACGATTTGATGGATAGTCAAATGATCGTCGTGAGGGATGAGGGTATTTTTCATTCTTAGTCGTATCTGTTTGATGTCATGTATTATGAACGTAATATCGTACTATTTAGACATATGAGAACTTGATTGATATTGATTTGACTTTGTAATATGAATGAGATATTTGAATTTAATTGAAGATGAATGATTTGATGTTAATCATTTTGTTGAAATGTTTATATACATGAAATAAGTTGATTTTAGTTTCTGTTTAATGTACGATGAAAAGAAATATAATAGTATATAATATATAAAAATTGCTTCAGAAAAGGCGTAGGTAAAGCAAATATTGTTACAGCAAAAAATCGTGTGTATGGCGTAGGTAAAACATAAAAAATATAGGCGTAGGTAAACCGTAGATAAATGAATGACGTAGGGAAGACATAGGAAAAACGTAGAAAATCAAAGGCGTAGGGAAAGCGTAGATAAGCGAAGGGCGTATGAAAGGCGTGGGTAAAAAAGAAGTAGAAATGTCGTCCCATATCCGTAGGAATATTATGGCGTAGAAAAGACGTAGAAAAATATAGGCGTAGGAACGGCGTAGGAAACACCACTACGGATGGCGTAGGTAAGGCGTAGGCATATTTTTAGCTACGCAGGTTTTACCTACGCCAACTTTGGCGTAGGCGTTGCATAGCTATTGCATTTACCTACGCCCCGCCTACGCCATATTGGCGTAGGTAAACTGCAGTTTTCTTGTAGTGATTCTATGACTCCATAACTTATTTGGAATATCTTGAAATCTTGAACTCTTCAAAGCTCATGAGTCTTCATTCTTGAACTCTTGAAACTTTATATCAACATCTTGAATCTACTCTTGGTATCAGCATCTTGATACTGTACAGTCTTCTTAATCAATACATGTCTAATATCCTGCACTATATATTATATATATCTATATAAAACATTAGTATCTAATTTTATATAATGTCATATAGTTGTTATCATCAAAACCAATACCTAAGTACTAACAGAATGCTCATCAATACCATGAATCAAAGACTCGCCGTGTGAGCTACATGATTCAGGCATTCGTTCATCGTCCCAAAACTATATACACTGCATTAATTTATCGTTCCAAATCCATATACACAATACCCATTCATCATCAATATCACTACTACACAATCTAATCACCAGCCATACACGTCAATATGCCACCATAGAGTTGCAAGAGAATACGTAGAAAGACGAAACGTTGCACGTCGATTCAGGCAGCCAAAAAGCCCAAATACCAATCTTGGTTGTCCACCAGTGGACCAATGTGAACCCATTGGTGCACCGATGTACAATACAGATACGAGATTTTCAATTCAATTTGATTTCTTTTGTTTTAGATTTTGATTTTTCCCTTCATTCTTTGTTTTTGGTTATTCTATATCATATATATATGATATCTACTATGTTAATAGAGTCCTAACATATCCATATACCTCAAATTACAGTTTAAGTTTTTGATTCGAATTGGTGATGAGTAGGGTTTCTAATAATTTCTTGTAAACTGAGTATGTACATTTAGTTTTACAATTTCAAAATTTCATCGTTTAGGGTATTTTACTTCATAGTTAAGTCCTAGGATGGCCTTAAAGCATCCTACACCATTATCAAAGCATTATACAAGAATCGAAGAATCCACACTCACCGAAACTCTCAAAGTTTGCTCTTGCCTTTGTCGTTCTTTCATTTTCTTGTCAGGAACTTCTGTTTTTTGCACCAACTTCTTTTCCAGATAGCATTCCTCGTCCATACGGTCATTTCGATGGGTGGGTCGTCGAATTCCATTAAGAAATGTGGAAGAGATTCAAATTTGAAGTTTGACGTTGTAGGTAAAAAATAAGTTATGGGATTACACTATTCCCCTTACTATCCGGCCGTGCGGCACCACCAACCTTTCAATTTCTGCTACCAAACTCGTATTTATATGTTGTACTCTCTGTATGCTTCGATTTGTCGTTGGTTTCATCCAAATCCATTGAGAAACGAATGAGCTATGTCATCTTGAAGATTGACATAGAAAGAAGAACTGACATACACAATTTCATCCTTGCCTCTCGCTTTCTGGAGTTGCTGCACCTTCTATCTTTGAGTTTCCAAATCATCGTTGTGTCGTAGCCCTGTCTGCTAGCATCACAATGCTTTTGGTTTCTTTTGATTTTGTGGAGATTTGGGTGAGAAACTTGAGTTTGATTAAGAGTGGTTTAGAGAGGAAGAAGGATGAAGAAGTTCACGGAGTTGTATTTCTAAAATAAAACGGTTATGTGATTTATGTTCTTAAGTCAAAGGAGAGAAACATAACCGGTTAAATTCAAATTCAAATCTCGTGATTTTGGCGTCCGCTCGACTCGACCAACTTTTCGCCGTACATCCTGCATAGGGACTCCAAAGTAAATAAACAAATATACTGTGCGAATCAAAAAAACGAGACGGTCACATTGATTTTCGTCATCAAATTCCAATGTTTGAAGAATGATCATTTTGCCTCTTCTTATAATTTATTCATTTAATTAATTCATTAACTTCAATTATTTTCATATTATCGTATTATTAATATTTAATTAAAATATTTATCGATTTTTCGGAGTATTACATGCTACATACTACCGTTGAGGTAGCAAGAAATATGTGGTTTGTCACATAGGCAAAATACACAAGGGATAATATTCATTGTTGGGATGCTCTTACAATACTTGATTTTTTAGTTGTTCTTACCTACATTACGAGGTATCCTCCAATTTCATTTGCAATTAACGGGGACATAATAAATGGCCCCATCATCTCTTTTATTGCTGTGATGGGTATTATATTCGCTAGGTATATACTGCATGAGATACTGATGGGGTGCTCACAGAGAGGAAGAAGAATAACATAGAGACAAAAGAGATTTCAGTCAATGTTTGCTTCCTGCTTTCATTCATACACTTGCACATTTATAATCATACTAATCCGATATGGATTGGTAACTCACCCACTTAATACAAAAGTCTTAACTAATTACTTGTTTAATGCATAACCATTCTAATTGCATTTAGAATATGGTTAGACTAATGTAGAAACTTGTACGGAAATTCTCGCGTTCTCGTGACCTTTTCATCGACACTTGTGGATTGTTATCCATCCATATCCATATCAAATACCTAACCCGATCTAGTGGTTAGAGTTTTCCACTGCAACTTAAAACACGAAAAAGGTGTAGTTTGTTGGGCCATGGATTGATTAAGCATATATCTGCATATGATTAGATCTTACGAATAAACTGGGTGTTGCAGTGCTAAAATAATTACTTATTGCTTGTACTCAGATTGAAACAAGAAGAAGAAATCACCTATTTGTTTTTCTTTTCTTTTTTTAATTTTTAATTTTTATCATGGTATCATTTAAGATATGTTTATCAGTTAGAACCATATTTCCTTTGAGTTCTCAAGTTAGAAATACCAAATCACTGCCCCAACTTAGAAACTTAAGCCTCTTACAAGTTCCGGTTTCGCGTGTGAAAGAAAACAATCATATTACTAATTCACCACTTCACCAGCAGGGAACTCTTAAGTCCCCTCATACAAGCTTTTTTACATATGGAAGTATGCCAGTTTCTGATACATCTAACACAGTTGTTGGAGCAATCCATGTAGTATGCACAGACACATAAGCCCAACATTATTGAAAATAACATGCATATATAAGTTGAACTAAATTTGAGGAATCTATTTGTTCAGGCCCCACACAATATGATCTTGTGGAAGGAAGTGACATATTGGAACAGTACCAGGCTTGATCTTAAGTGCCCTCAAGTAGCTTCCAGAATATGGAACAGCAATTTTAGTATGGCAAACAGCCACGGCCTCAGCTGTTGTACCGTCCTCCCCTAACAGCTTTGCCTCATATGTCGTTATTCCTTCGAATGTGTGGCAGTAAAAAATCACGTACGGATATTTTCTAGCATGACATGCCACGAAATTAGACCCAGATAGTTTCTTAACTCCAGATGGCACTATTGTGTACTGCTGACGTGGCATGCCCTCTTTGGAAATAACAGTAGATACGGCTGATACATCACGAGTGCCAAGACTTTTTGTGGTGTATTCAACCATGGATTCAAGTGACGTGGCACAAAATTTGGTTTCTCCATCTGCAGCAAGCATTTCACATTCTTGAATAGTTTTTTGCATGGCTTCTGCTTTCTCGGAGTTGGGATTTACAGAAAGTTGGGAGAATATAGTTTGGAGATTGGTCGAGGAGAATGGAATCGAAGTTGCTGCTTGTCGAGAGAGGAAGGTTGGCCCAAAGCCGGCTGTGGTTCTCAGGAAATGCATGGTGACTTTAGTGCCTGGTAACATGTCTTTTTCTAGCACTGCACGGTATCCGCCTTTTACTGATGGTTCAGTTGTTTTCGCTGCGTAAATATAACTGATTAGATGGTTGGAAATTTTCGAAGCGTGTTAAGATTCAGTCCAATTAGTTTCTTGGCACAAAAATGCATTTGAAAAGGTGAAAAAAAAAAACACAGATTTTGTATGAAATATATATAACACACAGTTCTTAGTCTGTTTATTTTATATCCCCTTTTAATCCAAAATTATTTTGAATGATGGGTGACATTAAAGAAAACCAATGACAAGTAAATAGACATTATATAATTAAGTAGGAGAAAGAAACCAGGATGCAGAAAATCTTTGACAGCTCCAGGCATAGGAGTGTTTGGCAACATTTTGTTCCAGTATACCTCTCCTGGCAATACCTCATGACTTGCGGTAGCAGCCACCTGCACAATATCAAACGGGTGTATTTCTCTTTATATCTTTTACACCTTAGAATAGGTATTGATGTTAATTTGCATCAAGCAGTACGAAAAAGTACAAACCGTTGGGAGTCGAGTGTTAACGCGTTATAATTAACTATATTCAAGGTGGATTTTAAGCATAAAAGTTTGACATGAAAGTTTTAAGGTTTCATCCTTTTATTCGTCTAAATTAAGGGCCCAAAGTAAGGCTGCCGTACATAAAAACATTATACTAATGTTCTTATTCAAGCCTATAGCTATCTGAATAGTGCTAAGTTGAAATGTAACGCACTAAACAAAGAACTAACACACCCAGCCAAACATAAGGATGTCAAATAGTTGGAATGTCCAAATAAATGTGGAAACTAATAGTTGAACATTTGAAATCGTCCTATAGTGCTTAGCAGTGCTCGAACAACGTCTAACAGTGCTCAGGGAATCCTTAAAGTTATGCACACAATTGTGGGGAAAAGTAAGCCTCATACGGTTCTCCTTTAAGTAATAATTGTTTGGGGGGCACCGATAACAACATTGAGAAAACGGTCATGACAAAGAACACAAGTATATGTTAAACATTGAATTTAGATAAAAAATGTTGTTAGTCCATAAAGCATATTATATCATGATATCCAAATATCCAACATAGAAAGTTTCTCAAGCATAAAATAAAGTAACAAATTAAACTTTCGAGAGATATTGTTTGCTCACAATGAGGAAGCAAATTGGAAGCAAGCTGGGAACCATTATTGTTTAACAAAAAACCACAAGAGAAGGAATTACTGTTCTGTATGGAGTAAAAGGAATAGACTGAATTTATAGGAAGAAATGGTATCAGACAGTGATAAAAAAGTAGCAACTGGCTCACTAACTACAGGAAAAATATGTTTAAATTACTGACGGAATATGTCTTATTCCAGCCATGTCTGATGGCCTAATTTTTAATCTTAGATTCCCTGTTGCATCACATAATATTAATGCTACTGATGTCACCTTTTGTAAATTGAATACACTAGACTTCCCACTGTGCACATAATCATGCATACTAGATTTCTCACTATGCGTGAAATTCAGTATACTAGGGTTCTTGCTATGTGAGAAACCATCTTGGAAATTAGTACTATTTTGAAGACCATGTTCGTGGCTCAAAATACATTGTCTGGGGAAAACATGTTGGTTTGTACTATCATCGCAAGACACTATGGCTGCCCCGGTTATTAGGACAGGTACATGACAATTGCAAATGCTTTAAATCATTCATTAAGTGGTTGCCTTAATATGTTTCTGTTTGCTGAACTTCTGCTCAAACGAACAAGTATAAATCCACTGATATATATCATGCTGGTATGTTCAATATTTTTGTTAGTTCACTGTGCAGTTTATCCAGCACAATTCTTGTAAAACAGGTACCAAGGTTCACATGGAAGGTTTCACCAATCGAAAGCCAGTTATCTAATTTGTCCAAGTACGTAGAGCCCTTCCATTTTCTTTTTCCCAGTCATTTTTCTTATTACGCACGTCATTTTCCTCGCTAATGTATGCTCATGTTGACACATTTGTTTGCAAATATCCATGTGACATGTTAGCAACCCTGTGCTCACAAAGGACAAATTCATTTCTTAAATTTTGATCATTATTCATTAAGCCTAATTGTCAGAATTTTTTATTGTGTATTATTGTATCGATAGTGTTAAAACCTAAGAGTCTTTAACTATTCATTTCCCTCTAATCAATTGCATAAATCAAGTTTAACTGTGTCGTTTTCCCAATGGTTTCCTGCAACCAATAGGAATCTATAATATAATAAGATAATAAACAACTAAACCAATTTCCCTTTGTAAATGTTTGCATGGAGCGAATCACATGATCCACAAGAGAATATTTTGCAAAATTTTTGATGAAAAACCTACAATATCTAAACTCCATTCACTATTGATCATACGGTAATGGATTGAACATTTTGACTAAAAATCTTCACTGGAATCCAATTTAATGGATGTTGCTATGTACACACAACTAAATTATATATATCGTCACTTAAATAGAAATTAAAATTGATTCAAAAAAATACTACTAACATCCACTTCGGCCGGTTACGTAAAATTGAGTGAAGAACCTCTTAAGACTAAACAATAACACCTGCAATAAACGTATATGTATAGTCTGTTTAATGAAACTGAGCAAAGCAAATACACACAGATTTGCACGTCAAAAAGTTGCTTTTATTTGATAATGCAGTACAATATAAAAGAACTACAAACTGGAAACTAGATGCTAAAAATAAGGAACTGACCACGACTACTTCTACACTTTATTTTCTCCTAAAGACTCGCTACTGATCTCAGACCAAGTCTGCAGCTAATATGACATAAATAAATAACATAAATAAAACAAGTTTAAGATTAAATGCTAACAATCTCCCCTGCAATCTTTAAACTTGTTTGATGAGATTCTTGACACCCAACAGCTTACGCATTCTTTCAAACCTCACAGTTGACATGGCTTTGGTTAAGACATCTGCTCGCTGGCTCTCACTGCAGACATGCTTTATGACTATCTCAGCTCGCTCAACACATTCCCTAATAAAATGATATCGAATATCGATGTGTTTGCTCCGTCCATGGAACACTGGGTTTTTAGCTAAGTCAATTGCTGATTTATTATCCACGCATATAACCACAGGTCCAATCTTATCATCTGCTATCTGGTTTATCATATTTCTCAGCCAAATCCCTTGGCAAGCTGTTGCAGTGGCCGCCATAAATTCAGCTTCACATGAAGATAGAGTCACGCACCATTGTTTCTGAGATACCCAAGTCACAAGACTATCATTCAAATAGAACACCATTCCACCAGTGCTCTTTCGATCATCAAGGTTTCCTGCTAAGTCACTGTCTGAATACCCCGTTAACACATTATTACCACCTTTCTCTGTGTAGACCAAACCAAATTGCAACGTTCCCTTTATATAACGCAAAATCCTTTTCACATCATTCTGGTGTAGAGTTGTAGGTCTTTCCATGTATCGACTCACCACGCCTACTGCATAAGAGATATCAGGTCTTGTGTGTACAAGATAACGTAATCCTCCGACCATGCTCTTGTACTGTGTGGCATCTACAGCTTTCCCCTCTTCATCCTTTGTAATATACTCCTTTGGATCCATTGGATACTTTGTTGGATTGCAGCCAGCCATACTTGCTTTCTCAAGTATCTTTCGAGCATAACCAGATTGCTTGAGTTCTATGTAGCCATCGCCTTGTTCAACCTCAATTCCTAAATAATAAGACAGCCTCCCTAAATCGCTCATTTCGAACTCACGATTCATCCGTCTCTTAAAGTCTTCAATAAGTGAAACTTTAGTGCCTGTAACCAGGAGATCATCCACGTACACCCCAACAATCAAACTTTCACTTCCCATACGTTTTGTATACACAGCGTGTTCGTAAGGGCATCGCACAAAACCAAGGTTAACAAGACAGGTGTTGAGCTTCGAGTACCACGCACGAGGAGCTTGTCGAAGCCCATACAAGGCCTTCAACAATTTATACACCAATTGCTCCTGACCCTCCTTTATAAATCCTTCTGGTTGAACAACATAGACATCCTCAGTAATTTCTCCATTCAAAAATGCTGTTTTCACGTCCATATGGTGTACCTCCCACTTGTTTTTTGCTGACAAAGCCAATATCAATCTGACAGTTTCAATTCGGGTGACAGGTGCAAATACTTCATTGAAATCAATACCTTGCTCTTGAACGTACCCTTTCGCGACCAATCTCGCCTTGTACTTTACTATGTTTCCATTTGCATCCCGTTTAAGCTTATACACCCATTTTAAGCCAATAACCTTATGATCAGGTGGCAACTTTGTCAATTTCCAAGTCCCATTCTTTTCAATAGACTCGATTTCTCGTTGCATAGCTAGCCTCCATTCACGTTCTTTTGCTGCATACTTGTAACTCTCAGGTTCTACAGCTCCCACAAACAGCAATTCATCCTCTGCTTCTATTTCCTCTGTTTCAGTGTACACATTCTCGAGTCGTCTGAACCTCTTTGGTTCGACACTATCATCATAATTATCAAAGTTGACAGGAGAAGTATGTGTAGATTGTGGAGTCGTTACCTGATATTCGTCTGGACTCACTGTGTGTGAGTTGTTTGGACTCCCCAGGTCACTATTAGTTATGACATCTGCATCCACGTCTGTGAGAGAGTTTGTATCTGTGTCCACCACTGAAAACGAATTTGTTTTAACCATTGTTTCCCCATGCTGTGAAGTCCATGCCCACGACTTGTCCTCCTCAAACTTGACATCCCGACTGACATAAACATGATTCTCTTCTGTATTATATAAACGATACGCCTTAGTACCCGGTTCTTTTCCCAAATTAATGACCTTTTTACTTCGATCATCCAGCTTCTTTGTTTGAATCCCAGGTACTTTCATATGAGCCACACCCCCAAAAAGTTTTATGTGTCCAACATCTGGTTTCTCCTTGGTCCAGGCCTCGTAGGGTGTCTGTCCAGTTAAAGCACATGTGGGGAGTCTGTTAAGAACGTATACTGAGTGTCTGATTGCCTCACCCCACAAAAACGATGGAACCTGTTTTTCTTTCAAATAACTCTTTGCCATCTCAACCACCATTCTGTTTCGTCGTTCTACAACGCCATTTTGCTGAGGCGTGTAGAGTGCGGTGTAGTGTCTAGTGATTCCAGCCTCCTCACAATAGTTGTTAAACTCGTTTGACATAAATTCCCCACCTCTATCAGTCCTAAAAACTCTCACCTTCCTTTTAGACCCGTCTTCTACCTTCGCTCGAAATTTTTTAAAAGCCCCAAATGCTTCATTCTTGTTCTTCAAAAAATACACCCACATAACACGACTAAAGTCATCCACCAGTAGCAAGAAATACTTATTCCCTGCTGGAGTTTCTGGTTGTATTGGACCGCAGAGATCCCCATGAACCAGCTCTAGCAACTTCTTTGCACTGTACTTAGCCTTAGCCGGAAACGGCTTACTAACTTGCTTCGACATTAAACATCCTTGACATATTTTCTTTGGCTGAACAATCTTAGGCATGCCTCGAACCATTTGATTATTCGACATTAACACCAGAGCTTGAAAATTGACATGCCCCAAGCGAGAATGCCATAACCAAGATGCATCTTCTAACTTAGTAAACAAGCATGTAGGACTGTAGGTCTCGATGCTCAGCTTATAAAGTTTGTTAGATGCTCTTTTAACTTTCATCAACAGTCGTTCTTTCTTGTCGTAGACACGCAGAAATTCACCATCAATCACCACTTTATTTCCTTCCTCTGCAAGTTGACCCAAACTTAAAATATTATTACAGAGATTTGGAATATAATATACCTCATCAACAATCTGTTCTTCTCCATTTTTGCATTTGAAACTTATCGAGCCTTTTCCCTCAATCTGTACAGCTGAGCCATCTTCGAACTTGACCTGTCCAGTTATTCCTTCGTCTAAACTTTTGAATTTTGATTTCTGGCCAGTCATGTGGTTGCTAGCGCCATTGTCCAAATACCAAATATCAAGCTCCACTTGTTTCTTTTCAACCACAGAACTGATTTTTGGTGTCATCCTGTGCTCGTGTTGCAGCATCATATCAGCCTTTCCTTTCTCATATTTGGCTAATAGCAAGGCTGGTTCCTCATCATCAATTTCTGCCACATTTTCTTCTTGTTTTTGCGCCCTGATTCTTCGAGGTTTCCTGCACTCTGCTGCATAGTGTCCCAGGATGCCACAATTGTAGCACCTTACCTTGCTTTTATCTCTACCTCCCTGTCCTTTCATGTTGGACGTTCCTTCAGCACTAGTTTTGTTCTTTCGTTTCAACCACTCATCCCTGGTTAGCAGCACCTTCTGCTCATCGTTGTCCTTTTTCGACCACTCTTCCTGAGTTAGCATCAATTGTCCACCAATAGCTTGACTCTGTCCCTTCAAGCGCTCTTCATGTGCTTTCAGTGATCCAATAGCTTCTTCCACAGTCATTTTCTCCAAATCTCCAAATTGCTCAATGGTCGAGGCAATTTGCAAGAATTTTGATGGAACTGCACGAAGTAATTTTTTTACAACATACGATTCTCCTATTTCTTCACCCAGAGATCGAATGGTTGACACAATTCCATTCAATTTCATGTAAATCTCATCGAGTGGTTTCGTTTCACTCATGCTTAGTGATTCGAAATCTGCCTTCAAGGTTTGCACCCTTGCTTGTTTCACACGATCTGCACCGAGACACATAGTCTTTAGAGCTTCCCAGGCTTCCTTTGTTGTTTTCTTTTCTGAGATGGACAGCAACATCTCCTCTGGAATGCCTTGATAAATCATTACCAGTGCCACTTTGTCTTTCTTTCCTTCAACCACCGCTTTTGGATCGCTAGGTTCTATGGCTTCCCAGACCTCGTGAGCCTGCATAAATACCCTCATCTTCAAGGACCACGCAGTGTAGTTGCTCCTTGCTAGCATAGGATAACTCAGACCAAGGCTTCCTCCATTACTCTTGTTTGCTTCCATGTTTGTCGCCTTTGACATGTACTGGCTCTGATACCAAATTCTTAAGACTAAACAATAACACCTGCAATAAACGTATATGTATAGTCTGTTTGATGAAACTGAGCAAAGCAAATACACACAGATTTGCCCGTCAAAAAGTTGCTTTTATTTGATAATGTAGTACAATATAAAAGAACTACAAACTGGAAACTAGATGCTAAAAATAAGGAACTGACCACGACTACTTCTACACTTTATTTTCTCCTAAAGACTCGCTACTGATCTCAGACCAAGTCTGCAGCTAATATGACAGAAATAAATAACATAAATAAAACAAGTTTAAGATTAAATGCTAACAGAACCATTTACACGATTTGCATAACTGAACAACGTGAATGTAAAAAAACCAAAATGTTAATTATAAAATGCGGTAATAGCTTTTCTTATCGTCAGTTAACGGAAGAGAATACTGAAATTAACAATTTAAGTAAGACCTAATTTTTGTTTTTGAATAATTTGTTGTATAAATTGATTGTTTTTTCTATTACTATTCAAAGTATACAAGATATTTATTTTGGGTGTTACTATTTACACCCATCTAAACAGTGACTAACGCCACTTAAAATTTAATAAAATTAAATCATAAAAATTATTTCAAACATCATCTTAAATTTAAAAGAGGATTCAGAAATAAACAAATCAAAATAAAATGAAATGTAAATCTCAAACATAGTTATTTTTCATTCTCTCAACTTATAGTTAGTGGAAAAAAAACATAAACAACATAAAAATAAATATTTTATCAATTCATAATAGGAGTTGACAAGCTAAGTTATCTGATTATATTTAGAATATGCATATAAAACAATATTTTTGTGACTTCGTTAATGTTAAAGAGAATGATGATGAAACTAAATATATTTGACTATATCATATTGCTTTTTATTACAATTGGTTTCATCATTTTTTTCTTTTCTTATTGAAATAACAACAAAAGTAATAATGATCAGATATTTTTGATTGAAGTGTTAACATAACTTCTTTACTATGTTTCGTAATAGCACCAAATTTGAGTTGCAAATTATTCTTTGCTATTTAGTCTTTGTTAGGGTTATGTAATTTAAGAATAAAATGAAAGTATACATACGATTAAAGTCGATAATATTATTTTCATAACAAATTAGTTGGATTTATATTTATTAGTGAAGCATTAGATAATAAAAAAGACTAGGACATGAAAATTCTGGATGTAGAAAATTTTAGTTCATCATTTGAAGAGGAAGAGAAAGGAAAAATTAAGATGTTGTTATGAGAAATAAAAATAGAATAAAAAACAGTGGGTGCGGGTGGGTGAATGAAGTATTTAAGTAGGTGAGAGGATAATTGGATGGGCGAAGTGTTTAAGTGGGTGTACATAGTATTATCTTTTATTTTTATTGTAACCTTATTAAACTCAATGTTGAATTTATTATAGTTTTTTAATATTTTGTTTTAAGATAGTATGTATTATAAATTTATTTGGTTGAAATAGTATAGCATACGCTAATTTATTTTTTGGTGAAAAATGTTTGGAAATTTCAATAAGAAGAAGAAAGAGGGAGAAATAACTGCTAATTTGCAAATGTAATTTGAGAGATGAATATTTTGTAAAGAGAGGAACAAGTTTTATTTTTCTTTCAACTTTTTTCTTTTGTGCTTGCATACACTTACATTTGCTTACTTGCTTGCTTACAAAAGATGAGAGAAAATATTTTTATTTATAGTGTAGTATTCTTTAAACTTTTCTTCAGTCCACTTGACAAATCTATTTTCTAGAATTCTCCAAATTACATATTAGACAAGTCTAGTTTTTTCTATGCTAAATTTTAGCCTCTTCAATTTTTTCCATTAATACCAAAATTAATATTACCCAGAATAATTTTTTTTTCAAAATAATTAAGTTAAACCAAAATCAAGTTTATTTTCAACATTCCCCTTAAACTTGATTTTGTAACTCCAAACAAAATTTCCAATCTTTGTATTTTACGTATTTCGGTAGGAATAAGGATATTAGCCAATCTTTCTTATTGTATTGACGTCCTTCTCCATTTTTGAGATCTTCGCTGCAATTTCATGAATAGTTGTGGTGCTCCATTCATTTCATCCTCTTTTATTACCATAGAATACTCCAAAAAATATGCGTTCTAATTTCCACCTTGATCTAGTGTCATAAATTTTGAATGAGTCATATATGTTACCTTTTCATTCTTTCTTAATTTTTCTCTTACAATCTTTGATCCACTCAATTCCTTTGCACGTTTCCCAAATTTGAATTTCGCATGAGATTCCAAAACACATTGATTAAAAAATAAAATTGTTCGAAATAGAAATGCTATAAACTTTGTTCTCACCTTCATGAAATTCATCGCTGAGCCCCTTAACTTCCTTTTTGATCATTTCTATTTTTATATTCTCTGTTTTTATTTCTTCAAATTTCTGCATATACTTTAAATTTTCTTCAAGTTCTTGAATTTCTTCTCCTTGATTCACAGCTTTTTCATTTTCGTCTCCTTTGCTTTCGCACTTTATACCATTTGCATCAACTTTGTTGACTTTATCTACTTCATCTTCGTCTTCTTCATTCTTTTTCATATTTAATTCCTTGGCAGTCACCTATTCACTTCATTGGTTTTTGTATGCTTTTCTACTTCCATGCTTGTGACTTTCTCTTTGGTAGCTCCTTTTCTTTTATTTTCTTAATTTTCTCTTCCATTAGTTCTTTGATCTTTAGTAGCTCTTCTGCAATTTTTTCCTTCATATCATTTTTCATTTTCTCTTTCTCTTCCTTTGCAACAGTCTCTCTCATCTCATTGTTTTTTTCGTCCTTCTTATTGGCTGATATATTTTCTTCAACATATTGCATTTCGTTTTTGTTAGCTTCTATATCCAAGTATCATGCTTTTTCACCTTTAATTTCAACTACTTTGTGTGTCCATAAAAATGAACAATCTTCTTCATCTTCTTCAATGAAGTTAGATTTTTCGTGAAGTTTAGTGATAGTTGATCTACATGCAGAAGCAAAATGCCCAAATTTATTATAATTATGATATTTCATTTGTGATTTATCATACCTTGGTCTTCCATTGTAATTTGCGTTTCCTCCTCATTCTCGACCTCTTGTGCTATAATTATTTTGTCTTTTCTCCTCTTTATGATAGTCACTTATTCCATAACTTTGACCATGACCTCTTCCGCTTTAGCTCCAACTTCTTTCATTTTTAAAAGGCCTCATTTTCTTGCAAGGTGAGTTTTTTTTTTGAGGAACTTGCTCTAATGGCTCTTCTTTAACTTTTTTTCTTCAATTTTTTTCATGCGCTTGAAGTGAACCCATGAGTTGATCAACAGTCATGGATCCTAGATCTTTACATTCTTCAATTGCCACAACTATGTAATCAAATTTTGAATCTAAAGATCGTAGAAATTTTTCAACAACTTTGGAGTCTTCCATTTTTCTTCCATATCTTTTCGTTTGATTTACAATAGATAAAACTCTATAAAAATAATCATCAGTTGATTCTGATGATTTCACATGGAAAGATTCAAACCCACCTCGCATAGTTTATAGTCTAATTTTCTTCACTTTGTGAATTACTGTAATGACCCACCTATTTGGACGGTTTAAATCGACAATAAACCACACATGTCAATTCAAACCATTCAAAATGGATGATTGCTAATGAGGTAAATAAGAAAATAATAGAAAATAAAGGAAAAACAAAACATAGAATCTCACAACGGAATGACAAAATATAATAATCAAATAAACAGTTCATGAAGTTGTTTTACAAATAATATTTGATTACCCTTTTACAATACAGATTAGAGTTATACATACAGCAGGAATAAATAAATAATTCAGCGGAACAACATGATGCAGTGGAATAAATATAATAAATAATATACAAATCACCATCTTCGTCCTCCAGAAATAGGGTCTTCAATGCTAAAATGCTCAGGCTGACCCGAGCGTAATGGAAAGACAAAACACTCGAGTCAGAACTAAAAGATCTGATGTAAGTTAAATCAAAATAAGTAAAAAAGAGTGTAACGGCTTCAGAGATGTTTACGGGATTTTACATCTCCTATCCATTGTCTAACGTGCGTGCAATAACTTAAGAGATGTTCGGGATTCCATCTCCTAAGGATCCATTAAACTATCCACATATGTAATACAATACGCTATTATAATATGTCTACAGTAAAGTTGTAACAACCTGAGATTTTATAACAATTAACTATCGTCAATGTGACGCTTAAATTGTTTGCTTAATTCAGCTGAAGTTTTGATCGAGTTGAAAATTCTTTTGTAATTCGTTAAAAGAATTTTGCGGGCTTTATAAATAAAATAACAACATACTTAACCCATACCTTCTCCATACCAGCCCATACCTATACCACGTTTTTCTCTGATAAAACACGTACCCGCCCCTCTCCTCATTCATTCGAACCCTAAAGTAATCAATCGAATGAGAAAAAAAATAATGGCGGCCACGAGTTTCGTTCCTCCTCGTCGTCTCCAAATTAAGGCTCGTTAAATTCAAAGGCGCCGGCGACGATTGCTTCGATCTTTGACTTGAAAATTAGGGCTTGGTCTCGTTGTTCAGTTCACTGGAAACGTATGGTCCTTGATATTGTCGATCTGTGACTTCGACGTCGCTGTTGCTTATCTGCTTGCGATCGTGTGGTTGCGCTCGTCGAATCTCAGGTGAGTAATTTTAAATTGCTCACATCTAATTCCTTCTCGTTATGATGCTTCTGCAATTCGATTTTTGATTCGATATTATCTATCTTGGCATTTGGTTTTCGTTCGATGTTGATAAGCGCTGTTGTTATGAGAATTTCGACTGTGCTTATTTCGTTCGACTTTAGTTGTTAATGATGATTTCTGTCTTGTTTAAAATTGTGATTTTTGGGCTGTTTGATTTAAGTGATACTCTCGACTTCACTTCACTGTGCTTTGTTGGCTTTGGCCATCACTTTTGCTTCGGCATTGAATTGCCCTTTTTACTGCAGTTTGAGTTGAGACGGTTGTTTCATAATTTTGAACTCATTTTGACCCTGCTGTGACGATGATTCCTTGGCCATCACGATGTCGATTTCGAGTTGTTCGATTATCGTGGTTGCTGTCTTGGTCATCACGGCATCTGAAATTGTGTTTGATTGTTTGCTTGACTAATTAGATATGACTTTATATATGTGCATATATACAATTGTATGTGTGTATGCATGTATCGCCGAGTCTACAATTACAGTTTTCTTATATATTGACATTGATACTGCGGTTCCATGAATTGCTTGCTTATGTTGTTGCGGTATCATTGACTGGTTCACCTGATTTCATGGCTCGCGGTTGTGAACACTGCCTGGCTTCGGCTATCTGTTTTAGTTGAAAATGTAGTTGATAGTTGGTTTTGGCTCAACTTGATTGGTGTAGTTGTTTTCACAATACATGTATAGGTTGTACCATTGTTATTCCTGGTTCACATCTGCACTTGACAATTTGAGTGCTTGTTGTATTCACTCTAGATATTCTTGCACATTTGATAGTCTGATACTTGTTCCCTTTTGTTGTACGCTTACCTTTTGGTATGGCAGTCTTTCTCCCAGACAGTCTTCATATTGCATTTGCATTTGAGCTTATGTTGAAACTGATTCCTTGCATATGCTCCTGTTAGGATTGGTGTAGTTGTTTCCATTGCACTCAAGTTCAACCTGTAGCTTGCATTGTCAGTTGCACTTCATTGTTCATCTGATTACTATACCCTTGTAGTCGCAGTTTTACATTTGACTGCCTTGTTTACTTTGTTGACATCGCAACTGTGTAGTCGAACATTTGAGTACTTCACAGTCTTGTTGTCTGCTGTTGTTCATTCTACTGGTACCATTTGTCCATTCGTTGGTTTGTTTGAGTCAGTGGAATTTGCATTCATCTTTTTCACTATTTTGCTCAAGTCTGCATTATATTGTACCTGTACTCTGGTAGTCAGTCATGCATCCCTTACTTGTACACTGGCAGTAGATGGAAGGCCTGTACTTTTCCTGTTTACTCAAGTTTGTTAATCGAGTATGCATTCCCACATGTAGTCCTCACACATGTGCAACCAGCACTTACATTGAGATTTTATTTCCTATGGTTCATTTCTGTAGCCCGACAGTTGGGAGCATGTACATGCTACAGTTTTATTTTTGTATGAATTTTTGAACTTAGTTGATGTTCTAGCATCCCTGATTCGTTTTAAGTGCAGTTCTGCATTACTAGGGTGCATCTACTATAATTGCATTGGGTTCCTTCCCACTTCGGCCTTGGCTACTATGTTGCACTGTCACTTGTTCATTTGAGTTACATTCTAACCTAACTTTGACATGCTCTTGTTATTGTTCGTCACTTGAATCTGACTTTGATCTTTACTTGACACCGTTAGATATCTATGTTCACTTGATCATGGTTGTAGTTGTATTCCATTTGAACTAATTCTTGTAGACAGTTGTTTTTGGAGCCTTCATTTCAGTAGTTGTGTTGCCATATTGGTTTCACTGTGTCTTCATGTACCTGAATACATGCCCCTATGCTTTTGTAGTTCGGTTGTGCTATACTACTGCCTTGTTCTCGAAATTGAAATTTGCACTGCCTAGTTCACTGTCACATCCATGTATTGTCCCTCCTGTCCACTGCTTATCTTAGTGGCCTTTCACTTCGGCTGGCATTAGAGTGCACTGCAGCCACCCAGAATCGACAGTTTTGAATTGATATTTCTTTTGTGTCGTGATGCATTGATCTTTTATGCTGTATTGGCGAGGCCGTACACGCGTGCGTGTACGGCAGCCAATCGAGTTTTGATGGTTTTAAAGTGACAATTTCAATGGCTTTAAATTGATTTAGTCGATTTGATAAATTGTTTATTTATCTCTGTTGATGATTTAATTCTGCTGATTTTTGGTTAAACACTGTTAAGTGTTATATTGACCGTTATCCGGTTTCTTTGTTTAAAGAATCAGATAGACGGGAATTATTGCAACTGTCGTCTATTTAAATTATTACTGCCTATATGCACTAATAAACTGGTTTGAATTAGACTGACCTGGGTATTATTTTCTTTTGAATGTAATACTCGGGTCAGACCCGAGTATTTCAGGTTGTAGATTTCTTTCTTTGAGTTGCTGTTCGGGATTGAAGACTTTTCACATCTTCTGAAGTTGTCAGAGTCATTTTGTCATTGTATAGAATGATATGTATTCATGTATATTAGTCGATAATGTACTTGTATATATAACTTCTAGAGTCGACAGTTGTAGTTGTATCATATGTATAGTGTCAACTATGTATTAACTGACATCAGTTATATATATATGAGACTTTTGTTTTTATCTGTGTTCCGCATTTATATTATCTGTGTTATTGTTATATCTAATGTCCTAAACTATTATGAACCATCGTAGTTCGTTTTATACTGGTATTGGGAGTGTCGATGGGAGTAAATAAATAATAGATGAAAAATAAAAAGTATATACCACTCCTGTCGAGATAACCAATATTAGTGTAAGGCCAATTACGGATGGTCGCTCCTATCCAGCCTTATTCTTCATAATAATAGACAGTATTTCTTTTAATACTCTTTGTTATTATGAGCATAGAGGTGGGGCGTCACAGTTGGTATCAGAGCTTGGTGTTTATGGACATAATATAAAACATAACTTGGATGGAACATATGTTACAACTATTGGTCGATGTTTTATTTGTGGTTGAGTCAAAACTAAAGTTTTGAAATTTTGACGAAATTTTTAAATATCGTTATTTAAAAATAAAAGTGGAATTGTGTTTTGTTGTTTGGATGAAATTGTGTTCTGATGATTTGATTGATTTGTGTTCTATTTATCAGAGTGCGCAGCGGAAACAGTGAAACTGTCTTCGCTGAGTACAACTGATAATCTTTTTGATTTAAGAATCAAAATACGAAATTGATATGAATTCCAATTGTTGTTTACATAGCTGTAATTATTTGTTTCTTTGAGAATTTTGAATCCAAATTGAGAATTCGAAGAAATTACAGTTATGAGATTTTTGTTGAAATTTCCGCTGGCTTTCTTTTATACTAATCATCTATTGATTAGATTTTGCTGTTTTGAATTATCTTCATTGAAGATACATTCGAATGATTTCTTTGTTCATTTTATAGTACGTGCAAAAAAAAAAAAAAATTTGAATTGCACGTTATTGCATTTATTTTACGTTGAACCGATGCTTGGTTATGAAACGTATTTTGTTGCCGTTAATTTTATAACGGGATTTCACACCAATGCTATATTTTGAAGCACGGTGTTTTGTGGCATTTTGATGAATGAAAATTCACTGATATTACATTTTGATGTAAATTATTTTGATGAGATTTTGACGTTTAAAAATTACTGTCACCTTGGCTTCAGTAACCGTCAAGTTTTAAAAGTGGATTGTCAAGCGGTTATTCCGCAATACTGATTTGTGACCATTTTTACGATATTTTGAGAAGTACAATTTCCTTATCGAAATTGTTACTAATATTGCTGTTTTAATCACGTGATTGGAAACCCGTTTTGAAAATGAAAATTGTTTTATAAATTTTTAACGGTTTGCGTTTTCAAAGGATGAGAAAGCGACTTAAACGATTCAGCAAAATCGAGGATTATGACCCCTTTCTTTTACTGTTTCGCTTAACTCCAGACTTGTCCAGTTGAGAATGTGAATTGTTATTTTTGCAAAATAAATAAAATTGCTTTCAGGAATTTTAACAGTTTGCGCTTTCAAAAGAATGAGGAAGCGATTTAAACGTTTCAGCAAAATCGAGGACTATGACCCCTTTCTTTTACTGATTCGCTTAATTCCGGACTTGTCCGTTTGAGAATGTAAAGTGTATTTTTACAAAATACACAATTTTGCACTTTCAAGGAAACGATGAAGTGATTTAAACGATTTAGCAAAAGTGCAGAGTATGGAACCACACTTTTACTATTTCGGTTAATTCCGGACTCGTTAATTGAATATCTGTTGTATTGATGATTCTACACTTTCAAGGAAACGATGAAGAGAATTAAACAATTTAGTAAAACTCGTGGTTATGGGACATGTGCGTTTACTATTTTGGTTAATTCCGGACTCGTTAATTGAAATATTTGATGTTTTCGTGTGCTTTCGAGCCACTATGTTGGACCTTCGGGTCATATGTTGGACCTTCGGGTCAAATACCAGTACTAGACCTTCGGGTCATATGTTGGACCTTCGGGTCATTTGTTGGGCGCCAAAATTATGTTGAGTACTTGGTAGGCTTCGGCCATATGTTGTTGCACGTGCGGCGAATTAAAAACTCGCCATCTGATGGGATCGATCCAAGCTTTTATGTTGATTGTCTAGTCTTCTTAATTGATTTCTAGGTATTTGTTGCTTCCAATTATCTGCAGGTAATTGGATATTTGTTGATATGAGTTCTGATTATCGTTTTTGATTATCAGATATTTGTTGTTTCTAATTATCGCTTGTGATAATTAGATATTTGTTGATATGAGTTCTGATTATCGTTTTTGATAATCAGATATTTGTTGTTTCTAATTATCGCTTGTGATAATTAGATATTTGTTGATATGAGTTCTGATTATCGTTTTTGATAATCAGATATTTGTTGTTTCTAATTATCGCTTGTGATAATTAGATATTTGTTGATATGAGTTCTGATTATCGTTTTTGATAATCAGATATTTGTTGTTTCTAATTATCGCTTGTGATAATTAGATATTTGTTGATATGAGTTCTGATTATCATTTTTGATAATCAGATATTTGTTGTTTCTAATTATCGCTTGTGATAATTAGATATTTGTTGATATGAGTTCTGATTATCGTTTTGATAATCAGATATTTGTTGTTTTTAATTGTCGCTTTAGATAATTAAATATTTGTTGATTTTAGATTTAATTATCGCTTGAGATAATTAAATATTTGTTGATTTTAGATTTAATTATCGCTTAAGATAATTAAATATTTGTTGATTTTAGATTTAATTATCGCTTGAGATAATTAAATAGTGGTTGATTGAGATTTAATTATCGCTTGAGATAATTAAATATTTGTTGATTGGAATTTAATTATCGCTTTAGATAATTAAATATTTGCTGATTTCGAATTTAATTATCGCTTGAGATAATCGAATATTTGTTGGAATTGAAATTTGATTATCGTTTTGATAATCGAATATTTGTTTTCTGATTATCGTTTGAGATACTCAGATATTTGATTTGTCTTCTGATTATCGTTTGAGATAAGTGAATATTTGCGATTTTTGAGATTTGAGCTTCGTCTTTTTTCTCTGGCGATTCAGGTGAGTAATTTGATTTACTCACATTCAATTCGTGCTCTGTATGGGATTTCTGCTCTGTTTTTCCTTCTCTTTTAGTTGCTGGAACTCGATTGTTCTTGCTTTTGTTAGTCGTTTGATTTTGATCCCTGATTCCCACGATTTTGATTCTTTTGATTTGAAGCAGTCGAACCTTTCGATTTCTTATCTAATACCTCCCCGCTGACACTTGCTTTGCTTATACATTCGACATTACCATGCTCTTTTGGTTGTTACCTTATATCCATTTATTCCCTATGATTGCGTGGATGCAATTTTTATAAGGAGGGGAGTCTGTAACAACCCGAGATTTTATAACAATTAACTATCGTCAATGTGACGCTTAAATTGTTTGCTTAATTCAGCTGAAGTTTTGATCGAGTTGAAAATTATTTTGTAATTCGTTAAAAGAATTTTACGGGCTTTATAAATAAAATAACAACATACTTAACCCATACCTTCTCCATACCAGCCCATACCTATACCACGTTTTTCTCTGATAAAACACGTACCCGCCCCTCTCCTCATTCATTCGAACCCTAAAGTAATCAATCGAACGAGAAAAAAAATAATGGCGGCCACGAGTTTCGTTCCTCCTCGTCGTCTCCAAATTAAGGCTCGTTAAATTCAAAGGCGCCGGCGACGATTGCTTCGATCTTTGACTTGAAAATTAGGGCTTGGTCTCGTTGTTCAGTTCACTGGAAACGTATGGTCCTTGATATTGTCAATCTGTGACTTCGACGTCGCTGTTGCTTATCTGCTTGCGATCGTGTGGTTGCGCTCGTCGAATCTCAGGTGAGTAATTTTAAATTGCTCACATCTAATTCCTTCTCGTTATGATGCTTCTGCAATTCGATTTTTGATTCGATATTATCTATCTTGGCATTTGGTTTTCGTTCGATGTTGATAAGCGCTGTTGTTATGAGAATTTCGACTGTGCTTATTTCGTTCGACTTTAGTTGTTAATGATGATTTCTGTCTTGTTTAAAATTGTGATTTTTGGG
The DNA here is from genome assembly GCA_030737815.1 of Allium fistulosum. Taxonomy (NCBI): domain Eukaryota; kingdom Viridiplantae; phylum Streptophyta; class Magnoliopsida; order Asparagales; family Amaryllidaceae; genus Allium; species Allium fistulosum. The sequence continues at coordinate 695,051,095 of CM060903.1, read as the reverse complement.
CTGTTTGATTTAAGTGATACTCTCGACTTCACTTCACTGTGCTTTGTTGGCTTTGGCCATCACTTTTGCTTCGGCATTGAATTGCCCTTTTTACTGCAGTTTGAGTTGAGACGGTTGTTTCATAATTTTGAACTCATTTTGACCCTGCTGTGACGATGATTCCTTGGCCATCACGATGTCGATTTCGAGTTGTTCGATTATCGTGGTTGCTGTCTTGGTCATCACGGCATCTGAAATTGTGTTTGATTGTTTGCTTGACTAATTAGATATGACTTTATATATGTGCATATATACAATTGTATGTGTGTATGCATGTATCGCCGAGTCTACAATTACAGTTTTCTTATATATTGACATTGATACTGCGGTTCCATGAATTGCTTGCTTATGTTGTTGCGGTATCATTGACTGGTTCACCTGATTTCATGGCTCGCGGTTGTGAACACTGCCTGGCTTCGGCTATCTGTTTTAGTTGAAAATGTAGTTGATAGTTGGTTTTGGCTCAACTTGATTGGTGTAGTTGTTTTCACAATACATGTATAGGTTGTACCATTGTTATTCCTGGTTCACATCTACACTTGACAATTTGAGTGCTTGTTGTATTCACTCTAGATATTCTTGCACATTTGATAGTCTGATACTTGTTCCCTTTTGTTGTACGCTTACCTTTTGGTATGGCAGTCTTTCTCCCAGACAGTCTTCATATTGCATTTGCATTTGAGCTTATGTTGAAACTGATTCCTTGCATATGCTCCTGTTAGGATTGGTGTAGTTGTTTCCATTGCACTCAAGTTCAACCTGTAGCTTGCATTGTCAGTTGCACTTCATTGTTCATCTGATTACTATACCCTTGTAGTCGCAGTTTTACATTTGACTGCCTTGTTTACTTTGTTGACATCGCAACTGTGTAGTCGAACATTTGAGTACTTCACAGTCTTGTTGTCTGCTGTTGTTCATTCTACTGGTACCATTTGTCCATTCGTTGGTTTGTTTGAGTCAGTGGAATTTGCATTCATCTTTTCCACTATTTTGCTCAAGTCTGCATTATATTGTACCTGTACTCTGGTAGTCAGTCATGCATCCCTTACTTGTACACTGGCAGTAGATGGAAGGCCTGTACTTTTCCTGTTTACTCAAGTTTGTTAATCGAGTATGCATTCCCACATGTAGTCCTCACACATGTGCAACCAGCACTTACATTGAGATTTTATTTCCTATGGTTCATTTCTGTAGCCCGACAGTTGGGAGCATGTACATGCTACAGTTTTATTTTTGTATGAATTTTTGAACTTAGTTGATGTTCTAGCATCCTTGATTCGTTTTAAGTGCAGTTCTGCATTACTAGGGTGCATCTACTATAATTGCATTGGGTTCCTTCCCACTTCGGCCTTGGCTACTATGTTGCACTGTCACTTGTTCATTTGAGTTACATTCTAACCTAACTTTGACATGCTCTTGTTATTGTTCGTCACTTGAATCTGACTTTGATCTTTACTTGACACCGTTAGATATCTATGTTCCTTGATCATGGTTGCAGTTGTATTCCATTTGAACTAATTCTTGTAGACAGTTGTTTTTGGAGCCTTCATTTCAGTAGTTGTGTTGCCATATTGGTTTCACTGTGTCTTCATGTACCTGAATACATGCCCCTATGCTTTTGTAGTTCGGTTGTGCTATACTACTGCCTTGTTCTCGAAATTGAAATTTGCACTGCCTAGTTCACTGTCACATCCATGTATTGTCCCTCCTGTCCACTGCTTATCTTAGTGGCCTTTCACTTCGGCTGGCATTAGAGTGCACTGCAGCCACCCAGAATCGACAGTTTTGAATTGATATTTCTTTTGTGTCGTGATGCATTGATCTTTTATGCTGTATTGGCGAGGCCGTACACGCGTGCGTGTACGGCAGCCAATCGAGTTTTGATGGTTTTAAAGTGACAATTTCAATGGCTTTAAATTGATTTAGTCGATTTGATAAATTGTTTATTTATCTCTGTTGATGATTTAATTCTGCTGATTTTTGGTTAAACACTGTTAAGTGTTATATTGACCGTTATCCGGTTTCTTTGTTTAAAGAATCAGATAGACGGGAATTATTGCAACTGTCGTCTATTTAAATTATTACTGCCTATATGCACTAATAAACTGGTTTGAATTAGACTGACCTGGGTATTATTTTCTTTTGAATGTAATACTCGGGTCAGACCCGAGTATTTCAGGTTGTAGATTTCTTTCTTTGAGTTGCTGTTCGGGATTGAAGACTTTTCACATCTTCTGAAGTTGTCAGAGTCATTTTGTCATTGTATAGAATGATATGTATTCATGTATATTAGTCGATAATGTACTTGTATATATAACTTCTAGAGTCGACAGTTGTAGTTGTATCATATGTATAGTGTCAACTATGTATTAACTGACATCAGTTATATATATATGAGACTTTTGTTTTTATCTGTGTTCCGCATTTATATTATCTGTGTTATTGTTATATCTAATGTCCTAAACTATTATGAACCATCGTAGTTCGTTTTATACTGGTATTGGGAGTGTCGATGGGAGTAAATAAATAATAGATGAAAAATAAAAAGTATATACCACTCCTGTCGAGATAACCAATATTAGTGTAAGGCCAATTACGGATGGTCGCTCCTATCCAGCCTTATTCTTCATAATAATAGACAGTATTTCTTTTAATACTCTTTGTTATTATGAGCATAGAGGTGGGGCGTCACAAAAGTAAAGTATTAAAATAGCGTTTAGGCATTACCCATATCCCCCTTAACATATTTTAATAAATGTCGTAGTCTATACAGTACCGTAATTTCTCTGTAAACTAGAGGGCTATCAAAGGGCACTCTATAGTGTATGACACAAACCAAACTCGTAGTGGGCGCGATAATGCATATGACAAGGCACGCGAGGTAATGCCCAAGGTAGGGTTCTACCGTTTTGCGGATCCGAACTAGTGGTAACGCATAGCAGCTACTACCGCCCACCTCGGAACATACTCCCATAATCAAATCAAAGGATGGCCACCAAATCAATCACAAGTAACATATATGGTATCGAAGAAGCATGTCCGATCAGAGGAGTGACCTCACTTGGCCCGGCATGGCTCCTATTTTAGTCATATCAAGCTGACCCGAGGGGGTCAAGGCTGCGTTCATACCTCATACAGTAGCTTTCGCCAAACCATCCTACTTCGTTCTGGATTCTCCACCACGTGCATAGTTTTAAAGTTGTTTTCGATATTGGTAGAGAGTATGACAATATCCGATCCTGGTCTCTTTAACAACCAAACGCTTATTTCACACCGGTTGGTTATTTTACATTTCCAAAACCGATTCATAATTGATATCAAAATATCATATTCACTTCAAAATCATATCACTTTCAAAATCATATCCACTTTCGAAATCATAACCACTTTCGAAATCATATTCATTTTCAAAATCATAACCACAACACAGGTTAAACCATCATATCAAAATATTCGCATTTAAATCAATTAAATCAAAATCATAATGGTTACAACTTTAACAGTTTGAATATTGAAGGTAGTTTATATTTTGGAATAGTTATACCTTAAAAATAGTTTACATTTTAAAAATAGGTTATAGATTAAAATATTTTATATATTAGAAATAGTTTATATATTAAAATATATATATTAAAAGTTGTTTATAAATTTGAAATTATATATGTTAAAATAGCTTATATTTTAAAAATAGGTTATAGATTAAAATAGTTTATATATTAGAAATAGTATATATATAAAAATAGGTTATATATTAAAAATAGTTAATGTATTAAAATTTATTAATATATTAAAATGGTTTATATGAGAAAATAGTTTATATGTTAAAAGAGTTTGTATATTGAAAGAGTTTATATCGAAAATAGTTTCAAATTAGAATTGCTTCTTCCAATTTCACAAATCAATTCAAATCAACTTTAGTTCCAAAATTTTTGATTTAAATCAATCTCAGTTCAACGATTTCAATTCAAAAGGCTAAAGGTTTCAATTCAAATTCTCATTAAAACCATTTCAATTTATATCGATTTCAAATCCATATTTGAACTATAAATTTAAAGCACTTCAAATTCAATAGGTTTCAAAGTTTAAATATTCAAACATTTACAGTAACTCAATTTTGATAAATTTCATTTATATTTCAAAAATTCAACTTTAAGATTGCAATTTAAATTCTTTAAACAATTCATTTAAACCAATTCAATTTCAACATTTTAAAGCTTGGAGTTTGAAAATAATTCAGTTCATATAAATCTAATTTTATTTCATAATATCATTTAATTGGATTCAAAATTTAAGGATTTTAAAATCATTTAATTTAACTAATCTGGTGTCCGTATATAATTTTCTACCCTATGGTCAAGTGATACGGATATATATCATTTCAACCCGCAATCCCGAGAAAAATTCAAAATCCATAAAATCGCTTGAGTTTATCATTTCAACCCATAACGATTTTTCCCTAATCTATAAGACCATTCGGGTATGTGTCATTTCAACCCATAGTGATTTTTCCTTAATTACAAACTAAGGGAACTTGCAGTGTGATAACAACATATAAATAACATACATCCAATCATCCAAAAATATCAACAAATAAGCATCCATCACGATCATCATTGAAATCAACCAATAAATCACAACAAATAAACTAGTTATCATTATCGGGTATTTAACTGGCAATTAATTTCAATACTAACTTAAATGGCAATTAGATTCAATATAAATTCAAATTAAATTTGAATGAAAATTTAAATATACCAAACAACAATCAATAAATTTCTAATCATATCATCAATTTAATTTAACCAACATAAGATGATTTAGTATTCGTGAGTGGGTTAAATCACTCACCTTTGATTCATAGTCAATTTAAAATCAAAACAAAGCCCAAAAATTCAATTGTCTTAGAATCCAACCAAACTAGTTTCATATTGTTCGGAATTTTGATATGATTGCAACGGAGAAAACCGCATCGAAATCCGAGCTCGTATGGAAAAGTTATGGATGTTAGAACATTTAAAATTCAAAATTAAATTAATTAAAATAGAAGGGCATTTACGTAATATGGTTTACCTCTCTCAACTCAACCCTAACGCGAACGCACCAGGTCAAACTTACGACCTAGAAACAGCCGCCGCCTTCTCGAACAAAACGCCACCAACCTAATCACCTCCGACCGCATCAGAGCCTACCGCCACAACCTGCTCCTCAGGCCGCACCATTACCCTCCACGCGACGCCGCGCAACCGCCCCTAGTGGCTCCACCGCCGTACACCATCACAACCCAATTTCGGGAAATTCGCGCACCTATAGACCAAACGAACCATGTCGATGCACTCCACTCGACGCCTTCTACAAGCCTGCAACCTCTGATCGACCCATTGACGAAGATCCACCGTTGAAATCGAAACCCTATGATGGACGGTCGAGAATAAATCGATGATTTTTGGCCAAACCGTGACTCGAATCGAAAAACGAATTGCAGCAGTAGATTACGCTCGTCGAGAGCTTTCCAATGATATATAATTTGCTATGGTTTGAGGAGTTTGAATTTCGAAATTAGATTTGAAATTGTATTTGGGAATTAAGGTTTTCGTATTCTGACGTTTGAGAAGGAGGAACATATAGAAAATAATAGTACATACAGAAATAAGTAAAGGTGGCTAGGGTTTCAGAAAAGAAATCTATTTATATGGACAAAGATAGATAAGAATGAATGGACAGATCGAATTGGGTCAAAACGATAACGACGACCCGAAATGCCCGTTTCGTTTCCGAAATGAAAATGGGTCATCCAATATATCGAAATATAGGTTTTTGATAATTTTAAACTCAATGGAACTAGTTTCAAGCCCCAATTCCATTGTATACAGAAGTTAGCTTTCAAAATCGAATTATATTCATTTAGATTATATTCATTGATTTCTACGCGTTTCGAACCCGCATGATCAAACGATAAGTCCGATCGCTACGAAACTTGAAATTCTACAATAATTCACTGTTACAGATCCGATGAAACTGGTTTCGTCAAAATCTGAGATAGTGGCCAAAATGACTATTTTTGCATTAATTAAATAAATTATTATTAAATTGGTTTAATCACTTTTCAAATTCAAATTTAAAAGTTAACAACTTTATCATTTCTTGATTACATAGAAATTAATTACCTATTAAAATAAAATTTCCATGTTGAATCTAATATTTAAATATTACATAAATTTCAGAGTTTAATTGCAATTGTAATAAAATTCCAGTTAATTATAAATTTAAATTCCAATGAATTCTTTTATTTTGATTTACACTCTTTTTATTCAATCATCCAATACCATATGAATTCATTGGACACTGGTTTACATTTTAATACATTCTTATTCTACAGTTATCATCTTTTACAATTTTAATTATAATATTTCAATTGCATTAATTCCATTTATTACCAAATTAAATTCCATATTTATAATTATAACCATATTAACTTTACAATAATTTCAATTGATTGAGGTGACATTAAAATAGTTGTCAATAACATTCAAACAACATTATTAAATCATATTCTAATTATTTTCTCATTATTAAATAATAAATTTCCAAAATCTTATTAAATTTAATATTTTTAATTATTAGAAAAAATACGAGTGTTACACTTTCCCCCACTCAAAACTTTTCGTCCTAAAAAAGGAATAATAAGGAATTAAGAAACTAATATATAATTTATTCAAATTATCAATTTATAAACAATTAATTTACATAATTTAGTTTAATAAGAATCTGAAAATAACTCAACTTTCACAAAATTTTGTAAGTCTTAAATTCACGAAAAATATCGGTAGAATCTCCTTTGTACGAATGGTCTGAAAAATAATAATATCAATAATTACAATATATATATATATATATATATACACCATATTTCAAAAATAAAACATCCAAAACCATGGGAAAAACAATAAAATATCACCATAAAACCATAATCTGAAAATGTACCTATCTATCGGGCAAACAACTTTATTTTATGAAACCAAAAGCAGTAGCTATTGCTTCCATAAACCTGTATTTCACTTATATAATCCAAATAGTGAGGGTTATGTACAAGAGAAATATTTAGTTGTTTCAATTAGTAACAAAAGCAAATCAACACAAAACATATACAAACAAACAGCACGACCATCATATGCAACCAAAGAATCCATCACACATCCATAACAACCAAAACTGATGGTTTGTTCAGTTCAGAAATTTCTCATCATTCAAGGGTAATAAATAAACTACTAAGTGTACCTTACGCTTAACAACCTTAGATAATTACTTAATAGATTATTCATATAACTTTAAACAATTAGAAGTATCCTTTCCCAAACATCCATAAGCCAAAACAACCAAGAATTTCAAATATTATTTAAGTTTTTTCTTACTAATTTCCTTTCACATCATTATTTACTTTTATTTATTTTCATTCATTCATACAATGTCTTTTCTTTTCTTTTCTCATTCATTTACTTACATAAATTATTTCACATTCAATATCTGAAGTCATCAATAAATCAATTTTTGAAATACTATATAAGTTTCCTTGTAATTAAATTCACATTCATTTACTTATATAACTTGATTTTCATTTAATATGAATATTCATGAATAAAACATTTCGTACTTAAGTGTTTCTACCTTTTAATTCACATTTATCCTTTCTTTTATAGTGTCAATTAATAATAAACTTATTTATGAATCATTTCAGTCATTTCTTAAGTTTATAAACATTTTCTTAGATTATATTCACTTTTTACTATTCAATCTAATTATTAGCATTTCAAAACATTAACTTATGCTTATAACATTTCTTGTACATCAAATTTCTTATTTATAGAAATAATTCCATTTGAACACTTTCATTAACTTAGTTTTTACTTGTATAATATTCTATTACATATTCCTATTTAACATTACAACTTTTTAAACATTTGGCAAGTTATATATATGTTTTAGAATGTAATTGAATGCTATACAAATTCCTCTTATTCATTTTAGTTAGCAAAGTATTAAATAATTTACATCGTCTAATTTCATTACGCTTTAATTTACAAGTGAAAAATCCCTAATTTCTTTACATTTCACTAATCACTTAACTTTTAATTTCTTATTTTTCATTTTAGAAATTTGCAACTATTAAAATAGTCAGGATTCCATTCTATTACAATAACTGAAAATCATTGATTAACAGGAACTTAAGAACTAAATACCGGGTTCATATCAAATCATTTTGAAATTATATATATATATATATATATTCATATCCTTTATATATCAAATCATATTTAGAAATTTAAAATTAAGATTTGTTTATCAAAACAAATGTGTAGTAAAGCTACTACGGTGATCTTCACACTTTGAAACTCGAAAATGAATGTAGATGATTCGGCCGTCATCACCGAAATTATTTTCCAGCGACAGAAGAAGGGAGTACAAAACTTATTTCCTTTTCAGATTCTTTTAAAACATTTCTTTCAAATTGCATTGAAAATATTTATATTCAAAAATAATTCCAAATTATAATAATATTATATTCCAAAATCTTTGAAAACCAATTTTCAAAATCCCGGAACTTAAGTTCTCAAATTTCAAATTTATATTTACTTTATTTGTAAATTCTATTTTTCAACCAATATTTATAAAATTCACTTCCTAATTAACAAATATATCACAGACAACTATATCCATTTATAAAATTTATTCTTTTATATACAAAATATAATACCAGGTAAAATTATTTCATTTATCTATATTTCAAAAACAATATTGTGTCGGTCTGCCCTATTAAGTGTTTAGAAATCCCTACCGATGCCATAACGTCCTATGTACTGACCAGAATTTATAAATACTAAATAGAACAAATTAACACAATATAAATCATTTTATAACGCTAACAAGTACGCTCTCTCATATATATACACTCAGACAAACTCATTCTAGGGTATTACTACCCTATCTCTAATGAGTCAGACCCCACAAAGCTAAGGTTTTTGCTAAACCGAAGCTCTGATACCAAATGTAACGACCCACCTATTTAAACGGTTTAAATCGATAATAAACCACACATGTCAACTCAAACCATTCAAAAGGGAGGATTTTTATTGGGGTAAATAAGAAAATAAGAGAAAAGAAAGGAAAAAACAAAACACATAATCTCACAGTGGAATGACAAAATATAATAATCAAATAAACAGTTCATGAAGCTGTTTTACAAATAACATTTGATTATCCTTTTACAATACAGATCAGAGTTATACATACAGCAGGAATAAATAAATAATGCAGCGGAACAACATGATGTAGTGGAATAAATATAATAAATAATATACAAATCTCCGTCTTCGTCCTCCAAAAATAGGGTCTTCAATGCTGAAATGCTCAGGCTGACCCGAGCATAATGGAAAGACAAAACACTCGAGTTGGAACTAAAAGATCTTATGTAAGTTAAATCAAAATAAGTAAATAAGACTGTAATGGCTTCAGAGATGTTTACGGGATTTACATCTCCTATCCAGTGTCTAACGTGCGTGCAATAACTTAAGAGATGTTCGGGATTCCATCTCCTAAGGATCCATTAAACTATCTACATATGTAATACAATACGCTATTATAATATGTCTACAGTAAAGTAAATTATTAAAATAGCGTTAAGGCGCTACCCATATCCCTCTCAACACATTTTTATAAATGCCGTATTCTATACAGTACCGTAATTCCTCCGTAAACTGGAGGGCTGTCAGAGAGCACTCCATAGTGTACGACACAAACCAAACTCGTAGTGGGCGCGATAAGGCATATGACAAGGCATGTGAGGCAATGCCCAGGGAAGGATACTACCGTTTTTCGGATCTGGACCGGTGGTAACGCATAGCAGCTACTACCGCCTACCTCGGAACATACTCCCATAATCAAATTAAAGGGTGGCCACTAAATCAATCACAAGTAACAGATATGGTATCGAAGAAGCATGTTCGATCGGAGGAGCGACCTCACTTGGCCCGGCGTGGCTCCTGTTTTAGTCATATCAAGCTGACTCGATGGGGTCAGAGCTGCGTTCATACCTCATACAATAACGTTCACCAAACCATCATACTTCGTTCTGGATTCTCTACCACGTGCATAGTTGTTAAAGTGGTTTTCGGTTTCGTAGAGAGTATGACAATATCTGATCACGGTCTCTTTAACAACCAAACGCTTATTTCACACCGGTTGGTTCTTTTACATTTCCAAAATCGATTCATAATTGATATCAAAATATCATATTCACTTCAAAATCATATCACTTTCGAAATCATATTCACTTTCGAAATCATAACCACTTTCGAAATCATATTCATTTTCAAAATCATAACCACAACACAGGTTAAACCATCATATCAAAATATTCACATTTAAATCAATTAAATCTTAATCATAACGGTTCCAACTTTAAACCATTTGAATATTAAAGGTAGTTATATTTTGGAATAGTTATACCTTAAAAATAGTTTATATTTTAAAAATAGGTTAAAGATTAAAATAGTTTATATATTAATATATATATATATATTAAAAGTTGTTTATAAATTTAAAATAATATATGCTAAAATAGTTTATATTTTAAAAATAGGTTATAGATTAAAATAGTTTATATATTAGAAATAGTATATCTATAAAAATAAGTTATTTATTAAAAATAGTTAATGTATTAAAATTTATTAATATATTAAAATGGCTTATATGAGAAAATAGTTTATATGTTAAAAGAGTTTGTATATTAAAAGAGTTTATATTGAAAATAGTTTCAAATTAGAATGGCTTCTTCAAATTTCACAAATCAATTCAAATTAACTTTAGTTCCAAAAATTTCGATTTAAATCAATCTCAGTTCAACGATTTCAATTCAAAAGGCTAAAGGTTTCAATTCAAATTCTCATTAAAACCATTTCAATTTATATCGATTTTAAATCCATATTACAAACTACAAATTTAAACCACTTCAAATTAAATAGGTTTCAAAGTTTAAATACTCAAACATTTACAATAACTCAATTTTGATAAATTTCATTTATATTTCAAAAATTCAACTTTAAGATTACAATTTAAATTCTTTAAACAATTCATTTAAACCAATTCAATTTCAACATTTTAAAGCTTGGATTTTGAAAATAATTCAGTTCATATAAATCTAATTTTATTTCATAATATCATTTAACTGGATTCAAAATTTAAGGATTTTAAAATCATTTAATTTAACCAATCCGACGTTCGTATATAATTTTCTACCCTATGGTCAAGTGATATGGATATATATCATTTCAACCCGCTATCCCGAGAAAAATTCAAAATTCATAAAATCGCTCGAGTTTATCATTTCAACCCATAACGATTTTTCCCTAATCTATAAGACCATTCGGGTGTGCATCATTTCAACCCATAGTGATTTTTCCCTAACAGCAAACTAAGGGATCTTGCAGTGTGATAACAACATATAAATAACATACATCCAATCATCCAAAAATATCAACAAATAAGCATCCATCACGATCATCATTCAAATCAACCAATAAATCATAACAAATAAACTGGTTATCATTATCAGGTATTTAACTGGCAATTAATTTCAATATTAATTTAAATGGCAATTTAATTCAATATAAATTCAAATTAAATTTGAATGACAATTTAAATATACCAAACAACAATCAATAAATTTCTAATCACATCATAAATTTAACTTAACCAACATAAGATGATTTAGTATTCGGGAGTGGGTTAAATCACTCACCTTTGATTCATCGTCGATTTAAAATCCAAACAAAGACCAAAAATCCAACACTCTCATAATCCAACCAAATCAGTTCCATATTGTTCGGAATTTCGATATAATCGCAATGGAGAAAATCGCGTCCAAATCCGAGCTCGTATGGAAAAGTTATGGATGTTAGAACATTCAAAATTTAAAATTAAATTAATTAAAATAGAAGGGCATTTACGTAATATGGTTTACCTCTATCAACTCAACTTAATGCGAACACACCAGGTCGAACTCATGCCCTAGAAACAGCCGCCACCTTCTCAAACAAAACGCCGCCAACCTGCTCACCTCCGACCACATCAGAGCCTGCCACCACAACCTGCTCCTCAGGCCGCGCAATTACCCTCCACGCGACGCCGCGCGACCGCCCTTAGTGGCTCCGCCGCCGTACACCATGACAACCCAATTCTGGCAAATTCGCGCACCTATAGACCAAACGAACCATGCCGATGCACTCCACTCGACGCCATCTACAAGCATGTAACCTCCGATCGACCCATTGACGAAGATCCACCGTTGAAATCGAAACCCTAGGATGGACGACCAAGAATAAATCGATGATTTCTGAACAAACCATGACTCAAATCGAGAAACAAATTGCAGTAGTAGATTACGCTCGTCGATAGCTTTCCAATGATATATAATTTGCTACGGTTTGATGTGTTTGAATTTCGAAATTAGATTTGAAATTGAAATTGGGAATTAGGGTTTTCGTATTCTGACGTTTGAGAAGGAGGAACAGATAGAAACTAATAGTACGTACAGAAATAAGAAAAGGCTGCTGGGGTTTCAGAAAAGAAATCTATTTATATGGACAAAGATAGATAAGAATGAATGGGCAAATCGAATTGGGTCGAAACGATAACCACGACCCGAAAATCCCATTTCGTTTCCGAAACGAAAATGGGTCATCCAATATATCGAAATATAGGTTTTCGATAATTTTAAACTCAATAGAACTAGTTTCAAGCCCCAATTCCATTGTATACAGAAGTTAACTTTCAAAATCGAATTATATTCATTGATTTCTACGCATTTCGAACCCGCACGATCAAACGATAAGTCCGATCGCTACGAAAATTGAAATTCTACAATAATTCACTGTTACGGATCCAATGAAACTGGTTTCGTAGAAATCCGAGACTGTGGCCAAATGGCTATTTTCGCGTTAATTAAATAAATTATTATTAAACTAGTTTAATCACTTTTCCAATTTATATTTAAAAGTTAACAACTTTATCATTTCTTGATTATATAGAAATTAATAACCTATTAAAATAAAATTTCCATGTTGAATGTATTATTTAAATATTACATAAATTTCAGAGTTCAATTGCAATTGTAATAAAATTCCAGTTAATTATAAATTTAAATTCCAATGAATTCTTTTATTTTGATTTACACTCTTTTTATTCAATCATCCAATACTATATGAATTCATTGGACACTAGTTTACATTTTATTACATTCTTATTCTACAGCTATCATCTTTTACCATTTTAATTATAATATTTCAATTGCATTAATTCCACTCATTATCAAATTAAATTCCATATTTATAATTATAACCAAATTAACTTTACAATAATTTCAATTAATTGAGGTGACATAAAAATAGTTGTCAATAACATTCAAACAACATTATTAAATCATATTCTAATTATTTTCTCATTAATAAATCATAAATTTTATTTCTTACAATATTAAATTTCCAAAATCTTATTTAATTTAATATTTTTAATTATCGAAAAAATATGGGTCGTTACAATTACCTTAAAAATGTATTCAAAATCTCACATGCTTCCTTACTAGTTTGTGCATTAGCTATCTTCTTGAACATAGCGTTATCCAAAACTTGGTAAATGAGCGTAAGAGCCTTCCGATCTTTCTTCTTCAAATTCTTCAAAATAAAGTAGAAATCGATGGGTCCTTCATACCCATTTTCTACAATATCTCACGCATCTTGCAATCCAAGCAGCTGTGTGGGAAATTCTAACTCGAGACCACTCAAATCAAAACCCCAAAGCACGGTGGAAAAAAGAGATTGTGGTAAAAGTGAAAAAACAACCAATCAATATCTCAATCCAATCCAAAACCAATCACAATCTCCAAACAAGCAGTGGATCCACTTTGAGAGAGAGCCTTTATTAATACTAATGAGAAAAGTACAGGAGATTGATTACAATGATCAAAATTCTAATAGAATTGATTTGTGGAGAAGAGAATTGAAGAAAATTAGGTTTAGATAAACCCTAATTAATGGTGGCTAAAGCCCTTGATTAAACCCTTAATCTCCTTTCAGTTCTTCCATCTCTGAATTCTGAAAATAGCTTATATAGGAGAGTAGAAAACCTAGGCAAAGTTCCAGAATTTCCCCTTCGAATATCATAAATCTTCAAACCAAAACCCTGGCTGAAAAATAGGCTGAAAAACGTCACGGACGTCTGTCATGTACCCTGGGAAAACATTCCCCAACACCAAAGACGTCTGTCAGAAACTGACTGACTTCTGTCCACATTCTCGGGTTCCAAACCTAGTAGTCATAGATGTCTGTCACTTTATGACAGACGTCTATCGCCTGATGCTGGTCACAACACTCACTTACTTCACCATATCTTCCTCCTTTGAGCTCCGATTTGCGAACTGTTTTCACCATTATAAAGCTACTTTCGACCTCTTCAATTCTCCATATAGTGTTGCCAAAATTCAACACTCCACCTCAACACTATTTCCATCTCCAACTCCAATGATACCATACCATCATCAACAACCGATAGCACCAACCATCACCACTTCTACCTTCAACCAAACGTGAATGCTTTCCCAATGAGCTCCGGCAAAGCCACTGTCCATTGCACTCCATCAACGAGCTCAGGCAAAGCTCCTGCCCGCTAATGAAGTGTTGAAAACACCCAAATCCTAAACCGTCTCACCAAAGACTGAAGTGCTAAGGAGTGTAAACTAGCATTCACCAAGAAGATAGAATCACAATCTCTCACTAATACTCTTCCTCATCCATAACCAAGCTTCTCCCTCAACCGTGCCACCTCGTGGCACCTAGCACTTCAACAAGCGAATCAAGTTCAAGCAATGCTCGAACTTCCCAACCGGTAATTCCTTAGCGAACATATCCACTTCGTTATCCTTTGTGTGCACTTTTCAAAGATATACTTGCTTATCTTCATCCATGGCTACAAAAAATGACTTCTCATTTCAATACTCTTATTCCGTGAGCTAAACGCCAAATTCTCCACCAAGTGAATAGCACTTTGGCTATCACATCAAACATCGACACTATCATGCTCGTATCTCAAGTCATACACAATCGCCTTAAATAAAGTGCCTCCATTGCCTCCTCCACCGCGGCTATAAACTCTGCGTCCGTAGTGGATAAAACAACCACGGTCTGCAATCTCGATCTCCAACTTATGGTCGTACCACCAAGTGTGAAGACATCTCCGAAAGTAGATTTTCTTCGATCCCTATCACCGGCGTAGTCCGAATCACAATAACCAACCAACTTGCAATCCATCCCCTTACTACCGCAAAAAACAAGACCATGAGATAATGTACTTCTAGGGTATCTCAATATAAGCTTCACAGCTTCCCAATGTGATTTCTCTGGATTAGCCATATACCGACTAACCATCCCGACGGTTAGGGGTGGGCATTTAACCGACCTAACTAACTCAACCGACTTAACCGAACCGCATTAACCGATAGATTCGGTTAACTGACCGATGTTAACCGACAAAAGTCGGTTCGGTTAACGGTTAACCATATGACATATATCGGTTAACCATTAACCGAAAATAAGTTTGCCTACTTAAATTAACCGCTCCACTATGACTCTACCCGGCCCATTCCAATATCGCATAACAACAGTAAAACTACATAACCTTGGATTTTTATTGTGCCCTGTCCGCCGCTTTCAATTCATTGATTCATCACCTATCTATCTCATTCCCAAAATTCTCAAATCTACATATTTCTCATTCCCCAATCGTTCTTAGAAAAACCCATATCAATACAGAGCCTCCTTACCTGTCGATTACCCAGCCGTTGATCAACACAAATTCAGATATGGTGAATGCTAGCAGGAAAAAGGAAAAACGTGAGTTTGTATTAATCATTTGATTATGTTTATTTTTAGTTTTTATATGTTTTATTTAATTTTTATGGACTGTATAATTCGTTATACTCCCAATAAACTGAAAATATGACCAAAATTATATTTATATATATTTCCATAGTTGATATTAAGTTTAAACCATGTAATTGATATATATTTCTATACTTGATACTAAGTTTAATTAAACTGTGTAATTGTTATTTACATTTAATGAAACGGTTCGGATTGTATTTAAAATGTTAATTGTTATCAATTTTGAAGTTAGCTTGCTGCTGAACAATCGAGATGATAAACTAACTATTAAACTGCATAAGATGAACAGAATAATGATTATACAAACTAATTATAACAGCGAGTGATATTGGAAATGAAAGACAAAATTGTTATGTGAACTAACTATAACAGCAACCGATACAGTTTAATAGTTAGTTGTATAATCATTTGTTGTATCAGAATAATGTTAAATGTTAATCCATTTTTGATATAACTTGCTGGTTGATGATATACAGAATAATGATGTTAACTTGCAGTTGTTGTTAATACTTTTTTGTTGATATAATTGTTGTAATAGCAACATAACAGAATAATTGATGTTGCTTATAACTGATATTGATTATAAATGATATTAATAATAAGCAACTGTGTAACTGATGATACTAAGTTAACTTGTTGTTAATATTGATTATAAGCAACCGATATTGCTTATAATCGAGATGTGAACTAATTATTAAACTGTTATGTTTTATCAGAATAATGCTAAATGTTAATCTTTTTTTGATATAACTTACTGGATGATATACAGAATAATGAATTTATTTCATATACAGTAAGGTTTGCAATCTTTAGTTTATTTTAAGTTTTCTAATCTCGATATCATTTCATGATATCCTTAATTTAAAACAAAATTTTCATTTCGTCGCTAATTTCTAACAACTTTGTTTCATGTTTATCCAAGTAACTTCAAAAAAATGATTTATATTCTTTTTATGGGTTATTTGGTTACTTAGTATTGCAATTCAATGCAAATAAATGCCTATATAGTTTCTACTACATTTCATATGCAAATAAATGATCTATTGTTTTGTGCTGCTACCCATCTTATTTGACCTTTTAATTGGTATTTTTGGATCAACAAGTGCTTTATTTTATTTCATTTTTGTTCCTCCTCTGCCTTTTGACTTAGTTAGGCCATAAAAATAGTGATACCACTGCTGGAATTACCAAGATTGTAGTATTTGCTAATTTAATTTTATTCATAATGCATTCAAACATGTATCGGTATTTTTTAAAATAGTTGATTTACTATTAATCCTAAAGCCTTTAACTTTAGTTGGCTTTCTCGCTTGACATTCAGTCTGAGTAATTTTGATGATTTCAAACTATTATTTTTTCCTATATGGCATATAAAGTGTATTTCTAATAATGCTTACAGTCTTTTAAATATTGTATAACAAGAGTTAATGTAAAATTAAAACACACTAATAAGATTAATTATAATGCTAATTAATTACTGCAATTAATGGTAAGAAGTGAAAGTAAAGTATTTATTATAGGAAAAGATGGTAAGCTCCACATATATTGCACTGATGGAGATTCAGTTAAAGTACTCATAAACAAACACCGACATCATATCATACTCTTGTATTTTATTCTTCAAAATTCAACAATTTTAGTTTCTGCATATCATAATTGAGAAGCAGTAGTGCAGGCATGTGCTTCTTGAACAATGTAGTTGTTGTGGAGTTATTAAATTCCAAAATATGTGTTTTAATTAGTTTGATGCGTTCCTTTTATCCTAACATGACATTGATTTCTTTTAGATATTACTGGCACCAATCACTTTCTACCACATGCACCTATATTTAAGACTTTCTATTCGTTATCATGACAGTTTAATTTTCCTTCTGTATTTGACAATGTATATGCTTTTAATGTTGTCTGTTACTTTAATGTTAAAATTCTCTGATATATCTAATTTGAAACTAAAATTAATTTTTACTTACCTTATTTGAAATTGAAATAAATTTAACATCTATAGTTTCTACCCAATATTTTACCTTCATAGCTATCTGAAACTCAGCTTCAGACAGACAACAGAATAAATACATATAATATTGTTTTTTCCGTTTTATATAGTTTGCTCTTATTTCATTCAAGAAGTGTCTAATTTAACTACTAACTTATTCTATTCAAAAACACAATTTGTGTAAGGAACATGACATCAAAGTATGTATATTTATGACATACATGCATTCAATATGGTTATGAATTTTACGATTTAACCAAAAATACAGGTAAGTGGATGTATGACTAAGGTGTATGATTATACACAATATACCTCTGCATAACCTGTTGCGTCTTAATGTTTTTTATACCACCATAACTCAGCTGCTGGAAGTAACATAATGGTGATATAAGTATATATTTAAATCTATGCTTGTTTTAGTAGTTTCATTTTACTGTATACTAATTAATATATACATAACTTGTATAGTAGTTATATATATATAATATAATGTAAGCTAATAAATATATATAACTTGTATAATAGTTATATATACTGTAAACTAATAAATAATAGTTATATAATAGTTTCATTTTACTATAAATTTATGCTTAAGTATATCTATATCATTTTACAGTGAATATATGAATTACTGTCATATATAATAGTTTCTCCCATCTACATTTTGAAAGGTTCTAGACGGACTGGGTACTTCGAACACTTTGTTGACGGGAGGTGGCCTTGCCAGAGTTCGTTGACATAGTGTAATGGGTGATGGCATTGCCGAAGCTCATTGGGTAAGTAACCATTGCTTGGACCATGAAGGTGTAGATGAAGTTGGAAGGCTTGCTTGGAATTCGGTATCAAGGTGGAGATTGTTGAATATGATACCTGAATTCAAGAGACGAAACCCTAGCTCCAAAATTTTGCCAAATGGAGGAAGAAGAAGGCATGGAGCTTAAAACCTAGCTGGAGAAATAGCGACATGAAAATGAGAAAAGGAAGCTTCGTTCGGAAATTTGGAGCGGAGAGAAAAGAAAGCTTCGTTCGACAATTTTGAGCGGTGAGAAAAGGAAGCTTCTGTAACGACCTAGAATTTCAGTCATTTGAAATTCGTATATTTAATTTATTTTAAATATTCACAAGCAAATTTTATAAGCTGAATAAGCTATATTTCGAATATAGAGATTTAATTGGATAATTAAATTGTTAATTTAATATTTGAAATTGTAGAAATAGTTGGAAATTGAATTTAATGTGAATGAAAATGATTTATAAAGTTGAATTAAATCTTATTTGAATTAGAATGATGATAGTAAACTTTTAAAATTGAATTAAAAGTTAATTTGTAGAAATTAAATATTTTAATATTTAATTGACGAGTAAAAATAGCCATTTTTCAAACAGTCTCGAATTTCGACGAAACTAATTTCATTGGATCTGTAATGTTATATTATTGTAAGATTTCAAATTTTGAGTCAATCGGGTTTACGGTTTGTCCGGGGCAAGCTAAAACGCGTAGAAATCTGTTTAAGTGAATTTTAAATTTAAATAGTCGATTCGAAAACCTATCTTTCAAATACGATCGAATTGTCTCCCGATATATATTCCATTGCATTCGAAATAGGGGTAAAACATTATAAACACCAGACGGCACGCTTCATTTGGAGTTCGAAAAATTTCCGGATGAATAGTGTCATCGAATTTTCTATAAAAGGACGTTGTTTTTTCCATTTGCAAACAAAACTAGCTAGGGTTTCACAGCCGCCACATATAATTTCAATGGCCGAAAACACATCCTCTTCTTCCTTGATTTCTGGCCGATCCATTGATAATTAACTAAAACTTCCAACTAACAAATTGTAGTGATCGACGACTACTAGTTATCCAACGGTTGTGATCTAAATTGGAGCATCGAGGTGGTCGCTAGGGGGCCGCGTTCGCCTACCGGTCGGGCTCGATTTCCTAGGCTAATAGATGGCCGAGCTTCGTGGGGTTCTAGGTGGAGATGAGTGGTGTTGCGGGCTTCAACGTGAAGGTGGTCGATCGTCGTCTCGATCGAAGAATTGGGCGTATAATTGGATTTAAAAACAGTGGCCATATGGGTTTTATTCACGTTCGAAACCGGGTGAGGAAGAAGATGCAATGGTCGGCTATAATCTGGAGTTGAAAATGAACGGCCAGATTTTGATGTAGGGTTTGAAAAATAAAATAAAATTGAAATTATTATATTATAAATTCGTACAATTTTAAAACGTTGTAACTTCTTCATACGAGGTCCGTTTCGCACGAGACGAATTGCGTTGGGTCCGTATTGACGAGCACTACGTGATGGATTTGTTTTGGAATTGATTAGAGCTAGTGTGAATTTTGGGTAAAATTAAATGCGCGTTTAATTTTATTCGGAACGAAACACTGCAACTGCTATTGGACGCAATGTGAGTACAACTCACTCTTTCTGACTCACTGATATTTTTATACAAGTGAGGATAAATATTATTTATGATGATTGATGATTGTTTAGATGAAATATGATATATTGATTGGTATTTGGATATATTCCTGCCTAGTGGAGCAGATGACCCTATACGTTCCCGTGTATGAGCGGATGACCCTTTTGTACGCACGTTTGCCTCGAAGCGGACATTGTACACATATTCTAATATGTATATTTGTTGCAGGTGACAGGTTGGAGGGATCCAACTGGATTCCTCACTCATATTGGTTTATTTACAAATATTGTGATATATGCTGTATTCATGTGATATATGATGATTTGGATGTTGTGATTGATGTATTTAGTGCTGTTGCAGCATTGGGCCTATATTTTGGAATTTAAAAATGATTAAGTGATGATTTCGAATTTAAAAGGATTTTAAAGTGATTTTGGAAATATACGTTTTATTGAATTTTGAATGGTTAAGGAAATTTATTTATTTTAAAAAAATAAAAATTATAATTTTTATGTTATAAAAATTATGATATTTGTGAAATATAATTGAAATATGATTTTTGAAAGGTGAAGTTGATTATTTTATAAAATAGTTTAAATTGAGGTTTTTGGAGTTATTATAAATGGTTATATATATAAGATTTGTAAAATTGAATTTTTATAAATCAAAATGATGGAATTGTAAAGGATTTTTGTAAATGTTAAAGTAAAGTTATAAATGGATTTTATAAGTGAATAAGATTTATAAATTTGTGAAGTTATAAATGAATGAATTTGGAAATAAATGATTTATAAGTAATTAACTTATAATTTGGGTTTTGGCATATAAATAAGAGATAAATGGAATCGGTTAATAAAGGGTTTTATAAGTTGAAGTTTTTATAAAATAGAAATATGGAATTTATAAACATTGTTTTATAAATCTGCAATCAATTGAATTCGATAAGTTAAATATAGAGTTTATTAAAGGAATTTCATCCACGATTTTGGACAGTGGATAATCCTTTAATTTAAATGTGCAATAGTAATGAATTTCGTAAAAGGATTATATTCACAATTGTGGACAGTGGATTATCCTTTAATAAATGTGTAGAAATAGTAATGATTTGGATAAGAGAGTTATATTCACGATTTTGGACAGTGAATAATCTTTTGAATTAAATAAATGTTTTGGAAAGTGATATTTTAAATGAAGTTAAATGGTTTTAAGGATGTTTTAAAATGTGTTAAGGATTGAAACCATAGATTTCAACATTCATTGTTGAAATAGACGTTTTTGAGAAATGAGGAAATGATGGACTATAACACTGTTGTTATAGTAAATGATTTTTGAAAGGAAATATTTTGTATAGTATTTGGGATTTATATATCTATCTTATTTTCGAATTCCTATACTATTGATTTTGGGTTGTCGTAACGATGTTTTACGCAACATTCGTTTTGACCCAAACAAATGTGTTTAAAAAGGATGTTTTCCTTAAACATTAAAATATATACTTAATCGTTATTTAAGTATATGGAATATTTTGAAGTGTTGAAAATGAATTGATTTGTGAATTACTTATTATTAAATAAGTATTTGGAAATGTTTTCCAATGTTGAAATGTTTTGAGATTATATCTTTTTAAAGATAATTTGAAGTAAATATTTGGCAAGTGGTTTAATTAATAAAAGATTAATTAAAGGGCCTAGTGATTGTATATGGTGCTAAATATTTGTTTGTTTGCTTTGATAGTTAAATAACCGACTATCAAATTTGGCCATTTTAGTTCCTCGACTTGATGTGGGAACTATTTAGTCGTACACTTAGTACGTAGCATTCAGTGTAGGCTTGATTATCGTTTGTGTTGAGGATGATGATTCGTATAGTGCGGAGTATTACTCCAATCTATCGAGCTTCCTTCTTGGCCCGAAGGATAGCAAGTTGAAAGTTGGAAACATGATAAGTCTATGAGACTTATTTTCTGTGTGAGGTTGAGAAACGCTTTTGCGTTGTTGGTGCGAAGAGACCGGGATCAGATTTATCTGAAAACCACTTCGGACCAACGTATATGCGATGATTGTGCAAGTTGCTTATGATGATATTGATATTCCGGATTTTCATAGTGGAGGACTGCTTGTTGATCGTTTGGGGTTAAAATCCCAATATACATCCAGTAGAAGTAGTCTCTTCATTATGAAATATCCAATGCGAGGACTATTCGCTACTAATCCTAGGGATTTCCCGACAGGATGTGGTAGGAAAGTACCTTTGGTTTGTCCTGTTCCTAGACAACTTGTATGGATGTTTGTCTGACATTGGGTTTCTTCAGATTACGTACATTGGTTTTTACAAACGTACATCAATGGTGGCGGAGAAGGCAACTTCTCTTAGCTTAACACCCTCCTTGAACGTATGAGCTTAAGAGTTGTATTTTTGTGGAAGGCAATTAGTAGTCAACGGAAATGGTTGTGTGGCATTCAAAGTGATGTGATTGTGATTTGTGAAAGGTAATCGTTACCTCTCAGGCCTCATCAACCGGAAATGACCAAAACAGGGTTAGATGCAGCAGGGCTAAGTGGGTCGCTCCCATCAGGGTATGATCATCCTCTTCTAGATATATCTTTACATGCTATGACGTCGTGTATCTGATTATTGTGGTTTGTATGCTAGAGGGCCCTCGGTAAAGGTCGCTAACGATCGAAGGATGACATATTCGGTACCATCTAGTTATAGAGGTGGGCCGGTCTTGTGTTGGTAGAGAAACTTTGTGATGGTTTCTCGGGACATCCATCTAGAGGTGTACCCCTTCAGAAGGTAGTCCCTTCACCTGGTCATTTGTATGGAAATCCAAACTCCACTACGTACCTGTAATTTTGATTGTATTACCCAATTTGGCTATATGCTGGAATTTAATCAATGTAACAATTTCGGCTATGATTAATATTATTTGTATACTAGACACTAGTATAATATCACATGATTTGATATGAGATGTTTTAGTTATCGTAAGGTAAAAACATGTCCGTGTTTATGTGTGGACTTGTCTTACGAGATACTTTTGTTTTGATAAAGGAAAAGTTGGTAATTTAATAAATTCAGTTGAGTGTGTTTCTCACGCTGGTTTACCAGACTGATCCGGGCGTTCTTCCCTTTCAATGCTCGGGTCAACCCGAGTATATTTACAGGTTTAGATTGGTGCTTTTGGAGCTTCAGCAGGCGAGCTGGAGATCTTCATTTTCGTATACACGTATCTGTTTTGCTTGATTATCCGCTGTGCTTAGTTGTTGTATATTGTCGGCAATTGTGAGGACATGTTATTATAACTGTCTATGCTGATAACTATTGATTGATTGTTGTACTCTAATTGATGTGTGTATATACAGTTTCTGTTTTGTAAAGATCATTGATATGATATTATATGTTTTCCGCTGCGATGTGAGATTCTGTATTGTTCTGTTTTGTTCTATCTTCTCTCTTTCTTATCTTCTCTTCTTTCTCTTGACTTTCTGTCAGTCTGTGCTTTTTGGGTCGGACATGTGTGGATTATTGTCGATTCAAAGGGTACGGATTTGCGGGTCGTTACAGCTTCGTTCGGTAGCTAGGGTTTTTATTCGGTAAAGTGGAAGTGCCGAACGAATTCTTTCGTCCGGTGATTATGGAGTGGCAATTGGGCATGCCGAATGAAATATTTCATTCGGTATTTGAGCATGCCGCTCCAATAGGGGAAATGCCGGCCCAAACTTTTTTCTCGGCATTTTGCCGAACGAAACCAGATGCATGCCGAACCAAACTGCAGGGCTGCTATATATATAGCAGCTACCCCTCCTCATCTCTTCACTCTATAAATAGAGGAGCTTCTGGACAACAATGGCAGTCGAAATTGAGAGCTAATTTCATTCAATTTCAGAGCTATCCTAGAGAGCTGAAACTCTGCAGAATTTTGACTGTATTGTTAATTCTTCTTATGTATAGCCTCCAAAAGTAAATCAATCTTGTAACTCTAATATTTCAGTGACAAATAAAATCTCCTCTCCCCAAGTGGACGTACACTGCCTCGTGGTAGTGGAACCACTACAAATACCGGTGTTATTTATTTTTTCTACAATGCATTGATCCGTGACTGTTTGTTCTGGTGTTTATCTCTGTTTGTTCCGTCTCACTACAATCATGATCCAGTTAGTTGTTTTCCACTATGTTGGTTTTTTATTCCCTTAGACTGATCATCTAAAGGGATTTTCCCTAACAGTCTGGTATCAGAGCTGCAAGGTTGATTGAGGAGTGTTAGACGCTATGGAAGGAGATGAAGCAACTCAAGTTGTTACAAGATCCTATACTAGAGGGATGTATATCGCATCAGGATCGCAGTTGGCAATTGAAAAATGGAATGAGGATAAAGACTTCAAGAAGTGGCAATGGAGGATAAAGGCTGTTCTAATGAGGAATGAAGTCCATCCAGTAGTGTTTGCCCCTGAGAAGTTGACGGTTGACATCTCAGTCGCGGAAAGGAAGGAGATGGAGAAATGGGCGTTTACTACTTTACAACAAGCTATGGGAGAGAATGTCATCTCAGAGATTAGCAGTGAGACTACTGCTAAGGGCATTTGGACCAAGCCAGAGAATCTCTACTTGAAGAAATCTCTGACTAACCGTCTGATATTACTGAAGACATTTTTCACCATGCGAATGAGGGAGGGTACTTCAGTGAAGGAACATCTTAATTTCTTTGATGATCTCGTGATCAAGATGAAAACTGTTGACTTAAAGATGGATGAGGAGCAAATGACAATGATTCTTTTGTGTTCTGTTTTGGAGCATTACACAGGTTTCGCTAACAGCCTTATCTTCACTAGAGACACATTGATAGTGGAAGATGTGAAGTCAGGCCTTCTATCTGAGAGCTTGAGAGATCAGATGAAGGAGATAAGTGAAGAAAGTAGAGGTGGAAGTAGTAGTCATGGCCTGTTTGTTGAAAGAGGTAGAGATGATAAGAAGAATTGGCACTCTAGAGGGCGTTCCAAGTCCAGGAAGCCTGGTAATGGCAGGAGAGGAAAGTCTAAGGACGAGAAGTGCTTTATCTACAAGAAACCTGGTCATTGGAAAAAGGATTTTCCATATTTGAAGAAGAAGGAAGAAGACGGATCTTCATCATTTGCGATAGAGAAGTTTGTATCTGACGATGTGTTGTCTGCAATAGTGTCGGATGTCTCAGACCGTTGGGTGCTAGACTCGAGGGAATCCTTTCATATGACGCCTAATAAGGATTACTTCGGTTCTTTCGTTGGACAAGAGGGAAGCTCTATTCTTATGGGTAATGATGCTAGCTGTAGAGCAATGGGTGAAGGTACAGTGAGGATCAGGATGTTTGATGGAGTGATATGCACTTTGACAGGTGTCCGGTATGTTCTAAGTCTTCGGAAGTCCTTAATTTCTTCAGGACAATTGGCATCTTTGGGATGCAAGGTAACTATCGAAAAGGATAGTCTGAAGGTTTTGAGAGGTGTACTAGTTCTTATGAAAGGAGATGTGTTCCAAAATCTGTATTTGCTGAAAGGAACCACAGTTCTTGGAGAGTCATGTGTTGGATTAGACAATTCTCGTGCTTTGGATGCCACAAGGCTTTGGCATCTCAGGTTGGGTGATATTTCAGAGAAGGGCTTAGAGTTGCTTCGGAGACAGAAGACGATCAAAGGAGAAAGCTTCGACAAGATGGACTTTTGCCAGGAGTGTGTGTTAAGCAAGCAAACTAAAGTATATTTTGGAGTTGGACTCCATAGATCGAGGCGAGTACTTGAGTACGTGCATACAGATGTTTGGGAACCAGTTGCTACTCCTTCTCTTGGTGTAGCAAAGTATTTTATCTCTTTCATTGATGACTTTTCTCGGAAATTATGGGAGTATGTGATGAAGGCCAAATCAGAAAGTTTTGAGAAGTTTAAAGACTGGAAAGCGCTTGTTGAGAACCAATCTGGTTCTAGGTTGAAGGTGCTGAGATCTGATAATGGCAGTGAATTTGTCTCTAGGGAGTTCCTCGACTTTTGTAGATAGCATGGCATTCAAAGACATTCACTACACCCGGAGATCCGCAATCCAATGGGGTTGCAGAAAGGATGAACAGGACTCTACTGGAGAAGGCTCGTTGCTTGAGATTAACAACGGGCTTGTCTAGAGGCTTTTGGGCTAAGGCATTATCAACTGCGGTGCATATCATAAATCGAATTCCATGCACAGCCATAGATGGGAAGATTCCATAGGCGAAGTGGAGAGGTAAAGCGTGTATCTTGGTTACTTCCGAATTTTTGGTTGTCCTGTGTACATTCACCATACAGGTGATGACAAGTTGGAGGCTAGAGCATACAAGGGCATACTAATGGGATACACTGATGGTATCAAAGGGTATCGAATTTGGAACCCTGTTGATCAGAAGATTGCTCATTCCATACATGTTACTTTTGATGAGTCTGCTATGTTCAATCCGAAGGAGAAGCTACCTACCACATCAAAAGATTCTGATAGGCCTAAGGGGATGGAAGAAGTTCCCGTGTTCCAGCCAAATAGTAGAGTTGTTGTTAATGCTGTCGAGGAAAACGCAGTTGATGAAACATCACAGGATAGTCCACAGGTACCTTCTAATAGTGCTGGTGATGTGCATTAATCTAGAGGAAGTTCAATTCAAGGTGGAGCTGAAAAGAGTTTAGGCGAAGCAGTACCTACCTGGGTCAGTCGTATGACTATTAGGCCGCTCGAAAGGTATGGTGATTGGCAGTTTGCAAACTTTAGCCTTGGTGATCAGTTTGACTATGCCCTACATGTGGTTCTTGAGGAGCCGCTTGACGTTGATGAAGCTTTGAAGTCATGTGACAGTTCGAAGTGGATGTGCGCTATGGAGAGGAGTTAGAGTCGTTGAAGAAGAACATGATTTGGGGTTTGGTACCACCTCCTCAATGAAGCCGAGCCATAGGTTGCAAATGGGTATTCAAGGAAAAGGATGATGGGAGATACAAGGCTAGACTAGTTGCTAAAGGGGTTTCACAAAGAAAGGGATTGGAGTATGATGAGATATTCTCTCCAGTAGTGAGGCATACGTCCATCCGCATTTTACTCGCTATCGTCGCAGCTCATGACTTGGAGCTGGAGCAACTGGATGAGAAAACCGCTTTCTTGCACGGAGACTTGGATGAGACTATCTACATGAAGCAGCCAGAAGAATTTGTTGTGGATGGGAAAGAAAATTGGGTTTGCAAATTGAAGAAGTCTTTGTATGGACTTAAGTAGTCGCCTAGACAATGGTACAAGAGGTTTGACTCTTTTATGCTTTCACTTGGTTTTGATCGTAGCATCAAAGATGCTTGTGTGTACTTCAAGCATTTAAAGAATGGTAGATGCATGTACCTACTCTTGTACGTGGACGATATGTTGATTGCTTCCAAGGATAAGGCTGAAATCGATAGTTTGAAGCTAAAGCTAAAAGCGGAATTCGAAATGAAGGACCTTGGAGAAGCAAAGAAAATTTTGGGTATGGAAATCCAAAGTGAAAGAAAGCTAGGACTTTTGAGCCTCACTCAAAAGGAGTACATTCGAAAGGTGCTTGCTCGGTTTAGCATGGAAGGGGCAAAGGCAATCAACACACCCATGCCTCTGCACATACAGCTTTCTAGTAAAGGCTCTCCGATCTCGAAAAAGGACAAGGCTTATATGATGAAGGTCCCATATGCAAGTGCAGTTGGCAGCTTGATGTATGCCATGGTCTACACTAGGCCTGACATTGCACAAGCAGTTGGATCGGTAAGTAGATTCATGGCGAATCCAAGAAAAACGCATTGGGAAGCAGTGAAGTGTATCTTCAGATACCTTAGAGGAACTCCAAACCATCGACTTGTCTTTGGCGGCAGAGGAAGAGATTTCATCTTGGTTGGATTTTGTGATTCTGGCTATGCCGGTGATAGAGATTGAAGGAAGTCAACCTCCGGATATGTGTTCACCATTGGTGTGGCAGCGATCAGTTTGAGAGTGAGGTTGTAGACGATTGTGGCTTTGTCTACTACAGAGGCAGAGCTTATAGCTGCGGTTGAAGCAGCAAAGGTGACGCTTTATTTGAGGCGACTATTGTGTGATTTGGGCTTCGTATATGAAGGCATGGATGTGTACTGTGATAGTCAGAGTGCAATTCACTTAGTTGAAAATCTGGCATTCAGCTCGAGGACGAAGCATATTGAGGTAAGAGAGTCGTTTCTTGTCTCGATTAGTAAAGAGAAGCTTGTTCGTCTTCAGAAAGTTCACACAAAGGAGAATGCAGCAGACATGTTTACCAAGTCATTACCTGTTGCTAAGTTCGAGCATTGCTAGGATTTGATTCGCTTAATGAAGTGCTAGGTGCCATGGGGTGGCATGGGGGGAGAGTTGAGCAGGTTCATGGAGACGTTTGTTTTCATGGTGGTTCATGGAGACATTTGTTTTCATGGTGGAGATTGATAGGTTCTACACGGACTGGGTACTTCGAACACTTTGTTGACGGACGGTGGTCTTGCCGGAGTTCATTGATATAGTGTAATGGGTGATGGCATTGCTGAAGCTCATTGGGTAAGTATCCATTGCTTGGAGCATGAAGGTGTAGATGAAGTTGGAAGGCTTGCTTGGAATTCTGTATCAAGGTGGAGATTGTTGAATATGATACATGAATTCAAGAGACGAAACCCTAGCTCCAAAATTTTGCCGGATGGAGGAAGAAGAAGTCACAGAGCTTAAAACCTAGCTGGAGCAAGAATGACATGATAATGAGAAAAGGAAGCTTCGTTCGGCAATTTGGAGGGGAGAAAAGAAAGCTTCGTTAAGCAATTTGGAGCGGTGAGAGAAGGAATCTTCGTTCGGTAGCTAGGGTTTTTCTTTCGGTAAAGTGGAAGTGCCGAACAAATTCTTTCTTCCGGTGATTATGGAGCGGCAATTGGGCATGCCGAACGAAATATTTCGTTCGGTATTTGAGCATGCCGCTCCAATAGGGGAAATGCCGGTCCAAATTTTTTGCTCGGTGTTTTGCCGAACCAAACCAGATGTGGCATATCGACAAATGTCATTATTG
Source organism: Allium fistulosum (assembly GCA_030737815.1). NCBI lineage: Eukaryota > Viridiplantae > Streptophyta > Magnoliopsida > Asparagales > Amaryllidaceae > Allium > Allium fistulosum. Next base: position 695,021,590 of record CM060903.1, on the reverse strand, counting down.
TTACGCCGACGATGCCAAACCAGACCCCAAGGCTGCTATATAGCAGCTACCCCTCCTCACCTCTTCACTCTATAAATAGAAGAGCTTATGGACAACAATGGCAGCTGAAATTGAGAGCTAATTTCATCCAATTTCTGAGCCATCCTAGAGAACTGAAACTTTGTAGAATTTTGACTGTATTGTTAATTCTTCTTGTGTATAGCCTCCAAAAGTGAATCAATCTTGTAACTCTAATCTTTCAGTGACTAATAAAATCTCCTCTCCCCAAGTGGACGTACACCGCCTCGCGGTAGTGGAACCGCTATAAATACCGATGTTATTTATTTTTTCTGCATTGCGTTGATCTGTGACTGTCTGTTCTCGAGTTTATCTCTGTTTGTTCCGTCTCACTACAATCACGATCCAGTTAGTTGTTTTCCGCTGCATTGGGTTTTTTATTCCCTTAGACTGATCATTTGAAGGGATTTTCCCCAACACATTCCTCCTATGGTCATTTTATAGTGAATGACATGCAATTCTGTATTAAATGATATGCAACGGAAAACCATTCTGTATCACTATCATATATTTTATAACTATTATATAAAACATTAGCAATATATGAATTACTGTAAATGATATGCAACTGAAAACATTGGCACTATGGTCATTTTGTAGTTAATATATGCAATATGTTTTACTGTCATATATTTTTCAGTGAATATATGAACGAGTAAATTTTACTATCATGAACTGTAAATAAATACCATTCGTATTATTTTACTCTCATGAACTAAATTCATATACGGATTTGAACGAAGTCATGAACTAAGTTAATGCTCAGTTCATATATCATGAAGTCATTTATTGTAAACACTAAACAAGTCAGTTCAATTATTATGCCAATGTTTTCAGTTGTAGTAATAAACCATATATCTTTCATTTCAGTTTGGTTGATTTATATATGTTTACCTTTGGACCGAGACTTGGAGATTGGAGACCGAAGTTGCGGGTATGTTTTAGTAATTTTATGTTATTTGATTTGGACCCTTTGTTGTTGTAATTATATTAATGTATTTCTATTTATGTTTGGACTTTTGGGGTCTAAAATTTTGAATTGTGATGTGTTGTATTGGACTTTAGGGTTTAAAACTTTGAATTGTGATTGATGTGATCTACTGTAGCATGCTGTGGAGTGCAGACTGTAATGTTGACATGCAGTTAATATAATGCTAAATGTTGTATGTACTATGTTGTATGTATGCAATACCAGATTTCCAGTAATTAAAATATAACAATGATGTATATAATGTTGTATGTAATGTAATGCCTGTAATGAGAATCAGTTCAGCGTGCTTATAATGCTATAAATTATAGTTGCAGGCTTGTAGTAGTTAACCGATCAACGGTTAACCGGTTAGCGGTTAACCGTTTAAATTAATCGGTTAACCAGTTAATTTAACCGGTTAACCGTGGTTTAAATTAACAAGTTTGGCCGGTGGTTTGATGACTGCCTTAACCGACCACGGGTTAACCGGACCATGTAATAATTTTGGTTAACCAAAAATATTAACCGATCGTGCCCACCCCTATCGACGACATTTGCAATATCAGGCCTTGTACACACCATAGCATACACTAGATTTCCAACCGCAATAGCATATGGCACCTTTGCCATATAAGCCTTGTCTTTCTCCGAGATAGGTGATCCCTTACTCGAAAGCTTCATATGCAAAGTTAAAGGTGTATTTGATGCCTTTGCATGCTCCATGCTAAACCGGCAAAGCACTTTCTCTATGTATTCATTTTGAGTTAATTTCAACTCAAAACGCTTTCGATCCCTTTCTATTTCCATGCCCAATATCCTCCTTGCTTCTCCAAGATCCTTCATTTCGAACTCCGATTTTAAACTCAGTTTTAACTTGTTGATTTCATTCTTATCCTTAGAAACAATGACCATGTCGTCCACATACAAGAGTAAATGCACCCAACAATCATTTTTCAACTTCTTGAAATATACACAAGCATCCTTGATGCTTCTATCAAAATCATTTTCAAGCATAAAATGATCAAATCTCTTGTATCATTTTCTAGGTGATTGCTTTAAACCATATAGTGATTTCTTTAACTTGCAAACCAAATTTGACTTACCATCTACAACAAAACCTTCTGGTTGCTCCATGTAGATATCTTCATCCAAGTCAGCATGCAAGAAGGTGGTTTTCATATCAAGTTGCTCCAACTCCAAGTCGTGAATAACAACTATGGCAAGTAATATCCGGATAGAAGTATGGCGCACAAACGGTGCGAATATCTCATCATACTCCTTTCCCTTCCTTTGTGCAAATCGCTTAGCCACTATCCTAGCTTTGTATCTCTCATCTTCCTTCACCTTATATATCCATTTGCACCCAATAACACGGTTTCCTTTAGGAAGTGGAACCAAATCCCAAGTTTGATCCTTCATCAACTATTGCATCTCTTCCTCCATGGCACAAATCCACTTCGACCTATCACTCGACTTCATGACGTCATTAAGGTCCTTCGGCTCATCTTGGGCATATTCCAAATTATCACAAGAGCTAAGATAGTTCCAATCACCATATCTTTCGGGTGGCCTTATAGCACGACGACCAACCCGAGTAGCAATACCATCACCTGAACTCCTTTCGGCTCCACCTTGAACCGAATCCTCTCTAGAATCATGCACATCACCAATACTACTAGAGGCACCATGTGGACTATGTGATGTCACATCAACCGCTTCCTCCTCACAAGCATCTCCAACTACTTTGCTTTCTCTACTCCTTGGACAAAATGTGGGAATAACTTCCTTCTCCTTTTAGTCACCATGAACCAAATCCGGAACATCCGATGAGCTCTCATTCTCCTTGAATAAAGCTGACTCATCAAAAGTAACATAACGAGAATTCACAACCTTCTTTGTTTTCGGATTCCAAATCCGATAGCCTTTTACTCTGTTTGTATATCCAAGAAAAATCCCTTTGAAAGCTCTAGGCTCAAGCTTATCATTTCCTGGATCATGCATATAAACCAGACTACCAAACACACAAAGATAACTCAAATCGATGCTCTTTCCCATCCACACTTTCTCAGGAATTTTGTTACCAATAGCGAGCACGGAATTCGATTAATAATATGCACCTAGGGTGACAAAGCTTCGGCCCAAAATCCCTTAGACAAACCTGATGTCAATCTAAAGCATCGAGCTTTCTCAAGTAGAGTACGGTTCATCCTCTCTGCAACACTATTCGACTGCGGATCTCTCGATGTAGTAAAATGCCTACGATTATCATGATGCTTGCAAAACTCCAAGATCTCTTCGGAAACATACTCTCTGCGATTGTCGGACCTTAGAAATTTCAAATACTTGCCACTCTCATTCTCAACAAGAACTTTCCATGCTTTGAACTTTGCAAATGCCTCCGACTTGGACTTCATTACATACACCCATACTTTTCGGGAAAAGTCGTCAATAAAAGAAATATAATAGCAAGCCCTTCCCAAAGAAGCTACTAGTGCCGGTCCCCAAACATCCGTGTGAACATACTCAAGAACTCTTCTCGAATCATGTTTTCTATTAACAAGAAAACTTGTCAACACCTCCAAAGTATGGTTAAAAGTGAAGGTATGTCTTTTTAAACCTCTTTTGATTAAATAGAGAAAGTTAGGATCTTACTGCTTCCTTTGATTCACCTTTCAAATAGGTCTTTGTTGTGAAAACCCCTCCTTGTCTAGCCTTTCGACCCAGTCGAAACACTTATATCCCGTTCATTTTAAGCCTTTCAAACCAGCCTAGTTAGCTTTTTAATCGATTCAAAACACCCTATTGAAACAATGATGGTAATCTAATGGTTGGCTCTAATGTTGCAGGATGTTGACCAAATGATAGGTTTCGACTTCATCGAAAGCTTGTCCCTTTAATGACATCGGTTTGGATTTTTAAGTCTGGGGATTTTGGCCGAGTGTGGGGTTTCAACTCAGTAAAAAGGTGTGCTTCTGGTGAATTGTGTTTTGGAGCTAAGAACCTAAGTATATTGGTAAAGTAAGGGGTTTCGACTCACTCGAATGGTATCCTTTCGATTAAGTCAACACAAGCAGAACACAATTGAATCCAATAAAAGTCTCAAAAAAGTTGCATAACCAAAAGCATCAAAATCTCGCCTTCATTACACTAATGATGTAGAAATTGATCAATTCCCCAATCTGATTTCCAAATTAGGGTTTACAAATTTAAGAAAGTTCAAGAAGAGAGTCAATGAATCCGGATCCCCAAAACTAGACCCTAGGGTCTTATTTATAGGTGCGGGTTGGCACCTTTCGACTCAGTGCTTACGACTTGGTCGAAAGGTGGCTTTGTAGATCTTTCATCACCTTTGACACTTCCACATCTCTCTGCATTGCATTTGAATGGATTTGAATGCCTCAGTATCTATCGAAAGGGGTAGATGCGTCTTCTCTCCATGTGTTGCTTTATTGTTGCAAGTGAGAAGGAGCATGAGCTTTCGACTTTGCCAACAGGTACATCCTTGGGGTTTCGATGGTATTGAAATACTCTGGGTTTCGACACGTAAGGTAGCTTCCGAAGACGTACTTGCGGATAAATGCAGAACCCCTCTTAGTTGTGAAAGGTTTCGACCGGTTCGAAAGGCTTAGTTATGCTTTCGAATGGGTAGTTCCAACAAAATATTTTTTTGAGTAATTTGAATGAAGGCGAAACCTTCGGTTTCAAAAGGTTTTGCGCGCATGTGTGTGGCTATTACTAGCTGCCTTCGTAAGGTATTCCTCAACTCATTCGAAACATCTTCATGCATGTGGAAGCATCTCTTTCGAAAGGAAGAAATTGAAGCGCATGGGTACTTTCGACCCTTTCGACCCCTTCGAAAGCTTGTAACACATCTGACCCTTGACTGTAGCATCCCTTCGACTCCTTCGAAAGGCCTCATTTGTGCTATTATCTCTTGTTCTTCCTTCTCTTCTATTCATCTTGGTTTCAAAAAGGTTGAAGTGGGAATTAGTGCTAACATTTACGCCCCCTTGCGAAGGGATGCTCTTGACTGTCCAAGTCAACCCTATAAGGTTTCCCACCTTTTCATATTCTTGCGCAAATCCTGGTCGTTTATTTAAATTTGATCGCACAGTCTATTCTTCATGCTGACTTTTCTTATAAATTGCGCTTCTTCCTTCTCTCCTTTCATTTACCTGTGATAAATGAAATCTCCAGAGAAAATCGAAATCCCCAATTTCTTAAATAATTTCTTATTTCCAGCAAATAGAAGCTTGAATTCAAAGTAAGTTCTCATTATCTTATTTTTTGAACTTACCTTTCACGGTGAATTTCGATTTTTAAAATCCACCATGCTTGAATCTAAATTCTTGTTTTAATTTTATAGAAATAACTTAGGTTTTCTTTTATTCGCCCGAAAGTATCCTCTAATCATTCTCATGGCTTGCTTTGTTTTATTTCCTTTGTTAATTTTCATTCGGAACTCATCAGATTTGGATTTTTTTTTTAAGATTCGAATTTTCATCTCGAGGTTTTTACGATTATTGATTGATGGTTCGCGCTTAAATCAATTTGGTTATTGATTTTTTGAAGTTCTTGATTAAAATTGAATTTGGGGAAGAAAGATATTTCCAGTTACTTCATAGAGAAGTTTTAGCAGTATGAATTGCATTTTGGTGCTGTAATTTTACCTTTCTACCCCTTCAAAAGAGGTTAAGGTGGCTATCTTTGTTTTTCTTCTTCAACCTCTTTCGATAGGGTCGAAAGGTAGTCCAACGCCTCTCCTAATTGATCATGTCGAAAGGTTGATAAAGTTAATATAGAGTTAACTTCTTCGAAAGCATAAATAGGCCTTAGTATATTTTGGTACCTTTCGAAGAAGTTGCATGATGTGTTTCATAGATGATTACATGGTTCATACTCTCGAAAGCGTAATTTTCATTTTATTGGTTTCGAAAACTCTTGTACCTAATTTATTCTAATTTATTTTAGGAAATGAGAGGAGCTAGAAATTCATTTTTCTTTTTATAAATTGGATTGAGGAAAATATATTTTGTTTAAGTTGAAAATCAAATCAAACCTTTCGACTTAGTCGAAACCTACTGTACCGATTCAAATTTAGTTGTTAGTATGCTTTCGAAACCATATACCCCTTTCAACTCTCTCGACACTTTTGTAATTAATTTGGATTCGATCGTCATTTTATACTAATATTGTCGAAACGTCCCAAGGCCTTTTCATTTTTATTAATATAATTCAAACAATAACCTTTCGACTTAAATGGCATATAAGGTTTCAACAACATTCATATTCTCTTAGTGAAATAATGTTCATGGGTTTCGACAGTGTCGAAAGGCTCATTTGTCATGTTTATTTAATGTCGTTAGCGTATACTTATATTCAAATTGGTTGTGTAGGCTTTAACTACTTCCTTCAATAACAAAATTTTCCTTGAGCTTTCGACATTGTTGAAGGGTTTTTGTTGGATGTCCACTTCCATTCTCTGTCGACTCTGTCGAAAGAGCAACAAATTTCATTTTTTCTAACTTAACTCTAACATTCTTTCAAGGATTTGAAATTTCATGTTCTGGTTGATATTCGAATTGTTGTAATAGGTTTTCGATATCCTTAAAAAAACGTCGATTACATAAATCAAAACCCCAATGCACAGTGGAAAAACCAGATCGTGGTAAGAAGTGTAAAAACAACCAATCATTATCTTAATCCAATCCAAAACCAATCACAATCTCCAAATAAGCAGTAGATAATCAAAGCAATAACGATAAAATAAATCACACACCGATTTATAGTGATTCCACTAACGACTTGTTAGTGTACATCCACTTTGAGAGAGAGCCTTTATTAATACTAATGAGAAGAGTACAAGAGACTTATTACAATGATCAAAATTCTAATAGAATTGATTTTTGGAGAAGAGAATTGAAGAAAATTAGGTTTAGATAAAACCTAATTAATGGTGGCTAAAACCCTTGATTAAACCCTTAATCTCCTTTTCTTTCTTCCATCTTTGAATTCTGAAAATAACTTATATAGGAGAGTAGAAAACCGAGGCAAAGTTCCAGAATTGCCCCTCTGAATATCACAAATCTTCACTCCAAAATCCTGGCTGAAAATGGGCTGAAAAACATCACAAACGTCTGTCACTATGCGACAAACGTCTGTCATATACCTTGGGAAAACATTCCCTGACACCACAGACGTCTATCATAAAGTGACAGGCGTCTGTCCACACTAAAAACTAGTCAACATCCCCAAAGTTATGTGAATGGCAAATGAAGACATACAAGATAAGGATGTCAAAGAGATTGCTTCTTTTGAATCCCACCTTTCGACTTGAACTGACCAAGTCGAAACAGTTTTGGTGATTGAATTAGAAATGCAGGCAAAGGAAGAAGCATTCAACTTGTAACCCTTCTTTTGAACAAGTAGGAAATAGCTGTTTGTTTCAACTCTCATTCCTTTCGATTATGTCGAAAGGTTCATTCTTGCCCTTTCGACTATGTCAGAAGGTATGCTTGTCTTATTAAAGAAAAATAGCTGCTTACTGCCTCATTGGTTTCGTCCCTTTTTGTTGAGGAACCCCTTCGAAAAGGTTGCAGACGTAGTGGAAGATAGACCCCTTTCAAACGAATTCCTTTTTACATGTTTGCTCGCCAATTGTATACTGGATTCCCTTCGGAACACCCCTTTCAACTAGGTCGAAAGGAGCTCCATCCTTTCAAATCAAACCCAGTTGCAATTGCCTAAGCTTTATTCAGTTTACTCTATATAAGATCGGCCTGGATATTCCTAAGTCCTACGAACTCATCAATGTCGAAACATCATCACCATCTTTGTTTTCTATTGTTTAAGATTGGTTTCGATGGTGATGTGTTTTGCATGTCTATATCCAAGTCAATCTTAATGAATTGCATAGACAAAAAGAAGTTAAGAGAATAAGATGGAATCATATGCAATGGATCATTAGTCTAGCTAATGATCATAATGATCTTCCTCGTTATCGAAATCCTTGTTGAATACACACATCCTTCCATTATCATTAATCCAAAATGAGTTACAATTATGAGATCTTTTCCCCAAATTGATTTAGGGTTTACAAAGGTTTTTAGTAGTTGCAAAGAAGTAAAAGGAAAGAAATGAGCTTAGGATTCCAAAATCCGATCCTAAAAACTGGACCCCTTGGGTCTTATTTATAGATGCAGGTCGGCCACCTTCCGCGCATGTGCTTTCGACCTAGTCGAAAGGTCCCTTTTATATTCCGCCTCATGCCTTTTGACATGGTCGAAAGGCCTCGCCTACCTTCGATGCAGTCGAAAGGCATCTCTTTCGAGTCCTTTAACTCACCCTTGCGCTTTCCATCTCTTTATTCCAGACCTTTCGACCTTTTTGAAAGGGTCTTTATCTACCTTTTGCCTTTGTCAAGTCTTTTGTGTTCCCTTTTTCTCACTTTCTCCTGACTTCTTTCAACGTCGTCGAAATACCACAAATGCACTTTTCTCTTCATGTTGTTTCGTTGCCATCAAAAGTAAAGATATGAGCTTTCAATTCTGTCGATGGATTATTTACTTGAGCTTCGAAGATGTTGAAGCATCAGTGGTTTCGATGATGCAGGTAGCTTCCGAATGCATGTCTGTGGACTGATGCAGAACCTTCCCCTAATGTCATTGGCTTCGACCAGTTCGAAAGGCTTAGCTATGCTTTCGAAAGGGTTGTTTTGGGCAATTTGAACAAAGGCGAAACCTTTGGTTCCGAAAGGTTTGACGCGCATATGATAAGTTGACATTCATTGTCTTCAGAAAGGGGGCTTCGAGGCTGTCTTTGCTAATCCATCTATGTCGGAAGGTCTGAAAGAGGCGGAAGTGTAGCTCCGCTTCTCTTTTCGAAAGCTTTTTTCTCTGTTTATCACTTGCGACAGCGCCTGGTGCCTGTGACTCCTTCGAAAGCCTTTTCAATGCCTTTGAATCATTCTGTTGTGACCTTTGTCGAAACCCATGCTTGCTTTTTCAGTAGAACCTAACATTTTATCAATCTTCTTTCATGCCTTGGCTCTTAAGTGGATTTTATGGCGACATTTTGCCCCCTCCCCCCCGTTTATGAAAGAAGCTTTTGTTCTTTAGGACAAAAATTTCATAACTTCCTTGCTTTTAATAACTTTGTTTTTCCTGTAGAATTCAAAGTAAGTGACTTTTTCTATTGCTAACTCATTATCTCATATATATATATATGCTTCATGGTAAGTCAGCGTAGTAGTGCTTCTAAATTTAGATGGTTAGTTGATCGTAATCTTAATTTAATAAAGGATATGAAGTCTATAATTGATGGTCATTCATGCACATAATAATTGTAGTCTACGAACTTCTTGTGGGAAACAGCCAATGGCTGTAAATAGGATCTATAAGCTATTATCTAGAAATAAGCCTCTGTAGCCCATCAATCTTAACATGTATTTGGAAATTCTCCTTGGAGATTAGATTGATCCCGGAGTTTGCATCTAGATATTGGTGAGCACAGTTTAGATTTTCAAACTAATAACCCTGATTTGGGTATTAAGAAGACCAGCTCGAAATTTCTGGTTGATGATTTTGATGTCTGTTGCAATTTCAACATTTCTACTTTAAACCCCAGGTTCGAGATTTGATAGGCATTAGGAGGTTATGAAACCTAACTCAAATTAGGGCATTGACTAGTGAAGTTTAAAAGTTAATAGTGAGATGTCCAGAACCCAGATTCGGGTTTTAAATAGCAAGATTCAGAAATAGTCCTCTGAATAGAATTCTCAAACCCATATTCGGGTATTTATGGTGGATAATCAAAAATTCGTAATAATCATCTTCATGTCAAAAATCCCGAGCCCAGATCAGGGCATATGTTGGATAATTAGAAATTACCATCAATTATATTTGTATTAGGAATCTCCAGCACAGATTTAGGCATTCGTTGGATAATCAGAAACCCGTAATTATTATATTCATGATAGGAATCTTCGGCCCATATTAGGGCATATGTTGGATAAGCAGAAATCCATGGTAATTGCTTTTATAATAGTAATCTCAAGCCTAGATTAGGGCTTTAAAGTGAAGTTAAGTAATAATCCCGAAACCCAGATTTGGGTATAATAAAGACCGTAAGTGATTGATAAAGTCCCAAAACCCAGATTCGGGTATTAATAGACGAAATTCAGAAATGAAAGACCCGAAACCCAGATTCGGGTATTAATAGATGAAATTCAGAAATGAGAGACCCGAAACCCAGATTCGAGTATAAATAGATGAAGTTCCAGTTTACTCCTTGGATTCTATCTTCTTTGACATGCATAAACCCTTTAGGCCTTGTATGTAGTGGTAATCTGATTGGCTGTTCTCAAGCTTAGACGTCTTAGTTCATAATCTGATGTGCCACTTCTTGGGCCTAGAGATCTTAGTCCATTGGAAATATGCCGCTTCCTAGGCTTGGACATCTTAGTCCATTGTTTGATGAGCCTTTTCATGGGCTTGGACATCTTAGTCCATTGTTTGATGAGCCTCTTCTTGGGTTTGGACATCTTAGTCCATTATTCGATGAGCCTCTTCTTGGACTTGGACATCTTAGTCCATTGTTTGATGAGCGTCTTCTTAGGCTTGGACATCTTAGTCTATTATTGTCTGGTGCTCATGGTTAAGTTATTCTTAGAGGCAGGAACTAAGGACTTACCCAACCTCCATCCAGGAGGCGCCTTGACCTGGCCAGAGGCGCGGCCAAGGGCTTGTCCGGTGCTTTAACCTGGCTATAGCGTGGCACAGATAAAGGCTTACTCTGACCTCCCTCCAAGAGGTGCCCTGCCTTGGCCATAGCGTGGCACAGACAGGAGCTTTTTCGGTGCTTTATCCTGGTCATAGCATGGCACGGATAAAGGCTTACTCCGTCCTCCCTCTAGGAGGTGCCTTGACCTGACCAGAGGCGTGGCAAGGGCTTGTCCGATGCTTTATCCTAGCTATAGCGTAGCGTGGATAAAGGCTTACTCCGTCCTCCCTCCAGGAGGCGCTCTGCCATGGTCAACTCAGCGTGGACAGAGGCTTTCTACCGTCTTGGGTAGTGTCCAAATAAGAGGAGCATTTCACCCCCAACCATGTAGATTTTTCTTTTAAAGAAAGAGATGCTTTATTCATTCATCTTTGGAAAATATGGTCTCAAATGTTCTACGTTCAATGTTCTGGGAACCATATTGTCGTCTGGTCGGCATAACTTATAAGCTCCTAGGGGAATTACTTTGCAAATGATTAAGGTCCTTCCCAATTTGGTCCCAGGGGTCCGTCAGTGGGATTTATTGTATTTTCCATTACTCTTCGGAGCACTAGATCTCCTTCTTGAAAAGATCGTGTTCTTACTTTTGAATTGTAATACTTTGAAATTCTTCTTTGATATTCTGCTATTTTGATTGCTACTTCATCTCTCAGCTCATGTATCAAATATAGGAATTCTCCTTTTAGTTCCTGATTTAAATCGAATGCATAGGCGTTTCTTCAGTGTAAGGGTATTTCAATTTCGATTGATAACATTGCCTTACACCCATATGTCAAAGAGTAGGGAGTTAGTCCCGTCCCTGTTTTTGTAGATGTTCGATAAGCCCATAACACAAGTGGCAGTTCTTCTACCCTAGCTTTGTTTAGTCGCCTTATCAGAATTGTCTTTATAGTTTTATTTGCAGCCTTTAACTTCCTCATTTTCTTTTGGATGCATGACAAAGGAAAAGCTCTTGATGATTCCATTTTTGTGACAAAAGCGAGAGAATTCTTCACTCTCGAATTGTGTCCCGTTGTCGGAAATTAATTTCTAGGGAATTTCGAATCTAGTTATGATATTTTTAATGATGAATCTTAGTACTTTCCCGGAAGTAATCTTAGGAAGTGGTTCCTCTTCTACCCATTTAGTGAAGTAATCTATAGCAACTACGGCGTATTTTGCTCCCCCTTTCAAAATTGGCAATGGGCCAATTAAATTTGTTCCCCGTACATCAAAGGGCCACGGACTTGCAATTGGAGTTAACTGACTCAGAGGTAATATGGAAATTTTCGAGTATTTTTGGCATTTCTCGCATCTTCTCACATACTCGATGGCTTGACTTACCATACGAAGCCAATAAAAACCTTGCCTCATTATCTTTTTTGCCAATTTTGTTCCGTTCGAGTGGTCCTCGCAGAATTCCTCATGTGCTTCTGCCATTAATTTTACTCCATCATCCAGACTTACGCATCTTAAATAGGGAAGCGCATACCCCTTCTCATAAAGGATTCCATCCATTATTGTAAAAGTCGGAGCTTGTCGCCCGATTTTCCTTGCTTCACCCTTGTCAGAGGGGAGTATTCCTTTAGCAAGATATTCAATAATGGGTGACATCCAAGTATTATCGTACAGGTCACTTGTTCTCAATTGGTCAACCCTCTCATTTGATATCTCTCTATCAATTTCTCTCCCCACTTTCTCTTGTTGTATAGTTTGGGACCTTGTCAGAGCTAATAATTCCTTTCCTTGTTCAGATGTTTCCCCTTAAATACTAGGAATTTCTTGATATCTACTGGAACAATCCATGTTTCCGGGGCTCCTCTTGAGCTGGCTAGTTTGGCTAGTGAATCTGCTTGTGAATTTTCTGCTCTTGGAACTTGATGTATGGAAAGTCTTCAAACAAAGCAAGCGTTTTCATTATCTTCTTCACATATAAAGATAGCTTGGGGTCCTTTGCTTGAAATGTTTGCTTCACTTGATTCCCATTAGTTGTGAGTCACTAAAGGTTTGAATCCGTAGGATTTTGAGCTCCAATGTTAAAGTTAACCCCGCTACCATTGATTCATATTCAGCCACATTGTTCGTCGCGGGGAATCCTAATTTCATGGCATAATGTAAACGGTGTCCATCGGGTGTTATTATCACATATCCTGCACCGACCCCTTGTTTATTTGACGCACCATCGACGAATAACTGCCACATAGGCTTCTGATTCCTTTCCTTCTCTGGTTGCTCTTTTACAAAGTTAGTGCATTCATTTATGAAATCTGCCAATGCTTGCCCTTTGATTGCAGCTCGCGGTTGAAATTCTATATCATATTGGCTGAGCTCGATTCCCCATTTTAACAACCTTCTGAAGTTTTTGGCTTACTGAAAATTTTCTTAAGGGGGAAATTGGTCAATACCCTGATCGAATGCGCTTGAAAATATGCGCTAAGTTTTCGTGCTGTGAGAATCAAGCAGTAAGCTAGCTTTTCTATCACTGGATATTGAATTTCTGCATCCTTCAATCGTCTACTTACATAATATACAAGAAGTTGAGCTCCACTTCCTTCTCTAATCAATACTAAGCTAACTTCATGCATTGGAACCGCCATGTATAAATATAAAATCTCTCCATTCTCAAGACTAGAAAGTATCGGTGGTTTTTCCGAATGGATTTTCAATTCTTGAAAAGCTTTTCTTTAATCTTCTCCCTATTCAAAGTTCTTTTTCTTGATTACATCAAAGAAGGGAATACATTTATCGGTAGCTTTGGAAATGGACCTGCTTAGGGCAGCTACCCTTCCGTTCAAATACCTCTTTGCTAGTTTTGGCTTCGACCATGTCCTTAATGGCTTGAATTTGATCGGGCCTAGCTTCAATTCCTTGGGCACTTATGAGTTAGCCTATAAATTTCCCGAATGGACTCCGAAAGAGCACTTCTGTGGGTTCAATTTCATTTGATATTTCCTTAATATTTTGAACTTCCCTTCCAAATCCTTAAGATGATTCTTAGCTTCGCCAGATTTCACTAACATGTCATCCACATAAACCTCCATATTTCGGCCAATTTGCTCTTTAAACATTTTGTTTACCAGCCTTTGATAAGTAGCCCCTGCATTCTTTAGCTTAAAAGGCATTGGTTTGTAGCAGTAAGTTCCCCATTCAGTTATGAAGCTAGTGTGTTCTTCATCCGGCTTGAACATGGGTATTTGATTGTATCCAGAATATGCATCCATGAGAGACAATAATTTGTGCCCACTAGTTGCATCTACTAATTAATCAATTCGTGGTAGTGGGAAACAATCTTTAGGACATGCCTTGTTCAAGTCTGTATAATCAATGCAAGTCCTCCATTTTCCATTTGATTTCTTCACCAAGACTGGGTTTGCTAGTCATTTTGGGTAGTATATTTCTCGAATAAACCCATTTTCGAGGAGTCTCTCAACTTCTTGCTTCAATGCATCAGACCGTATTCTATCTAATTGTCTCTTCTTCTGCCTGATGGGGGTTGCGTTTGGATTGATGTTAAGCACATGACACATGACCGTCGGATCAATCCCACCATATCAGAATGTGACCATGCAAATACGTCCTTATTGACCTTAAGAAATTGGATTAAATCTTTCTTCAAATCATTATCCAATTTCTTTCCCATTTTGACCACTTTAGTAGTATCACCTAAATCTATGAACGCCTCCTCAAGGTCCCCTATAGGTTTTATCCTTTCATTTTTCCCCCATCAATCGAATTCAGTGATGATTGGGCTTTCTTCAGCAGAATTAGCATTAACTCTCTTCCTTTTGCATCCAGGAGGAATGTACCTTTCATACATACGCTTGTTAGACTTATTAATTTTAATTTTTGCTTCGAATGTTGGATGTAAATATCCATCATCTGAAGGCTAAAAAACAGTTGAAGAATCAAAGTAAGCAGAATACTCCCTCTTATATCGATCGATGGTAGCAAAATACATCTCTCGAGAGCTGAACTGCACTTCTCGGAATGTGCCCCAGCCCCTCTCTGTCAAGAACTTTACCATGGGACACTTTGGTGAGACAAATGCATCTATTTCATCGAGCGCCGACCTACCAAAGATGGCATTGTAATAAGATGGCTGATTGATAATACAAAGACAGTCACAAAAGTTCTGCAAAATGGTAGCACCCCCATTTGCACAAGTAGCTTCACTTGCCCCACTGGAGTCGACCCTTTGTTATTGAATCCGAAGATGGGTTCCACTTTATCCTTAGGGATGTTCATTTGGTCGAAGGCATGCTTGAAGATAACGTTGACTGCACTACCTGTGTCCACAAGAATTTTGGAGACGATGGACAATTCGATTTGAGCTGTGATCAAGAGTGGATCGTTATGCGGATGGTGAACTCCCTTTTTCAGCTCTTGAGGGGTGACAACAAGATTCAGCATTTGGGTACCGAGCCGTGGATTCTTCAATGGTGGCTCTTCTTAGACAGAAAAGACACCCTCCTTAGCCTCCTTGATATATATATTTCGAGCCCTTTTATTGTTCCCTGCTGGATGTGGTCCACCATGAATTACATCAATTCTGTTTATTGGCGGGCTTAAGCTCAGAGGGTCCTCATCCTCCAGTACATTAACGACGTTGCCAGGGTGCTTCTATGGACCATCCCTTGTCCGTTGAGCTTTCTGCTTATCCTGAATAAATTCTTTCAAATGACCCTCGCGGATCAATTTCTGGACGATTCTAACTAAAACTCTGCACTCATCGGTCTTGTGACCAATTGCTTTGTGATATGCACAATAGTCGCCTCCCTTTCTTTGTTCTGGGTTGTTCTGAGCCTTAAAAGAAGTCGGGAAGTTGACTCTTTCTTTTGCACAGCATACACGTAAGACAGTGGCTTGTTCAAAGTGACAACGTTAGCAATTGGTTCTTCCCATTTCGTTCGTTTATGTCCCCCGTCTAGACAAAATCTTCCTCCTTCCTTCTTAGGAATCGCTTTTCTTTTGTCATAATACAGCTCATCCATCTGAATGAACTTGTCAGCCTAGAAGTGGAAATCCTGTAAATCTTTAAACCCATTAACGAAGAGCTGCTTCCAGAATGGGGTGTTCTCTATTAAACCAGAATGCACCGCGATAAGCTTGTTATGGTCATTCATGCCCTTTGCTTTCAGTGCTTCAGCGTTGAATCTCTTGAGATAATCTCCCAAAGAATCCCCTTGTCTTTGATTTATGTTTGCCAAGACTGTATAATCAATGGTGGGATCTTTACATATGCAGAACTGGGCGGAGAATTCGTAGGCGAACTGCTTCCATAAATAGATGGTTTTCTCTTGATACTGTCGGTACCATTTGGCCGCAACTCCTTGGAGAGTGACAGGGAATAATCTTCATCTGACAACTCCTTACGCATTGTATAAATCCATCTGGCTATCGAAAGCCATTAAATGATCATATGAATATGTGATTCCATGGTATTTCATTGTTGGAATCTTCACATAAGATGGGATAGCAGTTGCCATAATCTCATCAGTAAAGGGTGACACTCACTCGTTATCATTGGCATTTTCATCCATGGTCCTCTTCCCCTTTGTATTCATTGCATCCTTAATTGCTTTCTCTGCAGCATCCTTCAGATAGGCCTCAACATCTCGATAGTTTTTCTGGTCTGGAAAGTATTTTTTGATGTAGAGCTACCGGATTGTTCAAGTGATTTATCGAGCACTCTCTCTTGATGATTAGCTTTAGATTGAGGGCGCTCCTTCTTCTTTGAGGATGTTAGATCTATCTTGGTTTTGTTTTCATTGGAGTGAGCTTTCAAGTTACTTCTTGAGGAGACTACTTCATCACCCTGTTTTGGCCTTGCCGTTTTTGAAGATTTCTGAGACAACGCCATTTTGAGGAGCTCCTGCATTTCTTGCAGTTATTGCTCTAAGTGTATAATCTTAGTGGTATTTTAATCCTGTTGAGCTGATGATTAAGGATGCCCTTGAATGACCCCATCCAAATTAAAGGTCGGAGCTATGTTCTCTTTAAGAGTTGTTGTGTGGATAACCTCTTCATTCATTCTGCTGAGTCGTTTAGATTTCATTTTCCTACGTCAAGTCAAATGATCCATAATTAGTCTATAAGATAGCAGAATGTCAGAGTTTTGAGCCTTCTTTCTAGCACCAAAAATATTAACAAGAAAACTTGTCAACATCCCCAAAGCTATGTGAATGGCGAATGAGGACATACAAGATAAGGATGTAAAAGAGATTGCTTCTTTTGAATCCCACCTTTCGACTTGAAGTGACCAAGTCGAAACAGTTTCGGTGATTGAATTAGAAATGCAAGCAAAGGAAGAAGCATTAAAATTATAACCCTTCTTTTGAATAAGTAGGAAACGGCTGTTCATTTCAACCTCTCATTCCTTTCGATCGCGTCGAAAGGTTCATTCTTGCCCTTTCGACTATGTTGGAAGGTATGCTTGTCTTATTAAAGCAAAACAGCTGCTTTCGACCTCATTGGTTTCGTCCCTTTTTGTTGAGGAACCCCTTCAAAAGGGTTGCAGACGTAGTGGAAGATAGACCCCTTTCGAACGAATTCCTTTTTACATGTTCGCTCGCCAATTGCATACTGGATTCCCTTCGGAACACCCCTTTCGACTAGATCGAAAGGAGCTCCATCATTTCAAATCAGACCCAGTTGCAATTACCTAAGCTTTATTCGGTTTATTCTATATAAGATTGGCCTGGATATTCCTAAGTCCTACGAACTCATCAATGTCGAAATATTATCACTAATTTTTTTTCTATTGTTTGAGATTGGTTTCGATGGTGATGTGTTTCGCATGTCTATATCCAAGTCGATCTTAATGAATTGCATAGACAAAAGGAAGTTAAGAGAATAAGATGGAATCATGTGTAATGGATCACTAGTCTAGGTAATGATCATAACGATCTTCCTCATTATCGAAATCCTTATGGAATCCACACATCTTTCCATTATCATTAATCCTAAATGAGTTACAATTATGAGAGCTTTTCCCTAAATTGATTTAGGTTTTACAAAGGTTTTTAGTAGTTGCAAAGAAGTAGAAGGAAAGAAATGAGCTTAGGATTCCAAAATCCGGTACCCAAAACTAGACCCCTTCGGTCTTATTTATAGATACAGGTTGGTCCCCTTCCGCACCCATGCTTTCAACCTAGTGAAAGGTCTCTTTTATATTCTACCTCATGCCTTTCGACATGGTCGAAAGGCCTCGCCTACCTTTGATGCAGTCGAAATGCATCTCTTTCGAGTCCTTTAACTCATCCTTTCACTTCCCCTCTCTTTATTCCAGACCTTTCAACCTTGTCGAAAGGGTCTTTATCTACCTTTCGCCTTTGTCAAGTCTTTAGTGTTCCCTTTTTCCTGCTTTCTCCTAAACTGCTTTCGACGTCGTCAAAAGGCCTCAAATGCGCTTTTCTCTTCATGTTGTCTCGTTGCCATCAGAAGTAAAGATAGGAGCTTTCGACTCTGTTGATAGATTATTTACTTGGGCTTCGAAGATGTTGAAGCATCAGTCGTTTCAATGATGCAGGTAGCTTTCGAATGCATGTCTGTGGACTGATGCAGAACCTTCTCCTGATATTATTGGCCTCGAACAGTTCGAAAGGCTTAGCCATGCTTTTGAAAGGGTTGCTTTGGGCAATTTGAACAAAGGCGAAACCTTCAGTTCCAAAAAAGTTTAGCGCGCATATGATAGGTTAACATTCATTGTCTTCAAAAAGAGGGTTCCGAAGTTATCTTTGCTAATTCATCTGTGTTAGAAGGTCTGAAAGAGGCGGAAGGGTAGCTCCGCTTTTCTTTTTGAAAGCTTTTTCTTTGTTTATCACTTGCGATAGCACCTGGTGCCTACGACTCCTTCGAAAGCCTTTTCAATGCCTTCGAATCGTTCTGTTGTGACCTTTGTCGAAACCCATGCTTGCTTTTTCAGTAGAACCTAGCATTTTACCAATCTTCTGTCATGCCTTTGCTCTTAAGTGGATTTTATGGTTAACAATGTTCTAGCTGATATTCGAATTGTTGTAATAGGTTTTCAATATCCTTAAAAAATGTTGATTACATAAATCAAAACCCCAAAGCACAGTGGAAAAATGAGATCGTGGTAAGAAGTGTAAAAACAACCAATCAATATCTCAATCCAATCCAAAACCAATTACAATCTCCAAACAAGCTGTAGATAATCAAAGCAATAACAATAAAATAAATCACACACCGTTTTATAGTGGTTCTACTAACGTCTTGTTAGTGTACATCTACTTTGAGAGAGAGCCTTTATTAATACCAATGAGAAGAGTACAAGAGATTGATTACAATGATCAAAATTCTAATAGAATTGATTTGTGGAGAAGAGAATTGAAGAAAATTAGGTTTAGATAAACCCTAATTACTAAAACCCTTGATTAAACCCTTAATCTCCTTTCAGTTCTTCCATCTCTGAATCCTAAAAATAGCTTATATAGGAGAGTAGAAAACCTAGGAAAAGTTCTAGAATTGCCCCTCTGAATATCACAAATCTTCACACCAAAAGCCTGGCTGAAAAAAATAGGCTGAAAAACATTACAAACGTCTGTCACTATGCAATAACATCTGTCATATACCTTGGGAAAACATTCCCTGACACCACAGATGTCTGTCACAAAGTGATAGATGTTTGTCCACATTCTCGAGTTTTAAACACTGTAGTCACAGACGTCTGTCGCTTGATGCTGGCCACAACACTCACTTACTTCACCATATCTTCCTCCTTCGAGCTCCGATTTGAGAACCGTTTTCACCGTTATAAAGCTACTTTCGACTTCTTCAATTCTCCATATAGTGTCGCCAAAATTCAATAGTAGTGTTTTCATGCGAATGCTCCAATTTTCATAATTCTTCTTCTTATTAAAGGAACTTGAAAAAGAGTCGTTCTGTTTGTCATCTTCCTTGATTAGCAACCGAGCTTTGATACCAATGTTGGAAAATTTTAGTAAAAGAAGAAAGAGAAAGACGTAACTGCTAATTTGCAAATGGAGATTCAGAGATGAATATTTTATAAAAGGGGAAACAAGCTTTATTTTTCTTTCAACTTTTCCTTTCTTGCTTGCATACACTTACATTTTCTTACTTGTTTGCTTACAAAAGATAAGAGAAAACATTCTTAGTTATAGAGTAGTATTCTCTAGACTTTTCTTCAATCCTCTTGACAAATCTGTTTTCTAGAATTCTCCAAATTGCATATTAGATAAGTCTAGATTTTTCTCTAAGCTAAATTTTAACCTCTTCAATTCTTTCCATTAATACCAAAATTAATATTACCCAGAATAATTTGTTTTCCAAAATAATTAAGTTAAACTAAAATCAAGTTTATTTCAAACAAAAAAGGTTTCGGAATTGAACAATTTCGTAAACTCAATTTTTTTGTGTCGTAGTAGTTTGGAAACTGTTCGCAACATTTAGTTTTTGTCGAATTTGATTTGAGGGAGAAAATATAATATCGCAACGTTGGTTTATATTTTGGAAGAGCAAGGGTGGACGCAAAAATAAAAGTTTAAATTGATGAGTGTAAATGGTTGCGTGGAATAATTTAGCGGGTGAAAAGAAAAATGTAACGACCCGGGTTTTTCATACACGAAAAACCGGACCATTTGAGTTAAGAAGAAGAGGTAGAAGAAGAAGAAAAATAGAAAACAACAACAGAATCTCTCATACGCAGCGGAATAAACTATAATAGGTAATAACAGATCTTTACACAAAAAGAAATCTATATCTGTTTATATATACATCATCCCAATACATCATCAGAGTACATCACATCAATATCATACAACTGGACAGTAATCATAACTTGTCCTCACAATCTGAATACACAGCGGAATATATAACTCAAATACGAAAGTACGTATCGCCATCCAGCTCCACAGCATCATTTCCTGTAATTTATAATACTCGGTCTGACCCGAGCATCATATAAAACAATACCCGAGTCAGTCTGGAATACCAGCGTGAGAAAATCACACTCAATTGATTATTAAAGTTTCAAAAATCCCTTTGAAAATAAAAGCATCTCGTAAGACCACGCCACAAATAAACATGTCGGATTTTTACCTTACGATAGCTAAAACACTTTATATCAAAATCCTCTGATATTATAATAGTGTCTACAGAAAGTAAAATAGAATCTAGCTGAAATGCTTGCATCTCACATTTCAACAATAGTTGGGCACAATCAAAACCGTACAGGCACGTAGGGAGAATGAATTTCCAACGAATGACTAGGCACTGGGGTACCACCTATCACAGTACGTGGCCTAGATCACAGTACCGAGGAGTACGCCCGCTCCCCTGCAACACAAGGCCGGAACCATCCCTTACTGGATGATCCCGAATAAAATCACCCCACGGTTGGGATCAGCAACCGCACCACTAAGCCGAAATAAAAAGGGACATCTAGACAGGGATGACCTTACCCTCCAGTGGGAGCTACCCACGAAGCCTTGCTGCATAACCCCTGATTTTCAGTCATTCCCGGTTGATGAGGTTCGAGGCTAAACGATACCTTTTAGAGAACATATCCCTTAGAATGCCCATCGTCCGCTGACGATGTTTCGCAAGCATTCGTCCATACAAGTCCGTCCTGGGTTTGAACGGAACCGAAGGCACTATTCCTACTACATCCATTTTGGAAATATCCTCAGGATTAGTAACGACTAGCCCTTGCACTTCACTGCTCCATCTTCGACTCCGAAATCGTTACACGAAACGTACAAACCGGATCGAAGTGGTATTCGAGTCTCCAGACCTAGAATCCCGGTATACGGAAACCCGATCCCGGTCTCTTCGAAACGATCAACGCATTGGCCAATATTGATAGTCGGTTATTTAACTATCAATTAACATCCACAAGCAACCATCACACAATAAATAATTTTCCACATTATTTATTTGCCCAAATATCTTTCCAAGATATATTTCCAAATTTTCAAAGCTCATTTGAAAACAATTTCAAAACAGTTTCCGCTTACGGAAAACATTTCCCAAATAATTATTTCCACTGAATCACCAAGTACAAAATACTTTTATTTTTAAAATAATTTAAAAACACTTTATTTTAAATATATTTTATAACATTGAAATCAAACTACTTTAATACTTTATTAAAAATATATACTTTAAAATAAACCACTTTATAAATATAAACTAAATTTCTCTTTTTAAAACAGAATAGCAAATCACTTTTATATAATTACTACAATAATAGATTTTTAAAAATACCTACTTTGAAAATTAACATTTAGAAATAATCAATTTTCTAAAATCATGCTTTTTAAAACATACTTAAAACTTTTAACTTATATTTAAAATTGCTTTGAAAACGTACTTGGCTATCCAGAGAAATACACTTCTCGTTTCCATCTTTTAAAAATAAATCAACATTTATTTTTAAACCAAACCATATCTTTTTATAAATTCCCACCTTGAATTTATATTCAAATATCCACTGATATTTTATTTTACTTTATAAACCCAGTTTATATCTCCAAAATCTCACTTCTGTTTTAAAATTCCAATTTTAAACAACTAAATCAATTTCCAATTGATTTTCCAATTTACTTTACTTTACTTTGAAATAAATTTCCTTTACTACTTCATTTATTTCAAAATACATTAACTTTTAGATTTATTCCTTTATTTGAGTTAAAACCCTTTTTAACTGAAAATACAAATTTTAAACTTCCAAAATTCCTTCTTTAGCCTTTAATTAAATTTAATCCTTACATTCAAAATAAATCCTTTATTCTTTAAATTTAATATCACTTTAGTTTAAAGTTAATATTTCCCTTGTTATTTCGAAATTCCCTTATTCCAATTCACTTGAATTATTTACTTAAAATTTACTCTTTTATTTCTTTCAAAATCCAATTCAATATATTTTGATAACTCCTTTTATTGAAATATTCAATCCAACCATATCATCCAATATTTCAATCATCAATAAAATCATCACAGGATATCAATATTCATAGAACAGAATATCAAATAATCTAAATAATTTTGAGGAATCCAGTTGGATCCCTCCAACCTGTTTCCCTGCATCCACAAACGTTAGCACAATACCAATTCCACTTTAAAGTGGAATATCGCGGTATATGGGATTTATATAAATCATCCGCTATTATGCGGCGCATAGGGTCTCATCCGCTATATAAATGCGGGAATATCAACAACTCAAATATATACATATGCCAATATGTATATATTGCTATATACTACTATATATATAATATAGCATATTCAATCAATGCAATCATCCAATCAATTATTTAAATTTAACCATTTAAATTTAAAATAAAATTCAACTGAGTGAGATTAACTCACCTTTGATCTATTAGCATCTCATTTCCAATTGAGCTTGCTTCCTTCTCGAATTTTAAACCTTGAATAACATTATACGATTTATTAATATTTGAACTTACCAAACAATTCATTACCGCTTAATAGGTTTAAATTTTAACTTATAATTTGATTTTAAATTTAAACCTTAATCATAACAAATTTAAAATTCCTATATTCACCAAAAATCATATATATTCACTTCTAAACTGCCTGCATATAAAATATCATAAATTGCATATATGTATATATATATTCTCAATGTCTATTTATATTATCCTGTAACCTGTATATCTACATGATAAATAAAATTAACTAAATACCTTACTGCAATAAAATTTTCTTTTATGTTTCCATTATTGATTCCAGACTAAAATGGTTTGATAAATCCCCAAATTCATAATTACATCCACAAATTCCATTATTATCATTTCATTATCATTCATTTTTTTTTTCTTTAATCTATGTAAAAATCAAATTAAATCCAAACAACACTGCTGAATCTACCATTAACCTTAAATTGACACTAAAACAGAAATTACCTTACTGCACGATACATGAGGCCTGCCCATGCCATCTCGACTTCGACTGCGACATAGTTCGAGTCGCCGTGCCAACGCTAAGCCCAAAACCGAACTCGACCCTGCCCCATCAACCTTGCATCGAACAGCGGCAGCCAAATATCCATGGCCATACTCGAACTCGACTACCAACTCGACCGACCCTCCCAACGTTCACGCGAACACCCGCCGCGTCCCCACTGACCCAATCGAAGCCCTAAAATCCCATCGACAAGATCTGGATTGATCACTTGCTCACCTTCGATCTCGAGTCACCAAACCCTACCAGAGACCGCCGCCCATCCCAATCGCAATAGAGAAAAATCGACCTCCCTCGATCGAAACGAGCACAAGTCGCGATTTCCCCTTTGCCGCCATTTATTTTTATTTCGAACGAAAAGAATTCGTATGCAGAAGGGAAAAGGGAAATGGGTTTTCGAATTCGTGAAATTGGAAGAGAGGAAAAGAGTATGGCTTCTGATTTTTGAAAGAATTCTTGAGAGGAAGCTCGACCATTTTGTGTGTTTTATTTTTCTTCGAACGAGCTGCTTTGCAAATTAAATCGAAGAGAGAAGGGGGAAAGAAACAGAAAGGCTCGACTATCTGATTTTTGATATTTAGAGGAGACGCGTGTTTATTAGATAGGACACGTGTTATACCAAGAGAAACACGTGTTTGAGAGAAGAGAAGGTTGCTGAGAAAACTTTTGTCAAAACAAATTTGAATATAAATATTATTTAAATCTAAACCGTCTCTAACCACGCAAACTCAAAATCTCGACCTCCTATCGATGCGTGTCGCTAGGCGTTTATAAGGTTAAACCCCTATTCTGAACGAAATGGAAAAGGTTTCGAGTCCTAACTCGGTCGTATGGAGAAGATAGCTTTTTGAATCCAGTTATTAAATTAAATTTTCAATTAAATTTCAGTGCGTTTACATTCCGTACGATCACACGACAACTCCAAACACTACGAAAATTGAAATCCAATAATAATACAATATTACGGATCCAATGGAACTGGTTTCGCTGAATTCCGAGACTGTGCCTCGGACGGCTATTTTTAAATTCAATTTCAACGATATATTTTTAAAACTGAACAAAACTCTTTAAAATTCCATTTTAAAAGTTCTATCATCTTCAGTATTAACAATATAAATTTTCTCAACCTTTGAACTATTTTTAACAGGTTTTAAAATCAAGATTCAATATTTTACCCAATCCCGATAATTAAATTTAATAATTAATTATCCAAAGAAATACTGTATATTTGAAATTAAAGTTAAAATTTAACCTTCGAATATTTAAAATAAATTAAATATTCACATTTCAAATATACAAAAATTTCGGGTCGTCACATTCCTCCCCCCTTAAAAGAATTTCGTCCCCGAAATTACTAGTTAAGAGGAATGATTCAATCCCCATTAACTATTTCCTTAACCCCAAATAGTTTTAACCACCTCCCAAAACAAATCCTTTAATAGAGATACATTATCCCTCTTTCTAACCTTTCAAACTTACTCCTAAGTCCCAAACAATATTATCTTTCTTATCAGTTCAAATTTAAATTTGAATTCAAATTTTGAATTATCAAATTTTTCTCGAAATTTTTCTAACTCCCTAAATTTCCGAAAATTTTTGCCAGCGTCTCCTTTGCGCGGCTAGCTCGGTACTACTACAAAATGGCTCTACGGCCTCCCAATCTCAAAAAGAAAACAAAAAGCCAAGTGGCTGGATCCAAAACCCAATCAAATTTCATATAGAAATTCAAATACATACCTTTTTGTCGGGCCATTAAATTTTATCTTCTAAATCAAAAATCCCAATTTATCCATTGCTTTTATACACCTGTATATCCTACTAAGCAATAATATTCAATCACAATCCCAAAGTCATTTTATACTTTCCTTTACAAATTTTCAATATTTGCTTTACTTAAGCCCGTACGATGCACATATATCATCCGTACGCAATATCATATTCGATCGCTCAATCGATCACACAATTCCACTTCCGAACTAGTATCGTCCACCCGACTTCCTAGTGCGGACTCAGATCTGGTTTCTTGATCAGAAACCGTCATTCTCCTTGCATAGTCACAAACTATGATAGAGAATATCCAGAATCAATCAACAATCCATATCCAGGTTCGCCATCGAAAATCGAGTGAAAAATTCCAACTCGGATCGATATATCTATCTCGAAATTCTGTGTTCGACATCTGGACCAAATAGCTATGCGAATAAAATAATATACGTACACCTTACGTAATTAGCCCAATTGATTATTAGTTATATCAATTCTCCTTTATTCACATTCCTTTTTGATTGTTATCCCCTTATTCACAACTATCCCATTTCACAACTTCAGTTTTAGTCTTCATTCAACTATTCACTTAGTATATTTTTTTATTCCCAAAATTACTAAGTATATTTCCACTACACATTTTCTTAAGAATTTCATTCTTCAATTCTTAAGTTCATATAAATTTTCTTATATTTATTTACTACTTCACCACCGAAGTGTATATATTCAAATTGAACTCCCATTTCATATGAATTCCAACTTACTTCAATTTACTACTTCATTTCCAATTTTTTTTTTCTTAAATTCAATTCATCTTCAACTTCCAAAAAAATGAATTTTATTTAGCTCGAAAACAATCCAAGTTAATTCATTCAATAACTATTTCTCAACTTATTTAAACTACTCCTCTGTTTGAGTTCAGTTTCCATTCAATATTTACTTAAGTCAAAAACTTAAGTTTATTTTCCATTTAACCAACCCTTTAAAGTTTTATTTCCATCTTTCATTTGATTTTTATTTAATCAAATTCCATCCAATTATTTATTTAATATAATTGGTTCATTCACTCAATCATTATGAATTTTAATTTCCATACTCAATTCATCTGGAATTATTTTATTAATAACCAGGTCATTTCCAATTTATTTTCACTTATTTGGATTCATTTGCAATTTAAACCATCACTATGTTAATCCAATTTCATTAACTAATTTATTATCTCATTAGTTCCTTCGCTGGTTAAAATTAAATACTTGCTTTTTAATTCCAAATATCACTTCACTTAATTTTCTTAAGTTCAATATATTTTATAATTCAAGTTTGAATTTATTTAAAAATTAAGATTGCTCATCTTAGTCATTTCCATTTGATAATCACAATTTCAAATTATAACTCTTAATGGTTCAAAGAAATGAATTCCCATTTATGACTTACAATTTCATTTCTATTCATAAGGTTTAACTTACTTACTTAAGACCTGGGACTATTCATTTAAGTCCATTTCATCTTTATAATCAAATTTCAAATTATTATACTTAAGAACTTAAGAATATGAATTTCTTTACACAATTATAAGCATTTTACATTTAATTCAATTCCAATTCTCAATTTTATTTAACTTATCTTAAGTTAAATTCAAATATATTTTATTCACCTTCATATACTCGAATTAAATTTTAATTCTAGGATACAATTTTATACAAGTTTTACAATTCATTCACCTTCAAGTTCTCTAACTCTTTTATCTACCAACTTATATTACCCATTGAGTTATTTTCATCTCATAATTATAATCCCAGAATTAAACTTCCATTCCCTTCTTATTTAAATCAACTTCATTCTATACTTTATGTTGTTGATTCATTTAAATTTCTACATTTATATTTTAAATAGAATTTCCAGAATCCAATTACCCGATTTTATTCCAAAAACCATTTTGAATCCATAAATAACTCATACATATCTGGTATATCACCTCAAATCCCAATTTCCAAAACAATCTGCTTTTATCAAACAGTTTTCCCTTTGAATTTCAAAACCAACCCAATTCACAATCATTTACAATTTAAAACAGTTTGGTAGCAATTTCTCTTTGGAAACTCGAAAATAGACATCGATGATGCTGCAGTCATCACCGAAATTATTTTCCAGCGACCAAAAGAGAATTTAATGCTTTTATCACTCTAAAACATTTCAAACATTTTTAAATCCCAAATCCCACCCGATTTCAATTCAATTTCGCAAATATTCATGAAATAATATCACCATTATTTTCCCCAAAACCTTTAAAACAATTTTTAAATCCAAAGGAATTTAAGCCTTTCCCAAAACTTCAAATTCAAAATCTATTCAACTTTATATCCAAACATTATTCTGGAATTCTATCACATTTTATTCCAAGTTATAAGACACATTTACAATTTACATTTACAAATTTCATTTGTTTATGAATTTATCTCATTTGATTATAAATCCCATTTGTAATTGACATTTGTATATAAAGTTTATTTCAATTTATAATTTCATTTATAGTCTATATTTCAAATTCCATTTTGTTATATAAATTTATTCTTCAACTTAGGTTATAAGTTTTTCAATTTCTACTCAATAATGAGACTAACTCATTATTGTCATTTTCCAACAACCAAGCATCCAAATATATAACTATAATAAATTTCTAATAATTATTTCTTTTATATACAAAATAATTTGGGCAAAATTATTTCATTCACCCTATTTAAAACAATACTGTGTCGAACTGTTCTATTCAAGTGTTTAGAAACCCCTTCGATACAGTTGTACAGAATGTGCCGACGAAGGTTCATATGCCACTCAATAAACCAACCAACACAATATAAAACCATTTTATATTCACTAACAAATACGCGCTCATATCTATTAATACTCTCAAAATTCCCACCAGAGCCAAGGTTATCGCTAGCCTAAGCTCTGATACCACTGTAACGACCCGGGTTTTTCATACACGAAAAACCGGACCATTTGAGTTAAGAAGAAGAGGTAGAAGAAGAAGAAAAATAGAAAACAACAACAGAATCTCTCATACGCAGCGGAATAAACTATAATAGGTAATAACAGATCTTTACACAAAAAGAAATCTATATCTGTTTATATATACATCATCCCAATACATCATCAGAGTACATCACATCAATATCATACAACTGGACAGTAATCATAACTTGTCCTCACAATCTGAATACACAGCGGAATATATAACTCAAATACGAAAGTACGTATCGCCATCCAGCTCCACAGCATCATTTCCTATAATTTATAATACTCGGTCTGACCCGAGCATCATATAAAACAATACCCGAGTCAGTCTGGAATACCAGCGTGAGAAAATCACACTCAATTGATTATTAAAGTTTCAAAAATCCCTTTGAAAATAAAAGCATCTCGTAAGACCACGCCACAAATAAACATGTCGGATTTTTACCTTACGATAGCTAAAACACTTTATATCAAAATCCTCTGATATTATAATAGTGTCTACAGAAAGTAAAATAGAATCTAGCTGAAATGCTTGCATCTCACATTTCAACAATAGTTGGGCACAATCAAAACCGTACAGGCACGTAGGGAGAATGGATTTCCAACGAATGACTAGGCACTGGGGTACCACCTATCACAGTACGTGGCCTAGATCACAGTACCGAGGAGTACGCCCGCTCCCCTGCAACACAAGGCCGGAACCATCCCTTACTGGATGATCCCGAATAAAATCACCCCACGGTTGGGATCAGCAACCGCACCACTAAGCCGAAATAAAAAGGGACATCTAGACAGGGATGACCTTACCCTCCAGTGGGAGCTACCCACGAAGCCTTGCTGCATAACCCCTGATTTTCAGTCATTCCCGGTTGATGAGGTTCGAGGCTAAACGATACCTTTTAGAGAACATATCCCTTAGAATGCCCATCGTCCGCTGACGATGTTTCGCAAGCATTCGTCCATACAAGTCCGTCCTGGGTTTGAACGGAACCGAAGGCACTATTCCTACTACATCCATTTTGGAAATATCCTCAGGATTAGTAACGACTAGCCCTTGCACTTCACTGCTCCATCTTCGACTCCGAAATCGTTACACGAAACGTACAAACCGGATCGAAGTGGTATTCGAGTCTCCAGACCTAGAATCCCGGTATACGGAAACCCGATCCCGGTCTCTTCGAAACGATCAACGCATTGGCCAATATTGATAGTCGGTTATTTAACTATCAATTAACATCCACAAGCAACCATCACACAATAAATAATTTTCCACATTATTTATTTGCCCAAATATCTTTCCAAGATATATTTCCAAATTTTCAAAGCTCATTTGAAAACAATTTCAAAACAGTTTCCGCTTACGGAAAACATTTCCCAAATAATTATTTCCACTGAATCACCAAGTACAAAATACTTTTATTTTTAAAATAATTTAAAAACACTTTATTTTAAATATATTTTATAACATTGAAATCAAACTACTTTAATACTTTATTAAAAATATATACTTTAAAATAAACCACTTTATAAATATAAACTAAATTTCTCTTTTTAAAACAGAATAGCAAATCACTTTTATATAATTACTACAATAATAGATTTTTAAAAATACCTACTTTGAAAATTAACATTTAGAAATAATCAATTTTCTAAAATCATGCTTTTTAAAACATACTTAAAACTTTTAACTTATATTTAAAATTGCTTTGAAAACGTACTTGGCTATCCAGAGAAATACACTTCTCGTTTCCATCTTTTAAAAATAAATCAACATTTATTTTTAAACCAAACCATATCTTTTTATAAATTCCCACCTTGAATTTATATTCAAATATCCACTGATATTTTATTTTACTTTATAAACCCAGTTTATATCTCCAAAATCTCACTTCTGTTTTAAAATTCCAATTTTAAACAACTAAATCAATTTCCAATTGATTTTCCAATTTACTTTACTTTACTTTGAAATAAATTTCCTTTACTACTTCATTTATTTCAAAATACATTAACTTTTAGATTTATTCCTTTATTTGAGTTAAAACCCTTTTTAACTGAAAATACAAATTTTAAACTTCCAAAATTCCTTCTTTAGCCTTTAATTAAATTTAATCCTTACATTCAAAATAAATCCTTTATTCTTTAAATTTAATATCACTTTAGTTTAAAGTTAATATTTCCCTTGTTATTTCGAAATTCCCTTATTCCAATTCACTTGAATTATTTACTTAAAATTTACTCTTTTATTTCTTTCAAAATCCAATTCAATATATTTTGATAACTCCTTTTATTGAAATATTCAATCCAACCATATCATCCAATATTTCAATCATCAATAAAATCATCACAGGATATCAATATTCATAGAACAGAATATCAAATAATCTAAATAATTTTGAGGAATCCAGTTGGATCCCTCCAACCTGTTTCCCTGCATCCACAAACGTTAGCACAATACCAATTCCACTTTAAAGTGGAATATCGCGGTATATGGGATTTATATAAATCATCCGCTATTATGCGGCGCATAGGGTCTCATCCGCTATATAAATGCGGGAATATCAACAACTCAAATATATACATATGCCAATATGTATATATTGCTATATACTACTATATATATAATATAGCATATTCAATCAATGCAATCATCCAATCAATTATTTAAATTTAACCATTTAAATTTAAAATAAAATTCAACTGAGTGAGATTAACTCACCTTTGATCTATTAGCATCTCATTTCCAATTGAGCTTGCTTCCTTCTCGAATTTTAAACCTTGAATAACATTATACGATTTATTAATATTTGAACTTACCAAACAATTCATTACCGCTTAATAGGTTTAAATTTTAACTTATAATTTGATTTTAAATTTAAACCTTAATCATAACAAATTTAAAATTCCTATATTCACCAAAAATCATATATATTCACTTCTAAACTGCCTGCATATAAAATATCATAAATTGCATATATGTATATATATATTCTCAATGTCTATTTATATTATCCTGTAACCTGTATATCTACATGATAAATAAAATTAACTAAATACCTTACTGCAATAAAATTTTCTTTTATGTTTCCATTATTGATTCCAGACTAAAATGGTTTGATAAATCCCCAAATTCATAATTACATCCACAAATTCCATTATTATCATTTCATTATCATTCATTTTTTTTTTCTTTAATCTATGTAAAAATCAAATTAAATCCAAACAACACTGCTGAATCTACCATTAACCTTAAATTGACACTAAAACAGAAATTACCTTACTGCACGATACATGAGGCCTGCCCATGCCATCTCGACTTCGACTGCGACATAGTTCGAGTCGCCGTGCCAACGCTAAGCCCAAAACCGAACTCGACCCTGCCCCATCAACCTTGCATCGAACAGCGGCAGCCAAATATCCATGGCCATACTCGAACTCGACTACCAACTCGACCGACCCTCCCAACGTTCACGCGAACACCCGCCGCGTCCCCACTGACCCAATCGAAGCCCTAAAATCCCATCGACAAGATCTGGATTGATCACTTGCTCACCTTCGATCTCGAGTCACCAAACCCTACCAGAGACCGCCGCCCATCCCAATCGCAATAGAGAAAAATCGACCTCCCTCGATCGAAACGAGCACAAGTCGCGATTTCCCCTTTGCCGCCATTTATTTTTATTTCGAACGAAAAGAATTCGTATGCAGAAGGGAAAAGGGAAATGGGTTTTCGAATTCGTGAAATTGGAAGAGAGGAAAAGAGTATGGCTTCTGATTTTTGAAAGAATTCTTGAGAGGAAGCTCGACCATTTTGTGTGTTTTATTTTTCTTCGAACGAGCTGCTTTGCAAATTAAATCGAAGAGAGAAGGGGGAAAGAAACAGAAAGGCTCGACTATCTGATTTTTGATATTTAGAGGAGACGCGTGTTTATTAGATAGGACACGTGTTATACCAAGAGAAACACGTGTTTGAGAGAAGAGAAGGTTGCTGAGAAAACTTTTGTCAAAACAAATTTGAATATAAATATTATTTAAATCTAAACCGTCTCTAACCACGCAAACTCAAAATCTCGACCTCCTATCGATGCGTGTCGCTAGGCGTTTATAAGGTTAAACCCCTATTCTGAACGAAATGGAAAAGGTTTCGAGTCCTAACTCGGTCGTATGGAGAAGATAGCTTTTTGAATCCAGTTATTAAATTAAATTTTCAATTAAATTTCAGTGTGTTTACATTCCGTACGATCACACGACAACTCCAAACACTACGAAAATTGAAATCCAATAATAATACAATATTACGGATCCAATGGAACTGGTTTCGCTGAATTCCGAGACTGTGCCTCGGACGGCTATTTTTAAATTCAATTTCAACGATATATTTTTAAAACTGAACAAAACTCTTTAAAATTCCATTTTAAAAGTTCTATCATCTTCAGTATTAACAATATAAATTTTCTGAACCTTTGAACTATTTTTAACAGGTTTTAAAATCAAGATTCAATATTTTACCCAATCCCGATAATTAAATTTAATAATTAATTATCCAAAGAAATACTGTATATTTGAAATTAAAGTTAAAATTTAACCTTCGAATATTTAAAATAAATTAAATATTCACATTTCAAATATACAAAAATTCCGGGTCGTCACAAAAAATGGACAAGAAGCATATATTTGGTGTATGTAGATAGTAACATTCAATTTAATGCACCAAGCTTAGTAAATTCTATTGTTTTAATTTAAACTATTCATAATCAGACAAATAATAATCAGTTTTGTTTTTCTACTTTAGTAAATTACTAGAACCAGAGTAGACAATTGGAGTTTACTTTGCATTGATTGATTCTTACAGTCCAATTTTTCAAAACTTTTTGTTCGGTCTGTCTCAGCAATTCATGCAATCTAACCTAGTTGGAGATTTTTGTTCAATCTGTCTCATTCCTAGTATATTATGCATAAAGTGTTCAAAATGTAACCATATAGGTGATGCACAATGATCAAACATTTGTTTTTGACTCTTAAATTGGAAGTGTTGTTCGTAATGCATTTCTTGATTGAAGATTAGTTGCATTAGATATGTGGACTATCCACATTTGATTGGTAACTTTACATATACTATTTGTACGATAATCCAATTTGCTAACGTTTTGGTTTCTTAAAACAGTGCACAAAATCAATTTGCTATTCATTTCATTGAGATGATCATTCTTTCTAATTCAAAATGATACCAGGATACAAACATATTAATCATAAAATTAGCCAAGTGTTTTGTGATATTACCAGAAAACATAATAAATGACATTGGTCAATTTTTGCAACTATATATGATAGAGTTATTTAAGTAAATATATCATGGCATATGCACATGCCAATAAACATAGTCATATATATGTTCGTACAACTTTAGTATAGAGTAAAAGCAACATAGTATCCACTGCTAGAAGCTAACTATCTATATTTACTATCTAGGTACAACACGAAGTTTGACTCCATGACTAAAATTAAGTACAATGTCAAACTGAAATTCCATAGTAGATTCCATATTAAGGGAGTGCTGGAATGTGTAGTGTTGATATAGATGAATGACTGGTAATTTGATTTCTTGCAAAGAGAATATTTGCCCGATGCATGCTCTAGGTCTGTAACACCCCATATTTTTATAACATTATTTAGAATAATTAGTTGGGTAAATTAAATAAAATAATGTAAAGATTAATAGGTTGAGATTTGATTAGACTAAGGGTAGCTGTGCCATGTTAGTGTGTTAATTAAAATGAAATAATATAAGCTAATGTGTTAGGATATAAAAAGGGCAATATAGGAAATAGGAGAAGGGCAATATGGGAAATAGGAGAAGGGCTTATACCCTAAACCCTTAGGAATGAAACTCACGTTCATTTCATTTTCACACAAACTAAAACTATACCAAGGCCGGCCACCATTATTGTCTCAAGAGAAGATTAAAGCTAGGATTCAAGTGAAGGCACTACAACAAAACAACCATACTACAACCTTTCATTTACAACCAGCAAAATTTGACAGTTGTAATAGGTAGTTTTTAACAACTATTTTATTTCAGCAGTTGTAATAGTTATTTTTTAATAACTGTTCTATTTCAGCAGTTGTAATAAAGACACTTTTAAAAACTATATTTTTATAGCAGTTGTAATATTTATTTATAACAATTGTTGTCAACAGTTGTAACAAATATTATATTTCATTACATACGAGACTTTCAATCTCCCTCCTTTCATTTCTTCGGCCGCCTAAACATTCAATCTCCCTCCCTCCTTTCATTTCTTCCACCTAAACATTCAATCTCCCTCCCTCCTTTCATTTCTTCCGCCTAAACATTCAATCTTCCTCCCTCCTTTCATTTCTTCGGCCGCCAAAACATGCAAATAAAAACCTAAATCGCTCCTTCCCTTTTTCTCAAAACCTAAACGCCAAGAAATTAACCTAAACCAGCAAAAAAATTCGATTTCCCTCCTTGTAATAATTTAGTCACAGATCAAAAAACCCTAAATCATCGTCGTCGCTGATTGCAGGCCTCAACTATCGCTCCTATCTATATCGCTCGCGCTCGCCGCTTGTACTCGCTCGTGCTACCACTCAAAAGGTTTGATATTTTTCATTCTTTTTTAATCTGTTGATTTAATTTCATTTTTTTGGATTATTTCTATTGATTGCATTTGGTTGCTGGAGACTTTGTTAGTATTTTTATTTCTCTTTGCAGTTGTATTAGTAGGAGAATCAATCGATTTGTTTGGAGAATTCGTTGGTCTATAACTATTGAATGTTGTACATGTGGTTTCTGTAAAATTAAGTATCAAAAGTTTTGAAATAAACTTTTATAAGCAACTTGTAAGGCTGTAAATTTGATTCGGTTATTGTCTTTCTTTTCTTTTTCTTTTTTTTACACAAGGAGACAAGCATCTAAGGTTTACGTTAGGAAGATGTGTTGTGTTTCTCTCCTTTCTATATCATATAGATATAGATGCTTGTTTTATGTTAGGAAGATGTGTTTTCTACTGATACAAAAATCTAAGTATTTAGCTTCACGTTTATGAAATATCTGTGCAAATCGACATAGAAAATACTAACTATAAATTGATCTTTTTTTAGTTTTTAGCATGCAGTAAGGCTTCTCTATTGACAGTAGAAAAATACTAAGTAGAAAAAGTGTTTAGCATGCAGTAAGTATTTAGCATGCAGTAAGGCTTCTCTATTGACAGTAGAAAAAGTATCATATCCATTTATGAAAATTGTACTTTGTTGTTCATGAGCTTCAATTGCGACCATTCTGACCTGAAAATTGCATGCTATGAAAAGAAAAATGCATACAAGCATTACTTAAGTTGCAAAATTATATATTATACTTAAAATAATGTAGCGAGATGGACATGCTATGGTAACAAAATCAACCTAATGATACCATAATATGCTCAGGTAATCAAATCCTTAATGGCATACGCACCATTTAAAATGCTCTCATACAAAATGGAAGCTTAATGATATAATCAAATAGGGGAAGGCACAAATATGTATAACAATTTAAGAAAGGATTCCATATTCAAATATTTTTATCTTTGTATACTCACATGGTTTTTAGAGAAAATCAAGCACACAAAAAACTACCTTTTTGGCTTAAATATATTTTCTATTCCTGTTCTATTATAATTTGGCTTAAGGTGGTGAATGGCTTAAGACAGAGAATGGTAGAATAAGTAGCAGTTTTAATATAAACCTACCAATATGTAAACTATTGAGTGCATACACAATTGTGTCATGGTAAACTTAAGACAGTGCTTTAGTCATCCCATATATGAATCAAAATTAATGGATTTAGTTTCCTAACTTGATTTAACAGCCCCAGGTTTAATATCATTTTTGTTTTTGTTTCTCTATCATAGGCTCAGTGAATCGTTGAAGCTGTTCTGAACTTTGTAAGCAAGGAGATACTAAAGGGTTTTTGGTTGGAGGTGCTTCTTTGAAGGTATATACATATGTATCCTATAAATTCTCTTCTTTTAGGGTATGATGGGCAGTAATATATACAATATTTTATGCAGATTAGGACTTAGTATATATTTTCGCATATATGAAATGCAAAGCAGTATATGTTCAGGATATATATGTGTCCAATTAGCACCTGATTATTATCAAGATCATGAATTGAAAGGTTGAGAGGATTCAAAAGTGGTTTCATTTAAATTGTCAGTGCTTTCTTGTTTAGAATGGATAGTTCTTAAAGATCATATTCAGACTTTAAAAGCAAACTCTTACATGAAACTGTTCAAATTAATCTACACGATTAATGTCTGCTTTGCACTTTACAAATCATTCTCTACAATTGATTATGTTGCTGCACAATGCCTTATGTAAGTTTATATATTTGTTCTGGACAGACACTAAACCAGAGTCAATGATTAGTAACACCATCACTTAGTCAACCATGCCTAAGGGATCCTAAGTATATTTTTGAATATATTAACATGTTGAATTTTCTATATTGATTCAAATCTAGGATTTGTATTTTAGATAAAGCCTTCTATGTTTATCTATTAATCCTTCAGAATTCCGATTTTTACCACATTTGATATTTTGTTTTTCCAAAAGAGTACATCTCAACATATTTTTTTATTGTTCAGTTATGATAGTAACACTGTATAAATGTGTTTGAAATTATAGCTCTCCGTCAATATGAAATCTTGTAGAAATCATTTACAGTTGATCATCATCCACTTTTCTTTTCAACATGTTTAGTATGCCTCACGTGACACCACTTTTATTGTAATTATTATTTGAAAAAAGGGATAGGTAATCTTTCAACTTTAATTATAAACTCTTTTGTTCATCTATAAGGGAATGAGGTCATCAAAAATAAATATCATATGCCCAAATATTATTCTGAACCACACTGACTACATTATTTATCTAATTAACCTAAAGCTTTTGATGGGATATTGTGCATACTTTTTAGAGATGACAAGCATAGCTTAGTTCTCTTGTTTTTATAAATAAAATAAAAACAAAATTTTGCTTTGGAACACTTTACATTATCTCCTCAAGTTGGACGAGCTAAATTTGACAATCTTTTATACGTGTACCATTTAGTTACCACTAAAATTATGATGATATATCGTATTCTACTAGTTAACTTATACTTCCTAAGTAATTTACTCAATTCAAGAAGTCCTATACAGAAAATGGTAGATGCACCATTACATGGAAATTTTTAAAAAGGTTGGCATCATTTTTAATCCTACATCAGCGTGTGTTTCACTATCCAAAAGATTTCACTATCCAGTACATATTTACAAAAGTTTAAGTTCCAGAATTATCCATGTGTAATTATCAATCTTATTTGAATTATCAATGCCCATCGCTTCTAGAATTATCAATCTTATATTTGCATTGTGTAATTGTAAGTCCACGCTCAATTCAACCGAGCAACAAACTTAAAATACTGCAATTAAGCCAAAGGTCATTCAGATTGTAAATCAAAATGCTCAGTACTGGATCACCAAAACTGAGCGTGACAGTAAAAAAAAACACTTTTCTTTTTGAGACATGAATAAATGTTACCAAGACCTACTTGCAAAAGAGTAATTGAAAATTTAGAATTTTCAAAACAAAGCTTATTAGGTGTTGTATAATACATCTTCTTGAATTTTGGAGGTTTCTCCTGTTATTTTCATATTATTCCAGAAGATAACTGTCCACATATAACAATAGCATTTTCTTCACTGCGTGTATGTGAGTTTCAACCTACAAATGCTTTGTTTTTTCTAGTATTATCAAAATTACATATGTTTGGTTTCTTTATTTACCGCTCCACTTACAGCTGCATGAATTATACTTTTAACAGTCATAGCATTTACTTTTACAATAATAACGTCAGAGTTAGAAATAATAATGGCATTTACTATATAAACTTCAGAGTTAGAAATAAAGTACAACAATAACATTTTGTGGTTGGTGTTTTAACGTTTACTTCATGTCAGATTATGTATTTAGTAAACAATAACATTGTAATTACTGTAATCTTTTATGGTAATAGTGCTACTTTGGCAGTTTTTATTGATTATTAACTACACTTTCTGTACTATCATATGACGCTTAAGTTAGCATGTATTTCACTGACTTCAATTTTGATATTTCAGAGCTCAAAGACAGCGATCAAACGAGCAAAGAGGCAAAATCTTGCTGCACTTGCAGCTTTTCGTGCTGCTGATGAGAGGGCTGGTGGTGTTAGATGATTACTAAGGTGAATAATTACTACATCCTATTTTCATACAGTTTTCAGTTTTTGATTAGATCCGAAATGTTTTTGCAAGTATATGGCATGTTTTGATGATTAAAGTTATATATATATATATGCTTGCTGATGAATTATATGTGTTCATGTTAGTTTTTATGATATGTTTGACATGAAAAACCCTATTAGATGACATCTAAATGCCTTGAAAATTTAAATATAGGCCAAAAATAATATTTTAGAGATGGGTTTCAATTTTCATAATTTTCTTAATTAATGTGGATTTTATATAAATTTTCTAGTGAAGAAAAGGATTTATTGGGTTATAAATTATTTACCGCTAAAATAATTATTATTTGGGTTTGAAATTTTTATATGTCGGAAAACATATTGAAATAGATTTTTTGGGATTTTTCCAGATTTTTCCTAAGTTATTTGATGAACATATAAAATTATTTACGGTATGCGACTTAGATGTTTTATATATCTAATTAAGGAGAAGGGGCATTTTATAAAATAAAATGATTATTTAATCCTGAAAAATAGTGGTAGCACTTTTCTAAAAAGTATTTGTTAACCAATGTGAATTTGACAAATAAAGGCAGGTTACTTGAAAATTATCCTTTTTAAGTTAAAAACAAAGAAATCATACTTTTGGCAAGTTTCAACCAATTCAGGCATTAAACCTTCCGACCCAAATCTTTCGACAAGGTCGAGAGGGTCATAGCCTTCGACATGGTCAAACCAATGCATATGATATCAATTTACTTGGTACGTAATGAATTGGACAAGGTCGAAGGGTTCTATGTCGAAAGGTTAGTTGCCAAAGAGGTTGGGGTATTTTTGTTTTATAAACCAAAAGCTTTCACCTGCTTTGCTTTCAGAAAGAATTAAAATAAAGGTTTTAAACCTTCCGACAAAGTCGAAAGGTTACTGCTGCTTTATCACTATTTTGTTTTGAAACTTTCCGACATAGTCGAAAGGTTACTGCCGCTTTATTTGTTTTGTTTTGAAACCTTCCGACACAGTCGAAGGGTTACTACCGCTTTATAAATGTTTTGTTTTGAACCTTTGGACAAAGACGAAAGATTAACTTGTTTTAAAATTAGCCACTTCTCCATGCTTTCGAAAGGAAGCTTTCGACTTAGGTGATTTACCCTTGTTTTATAAACTGAAGAATGACCCAAGCTTTTGAAGGAGTTGTTTTAAATAAAATGTTTTAAAGCTTTCGAAGCAGACCTTCCGACAAAGTCGAAAGGTTGCTTCCAATGAAGCTGAAAGGTTTTAAAAGAAGGTTTTCCACTTGTTTTAAGTTGAACCCAGTAAGATTTCGAAAGGTTTGCTTTGAATGATTTCAAAAGGTTTAAGGTCAAAGTCTTCGAAAGTTTTTAGTTGAATGATTTCGAAAGGTTTTAGTTGAATGATTTCCAAAGGTTTAATTAATGGTTTTGAAAGGTTTTAGTAGAATGATTTCGGAAGGTTTAATGAATGGTTTTGAAAGGTTTTAGTCCATTGGTTTTGAAAGGTTTGATGAATAATTTCGAAAGGTTTTTATTCAATGGTTTCGAAAGGTTGAGATGGAAGATTTTCCAAGGTTTTTCTAAGGCAATGTTTTGAAGAGATTTTTAAAGAAGGATGTCCAAAGTTTCATTGCTTTCGAAAGGTTTACTTTTCAATGGTTTCGAAAGGTTTGATTAGTGGTTTCGAAAGGTAAGGTTTTGGTATATTGGCCTAGGTAATTAAAAGGTTTTCACTTGGTTTTGGAAAGATATACTTTCAAAGATTTAGAAAGAGGTTCTTTCAAGTGTCTAAATGTTTCCATCAACTAAGATTTGAGTAAAGAAGATATATATATATATATATATATATATATATATATATATATATATAACATGGTGATATGATTTTGAGTAAAGCATATAGATTATATACTTTTCCTTGTTTAAGTTTGATTTAAAGGTTTTAAATCATTTTGAAAATATTTTCAAGGAAAATTATGGGAGGGGATCCTTAAGTGAAAATGACTCAGATATTAGAATACCAAATGGGACTAGTATGGGGTCACACCCTATACATTAGCTATTAGCCCCAGCTAATTGTTGTCCAAAATTCCAGTCTGTAGGACTTTGTCACAGGTAGACTAAGATTATGATTACACACCGAAAGGAATATATGTTTGTATACGGATAGGTTATTGGTGTGCCTGAAAAACCATTAGGATCAGGAAAACCTAAGAGATGATTAAGTTAGGGACAGACCGTCCAGAAGAGGAGTATTTAACATGTAGTTAAGGACAGACCATCCAGAAGTTAAGTATTTAATAGATAGTTAAGGATAGATAATCCAAAAGAAGAATAGTTAACAAGTGTTAGATTAATTTTGGTTATATTGTCTGGTAGGCCCGAGTCAGCCAAAGGTTAAAAGTTATCCAAACAAAACTTATATGTTTGAATAGATAGTTCATTATTACATGATGTTTATGTATGTTTACATAATTATGCTTTACAGTGTTTAATCGGTTTTGATTGCAGAAAAAGGTTTTGCAAAGATATGTTCTAAAAGGATGTTAGTGAGGGGAAACCCGTTCTGCTAAGCGGCGTGGTCTCACTTAACATATATATTCCTGGATGTATAGTATTATTCATACCAGGTTTTATGTCTGACTCGAAGTTTATGTTTTCCCTTTAAACTCTCGGGTGCTCAAAATTAATTTGAGTAGGCTGAGGGGTTGAGGTCTTTTTAGGTTTTAGTAGGATGACGAATAAGGCTACCGGAGGCATGCTGGAGGCAAACAGATAGCTATTTAGGAGTTGTATTTTTATGTTTTGTTGTATTTCCGCTGAGTTTGTATTAAGTCTATTATGACTCTATGACTTTGATCATCCAAGAGGGTATCTTCATATACCGCTCTTGGCATATTTGTAATAAGTATATTTTATCCGTGCCTGGGAACGAATTTGGGATTATGTGTTGGGAATGTAAAACATTTGGTTTTTAAATGTAATGAAGTAAAATTTGTTTTGAAATATGTGTTTTGTTTCATATTCAAGTGCTTTTGATATTATTGATAACATTAACATAGCCGTATTTAGTCGCCGGAAGCTAATATTATAGATGACTGCAGCATCTGCAGCGCTTAGTTTTGGGCCTCTAGATAGGGGATGTTACAGCTTGGTATCAGAGCATGGTTTATGAAATACTTTAACTAAAAAAATGGTTTTGAAAACATAATCCTTAGTAATTAGAGTTAAGATCGGGGTATGGGATGACGCTATAGTAACGTACTTGTATTTGCTATATATATAAGTATACGTTGTATCTCTAGACTCTTATCTTAGTTAGGCTATTCATTTGTATCTCACGAGGTTTGAATATAGATATGGAAGGAAGAAGAGGCAAAGTTAATCTTGTAGGAGATAGCACCACCACTAATGGAAATGCCGACCAAATGCTAAAAGAGGTCTTGGTCAGGCTCAAGCTCCCCAAGTGGACATGGGAGCCATGTATCAGTTTTTCGTAAACATGATGCAAGCTAGAATTGCAGCTAGAGTTGTTGGAAGAAATGCTGCTGGAGGTGGAGTTTAGGAAGCTCCGATGGTCAACAAGTATGCTAACTTGAGAAGAGATTACACCAGACTTGGAGGGAAGCTGTTCATTGGAACTGAAGATGCGATCGAGGTGGAAAACTGGCTGCTATATTATGAGATGATTTTTGCTGACTTAGGATTGAATGACATGCAAAAGAGGAGATTAGCTTCGAGATAGCTTCAAGGAGCTACATAGTGGAATACTGTTGTAGCTGGTGTTGATGAGGAAACCATTACTTGGGCGGAGTTTAGGAGAAGGTTTCAAAAAAGGTTTATGTCGGTGATGGCGTAGTCGGCATTGTTTAGGAAGTTTGCAGAACCAGAACAAGGGGAGATGTCTATTCTTCAGCATGCAAGAAAATTTAAAGAGTTGGCCCTGTACGGGTATGCTTTGGCTGATACGGTGATCAGGAGGAATGAAAAGTTTATAAGAGGCTTGAGGCCGGAGTTGATAAGTGCTACTTTCACTACAAGAAATTGTTCTATTAATAGCAAGCGGGGATTGCATGGAAACTTTACTTGCTATGGTTAGGTAGATGGTGATTATTTAGGTTAAAAGATTGCTTATTTTAACGCTCTTGATAAATGTTAACCATGCGAAAGAATTGGCGATCCAATATTTCACATTCCCTCCTTCGTATTCTCCTACCGCCAACCATCCCTCTTTTCATTTTCACTTTCCCAAAATCAAAAATTAGAAAACCTATTCACTCATGAATCCTATCTTTACTCATGAATCCCTCTTTAATCATGAATCCCTGAAAACTCGATCCCGCAACCCCTTTGATTCCTCAAAGCTGATTCCACATGATTCCTCAACTTTTCTTGCGTCTGCGTTTCTTCAAAGCACTTCGCTTAATGGTTCCTCAACGAAGTCGATTCCTCCACTTCACTTAACCATAATTTTGAGTTGAAGCATGATTCTTCAAAGCATCTTAAGCACGATTCTTCAACCAAAGCTTGTGGATTCCTCCACTTCGCTTAACCATGATATGTAAGACGAGTATGACATTTTACTAGTTTGTGTATTGCCCTAAGTCGAAATTTGTTCGATCATCAATTGTCGGAACGGCTTTCTAGAAAGTCGGTGAAGTTGAGCTACTGTTAAAGTACGATTGCCATAAGTAGCTTCAGGTGCTTCAGTAGATGAAATAAAATATGTGTTTATTTTTACTAAACAATGCTTACTAACTTATCTAGTTACTAGTACAGATGTTTGTTTATAGTTTGTTTTTAGTAAGACTCCTTCTATTGATTTAGTTTCTCCTTTTGTCTTCAAATATGGTTTATTTTCAATTATCTTCCCCTATTGTACTAAATTTTTCACATGCCATAAGTATTCAATGAGTTCATAGACATATTGAGTGCACAAGTGCATTGCTTGTTTAGAAAATACCCATCGGTGGGTTTTTATCCTAATGGAGTGCACTTATGACTGTCAAAATTTGTTCCATTCTCATGTAATATAATTGTCTAGTTAGTAAACTCCCAAAATGATTTCTTATAAATTTTGTTTCCGAGGACACGACTATGCAAATTTTATGTTTATATGTGTGATATTGTAATATTTCTATGTAGGGCTTGGGAGTCACGACAATCTGCGATGATTGTATAATCGATAATGGTTTTAGAACAAGACAGAACTTTGTACGGTTAGTCGATTAGGAATGAAGTTGTCAACGATTTGAACATCCAATCGTACTATGTGTGTAGATTGTTAAATAATTTTTTGCGTGATAGCGGTTACCACTAGGACAAATCCAAGTATCATTGCAGATTATTGAATGTCAAAAAGGTATTCCCTAATGCTTATTTACATATTTTAACCAAAGTAAGCTAATTTGTATGATGGTTTATACTAATATTCTATAAACTAAGGTGCACTTGCATAAGTTGTTCTTAGCTAATTAATTGAGATCATTATTATCTCCATAGAGTTTCTCTAAGATGCACTTGCATATGTTTTGGAATCATCGGTTGGCATTTGAGGAATGGTTCAAATAGTTTATTAATGTAATGAATAATTTTTTCATTATAATAAATTTCCTGTGGCATGATCTTATATTTAATTTTAAATTCTATCAAAATATTCATTATGAATTTAGACAGAAATGGTTTTTTCTTTATTCTAAACCATTGGATCGAAGGCCAAAACAAGATATTGTGCGATATATTAGACAAAGATGATTTTGTGCAATATTTTAGTTATATTAGTACTGATAAATTTTAGTTTCAGTCATTAGATATTATGATCAAATGGTTTAATATTAAAAGGTGAAATTCCCTCTTTTTTTAGTAATTCACTAGATGAGGATATCCTTAGTTTTCTTTAAATTTCTAAACATATGCATAATGCCTATCAACTATCATTTTTACTTGTTATTATAACGAAGGCTAACTTTGTCACATTTACTTCTTTTTGCAGCCTGAAACTCATTTGACAA
This sequence comes from Allium fistulosum, assembly GCA_030737815.1. Taxonomy (NCBI): domain Eukaryota; kingdom Viridiplantae; phylum Streptophyta; class Magnoliopsida; order Asparagales; family Amaryllidaceae; genus Allium; species Allium fistulosum. Next base: position 694,976,773 of record CM060903.1, on the reverse strand, counting down.
TTAAACCAAAGAAGTGCTCCTAAGCGTGGCAGACTTCTATTCCTTTTGTTTGAGATATTTTAGACTAAAGTTTAAAATCTTGTTATCCTATATATGGGAGAACCCTATTCTCATTGACCTGTGCAGTACTAACAAGAAGAGATTTCAAAGATATTGGGATAAACTCTTAGGTACATCCAGAGGTAGTGGCATCCACTTTCATCAGGTATTGTATTTATTTTCTTTCATATGTGACTTGCATATATCATTTTAGGTGCTCTAAGAATTTCTTGAATCCAAATACAAATTCTGAGGGTAGCAGTACATTCATGTATCAACTTTACTAGATTTACCCATCTTATGAAAAATTGAGTAGATAACTTTTCATTCAATATGTGGATTACTTTTCATCTAGTTCTATATCTCATAGTATAATTTAAACCATTGAACCATATATATGATCCATAAACTATCTTTGTTTAACGAGAGCTCATTTCTTGACATGGAAACTTACTATATATCACCAAGTATAGTTTAATTTGAGATTAAGTAGAAAACATGTATAAGTTTCTAATGTCAAAGTTGTTTAAAAGTTGAACGACTAATGCTGGATTCTTTGGCGATGTAAATAATGGAACAATAAATTATGGCAGTAGAATTAAGAAGACATCATGGACCATCGAACAAGAACTTGCTTTATAGGGTGTGGAAGCTTGAACCATAAAACGTAGTCATGCTTACTACATATGTAGAAAAACTATTGAAAAATACAATCCTGGACCATCTGAAATATTTGTAATACAAATATTTAACAAGTGGCACAAGAATAGTTTATTCAATCTTATTCTTATATCTACCATCACAACTTACTTTGAATTTGTTTGTCGGATACTCTACTAGATACTTAAATATATTTACTGATTAATTATATAATAATATTTGTGATGATTTGCTTTTAAGCCCAAGAATGATCAATGTCTATTTTAACAGTTTAGTATTTTCTATTAGACACGTATTATACGAAATGTTCAGCAAAATTTTGTTGCATATTACGCAGGACTGAGGTGTACTTTTTACATACTTGATGAGGGTATGAAATGATATGAACTTCTTTCAATGACAAAGCCAAATTCACATATATAATTTGCATGAAAATTTGTATATAGAGTTCCTTTATTATTATCGATGGTAAACCAAAAGAGTACCAAATCTCTTAGTTGTAGTTGGCTTTCACATTTAGGTAGGTCTTAATTAAATTTTCTTCTGATATGTTTTAAAATAATATATGCATTCTAACAAACGTGTAATTGTACCAGTTGAAAGCAGACATGGTGGAAGTCGAAGAGTGCTTTTAAAATAATATACTTTTTTATTTGAAGAAGAAATCAGAAGAAAAAATTGTCTTTTGACTCTTTCAGGAAAATGCTTTTTTTGGAGGGTAATGGTGTCAGCTGTAGGTGATAGGTCGATCACCATCCATAAAGGCATTGCCCCCACACCCCTACCTAGTGGAGTTAGCAACCCCCAATTCCCCCTATATCGGAAAACATTTATTACAAATTTTTATGGGGAACTTTTAATATAACACATTATTTCACTAACATCACAGGCTATCTTTTTATAAAACGATTAAAAGACTGACCATTGGAGATCAGTTAAACAGTGTATATTACTTGAATGCATGGGATTATTTCCAGTATTTAATCATCAAGGTGAGGAAAATTTTGGGCCAGTAATTGCAACCTATATTTTTCCTTGCCATTTTTTTGCACCATGAATGTTTCTAGGTGATGCAGCATAAATTCAAAACAATATACCTTGTGGTGTTGGTCTTGCAACGAGCACAACCTTAGTGTATACCTTATACGATTACTATTTTTGTTGTATATCCCTATTTTAATGAATTTAAATATCTATTTTCTCCAAATACAATGACCAAAAAGTTGATGATGAGTCAAAGTCACCTTTGAATTGCACTGCTCAATTGACTTCGAATTATAATAGAAGTTGTTGCCAAACAATTATTTGAGGAAAGATGCTTAGAATTAAAAAAAATAAACATGTAATTACTTTTTGTCAAACAAACCCTGTGCTTGAATTCAAGATAACTCTAATTGTGTGCTTCATGAAATATAAATATAGCTTAAGCGGTTACAATTATATGCAAGCCGAAGCGTTATATGCGTATATTATATATTACAATGTCATTCAATTTTCAATGTAGGTAATGTACACTATTTATGGTCCTTTTACCTAATACTGTCTCAAATCGTATTGCTAAGGTACCATCAGTAATATTTGTGAAAGGAGGAGACCCATATGATACCACACCTCAGTTTAAATTCCTATCAATTATTCTTGTCCTTTTCATAAAAATAAAAACAGTGCATGCTTAATTCATATCTATTATTTACATACATATGATTTATAAATTATTTCTACTACTTATTTTTTATATGTTAGTTTTTAGTGGTTATATACTTTTATCTAGCATGGAGACTATTATATATACTCAGACAAAACTGGATTTGGACTCAAAAATAATAATATACGTACATTGAGACCATGCTTTAAAAGAGATTCATTCTTTAATTATTTCTGTTATTTTTCCCTTTGAAAAAGAATTTTACTTTTCTATTTCATAAGAAACAAGACCAATATTGCTTTAACTTCATGCAACTATCTAGAGCATTCACTAGAAAGAATGTAAAAGACTATTAGTTTATGACTAAATGTATTAATTTACCTATAAACTCAGAAATCGGCATGTTTTCCTTTTGTGATAGAGAAATAAATTCAAGGAGCACAATATATATTTTTTCCTATCCCAATTGTGCAACCATATTATTTTATGTTTTAGATAAGTGTCACTTGAATTAATCAGTGAACAATCTGTTATACTTAAGCCAGAGATGCAGTATTGCTATTTAAGATGTGATCTGATAAATAGTTCTATTTAGCTTGATATTAGGCTCCCAACTTGCATTTTTCAAATCTTCAAAAGGATTACGTAGAGAAATCCCAAATCGAGGAGCGGCGATTAAAGGATGCAGTTGCTTTGGAAGTGGAGAGAAAAATGATGGTGTTGAGGAGGGAAAATTAAGGCGGGAAAAAAGTGAAAGAGAGGAAAGAGAAATTGCTGCAAAATTAGCTGAAGAAAATCAATTGGCTAAAGAAGTTGCAAAGAAGGCTGCTGCTGAAGAAGCTGCAAAGAAGGAACCCCAGAGAGCTGCTACTGAAGAAGATGCAAAGAAGGATCCCCAGAGAGCTGCTGCTGAAGCTGCAATGAAGGCCGATCTGATCTAAGTAGAGGGAGACAGAGAGAGTGCAAAGATTTTGAATGTTCAGGTATGACAGCCCAACCCTACTGTCTATTGCCAAACACCCACAGATGCTGCTTGCAAATATAAAACATAAGAACATGTACTTTCAATATTTATGAACATAACAAAAACCCTTTCCTGCTGTCTATTGCCAAACACCCATAGATACTGCTTGCACATAGAAGTTTTCATGTTTATCCATCTTAATGAAATGAATTACACTTCTGAAAACATATTCAAACAAAGAAATCAAGTGTCGGTTACATTCAAAGAAGTAATTTCCACGAGTTAAGCGAGTAGAATAGATAGTCATATCATTTATGAACTACTATAGTTAGAGTGAAGTAAATATATGAACTATTAGTAAAAGGAATTGATTCCACTTAATCAACGTTTAATGAACCAATAATTGACATAAGAAGTCTCATTGCTTCAGTTATGTTTGATCATGTTTCATTAATTTGACTGTAATTAACATTCATTTGTAGTGTAAGTTGAAATCAGTTTATATTAGCTTTTAAAGTACATCTAGTTACAAAGTATGTTGTCCTTTTCTGTTATAGTGTTTAATTGTTACTTGTATCGTCTTTAGGCTAATTGACCATAAGCTATATTGACTGAAAGAAGGTATAATGTTAGCGTTAATGTGATGTATAATGGACCCTTGGGCCTTGGTACAGTCATACGATACTTATATCAAATTGGCATGTAAAGTGATGTATAATGTTAGCGTGATTTACTTATGTTAAATGCAGTGCGTATCCCACATGATAATAGAAACTATTTTGTTCATAAGCTGTCGACATAAACTGATAATCAATATGTTGAGCGTAAACTTGAGAATTCACTGACACGTACATCAATAACAATGCATATCTTTGAAGAAATCGTTAGTAGAATTTGATTTAGATGACACAACTTCTTTTGTTTCTATCATGCTAGTTTCAGTAACTTAGTCTTTGGCGATGCATCTTTTGTACTTATACATACTTGTATATATTGACTGACATATGTATGTTTGTGTTTCTTCTTCACAGGTGCTGTATGATGCTTTTGAGGTTGATACATGATGTCGCACTCTTTCTCCTTTAAATCGGTCATGCTTATCGACGGTCATTAAAATATTTTTAGTATGTATCGTTTTGGTATGCTACACTCAATTTGTGTACTTATGTTTAATTTTTATCACAAATATTTATGTTTAATTCTTCATGTATGAAATATTATGGATATATATATATATATATATATATATATATTTTGTGATTTGGCTTATGACTCAATTTGTGTACTTATGTTAATGTGATGAATGTGGTTTTTTGAGTTATAATATAGCATCATGTTAGTGCTATACAAAATATTTTGCAAAGAGTAAATAGTTTTCATAGCAATAAGACGGTGCTATAATAGATAGTAATGAATTTTCTATAGCATTTCAATGTGTCATAAAAGGTTGACACGATGATTCCATAGCGCGTTCAAATGCTATAATAATATAGCATGTTGACATATTTATAGCAACTAAAATGCGTCATAAAAAGTTCTATAGCATGTTTCATAATGCTATAGAAAAGCAGTTGCACCAATATGGCCTATTTTAGATGGCAAGAAAAATACGTTTTCCATTGCAAGTATGACACGCTATAGTATCTACCAGACTTTTTACAACATGTTGATCTATGGCGATTATAGAATCACTATAGAAAGTTTTTATAGCGGTTTTTACATGCTATAAAAAGTCCTTTTTGTTGTGGTGTTTGCCGCACTTAAGAGATCCCAGTGATGTGGTAGAAATGGCACTGAGGCAGGAAGAGGCATTAGCTTGTTTGAGGAAGAAAATGAAGGAGATCCAGGTGGGACAAGGCCAGAAAAGAAAGTTTTTCCATAAGAAGAATGCTCAGAAGGGAGGAGCACGAAAGAAGGGAAAAGCAGAAGTGGTTTGTTATAAATGTGATAAGAAAAGACACTATGCAAACGAGTGTCATACTGGAAAAGGAAAAGAGAAAGGAAAGGAGGTGATTGGGAAGAAGAACGTCCGATGCTTTAATTGTGATCAGATCGGCCATTATAAGAACCAATGCAAGGAGACTGCTAAAGAAGGAAGAGGGCAAGTTTATGCATTGGAGCCCACAACTTTAAGGCCAGTTGTGCAGGAGAAAGGGAAGACTGTTCTGGGAGGCTCGCTACAGATTCACGGTATGTATGTTAGCATTCTATTTGATACTGGTGCATCACATTCTTTTATTTCTCGATGTTTAGTAGATAAGCTTAACCTAGAGCCCTCATATTTGGTTACTTCCTTAAGGGTTGCAAATCCGATAGAAGGGTAGGCAACACTGGGGATGAGGTGTGACCATTTAGAGTTTGATTTGCTAGGTCATACTTCTGATTGTTGCTTGCATTTGTTTGATTTTGTGGGATTTGGTATTATCCTTGGGATGGATTGGTTAAGTAAATATGATGCTAGAATATTTTGCTACGATAGGAAAATATCACTTAGTCACCCGGATTGTAGTGATCGGATAGTTTATACCGTAGAGAACCCTAGTTACGAAGTAAATGATTTACTGGGTATCATGGAGTTGGAGGATGAGTTGCATCGAGTCTTTGTGGTTAGAGAGTTTGCTGATGTGTTTGAGCCAGTAGTTGGATTACCACCGAAACGAGCCATTGAGTTTTGGATTGATTTGGTGCCTGGAGTAGAACCGGTGAGTAGGCTACCAAGCAGGATGACACCTACGGAGATGAGAGAGTTGAAGGTGCAGTTGGTGGATTTGGAAGGCAAGAATTTTATTCGATCGAGTAGTTCGCCATGGGGAGCTCCCGTGGTGTTTGCTAAGAAGTCGGACGGATCGTTAAGGCTATGTATCGATTATCGTAAGTTGAATGAGAAAATGATAAAGAACCAATATCCACCGCTGAGAATTGACGATTTGTTCGATCAGTTAAGTGGAGCCAAAGTATTCTCTCAGTTGGATTTAGCAACTGGATTTCATCAGCTTAGAGTAGCGGAGGATAGTGTTCCTTTAACGGCGTTTAGGACAAGATATGGATCGTACGAATGGTTAGTTATGCCATTCGGACTAACTATGCGTCGGCATTCTTCATAGATTTAATGAATCAAATTTTCTGAGAACACTTAGATAATTTTGTCTTGGTCTTCATAGATGATATTTTGGTATAATCTAGGGATAAGAAGGAGCATGAAGTTCATCTTAGAGTTGTGCTTGAAACGTTGAGGGAACATTAGTTGAAGACTAAGTTTTCGAAGTGTCATTTTTGGAAGAAGGAAGTGAAGTTCCTTTGTCATGTAGTATCAAAGAACAGGTTGTCTATAGATCCAACTAATATTTAGGCGATGAATAATTGGAAGAGACCCGAGACGATGATCGAGACAAAGATTTTTCTTGGATTGGCTGGATATTATCGAAGGTTTATAAAGGATTTTTCACGGATAGCTGTACTGATGACTAAGCTTACGAGAAAAGATACGAAGTTTGTATGGACTGATAAGTGTGAGGAGGCATTCCAGAGCTTGAAACACTTATTGACCCATGCACCGGTGTTAGTGGTCCCGGAGGGGAATCAAGATTTGGTTGTTTATACTGATGCGTGTGGAACTGGATTGGGAGCTATGTTGATGCAAAGAGGTAAAGTGATTGCTTATGCTTCTAGACATCTCAGACCACATGAAGTGAGGTACCCTACGCATGATTTAGAGTTAGCTGCCGTTATATTTGCTTTGAAGGTGTAGAGGCATTATCTTTTGGGATAGTGATTTGAGCTTTATACAGATCATAAGTCGTTGAATCACTTGTTCTCTCAGAAGGAGCTGAACATGAGACAACAGAGATGGTTGGAGTATTGCTATTTATGATTTTGGAATTGAATACACACCCGGGAAAGGAAATAAGGTGGCGGATGCACTTAGCAGGAAACATCAGAATGCAGTATTGGTTATGATTACTAAGTGGAAAGATTTAGAAGCATTATCAGCTTGTAGAGTGAAGTTTAGATTCGAGGCAGGTTCTAATGCAGGAAGTGTTGTATTGTCTTGTTTAGAAGTTCGACCGATAATGATTGAGAAGGTAGCTTCTAAACAGGAGGAGGATCCAGTTTTGGCTGAACGGATCAGAAGGTTAAGGGAAGGAATAAAGGGAGATGACTTAAAGGATTTCAGTCTTGACCAAAATAGGTGGTTGAGAAAGAAAGGAAGGTTGTGTGTTCCGAACGTAGGAGACATGAGGAAGGAAGTTTTGGACGAATGCCATCGTTCGAAGTTCACTATCCATCCAGGAGGAACGAAGATTATCAGTATATGAAGAGAAGTTTCTTCTGGGAAGGTATGAAATGGGGCAATGGTGTATGTGTTAAGCAGTGCTTGAAATGCCAACAAGCAAAGGCTGAACACCAGAAGCCAAGTGGATTGCTTCAACTGTTGGAAGTTCCGTTATGGAAGTAGGACTCCATCTCTATGGATTTCATAGATGGGTAGCCAAGGTCTAGTAGAGGGAATGAAAGCATATGGGTCATAGTGGATAGACTGACAAAGAGTGTCCATTTCATTCCGGTGATGTCAACTAGGACGGCACCTATTTTGGTGAAGTTGTTTATGAAGAATGTGGTTAGACTGCACGAGATTCATAGTAGTATTGTTAGTGATAGAGATTCTTTGTTTACTAGTGAGTTCTAGAAGAGTCTACAGGAAGCATTAGGAACCAAGCTCAATATGAGAACCACTTACCATCCACAGACTGATGGGCAAACAGAAATGTAGAATACAATAGCTTATGATTTTTGTTTGATGATAATAAACATATATATATATATATATATTCATTTATATGTATTCGTTATTGTACTATTTTATTTTTCCACATAATTAAATAAATATTTATTGAATAAAATAAGTAACTCAGAATTCATATTTAAACAAATGTTTTATTCAAACAAATATTAAATTACAGATTCGAATATTACAAATTTAAGCTCTCACTATACAAGTTTCAATTACAACACAATTTTCAATATACAATTTTTCATACATATTTCACCTCACTACATATTCACTCTTCACTCGTATTTTGATCTTCAACTTTGTTCCAGCCTGTATCCAGCATCTGAACTATCTGCAAAATAAACACTAACGCAGTAAAATTGAAAAAAGAAATATTTTGCAGTGCACAATGAAGTGTGTGTTTTGAAAATATTATTTGCCTCAGTTATTTGGATTGTTCGTCGTCATTTTTGTTAATTCATCGAACAACTTGTGACATGCACAGTGCATCACTGTACATGCCACAAAGTCGTGCACACCGATATACACTTGCTTGTTAAAATTGTAGGGATAGGTGAGCACAAGGTCAAACCCAAGCAAAAACTGGATTCAACTCAAGTGCAAATGCATAAACACAGCTTCAACCAAATGGTCAAGTACAGGGCAGTGCATATGTACAAAAGTGGTGCATGCAACATGTCAACCCAGATCAATGAAATGGAGCAATGGAGCAATGCATCAAGCTACTTTCGGGCATGAACAAAATGGAACAAAACGACAACATGACAAAGTGGTGAACCGGATCATATGGAATCAGTCCCAACCAAATGTACAAAGGCTTCAGACATGATCAAAAAGCTTCAGACAATCTCACTACTCAAGTAAGAGCATCAAGCTATGCAGACCCATGAAGATACAACATGACATCAAGTATGCACATGCATAGGGACAATTCAACTCGAAGCAATGCACCAGATCAATGTTCATGCAACCAGATATGTACAGAGGATGATACCAGTCATCATCAACATGAATGCAGGGCAAAAACACAGTCAGTTTCAACATGTATATGAAATTTAGTTACAAAGGCAACCAAATTTCATATTGAACCAGACAACAAAATGTACAAAGAGCAAACATGGGGAGTTTAACTCGAAGATCCACATGAAAACTCAGGCTAACCAGACCAGACTTCAAGTGCAATAAGACATCAAATTGAACCAGACAGTTCTCTAAATCAATGCAGACTTCAATGAGACCACACACTAGTTTCAACATGTACAAATGGAGAGCAACAACATAAAAGGATATGCATACATGAATGAACACATATATCAGTTTACTTAAACAACACAAGAATGAATCACACACATATATACATACATATATGTATGTATGTATGTATGTATGTATGTATATACATGGAGAAAACAGATTAAACTCGAGCAACTAACTTCCAAGACTCCAAGTCAAAATCAAGGCATGTATCAGTAGCAGTTTTGACCAAGGTCAAAGAGTTGGTTAAAAAACTAATGGGTAGACTGTAAACGAATTATTCGAACAAGGTCAACGAAAAACATCAGTGAATTGTTCAAAACAATCGATTATTGCTAGCAAAGAATGGAAAAGAATGAAACCAGAGAAAGTAACGGAACAATTCAACTATGATTAAGCAGATTCGAATTCATCAAAAAAATATGGAGTAACTCGTATATGATGAACAAGTCAGCAAATAACAAGACCATACAATCAAAATTCAACGCAAATGATAAAATCACGAAAGATTCAAACCAAAAATATACGAACGAAATATAGGGTTTCGATCCCTATAAATGCCCAGTATCATCATCGGCAAATGATCATTCGAGTTCGAGTTCAAGCAAAACAGAGAGCATACATAGAACAAATCAAAACAAATCCAAAACTCGAATCAACAAGTCGAGCATAATTAAAAATCAAAAAAGGGAAAATCACATACCAATTCAAACCAGCATTCAACTCGACATTGAAGCAGCCGCAAGCTATCAAAGCCAGAGAATTGATTGACAAGGCAAATCGAAGTTAATTGAGAAATGAAAGGCAATTGATTTGAACTCCAAGCGGCGGCCTTAAGTAAATCGAACAAAGCCCTAATTTTTTAGAGCAACCAAAAGGAACGGCCGAAGCAAACGAATATAAAAAAGGAGACAGTCTTTTATCTATTATATTTGGGCCGTGTTTTATTTTTATATTGGGCTTAAATTCTATAAATAGGGTTTTGTATTTATGTTAGTACTTGTTTTTTGTTTGTAATTTTTTATTTGAGCCAAACTCTAGTTTTAACTTGGTTACAAACTACGGGGCATAGTTTGAGAATTCTTAACTCAGTGGCTGAGTTTTGGCAGGGTTTTGAGCTTAGAGTTAGGTTAATCGAGTTAGCGGCTGTCGTGAGTTTACATGTTTCTGTAAGCATCTGATTACCTAATTTCTAGTAGAAACCTTGGGGGCAGCACGTAGGCAGGTTATTGCCGAAGCTGGGTAAAACTGTGTGTGATCTCTACTACATTACTTTCTGTTTTTATTTTTATTGTTGTTTCCGCATTAATATTTTGTATCACCCTATTCACCCCCTCTAGGGTGAAAACGATCCTACAAGTGGTATCAGAGCTAGGAACAAAAATAATTTGTTTGTTAAAAAATTTGATTTTTTCTTTTAGTGGCTTCTTTTAGTAATGCTTTTGCTGAAGGTCAGTCCATAGCTAGACCACCTATGTTCAATGGTGAATATGCTTATTAGAGAACTAGAATTTTTTTTGAAAACTATAGATGCATGGAATATTGTTGAAACAGGATATAGCACACCAACAATAATGGTAGATAATCAAGAAGTTGAAAAACCTATGGATCAATGGACAGATCTTGAAAATAAACGCAAATTGCTAATGCTAAAGCTACGAATTCTATTATTAACTCATTAGATCAAATTGAATTGAATCGTGTCTCACATTGTATAACTATGCAGGAAATTTGGCACACGCTTGAAGTGACTCATGAAGGAACCTCCCAGGTTAAATAATCTCGCCTTGCCATGCTTAGTAGCGAGTACGAGAACTTCACAATGGCAAAAGACGAAAGTGTCAAAGAAATGTATGGACGACTTTCAAATCTTGTATACAAATCAAAATCTTTAGGAAGACCATACACAAAACTTATAATAGTCCGAAAAATCCTCAAAATTCTTCCATGAAATTTGAAGCAAAGGTGACTTCCATCCAAGAATCAAAGGATCTAAACCGGTTAAAGTTGAAAAACTCATCGGAAACCTCACCACTTATGAGCTAGAAATCAAATTCAAGGAAGAACGTGAAGGAGGAGATATGTGAAAGAAATCAATAGCTCTCAAAGGAACGATGGAAAGTGAAGATGATGATGGTGATGATGAAGGAGCAGCTGAATTGTCACTGGTAATAAAGAGATTCAAAAGGTGGAACCGCAAATATGGAAATCCTGCCCTAAATCAACAACTGAAGCGCAGAATCGTCAAAGTTCTAGACAACTCAGAAGAGCAGGAGATCATTTGTCACAAGTGCAATAAACCTGGTCATATCAAGCCAAATTGTCCTAAAAATCGATTCAGCAAAGGAAAGAAATCGAAAAGGAGAAGTTTTGCAGCTACTTGGGATAAATGTGATGAAGTAGATAGAAGCACTGGCAGTGAGAGTGAAAAAGAAAATCTGTGTCTTCGAGGAGAATCAAGTGACAACGATGATGACGAGCCAAGCGAGGTATCAAAACTTACTCACTCTCAATTATTTATATATTTTCATGAAATAATCGGCTGTTTTGAATGACTTAGGGAGAAGTATGCTAAAATTGAATCACAAAGAGATAGTTTGATAGAACTAAATAAGCAGCTTGATCAATTGGTTCAAAACTATAGAAATAAGAGCCCTAAGTGTGATAAGTGTCAATCATTAGAAGAGGAAATAAAAAAAATATGAAACTAGAATTAAATCGCCTGAAAATGAAATTCTGATTTTGAAACAAAGTGAAAACACTAGGAGAGAAAATTCTATTAAAAGGTGCACTTTGTTATTGAATGAAAATGAATCTCTCAAATCACAAGTCCAACAATTGTCTACAACTTTAGGAAAATTCTCCGAAGGAGAAAGATCACTAAATATGTTATTAGTGAAACAAACTGTTAATACTATTAGACAAGGACTTGGGTATACTCAATTTGAAAAAGGTAGAAGTGAAACTAATCAAGTCAACTCCAAGTGCATGATTTGTGGAAAAATTGGACACAATCACAACAATTGCTGGTATAGACCCAAACACACGAAAACCATACCAATTTAGGTTCCTAAAGGCACGAATATAAAATCCTTTAAAGTCAAACAAATCTGGGTTCCAAAAGGAACTAACATAGACTGTCTTGGTTCTACGCAAACTTGTTTTTCAAAATTCTTTGTCACTAATAATCATGGACCTATGAAAACAAATAGGTCACAAAAATATTTTCTCGTGTAGGTGTGTTGGCAGGCTAAGGAACAACAGGAGTGGTACCTGGATTCTAGCTGTTCCAGGAACATGACGGGCGAAAAATCAAAGTTCCTTAGCCTAGAGAAGTACAAAAGTGGCGGAGTCATAATGGGCAACAACGATAAATGTAAACTTATCGGTAAAGGTAAAGTAGGTAATGGTACATTTACCTTAAACGATGTTTTATATGATTGAAAATATGCACCATAATCTGATTTCAATTAGCCGGTTATGAGATAAGAAAACGACTGTTGTTTTTTATTCTGATTTGTGCAAAATTGTTGACCAAACATCAAAAGAATCTCATATAAAAGCTGTAAAAAGGATTATAAGGTATTTGTTGCACATCTCATGGTTTGGCCTATGGTATCTAACTAATGATAACTTTGAGTTAAAGGGGTATTCAGATGCAGATTATGTTGGTAGTCTAGTTGATAGAAAAAGTACCAGTGGAACGTGTTTTATGTTGGGACATTCGTTAGTTGCATCACATTTCCAAAGAAAATATCTGCATAAATTTCATTTCAACTGATTTTCAATTGGCAGACATTTTTACAAAACCCCTTCCAGAAAATAGTTTTTTGTCGACTTCATCTAAGTTTAGGCATTTTAGAAATTTGATTTTATATTTGATCTTAAATGCCTATGTTAACTAATCTGACTCCCTACTGATTATCGAAAAGATAAATAGTGACTGAAAAAAAGTGATGAGTGTTGATCTTGATCATACATTATGCCTTGAGAGAGTGTATTTAGTTAATTTCTTTAAAAATTTAGACAAAATTTGTAATAACTTTGGTTGGCAAAAATTCCATGACCATCTCTATTCCTATGATATTTCTACGACAATCCAAAAGTACTCATTCTCATTTAAAACTCCTCATGGTTATGCATGGGTGAACTACTTAGAATCTTTCATATGTGCTTTCATACTCATTTAAAAGTCCTCATAGTTATGCATGTATGGAACACATATCAAAATTGGATAAAATAGGCGAGTTGATTCTAACCCCATTTAAAAGTCCTCACGGTTATGCGTGGTTAGAAGATGCTTGGAATTCATTTTTTAATAAAAATTGGGAATACTACTAATCTCATTTAAAAGCCCAAATGGTTATGCATGGTTAGTAAGTATTTCAATTCCTGTCATAAATATACCACATATGGACACGACTATATGGTTCTCTATGCCAACATCACCACTATCACTCTAAAATGGAATATACGCCTAACATAGTATTTAAGATTTTTGTTTGATTTTTCTTGAAATTTAATATTTATACTTGAATAGGTATTAATGTTGTATTAATGTCCATCACTTTAACACTCTTTTCTAACACTGTTACTCTTTTGCTGATAACAAAAGGGGGAGAGAGAAGTTAAGGCCCTGTTTGGCTTGTCATTTTTAGTTTTGTGTTTCCGTCTATACAAAAGCGCGTCCGTTGTATGTATTATGGAAAAACAAACAATTTTCAAAAATGAAATTAACATGTAAAATAGAAAACAAGTTTATTTTGTTTTTCGTGTTTCGAGAGATAACAAAAGCACGGAGAACAATCCAACTTCTTCGTTGTCCGTTGGTCGTCGCAATGGCTAAGAATTATAACTTATTTTTTGCTATTTCTTAGTGCAAGTTGAAAACACAAAACTCAAAATACAAAATGAAACCAAACGGGCCCTAAGATTTTGGCCAATAAGTCATATTTTTTTATTTGCATAGCATATTCTCATCTAGGCTCATTGCATTTGGTTTTTATTTTATTTGCATATTTTTTATTTTCATGCATTTGTGAAGGAGGAGCTTTGTTGTAGGAGGAGTATTCAAATAGGGGAAGCTAATAGAATTCATCAAGACCAAATACATTTAATAGAGTCAAAATCTTAATATATGTTTATTATCATCAAAAAGGGGAGATTGTAGAATACAATAGCCTATGATTTTTGTTTGATGATAATAAAGATATATATATTCATTTAAATGTATTTGTTATTATACTATTTTAATTTTTCACATAATTAAATAAATATTTGTTGAATAAAATAAATAAATCAGAATTTATATTCAAACAAATATTTTATTACAAATTCGAACAGTACAAATTTAAGCTCTCATTATACAAGTTTCAATTACAACACAATTTTCAATATACAATTTTTCATACATATTTCACCTCACTACATATTCACTCTTCACTCGTATTTTGATCTTCAACTTTGTTCCAGCCTGTATCCAGCATCTGAACTATCTGCAAAATAAACACTAACGCGGTAAAATTGAAAAAAGAAATATTTTGCAGTGCACAATGAAGTGTGTGTTTTGAAAATATTATTTGCCTCAGTTATTTGGATTGTTCGTCATCATTTTTGTTAATTCATCGAACAACTTGTGACATGCACAGTGCATCACTGTACATGCCACAAAGTCGTGCACACCGATATACACTTGCTTGTTAAAATTGTAGGGACAGGTGAGCACAAGGTCAAACCCAAGCAAAAACTGGATTCAACTCAAGTGCAAATGCATAAACACAACTTCAACCAAATGGTCAAGTACAGGGCAGTGCATATGTACAAAAGTGGTGCATGCAACATGTCAACCCAGATCAATGAAATGGAGCAATGGAGCAATGCATCAAGCTACTTTCGGGCATGAACAAAATGGAACAAAACGACAACATGACAAAGTGGTGAACCGGATCATATGGATTCAGTCCCAACCAAATGTACAAAGGCTTCAGACATGATCAAAAAGCTTCAGACATGCTCACAACTCAAGTAAGAGCATCAAGCTATGCAGACCCATGAAGATACAACATGACAGCAAGTATGCACATGCACAGGGACAATTCAACTCGAAGCAATGCACCAGATCGATGTTCATGCAACCAGATATGTACAGAGGATGATACCAGTCATCATCAACATGAATGCAAGGCAACAACACAGTCAGTTTCAACATGTATATGAAATTCAGTTACAAAGGCAACCAAACTTCATATTGAACCAGACAACAAAATGTACAAAGAGCAAACACGGGAAGTTTAACTCGAAGATCCACATGAAAACTCAGGCTAACCAGACCAGACTTTAAGTGCAATAAGACATCAAATTGAACCAGACAGTTCTCTAAATCAATGCAAACTTCAATGAGACCACACACTAGTTTCAACATGTACAAATGGAGAGCAACAACATACAAGGATATGCATACATGAATGAACACGTATATCAGTTAACTTAAACAACACAAGAATTAATCACACACATATATACATACAAATATGTATGTATGTATATACATGGAGAAAACAGATTAAACTCGAGCAACTAACATCCAAGACTCTAAGTCAAAATCAAGGCATGTATCAGTAGCAGTTTTACCAAGGTCAAAGAGTTGGTTCAAAAAGTAATGGGTAGACTGTAAATGAATTATTCGAACAAGGTTAATTAAAAACATCAGTGAATTGTTCAAAACAATCGATTATTGCCAGCAAAGAATGGAACCAGACTAAGGAACAGAAAAATTCAACTATGATTAAGCAGATTCGAATTCATCAGAAAAATATGGAGTAACTCGTATATGATGAACAAGTCCATACGATCAAAAATCAACGCAAGTGATAAAATCATGAAAGATTCAAACCAAAAATATAGGTATGAAATATAAGGTTTTGATCCCTATAAATACCCAGTATCATCATCGGCAAATGATCATTCGAGTTCGAGTTTAAGCAAAACAGAGAGCATACTTAGAACAAATCAAAACAATTCCAAAACTCGAATCAACAAGTCGAGCATAATCAAAAATCAAAAAGGGAAAATCACGTACCAATTCAAACCAGCATTCAACTCGACATTGAAGCAGCCGCAAGCTATCAAAGCCAGAGAATCAATTGACAAGTCAAATTGAAGTTAATTAAGGAACGAAAGGCAATTAATTTGAACTCCAAGAGGCGGCCTCAAGCAAATCGAACAAAACCCTAATTTTTGTGAGCAAACAAGAGGAACGACCGAAGTAGACGAATATCAAAAGGAAGACAGTCTTTTCCCTATTATATTTGGGCCGTGTTTTATTTTTATATTGGGCTTCAATTCTAAAAATAAGGTTTTTATTTATGTTAGTACTTGTGTTTTGTTTGTAATTTTTTATTTGAGTCAAACTCTAGTTTTAACTAGGTTACAAACTACGGGGCGTAGTTTGAGAATTCGCAACTCAGTGGCTGAGTTGTGGTAGTGTTTTGAGCATAGAGTTAGGTTAATTGAGTTAGCGGGTGTCGTGAGTTTACGTGTTTTTGTAAGCGTCTGATTACCTAATTTCTAGTAGAAACCTTGGGGGCAGCAGGTAGGCAGGTTATTGCCGAAGCTGGGTAAAACTGTATGTGATCTCTACTGCATTACTTTCTGTTTTTATTTTTATTTCTGCATTAATATTTAGTATCACCCTATTCACCCCCCCCTCTAAGTTGAAAACGATCCTACAAGAAAGAGTTAACAAAGTCTTCGAGGATTTGTTAAGAGCTTGTGTATTGGATTTCGGGGGATCCTGGGAAGACCATCTCCATTTAGTCGAGTTCTCGTATACCCCGTTCTACTAAGCGGTGTGGTCTCACTTATCATATATATTCCGGGCTGTATAGTATTATTCATACTAGGCTTTATGTCTGACTCAAAGTTTATGTTTTCCCTTTAAACTCTCGGGTGCTCAAATTTAATTTGAGTAGGCTGAGGGGTTGAGGTCTTTTCAGGTTTTAGTAGGATGACGAATAAGGCTACCAGAGGCATGCAGGAGGCAAACAGATAGCTATTTAGGAGTTGCAGTTTTATGTTTTGTTGTATTTCCGTTGTGTTTGTATTAAGTCTATTATGACTCTATGACTCTGATCATCCAAGGGGGTATCTTCATATACCGCTCTTGGTGTATTTGTAATAAGTATATTTTATCTGTGCCTAGGAACGAATTTGGGATTATGTGTTGGGAATGTGAAACGTTTGGTTTTGAAATGTAATGAAGTAAAATTTGTTTTGAAATCTGTGTTTTGTTTCATATTCAAGTGCTTCTGATATTATTTATACCATTAACATCACCGTATTTAGTCGCCGAAAGCTAATACTATAGATGACTACAACATCTGTAGCGCTTAGTTTTGGGCCTCTGGATAGGGGATGTTACAAGGTCCTATTCCAAATGGTATGTTAGCATAGGGATGCCTTTTCTTCTCTTCCTTGAAAGTGTGTACGGATCGTGTAATATGGAAATATGATAATACAGAGTAGTGAAGACAGTAATACTATAAGTAGTGCGTAATATAAAGCAATATAGTAAAATGACACCAGATATTTTATACTGGTTCGGAGCACCGTCCTACGTCCAGTCCCATACTTCTTTTGGAATTAACCAACTAACAATAGCCTCACTTAACCCGGAGGAATAGGTTTAAACAACCCTTGAGCAACCGAACAAGGACCTGAGCAACAGAACAGGATTTCGCCTCAACAGCCGAAGAGGACTTCACTTAACCTGAGCAGCAGAACAGATCAATAGTAAATACAAAATAGTTTCTGACTTCTCGTGTTCTTAATAACACTAATGAGTCAATGATGTACAGAACTTCCTATAATCTAATCCTCAAATTTATGAATGTGAATAAGGATTGAAGGAAGAATATGATAGCTTTATAGAAAATAATATTAGAGAGTAAGATTAGAAAGCAAAAATAAAATTGATGATTTTTGATGTAGAACCAATGTGCTTATATAGTTGTTTAAGAGATATAATCATTCACGAATAGTTCTCATCAAAAGAAGCATCTTTTATGAAGAGATATGGATTGAGACTCTTCATTAGAGGAGATGTCTTTTAAAAAAAATGACAGTTGGAATACAGTAGTCGACTGGTCAAAAACTACCAGCCAACTGGTTGAAAAAGATGTGTGCACGTTTATGTGCATGTTTGCATATATATCAGCAAACTGCTGAACCAGTCGACTGGTTGAAATGCACCAGTCGACTGCTTTAGCTGTTTGTGCATATATATGCATATTTTCCAACTTATTTAAAATTATAATGAAGATGGCTATTTTGTTGATGTTTGTGAGAGATTTTGAGGATAGATTTTAACAAAAATAACTATTCTACAAACAATAATAGATATGTACTAACACATTTATAATGTGGCCTTGAGATCTCCAAAGTGCTAGCATATCTCCTTCGGTTAGTAGTTGCATCTTCTTTGTTTTTTCTTGTTAATTATTTTACGTTGTCATGAATCAAAATCCATGATTCAACATTCTGCCCCTTTTTGATTGATGACAACCTATATAAGAAGAAAATATATATCGTAGCAAAAGAATATAAACTCCCCCTGAATTTATTATTCTTCCTTAATAAATGGCTATCGGTTTCCTGCAAATAAAATGTTAGTCCACCTATGTCTCTCCCCCTTTGTCATCGACAAAAAGGAAAAATAGAAGCATTGCATAACCAGATAGCATAGAATAAAAAACAAGCAGCAGTAGTAGCAGTAGTCATAGAGAGACTAGTTATACATGTCTCTTATAATAGAAAAGTAGTGAATAATATTCTAAAAACCATCACCAGAGATAACCACGAATGATTAGTCGGAATCTGTTTGTTCATCGTCTCCTTCCTCTTCTTCTTCTTGAATGTCCTTCCCTTTGCTTTTGTGCTGTGGTTCAGAAGAAGGTCTGCCAATACTTGGAGAAGAACTAGTAGCTTCATCTGAAGTGCTCCATGTGAATTGAGGTGCAGGACGTTTTCCTGGATCTTGAGCAGCATGAGAAGTTGATGAAGAGCAGGAGATTGAGTCCCATAATTTGACAAAGAATGATTTTACCTTATCGAATTTCTTATCGATTTTAGTATCCATTCTTTTCAAGCGAGCTTCTAGAAGCAATTGATTTCGAGCAACTATATCCAATGAATCTTTTGATGAGAGAGTTGCAGAGGGAATACAAATATCGCTTGGTCTTGAAGATTGAGAGGCAATAGTTGGTGGTTGTTGAGGTTGTCGTGAATGTGGACGTGCAAGCCAATCTGCATAGGGCATAATGCGAAGAGTGGGAGGAGGGAGCTTCATGAGTTTTATAGTCTTTGCATTAAGAATGCCGACGGTTGAAATTTCAGAATCTGGTTCCGGGACCTCACAATGTTTAAGTAGACGCATGATGTACTCAGCATAGAAAATACGTTTCAGAGCACCTTGATTGAAGGCGAGTAACTCGTCTACTATGAGTTGAGTCCAATTAATGTCTTGACCATCATATATAGCATACAAGGCACGAAATTTTCTTGATAAACTTGATCAAAAGTGCCGGTGCGTTGAAGAATAGAGCGCATCATTGCCCGATGTAGTAATCTGGCTATAGGACGAAGACCAATTGACTTAGTACCATCTGAATTATCTTCTATAAAATGGTGACTGACTTCATTTCGAGTATGAACTACGCAATCAACTTCATTAAGATTAATCCCATGTGTTGGTGTATCAAGAATATGACCAACACGATCAATTGGAAGAAATAATTTCTTGCCACAAACTAAGCTCCAAATGCAATTATCTCGGTTACCTCGTGGATCTTGGTGACCCAAATTCAGGTTAGCCAGAAAAAGTTTTACCATGATGCGATTTATTGGTAACTTGTTCCTTTCATAGTCTAGCAAAGATTCTAATTTACCTTTCCTAGCAATGTTGAGAAGACCGTAGGCCGAGAAATCCGGAAAAACAACAAATGAGCTCTCAAGAATTGGAACATTTTTCAATTTTCTCCATCGTTGAATGGCAGTAGCATCGTACAACCACTGAGCAATGTATGAATCAATGGGTTCTTGAGTGGAAGAAGATGAAGTTTTTTTATTTTTTTGATTTGGGAGAAGCCATTTTAGTGCTTTCTGAAAATTAGTTTGAAGAGATGATAGGTTTTGAAATAATGAAACTGAAGAATGATGAAATGGTTTTAGAATAGATGCGGATGAGGTGTCAAAAAGATATTGGGTGAAAAAATGAAAAGGTGTTCCGGTTTGCTCAAAATTTTAAAAAAATTAGTCCAGCAGTCGACTGGTGAAAGATATCCAGTCGACTGTTTAAGGCAAACAGAGAAGAACTAAGGTAAACCAGTCGACTGGTGGAACTTAGTCGACTAGATAAGGAAACCAGAGAGCAACTATAGGTAAAGCAGTCGACTGGTTGATACTTGGGCAGTCGACTCCTGGAATACTTTGATGTACAAAGATACCATGACTTGTAAAAATTGATATATATAAAAAGTATATATATATATATATATATATATATATATAATATAGATTTTCATTACATAACAACAGTATGACCAACACTTATTTTTGATGAGATTTTTGATCATTTATTTGAAACAATGAATTGAAATATAACCTTAACAGAATACAAATAAAGTAAGAAATTATTTGGGAGATTTCTTTGGAGTTTTATTTTGAGATTTCTTTGGAGTTGTCTTCGGTGTTGTTTCCTCTCCTGGTTCTATTTTGGTGTTGTCAATATATGGTTGAAGAGGAGACCAAATGTTATTCCGAGACGTATAATTTGGAGAGACTAGAGGAGGTTGAGGACTTGGTTCCCATGGATTATAATGAGAGGAAGACGGTTGAGAAGAATGAGGATGAAAAGATGTTGGTTGATGTACGTTAGATGTAGAACAACCACAAATTTTCGATCCAATATCTGCAAGAAACTGAAGACGTCTTGAATTTGTTTTCTGCTCGTAATACATTTTACAGTTTAGTTCAACTAGTTCCCGTTGATAGTGATGCATATCATTTATCTTTTGTTTAGTATCTGGGGAACCGAAAAACAAAAACCGCCTAGACTTCTTCTTTTCCGGAGTATATCCGGTATGATTTCTAGCAGTTGGAGTGGGTAAATGAGAATCAGAGGAATCATATGCAGAAGATGGTGTTGAAAAATCTTCACATGATGGTTCATCAGAAGAGTTGTGGTTAGAAGCCATAAGGATAATAATATTTGCCAAGAATAGATCTAGAGACATTGTTTTGAAATATAATAAAACTTTACTTTTGTTTGTAAAAGAAAGAGTGAGGATAATATATAAATAGAGAGTTTACATATATAGGCGAAAACTTCAGAAAATAAAGATGGCTAAAAAAGCTTTCTACCAGAAGAAAAATAGTAATGGGGAGAAAATAAAGGAAACAGGTAGTTACAAAATAACTGAAAAATGTTATAAAAACAGAAAACATAAAAATATACATAGCTTAGTTGGTAATTATATCTTTAAGAGAGACGATACCAAGTTCTCGTCTAAATTTAATAAAAGAATTTTCATTTAAAGGTTTAGTAAAAATATCAGCCAGTTGATTTTCTGTAGGAACAAAATCTAAATCTATTAAATTCTTTTCAATACAATAACGAAGAAAATGATGACGAATGTCAACATGTTTTGTTCGTGAATGATTAACTAGATTTTTAGATAGATTTGTAGCACTGGAGTTATCACAATATATTGTTGATTTAGATAGGTCGAAACCAAAATCTTTAATTGTTTGTTGCATATATGTAACGACCCGACTTTCCAGTCCCGGAAAATCGAACCATTAGTACTTAAAGAAGAAGAGGTAGAAGAAGAAAGAGAAAAACAACATCAGAATCTAACCATCGCAGCGGAATAAAATATAATATATAAATACAGATCTTTACTCAAACAGAAAAATATATCTATTTTACATTTCATTCATCACTAGAATACATCATCAGAGTCAATATACAACACAACACAATAATGGACAGTCATATAAATCTGTCCTCACAACTGAATACACAGCTAATCAACACAGCGGAATATATAAACAAATACGAGGAATACGTCTCTCCATCCAACTCATCGTCTGAGCTCCACAGCCATAATCTGAACCTGTTTATCTCGGTCTGACCCGAGCATCATATAAAACAATACCCGAGTCAGTCTGGAATACCAGCGTGAGAAAATCACACTCAATTTGATTATTAAAGTTTCAAATCTTTGGAAACAAAAGCATCTCGTAAGACCACGCCACAAATAAACATGTCGGGTTTTTCCTTACGATAGCTAAAACACTTTTTATAAAAATCCTCTGATATTATAATAGTGTCTATTCACAAATACTTATTAAAATAGCTGAAATTGTTACATGATTAAATTCCAGCATACTAGGTATACAAACAAATACCGTACAGGGCACGTAGGGAGAATGGATTTCCAATGAATGACTAGGCACTGGGGTACCACCTGTCACAGTACGTGGCCTAGATCAGAGTACCGAGGAGTACGCCCGCTCCCTTGCAACACAAGGCCGGAACCACCTATGGGCAATTCCGAATATGATCACCCCGCGGTTGGGATCAGCAACCGCACCACTAAGCCGAAATAAAAAGGGACATCTAGACAGGGATGACCATACTCTCCAGTGGGGGCTACCCACGAAGCCTTGCTGCATAACCCCTGATTTTCAGTCATTCCCGGTTGATGAGGCTTGAGGCTAAACGATACCTTTTTCAGAACATATCCCTTAGAATGCCCATCGTCCACCTGACGATGTTTCGCAAGCATTCGTCCATACAAGTCCGTCCCGGGTTCGAACGGAACCGAAGGCACTATTCCTACTACATCCATTTTGGAAATATCCTCAGGATTAGTAGCGACTAGCCCTTGCACTTCACTGCTCCATCTTTGACTCCGAACACGTTACTCGAAAACGTACAAACCGGATCGAAGTGGTATTCGAGTCTCCAGACCTAGAATCCCGGTATACGGAAACTCAATCCCGGTCTCTTCGAAACGATCAACGCATTTGGCCAATATTGATAGTCGGTTATTTAACTATCAATTTACATCCACAAGCAACCATCACACAATAAATAATTTCCCACATTTATTTATTTGCCCAAATATCTTTCCAAGATATATTTTCAAATTTTCAAAGCTCATTTGAAAACAAATTTCAAACAGTTTCCGCTTACGGAATACATTTCCCACCATTTATTTTCTCCGAATCACCAAGTACAAAATACTTTTAATTTTAAATAATCTAAAAACACTTTATTTTAAATATATTATAACATTGAAATCAAACTAGCTTAATACTTTATTAAAAATATATACTTTAAAATAAACCACTTTATAAATATAAACTAAATTTCTTCTTTTAAAACATATTACCAAATCACTTTTATATATTTACAACCATAATAGATTTTTGAAACTACTTACTTTAAGAAGTTAACATTTAAAAATAATCAATTTTCTAAAACATGCTTTTTAAAACATATTAAAACCTTTAACTTATATTTAAAACTACCTTGAAAAACGTACTTGGCTATCCAGAGAAATACACTTCTCATTCCCTTCCTTTAAAAATAAATCAACATTTATTTTAAACCAATTCATATCCCTTTATAAATTCCCACCTCGAATTTATATTTTCTAATATCCACTTTTATTTTACTTTATAAACCCAGCTTATAAATTCCAAAATCTCATTTCTCTTCTAAAATTCCAATTTTAAACAACTAAATCAATTTCCAATTGATTTCCCAATTTACTCTACTTACTTTGAAATAAATTTCCTTTGCTACTTCATTTATTCCAAAATACATTAACCTTTAGATTTTTATTCCTTATTACGAGTTAAACCCCTTTTTACCAATATCAATTGCAAATTTCCAAAATTCCTTATTTATTCTTTAATTAACTTTAATCCTTAATTTCAAAAATAACTTCTTTTATTCTTCAAATAATATCACTTAAGTATAAAATTTATTATCCCTTGTAGATTCAAAATCCCCTTATTTCATATTTGTTAAAATTCCAAATCACCTTATCTTTATTTCAATTCGTTATAAATTTTATCCCAATTCCTCGAATTATTTTACTTAAACCTTTATTCCTTTATTTCTTTTCAAAAATCAATTCCATAGATTTTATAATTTATTATACTAGACAACCCAAATCAACCACATCATCCAATATAAAATCATCACATGATATCAAATATTCAGAACACAGAATATTAAATAATCTAATAATTTTGAGGAATCTAGTTGGATCCCTCTAACCTGTTTCCCTGCATCCACAGACGTTAGCACAATATAAAATACCAATTCCACTTCAAGGTGGAATATCGCAGTATATGGGTTTATAAAATATCATCCGCTATTATGCGGCGCATAGGGTCTCATCCGCTATATAATGCGGGAATATCAACAACTCCAATATATACATATGCCAATATGTATATATTGCTATATACTACTATATATATATAGCACATAAATCAAATCAACCAATTCAATCATCCATCAATATTTAAATTTAACCAACTAAATTTAAATTATAATTTAACTGAGTGAGATTAACTCACCTTTAATTTTAGTTCGGAAATCCAATCCATCCTGATTCGTTTCTCCATGATTTAGACCTTGAATAAACAATTTATATAATTTACTAATATTCGAATAAACCGAACAATTAGAATTCCCATTTACAAATTTAATTAACCAAAAATTTATTTTAAACTTAATAAATTTAATTTTCTCAGAGAGTCCTTTTTATATAAAAATATTCTTAGTAATTTAAAAATAATTGAATAAGGTGATTAAACAAATCTATCTCCTAATTTATTAAATTTTCTTTGAAGCTTCTCTAAAACAAAATTCTTATTATGTCTTACTGTTAAATAAAAATTTTGATTTACACTTGTATATTTTTCCTATTCCTATTCATATATATTAACTCTTAAACTGATCATATAATTTACTATTGTTGAATTCCTAACATCTCTGAAGCTACACAAGATGTACAGAATAAACAAAAAGGGTTTATACCTTACTCTCGACCCTGATGCCTTGAACGAATCGCGAAACCACGAACCCCACTGTCTCCATCACGCGACAAATCTCGACATTGAACCCCTGCTCGCTAACATCCATCGGCCGCCCTACCCTTTCCAGACTCCACGTCAACTCCCAGTCGCGACCATCCTGAGCATGACGCCTCTCCACTTGTCGCCGCCACCCCACTCAAGTGCTCCAACAGCCTCGCGTGCCGCTCGTCGAACCCTTACATCAACGCGACCGAAGACTCCGCCCCATCCCAATTCGCGAAAAAGCAGGTGGCAATGTAAAGAGACTGTAGCAGGACTTCAAATCGGCAATAGAAATATCGCGTAGGAGGTAAGTATGAGTCGACAATGGCTGATGGAACTGCCGAGTGTGTAGCGATGATTATTATGAAGGCGTTGATTTTCGAAACCCTAGGTGAAACCGTCGATTGCCTTTGCCACGTTCGTTGACTCGAATTCGATTTTGATGAGGGGGGAAAGATTTCGAGCTGAAACTTGATTTAGGAATAAGGGGAAGATGGCCTACGAATTGAAATGGTGAACGAGTTTTATCAGAGGAAAAATGCGTTCGATTGATTTAAAGCTGAGGGAATCGGCCATTAATTTTCTTTGAATAGATTTGTTTTGATTTGAACGAAAGAAAAGGATACGGGGCCATGCTTTGAAACGAAGGGGTAAGCTCTGCACGATAAATTTCGTGATCTTCGGCATGATTCAAGGAGACAACGTGCTGATGTTGACAAATTTAAGAATTAAATTTAAATTGAATTCGATTTAATTTTCAACGCGTTTACTCACCGTGTGCTCACATAACAACTCCAAAAAATACGAAATTTGAAATTCGATAATAATTCAATATTACGGACCCAATGGAACTAGTTTCGTCGAATTCTGAGACTGTGCCTCGGAAGGCTATTTTTAAATATCGATTCAAACGATATATTTTAAAACTGAACAAAACACTTTTAAATTCAATTTTAAAAGTTCTATTACCTTTAGTATTATTAATATGAATTTTCCAAGCCTTCAAAATATTTTTAATTAACCTAGAATACCAGATTTACTATTTTATCCAACTTCAAATAATTTAATTTAATAATTAAATCACCCAATAAACAGTGATATTTGAAATTTAAGTTTATAATTAACCTCTGAATATTTAAAATTAATTAAATATTCCAATTTCAAATGCTCAAAAATTTCGGGTCGTCACATTCCTCCCTCCTTAAAAGAATTTCGTCCCCGAAATTACTAGTTAGGAAGAATGATTCAATCCCCGTTAACTATTTTCCAAATCGAACAGTTTTAACAACTTTCCAAAGTCTTCTTTTATTAATGATACACTAATCATCTTTTAACTTTCCAACTTATTCATAAGTTCAACCCAAATCACTTACTTATCAATTCAAATCTAAATTTGAATTCAAATTTTGAATTATCAAAATTTTCCAAAATTTTTCTAACTCCCTAAATTTTCGAAAAATTTCGCCAGCGTCTCCTTTGCGCGGCTAGCTCGGTACAACTACAAAATGGCTCTACGGCCTCCCAATCTCAAAAAGAAAACAAAAAGCCAAGTGGCTGGATCCAAAACCCAATCAAATTTCATATAGAAATTTAAATACATACCTTTTGTCGGGCCATTAAATTTTATCTTCTAAAATCAAAAATCCCAATTTATCCATTGCTTTTATACACCTGTATATCCTACTAAGCAATAATATTCACTCACAATTCCAAAGTCATTTTATACCTTTCTTTACAAATTTTCAATATTTGTTTTACTTAAGCCCGTACGATGCACATATATCATCCGTACGCAATATCAAATTCGATCGCTCATTCGATCACACAATTTCACTTCCGAACTAGTATCGTCCCCCCGACTTCCTAGTGCGGACTCAGATCTGGTTTCTTGATCAGAAACCGTCATTCTCCTTACATAGCCACAAACTATGATAGAGAATACCCAGAATCAATCAACAATCCATATCCAGGTTCGCCGTCGAAAATCGAGTGAAAAATCCTACTCGGATCGGTATAATCACCTCGAAATTCTGTGCTCGAATCCGGATCAAATCACTATGCGAATAAAATAATATACGTACATCCTACGTATTAATTTCAATTGATTATCCGCTATATCAATTCTCTTTTATTTCGCATTCCTTTGATTGTTATCCACTTATCACACTTATCCCATTCACATCTTCAAATTTTAATCGTCATTCAATTATTCACCTAGAATAATTTTCCTCCATACCAAATTTACTTAAGAATTCACCATTCATTTCTTAAGTCCAATATAACATTTTATATACTTCTTGGATTTGTTTTACTTCATTTTTGAAGTTTATATTTATTTTCACTTCCCCATTGAAGTTTATTTTAATTACTATTTACTTAGCCCTTACAATTTCATTTAAACTCAAATTGGCTTCCATTTTGACTATGTATTAGTTTCACTTACTATTTAATTTAAACCTCAAATAACAGTTTATTTACGAACTTTACTTTCTTTAGTTCCTTTGATTTCACTTCACCTTACATTCACATTTGAATTAGATTTCAATATCCAGTTTTAATTTCATTTTCTTAACAAATTTAAATCATTTATTGTAAATGAAAATTTTCAAAAATTTTCTAACTCTCAAAATTTATGGGAAATTTTGGCAGAGTCTCCTTTGTACGGAGGGACTTCTGCGATATCGCAGGATGCACAAATATATATATACATCGGCCTCAGGCCGGAAATCACAATATATATCAATATATGCAGTTCATATTTCCTATTTTGAATTTTTGCGTAAGCGTACCTTATTATAGAAATTTTTTTTAAGCAAGCGGTGATTTATTTTAGCATTTAACGCAGTCAAAATCAGCCAAGTGGCTTCCCTGAACCTGTACTAACTCAATATAAATATGTGAGTGACAAATATTCAAAGTTCATTAACATCTTACTAAATTTCAATAGCTAACATTTGTATAACATAAGCAATATCCACTAAACACTTCCATAAGCCAATTTACAAGGTTCCGACAAAATTTCCAATCAATTTTGAGGCTATTTCAATTAATTCCAATGGTTTACAATTTAGTTCCTTACATTTAATCTATTGTTAATCCAACTTTATTTAACGGGTTTTCAATCTATTTAAACTTCATTCTCATTCCAATTTACTTCAAACTTAATAAATAAACCATTCCAATCCAATTCTATTTTTAATTCAAATTTATTTCCAGGCTTCATTATTAACTCACAATCCATACAATCGAGTTAAGTTTCATTAACATACTTATCAAATAATTTATTTAGATAAACAGCTTACTTCCAATTTTTAAACCAATATTTGGTTTTATCTCAATAAAAACTACTACATCATCTTTCCTTGAGTTCAATATTATTCTATAATTCCAGTTTGGATTTATTCATTTTTAATCCAACAAGCTCATATTCAATCCAATTGATCTCGAAATCAATTTCATTTTACTTCAATTAATTGGCTTATACTCTAACTTATTATATTTTTTTTCCGTTTTCTTACTTATTCCAACCTTTTGTAAGTATCCAAACTTTATTTATTTTCCCATAATCATTTTAATAAAATTCCAGAGTTTAAACAACTTTCAACATTTCATAATCACTTTTGAAATCAACTATATCCAAACTCCTTTGGTAAATTCAATTATCCCTTTGAATTTCAAAACCAACCCAGTTCACAATCAATTCCAATTTAAAACAGTTTGGTAGCAATTTCTCTTTGGAAACTCGAAAATGAACACCGACGATGTCGCGATCATCATCAGAATTATTTTCCAGCGACCACAAAGAGTTTAGTGCTTTTATTTGTTTAAAAATCTTTCAAATATTTTAATTTCCAAATCTCTCCAAAACTTTTGAAAACTGCTTTCAACTTCCAAGGGATCCAAACCTTTCTCAAAATTCCAAATTTGAAACCCATTCCGATTTATTTCCAAATATTTCTCTGGAATCCTATTTCAAATTTTAGATCACATTTGTATATGAAGTTTTATTTCAACTTGTAAATTACATTTATAATTTATATTCTCAAATTCCATTTGTTATATAAATTTATTCTTTATCTTTGGTTATAAGTTTTCAATTTTTTATTCAATTTCCTTCTAATGATAATAATTTATTATCATCATCTAACAACCAAACATCCAAATATAACCATAATAATCTATAAAGATTATTTCTTTCATATACTAAAATAATTTGGGTAAAATTATTTCATTTACCCTATTTAAAACAATACTGTGTTAAATTGTTCTATTCAAGTGTTTAGAGATTCCTATCAATGTTGTGGCGTCCCACACATCGACCAGAATCCATAAACCACTCAATAAACCAGCCAACACAATATAAAACCATTTTATATTCACTAACAAATATGCGCTCATATCTATTAATACTCTCAAAATTCCCACCAGAGCCAAGGTTGTCGCCAGCCTAAGCTCTGATACCAACTGTAACGACCCGACTTTCCAGTCCCGGAAAATCGAACCATTAGTACTTAAAGAAGAAGAGGTAGAAGAAGAAAGAGAAAAACAACATCAGAATCTAACCATCGCAGCGGAATAAAATATAATATATAAATACAGATCTTTACTCAAACAGAAAAATATATCTATTTTACATTTCATTCATCACTAGAATACATCATCAGAGTCAATATACAACACAACACAATAATGGACAGTCATATAAATCTGTCCTCACAACTGAATACACAGCTAATCAACACAGCGGAATATATAAACAAATACGAGGAATACGTCTCGCCATCCAACTCATCGTCTGAGCTCCACAGCCATAATCTGAACCTGTTTATCTCGGTCTGACCTGAGCATCATATAAAACAATACCCGAGTCAGTCTGGAATACCAGCGTGAGAAAATCACACTCAATTTGATTATTAAAGTTTCAAATCTTTTGAAACAAAAGCATCTCGTAAGACCACGCCACAAATAAACATGTCGGGTTTTTCCTTACGATAGCTAAAACACTTTTTATAAAAATCCTCTGATATTATAATAGTGTCTATTCACAAATACTTATTAAAATAGCTGAAATTGTTACATGATTAAATTCCAGCATACTAGGTATACAAACAAATACCATACAGGGCACGTAGGGAGAATGGATTTCCAATGAATGACTAGGCACTGGGGTACCACCTGTCACAGTACGTGGCCTAGATCACAGTACCGAGGAGTACGCCCGCTCCCTTGCAACACAAGGCCGGAACCACCTATGGGCAATTCCGAATATGATCACCCTGCGGTTGGGATCAGCAACCGCACTACTAAGCCGAAATAAAAAGGGACATCTAGACAGGGATGACCATACTCTCCAGTGGGGGCTACCCACGAAGCCTTGCTGCATAACCCCTGATTTTCAGTCATTCCCGGTTGATGAGGCTTGAGGCTAAACGATACCTTTTTCAGAACATATCCCTTAGAATGCCCATCGTCCACCTGACGATGTTTCGCAAGCATTCGTCCATACAAGTCCGTCCCGGGTTCGAACGGAACCGAAGGCACTATTCCTACTACATCCATTTTGGAAATATCCTCAGGATTAGTAGCGACTAGCCCTTGCACTTCACTGCTCCATCTTTGACTCCGAACACGTTACTCGAAAACGTACAAACCGGATCGAAGTGGTATTCGAGTCTCCAGACCTAGAATCCCGGTATACGGAAACTCAATCCCGGTCTCTTCGAAACGATCAACGCATTTGGCCAATATTGATAGTCGGTTATTTAACTATCAATTTACATCCACAAGCAACCATCACACAATAAATAATTTCCCACATTTATTTATTTGCCCAAATATCTTTCCAAGATATATTTTCAAATTTTCAAAGCTCATTTGAAAACAAATTTCAAACAGTTTCCGCTTACGGAATACATTTCCCACCATTTATTTTCTCTGAATCACCAAGTACAAAATACTTTTAATTTTAAATAATCTAAAAACACTTTATTTTAAATATATTATAACATTGAAATCAAACTAGCTTAATACTTTATTAAAAATATATACTTTAAAATAAACCACTTTATAAATATAAACTAAATTTCTTCTTTTAAAACATATTACCAAATCACTTTTATATATTTACAACCATAATAGATTTTTGAAACTACTTACTTTAAGAAGTTAACATTTAAAAATAATCAATTTTCTAAAACATGCTTTTTAAAACATATTAAAACCTTTAACTTATATTTAAAACTACCTTGAAAAACGTACTTGGCTATCCAGAGAAATACACTTCTCATTCCCTTCCTTTAAAAATAAATCAACATTTATTTTAAACCAATTCATATCCCTTTATAAATTCCCACCTCGAATTTATATTTTCTAATATCCACTTTTATTTTACTTTATAAACCCAGCTTATAAATTCCAAAATCTCATTTCTCTTCTAAAATTCCAATTTTAAACAACTAAATCAATTTCCAATTGATTTCCCAATTTACTCTACTTACTTTGAAATAAATTTCCTTTGCTACTTCATTTATTCCAAAATACATTAACCTTTAGATTTTTATTCCTTATTACGAGTTAAACCCCTTTTTACCAATATCAATTGCAAATTTCCAAAATTCCTTATTTATTCTTTAATTAACTTTAATCCTTAATTTCAAAAATAACTTCTTTTATTCTTCAAATAATATCACTTAAGTATAAAATTTATTATCCCTTGTAGATTCAAAATCCCCTTATTTCATATTTGTTAAAATTCCAAATCACCTTATCTTTATTTCAATTCGTTATAAATTTTATCCCAATTCCTCGAATTATTTTACTTAAACCTTTATTCCTTTATTTCTTTTCAAAAATTCAATTCCATAGATTTTATAATTTATTATACTAGACAACCCAAATCAACCACATCATCCAATATAAAATCATCACATGATATCAAATATTCAGAACACAGAATATTAAATAATCTAATAATTTTGAGGAATCCAGTTGGATCCCTCCAACCTGTTTCCCTGCATCCACAGACGTTAGCACAATATAAAATACCAATTCCACTTCAAGGTGGAATATCGCAGTATATGGGTTTATAAAATATCATCCGCTATTATGCGGCGCATAGGGTCTCATCCGCTATATAATGCGGGAATATCAACAACTCCAATATATACATATGCCAATATGTATATGTTGCTATATACTACTATATATATAGCACATAAATCAAATCAACCAATTCAATCATCCATCAATATTTAAATTTAACCAACTAAATTTAAATTATAATTTAACTGAGTGAGATTAACTCACCTTTAATTTTAGTTCGGAAATCCAATCCATCCTGATTCGTTTCTCCATGATTTAGACCTTGAATAAACAATTTATATAATTTATTAATATTCGAATAAACCGAACAATTAGAATTCCCATTTACAAATTTAATTAACCAAAAATTTATTTTAAACTTAATAAATTTAATTTTCTCAGAGAGTCCTTTTTATATAAAAATATTCTTAGTAATTTAAAAATAATTGAATAAGGTGATTAAACAAATCTATCTCCTAATTTATTAAATTTTCTTTGAAGCTTCTCTAAAACAAAATTCTTATTATGTCTTACTGTTAAATAAAAATTTTGATTTACACTTGTATATTTTTCCTATTCCTATTCATATATATTAACTCTTAAACTGATCATATAATTTACTATTGTTGAATTCCTAACATCTCTGAAGCTACACAAGATGTACAGAATAAACAAAAAGGGTTTATACCTTACTCTCGACCCTGATGCCTTGAACGAATCGCGAAACCACGAACCCCACTGTCTCCATCACGCGACAAATCTCGACATTGAACCCCTGCTCGCTAACATCCATCGGCCGCCCTACCCTTTCCAGACTCCACGTCAACTCCCAGTCGCGACCATCCTGAGCATGACGCCTCTCCACTTGTCGCCGCCACCCCACTCAAGTGCTCCAACAGCCTCGCGTGCCGCTCGTCGAACCCTTACATCAACGCGACCGAAGACTTCGTCCCATCCCAATTCGCGAAAAAGCAGGTGGCAATGTAAAGAGACTGTAGCAGGACTTCAAATCGGCAATAGAAATATCGCGTAGGAGGTAAGTATGAGTCGACAATGGCTGATGGAACTGCCGAGTGTGTAGCGATGATTATTATGAAGGCGTTGATTTTCGAAACCCTAGGTGAAACCGTCGATTGCCTTTGCCACGTTCGTTGACTCGAATTCGATTTTGATGAGGGGGGAAAGATTTCGAGCTGAAACTTGATTTAGGAATAAGGGGAAGATGGCCTACGAATTGAAATGGTGAACGAGTTTTATCAGAGGAAAAATGCGTTCGATTGATTTAAAGCTGAGGGAATCGGCCATTAATTTTCTTTGAATAGATTTGTTTTGATTTGAACGAAAGAAAAGGATACGGGGCCATGCTTTGAAACGAAGGGGTAAGCTCTGCACGATAAATTTCGTGATCTTCGGCATGATTCAAGGAGACAACGTGCTGATGTTGACAAATTTAAGAATTAAATTTAAATTGAATTCGATTTAATTTTCAACGCGTTTACTCACCGTGTGCTCACATAACAACTCCAAAAAATACGAAATTTGAAATTCGATAATAATTCAATATTACGGACCCAATGGAACTGGTTTCGTCGAATTCCGAGACTGTGCCTCGGAAGGCTATTTTTAAATATCGATTCAAACGATATATTTTAAAACTGAACAAAACACTTTTAAATTCAATTTTAAAAGTTCTATTACCTTTAGTATTATTAATATGAATTTTCCAAGCCTTCAAAATATTTTTAATTAACCTAGAATACCAGATTTACTATTTTATCCAACTTCAAATAATTTAATTTAATAATTAAATCACCCAATAAACAGTGATATTTGAAATTTAAGTTTATAATTAACCTCTGAATATTTAAAATTAATTAAATATTCCAATTTCAAATGCTCAAAAATTCCGGGTCGTCACAATATATATGACTTGAGCACATGCTAAAGCTGCAGATATGTATTCTGCTTCACAAGTAGATAGTGAAACACAATTTTGTTTTTTACTGAACCAAGATACAAGAGACCGTCCAATAAAATGGCAAGTCCAACTTGTACTTTTTCTATCCGTTCGACTTCCTCCAAAATCAGCATCGCTATAGGATACTAATTCGAAAGGACAATCTTTAGGATAAAATAGTCCAAAGTTCTTGGTTTTACTAAGATACCGTAAAATTCGTTTCACTGCTCTCATATGTGATTCTTTAGGATCTGCTTGAAATCGTGCACATAAGCAAACACTCATCATTATATTGGTCTACTAGCAGTTAAATAAAGTAATGATCCAATCATGCTTCGATATAATTTTTGGTCAACACTTTTGCCATTCTCATCTTTTTCTAGATTTATTGTTGTACTCTTAGGAGTTGGTTTGGTAGAAGTATTTTCCATACCAAAACGTTTGATTAAATTATTACAATATTTTTCTTGATTTAAGAAGATACCATTTTCAAGTTATTTAATTTGTAAACCAAGAAAATAATTTAATTCACCCATGTGGGACATTTCAAATTCTTTGGTCATTATGTTTGAAAATTCTTTACATAGTTTTTCACTAGTAGACCCAAAAATAATGTCATTAACATATATCTGAATAACTAAAATATCCTTTTTATTTCTTTTGATAAAAAGAGTTTGATCAACCTTTCCAATTTCAAAACCAGTATCTATAAGATAACTTTTGAAACGATCATACCAGGCACGAGGTGCTTGTTTAAGACCGTATAAAGCTTTCTTTAATTTATAAACATGGTCTGGAAATTGTTCATGTATAAATAGAGGAGGTTGTTCAACATAAACATTTTCTTTTATAAAACCATTTAAAAATGCACTTTTAACATCCATTTGATACAGTTTAAAATTATGAAAACATGCATAGGCCAATAAGATACGTATTGCTTCTAATCTAGCAACCGGAGCAAACGTTTCTTCATAGTCAATTCCCTCTTCTTGATTATATCCTTGTGCAACTAATCTAGCTTTATTTCTAGTGATATTTCCAAGTTCATCAGCTTTATTTTTAAAGACCCATTTTGTACCAATGACTGATTGATCACTAGGCCTTGGAACTAAATCCCAAACATCATTTCTTTCGAATTGGTTTAGTTCTTCTTGCATAGCGATAATCCAATAATCATCAGTAGAGGCTTCTTTAATATTTTTAGGTTCAATTGAAGAGAGAAAAGCTAAATGACCCATTTGATTCAATTGACTTCTTGTTCTAACAGTTGAATTAATTTCTCCAATCACATTTTGAACAGGATGATCCCGTAAAATTCGAGGTGGAGATCTTATTTCTGTTTGAACAGGATTATCAATTTGATTTTCATTATGAACAGTATTTTCAAAATTTTCAAAATTTGTAGTTTCAATATTTGTGATATTTTCAGAAAATTCTTCGTCATCTTTTCTACTTGGTTTAGTAATAAAATTTTCATCAAAAGTTACATGTAATGTTTCTTCAATGATTTTAGATCTTTTATTAAAAATTCGATATGCTTTGCTTCGATCTGAATATCCAATAAAGATTCCTTCATCAAATTTTGGATCAAATTTGCCAAGCTGATCTTTAGTATTTAAGATAAAACATTTGGAACCAAAGACTTTAAAATAGGAAATATTTGGTTTTCTACCATAGAATAGTTCATAAGAAGTATTTTTGGTTAGTGGTCTAATAGAACGATTCAATACATAACAGGCTGTTGCAACTGCTGCTGCCCAGAAATGTTTTGGTAGCGTGCTTCCATTTAACAAGGTTCTTGCACATTCTTGTAAAGTTCTATTTTTTTGTTCTACTACTCCATTTTGTTGAGGAGTTTGAGGAAAGGAAAAATTATGAATTATTCCTTTCTTTTTACAAAAATGTTCAAAAGCTTCGTTTTCAAACTCACCACCATGATCACTTCTAATATTTTTATTTTTAAATTCTCGAAATTTTGTATTCTTTTGACAAAAGTTTTGAAATACTCAAAAGTATCACTTTTGTTTTTCATAAAAATAGTCCAAGTATATCTAGAAAAATCATCAACAATTACAAACACATACTTATTATGATTTATGGATTGTACTTGAGTTGGTCCGAATAAATCCATGTGTAGTAATTCTAGTGGTTGTACTGTTGAAATAACCTTTTTAGATTTAAAAGATGACTTAGTTAATTTTCCTAATTGACATGCATCACAAATATGATTTACTTTAAAATTCATTTTAGGTAAACCTTTTACTAAATCATTTTTAGAAAGTTTATTTATAGCTTTGAAATTAATATGACAGAAACGTTTGTGCCATAACCAAGGATCATTTTCTTTGGCTATTAAACACATATCTGAATTATGATTTATTTTCATATTAAGAACATAAATATTTCTGTCTCTGTTACCTTCAAAAATAAGATGTTCATTTTGATCAAAAATACTACATTTATTTTCTGAAAATGTGATTTTGAATCCTTTGTCACATAATTGGCTAATGCTTAAAAGATTATGTTTCAAATTTTTAACTAATAAAACATTTGAAATAAGAGGTAAATTAGATGTACCGTTGTTGCTCACATCGCCTTTGCCGATGATAAAACCTTTGGAATTGTCTCCAAAAGTGACAGAGCCTCCTTCTGAGTAAGTAATATTTGAGCATATTTTTGTCTCCTGTCATGTGTTTTGAGCAACCACTGTCTAATATCCATTTTCCTCTCTTTTTGAGTGGGACCTGCAAAAAATAAGAAAACAACATTGGTACCCACTTTTCTTATAGGGTCCTAAGAGTTAGGTCTTAGGAAACCAAACCCAAGAGGGTTCAGTATTCCCTTTGATAATATAATTTTCATTTTTGTACACAGATTCAAAAAAGGAATTTGTATATTTCTTCCTAATCAAAGTGTTGTTTGTTTTAGGAATCCATATTTTTATAGTTTTTAAACTAGTCCTTTTTGAATTATCTTTTGTGATCTTACTACTTTTAGAATCTTTTCTCCATTTATTTTCCTTTTTATGTAGAGGTATTGATTTCTTAACATATCCTAGACCTCTTTTACTTGAAACAGATTGAGAATTTTCAATAATTTTAGACAAATTTTCTCTTCCTTTATTGAAGTTTGAGACATTTTTAGTAATATCTTCTAACTTACTTTTAAGACCAATATTGTCTAATTCAATCATTTTAACTTTAGTTTTTAACTCGTGATTTTCAAGAACTAAAGCATCATTCTTTTCTTTTTGAGTTTCAATTTCTTGACTTAATAAGGTAAGTTGAGAATTAATATTAGAGAATGATTTTTGAATATTTTCAAGTTCTTCCTCTAGTATTTTCTTCTCATCTTTAAGCATATTCTTTTCGAATTCTGCTTTATTTTGATTTTCACGAGTTTCCTTATATTTTTTCTTGATATTTTTAAGAGTGTCTAGAAGTTCTGAATTAATCTCAATTAAATCATCAAATGTGAAATCACTAACCTCATTATCTGTAGCCATAAAACAAACATTAGCTTGTTCAGTGTCATTGTCGCTTTCACTTTCAGATGATGAAGAGGAATCTGAATCATCCCATGTTACTGAGAAAGCTTTCCTTTTGTAATTGTCCTTCTTGCTCTTGTTTTTGTAGGTTTTCTTCTGTTCTAGACAATCTTTTTGAATATGACCTTTCTTATGACAATTATAGCATTCTAGAGCAAAGTTTGATGGTTTGTTGAATCCGTTATTGAAACTTCTTTTGCTATTTTTGTTAACTTTTCGAAATTTCAAAAACTTTTTGAAATTTTTAGCAATGAATGCAAGATCTTCATCATCAGAACCTTCTTCTTCTTCTTGTGCATGAAAAGCTATATTCTTTTTATCTTGTGCATGTACTCTTTTTGCCTGCAAATTTACTTCATAGGACATTAGATTTCCTATTAACTCTTCTGGTTTCATGGTAGAGAGATCATTAGCTTCTTCGATAGCTAATACTTTTCTTTCCCACTCATCCGTTAAAGAGTTAAGGATTTTCGAAACAATATCAAAATCAGTATATTTTTCTCCTAGTCCTAATAGTGAATGATAAATGTCATGAAATCTAGAATACATGTCATTAATTGATTCATCTTGCTTCATCCTAAAGTTTTGAAATTGATTTTTGAGCATAGAGATCTTACTTTGTTTAACCTTATTAGTTCCTTCATGTGTGATCTTCAGTGTACGCCATATTTCATATGCAGATTCACACATACTAATACGATTAAACTCGTTTTTCTCTAAAGCGCAAAATAACATATTCATTGCTTTAGCATTGGCAGTTGCATCTAATTTTTGTGTATTACTCCATGTAGAGTATTCTCCAGTAGGAGGAGTGTATTCTTTTTGTGAAATATTCCATGACTCAAAACTATTAGATTGCATATAGATTCTCATACGTGTAGCCCAGTAATTATAGTCCATGCCATTGAAAAATGGAGGTCGTGCTGTAGATTGACCTTCAGTAGGATCATGGGTTTTGATTGCTGACAAGACACAACAATTCACGAATCTATGACTACGACAACATCCGGACTCAACGGCTCAAAGTATGGTTCATATATGTATATAGAATCTAGTTTAGTGCTTTGTTAAAATCTTTCCTCAAGAAACATCATTCACATTCAAATAAACTTGCATGCATATTTTAATCAAAATCAATTTTTCAAAAAATGCATGGAGTGGGGCTCGAACCCGGGTCACTAGTTTAGAAGGCAAGTGCTCTAACCAAATGAGCTATGGTGATTTTTGATTATCAATAGAATTCAGTCGACTGACCAAGATCGACCAGTCGACTGAATATCTATAAACAGCCTATTAAACTTGTGCACATATGTATACACGTTTATATTTTAAAATTCAGTCGACTGACCATTTTCGACCAGTCGACTGACCTGAACTCAACTGCCATATTTTGAAAAGACATTTCCATTCTGCGAAAGGTTGCGATCCTTCTCTGAACGGGAATGGTTGCTTCTTTTGGTCAGAACCCTTCACCAATGGCAGCAACTCTCTAACTACTATAAATACATGTTCCCAAACAATTCACATTCACCGAAAATCATTCTAAATTTCTTATACTCTTCTTGTGCTCTCATACTTACATTCAAACATCAAACACGCATTTTATTTTGAATCTTCAAATAAACTTTCATAATCTTAGATTCTTAGCATTACCTTCTCTTCATATCTTCACATACACTTCATACACTTGAGGATTTGATTATAGGAAGTTTGTACTATCAGAGACAAATCAGTGTTTTCAAGAATACAAGTGTCAGATATTCTTTTGCATTAGTGAAGTCCTGTTCTGCTGCTCAGGCGTGTGAAATCCTCTTCGGCTGCTGAGGCAAAAATCCTATTCTGCTGCTCAGGTCCCTGTTCGGCTGCTCAGGGGTTGTATAGACCTGTTCCTCCGGGTTAAGTGAGGGTATTGTTGTTAGTTAAATTCCAGAAGGGAGTCTGGGACTGGACGTAGGACGGTGCTCCGAACCAGTATAAAATATCTGGTGTCATTTTACTATACTGCTTTTATATTTCACACTATTTACAGTATTACTATTATAATATATCCATATTACACTGCCTACACACTTTCATTTGGTATCAGAGCCTGGTATTCTAGAGATCGTAACAACATCCTAGAATAAATGGATACAAAGAGATCTAGTTAAGGAAATAAGAAGAGGAAAAGCAATAAAGAAAAATCAAAGGAGCAAACAAACAAATGCTTCATGGCAAAAGATAATGAGGTTAGTGATCTAACTTTTGATGATATGATAGAAATAAATTCAGAACTTCTAGACACTTTAAAAAGTCTCAAAAGAAAATATAAGGAAGCTCTAGAAAATCAGAAGAAAGCGGAATTCGAAAGAGATATGCTTAAAGACGAGAAGAAAATTTTAGAAGAAAAACTTGAGAAAATTCAAGATTCAGACAATTCTCAACTCGCTCTATTAAGTCAAGAAATAGAAGCTCAAAGGAAAAGAATAATGCTCTAGTTTCTGAGAATCATGAGTTAAAAACAAAAATTAAAATTGTTGAGTTAGATAACACTAGTCTCAAAACTAAGCTTGATGACATTACTAAAAATATTTCCAATTTTAATAAAGGGAGAGAAAATTTATCCAGGATTATTGAAAATTCTCAACCTGCTTCAAATAAGAAGGGATTAGGTTATGTTAAGAATTCAAAAGCTCACAATGATAAAAGTGGTATAGGATATAATATAACTGATCGTAGAAATAGCACTGGATATGCTTTAATGTATAGTAAAAATATTAGTGCTGGTACTAAATTTCGAGTAAAGTCTAAATCCAATTTTAATAGAAATTCAAATACTGCTATGACCAATAATGTTTATAATTTCTCCAGAAGTACAAAATCATTGACGGGAAATATGAATAAAAATTATCTAAGTATTTGGGCTCCTGTTAATTGGAAAAATAGAGAAAAATACATTGATGATTATTTTGATATGGTAGTTAATAATGAAAATTATATTTATACAGGTTCAACCACACCCAAATGGGTATGGTTTCCTAAAAATTAGGAAATTATAAGAACCTTGGGTATCGCATGCTTTAAATGTTAAATTTTTTGATACCTTATATTATAAGTAGTAGTTATTTTGTTTTATATTGTTCTATATTAACACTTATGTGGAATATAATTTATGTCATCATATAAACTCTCCTTTTTGTCGATGACAAAGGGGGAGAAAGATATTGCTCTAACACTATTTGCAGGAATAAACGATGCAAGCACAGATTAAGGGGGAGAAAAGATTAATTATTTACAGGAATATATAGCATAGATCCAGGGGGAGAAATCTATAGCACAATTACAGGAATATATTCAGGGGAGAGATAAGTCTACAAAGCTTGTCGAAGATTCGTCCATAGCAAATGGAGTTGTCATCATCAAAAAGGGGGAGAATGTTGGATCATGGGTTTTGATTGCTGACAAGACACAACAATTCACGAATCTACGACTACGACAACATCCGGACTCAGCGACTCAAAGTATGGTTCATATATGTATATAGAATCTAGTTTAGTGCTTTGTTAAAATCTTTCCTCAAGAAACATCATTCACATTCAAATAAACTTGCATGCATATTTTAATCAAAATCAAGTTTTCAAAAAATGCATGATGTGAGGCTCGAACCCGGGTCACTAGTTTAGAAGGCAAGTGCTCTAACCAAATGAGCTATGGTGATTTTTGATTATGAAGAGAATTCAGTCGACTGACCAAGATCGACCAGTCGACTGAATATCTATAAACAGCCTATTAAACTTGTGCACATATGTATACACGTTTATATTTTCAAATTCATTCGACTGACCATTTTCGACCAGTCGACTGACCTGAACTCAACTGCCATATTTTGAAAAGACATTTCCATTCTGCGAAAGGTTGCGATCCTTCTCTGAACGGGAATGGTTGCTTCTTTTGGTCATAACCCTTCACCAATGGCAGCAACTCTCTAACTACTATAAATACATGTTCCCAAACAATTCACATTCACCGAAAATCATTCTAAATTTCTTATACTCTTCTTGTGCTCTCATACTTACATTCAAACATCAAACACGCATTTTATTTTGAATCTTCAAATAAACTTTCATAATCTTAGATTCTTAGCATTACCTTCTCTTCATATCTTCACATACACTTCATACACTTGAGGATTTGATTATAGGAAGTTTGTACTATCAGAGACAAATCAGTGTTTTCAAGAATACAAGTGTCAGATATTCTTTTGCATTAGTGAAGTCCTGTTCTGCTGCTCAGGCGTGTGAAGTCCTCTTCGGCTGCTGAGGCAAAAATCCTGTTCTGCTGCTCAGGTCCCTGTTCGGCTGCTCAGGGGTTGTATAGACCTGTTCCTCCGGGTTAAGTGAGGGTATTGTTGTTAGTTAAATTCCAGAAGGGAGTCTGGGACTAGACGTAGGACGGTGCTTCGAACCAGTATAAAATATCTGGTGTCATTTTACTATACTGCTTTTATATTCCACACTATTTACAGTATTACTATTATCATATATCCATATTACACTGTCCTACACACATAATACAGAGTAGTGAAGACAGTAATACTGTAAGTAGTGCGGAATATAAAAGCAATATAGTAAAATGACACCAGATATTTTATACTGGTTCGGAGCACCGTCCTACGTCCAGTCCCAGACTTCTTCTGGAATTAACCAACTAACAATAGCCTCACTTAACCCGGAGGAATAGGTTTAAACAACCCTTGAGCAATCGAACAAGGACCTGAGCAACAGAACAGGATTTCGCCTCAACAGCCGAAGAGGACTTCACTTAACCCGAGCAGTAGAATGGATCAATAGTAAGTACAAAATAGTTTCTGACTTCTCGTGTTCTTAATAACACTAATGAGTCAATGATGTACAGAACTTCCTATAATCTAATCCTCAAATTTATGAATGTGAATAAGGATTGAAGGAAGAATATGATAGCTTTATAGAAAATAATATTAGAGAGTAAGATCAGAAAGCAAAAATAAAATTGTTGATTTTTGATGTAGAACTAATGTGTTTATATAGTTGTTTAAGAGATATAATCATTCACGAATAGTTCTCATCAAAAGAAGCATCTTTTATGAAGAGATATGGATTGAGACTCTTCATTAGAGGAGATGTCTTTTCAGAAAAAATGACAGTTGGAATACAGTAGTCGACTGGTCAAAAACTACCAGCCAACTGGTTGAAAAAGATGTGTGCACGTTTATGTGCATGTTTGCATATATATCAGCAAACTGCTGAACCAGTCGACTGGTTGAAATGCACCAGTCGACTGCTTTAGCTGTTTGTGCATATATATGCATATTTTCCAACTTATTTAAAATTATAATGAAGATGGTTATTTTGTTGATGTTTGTGAGAGATTTTGAGGATAGATTTTAACAAAAATAACTATTCTACAAACAATAATAGATATGTACTAACACATTTATAATGTGGCCTTGAGATCTCCAAAGTGCTAGCATATCTCCTTCGGTTAGTAGTTGCATCTTCTTTGCTTTTTCTTGTTAATTATTTTACGTTGTCATGAATCAAAATCCATGATTCAACATTCCTCGCATTCAGGATCGAACCTTTTCGGTTTGAACACATTAGGTTCTAGAAAGTTTTTTGGGTCTTTTGTCAGTACATCTATTGCTAACCAAACCCAGGTTCCCTACGGTTCCCACAAAAGTTAATATCACAAACAGAAATATAACAGTTATGAATATTAACTGAAACTATTAGGTACCTTAGGTAAATGATAACCTCCAATTTCAACTTCTTTAGACGTTTCTCTTGCAACTAACGGTGACACTGTGTAAAACCTCGTTGTCTCCTTTATTACCTATAAGAGAGAAATCATCATAGGATAAGATTATTGTTTTTCATCATAGGATAAGTGTGGTACTACTGCTTTGTTTATCTAGTTCAATTTTTTTCTCACTTGTTTATCACAAGGATATGAACTATAAGGAAAATTATTAATTATTCTCACTCATTCAGTTTCATGTTACTATAAGATGTGTCTCTTCTGATTTACTTGTATGCTCACTTGTCCTTCAATTCAACATTTGATGTATGAATTTCGAATAATCAAAGATGTATACAATATACAGAATGTTATGGTTTTATTTAATTTATAAAAGATATCTTGGAATTATTTCAACAGACTTGCCTGTTCCAGTAAAGGGAACTTGTGCTGAAGATCTTCAGCATCTGGAAGCAAATCAATTGGACCAAATCCTTCAATCTCCTCAACTAACTTATTCTCAACCTCAAAATGCATTGAAACCAAATAAATAAGACAAGACAAGACAAAGTGAATGAGGTAGTAGCCGACACCGCAAGTAAGTGCTCATAAGCAATGAAACTTATATAATCTGAAGTAAATAATCACTTTACTGAATTACCTGATTGCTTTGCTTTCAAAATAGCCGATACAAAATCCTTAGAATCATTCTTTTTCTCATTCGCTTTCATTCGAACTTTCTCTTCAACTTTTCTAGCTAGTTTTTGGTTAGTTTGATCT
Source organism: Allium fistulosum (assembly GCA_030737815.1). Taxonomy (NCBI): domain Eukaryota; kingdom Viridiplantae; phylum Streptophyta; class Magnoliopsida; order Asparagales; family Amaryllidaceae; genus Allium; species Allium fistulosum. The sequence goes on along the minus strand of CM060903.1, from coordinate 694,932,140 downwards.
ATTTTAGAGTCTACAGTCCATGGCAGACTCTTTAGTAATTGTCAGAATGGTTCTTGTAGGAATGGTATTAATGGCCCGAGAATAATTGAAAAGGAACTGGTAAGATCCCTTTTTAAAGAAGTGGTAGAATGCATGTGAAGTTGGACAAAGGATGAGACTTCATCTTCTTTTTTGGAGGGCTCGGTGTTTTCTAGAAGACCAAACTTTACACCGAAGGCTGCTTGGCCAATAATATCAGTTGCCGTTTTTAGAATGACGTCGGAAAAGGAAATATCTTCTTCTTCCTTAGAAAAATGGAGAGTTGTTGAGTCAATGAAGGATTGCATTGTGGGTATGAGACTAGCAAGATGTGATGGTAAAGAGAAATTGTCGTGTTTCTCATTGTTGACCACCTGGAATCTCTGCAAGGCAGGTTTATATATTTTTCTTATTTGAATGTGGGAACAACTCACCTGTTTCAAATTTCTAAAGTAGACTATCATTTTTGCAGTATACTGTGATGTTAATACAACATACTTTTGCAACATTATATTTGTTGTGTTGCATCATTTAGTTTCTCTCTTCGTATTCATAGTGAAATGTTGTGATTCTACAAAACCACTATAGTTCCATGCTTCAGTTATAACTAAAAAACACATCGGGATTCTACAAAACCACTATAGTTTCATGCTTCAGTTATAACTAAAAAACACATCGGAATTCTACAAAACTACTATAGTTCCATACTTTTACATTGGCTATAACTAAGGTCAGGGATGGTCCTATGTCATTTTAGGCCCTTGAAAAAATCTAGTTTGGGCTCTTAACAGCTGCTAATAAAAATTAAGTTTAAAAATAAAAGAAGCATAATTGTTATCAACAAATCGGTTTGTTTAAAACCACCACTTTTTCATCAGTCCCAAATACATCAAACATGGTGTATTTAAATATATGCGCACAAACTAATGATTAGAGACTAAAATAGTTGTGTCCTCTTGCTTACTAGACATTGGTTTGGCATTATATTTTTTAGCAAGCAAATGCATTTAGCACGCCTTGTTTTTAAGCCAATTGTAGTAACAATAAGATGAATAAATCTAGAATCAATTGTAATAACCGTACAATCGTTGATACCTGATTTTAATAAAATTTAAGGATTTGACCGCTTATTATCAACCACTAACTACTGATTAAAATGCAAAATGGATAGCAAATAGATGACATTACGTACCTTCTTGCAGTTTTAAAATTTTGATATTGAACTTAGACTTGAGTCTTTATCTGACATTATGCGTAGTTTTCTCAATACCAAACTTTGGTTTTTATAGAACATTATAGCAAATGAGAGAAAGAAGAAGACAAAAAGCATAAAATAAATGCTTTAGAATTGTAAAAGTGTGTGTATGTGTGCGTGCGTGTATATAAAGTTCATGTAGTTATTAAAGTGTTGCTTTGGAATTGGAATATAAAAAGTTGCATGTAGTATTAAAATTGTGCTTTGGATTTCATTTTTTTAGCTTTTCCTTAAACCAATGGCCATTTAATTGTAAATAACAATATACAATAATATACAACGGGCTCCGTTGGAAAAATGGACCCTGGGCTATCGCCCAGGTTGTCCAGCCCAAGGGCCAACCTTGACTAAGGTCATCATACATCTTTTATTCATTGTGTCATGTTACATTTTAGTTTATTTCTCTAATGCAGGTATTCCAAAATGCTAATATATATACAACCATACCTGTGGATAATTATATAGCTAAGAAACAAACGCACACTTGGTAAAGAAGAGGCCCTATTGATGAAGAGGGGATCCAAAAATTGAAGATGGTATGCTTCTATTGGTAATGCTCTTGAACTTTTTTATTCCAACTTCTTTGCATAGGTCTGCATCTACAACAATTACTAATGGTTGCCTACCCATATGGAATCTTTTCATCAAGAAAAGGTTGTTTTAAAACAAGCCATTTTAATTTCCTAATTTATTAATAATGCATATCAACCGATCAATCAAATTGATGGACAATGATACATATTTTATGGCACTCTATTTACCATCAGCAAGGAAATACTAGACTATTTTGATTCCATATATATCAATTTACAATGTCTATATATATATATATTTGTTAGCTCATCAAAATGAATGATCTGCTTGAATAAAGTACCGATCTTACTACATAAAAAATCATTTATATCAATATATGTACCCAAGTATTGCATTGTAAAGTTCTTTTTATAACTCCAAGTACTTACATTATCAAATTTCTATAGATATTTGCAAAACCCTTTGAAATATCATCTAACATTATATTTTTAAATCTGTATATTTAAATTAATTATGTAATCTTGAATTTACACTATTCGAATAAATTCTATTAACAAATATTTGTTAGTTCATTTAATAAAGCCTAAGATATAACTGATACAATATGTATATAATATTCATATCAACAAAAGTGGTGAATTATGTTTTCATTTAAATGAAATTATATATAAATCACATAATAAATAATACACATGAATAAACTAATATATATATATATATATATATATAATTGATAATAATCAATCTTAATCATATTATCATACATCGCATCAAAAAATCTCGTATTTAGCTTCAAATACTTACAATTTAAATTTTATCCACCTCGATTTTTTCCTAATATTTTATATTAAATTCTATTTATTTAAACTACTTATAAGATCTCAAATTTAAATGATTCTGATAAACACAGTTAACAGTTAATTTGTTCGTTGAATAAATCCTAAAATATAATCATTTTTGATATATAAAACTATTTAAACAAATACAATACACTATAATTCATTGATTCGTCAAATAAATCTTAAAAATATGAAAAAAATTCAACATGTATACAATATTCATATTAACAAAAAGGTAAGAAAAATCATTCAAACATTTAAATAAATAAATCACATAACTTAATTATATATATAATATCCATTTAAACAAATATATTTACCATGAATTATATTGTGAAAATCTTTTTTAACTTCAAGTACCTACATTTTAAAATTTTCATAGTTATTTGCAAAATTTGCTTAATATCATCTAATATTCTACATTTAAGTCAATATATATGAATTAATTATATACTCTTGAATTTAAACTATTCAGATAAATTCAATTAATAAATATTCATTAATTCATCAATATACTTTATAATATGATATTTCAATACGTATACCATAATCATATGAACAAAAGTGATTAAATTATTTTTTTCATTCAAATATATAAATTACATAGTTAAACATAAATAATATACATGAATAATATTACCAAATTTAATATATGACTCGTTTATCTCAGTAAATTTATCATACATTATATTGTAAAATTCACAATGTAGCTTTAAATTAATGCATTTTAAATTTTCAACAATTATTACAACCTTCCCTTCAAAATGTTTTCCTAATATTTAATATTTCAATTTATATATTTAAACAACTTATGAAATTTCAAATTTAAACTATTTAGATAAACTCAGTTGATAGTCAATCTATTCTTCTAATAAATCTTAAAAGTATATGCAAATTTTAAGAAACATACATACATATATATGTTAGTTGTGGCTTGCATTGTGAGTGCATGGGTTGAATAATAAAATCCCACATCGTAATAAATATGGCGCATAACATGGTATATGTGGGATTGGTGGTACGTAACATTAAGAATTCCTTTTGTTATAAGAAAGTGTTACCAAGACCATGTATATGCTCATTACGAAAGACAATGAAAGGGATATTCAATCGGAAAGTTGGCACATCGAAAGATTCATTAAGGTGGCGCCATTTCAGAACAATGAAGCTCGTGTTTATGAGGATGTGTTGGAGTGTCGAAACACAACATGGTATTAGAGCCGATGGTTCGAGAGACCATTAAATGATACGAGAGTGACCAAAGCAAGGACTCCTTGAGGCTTGGAGATATGTAAATAGCTTGGCCCCCACTACTAGATACGCAACCTGTCCCACTACATTGAGAACCGATGCTCCAAGATGGCTTGAGTGGAAAGTACTTGCCTTAAGGTAGAGATTTGGTAACGCAACCTCATCTTCTAGTAATGGATTGAGAAAGAACAGTCTAACCCAACTGCAGAACTTCTTCAGTATGCTCCAAATGAAGGTTTGAGGAAATGCTTGCCAACTTGGAGAATTTTTAGGTGTGGCTCGCATTATGAGTGTGTGGGTTAAACAATAAAGTCCTACATCGCAAGAAATATGGCGCATAAGGTGGTATATATGTGAGATTGGTGGCACGTAACATTGAGAATTCCTTTTATTACAAGCAAGTGTTTCCAAGGCCATGTATGTGCTCGTTCTGGAAGGCGATAAAAGGGATGTTCAATTGAGACGTTGGCACATTGAAAGCTTCGTTAAGGTGGTGCCATTTTAGAACAATGAAGCGGGCGTTTATGGGTACGTGTTGGAGTGCCGAAACACAATAATAACACACACACACACATATATATAAATGGAAAAATTATCTTTTCATTCAACTATAAAGATATATTGATCACATGACATAAATTTTATACATAAACAATAATTATAAATTTAATTTGTAGAACAATTATAATTCATTTGTCTCACAAATTTATCATACCCCGTATTACAAAATTCTATTTTTAATTTCAAACAACTAATTAAACTTTAAAATTTCTACAACTTTTATAAAATCCTTCTCATTCCTACTATTTACTTATAAGTCCATATATATGAAATGATTATATAATTTTAAATTTAATCTATTTGAACAAATCTGGATAAATACTATTGTTAATTTATCTAATAATATGTCAACTTCAACGCATATACATAATTCATATTAAAAATTGATAAAATAATTTTTTATTTAAATAAAGATATATAAACTATATAACATAAATTATCACATAACACTACACCAGAGAAGGCATTTTGTAGCGTTGAAAATACCCTACCAGAACTTTTACTAGCGTTTTGGTAAACACTCCGACATGACATGAAACTAAAAGTCTAAAAGTTTTTGTTGCGTTGTAGTAAATGCTACCAAAAACAAACATATTATAGCGTTTTTGAAACCCTACAAAAGTTTTTTTGCAGCGTTTTATTTGTCCTACTATATATTTTTTTTGCATTTTTTCTCTATACAATATGTTTTTTTGTGTAATTTACATTTATTCTCATCGCACTTTTAGAATGTTACTAAAACTTATTGATTGTTGTGTAGTATTTACTGTTAATGGCTTGTACCATTTCCGACAATCACTTATATATAATAGTCATATTAAAACCAACAATCAATCACATAATATCATATTCAAGCGAACAATCAATCACATAATTATCATTTTCAAACCAACATCAATAAATCATATAATCATCATACTTAAATAATTGAAAAAACACATTGATAGCATAATCAAGTATAATATTCATAACCATTTTGATAATAGTATTTCGACAAAATGAGCAAACTCACATACGACAACCGTTCACAAACAAGTTTACACAACTAGTACGAATAAAATATTATAATATATATAACAATTCATTACTTAATTACCGACAATTCTTTGTTACAGTTGTTCTTCACTTCAAAACCTTCTCTTCGAAAGTCCAATGCCTACACAAGTGAAAACACAACATATAGTCAAACAATTATGTTAATTTGTAGGACTTCAAATATGATAGTCAAACAACTATATTAATTTTAACAAAACTTAGTTAATTTTTATTAACTTGGTTAACTTAGTTAATTTATTATTATTATTATCATCATTATTATTAAGACTCAGATAACTTAATTATATTATTATTATTAACTTAGTTAATTTTTATAAACTGGGTTAATTCATCATCATCATCATCATTTATAAAACTTTGTTAAATTAGTTATATTATTATTATTTATAAATTATATAGTTCCCTATATAGATAATCATATTGGTATGGGTGGAAATTATGATAAAATGTCTATGGATATATTTGTGGTCTATGATGGTGATGCTAGTTTTGAGAAGGAGGTGGTTGTTTGTTTGGAGGAAATTTTTACTGGTGGTTCATCTATAGGAACATAAGGTAATTTGTGTTTGGTCACTACGAAAGGGCAATCAGAATTAAAAGATGTGGTTTTTGATATATCAGAGGAGAGGAAGTTAAATTTTTTAGCTTTAGAAGCTACTGCTCTTCCTGTTGAGGTCACTATTAATGGGGATTCTATTTCGTTGAGTACGCACATTGATTTTAATAGGGATGTTTGTGTGAGGCAAGAGGTTGTTGGTGGTATTGAAAAGAATTTTATTGGTGGATCATTAAGGGATACAGAGCGAAATTTTGATGCGGTTGTTTTGGTTAGGCATTCTGATTTTAGTGACAACTTGAATTTTGGGGTTATTGATGGCAACCATCTACATTTGAGTGGTCCAGTTCGTAATGCTGTTATTGGTAGCGAGAGCAAAAATTTGGGCAGTTCATTGACGCGGCATTCTTGTCTCTCTACTAATATTCTTGCTAGTGATGTTGGTAGCAATTCTGCTTCCTCTCCCCCATCATCAAGGAGAGGTAGGCGTAGGAAGTCTGTGGCTGCTGGTGGATCCATTCGACATAGCGCCAGGCTCCATTGCAGTCAGTCTCAGTCTACGGTTGAGTTACCTGATTCGAGCGCCACGAATGGTGCTTCAAATTCAGGCTCAGGTATGATGTTTGACTTGGGTAGTACGTTTTCATCATATGCTCTAGGTAGTTTGTCTTCTTCAGAGTTTAGTTAGTTAGCTAGAGATACCGCTTTCGTTTTTTCTGATGTTGAGGTTGATCTAGAGTACATTAGAGGTAGGGAATTTGATAGGGCTAGATCTGTTGGTATATGAGGATTATTAGTTGGAATATCAGAGGTTTATACGATTTAAATAAATGTGACAAAGATAGGGTTTTTTTAAAGACTATTCTATTGACATAGCATTACTTCAGGAAACTAAAATTGAATGTCCCAACAGTCGTTTTTATAGAAGATTAAGTGGGTTTCATTTTAGGAATTTGGCTCTCTTACCTTCTATGGGCGCTTCTGGGGGTTTATTGATTGGGTGGCGGGATAACTATTTTAAACTTCTCCAATGCATTTCAAAACAACATTCTTTGCATATTATTCTCATTAATCTTAGTGATAATTCCTTTTTAATTATTTCTAATGTTTATGGGCCTAACTCTAAAATAGGTCGTAGAATTCTTTGGAATGAATGTCTAGAATTCAGATTTTTAGCTCCGGGTTCTTGGATTTTGGGGGGTGATCTGAACGTTACGCGTTTTATAGGAGAGCGATCACCGCGGGAGGGTGATTTCTCTGCTATGGAGGAATTTGACCAATTTATTATTAATTCTAATTTGATTGAAATCCCTCTTTCTAATAGAGAATTTACTTGGAGAACACTAGGGAGTCCCCATCTATGGCTCTTCTGGATTGGTTTTTCATTAGTGATGAAATTGAGGATAAATTTCCTATTTGTAGAGTGCCTGGTTTGCCTTATACTTATTCCGATCATTGTCCTATTATTCTCACTTGTGAACAGCATAGAGTTATTAGTAGATTTTTTAAATTCGAAAAAATGTGGTTATTAGAATCCAATTTTTCAAATTTAATTAGGAATAAGTGGATTTCTTTGAGTTTTTATAATATTAGAAATAAGGATAATTCTGCTAAAAATTTTGTTTCAAAACTTAGGGTCTTAGGAATTTTCTTAAAAATTGGAATAAAAATATTTTTGGTAGTATTAAAATTAAAAAAGAAAATATTCTTTCTGAATTGCTTAAAATAAACAAGGTAGAAGAAACCAAACAACTTAATTTAGGTGAACACAATGTTCTCGCTAATCTAAAAGATGAACTTAACTCTATTTTAGAAAAAGAGGAGGTTATGTGGAAACAGAGATCTAGAATCCAGTGGATAAATGAAGGTGACAATAATACCAAATTTTTTCACAATATGGCAAATGGTAGAAAACGTAGTAATACGATTAATTCTATTTTAGTGAATAATAAAGAATTAGTTGGTCAAAGAGCTCTTAATAAGGCTTTTACAGATTATTATAGAGAAATTTTTGGTAATAAAATTAAACATAGAATTAATGGTAGATGGAATGATCTTTATCCTTCTTGTTCAAATGTTGATCTTTCTGAGTTAGATAACCCTTTTGCTGAAGAGGAACTTTGGAAAGCCATTAATGACATGCCAGGTGATAAATCCCCTGGTCCAGATGGCTTCCCAATTTTCTTTTATAAATCATTTTGGGATGTCTTAAAATTTGATTTAATTAGCATGTTTAACGATTTCTATAATGGAAGTTTGCAGTTAGGAAGATTTAATTTTGTAAATGTTATTTTGCTTCACAAAAAAGCAGGTGCTAATAACTTAAAAGATTTTAGACCTATTTCATTAATTAACTGTTCCGTAAAAATTATTTCAAAAGTTTTAGCTAATAGACTTAGTATAAGAATAAACGAACTAATTGACTGTTCACAATCTGCTTTCATTGAGGGGAGAAATATTACTGACGGCGTGGCTGTTGTTCAAGAATACATTAATCACTGTTGCAAGAACAATATAACCTGTGCAATTTTAAAATTGGACTTCACTAAATCATTTGACTTAGTAGATAGGGATTTTCTAGTTGATATGTTTAATGCTAGAGGTTTCAGTCATAAATGGATTAGCTGGGTCATGAATTTACTTAGAATTGGGAACTCTAGTATTATGGTTTATGTATTTTAGGTAATAAAATTCAATCTAAGCAAGGTTTAAGGCAATGTGATCCCTTATCGCCTCTTTTTTTCAACTTAGCCGCATATGTTTTTGCTAAGATAATTAAAAAGCAGTTGATAATGGATCTTTAGGGAACGTAGGTAACGATATATCGTGTAACGGTATATCTGTCCTTCAATTCGCAGATGATACCTTGCTTTTCTCTTCCCATTTACCTAGACACATTATTACTCTGAAGTTTATTTTATATAGTTTTAAACTACTTTTAGGTTTATAAATAAATTTCGATAAGAGTTCTATTTTAGTAGTAAACGATTTTGAAAAAGTTGAAAATTTAAGTTGCTAATACGCTTAATTGTAAAACTATAAATTTTCCTTTTGAATATCTTGGTTTTTTTATTAGACCTTCCAAACTTAAACATGATGACTGGTTTATAATCATAGATAAAATAAAAAATAGGATTACTAATTAGAATGCGAGATTTTTATCAAGAGTAGGTAGATTAGTTCTAATTAACTCGGTCTTATCAGCTCTCCCGATATATTGGATGTCTATGCATCTTTTCCAGATTGGGTGATCGATAAAATAGATAAAATTAAAAGTGACTTCTTATGGAGTGGGGATAACCCTAACAGTAGTATTAAGTGTTTAGTAAATTTGGAAACTGTCTATAAGTCCAAAAAGGAAGGTGGTTTAGGAGTCATTAATTTGCGCAATATGAATTTGTCTTTGTTAGGTAAATGGTTATGGAAGTTTAAGGATATTAATGAAAATCCTATTTGGAAAGAAATCATTTCTAAATATTACTATAATGGTAGGAATAATTTATATCAAATTACTCCTACGGTTATATGTAAATTGTCCAATTTTTAGAAATCTATTTTAAAATATCATGAGATTTTTAACTTAGGCACTAATACAATAGTTCATTCAGGTAATAGTACTTCTTTTTGGCATGATCGTTGGGTTTTCTTTACTCCATTAACGATAGAATTTAAAGAACTTTATGATATCTGTAATTTTAAGGATGCTTTAATTATAGAAGTTTTTTCTCCCGAAAATGACCCTCCTTTGGAATTCTAGTTTTAACAGAATTTTAGTAGGTTCAACTCTTAGGCAGCTTGCTTTGCTTTATGCTAGATTAAACCTATATAATAGTGATAATGATAATATTAGTTGGGAATGGGATGAGAGCAAGAAATATACTTCTAATTCTTTTTATAGATTTATTAATTTTTCGGGTGTAACCAATAACTCTTTTAATTTTATTTGGAAATCAAATGCTCCTCCTAAATCTAATATTCACATGTAGTTAATTATGCATGGAAAACTAAATACTATAGAATTTTTAAAAAGAAAAAATATGCAAATCAATAATAAAATTTATTTTTGTAATTTATATTTTGAAGATATTAAACATGTATACTATGATTGCATGGATGCTTATTTCATTCTGAATAATATCCTTAAAATATTTAACTTTAACCTAACTACTAAAATATTTGATTGTGAACATTATTGGAATAGTTTTAGATTTAAGTTTAAAAAGGAAAATAGATTTTTACTTGAATCTTTAATCATTATTATTTGTTGGTATATTTGGTTTGAAAGAAATCAGAGAATTTTTAAAAATAATTATAGTCATTTTAATAAATTGAGTTTTATAATTTCTTCATTTTGTTTTAATTGGATACCTAATTCTGAGTATAAATTAGTTAAAAATAATCTATTTAAAGAATATTTTAATAAGGTTAGTCATAATATTAATCTATTTAAATATAAAAATAATATTTTTAACATTAATAATTGTAGTATTAATATTTTTTCAAACTTAAATGACGATTTCACTGTGTATCATAACATCTTATTGATCAAAGGGCCATAAGGATTTCTTTGTTTTGTTTTAGTTTTTAGTCCTTTCAGTTCATTCGATTTTGGATTCCTTTAAGTCTTTTTTCCATTCTTTATTTTAATCTTTCATATTAGCTTAGCTTTTGTATCATTATTTCTATATATTTTATACATATATATGTATATAAATTTCATTTATATACATATATGTGTATCATTCTAACTTCTTTCTTTAGTTCTGTTTCAGATATAGGTCTTGTGCTAGATATGGTGTTAGTTTCTCATTGCAGGTTCATAGGATTGCGGCTTGCAGCTGCTGTATGTAGGGAGGGGTTCTTCTCAGTACATCTTCTTTTCATTATGGAGTTCTGTTCTCAAGAGGATTTTCTATTCAGCTATGCTCTTCTTCCAGTTTTACCGAGTCTTCAGTGTGGCGTTTCCAGTCTAGATCATTCGCAACTCCATTTCAGATCATTAACTTTTCCAGGCCTTTTGTGTCAGCGGTATGGACTTGCCTTCTTAGATAGAGCTGGCTTCCAGTTTCATTGGTTTTTTCATAGTTTTTAGGTACTTCTAACATCTTGATATCGGGCGGTTGCCATGCTGGAGCTCGGTATTGGGGTGTAATGGGCGGTGGCCTTGTCGGAGCTCATTTTAGGAGTACTTGAGTTTTTTCTCTGATTTTTGTATTTAGTTTAGCTACCTGCCAGGCATGTTGGCAGCACCTTGTCTTCTGATATATATATTATCATGTGTGCCCTCCTCTATTTTAGAGGATCACACATATTCCTCAAAAAATATTATTTATAAAAATTAGTTAACTTAAACTTAGTTAATTTTATAAAACTTGTTTAATTTTAACAAAACTTAGTTAATTTTTTTAACTTGGTTAACTTAGTTAATTTATTATTTTTATTATTGTTATTATTATTATTAAAACTTGGTTAACTTATTATTATTATTATTACTATTACTATTATTATAAATTTAGTTAATTTTTATAAACTTAGTTAATTCATCATCATCATCATCATTATTTATCAAACTTTGTTAAATTAGTTATATTATTATCATTTATAAAATTTAGTTAACTTAAACATAGTTAATTTTATAAAACTTGTTTAATTTTAACAAAACTTAGTTAATTTTATTAACTTGGTTAACTTAGTTAATTTATTATTAGTATTATTATTAAATCTCAGTTAACTTAATTATATTATTATTATTATTATAAACTTAGTTAATTCATCATCATCATCATCATTATTATTTACACAACTTTGTTAAATTAGTTATGTTATTATCATTTATAAAACTTAGTTAACTTAAACTTAGTTAATTTTATAAAACTTGTTTAATTTTAACAAAACTTACTTAATTTTTTTAACTTGGTTAACTTAGTTAATTTATTATTTTTATTATTGTTATTATTATTATTAAAAATTGGTTAACTTATTATTATTATTATTATTATTATTATAAATTTAGTTAATTTTTATAAACTTAGTTAACTCATCATCATCATTATTTATCAAACTTTGTTAAATTAGTTATATTATTATTATTTAAAAAATTTAGTTAACTTAAACTTAGTTAATTTTATAAAACTTGTTTAATTTTAACAAAACTTAGTTAATTTTATTAACTTGGTTAACTTAGTTAATTTATTATTAGTATTATTATTATAGCTCAGTTAACTTAATTATATTATTATTATTATAAACTTAGTTATATATTATTATTATTATTATCATTATAAACTTAGTCAAGATGCCTTTGTTTAAACCGGATCTTTGTTAAATTGCCATTAACATCATACCGAGGTTGCTTTCCTAAGTGAAAATAGATTTAGTACAATGGCTATAAGCAGTATCTAAGTGATAGCGCACCTGTTCGTAGAAGAACCCCTTGGTCAACTTGTAACTAGTTAAGCATATACCAAGTATGATTATACCAGAACATGTGAGGCGCTAGATCCAGATTTCAGGCCATCCATTCACTTAGTGTTAACACCCACCTAGAAAAACACAGAAGTTGCAACGACCCGTAAATTTTAATAATTTTTAATAACGTAATTGGCTGAATTTTCCTTGAAAATAAAACAGTTAAATTTAACAATGAAAATTTGATATTTGTTATGCGTCTATTGAAACATAGCAAATGGCGGATTTTCATCAGAAAATATGAAAGTTAGTTCTGTTATGTAATTTTTAATTTCAATTTAAATCCGTTAATATTTGTTGGAAATACAATGTTTTTGAAATTTGAATATTTTACATAATTAAAATGTTGAACATCTTCTGAGTGAGACATTATATTTTGTTTCGCCAAATTTGGACTGTTCTAACTCCGTTTATCTTATTTTCGGCGTTTTAGCAGCATTTTGGCAGCGAATATCGACTTTTGATAGGATGGTCGTATCGTTGATATCTGTGTACCATTTTGTTCGTCTCGTCATGTTGATCTTCGCAGCATATTCATTTCTGTGTTTCGGTGTCCGGTACGCGATGAAATCGATAAAACGATTTACCATATCGGTACTAGTTTGAACCTTTTGGGGATTTTGTGTACTTTAGTTTGTCTCTAGTAATTCCAATAGCCACTGGCCTTTTTATATGCCTAGAATTTATTCATGAATATTACTATTCCCTAGTTTCAAATTATAATTTGTTGGTTCGCTTCTTTTGTTCTAAGATTACTTGAAAAGAAAATAATAAAATTATATGCGTTTCTATATATACAATGTATACATGTTCATCTTTCTTTCTCCCTGAAGCCTATCCCTTTGTTTTTCTCATGGCTGAGCTGATCATCTCCTTCAAACAAAATTTATATTATATATATCGAAGCATATATTCGCATGAAGGCTGCGCGTCCTCCTCCTTCATTTTGCCATCGCCCACGTTTGCTCGTTGCTTCCCTTCTCACCACCCATCGCCTTCCCTCCCGTGAACCGCCACAACAATCTCCTCCCCTCTCTCTGTTGCTTCACCCACGTCCCCATCTTTCCCTTCCCTCTCTCTTTCCCCTCTCCGACCAAACGCCATTCAAATAACCTCCACTTTATTGAGCAGTTCGCCCACCACCTCTAGATCAACGTCCGCACTGCAAATCCCATAGCAGCTGACCCGGTGCCATCATCCGCCACCAAAGAACCTCCGGCCGTGCTTCCTTCCTCAAACCCGAAGTCACATCAACCATCAACCTGCTCCAAAACCCATGCAAACAACCACAGCCGCCACCTGTATCATCACCTTCTAGACACACGACAACACCCTTGGCGCATCTCAGACCCTGCAACCGACCACCATCTCCATAGCTGGCACAGACCCGAGCTCCCCTTTCATCCCATGGTAGCCGAAACTTAAGACCATCCTCTCCGCCTTAAAGTCCATCACTGCAGCACCCTTCCGCCATGGCACTGACCCCGCCTTCACCATCATCGAAGCTCTCCGACCATTCCAATAGCCATGAGCAACCTTGTGCCGCACTCTTCTTCTTATAAAAAAATAAAAAATAATAATATTGATTGAAACAAGTTCGTGGACATATTCCTGTAGCCTCCCATGCCCACTTGAGCACGCAACACCTCCATGTCAGCACTTCTTATCCACTTTGCAGCAACATGTGGTATATCTTTACTTTATTTTGATTTATGTCGAGGCCTTCTCTGTTTATATAAATACATATATGTATAGCTTATAATTATAAGCTTAATTATATTATTGATTCTGAAAAAAATCTGAAATTCTAAGTTGTTTGTTTGACGTTGATTTTGAAAGGAACCTATGAGTTTTAATAGATATTGATTTTTAAATATAATAATATATATAAAGATTTTACTTTAATTATGTGTTTGATTTTTCAAATATAATATAAAGATTTTATTTTTATATGAGTTTTAAATTAAACAATGATCTTGAAATGTGTATATATATATATATTTTATTCTAATATGTGTTTAATTTTTCAAATATAATATAAAGATTTTATTTTTATTTTTATATGCGTTTTAAATTAAACAATGATCTTGAAATGTATATATATAGATTTTATTCTAATATGTGTTTTAAATTAAATAATGATTTTAAAACATATATATATATATACATATATATATACATATATATAGCTTATATATATAAGTTCACTCATATAATTGATTTTCATCGAATCCAGTTCATCGTGCTTTGCTTTTTTCTCACCGCTGTCCAAAATTGGTCGCAGCAGCTTTTGTTTTCCTTCATGTGCGTGTGCATGTCCAGATCTCGTGTTCATTTCCTGTTGTTCTCTAGCCTCGAAAGGTGAGTAATTACTGACGATTAACATTCTAATATTTAGTAAATTGATTTCACATGAAATGACGATTGAAATATGCTATTAAATTTGAATTGTTAAGTTATTTAATTGTTAAATATCATATGCCATTATCTATAATTGTTTAGCTATGACATATGACACCATGACCTGTTGTATATATTATATTTAAATCTGTTATTGATGATATATGCCTGCTGTTGATATGTTATTATCATATTTATTCTCACTCTGCAAGTTCCCTATTAGTTTTAAATTCCCTATGGGTTGAAATGATACATACCCGAATGATATTTTATAATAAGGGAAAATCGTTATGGGTTGAAATGATAAACCCAAGCGATTTCATTGATTTTAAATTTTGGGATTGCGGGTTGAAATGATATATATACCCGTAATGTTAAATTTTAAATTGTGGATTGAAATGATAAATATCCGTATCACTTGACCATAGGTTAGAAAACTATATAAGGACACTATTGGTCTACTTTAAATGATTTTCCAGAATTTTGAAAGGAAATATATGGGTTTTGATAAACAATGATTTTTTTTTAAATTTTAATATAAATATTTATTTTAATATGTGTAAAATTTAGATTTTTAAATTTATATGTTTTGGAAATTTTGAAATTATAGTTAAGTTTTAAAATGTAAATTATAGAATTTTACTTATAACTTTATTATTTTTGAAATAAAAAAAATAAGATTTGAAAGAGATTTAATAATAACAAGATTTAATTTAACAATAATTAATATAATAAAATTTAATAAGAATTTAATTTAACTAATATATAATATGTTTTTAACTATTTATTTAAAATTTATATTAATATTCAAAACAGATTTTTGTAATAATTTTAATTAATGGAAGTTGGAAAGATACATTTAAATAATAATTGATTTACAATTGAATTTGTTTAGAATTGAATTTAAATAAGCTTTGATTTGAATTTATTGATTTGAGATTTTGAAAGGTATGATTTTATAACTTGATTTGATTAAAAGTGCTTAAATGAATATTTTCAACTTTAAATAAAATTGAAATCGAATATTTGATCTTGATTTAAATTTGAAATCGGGGATTTATTTAAATGTTTTTAAAATCATTAGGAGAATAATTCAAATTTAAAATAAAATTAAAGTTGAATTTGAAATATAAACGAAATTTATCGTATTGAGATATTGTGAATTGCTTGAATATTTAACTGTGAAACCTATTGAATTTGAAATGGTTTAAATTTGTAGTTCAAGTCTGGATTTGAGATCGATAAATTAAATTGGTTTAAATGAGAATTTGAATTGAGATTGATTTAAATTGAATTTTGGAACCAAAGTTGATTTGAATTGATTTGTGAAATTGGAGGAAACAATTCTAGTTTGAACTATTTTGAAATAAACTATTTTAGTATATATACTCTTTTAATATATAAACTATATTTTAATGAATTGTTATGATTTAGATTTAATGGATTTAAATGCGAATATTTGATATGATGGTTTAACCTATTTTGGGGTTAAGATTTTGGAAATAAATATGATTTTAAAGTGAAATATGATTTCGAAAATGAATACGATTATAAAAGTGATTTTATAAAATGACCATGGTGTGAAATAAGCGTTTGGTTGTTAAAGAGACCGGGATCAGATATTGTCATACTCTCTGCCAATACCGAAAACCACCTTAACAACTATGTACGTGGTGGAGATTCCAGAACGAAGTAGGATGGTTTGGTGTACGATTCTGTATGAGGTATTTACATAGCCCTAACTCCCGTGAGTCAGCTTAGATGTGACTAAAACAGGAGCCATGCCGGGCCAAGTGAGGTCATTCCTCCGATCGAGCACATTTCTTCGATACCATTCTATTACTTTGTGATTAGATTGGGTGCACCTTTGATTTGGGACTGTGTCTCGAGGTGGGCGGTAGTAGCTACTATGCGTTACCACCAATCCGGATCTGCAAACGGTATATCTACCCTGGCATTGCCTCACGTGCCGTGTTCACATGCCCTATCGCGCCTTCTACGAGTTTGTTTTGTACCGTACCTATGGGGTGTCCTCTGGGTAAACCTCCAGTTTGATGGAGCTACGACATTGTATAGACTACGGGAATATATAAAATGTGTTAAGGGGGATATGGGTAACGCCTTAACGCTATTTTAATAGTTTACTTTACTATAGACATTATTTATGTAGCGTATTGTACTGTGTATGTAGATAGTTTAAGGGATCCTTAGAGGATGGAAATCCCAAACATCCTTTAAGTTATTTGTATTTCAGTTGACATTTCACTTGAGTTGAATTTACTAATATAAGAATGTTAATCCTGACTCAAGTGTTTTGTGTTATGCTTTATGCTCGGGTCAGACTGAGTGTCACAGCATTTGAGACTCACCTTTGGAGTTTGGAGCATCACTTGAAGATCAGTCTTTGTCTATTCAGCTTTTCAGTTACTTCAGTTTATTCCAGTTGTTTTGTTTTGACTTGTCATTGGCATTTGTATTACTAACTTCTATGTATTTCGAGATATTTGTTGTATTTTACTTTAAACTCTGATGTTTATATAGTAGCCTCATGAGTTACTATTTATCTATTCCGCTGCTTATTGTTATGTTACTCTGTGTCTGTGATTCTGTGATTGATTTATTTACCGTATATGCTATGTTTTGCCAAATATAAATTAACAATCTAATATTTTGAGAAATTCAAGTCCGACATGTGTGGATGTGAATAGTTTGAAATACCGGGCCGTTACAAGTGGTATTAGAGCTTTGGTTTTAGGCAAACTTAGCCTATGGAGTAAAAACTCATTAGAGATAGGGTAGTGATACCCTAGAATGAGTAGAATCAATTGTAGAATCATCTTCGTCCGAGCTTAAGGTTCTTCGTTAGAACCCTCCTGAATTAGGATTTCTCTGGAATTTTGGAACTATTCCCTTTGTTTTGAAATCCATTCTTATCTTTTCCTGTTCATATTCTTTTGATACTGGAGCATCCCATAGCTTCAACCTCAATTGGCAACTTCATCATTTTGTGTGACCAAATCCCATTGGCAGTCCCGACAACCTTAGTATGATTTGTAAAAGGGTGGAACTCTTTTATAATAGGCATCAATTCACCGGAGATTTCTACGTCCTCGGTTTTGAAGCTGTTATCTCTTGCAAAGCCCGAACCGTTTCTCTAGTGGACGACCAGGGTAATTCTCTTATGTTCGAATGTCGATTGCCTCAGGATTATGCAGGCATTTTTATCTTTTCGCTTGATTCTCAGCTTGGTGATTTTGACTCCACTCCGATAGTCAAGGATTATCCGGATGTTTTGGTGAAGTCACTCCTCCACCTCATAAGCGGGAAATTGAATTCCACATCGATCTTATTCCTGGAGTCTCAGTTGACTCGGTTAAAGTCGTCGCGATTAATATAAGTCTATCCATCTTTCCTCTTAGTAATTTAATTATCGTATCTTCCTTTCGAGCCTGTTTTCTTGGGTAGAATTCCCTTCGATTTGGGTCCCCTCCCTAAATTTGAATTTTTATCCTAGTCCTTAAACCATTCTTGAATCGTCCTATGAGAGATCGTATTTGTAATTGATATAAAAGTGTTTATATTGTGTTGTTTGAGTTGTTAGGTTTGATCTTTGGGTTTCAATCGATTCGTCTGGCCAACGCCATCGATAGGAATTCCAAAACACTTGAACAACGCAAACTGACACGATATTGTTTTCAAAATTGGTAAATGAAATTTTTTTGTATGATTATATTATATATATAAAAGTATAACTTTCTAAAATTTGATATTTAAATGAATTGATTGTTAGAAATGATAATACTATATTATCATTTATTGTTTTGTTAACATTCATAAACTGTTAACTATTGTTGAATGTTACAAGAAGATGAATTTTTAAACATGGTTTATAAAGCTGATTTGAAATGAAATGAATTTAAATTGAGGATTTGAGAATTTAATTTCCGGTGTTTTTCAAAATTTGGTTTTCAAAGTTTGAAAAATATATATTATTTGAAAGTATTTTCGAATAGAAATTATTTCCAAAGAATTTTAAAAGAAGTAAGTCTGTACTCTCCTCATTCGTCGCTGGAAAATAATTTCGGTGATGACTGCAGCATCATCGACATTCATTTTCGAGTCTCAACGTGGAGAGACCACTTAGTAGCTTTGCTACACTTTTGTTTTGGAAAATGGTTTTGATTTGAATTTCTTGAATATGATTTGATTTATATAATATATATGTATATAGTTATTTCAAAATGGTTGAAGTGAAACCGAAAAATTAAACTCTTAAGTTTTATGTTAAATGATGGTTTTCAATTATTGAAATGAAGTAAATTTTTTGAATAATTGGAATGTCTAAAATGAGAAATGAAATTTGAAACAACTTGAAAACAGTTGAACTAAGAAATTTATTTGTATAATACTCAATTGCATTCTAAAACATATATAACTTACCTGAATTATTCAAAAAGTTAAAGTGTTCATGTGAATATGTAATTGTATAATATACAATATGTCCGAAAATGAAGTTTTGTTAAAGGAATTTTTATATAAAATTGAGTTGTTATAATGAATGTTTAATTTGTGATTATGAGAAATATAAGTGAAATAAATTGAATAATAAATAGGGAATGTTATTTAAGTAAATAAATATGGACTTATGAAACTAAATAGGTAATAAATAAATTCTCATCTTTGTAAGCTATTTGTGATACAAAAGTAATTTCAAAAAATAGTTGAAAATTGAATTATAAAGTGGAAATTAATTTAAGTGAAGTCGAATAGATTAAATAAATGAGTTAAAATAAAATAAATTTTGTGTTGAAAGAAAACTTTGTAACAAATTTTAATAAATTGAAAGTAAATTAATTGAATGAAAATAACATGAATTTAAATCAACAAAATGGGAATACAATGAATATTGATTTACTGATTTAATTGGATGGATTGAAACCAAATTGTTAAATATCAGTCAATAAAAAAAATGAAATTTATATGATTTTGAATAAACTGTTGTACCTGGTATTATGAATTTCAAAACTATCTTCTTTTCTGTTGCTTCTATTCTCCTACCTCGTTCCTTTTCGGGGACAGAAAGTTTTGAGTGGGGGAGAGTGTAACGACCCGTAAATTTTAACGAAGTTTAATAACGTAATTGACTGAATTTTTCTTGAAAATAAAACAATTAAATTTAACAACGAAAATTTGATATTTGTTACGCGTCTATTGAAACATAGCAAATGGCGGATTTTCATCAGAAAATATGAAAGTTAGTTCTGTTATGTAATTTTCAATTTCAATTTAAATTAGTTAATATTTGTTGGAAATAAAATGTTTTTGAAATCTGAATATTTTACATAATTAAAATGTTGAACATCTTCTGAGTGAGACGTCATATTTTGTTTCGCTAAATTTGGAATGGTCTAGATCCGTTTATCTTATTTTCGGCATTTTAGCAGCATTTCGGCAGCGAATATCAACTTTTGATAGGATGGTCGTGTCGCTGATATCTGTGTACCATTCTATTCGTCTCGTCGTGCTGATCTCTGCAGTATATTCATTCCTGTGTTTCGGCATCCGGTACGTGGTGAAATCAACAAAACGATTTACCGTATCGGTACCCGTTTGAACCTTTTGGGGATTTTATGTGCTTTCGTTTGTCTCTGGTAATTCCAATAGCCACTGGCCTTTTTATATGCCCAGAATTTATTCTTGACTATTACTATTCCCTAGTTTCAAATTACAATTTGTTGGTTCGCTTCTTTTGTTCTGAGATTACTTGAAAAGAAAATAATAAAATTATATATGATTCTATATATACAATGTATACATGTTCATCTTTCTTTCTTCCTGAAGCCTGTCCCTTTGTTTTTCTCTTGGCCGAGCTGCTCATCTCCTTCAATTTTTTTTAAATATTATATATATCAAAGCATATATTCGCATGAAGGCTGCGTGTCCTCCTCCTTCATTTTTCCTTCGCCCACGTTTGCTCGTTGCTTCCCTTCTCATTCCCATCGCCTTCCCTCCCGTGAACCGCCACAACAATCTCCTCCCCTCTCTCTATTGCTTCACGCATGTCCCCCTCTTTCCCTTCCCTCTCTCTTCCCCCTCTCTGACCAAACGCCGTTCAAACAACCTCCACTACATTGGTCAGTTTGCCCACCGCCTCTAGATCAATGGCCGCACTGCAAACCCCATTGCAGCCGACCCGGTGCCATCATCCGCCACCAGAGAACCTCCGACCGTGCTTCCTTCCTCAAACCCGAAGTCACATCAACCATCAAACTGCTCCAAAACCCATGCAAACAACCACAGCCGCCACCTATATCACCACCTTCCAAACACACGACAACACCCTTGGCGCATCTCAGACCCTGCAACCGGCCACCATCTCCACAACTGGCACAGACCCGAGCTCCCCTTTCATCCCATGATAGCTGAAACATGAGACCATCCCCTCCGCCTTAAAGTCCATCACTGCAGCACCCTTCTGCCACGGCACTGACCCTGCCTTCACCATCATCGAAGCTCTCCGACCATTCCAATAGCCGTGAGCAACCTTGTGCCGCACTCTTCTTCTTATGAAACAAAGAAAACATAATAATATTGATTGAAACAAGTTCGTGGAAATATTCCTGTAGCCTTCCATGCCCACTTGAGCACGCAACACCTCCACGTCAGCACTTCCTATCCACTTTGTTGCAACATGTGGTATTTCTTTGCTTTGTTTTGATTTATGTCGAGGCCTGCTCTGTTTATATAAATACATATATGTATAGCTTATAATTATAAGCTTAATTATATTATTGATTCTGAAAAAAAATATGAAATTCTAAGTTGTTTGTTTGAAGTTGATTTTGAAAGGAATCTATGAGTTTTAACAGATATTGATTGTTAAATATAATAATATATATAAAGATTTTACTTTAAATACGTGTTTGATTTTTCAAATATAATATAAAGATTTTATTTTTATTTTTATATGCGTTTTAAATTAAACAATGATCTTGAAATGTGTATATATATATATATATATTATTCTAATATGTGTTTGATTTTTCAAATATAATATAAAGATTTTATTTTTATTTTTATATGCGTTTTAAATTAAATAATGATCTTGAAATGTATATATATATAGATTATATTCTAATATGTGTTTTAAATTAAATAATGATTTTAAAACATATATATATACATATATATAGCTTAAATATATAAGTTCACTCATATAATCGATTTTCATCGAATCCACTTCATCGTGCTTTGCTTTTGTCTCGCCACTGTCCAAAATTAGTCGTAGCAGCTTTTGTTTTCTATAACGACCCGTAAATCTTAACTGTTTTAATAACCTAATTAACTGAAATTTTGTGAAATTTTAATTAATTGAATTTGGAAATAAAAATTTGATATTTGGAATACGTCTTCTTAAACATAGGAACTGGTAAATTTTCATCTGATATTATGAAAGTTTATTTTTTGTATAATTTCATTTCAATTTATATCAGTTAATATTAGATGATAATAAAATGTATTCCAAAACAGAATATTTTTATACAATAAATTTGTGAATCATCTTCTGAGTGAGACGTCATCTTTCGTTTCTCCAAATTTGGACTTTTATTGCTCCGTTTATCTTATTTCTGTCAAATTTACAGCATTTTTCGGTATTGATTATCGACTTTTGATACGATGGTCATATCACTGATATCTGTATGCCGTTTTGATCGTCTCGTCATGCTAATCTCTGCAGTATATTCCATCCTTTGTTTGAAGTACGGTACGCAACGGAAACTACGTAACGGTCCAATGCATCGGTATCCATTTTAACTCTTTGATTGCTGCATCCATTGATTTCCCATCAACTATTCATTTATTTATCTGCCGTGTAATCCAATGTTCACTGCCTTTTATATTCCCAAAGGAAATGTTTAACTATTACTATTCCTATTGATACAAACATATATGATGGTTGGTTACCTACCTTTATTGGTTCTGTCGTTCAAAAATATTTATAGTTGCATTTTTTTATTTCAAAGACTGTTCACTCTCATCTCCTTCCTCTTCTATTTTACATCTGAGATCTCTGCTCATCCACTTCCCCTTACTCGTAACTTTCCTCCACCTCTCTTCTGAAAAATAGAAGCTTGTATTTTTGCTTGAACTTGGCTATGCCATCAACTTTTGCAGCAAACTTTCTCACGTTCATCCCTAGCTTCCCACCTCCACCTCACCAATTCGCCTGAGAAGCCACTTCCACTCATTCACGCAGCCTTCATCTCGGCCTTCATCCCACCACAGTCAAACCTTCCAAACAAAGAACAGTGCCCTCCGCGCCACCAGATTCGCTAAACCCATCCACCTGATCAACCTTGCACCGCCTCCACCTCCCAACCGAACCCACGGCTAGGCAACACAGCCCCTAACCACGCGATCACCGGACCTCCCCTGTTCTTCTCCCACCGAAACCCATCTCGCCTGATGTCATCTCGAGGCCGAAGCCTCACTTGACTGAGCCCTTCCTCCTTTGTTCTAGTGACGCACGCATGCGTTTATAGGTTAGTACAATTTTTGAGATGCTGATTTCATATATATGTTATTAGTTACTATATAAAGAGTATATTGAAATCTGGTTGATATGCAAATTATATAAGTTATGGATAATATTATAAATATAATGGGTTTTGGAATATAGCACTTTGATCTTTAAATCTATATATGCAGATCCAGGTTTTTATATGTTCTGTTTTGTTTAAGGTGTCATATTATATAAGTGTAATATATTTATAGTGTTTGTTTATTTTTATCAACCTATGTTTTGAAAGTATTTGGTTGAAGTATGTACAGGTATATATATATATATATTTAGTTGTTTGCACCATTTGTTTAATTTCGGCTTGCATGAACTTTGGATCTGCTGTATGTGTGTACATATATATATATATATATATATATATATATATATGAACCTATATGAGTTTATATCTTTTCGTGTTCACATATGTATTAGTATATATACTTGACCTGTTGGTTCACAATATTGGCAATATAACTGATACATATATTAGTTGTTTTAAAGTTTATAAGTATGTAATGATTTCAGTTATATATTGGTATATATATACGTTCAAATGTATTTGTTTGAGTGTCCATATAACTATTTCGACTTCTAAAACTTTATCTTTGCATTGAATAATAGTATATATATAGTTATAGTGCAGTCATAGATTTGCCGTTGACAAATTTTAAGTACATATTATATATATATATATATTTGTTATATTTGCAGTATTATATATATTATTATATAGTAGTTTGTAAGTGGATATATATATATATATATTTGTTTATATATAAAAAGTTATAAAGTTATAAAAGTTTATATAGTTTATTCTATTGTTTTGTTTGGTCTGTTATGCATAAGAGTTATAAAGTTATAAAAGTTTGTAAAAGTTGTTTATAAAGTTTCTGTTCGTTTGTCTACATATGAATTTATACTAGCTGTGCATATATACTATACGGTACATAATATGTTATATTTTAAAGTTCGAGTCTGTGTTTGTATATATATGTTATACTGTATATATTTTCAGAAATATATATATTTGCCTAAGTAAGTTGTATGGGTTTATATAATATATGTTACCGTCTTTGGCCTATATTTTGTTTATTTAGTCCTAACTTTATATATGTCGTTGTAGTATAGCTATATATGAGTTATATATATATATATCTAAGTTATATTTTGTCTATGTTGCTTTATATGTATTTTAATTAAAACAGCGATTTTGAGATACGTATATGGATATATATATATATATATATATATTGAATATGTATTTTAGTTGATTTTAAAACACACACACACACATATATATATTTTATTCTGTATATGCTTAAATTTAAAATATGATTTTATATATATAGTTATATGTAATGTAACGACCCCGAATTTTAATTAAATTTAAATTGATAATTAATTGAATTATTGAATTAAAATTGTAAAATTAATTGTAAATTGAAGCGAGTTTCCCCAATTCAAATAGAATATATATTAAATCATATGAATTTAAATATTGTATATATGTGATTTGGATTTAAATTTCAACTAAATGGTTTAATAATAACTAGAATATATATGTATATATGTATATATATTGAGTTTGAATTAAATTTTAACTAAATGGTTTAAAGATAAATTATAATGATAAAATTTTGGATTGATGGTCTATATTAGAAATAGAAATAAAAATAAAACAATAAGTATTACAGTAAAATTTATAATAAATATTTAAAATAGAAATGGAAGTAAAAATAATAATAATAATAATTTAAGCTAAAAATAGAAATCAATATATAAAAGATAAGTTATAAAAATATAAAGAAAAGCATTAGCTAAAATTTTAACAACAAAATAAAATATAGAAATTCATCTATATTTCAAAATAAATTATATAGTTTTATATAATATAAAGTAATTATATAAATTTTAATCTCATAAATCCATACAAAATAATGTAATACAAATAGACTACCAAAAATAAAAGAAAAATAAATCAAAGTTAGAAGCTCACTTATATCACTAAGTAATAAAGCAAATAAAAGGAGAAGAAACAAAACAAAATCAGGTTGAACATGACAAAAGAAATATATGTAGGCTTGCAAAGGAAGCCACTAGATTTTACTCATGTAATGTACAAATAAAATAAAGCAAAATAAGATAAGTTGTACAACTAATTAATGCCATATTCTATCAGCTACCAAGAGATAAAAAATATCTGTCCTATATTGTACAACAAAATAATATCACCTGTAACTCATTTTTTTTATATCAAGCTTTTCAATTCAGTTTGTCCATCTACATCTGAAGCAAATATCATTCAGACTTAAACAAACTTCAACATAAACAAACCATACAAATTCATATTAACCAGAGATCAAGTGAAGAGCTTCAGCTATCAAATGCAAAACCCAGGTTTCAACTTTTCAAATTCAAAAAGGATTTCAACTTTCAACCTGGAAAACTTCTGGAATCAAAATGTTTATTGAAATGACCCTCCTATTTCTACTCTAATTCCATAAGGATTTTTTTAAGGTAAAGAGGATATATATATATATATATATATATATATATATATAGATAGATAGATATATCATCCATTGCAATTATAATTCTCAGGGTCAATATCTTTTTCCAATAAACCAAATATATCCAGGATCACAATAATCAACCAATATAAATATATCAGTACATTCACAAAGATAAGCACATACATGTGAGGATGTATATGCCTCTCTTGTTTGAATCAGAGTTCTGAAAAACAAGAGGATATTGGATTGCTGATTTTTTTTTTTTGACCAAACAATCCACTGGAAACATATACTTTAGTCTGTTTATCCTAACTAAGAAGTGATCAAGTAATAATCAGTGAAAAGCAAGCTTTTAATATAGATGTTTGTGTTAAAGTCTGAATAGTTTCAAATTCAAGTTAAAAGGAAGTGGATCCTAAGTGAACACAAGCAACATCTAGGCGTAATGGAAACGCGCCTAACTTATACACGAGAGGTCACGAGTTCGAGTACTATGTTGGTTGGTTCAAACACAATTTTTGTTTTTTTTTTCTTTTTCATTTCTCCTGTACAGTTTGGAACCTGTTATCTACCTATATCTGCACATATATACTTTATTTTTGCCTATATTCCATCATACAAAACAATAATTTTTGCTTTATTATTTTTGAAACCCATTCCTACAACCTGGAAGGCTTCATGATTGATGTAAATTAAGGGTCTGTTGCTTGGGTTTTGTAAATGATAGAAGTGTTTATCATTATCCAGGTTTGAAATTCCTTCTCACAAAATCTGTCTGGAATTAAGAATGCATTTGGTTAGAATCTGAGTGAAATTCAGATTCTTATCACAAATACAAAGGAAAAGGTGTGGTAATATTTGCACTAAACATGTTTATGTGCATATATATCTGCAACTATTTGGATCTGGCTTACAATTCCCTTATTACAAATCCTTTCTTTAAAAAAATAGGACATGAGACATTTGTATGAAACCAGTTTAATTATGGGAACCTTGCAGCCATATAAAACATTCAACCTATGCCTATTTTCTTTTGTATACATATGCCATGGTAGAAAATAAAACCATTTAATTTTCTGAGAATCAACTATCCAGATTTTCCAAAACTTAAATCCTTCCCAAAGACTCAAGATTGACTAATACATTTATAAAATGTAATCATTCGATTTTAACATGGTGTTCTTGCTAAATCCACTTACAAGATTTGATTAATTTCTTTTTTTTAAACATAACAGATACTTAACTTGATTCATAGATTCCAGATACAAGTCAATCTCTTAATAAAATACCTAACAAAATATCCATCCAATATTCAACACTTAATACAAGTAGCAATTTAAATTGTCAATACATGCAGATTTCAACATTTAGGCTCTTATCTAACTAAGTTTAGCATGCTATATCTTCTTCTCAAAGCCTTGCTCCTACTCCTACTTAGTTGCTGCAATCCCTGAAAAAGCATTTGAAACTGCCTCATTTTAAATGAGACACCCCAGATGCCATTAGCACACTAGGGTCAGACACATGTCTGGTATGAGAAAGCTCACAAAAATAATTAGTTAATTAGGTTAAAGTCAAGTTAAGTACATATACCGAAAGTTCAGCCCTTTGGAATCAGGCAAATACTTGTGTGCATGCTCTGTGTCATTGTGCATGTGCACACTTTAATTTTCTTTCCAGAGACTACATATATAAATATGGCACATACATTCAAGCATACAATTCAATCATAGTCAAACAATCATTCATACCAAACAGGAAAATAACCAATATGAGTTAAATCATTTATTCAATTCTCATATTTCAAATCTGGGAAAAACTCTAGTTTTCTCATCATCTCAAGTATTATTCCCTTGGTATATTTATCTATCCTTGGTCTCATCTGCAATATTTATGAATCAATGGACACACTGTAATGAACTAATTCACTCCATTACACAAAGATCTCAGGACTTAAACAAGCCATGTGTCAACTTGTGTTACTCAAGCACACAAGTCATTCCTGCAGTGTTCTTGACCCCAATTTCCTAATCAGGTTTAAGTTAATAAGAACTCTTTTGATTTTTCATGACAAAACCATTCAGTGAATCATTTTATTAGCTAAAAACATCCATAACATGGCATCTCATATTATTCCTGACCATACAGAGGCAAACAAGCAAACAACCATTGGTGATTACAAAATAAGGTTCTGTATATACATATATCCATCCTGGTATTTAAAAGGAGTTTAGGAAACTAACATTGGCTTATGGTTTTTGGGAGAGTTTTTCTTTTGCAAACATTTGTGCTTGAGTTAAACTCAGGATGATCTGGTTTCACTGAATCACAAAATTTTGTTTTCTATGCATTTTATTGAATCAGGAGCATCAGCACATAGGCAACCCTATTGCACCCCTAATTCCTTTCTATTTCAAGCCTCAGCACTTATACATGAGTATATTGCAGCTCAACATTATTTATATCTTTCTGGGTTGAGCCAAAACCAATACTACTTGCCTATTCTCAACATTTTATTTTCTGGGTATTTGTTTATATCCCTAAACATTAACATATCAGAGATCTGAGTGTATAAAACAGATATGTATACTAACAACACATAAAACTTTGTTATAATAAAACAAGTGATCAACCAAAGAGAATCAAAATGTTTTCAGATTTAAATTCACAGATAAGCATTTATATATATGAAAATACTCTTTTAAGAAAAATACTTATAACTGGCTGCCTACATTAGGACTTATTGCCTTAGGTTTTTGAGTGAGTTTTCTCACCTAGCTTTCTTCTTTGTTTCCTTAATTAATTGATGAGCTTCTGCCCTTAGCCTCAAGCTCTCTTCCTTCCCTTGTCTTTCGATTTCTATGGTGTTGTTTTTTTTTCAAAATTCTTTTCTGAGGAGGAGAGGAGGCTGCTGCATATACATGTATATATATAGGGTCTCTCTCTTAGGGTTTTGGGTATTGGCTAAGGCCATTTTTGCCCACCAGAAAAATCATGTTATCTGCATTTTAAACCCAAAGTTTTACCCTTCCCGGCTTAATTTGGGTGAAGAGAAAAGTGGTTACACACATTTTTTTTCAGAAATTTGCTTTTCAGAAAATACTTTTCCCCTTGTCTACAATCATGCTAAAAATGTGACTTGATTTTGTTATTTATTAAATACTCTTTTCTAATTCTGCCTATACCAAGCACTTCCCTGTTTTATCTTATTTATATTATTTTTTTCTATTTTTAGCTTTCATGCAAATGGTATGTACTTCCTTCATTTATTTATAAGAGGATTATTCCTTTTTATATTTTCATTCTTTTCATTTCTGCTTATATTAAAATATGTCTGTATATTTTATTTCACTAGTTTAAACTCTAGTATTTTATTAACACATATATATATATATATTTATATAAGTCTTACTGAAATAATTAGTACACCCTCCTATATATTCATACATCATTCTATACTGACACACACATGCACATGTACACTCAAAAATATTCAGTAGCATTCATATATACATTTACTCATGCATACTACTTTTAAGAATTTAATCTACATATATATATATATATATTTCCATACACATCAATATGTATGTATTTTTGGAGTTCAGGGTTTTAGCTTATATTCATGTGCATTTCCTGTGCACACATGTACACACACTGATACACTATCAAGCTATATCAATTCCTCCTTCAAAATTTATTTAAAAATTATTTTAAATTTATTTATATTTTTCAGAATAAATTCCTAAAATCTTGGGTCATTACATTTATGTTGAGTAACATTCCTTTTTAAATTTTAAGAATTGAATTAGTTGCAAGTATATATATATATATATCTGGAAAAAGTGTATGTTGTTGTTTCCTATGTATGTATGTTGATGTTTAGATATATGCCTGCCTGTACACATTTAGTTACCTCTGTTCTTGTTTCTTCCAGACTAGATTCGCAAACAAATCCTCATCCTTTGATTTAATAACCGATAGAGCTTAAAATATAAACAAAAGTTGTTTGTTTGGTTATAAACTAAGTTTTAAAAATTTATTCAAGTCAACACAATTTGTAAATATCCCTGGAGATCATAGAAATCTGAGCAAACTTTAAATTAGTCAAATTTCGAATTTCTTAATTCCTAAATTTAGGTATGTAGATTGAATTTATATACTGTACCATGATTTTTAAAGCAAAAATCATGATTTTTAGAGCTAAGATAAAAGAGCAGTTCGAGTTTGTTCGAATTTCGTTATTTAGGTGATCTCTGATGATCTATGGTGTCATGGTCGTCGAGTTTCCTCCTGGAGGTGGAGGAGTGATCAAAGGGTCTGGGAAAAATGTAGTGGAGGTGGTCAGATAGTTGTGGTGACGGCGGCGAGCTCGTGAAGTTTCTAAACCTAGTTTTGTAAGGTCGGGAAATTTTGATTCGATCGTCATCCACGTGTGATCGAGTTACTCGTGCTTTTTGGTGATGGTAGGAGGAGCGACGATGAGTAGATGACCGGAGTTTCAGGACCTCCGGTGGTCGAGGCATCAAGAGTGATGCGTTGCCAGGACTGGTGGAAGTTTTTCGTCTATGTTTCCAGGTCTAGAAGTTCGAACTCGTTTTCAAATTCGAGAAGAATTCGTTCGATCAGAGTGTAGATGTGAGTTCGTATAGGTTCGAGAGATCGTCGAGCAATGTCGCGACGTTCATCTGAGGACGGTGACGTTGGGCACATGCACAGTGTGCACGTCGAATCTGGAGAGGATGGGTTGTGTTGGAAGCTCGGGTTTGTCTCGTGCAAATGGAGGTACGACTCGAAGTGGTTTGGGTTTGGTTCGAGTAGCATATCAAACAGATTTGAAAACCTGTTCTTTTTGTTAAAATATAAAACTGGATTTAAAACTTCAAATCAAAGTTTAAAATGAGTTTTAAAATCAAAGTTTAACTATGAACTCAGTTTAGTTTGAAACTTAGATTAGAGAAGTTTGAATTTAAAATAGATTTGAAATTGTAAATGGAAATTTAAACAAGTTGAAAAATTAGAAAGTTAAACCTGAAATAAAATTTAAACCAGATTTTGAAATTAACTAAGATCAATTGAAATATAAAAAAAAGAAATTTGAAATCAATGTTTCAACATATTGTAAATAATCATTAAATCATAAAAATGAATGTGTTGCTTTAAATAATGAAGATTAATGATTTATTATTCATTAATTAATGAGTTCTTAATGATTAATCAGTTTATCATCAATAATGATCAATATAAGTAAATTTCTTTAGAAAAGTGATTAAAGAAAATTTAATAGTTAATAAAAGTTATTAACTAAGATCATTTGAATAATTAATTATTGTGATAAATTTCAACAATAAATTTAGATTAATTAATTCAATAATAATGATTTGTGAAATTATTAAGTATAATTACTTAATGTAGGTAATTAAGGAATTAATTATTCAGTGAAATTAATTGAGTTAATTTGATTAGTCCAAGTTAAATTTCTTGAGTTTAATCTAGAATAATCATTTGACAAATTGGGAAATATAATTACTTAGAGAAGTAAGTAATTAATAGATAATTACTGGATGTAATAAATTGAATGATAATTTGAAGTTTGAGTATAATTATTTGTTAATAATTAAAGGATTAATTAATAATTGTGATTAATTAAGATTTATTTAATAATTAAAGATTAATTGATTCGTTAATTAAGATTGATTTGTTAATAATTAAAGGTTAACCAATGAATTTCAAAGGGAAATTTCTTTCAAATAATTTGTAATTAACTATGATGGTTAACCCAAATTAATGATTCATTCCTAAATAATACATCTGATTTAAATTAATCAGTTGATTAATAAGTTTATTTGTGAATGTTTGGACCTGACTGAATGATTGAATTGTTGATATTTCCTGATCTGTGATGCTTTGTGATATATTCTGATTTGTGTGTGACCTATAATGTAGTTATTTATCTGGGATGAATGTAATTTATTATCTGTAATATATATATATATATATATATATATATATCTGTGATCTGTGATCTATGAATAAAAGATAAGCGTTATAGTTATACCACTTATCAACTATATTTCTGTATTTTGATCTGTGATGATTTATTGATGTTGCACTATTGCGTGAAACCCCTGGACTACACCATACACACACAAATATGGATTTCACGTGGAAATCAGTTAAGTCACAGATTGTTGACAATTTTCAAAGGTTGAATTTGTGAATCCAAATAGTTTTGGAATTTGAATTGAGAGCTTTGCAAATGAGTTTCAAATGTAAAAGTTATTTTAAATAACTTAATAAAACTTGATATTTAATAATTTGATTTAAATTTGAAGTCAATATTTGAAATTGAATTCAATGATTTGGGAAACTAATTGTTTTCAACTGATAAAAGCTCTCATATAAGAAATGAATTTCCAATTTGAATTAAAGGAATTTCAAGTTTGAATTGAAGATGGTTTCCCAAGATACGCATAAATCTTTGGAAATGATTTTGAAGGCTATAAGTTAAATCTTTAATATAAAGATTTGATGAGTTAATCCAATTGAGATGGAAATCGATTTGAAAATCTATGAATGTATCTTTGTGAAACTGGGTGAACTTTGTGAATTGAATCTTTTTTGTTTAAAAATATTAAAATGGTGATTTGTTTAAACCATTTAAAGAGGAAATTTGGATAATAAGTTGTGACTTAATTGAAATTCCATTATCCATACGTTTTTAAATATTGCGCTCATTATTCGGTCTAGCCGGGAGAGGACCTTTGCGTCATATAACCCATTCCGAATAATGATACGTCGTATATGGATTGCATTTGAAGACCGGTGGTGAAGACCGGATATTTTCGAATACGAAAGGATAACCCGTCGATTGTCTCTGCACTGAGTCGCGCCGGTATAGAGATTCCCTAAGTGATGGAAATCCGATCGGGATTGTGAATACTCGGATTGCAAGGGCTTCTTTGGAAGTGCCTTCGGTTCTTTTCGAACCCGGAACAGACTTGTATGGCCATATGTCTGACATTACACTTTGAGATATAAAGCTGATTTCTTTCAAATACATTTCTGTTTGGTGACGGAGATTTATTCTCTTAGCTTAACACCCTTCTCTGAGACGTACGAGCTCAGAGGTTATGTAGTTGAAGGTTATCAGTGATATACTCCCAAATTGGTAATGTGGCATGCTGAGTGCTGCTGTGTGTTGCTAATCATCTGTTGATCATTTGTTGATCAAAGCATGGCTTTCGTGAAAAGCGTAGCTTTGTGGACGAGACCTCATCGAACCTCACAACCCAGAAATGGTCGAAACAGGGAAGATGCGGCAAGGTTATGAGGGTCGCACCCTTTAGGGTATGTCATTTCCTTCTGGAAAAAGGTGGTATCATGGTATGGAGCCCAGATGCTTTACCTGTGTGGTTGCATCAATCTCATTTACTATGTGGTTGTTGCTTTGTGATCGAGGTCCCTCGGATAAAGGTCGCAAATGACCGGGGGTGGCATACTCGTGTAGTAGTTACCTAGTAAGAGGTAACCCGGCCTTGTGTTGGCAGAGAGCTAGTTAGTTCTCGGGACGTCCCTCCAGAGGCGTACCCATGTGGCAGTAGGAAGTTCCTTAGCCCGACCATTCGTTGGAAATCCAAAGAAACAATACGAGCCCTTTACGATTGCAGTTGTATAACCTGTCTCCTCAGGCGGCAGCTATAGTAGGCATAGTATAATGGTACCTATGCTGGCTAAGATTAATATTATATTTTCGAAAGGATTTTCGCACTATGCACTAGTAATAATATCAAAAGATTTTTCTCGTATTAAGCATATTTGACTATCATAAGAAGAAATCTCCTCCAAGTCTGCGATTGCATTGTGTGTGTGGTGGGAGGTCTTATGGTAGTTTCATTTTCCAAAAAGCATTACGGATTTCAATGTTTAAAATTCTTTTGTTGTTTGTTTTATAGATAAAATATTTTTGTTACTCATACTAGTCCCATGACTGACCCGGAGTTTATTGTTCCCTTCCTAAACTCTGGGTGCCCACAATTTCCCACACGGGCAGTCTAGAGTTGGGTTTTTCAGATAGTCAGGTTTAGTAGATTATCGGGAGCTAGTTCAGTTTTTGGAGTTCACAGAGACGACCGACCTTGCTTATCTTTGTGCATCGTGATGATGGTTCGAGCTTGATGTTGGAGTTGTTGGATTCATTCTCTTTTGAAGATCTTTTGGAGTATCACTTCTGTTGTTTCCACTGTAACATTATTATTTGTCTCTGATATTCTTGTATCATATAGATATCATTGTTGTAATTCATATTCTGGATATTGTATCATTTGTGATGTATATGATATCATCCATTTCTTTCTTCCACTGTGTTGTTATACTTACTGTGTTATTAGCTCCGGCGAGCCAGATTCGGTGTTTGAATCTGTGGCATTCGAGTACAAGTGAAGTACGGGTGCCGATTTTCGAAGGCCGAGTCAGGATCGCTACATGTAAGTTCACTTATATCCATTTTTATTCATCGATCCAGTTCTGATTTGATTTCGTCCATTTCTATTTATCAGTTTTGTTCGTCAATTCGTGCCAATCCTGCTTTACTTCGGAATTCGTAGCTTGTTCTGTTGTCAAACTTCTCTAGCCTCGAAAGGTGAGCAATCACTCACGATTAATGTTCTTATATTTATTAAACTTGATTTCAATTGAAACGACAATTGAAATATGCTGCTGTTAGTTATTTATATTGCTATATATATATAATGTTATCTGGATCTATTCACCTGTGACATCTGACACCATTATCTGTTATTTATATTGATGATATATGCATGTTGTTATATTATTATCATATCTGTTATCACTCTGCAAGTTCCCTGTTAGTATAGAATTCACTATGGGTTGAAATGATACATACCCGAACGATCTGTAGAATAAGAGAAAATTGTTATGGGTTGAAATGATAAACCCAAGCGATTTTCATGGACATTGAATTTGGGATTGCGGGTTGAAAAGATAAATACCCGTATATATTTAAAATTGCGGATTGAAATGATAAATATCCATATCACTTGACCATAGGATAGAAAATTATATACAGACACCGTTGGTCTATATATAAATATTTTGAAAATGATTTTATGATTTTGGAAAGAAATATATGGTTTTAATAAATATTGATTTTAAAGATTTATTAAAGCTGATTTAATAAAGTTGATATATATATATATAATATGTTCAAGTATTTATTTAATATTCATATTTTCAGATATAGAGTTTATAATGTTTCAGGTTGAAAGATAAATCTGAAATTGATTTGGAATTTTAATTATTTAAGATTTATACTTAAATAAGTTTGATTTGAAATTTATTAAACTTGAAATTGATTAAAAGTGACTTAAATGAATATTTCAAACTTATATAAATTTAAATGGGATATTTTGTTTATTTAAATTTGTAAATTGAAGTTGTGTTTAGATGTTATTGGAATGATTAAATAAATATTTCAGAAACTAAATGTAATGAAATTAAATTGAGATATAAATGGAATTATCAAATTTAGTTTTGGAAATGTGGAATATTTAAAGCTTTGAAAAATATTGAAATTTAATGGTTTATTTTGAAATCGATATAATTTGAAATGATTTATTGAGAAATTGAATTGAGTTGAAATTTATGAATTGAGATGGAATTAAGTTGAATTTAGAAGTCGAGTTGATTTGAATCGCTTTTGTGAATTTGTGGAAACTATCTTTATTATATAAAGTATTTTAAATTATATTTAAAACTATTTTTATATTATTTTATAAACTATTTTAATATAAACTATTTTAATTATACTAATTATTTTAATATATATATATATATATATTGTTTTAACTTATAACTATTTTATATAAACTATTTTATTTTATAAACTATTTTATTATATATACCATTATTGATATCTAAACGGTTTAAGGGAAATGCTATAATTTCAAAGTGTTATGATTTCCAAAATGCTATAATTTCAAGGTGTTATGATTCCGAAGTGCTGCGATTTCAAGATGTTGTGATTTCCAAAGTATTATAATTTTAAGTGTTTGATTTCGAAAGTATTATAACTTTGAAAGTACTATGGTTTTGGAAGTGAATATATTTGAAATGGAAATGATATCGCATTGATTTGGTTTTTGAAATGAAAATGATATTTTGGTTTTGAAGTATAAACTATTTTGAAATGACCGCGGTGTTATAATAACGTTTGGTTGTTAAAGAGACCAGGATCGGATATGGGCATACTCTCTGTCGATACCGAAAACCACTTTAACAACTGTGTTCGCGGTGGAGATTCTAGAATGAAGTAGGATGGTGGCGACGATCCTATATGATGTATATACGTGGACCCAACTCCCGTGAGTTGGCATAAGGTGGCTAAACCAGGAGCAATCGACGGGCTAATGAGGTAGCTCCTTTGATCGGACACACTCCATCGTATGCCATTCTATTACTTTGTGATTGATTTGGTGCGCACCCTTGATTCGGGAGTGTGGCTCGAGGTGGGCGATTGCTGCGGCTCTGCGTTACCACTGGCCCGGAAGTGTAATTGGTATATCTACCCTGGCATTGCCTAGTTGTGCCGTGTCACCTACCATAGCGTGCTTTACTATGAGTTTGTTTTGTACCATACCTATGGAGTACCCTCTGACGACGCCCATTACGGGGGAGATTACGGTACTATATAGACTATGGGAATATATAAAATGTGTTAAGATGGAAAATGTAAAGCCTTAACGCTATTTTGATAGTTTACTTTACTTTAGACATATTATAATAGCGTATTGTACTACATAGTAATAGTTTAACGGATCCTTAGAGGATGGTTATCCCAAACATCCTTTAAGTTACTTGTATTTCAGTATTTCACTTGAGTTGGATTTATTGATATAAGAATGTTAATCCTGACTCGAGTGTTTTGTGTTTTGCTTTACGCTCAGGTCAGACTGAGTGGCTCAGTGTTCGAGACTCACCTTTGTAGTTGGAGCTTCGCTTGGAGATCTAGCTATATCTATCGATTCTGCTTTCACTTATTCAGTTGATTCTAGTGATGTACTCAGAATTTTGTATTTGACTATTGTATTGAGACATCTATGTATTCAAGACTTCTGTTGTATCTTGTTTTAACTCTGTTATATATATTTATAGTAGCTTCATGAACTACTGTTCTTCTGTTTCCACTGCATTATTGTTATATTACTCTGTGTC
Source organism: Allium fistulosum (assembly GCA_030737815.1). Lineage (NCBI taxonomy): Eukaryota > Viridiplantae > Streptophyta > Magnoliopsida > Asparagales > Amaryllidaceae > Allium > Allium fistulosum. The sequence goes on along the minus strand of CM060903.1, from coordinate 694,894,894 downwards.
TGTGATTCTGTGATTATTTATTTACTGTATATGCTGAGTTTTGCCAAATTTAAATTAACAATCAGATATTTTGAGCAATTCAATTTCCGACATATATGGATACGAATGGCTGAAAATTTCAGGATTTACATTTTCCTTCATGTGCGTGTGCGTGTCCGGATCTCGTGTTCATTTCTCGTTGTTCTCTAGCCTCGAAAGATGAGCAATCACTGACGATTAACATTCTTATATTTAGTAAATTGATTTCACATGAAATGACGATTTAAATATGTTGTTAAATTTGAATTGTTAAGTTATTTAATTGTTAAATATGATATGCCATTATCTGTAATTGTTTACCTATGACATATGACACCATGACATGTTGTATATATTATATTTAAATCTGTTACTGATGATATATGTCTGCTGTTGATATGTTATTATCATATTTATTCTCACTCTACAAGTTCCCTGTTAGTTTTGAATTCCCTATGGGTTGAAATGATACATACCAAACGATATTTTAGATTAAGGGAAAATCGTTATGGGTTGAAATGATAAACCCAAGCGATTTCATTGATTTTAAATTTTGGGATTGCGGGTTGAAATGATATATATACCCCTAATGTTAAATTTTAAATTGCGGATTGAAATGATAAATATCCATATCACTTGACCTTAGGTTAGAAATATATACGAACACCATTGGTCTACTTTAAATGATTTTCTGGAATTTTGAAAGGAAATATATGGGTTTTGATAAATATTGATTTTTTTTAAATTTTAACATAAATATTTATTTTAATATGTGTAAAATTTAGATTTTTAAATTTATATGTTTTAGAAATTTAGAAATTATAAGTCAAAATTTAAAATGTAAATTATAGAATTTTACTTATAAATTTATTATTTTTAAAAATATATATAAAATAAGATTTGAAAGAGATTTAATAATAACAAGATTTAATTTAACAATAATTAATATAATAAAATTTAATAATAATTTAATTTAACTAATATATATAATATGTTTTTAACTATTTATTTAAAATTTAAATTAATATTTCAAAATAGATTTTTGTAATAATTTTAATTAATGGAAGTTGGAAAGATAAATTTAAATAAGAATTGATTTACAATTGAATTTGTTTAGAATTGAATTTAAATAAGGTTTGATTTGAATTTATTGATTTGAGATTTTGAAAGGTATGATAAACCCAAACTATTTTAGTATATATACTCTTTTAATATATAGACTATATTTTAATGAATTATTATGATTTTGACTTAAATGCGAATATTTGATATGATTGTAACAACCCTGTATTTTGTAATTATTTTTAAATTGAATTTCCTGATTTAAAAACTTTTTTTAAAACGAATAAATTTTTTTATTTAAATATAAATTTTGATTTATGAGAATTATAATTCCAAACATGAATAAATAGAATATTTTCTAGAAATGTGAATTTTGTCAATGTGGTCAAACTTTGACTTTAAATTTTAAAAAAATTTAAATTTTGAACTTTTGAAATTTATCTTTATTTTATGAAAGTAAATAAAATTTTAAGTATACTGCTTTTCGTTTCTTTGGAATCTGATTTATATTGTGAAAGTTATGCATTTTACACTATTGTATGTAAATTGGTTATTTAACAAAATTGTTTATTTTAATTTGCATAAATGATATTTTGATTATCATGTCATGTTCTAATTTATGTTTACATGTGTAACATGACATGTTATGTATATATATATATATATATATTATTTTGAAACATTTTAAAAGTGTAGTTGAAATTTTCCAATGTCAGTTGTATTTTGTTTACAATTTTAAATTCTAGTTTCAATTAAATAAAGTATTTTCTTTATTTATTTTCTATTTTTCCTAAAACTATTTATTTATTTTTCATAATATCTATATCTACCTAATCTTTCTATTTTATTTAATTAGACATTCATTTATAAATTGAATGGTTATGTGTTTAGATCCCTTATTTATTTCTTGGAAAGGAATATCAAATAGATATACGTTATCTTGCCTTAAAGGCATGTCTTTTAAAAACATATTTATTAAATGTTCTTGTATTTATTTGTTTTGGTAAAGGCTTCTTTTTTATATATATCTTTCTTTAATATATAGGAAACAAATCAATTAAAACTTATTTATTTGTCTCTTTTGTCAATTCAAATTCCATCTTTGTTTCAATTTATCTTTGTATTTTAAATTTATATTTATATTGCTTTGTTTTATTGTTGTATACAAGATTAATATCTTGGCTCTCTCTCCACTTGAATCAAAAGTCATGCTTTATCGTGCCTTTTGGATTTATCTGTGTGTTTTGTTTTGCGAACTCTAGCTTAAAAAAAGGTGAGTATTCACACATGACATTTATACTTATATAATTGGTGAAGTGACAACAAGTGAATGTGTAGAAAATATTATATCATGTTATACCCGCCTGTGATATGTATTATATGATGTTAAAGCCTGTTATAAACCTATCACATCATCTAATATTGTTATATTTTATTATACTGTTTATTTATTTCTGTTAATCACACTGCAAGTTCCCTTTAGAATAGAATCACTATTGGTTGAAATGATACATACCCGAACGGACTTTAGAATAGGGAAAAATCATTATGGGCTGAAATGATAGGCTCGAGTGATTTTTATTTATTTTTATTTACTTGGGATTTGCGGGTTTGAAATGATAGAACCCGGATTTTTCTTTGTAAATTACGGATTGAAATGATATATTATCCGTATCACTTGACTTAGGTTAGAAAAATGTTATACAGACCCGTGGTTATTTTATATATTTTTTTGGAAAATTTTAGATATTTTTAAATGTAAAAATATGATAATTTGATTTAAATTGAATATAAAATGATTTAATAAAGGGTTAGTGATTTTTCTATAAGTTAAAAGTGTTAAATAAATAAATGCTTAAAATGGAAATTTGGAATTTAACTTGACTTGGAATTGTGAGGTTTGGTTTTAAAAATAAAAGTTAAGTTAAGAAAATAAAAATGGAAATTAAGTTTAAATTATGAAATGGTAAATTAAATTTAAGTGTAAAGAAAATGTAAAGATAGGAAATTTGTACACTTGAATTTAATAAATAAATTGTTGAAAAATTTGATAATTATTGTAGAATTTACTTTATAAAAATCATAAGTTAAAGGGTATTTAAATGACCATTTTTAAAGTGGAAAATATGATTTTTATACATTTAAAATGGTTTAAATTGAAGTTTATTTGTGGCTGGAATTCTATTTAAAATCTGGAAATTCTTTTAGTAACACTTCAGAAATGCTATCGTTTCTGAATTTAACTTGAAACTGATGTAAATGATACTGCAGCACTTTGTAAGTGCTGTGGTTGATACAAATGAACTAAAAGTTAATTAACTAAGGGCTATTACAGCACTTTGTAAGTGCTGTAGTTGCAGAAACTAAACTTGAACCTGAAACTAATGAAAGAGCTATTGTTGCACTTGTTAAGTGCTGCAGTTGGCTGAAATATGATTTGTGAATATAATTGAACTATTACAACAGTTGTGTAAACGCTGTCTTTGCTGAATTGAATTAAATCTTTTAATTTGAACCCTGAACTATTACAGCAGTTTTGTAAATGCTGTCTTTGCTGAATTGAACTATTTTTCAACTAAAACTGAACTATTAAAGTAGTTTTTTAAATGTTGTCTTTGCTGAAATGGATTGTTTTCAAATATAACTTACCGCAGCATTTTCTAAGTGCTGCGAAAGCTGAAATTTCAACATTTTAAAGTATTTAATTGAATAAATGAACTCAGAAAGGGATAAATTTTTGGGAATTGAATATTTGATTTGAAGGAATAATGACTTCACTTTTAATGGTTTAAATGAATGATATTAATTCGGAATTATAAATCATTTTGAAATTTATAACCACGGGTACACTGCTTTGTGTATCATTTGATTTCCTTGTGATTATTTGATGCACACCTTTGATTTTGAGAGTGTGGCTAGAGGTGAGCGGTTACTGCAGCTCTACGCTACCCTTGTCACATTAACACTATTATTTGCTATGGTTTACTTTAATATGGATATTTCTATGATAATGTTTATTACTACTCAGTTTATGGTTTGACTGATCCTTAAAGGATGGGCGATCCCAAGCATCCTTTAAGTTATTGTGCATTGCTATTACAGTTCACTTGAGTTGGTTTACATTGTATAAGTATGTATGTTCTGACTCGAGTGTTTTGTGTTTTACTTTACGCTTGGGTCAGCCTGAGAATCACATCTTTGGATTCACCTTCTGGAGCTAGAGGTTTGTTGGAGCTTATTTGTATATCGGTTCTTCGACTTATATTCCAGTTATTTCCTATTCAGTATTGTATCTGTATTATTGTCTTATGTATCCTGACTTCTATTATATTTATTTTGATTATGAGATTTTGTATATGTTTTGAGAGTTTGTATATAGTAACTTCATGAACTACTATGGTATTTTATTTCCGCTGCGAGTTATTCTGATATTCTGTGTCTATGATTCTGTATTTGATTTTATTTGCTCCAAATTTTCTTGACAATCCACTGTTTTGAAGTATTCAAGTCCGACATGTGTGGATTTATTGTCGACTTGAATGGTCCAAAATAGTGGGATGTTACATTTGGTATCAGAGCTTTGGTTTTAGACAAATCTTAGCCTGAGGAGCAAAAACTCATTAGAGATAGGGTAGAAATACCCTAGAATGAGTGAAATCAATCTCAGAATCATTTCATTGTGAGAGAACGTATTTTCGAAGTATAAAATGATTTTCAAATGATTTTAAGGAATTTTCAAAGACTATTTTGATATAAATTTTCTTGCTTTGAAAGTAAAAAATTTCTAAACTTCATTCCTTCCGTATCCACCTTGTTAGTAATTTCTTTGATTAGGATCCTCTTAAATTTTGAACCTCTAGCTTGTTTGATCTAGATTCATTGTTGATAAGAATCTATTTTGGTTAAGGCAAATCAGTAGTATGTTAGGTTGCTTGAGTAAACCCTGTTGTATCTTCTGCTTAGCTGAAGTTGTCCAACTATAGATATTTATGCTCCTGTTTTTCATATGATATGAATGTGAGTCTTTTCCAAATTTTGAATGGAAATTCTTTTGTATTAATATAGGTTATATATCTCTGATCTTGGTTTGGATTTTTATCGATTAGGATTCCTTTGAATTTTGGAATGCTCCCACTTGTTCTGAAATCCATTCCTGTCTCCCCTATCTGTATTCTTTTGATTTTGGAGCATTGCATAACTCCACTTTGTATGACCTCTAGAAAGATCGGCGATTCCGCCAATCTTTGAATGATTTGTAAAGGGGTGAAACTCCTTTACAATTGGCATTGATTCACCGGAGATTTCTGTATCCTCGGTTTACGATCCTATTTATCTTCTGCTATATTTGGATGCTATCTCTGGCGATCGAAGGTCGATTGCCTTAGATTTCCACATCGATTATATTCCTGAAGTCACGGTTGACCTTGTTAAGGTCGCCCACGATTTATATGGGCTTATCCATATCTAATTGGTAATTTAATTATCTTATCTTCGTTAAGCTTATCTTTGAATCAGAATTCTATTTGATTAGGGTTCCTCTAAATTTGAATCACTGTTTTGTTTTGAAATCCATCCTTGAATCATCCCTTGAAAAATGTTGTGGTTGATTGTATTTTGGAAATTGGGTATTCATCGAAGTTGTTATTTTGATAAGGATGACCATATTTTATATAAAAGTGAAATGTTTTCGATAAGGATTATACACCCTTTTAAAATGAGAATTTGAAGTTTCAAAAGGATTTGAAATTTTAAATTTTTTATAAGGAATGGTTTCATATAAAATGATTTATAACTGAAGGTTTTGAATCTGAATTTGAGTGATTGAACTCCGGCATTTTTTTTGAAACTGGTTTTAAGATTTTGAAATAATAAATAATATGATTTGAAAGTATTTTCCGAATATGAAATGTTTCAAATGATTTTATTGAGTTTCAAATGATTTCGAAGAAATTTCAAAAGAAGTTTGAGAAAATAGAAGTCCAGAACCCACTTATGTCGCTGGAAAATAATTTCGGTGATGAATGCATGCATCATCGACATTGATTTTCGAGTTTCAGAGTGGGGGAGAGGCCACTTCGGTAGTTTTGTTATGCGGGTGACTTGTGAAACTAATTTTGATTTCAAATTCCGAAGTATGATGTGATATTCGAAAGATATATGTATATATATTTGAACAATTTGAAATGAGTCGGTGTCCAGTCCTTGAGTTTTGGATTTGATTTGATATAACCCTATCTTTTGGAATTGATTTACTGATTTGTTGGTGATTTCCAACTCTTGGATTGAAATATGATTTGTTCGACTATTTTGAAGGTTCGAGCACGTCCAAATCAAGGTTAACTTTTCAAAGCTAAGTAATTTTGAAAAGTATAAAGTATATAAGTTGGTATGTATGTTTAAAGTATGTAGTAATATGATTTAAATAAGTTTGAAACTGTTTTGTTAAGTAAATGAATATGGCTATTTTGAATCTTTCTAATATGAAATTTAGATTTGAAATGTTATGGAAAAAAATGTTAGTTTAAATGTTTTAACTTAGTAACATCTTTATAAAACTATACATTTAACAAGTTGGAATAGATACATAAGTTGTACGTATGCTGTTTTATTCGCATAATTAATTTCATCCAGATTTGAGTACACAAGTTCGAGGTGAATTACACCATTTCGTGTTAGTATTTTTCATTTGATTCTTGATGGCGAATATTTGATATGGATTTTGGGCTTGATTCTAGAATTCTCTATCATAGTATATGGCTATGCAAGGAGACTGATGGCTTCTAGTCGAGAAACCATATTGAAGTCCGCATTAGGGAAGTCGAATGGACAATACTAGTTCGAAAGCGAACTTGTGTGATCGAGCGATCGAATGTAATGTTGTGAAATGATGACATATGTAAATCTTATAGTCTAATATCATTGATATACTTGACGCTGAAATTGGAAGTTGTTGGGTTGGATATCTTTGTAATTTAATTGGAATTTTCTTTTATGAAAAACTACTATCAATTTAAAACCATTTTTCAAAACTATTTTTCTTTTATTCTTCTTAAACAAACTGTTTTATTCTATTTTACATACAAACTATTTTATATACAAACTATTCTAAATTAAAAATCTTTTATAAAGCAAAGATGTTCAATCCCATATGGCACTTCATGCAGCGAAATTTTTTTTTGAAAATTTTTGACCCTGATATAAGATGGACCTTATGTAAATATAAGATGATTTTGAAACCATTGATTTTGGAAATGAATTGTTTGACTTAAATTATATTGATTTAGAAACTTGGATTATCTTCTAAATTTATTATTTTGAAAACTTTGAAACTAAAGATATTTAATTTGAGAAGAAATAATTTGGTGAAATTGTATATGATTTTGAAACTGAACTGATATTGAAACAAATTGAAATTTGAGAACCTTGTGTTACTAAATACTTGATTTGGGAGTTATCGAACTTATATAAAATTGATTTGTATAAGTATGATGTTGACTCGAAAACTATGGATTTGAAAAGGTACTCAATTTGAAAAGTGAAATCTTATATAATTGAAGTCTATATAAGTGTGATTTGATATACTTTTGATTTTGGAAAGGTATTTGATTTGAAAATAAAATCTTATATATAATGGACTTTATATAAGTATGATATTTGAAAGTGATTTGAAAGGGTACTATATGATACATATTTTCGAAGTAAAGATATGGAAAGTGGCTTCTGCTTGATATCCGCTTTGTGGCCACATTGTGGATTCTATCTATCGATATTTCTCTGATTTTTGGTTTTCCGAATATGATACTCGAGTTTCCATCGAATTCCATGGCGATCTCCATGGTCTTACGAGCGCGACTGCATAGCGTAATTCACCTGGCTGAGATGGCCAAGGGTACGGATTGTTTCCTAGGGGATCCAGGCGTAATCATTGTGTATCCTGTGATCTATGTAGGTCGTATTTAGTAGTGAAATCCGCAGGGCTGAGATAGCTTACGGATATGGATTGTTTTCTGGGGGATCCAGGCGTCACTATTGTGCATCTGCGGTCTACTAGTCATCATGGCGTAATTCGCAAGGCTGAGAAAGCTTACGGATATGGATTGTTTCCTGGGGGATCCAGGCGTAACCATTGTGTATCTGCGATCCATGGTTAGACAAAGGTTTTGGTTGTTTTATTTGGATTGTACTTTCCATATCTGTTTTTTTAAGTTTTCCAGTATTTTCACTGGGTGTTGAAACAAGTCTACTAAGTACCTGTTCTAGCTTTGCGCTTGATCAACACACTGCCAGAGTCTGCAGGAACGAGGATAAACTTGTTAAGACATCAAGTTATAAAAGTATTTTGATAAAGTATTATATAAAGGATATTTTGATCAGTTATTTTTCCTTTCTAAAAGATTTTAAAGTGTTTTAAATATTTCTCACCTTTTTCTGACAATTTGAATTTAAAAGACTTTTATGGATATAATAAAATGGATTTAACCAAGTTACTAAATATTAAAGAATTCTGATTGAATTTATATGGTTTTAAACTAATGGCTCATCCTTGTCTTTCGACCTATTTTCCCTCCTAGCTATCCCGATTCACCATTTTTCCTACTTGCTATTCCTATTTCTCTTGCCGGCTATTCCTATTCTCCTGTCTTCTTCCTTTTCGGGGACGAAAAGTTTTGAGTGGGGGAGAGTGTAACAACCCTGTATTTTGTAATTAGTTTTAAATTGAATTTCCTGATTTAAAAACTTTTTTTTAAACGAATAAATTTTGTTATTTAAATATAAATTTTGATTTATGAGAATTAAAATTCCAAACATGAATAAATAGAATATTTTCCAGAAATGTGAATTTTGTCAATGTGGTCAAACTTTGACTTTTAATTTTAAAAAAAATTAAATTTTGAACTTTTGAAATTTATCTTTATTTTATGAAAGTAAATAAAATTTTAAGTATACTGCTTTTCGTTTCGTTGGAATCTGATTTATATTGTGAAAGTTATGCTTTTTACACTATTGTATATAAATTGGTTATTTAACAAAATTGTTTATTTTAATTTGCATAAATGATATTTTGTTTGTCATGTCATGTTCTAATTTATGTTTACATGTGTAACATGACATGTTATGTGTGTGTGTGTATATATATATATATAATTTTGAAACATTTTAAAAGTGTAGTTGAAATTTTCCAATGTTAGTTGTATTTTGTTTACAATTTTAAATTCTAGTTTCAATTAAATAAAGTATTTTCTTTATTTATTTTCTATTTTTCCTAAAACTATTTATTTATTTTTCATAATATCTATCTCTACCTGATCTTTAAATTTTAATTAATTTGACATTCATTTATAAATTGAATGGTTATGTGTTTAGATCCCTTATTTATTTCTTGGAAAGGAATATCAAATAGATATACGTTATCTTGCCTTAAAGGCATATCTTTTAAAAACTTATTTATTAAATGTTCTTGTATTTATTTGTTTTGGTAAAGGCTTCTTTTGTATATATATATCTTTCTTTAATATATAGGAAACAAATCAATTAAGATACGTTACTTGTTTTAAAAATAGGCATACGTTTCATTTTTTATTTCTTGCCTTTATATTTCCCCCTTTTGATTTCCTACCACTTTATTTACCTATTTATTTATTTCCTACCTTAACTTATTCCTCAAAACCCATAGCCGTTCCTTACACGTAGCCTATCAATTCACGTGAAGATAGGAAGAGTTCTCATTTTTCATTTATTCTTTTTATTAAATAGGAATTAAATCCCTTCATTTTCTCTTGCCGTTTTAAAACATTGATTGCTTGACCGTTTATTCCACTTGATTGCCATGAGAAACTCCTCTAATATTTATTTGCTTTTCACGTAAAAGACTTCCTCATTCACTTTATAATACATGGCCATAATCATTTCTGAAAAAAAATAAGCAATGGCCTCCTTCTTTTCTACCTTTTCTCTTCTTTTTCATTGATTTTTGCTTGTTTTGCCTTGATCTCTTCATATGTTTGCTCGGCCTCAACCACCACCATCTTCTCCGACCACCACCACCATCTCCTCCTCCTCATCATCCACTGCCAACCACCTACCTCGCTGTCCAGATCTGGCCGTGACTTCTAGGATGAACAATACACCACAAAACTTTGCTAAAATTCCATAAAATAATGCCTAGTCGACCTATCTTCACCACTACTTCCATATCTTGCCTCGGCCACCACCCCTAGCTCCACCACCATCATGACCTGACCTTTGGCCACCAGCATGACCTCTGACATGACCTGAACCAGAGCATGGCCGAGCCCAAAATAGTGTAGGCCGAGCCTACATGCACCAGAACTCCACCTAGTGGCCTTGCCCCTTTATATTCTTTCCATTGTAACTCCAAAACCACATCACATTCCTTTGTAGCTGTGCCTATATGTGCCAAAACCAAACCATTTCCACCTCTAAAACATGTATGGCCGAACCCATGATGAGTCATGGTCAAGCATTTGTGATTTGAAAGCAAGGTTAAGCCATTTGTCTCTTTTGTCACTTCAAATTCCATCTTTGTTTCAATTTATCTTTGTATTTTAAATTTATATTTATATTGCTTTGTTTTATTGTTGTATACAAGATTAATATCTTGGCTCTCTCTCCACTTGAATCAAAAGTCGTGCTTTATCGTGCCTTCTGGATTTATCTGTGTGTTTTGTTTTGCGAACTCCAGCTTAAAAAAAGGTGAGTATTCACACATGACATTTATACTTATATAATTTGTGAAGTGACAACAAGGGAATGTGTAGAAAATATTATATCATGTTATACCCGCCTGTGATATGTATTATATGATGTTAAACCCTGTTATAAACATGTCACATCATCTGATATTGTTATATTTTGTTATACTGTTTATTTATTTTTGTTAATCACACTGCAAGTTCCCTTTAGAATAGAATAGAATCACTATGGGTTGAAATGATACATACCCGAACGGACTTTAGAATAGGGAAAAATCATTATGGGCTGAAATGATAGGCTCGAGTGATTTTTATTTATTTTTATTTACTTGGGATTCGCGGGTTTGAAATGATTGAACTCGGAATTTTCTTTGTAAATTACGGATTGAAATGATATATTATCCGTATAACTTGACTTAGGTTAGAAAAATGTTATACAGACCCGTGGTTATTTTATATAATTTTCTGGAAAATTTTAGATATTTTTAAATGTAAAATATTGATAATTTGATTTAAATTGAATATAAAATGATTTAATAAAGGGTTAGTGATTTTTCTATATGTTAAAAGTGTTAAATAAATAAATGTTTAAAATGGAAATTTGGAATTTAACTTGACTTGGAATTGTGAGATTTGGTTTTAAAAATAAAAGTTAAGTTAAGAAAATAAAAATGGAAATTAAGTTTAAATTATGAAATGGTAAATTAAATTTAAGTGTAAAGAAAATGTAAAGAATAGGAAATTTGTACACTTGAATTTAATAAATTATTGAAAAATTTGATAATTATTGTAGAATTTACTTTATAAAAATCATAAGTTAAAGGGTATTTAAATGACCATTTTTAAAGTGGAAAATATGATTTTTATACAATTAAAATGGTTTAAATTGAAGTTTATTTATGGCTGGAATTTATTTAAAATCTGGAAATTTTTTTAGTAACACTTCAGAAATGCTATCGTTTCTGAATTTAACTTGAAACTGAAGTAAATGATACTGCATCACTTTGTAAGTTCTGTGGTTGATACAAATGAACTAAAGGCTAATTAACTAAAGGCTATTACAGCACTTTGTAAGTGCTGTAGTTGCAGAAACTAAACTTGAACCTGAAACTAATGAAAGAGCTATTGTTTCACTTGTTAAGTGCTGCAGTTGGCTGAAATGTGATTTTTGAATATAATTGAACTATTACAGCAGTTGTGTAAACGCTGTCTTTGTTGAATTGAATTAAATCTTTTAATTTGAACTCTGAACTATTACAGCAGTTTTGTAAATGCTGTCTTTGCTGAATTGAACTATTTTTCAACTAAAACTGAACTATTACAGTAGTTTTTTAAATGCTGTCTTTGCTGAAATGGATTGTTTTCAAATATAACTTGAGTTGGTTTACATTGTATAAGTATGTATGTCCTGACTCGAGTGTTTTGTGTTTTACTTTACGCTCGGGTCAGCCTGAGAATCACAGCTTTGGATTCACCTTCTGGAGCTAGAGATTTGTTGGAGCTTATTTGTCTATCGGTTCTTCGACTTCTATTCCAGTTATTTCCTATTCAGTATTGTCTCTGTATTATTGTCTTATGTATCCTGACTTCTATTATATTTATTTTGATTATGAGATTTTGTATATGTTTTGAGAGTTTGTATATAGTAGCTTTATGAACTACTATGGTATTTTATTTCCGCTGCGAGTTATTCTGATATTCTGTGTCTGTGATTCTGTATTTGATTTTATTTGCTCCAAATTTTCTTGACAATCCACTGTTTTGAAGTATTCAAGTCCAACATGTGTGGATTTATTGTCGACTTGAATGGTCCAAAATAGTGGGATGTTACAACGATGGTTAAACCTATTTTGGGGCTAAGATTTTGGAAATAAATATGATTTTAAAGTGAAATATGATTTTGAATGTGAATATGATTATAAAAGTGATTTTATAAAATGACCACGGTGTGAAATAAGCGTTTGGTTGTTAAAGAGACCGGGATCGGATATTGTCATACTCTCTGCCAATACACAAAACCACTTTAACAACTGTGTACGTGGTGGAGATTCCAGAACGAAGTAGGATCGTTTGGTGTAAGATTCTGTATGAGGTATTTACGTAGCCCTGACTCCCGTGAGTCAGCTTAGATGTGACTAAAACAGAAGCCATGCCGGGCCAAGTGAGGTCATTCCTCCGATCGGGAACATTTCTTCGATACCATTCTATTACTTTGTGATTTGATTGGGTGCACCTTTGATTTAGGAGTGTGTCTCGAGGTGGGCGGTAGTAGCTGCTATGCGTTACCACCAGTCCAGATCCGCAAATGGTATATCTACCCTGGCATTGCCTCGCGTGCCGTGTTCAAATGCCCTATCGCACCTTCTACGAGTTTGTTTTATACCATACCTATGGGGTGTCCTCTAGGTAAACCACCGGTTTGGTGGAGCTTACGACATTGTATAGACTACGGGAATATATAAAATGTATTAAGAGGAGTATGGGTAACGCATTAACGCTATTTTAATAGTTTACTTTACTATAGATATTATTTATGTAGCGTATTGTACTATGTATGTAGACAGTTTAACGGATCCTTAGAGGATGGAAATCCCAAACATCCTTTAAGTTATTTGTATTTCAGTTGAGATTTCACTTGAGTTGAATTTACCGATATAAGAATGTTAATCCTGACTCGAGTGTTTTGTGTTATGCTTTATGCTCGGGTCAAACTGAGTGTCACAGCATTTAAGACTCACCTTTGGAGTTTGAAGCTTCACTTGAAGATCGGTCTTTGTCTATTCAGCTTTCCATTTACTTCAGTTTATTCCAGTTGTTTTGTTTTGACTTGTCATTGGAATTTGTATCACTAAATTCTGTGTATTTCGAGATATCTATTGTATTTTACTTTAAACTCTGATGTTTATATAGTAGCCTCATGAGTTAAATATATTCCACCGCTTATTGTTATGTTACTCTGTGTCTGTGATTCTTTGATTGATTTATTTACCGTATATGCTATGTTTTGCCAAATATAAATTAACAATTTAATATTTTGAGCAATTTGAGTCCGACATGTGTGGATGCGAATGGTTCAAAATACCGGGTCGTTATAGAAGTAGATGGCCAGCGCAAATAATTTTTGTTCTTATGTATGAGAAAAGCAACTTAGAAAATTTGAGCAATGTTCCTCGCCTATAAGAAGCTTGTTTGCCGGTTAAAAATCCTCCGATCATTATTTGATTTCCAATTCCCTCACCTAACACCAAGAAGCATTGCTAACTCATCAATGTCCACCTCGCCATCTCCATATTCACCCGCTTTCCTGAAAAGTTCATCTTTCTAATAACAGATAAAATATGCATTTTTTAGAACCATAAACTAGCTAGGGTTAAAATAGTGTAGGAAATTTTGGAGAAAGCCAACCAAATTTTAGTCAGAAATGCATCAAACCTTAGAAGCTGCTACTCGATTACCAAATGCATGAATGAAGTCAAAAAACTATAATAATGTAAGCCTTCCATCTTCCTTGTAGTCCTGTTTTAGCAGCGCATGCATTTGACAATAAATAGATATTAAGCATTTTTACCAAAAATAGCATTTATCCCTAAAAGTCAAATTTTTTGAAACAGTTAATCATGCTTATGTGACATATATTTTAAAAGTAAGAAATATCAAATATGTACCAAGTGAGGGATGTCGCAAACATAAAAATAGCAAGACGTTATTTTACGAAGCACATGTATATATCATGTGCATGCTGGAATAAAGTACATATGGCAATAATAAAAATAAAAGTACATATGCAATGGGCATAACAACTTCACACAGAAATCTAACAATAAAAAATAACAGCAATTGTCAATATAAAGCTCTTTTAGCTAGCAATGCTCTTTCAACTAGCAAAGCAATTATTCCAGAAAACACTAACTGTCAGAAAGTGTAGACCTTTTCATTAATAGAAAGGAAACAATAAAGCTCTTTAACTTGCAAAGCTTGGACAAACTATTACAATTGCCTGTTAAACTTAGATCTTAATTTTGACAATCAATAGGTGTGAACACATAGGTGAGCTACTTAAAAAAATTAAAATGTCACCTCACTGACAGGTTTCACAGTGGTTTAAGTGATTTAGCTACAAACCTACAAACCTTATCAAAATGATCTACAGCTTAAGACGTACAAAAAAGTTATTATTGCATATATTACTCGTTTTTCCACAGTTTGTAAAACTATATAACTAATAAATTCTTGAGAAAAAGAAAAAGAAAAAACAATGGACCAAGGCAGCTTCTGAATATCAAGAATGAAATCATACTTTTATTAAAAAATACATGATGCATAACACATGAAATTAAACATGGTGGATCCCTTAATTGACAAGGATAATTTATGTTATATGTGTCATTTTTGTTTGTTTCATTAATGGTTAAAATGGGCATGAGTAAACATCTATGACCGAAAACACTAAGAAAAACAAATTTCAAAACTATATGTTGTAGTGTTTATATTCAAATTTATAAATATGCCTAATCAGTATAAAACTATATCAGAAATCGATATCCACTAATTATAGTTAAAGCTTTTAATCATACAAATATAGACCATTAACTTTATAAAAAAATTCATGTTTAAACGATGTTGATGGATTGGATTCACCAAGCGTGATAAAGTTCTGATGTAGAAAGAAAAGGCTAATATAAACAAAGCAACATTAATGAATTAAATCACAAATGCATTGTCTCATGAATCTAGTAGCCCAGATGTCTCAGCTGAATCTAACCAATAAAGTTCTATATTTAGTTTGGAAGATGGACTACCTCTATCAATTTAACCAAATAAAGCCAAATCCAAATTAAGATCTAAGTTTAACTCGTGTTTGTTGATAGACTTCCAAAAAAATGTCTACTCAATAATCAAAAATAATAATCAAAGATGAGATTTATTTTATACCATTAATTGTTGTTCCAATGCACTGACCAACCACACAAAACCAGTACGTTGAAACCTCTCTTAATCAAACTAATTTAAGAAGTCAATGACAGCCAATGTCTTATGCTCAGTTTGTTGTCAATTGGGTGAGCTTAAACTCATTTAACAAATTAATTTTTGTGGAGTCATTATCTATATTAATACTTTATCTTCCTACCCAGAGGACAAAAAAATATATTTACTTACATGCAAGAAAGTAAATTTATAGATAGCTATCAAAAAGCAAAAGAATTTAAAAGACAATTGAGATAACTCACCGTCGGTGTATTACCACATGATGTGCTTGAGGCCAGTACAACCATTCAAATGTGCAGTCTTCGAAATGTGTAACAAGCATAGCAAATCAGAAATAGATACAACCTTGATAAAAAAAGGTCTTCGAATTGAACACAATACATAATATCAGTATACTAACATATTAACCTTTATTATCAGAAACGTAATACATATTTCAATGGTTTTTACCAAGCTCTCATAACACAAAATTATTATTATTATTTCAATTGTGCTCGTAATGTACATTGACATTCACCAAGCTTTTCTATAATCTCAAACTCCACACTTGTAAAAAATGCAAGGAGAAGATGTTATTACAAAGCTATTAATTTATCCATGTGAACTGAAAGTGAAGAAAGAGAAAATGTATAGAAATTTCTAACTAATATGCAAATATTATGCAAAATAAAGATAAATAAACAATAATCTTTCAAAAGTACTAGATACTGATACAATATCCCCTTCTTGGAGGCTACATTGTCTGGTTCCTATAATAAATGCATACAATCATAAAATGCTCATATGAATTAGCAACCAAGCTCTCATTTTATATTAAAAAAGTGTTACTACTATTGATTCTTGTGAATTAGTGTGCATGTGTTTGGTTTCATCAATATGCATCTGCATTATGTAGTGAGTTCAATCCTAAACATGGTATAAACATCACTAGTGAAGAAGGGTCAGGTAGCAATGGTATGATAGGAAGCCACAAACGGGGTGATGTATGATTTCAATGCAACAATCTTATATCTGGAAAGAGTCAAATATTTAGAGGCACTGTCATGATAAATATCTTTCTTTGTTAACTTTGCACGTATCATATTTTTAGTGTTCAACTAATATCTTATGATTCTTAATTACCTTATGAAAATTGCTTGAAAAAAAAGCCAAGTTATATGAAATGAATCTCGAATTGTTAAAAAGTCAGCTGAATTTGAATTCATTTTTTTAATATGAAAAAGCACTCATAGAATACAGTTCTCTAAGACAACAAAGACAACATAAACATGACATTCAAATTCCATAATTATTAAGTAGCATATGCAAATATAAACCATAGAGATCACATATATCATATTTGAATGTAGGGAGTCGGCTAAGCGTAGCAGCATAAAATTTAAATAAGATTATTAATAGATAATAGGCTCAGTAGTACCTTCCAACTTTTGCACAACCTTCTTCACAGTAGGCCTTGACTAAGGTTTATCTTCAACGCAAGAAATGCAAACCATTAAAACTATAGACCACATTCAGATTTAAGATTTGATTAGTTCTAAGTCTGATATCTCTCAAATTTGAATCCTTGTAGTGAAATGTATAGTAGGAATACACATATCATTGTATTAGATGACATAATTTTGTCTACTCCCTAACAAGTTCAACCTAATATTGAAATAATCTACATGCTAGTAAATGCTTATATCCGAGTAAAAATACCTACACAGTTCCTATAGCGACACAGGATTTTCGACCTTCGAAAATCGGCATCAATACGTCTACTGTATATCATGCCGAATATTCAAGTGCCAGAAATAACAATTTGCTAGGGTGAAGAAGAAAAGGTAGAAGAAGAATAGAAATAATCAACACAGAATCTCACAATCGCAGCGGAAAATAATATAATATATAATAGCAGATTTTTATACAAAAGAACCTGTAATTGTTTTATACTTACAATCATCAGAGTACAGCAATCAATACATCAATTTGGACAGTTATAATAACTTGTCCTCATTCAGCAGAAATATAAATCAAGTACGGAAATACGTCTCTATCATCCAGCTCGTCTCCTGAGCTCCATAGCATCCTATCCTGAATCTGTAATACTCGGTCTGACCCGAGCATTATAATAAAATAACACCCGAGTCAGTCTGGAAAACCAGCATGAGAAAACGCACTCAATTTGAATTATTAAAGTTATCAAAATCCTTTCAAAAACAATGGTATCTCATAAGACGTCGTCACACATAAACACGACGGGTTTTTCCATTATGATAACCAAAACACTTTTAAAAACAAGTTTAAGTAACTATTTAAAATATCAAAACTCTTTAATTAAAACATCAATAATTCAACTTTCCAACTCATTTTTAAATAAAAAAAATTGATTTCCAAAGCTGATTATAAAAATTAGAGTTTATTTCAATTAATATTAAATATTGGAAAAATCTACTTTCCAAAGCATTTCAATACTAACTAACTTTAAATTACATAGTTTAATAAATAAAAAATTTCTTTTTTAAAAATAAAAACTTAACTTCTTAGTAAATATATTTTTAAAATCTCAATAACCAAATTTCAATTTATAAATCATTCTTGATTCACAACACATCGATTCCATTCCGATTCTTTAACCATTCTCACTTTCCGAAATACAATCTACTATTCTTCCCAAAATCCTATTTTCATATCTCTATATAAATTCACACTGTGAAAATTATATTCCAATTTTTCAATTGATTTCATTTCACTTACTTATAAACATCCCTTATAAACTTATAACTCATTTGAGTTTCACTTGTTTATAAAACTAACCCCATTTATAAAATATCATTTTATAAATCTACTTCTTAATAAATTCCATTTATTTCACAAATCTATTTAAAATATCGATTCCAACTCCTTTCCATATTCTTTCCCAAAATATCATTTTAAAATCCAGTTTTTAAAAATCCTTTATATAATTTATTTTAAAATCTCTATTTAAAATATTTTACAAATAGTTAAGTAAAATTCCAGAATCAAATTACCATTTTATCCAACTCAACTTCCTTTAAAATAATCCGAACTCTAATACAAATATTTTTATATCCAAATTCTCATTTTAATTCCTTCAAATTCAAAAATAATATTTATGGTATTTAAAATACCAAATTAAGGCCAGTGCTACTATAACATCCAAAGATTCAATCCCAACAAAATCTATATCAGATTTATTTACTCATAATATATATCAATATATATGAACAATTAATATATTTTTGAGGAATCCAATTGGATTCCTCAAACTATTTCCCTGCATCCACAGATGTTAGACAACATAAAAATACCAATCCTACTTGGAGGGGGATATCGTGGTATATAGGATCATCCGCTATTATGCGGGGCGCATAGGGTCTCATCCGCTAAAATGTGCGGGAATATATCCAACTACCAATATATATATATATATATACTATATATATATATATATACTATATATATAATAACATCCAAACTGATAATAATTATTAAATTCAACCAAGCATCCAATAATTAATTTTTAACTATTTAAAAATTAATTCGATAATCCAAATGAGTGAGAATTTCTCACCTTGATTTTAATTGCAATCCATTCCAATTCTAAATTCCATCATGTAGATCTTCCAGCTACGAATTCCACACGATTGATTTATTTATTTTGGACCTTGTGTAAATTTACAACGGATTAATAAACTTTGAATGATTTAAACTATAAATAGCTTTTTTTTCTAAAAAAACTACTGTTATAAATTTATTTACCTATCTGAATAGGTCAGTAGTTGCAATTCTCCTTCCCCCTTGTCTCGACCATGAAAAACACCAGCAGCCTCCCCAATAATCAAGTCACTACCGCATGAAACTATATCACCCAAAACCCAATTCACGACGAATGCCACCACCGACCACACCTAAAACCACGCCTCCGGCCTTCACGAACCCACGCTTCAAAAAGGAATCGCGACTGCCCTACGTCATCTGTAACAGCCCGTAATTTTCCTATAATTAAAAATAGTTAATTTAATAAGGTTTTGTAACGACCCAGAATTTGTATTAATTAAAACTTGAATATTTAATTGATTTTAAATATTAATAAGTGAAATTAATAAGTCGAGTAATTTAAAATTCGAATAACTGGATTTAATTTGGACAATTAAATCGATAATTAATAGTTGAAATTCCAGAAATAATTGAAATCTGGAATAAACGTGAATGAAAATGATTTATAAAGTTATATTAAATTAGGTTGAAGTTATAGTGATGTTATAGGACTTTGAAAATTGAATTTAAAGTTAATCTGTGAAAATTGAATATTTTAATATTTAAATCGACTAGTGAAATTAGCCATTTTTCGAACAGTCTCAGAATTGGACGAAACTAGTTCCATTGGATCCGTAATAGTTTGTTATTGTCGGATTTCAAATTTCGTAGCAATCGGAGTTGTCGTTTGACTGTGGCAGCTCGAAACGTCTCGAAATCGATTTAAATCGGTTTAATTTAAATTGATCGTTTAAATTCATAACTCGCACAGACGATCGAATTAGCCTTCGAAACACGTTCCATTGTGTTCGAAATGCGGGGTAAACCTTACGAACTCCAGGCGGCACGTGTAATTTGGAGATCGTTTGAAAAGTTGCTTTAAAGTGAATTAAATATTAATATAATTAGGTTATACGTATATATATACGCGTTTTGCACTCAAACCCTAGTTTATACGTTCGTGGCCGCCACTTCAATATTCAAAGGCCAGAAACACGCGACCTTCTTCCCCTCCAATCTCTCAATCCATCAATAATTTCGAGGAAGTGTCAACTAGCAAATTGAAGAGCTAGTCAAGCTCTTTAATATCAACGGTCATGATTGGAAACGATGAAGTGGATCAATAGCAAAACTCATTCGAATGTCACACGAATGGGCACGATTTTCTACGCAATAGGACAACCGAGTTTGATGCCATTCGAGGCGTAGGTGCGGCATGGAAGGAGCTTCGTGATGGCATGAATTGATCGACCTGAAGTTGAGAGTATGGGTCGTGAAAAATGTGAGATGGTGGCGACAGAGAGGTTCGTTCGCGTTCGAACAACCTGGAAGGGTTTTGCGTGGGAATATGAAGGGGGTATGCGGCCCTGATCGCATGATGCAGAATGTGTGACCGAGATTAAAGGTGGTAATAAAAATAATAAAAGAAAAATGAAATTGTTTTATGTTTTAATTTGTATTATGTTTAAAAGTGTATAACTTTGTCATACGAGGTCGAAAATGCATGAAACGAATTGTGTTGGCTTCGTTTTGTCGAATACTACACGATGCAACTGGATTGGAGTCATTTGGAGCTAGTTTGAATTTTGGGTAAAATTAAACGCGTGTTTAATTTTATTCGAAATAAAAGCTGGAACAGAATTGAAATCAAGGTGAGAACTCCTCACTCAATCGAATGTTTTGTTTCGATTTATATTTTAAATAGTTGAGATTTAAAGTTGTTGATAGTGTTGATTGTGATGAATTGAATGATGATTGCTATTTATTGTGATAAATAGACATTATACGCCGTTAGTAAGCGGATAATATTTATTAAACCCATATACCGCGATAATTCCGTACTGGAGCGGAATTGGTATTGTACTAACATCTGTGGATGCAGGGAAACAGGTTGGAGGGATCCAACTGGATTCCTCACCGTAGTGATTTATTTACAGATATTGTTGTATATTCTGTTATCATATGATGATATATGATGTTTGGATGTTGTGATTGACTATTTGGTGCTGTTGCATCATCGGATCCATTTTTGAAGTTTAAAAATAACGAGTTGATTTTAAATTGGGATTTTTGAATTATTCCAAACGATTTATATAAAAGATTGTAAAATGGATATTTATAAATTAAAATGTTGGAATTATAAAACGAGTTTTTATAAGTGTTAAAAATGGAGTATAATTGGATTTCATAAGTTAATGAAATTTAGAAGTTTTATAATGTGAAGTTATAAAATAAATAGATTTTGTAAAATAAAAGTTTATAAGTAATTGACTTATAAATTAGATTTTTGATATAAATCGAGTTATGAATTAAATTTATTAATTCAGGGATTTTTTATAAATCGAAGTTTATAAATAGGGAAAGAATTTATAGATATTGTTTATAAATTCGAAATCAATGGAATTTGATAAATTGAATATAGAAAATTATTAAAGGAATTATATCCACGATTTTGGACAGTAGATAATCCTTTTAATAAAATGTGTGGAAACATTGAATTTGGATAATAAGGTATATTCGCGATTTTGGACAGTGAATATATTATTGGATAAAATGGATATGTTTTGGAGAAATGATATTACGAAATGAAGTAATTTTTTTAAAAAGATGTTTTAAAACGTGTTAAGTATCGAAACATAGATTTCAACAGTTATAGTTGAAATAGACGTTTCGAGGAATAAGGAAATGGTGGACTATAACACTGTTGTTATAGTAAATGATTACCGAAAGGAAATGTTTTAATAGTATTGGGATTTATATATCTATTTAAATTTCGAATCCCTATACTAGTGATTTTGGGTTGTTGTAACGATGTTCTACGCAACATTCGTTTTGACTCAAATAAAATTTGTGAAAGAGAATGATTTCCTTAAAGAATGAAATATATACTTAAATTTTGATTTAAGTATATTGAGTATTTTCAAATGTTGAAAATAAATGGATTTGTGAATTACCTATTATTAAATAGGTATGGAAATGCTTTTCCAATATGAAGTGAAATGTTTTGGGATTTATCTTCAAAGATAAATTAAAATGTGGAAATTGATTTGAAATTGTTTTCAAATGGTTAAGTGTGGAAATTTTATATCTTGTAAAGATATTTTTGAAAGATAAATAATTTGGAAAATTATTTGGAATCTGATGATGTTGCGCATCTCTATTGATAGTTAAATAACCGACTATCAATAATTACCTTGAATGGGTATTTGTTGTGAATTGGATGAATTTGAATGCCACACTTATTTTTGAATAAGCGCTCACTATTCGGGTTAGCCGGGAAAGGACCATGGGGTCGTATAACCCATTCCGAATATGTGATACGTCGTTATGAATTGCATTTGATGACCGGTGTTGAAGACAGGATATTTGTGAAAACGGAAGGATTACCGTCGAGTTACTCTACATCGGTTGATCTCCGATTTAGAGGTTTTATCACCCTTAGTGACGGGAAGTCCGGACGTGATTGGAAATTATCCGGAATTGCAAGGGCTTCGTGAGAAGTGCCTTCGGTTCTGTTCGATCCCGGAACAGACTTGTATGGTTACGTGTCTGACATTACAATTTGAGGTGTAAAGCTGATTTCTTTCAAATACATTTCTGTTGGTGGCGGAGAATTTATTCTCTTAGCTTAACACCCTTCTCTATGACGTACGAGCTCAGAGGTTATGTAGTTGAAAGTTATCAGCGATATATTCCCAATTTGGTAATGTGGCATGCTGAGTGTTGCTGTGTGATGATCAGTGTTTGATCATTTGTGATATGATCATTTGTTTGATCATTTATCTTTGTGATCATAGGTTGATCATCTGTTGACCCAAAGCATGGCTTTGTGACAAAGCGTAGCTTTGTGGACGAGACTTCGTCGAGCCTCAACAACCCAGAAATGGTCGAAATAGGAATGTTGCGGCAAGGTTATGAGGGTCGCGCCCTTTAGGGTATGTCATTTCCTTCTGGAAAGGGGTGGTATCATGGTATGGAGCCCAGATACTTACTCATGTGGATACACTTATTTATTATGTGTGATGATGCTACCGAGCGCTCGGATAAAGGTCCCAAAGGACCGGGTGATGACATATTCGTGAGTTACCTGTTACAGGGGTAACCCGGCCTTGTTTGGCAGAGAGCAGTTTGTCTCTCGGGACGTCCAGCCAGAGGCGATCCTATTCGGTAGGAGAAAGGAAGTTCCTTAGCCTGACCATTTGTTGGAAAATCCAAAGAAACAATACGAACCTTGTACGGTTTTAGTTGTAGAACCTGCCATTTACTTATGGTGGCGCCCCACTGTTTAGATGGTAGCTATAGTAGGCATAGTTCGGAATGTCTATGTTGGCTAAGATTAATATTATACTTTCGAAATGTTTTCTGCACTATGCACTAATAATAATAAATCCAATGATTTGCGTAGTAAGCATATTTGACTATCATAAGAAGAAATCTCCTCCAATTCTGCGTTTGCATTGTGTGTGTGGCGGGAGGTCTTATGGTAGTTTCATTTTCCAAAAGCATTGCGAAATTGACTTTAAAATCTTCCTATTGTTTGTTTTAAAGATAAACTGTTTTAGTTCTCACACCAGTCACCATGACTGACTCGGAGTTTATTGTTCCCTTCCTAAACTCTGGGTGCCCATCATTTTCCACACGGGCAGTCTAGAGTTAGGTTATTAGATCATTCTGGATTTAGGAGATGCTTTGGAGCTCAGTGGCGAGCTGGATGGCGAGACGTACCACTTGTATATGATATTATTTATTCCGCTGTGTATTCTGTATATGGACAAGTTCATATAACTGCCCAGTTGTGTTGTATATTGTTGTTGTAAACTCTGATGATGATGTGATGTATAAAATGATATAGTTCTTTGATTTAAAGATTATTCATTTATCTATTATATGTTGTTCCGCTGCGAATGTGAGATTCTGATATTGGTTCTGTTTCTATGTTTTTCTGTTTTTCTTTTCTTCTGTTTTCTTCTACCTCTTCTTTTTCCCCATAACAATTCGGTTTTCCGGCATTCGATTGCTCGGCAGTTGATACAGTTAATGTATAAATGTCGATTTTTGAGCGACGAAAAATCGCAGTCGTTACAGGTTTGGTGATTTAATGTTGGAATAAATAAAAATTTGTGGTTTAATAGTAAGAATGTAACTGGAATGAAATGTAATAGTATTAATTTAAGGTAACCTATAATTGTTTTGAATGTGATTACAATTAATTAAAATGATTAAAAGTCATAATTGGTTATAGATTGTAAATTAATTGTAATAATGTATGTATTAATTGATAATTGGATTAAAGGAGTAATTGATAATTCAAATGTGGTATTAATTATGAAATAAGGTGTAATTAATTGTAATTGATAAAAGTAATGTTGTAGTAGTAGTATAACATTTGTTTGTAAATAATAAACTTGTAAATGTGATTAAAAGTTAATGGTGACAATTATTATACGTTACCAATTTATTTAATCTGCTGAATTTAATTTAAAATCAATTACAATTAAATGTTACGTTAATATGAGTTAAGACAATAACTGCAAATTGTGAATGTAATAAAATGAATAGAAATGTTAATTATATTCATAAGGTAATAATTGCTTTAATAAAAGAATGAAACCAAGATAAATTAATTAATTGGGATTTCAAATTTTAATTAATGTGAAAAATCGACAAAATTCAATATAATTGAAATATAGTAGTTAATACAAATAAAAGATGGAAATTGTAGCATATTTGTGAATTAAGATATAAACAAATGTTAACTATGTTATTAGGGTAATAATTGATTGAATATAAAGATTGAAATCTAATTAAATTAATTTATTGGAATTAAATTAAAGATTAATTGGATTAATTTCAGTTGAAATTGAACGCTGTAACTGGTGTAATATTCAACACTAAATTGATATGTAAATTTGTATTAAATTATTGTAAATGTCTAAGTGATCAAAAATGATGAAGATGGTTAGTTTATAAATATTGAATTAAAAAGTGATTAATTAATTTAATATTAATTTATTTAATTAACGTGAAAATAGCCATTTTGGCCACTGTCTCGGATTTTGGCGAAACCAGTTTCATCGGATCCGTAACGGTGAGTTATTGTAAGGTTTCAAGTTTCATAGCGATCGGACTTGTCGTTTGATCGTACGGACTCGAAACACGTTAAAATTAATTTAATTAAATTCAATTGAAATCAATTTGAAATAAGCTGATTTTAAGCTAACTTCTTCATACGATGGAATTTGGACCTGAAACCTATTCCATTGAGTTTAAAGATATCGAAAACATCTATTTTGATATATGAGATGACCCATTTCCATTTCGGGAACGAAACAGGCTTTTCAGGTCGTTTATTGTTCCGGCGGCGGCGCAGCTGCCATGAGTGGCCGATGGTAGTCGCGCAGCATGGAGGTGGGGCAGCTTGGTGAAGGGGTTTCAGCGATGCTCTCTGATGTTGGCGAAGTCGGCTGTGGGACGTGGAGGCAGCAAGTATAGGGTGGCGGCCGTATGTTGGAGAGCGTTCGCGGATCGGGTAGGATTCCCACGTGAGGGTGACGCGTTTTCTTCCGATTTTATATTATTTTATTTTAATTTTGAATTTCAATCGTTCTAACTCAAGTAACTTTGTCATACGAGGTCTGATTCACGTGCGGTTTGTTTCGTTGGTATCGTATCGAAATTTCGGACATTTTGACGCTTGTTTGGACAAATTCTGAGACTGTTTGAATTTGGGCCCTAAATTAGATTTTAATTCAATTTTAAATCGAAGGTGGGTGTTTTGACCCACTCACAACTACTAGATTATCTTATGTTAGTTAAATAAAATTTATGATATGATTAGAAATCAATTGATTGATATTTGGTATGTTTAAATTGTCATTCTAGTTAAATTTGACTTTTATTGCATTTAATCATCATTTAAATTAATATTGGATTGAAATTTGTCAATTTAATATCTGTTAATGATTATCAATTATCTATTGATGTTTATTGATTGATTTGGATGATGATTGTGATGGATGTTTGATTGTTGATATTGGATGACTGGATGTTGTATTTTATATTGTTATAACACTACAAGTTCCCTATGGGTTGAAATGATACATACCCGAATGATCTATAGATTAAGGAAAAATCAGTATGGGTTGAAATGATAGACTCGAGCGATTTTATGGATTTTTATTTAATTCGGGATTGCGGTTTGAAATTATATATAACCGTAAAATTGTAAATTGCAGATTGAAATGATAAATATCCGTATCACTTGACCCTGGGGTAGAAAATTATATATGGACACCGGATTGGTTAAATTGAGTTATTTTTGAACCTTTAAATTTTGAATTTCAGTTAACTGGTATTTTGAAATAGAAATTTGATTATATAAACTGACTTATATTTCGAAAGTCCAAGCGCAAATGTTGAAATTGGAATTGATTTAATGGATTGTTCAAAGGATTTCAATTGGAATTTCAAAGTTGAAGTGTCAAATATAAATGAATTTATCGGAAAGTGAGTTATTGGAAATGTTTGGATATAACTCTGAAATCTATTTTAAACTAATTTAAATCTATTTTAAACTAATTTAAACTATTTTAATTAATTTAAACTATTTTAATCAAATTTAAACTATTTTAATTTATTTTAATCTATTATAACCTATTTAAATCTATTTAATCTATTTTTAAATTTATTTAATCTATTTTAAATCTATTTAATATAATTTAAATCTATATAATCTATTTTAAATCTATTTAATATAATTTAAATCTATTAAATCTATATTAAATTTATTTAATCTATTTTAAATCTATTTATATAATTTAAATCTATTTAATCTATTTTAAAATCTATATAAATCATTTTAAACCTAATTAAATCAAATTTAAATCTATTTAAACTATTTTACTATTTATACTATTTTTATTTATTTAAATTATTTTGAAACTATTAAACTATTTATGACTATCTAAACTATTTTCTAAAATTGCAAACTGTGTAAAGTTGAAGTATTTATATTTAAATCCTTGATGATGATACAACTTAAGTTGGAATTTGGAATCGATACCTTTTTGTGAAATGGCATATTTAAGTAATTATGATTTTGAAAGTGAAGACGATTTTGAAAGTGAATATGGTTTTGAAAGTGAAGATGATTTTGAAAATTATATGGTTTGAAATCGAATATGATATTTTGATATCAAGTATGAATTGACCCTTTTGAAATGCAAAAGAACCATTCCGGTGTGAAATAAGCGTTGGGTTGTTAAAGAGACCGGGATCAGATATTGTCATACTCTCTACCAATACCGAAAACCACTTTAACAATTGTGTACGTGGTGGAGATTCCAGAAATGAAGTAGGATGGTTTGGTGAACGATTCTGTATGAGGTATTTACGTGACCCTGACTCCCGTGAGTCAGCTTGATGTGGCTAAAACAGGAGCTACGTCGGGCCAAGTGAGGTCATTCCTCCTATCGGGCACATTTCTTCGATACCATTCTATTACTTTGCGATTGATTTGGTGGCCACCCCTTGATTTTTGATTTGGGAGTGTGTTCCAAGGTGGGCGGTAGTAGCTGCTATGCGTTACCACCAGTTCGGATCCGCAATTGGAATATCTACCCTGGGCATTGCCTCGAGTGCCTTGTCGCATGCCTTATCGTGCCTTCTACGAGTTTGTTTTGTGTCGTACCTATGGAGTGCTCCCTAATAGCCCACCCGTGGGTGAAGTTTACAACATCTGTATAGACTACGGCATTATATAAAATGTGTTAAGGGGAATATGGGTAGCGCCTTAACGCTATTTTAATACTTTACTTTACTATAGACATATTATAATAGTGTATTGTACTACATAGTAGATAGTTTAACGGATCCTTAGGAGATGGTAATCCCGAACATCTCTTAAGTTATTGCACCTACGTTAGACACTGGATAGGAGATGTCAAACCCCGTAAACATCTCCGACGCTGTTACACTCATATTTTACTGTTGATTTAACTTACATAAGATCTATAACCTATTTAAATCTATTTAATCTATTTTTAAATTTATTTAATCTATTTTAAATCTATTTAATATAATTTAAATCTATTTAATCTGTTTAAATTTATTTAATCTATTTTAAATCTATTTAATATAATTTAAATCTATTTAATCTATATTAAATTTATTTAATCTATTTTAAATCTATTTATATAATTTAAATCTATTTAATCTATTTTAAATTTATTTAATCTATTTTAAAATCTATATAAATCATTTTAAATCTAATTAAATCAAATTAAATCAAATTTAAATCTATTTAAACTATTTTACTATTTAAACTATTTTAATTTATTTAAATTATTTTGAAACTATTTATGACTATTTAAACTATTTTCTAAAATTGCAAACTGTGTAAAGTTGAAGTATTTATATTTAAATCCTTGATGATGATACAACTTAAGTTGGAATTTGGAATTGATACCTTTTTGTGAAATGGCATATTTAAGTAATTATGATTTTGAAAGTGAAGACAATTTGAAAGTGAATATGGTTTTGAAAGTGAAGATGATTTCGAAAGTGGTATGGTTTGAAATCGAATATGATATTTTGATATTAAGTATGAATCGACCTTTTTGAAATGTAAAAGAACCATTCCGGTGTGAAATAAATGCTGGGTTGTTAAAGAGACCGAGATAGGATATTGTCATATTCTCTGCCAATACCGAAAACCACTTTAACAATTGTGTACGTGGTGGAGATTCCAGAAATGAAGTAGGATGGTTTGGCGAACGATTCTGTATGAGGTATTTACATGACCCTGACTCCCGTGAGTCAGCTTGATGTGGCTAAAACAGGAGCTACGCCGGGCCAAGTGAGGTCATTCCTCCTATCGGGCATATTTCTTCGATACCATTCTATTACTTTGTGATTGATTTGGTGGCCACCCCTTGATTTTTATTTCAGGAGTGTGTTTCGAGGTGGGCGGTAGTAGCTGCTATGCGTTACCACCAGTCCGGATCTGCAATTGGTATATCTACCCTGGGCATTGCCTCGAGTGCCTTGTCGCATGCCTTTTCGCGCTATCTACGAGTTTGTTTTGTGTCGTACCTATGGAGTGCTCCTTGATAGCCCACCCGCGGGTAGATTTTACAGTATCGGTATAGACTACAGCATTATATAAAATTTGTTAAGGAGGATATGGGTAATGCCTTAACGCTATTTTAATACTTTTCATTACTGTAGACATATTATAATAGTGTATTGTACTACATAGTAAATAGTTTAACGGATCCTTAGGAGATGGTAATCCCGAACATCTCTTAAGTTATTGCACCCATGTTTGACACTGGATAGGAGATGTCAAACCCCGTAAACATCTCCGACGCCGTTACACTCATATTTTACTGTTGATTTAACTTACATAAGATCTTTTAGTTCTGACTCGAGTGTTTTGTCTTTTCAATTCACTCGGGTCAGTCTGAGCTTTTCAGTTTATCGAAGACTGCTTTCTGGTGGATGAAGACGAAGAATTTGTACTATTATTACTTATTATATGTATTCCACTACATCATGTTGTTCCGCTGCATTTATTTATTTATTCATGTTTATGTAACTCTGATTTTGGGTTGTAAAAGAATAATCAAATGTATTTATAAAAAGCTTCACGAACTGTTATTTGATTATTATATTTTGTCATTCCGCTGCAAGATTCTATATTTGTTTTTTTCTTTCTCTGTTTTTTTCTTATTTACCCCATAACAATCTACCCTTTTGAATGGTTTGAGTTTGACATTTGTGGTTTATCATCGATTTAAACTGTCCAAAAAGGCAGTTCGTTACAGTTGGTATCAGAGCTTTGGTTTAGTGATAACCTTAGCTTTATGGGGTCTGACTTATATAAATAGGGTAGTAATACCCTAAAATGAGTCGCTGAGTGTATATATATGAGAGAGCGTACTTGTTTGTGTTATAAAAAGTTTTTGTATTGTGTTAATTTGTTCTGTTTTGTATTTATAAATTCCGGTTGGTGCATAGGACGTCATGACATCGATAGGGATTTCTAAACACTTAATAGGGCAGACCGACACAATATTGTTTTGAAATATAGGTAAATGAAATAATTTTGCCTATTATATATTTTGTATATAAAATAATAAATTTTTATAAATGATCTAGTTGGATGTAATATGTTGTTTGTTAGGTAGATAAATTTTATAAATACTGGTTGAAAAATAGGATTTGCAAATAAAATAAATATAAAGTGGAAACTTTAGACTAAAATTCTGAGATTTTGAAATTTCTTTCAAAGGGTTTTGGAATATAATATTAGTAGTATTTAGAAGTATTTTATGATATGAATATTTCAAGATGATTTGAAAGAAAGTTTTTAAAAAGAATTTTTAATGGAAATAAGTTTGTACTCCCCTCTTAGTCGTTGGAAACTAATTTCGGTGATGAGTGCACGCATCATCGACGTTCATTTTCGAGTTTCAAAGTGGGAAGACCTGATGCAGCCCAGCCTGATATTAGGTCGCCTTCCATAATTCGCTCGGCCTTAAGTCGCCCGCGACCTATCGAATCATGTCTTGATTTACCTGAGCGACCTAGCGACCTTTCGAATTATGCCTTAAACCGCTGCCTTGAATCATCTGTGCCACTTCTCACCATAAGGCGCTCGCTAGCGACCTATAATAAGTCGCGTGCCTTAAGTCGCCAGCGACCTAGCGAGTTACGACCTAGAGGGTCATGACCTAACACTACCGAGCTATTTCTATAAGGCGCTCAACTGATGCGCATTTCCTTAGGTCGCTCAAGCGGGATAAGCGACCTAACGAGTTAAGTCGCAACTACTTTTGCCGCATTACCTTAGGCTGTTACTGATGCCGCTTTCTTGAATCTCTCCTGTTATGTAACAACCCGCATATTTGTCGATTTTATATTTAAATAATTTATTTAAATATTTCATCATTCATCGGATGTTTGTCCGAAAATCTACTTTTTGCAAACAGTCGAATTAGGACTCGAGACCACCTCCATTGAGTTCAAAATGTCGTTTGCGATCTTTTTGAGTGTAAACTTCGATATGTTTGGAGCTAGTCAAAATTTGACAATTTTCACTTTGGGTTTGGTTTTGGGTTCAGCCCCTTTGCCAACTTAACCCCCAAATCTGAACCTCTCCTCTCCACTCACTCTCACTTCCTCCTCATTTCAGTTCTAGAGCAACAATGGTGGGAGAGATGGGAAATTAGAATTCCCAAGCCCTAGTTTCCACTTGCAAATCAAGTTCTAGCTCCAAATTCAAAGTGAACCCATTGGTAAGCCTCCCTTTCATCTTCTCCAACTCATTCTCTTATCAATTTCAGTTTATTCCTAAACCTAACTTTGGGAATATCCTTCTTTAAAGCTTTGATTCAAGCTTTTTGAGTTGGAATTGAAGAGTGATTGCCATTGCCATTGCTTTCAAGCTTCTTCTTCATTGATTTGGGTTCAAAGGTGAGATTTTTATCTCACATCTTAAACTATATTTATCTTCGATTGTTAGGTATGAATTCCTAACATTTATTCTTGTGCAATTGCTTTTGGTTTGGATTGATTTGGTGATATTCCAATTTTTAGTGTTTTGAGTTCAATTCTTTAAAAATCCAAACTTTGATCTTTGATCATGATTTTTGTGATGCATTGAAGAGCTTATAAGGCCGGGTAGTCGATAGGCGTAAACCCTTAGCGCCGTTGCTCGACCGATTGCATTTCGGAAGTG
The DNA here is from genome assembly GCA_030737815.1 of Allium fistulosum. Classification (NCBI taxonomy): domain Eukaryota; kingdom Viridiplantae; phylum Streptophyta; class Magnoliopsida; order Asparagales; family Amaryllidaceae; genus Allium; species Allium fistulosum. The sequence continues at coordinate 694,862,614 of CM060903.1, read as the reverse complement.
TTTGGCATTCATTTGATTGGCATGGGAGTGCTGGAAACAGGCTCCGATCGACCGACCTCAGAGTCCGGTCGACCGACCTGCTACTCTAGCATTTCCCTGCCTCTGTTTGGAAGTGCAGGTTACAGGCTTCGGCCGACCGACCTCAGAGTCCGGTCGACCGACCTGCTACCCGAGCACTTCTGTCTCTGGTCCGGTCAGCCGACTCAGGGAGTCCGGTTGACCGACCTGCTCCTATTTGCCAGTTTTTCCTATATTGCTTATTTGTTTGAATTTCCAACTTTAATCGATTCATGTGGTCTCCTATTTGTTGTTATCATTTCTTAAGACTTTGATGACTCCTCTTTCAGGATGGTACTTTGATGGTTTTGAGAATTGATTTCTTTGAACTTTACTCACGTCTTCGAACGTGAATTTTTATGATTGATTGTTTCTACAATCACTTCTATGATTTGTCACTTCAAAATATAAAGGTTTTCTATACTAGTATTAAATATCAAAACTCTTTCATTAAAACGATTTCAACTCTATTTTCACTATCAAAGCTCGTTTCTTAAAACCGTTTTCCAATCTATTAGTATATACAAACCTTTACCTCATTCGTATGAGAAAATCTAATTAAATGGCTTAGCAAAACAAGTGGTATGAAACACTTGCGTTTACTTCGTCAGTTAATTTATGGACTTGTTCGATTGAAACTCTTGTGACAATTTTCTAGTGCAGATCTACAATTTGTTCGTAAATATTTGAGTTAAGCAAATGGTTATGGGACATGAAGCTAAACTCTTATATTTACTAGCTTAGTGTAATCGACACTTCCTTATGATCATGATGATCATTCTTGTGATTTAGACTAGCGATTGAGCGATGTCTCTTTGTCCATGTGAAGGATTGTACTTCATTTTATTGAGCTTCGACTCAATCAGGAGGAGCTTCGGCTCAAAGTCCGCAATGGGGGACTATACCCAGTCAGGAGGAGCTTCGGCTCATCAGGAGGAGCTTCGGCTCAAAGTCCGCAATGGGGGACTATACCCAGTCAGGAGGAGCTTCGGCTCATCAGGAGGAGCTTCGGCTCAAAGTCCGCAATGGGGGACTATACCCAGTCAGGAGGAGCTTCGGCTCATCAGGAGGAGCTTCGGCTCAAAGTCCACAATGGGGGACTATACCCAGTCAGGAGGAGCTCCGGCTCATTTTTATAGGATTGGCCATCCTCTTTTATTGTGATTTCTGGATTTCTAATTGATGATTTCTGGAATTTATATTTCACCAGCTTTTACCATTGACATTGATGGGTATGTTATTTTATTGTGGCTTGGTGAATTAAATAAAGAATATGATATTCTTTTTGATGCTATGAGATTCTTGAGATTTTGTATGACTTTCGTGATTTTCTAATGTATACTTATCATAGTATGACTTCATTGTTATCATACGTTTTATTATCATATCTCATATTCTATCTCATTTTATCTGATAATTATAGCTAGACTGATCCGTTTATTATTTTCTTCTTAAATAATACTCGGGTCAGACTGAGATTTTACAGGTGCTTCCTCATGACTTCCTATCTGGAGCCATCATCTGACTTTTGGCTAACTACTCTAGTTTAGTAGTTTTTGTCGTATACATTTGAGATTGAGACTCCTTGATGTATACATATTCTGTTGTCTTGCACTTGTATCTATTCTTTTGTGTTATTGTGGATCTTATTTGACCACTACTCTAATGTACACTTTCATGTGTTATATTCATATCTATTTCCGCCTCTGTGATATGAATTGTCTGTGACTGATTTATGTTACGTTTATTTCTATGTTTGTTTCCGAAGATTATATATAGCCACCGTGTGATAGCTTTGTGTTTGTATCGGTATGTCGGATTTCCTCCTTAAAAGATATGCATTCTATTCTATCTGACATATCGGTGCTCGCACAAAGAAGTTACATGGATGGTCGCTCCTCAACAGCCTTATTCTCCGTGCTAATTGACAGCACTGCACCGTAGTGTTCTTGGTTAGCGTGGGTATAGAGGTGGGGCATCACATGTTAGGTCACATGTTTCTTATGTCGCTCAAGCTTATGTCGCTCAAGCTGTTAAGTCGCTAAGTCATTGCAGAAGCTGAGTTGCCTTATGTCGCATGAAGATAGATCATGTGATATGTATATTGTTGTAATTTGTTAAGTCGTATGTCGTTTATGTTGTTAAGTCGTATGTTGTAACCCGTTAAGTCGCGTGATGTTGTATCTTCATATATTGTTATGTCGTAGTGTATGTTAAGTCGTAAGTCGTTCTGTTGAGTCACATCTGTTAAGTCGTAAGTCGCATAGGTCGAGTCAGGTGTTGAACGGGTTATGTGTGTTGTAAGCCTATAAATAGGCGGGGTTGTGTCATTTGTAAGGTAGTTGATTTTTGAATAAAATTTGTTGAGAGCTTTATGCCTCCATTAAAATTGGTGGTTGAGTGTTATCTCCTATCTCCACCTTCGGCATTCGAGTGTGCTCGAATCAACGATTGTTGAAGCCAATTCACGGAATCAAGTGCGCTTGATCAACGTTCGAAGAATTGTAGATCTTCTCTCACGGCATCGTGCGCGATCAACGTGTCGAAGATTGCTAGAATCCGGTATCTTCGTGATCAACGGATTTGCGCTTTTGGGTATTCTTAAATTCACCGATTTATCATCGATTCACTGATTATTTTCGCTAATCGTGTGAGATCCTGGACGGATTCGATTTACATCGTCGAATTCGCTTCCTTAGCTGCATCATTTTGGTATCAGAGCTAGATCGCAAGAAGTTTGCATCCGTTTGGAGATCGGATTTGCATTGTTGAGAAGTTTGGTGTTCATCGTGTTCATCGTTAAGTTGCAACAAGTTGGGAGTTTCGATCCATATCATTTTGGATCAAAGTTCGGAAAGTGTTTGAATTTTGCTCGTTGGGATTTTTGCGCGCCGAAGTGAAGTTTGAAATTCCACGCCGTATTGAAGTTGCGCGCCTTATCATCTTAGGTCGTGCACGTTGGTTTGCGCCTTAGGTCGTGAACATTTCGCTAAGTCGTTCGGCCGAGGTAGTTGAAGTTTGGGAAGTGCGCCTTTGCATAAGTCGTGCTCAAATTGATGTTTGGAGAGTTGCGACCTAGAGCTTGGAGGGTCGAGATTGTCCATTGATTTGTGAAAGCCGTGTATCATTTTTCTTAAAGTGTTCGTGTTAACAGTGTGAAGTTTGAAGTTTGAAGATTTGTTTGAAGTTCAATCATGCCACCGAGACGAGCTCAACGTCATCGCAATGTTGATGCTTTGTATGGAAGAGAAGAGGCCAATAAAATGGAACAACGAATCAACGAGAATTTCAATGAGAAGTTGAATGAGGGGATTGGTCGATTAGAGAGAATGATGCTTGAAAATGAATCAAAGTAGAAGAAGGGTTTCACCTGAATCAAGCCATGGGGGAAATAGAGTTTCACCACATTCAGATCGGGAGAGAAGAGAAGATCATGATCGTAGAAATGTTGACGATCGTGATAGGAATGTTGATGATCGAAATCGGAGAGATGTGGATGATCGTGATCGGAGGAATGTAGATCGAAGGGATGTTGGTGGTAGAAATGGTGGTGGTAGAGATGTTGGTGGTCATGATCGACATCGATATGCATCAGATTTTGATGAGGAGTTTGATGGTGGTAGTGTTCATGGTCGAAATCGAAGCCAAGGAAGAAATCATTCAGAGTATGATCACAAATGGGAGTCCGGAATGGAAATTGAAATTCCAGAGTTTAAGGGTGGTATGCAGGCTGAAGAATTTCTAGATTGGTTATCTAATGTTGAAGAGATCTTTGATTTCAAGGAGGTTCTGGATGATCGTCGAGTGAAGTTGGTTGCTACTAGGTTGAGAGGGAGAGCTATGGCGTGGTGGCAGCAAACCAAACTTACACGAGAACGGATGGGGAAGTCGAAGATTGTTGCTTGGGAGAAAATGAAGAAGATGATGAAGGCTACATTCTTGCCTTACAATTATCAATCACTCATGTATCATAGGTTACAGAATCTGAGGCAAGGGACGAAGACTGTTAATGATTATGCTGATGAGTTTTATCAACTGATTGCTCGAAATGACATTATGGAGACGGAGGAACAATTGACTGCTAGGTTTGTTGGGGGGTTGAGGATCCAGATCCAGGATATGGTAAATATGTTTGACCCTAGATCTGTGACTGAAGCGCACCAGAAGGCGTTGGCTTGGGAGAAGCAGGGAAGACGAGGAGGTGGTGTGTTTCCAAGTTCCAATACTCAGAACAAGGGTGCTAGTGGGAGTTTCAATGTTTCTAAAGCTGTCAGTAAACCAGTTGTGAATGAAGTTGCGAAGGCGAAGGTCAACAACAGTTTCAAGTGTTATAATTTCCAGGAAGTGGGTCACAAGAGTAATGAATGCCCGAAACCGAAGAGGCGAGCTATGATTGCTGAAGAGGAAGGTGAGGATGTTGATGAAGGTTATTCTAGTCCAGTTGAGGAGGATGAACAGGATATCGCGTCGGGAGATGAAGGATGTAATCTAATGTTGAGGAGATCATGTTTGACACCGAAGTAGGAAGAGGAGGCTAGTTGGTTGAGGAGTAATATCTTTCAGTCGACATGCACTATACTGGGGAGGGTGTGTAAATTTGTGATTGACGCGGGAAGTTGTGACAATATCATTTCTACCGAAGCTGTGAGAAAGTTGAAGTTGAAGACGGAGAAGCATCCAAATCCTTACAAGTTAGCGTGGTTAAGGAAAGGAGGAGAGGTGAAGGTGGACAGGCGAGTTCATGTTCCATTTTCTATTGGGAAGAAGTATAAAGATGAGATCTGGTGTGATGTGGTGGAGATGGATGTTTGTCACTTTCTTTTGTGAAGACCATGGCAGTATGACCGATCAGTGCAGCATGATGGTCGAACCAATAGCTATAGCTTTATGTTTAAGGGTACTAAGATCATTTTAGTTTCGAAGAAGAGACAGCAAGGAGAGAGCAAGTCAGAAGAGATTGAGGAGCTGAAGACTTTGTTGACTTGGAAGGAGTTTGTTAAAGAAGTAGAGGAGAGTCCAGAGGTGTTCTTGTTGATTGGACATGAAGCTACTGAATCTGTTGAAGTTCCAGAGGAAGCAAAGCTAGTGTTGGAAGAATTCATAGATGTGTTTCCTGAAGAGTTTCCTAAGGAGTTACCATCGTTGAGAGATATTCAGCATCAGATTGATCTTGTGCCAGGGGCGGCATTACCTCACAGGCCACATTACAGGATGAGTCCTAAGGAGCATGAGGAACTGAGAAGGCAGGTGGAGGAGTTGTTAGAACAAGGGCGTGTTCAGGAGAGCTTGAGTCCTTGTGCAGTGCCAGCCTTATTGGTACCGAAGAAGGATGGGACTTGGCGGATGTGTACGGACAGTCGGGCTCTAAACAAGATCACTGTGAGATACAGGTTTCCTATGCCGAGGTTCAATGATTTGATTGATCAGTTGAGTGGGGCTGTTGTGTTCTCAAAGATTGACTTGAAGAGTGGATACCATCAGATTCGTATTAGACCGGGTGATGAGTGGAAGACTGCTTTTAAAACTAGGGAAGGTCTATACGAATGGCTGGTTATGCCGTTTGGCTTGTCAAATGCTCCTAGTACTTTTATGAGAGTGATGAACTAGATTTTCAGACCATTTATTGGGAAGTTCGTAGTAGTTTACTTTGACGATATTTTGATCTATAGTGGGAATATGGAAGAGCATATCCAGCATTTACTAGAAGTGCTGTTGATTCTACGACAGGAGCAATTCTATGCAGCAACGAAGAAGTGCGTGTTCATGACGCACAGTGTTTTGTTTCTGGGATATGTTCTGTCGAAGGAGGGTATTCAAGTGGATGAAAGCAAAGTGAAAGCTGTCAGGAGTTGGCCACAACCCAAGACAATTACTGAAGTGAGGAGTTTTCATGGGTTGGTATCTTTTTATCGAAGATTCATTCCACATTTTAGCAGTGTGATGGAACCTGTAACCGATTGCATGAAAGGAAAGAAGTTTGTGTGGACAGAGGAAGCAGAGTTAGCTTTTGAGAAGATCAAGACACTTTTGACGACAGCACCTATTCTGGTACTGCCGGATTTTCAGATATTGTTCGAGTTACACACTGATGCTTCGAAGGTTGGGATTGGTGGAGTATTGAGTCAGAATGGAAGACCAGTTGCTTATTTCAGTGAGAAGTTGTTTGGAGCCAAGTTGAGATATAGCACTTATGACGTGGAGTTTAACGCAATTGTTCAAGCTGTGAAGCACTGGAGGCATTATCTGTTTCAGAAGGAGTTTGTTCTTTATACGGATCATGAAGCTTTGAAACATTTGCAAGGGCAGGATAAAATTTCAGCTAGACACGCTTCATGGGTCGCGTATCTGCAGCAGTTTACTTTTGTTGTAAAGCACAAATCAGGGGTGACGAATCGTGTAGCTGATGCCTTGAGCAGGAGGAATCATTTGTTGACGACGATGAAGGTTGAAGTGACAGGATTTGAAATATTGCCAGAATTGTTTGAGGAAGATCCTTACTTTGTGAAGATTGTTGAGAAAGTCAAGGATGGGAGTACTGATGAGTTTGTGTTAGTAGATGGATTCTTATTCAAGGAGAATCGATTGTGCGTACCAGATTGCAGCTTGAGAATGAAAATTGTAAAAGAGTTGCATGAAGAAGGACATGTTGGTCGGGATCACACATTGCAGTTGATTTCTCAGTCTTATTATTGGCCCTCGATGAAGCGGGAAGTTGAAAAGTTTGTTCGAAGATGTCATGTTTGTCAAGTTTCGAAAGGGACACCTACAAATGCGGGTTTGTATATGCCTTTACCTGTTCCTACAAAACCGTGGGTTGATGTAAGCATGGATTTTGTGTTGGGCTTGCCGAGGACTCAACAGGGAAATGATTCTATATATGTTGTGGTGGACCGTTTCTCAAAGATGGTACATTTTGTTGCTTGTAAGAAGACGGCAGATGCAGTCCATATGGCATAGTTGTTCTTTAGAGAGATCTATCGCTTGCATGCTTTACTAGAGTATATAGTGTCGGACAGGGATACCAGATTTCTGAGTCATTTTTGGCTGAGTTTGTGGAAGATGGTGGGAACAAAGCTGAATTTCAGTAGTGCTTATCATCTGCAGTCGGATGGACAAACCGAGATTGTGAACAGATCGCTGGGAAATTTTGTTGTGGTGTCTTGTGAAGGATAATCTGAAGAGCTGGGATGTGAAGTTATGTCAAGCGGAATTTGCTCATAATCATGCTATCAACCGTAGTACGGGTTTCAGTCCATTTCAGATTGTATATTCAAGCTTGCCAAAGGGGCCGTTGGATTTAACGATAGTGCCACAACCGAAGGGGACATTTAAGCGGGCTGCTGATTTTGTTGATGGGTTGACAGAATGCCATAGAATCGTTCAGGAACGATTGGAGAAGACGAATGAGAAGTATAAACGATCTGCGGATCTGAAGCGAAGAAGTGTTGAATTTAATGAAGGAGATTTAGTATATGTTGTACTAACGAAGGATCGTTTTCCAGTGGGAGCATACAATAAACTTAAAGCTCGAAAGATTGGTCCTGTAAAGATTGTGAAACAGATCAATGAAAATGCTTATAGGTTGAAGCTGCCGGAGGATGTGTACACTTCTGAAGTGTTTAATGTTAAACATCTTATACCTTATTATGGAGATGAACAACCCAATGGGGAAGAACTTTTAAATTCGAGGACGAATTTTTCTCAACCAGGGGAGGATGATGCAGCCCAGCCTGATATTAGGTCGCCTTCCATAATTCGCTCGGCCTTAAGTCGCCCGCGACCTATCGAGTCATCTCTTGATTTACCTGAGCGACCTAGCGATCTATCGAATTATGCCTTAAACCGCTGCCTTGAATCATCTGTGCCGCTTCTCACCATAAGGCGCTCGCTAGCGACCTATAATAAGTCGCGTGCCTTAAGTCGCCAGTAAACTAACGAGTTACAACCTAGAGGGTCGCGACTTAACACTACCGAGCTATTTCTATAAGGCGCTCAACTGATGCGCATTTCCTTAGGTTGCTCAAGCGGGATAAGCGACCTAACGAGTTAAGTCGCAACTACTTTTGCCGCATTACCTTAGGTTGTTACTGATGCCGCTTTCTTGAATCGCTCCTGTTAGGTCACATGTTTCTTATGTCGCTCAAGCTTATGTCGCTCAAGCTGTTAAGTCGCTAAGTCGTTGCAGAAGCTGAGTTGCCTTATGTCGCATGAAGATAGGTCGTGTGATATGTATATTGTTGTAATTTGTTAAGTCGTATGTCGCTTATGTTGTTAAGTCGTATGTTGTAACCCGTTAAGTCGTGTGATGTTGTATCTTCATATATTGTTATGTCGTAGTGTATGTTAAGTCGTAAGGCGTTCTGTTGAGTCACATCTGTTAAGTCGTAAGTCGCATAGGTCGAGTCAGGTGTTGAACAGGTTATGTGTGTTGTAAGCCTATAAATAGGCGGGGTTGTGTCATTTGTAAGGTAGTTGATTTTTGAATAAAATTTGTTGAGAGCTTTGTGCCTCCATTAAAATTGGTAGTTGAGTGTTATCTCCTATCTCCACCTTCGGCATTCGAGTGCGCTCGAATCAACGATTGTTGAAGCCAATTCACGGAATCAAGTGTGCTTGATCAACGTTCGAAGAATTATAGATCTTCTCTCACGGCATCGTGCGCGATCAATGTGTCGAAGATTGCTAGAATCCGGTATCTTCGTGATCAACGGATTTGGGCTTTTGGGTATTCTTTAATTCACCAATTTATCATCGATTCACCAATTATTTCCGCTAATCGTTTGAGATCCTGGACGGATTCGATTTACATCGTCGAATTCGCTTCCTTGGCTGCATCAAGACCGCTGTAGTAGTTTTACTGCATATCCGTTTTGATAAACGAAACTTAAATTTTATTTCTGGAGTTGGATTTGATATCAGTATATATGTAAGATATGATTATATATATTATTTTAAAATAATTGAAATGAAACTCGGTTGTTTAGTTCTTAAGTTTCTATAAATTAGAAATTGAAACTATTGTAATGAATGGAATCTTGACTATATTAATAATTGGAAACTTCTAAAATGAAAATAAGAAATTTGATGTTAAAATGATTAATGAAATAGATAAGAAAATTTAAATTTTGTAAACAGTAAATAAAAAAGAAATGAAAATAAGCAATGCTAACTATTGAATATTTTGTTAACTAAATATATAAGAGAAACTTGGGTAAAATTCAACTGCATTCTAAAAGACATGTATATATATAACTTACCAAATTATTAAAAGTTGAAATGTTAAAAAGAATATGTAATAGAATATTATACAAGTAAAACTTGGAAAAATTGAAAGTGTTCAATGAAATTACTTTTATAAATAAGAATTCTAATGTTATAAATTGTTATAAACTAAAGTTTATAATTTGAAATGCTACTAATTAAATGTAATAAAAGTGAATAATGTAAGAAGATGATTATAAGCTTAAGTTAACATTTAAGCTATCTATAATCAGGTTGAATAGTAAAGGTGAATGCTGTAACTAAATAATTATAAACTTGAATTAATGTTGAAGCCTTTTAAAATTAAAATGAGTACTATATTAATTGAATGGTTATAACTTCAGAGAACATTGGAATAATTTAAAAATGGATTTAATATTCAATAATACTATATATGGAAGAATGAATGTGAAAAAGAAATAATCTATAAATAGTGAATGAATTGTAAAGAAACTTACCTAATAATGTATAATCCAATAATTGAAAAATAACTTATTCAAGCAATGATGAATGCAAGGTAATAAAATGAAAGAAATGACATTATATGAATAAAGAAGAAATAAACTTTTGTAAGTAATAATGAATGTGAATTAATGAAAATAAACATTATATGAGTGAGAAAGAAAGGTAAAGGATGAAGAAAAAAAGGAAAATCAAACTAAATAGTAAATGTGAAGTACACTGAAATAGAATGTATACAATACTTCAATGATGAATTCATTTATGACCCAAATAATTGAAATGGATAACTTATGTAAGTAAAGGATGCAAATTAATGAAATAAGCCTTATATGAATGAATGAAAATTAAAATTTTGTAAGTAATGAACGTGAATTAAAGAAAATCATTATATGAAAAAAATGAACAATAAATGATGTGAAAAGATAAATAGAGTACACTTAAAAATGTGTTGAATTCTTTGTTGTTGGGCTTATGGATTGGTTGGGAAAGGATACTTCTATTGTGTAGGATGTATAATAGATGATCTATTAATTTTTATCTACGACTGTTGAGTGTATGGTGTACTTCATAGTTTATTTATCATTTTACATGATTAGAAGTTTTAGACCCGAAGAAACCATTTGTTTTGGTTGCTATGGATGGATGATTTCTCTCATTGTTGAAAATGATGTTTGTACTGTTGTTTGCAAATGACTATTGTTATATTATGATGATTCGTTTGTTATTTATTGAAACAACTTAAATATTTCCCTTTTATGTAATTATTAACTTCTTTGGATTATATAAGTGAAATATAGGTTTATGGAAGCAATAGTTATTGCTTTTAGTTTCATAAAATAAGCATTATTTGCCCGACAAATAGGTATGTTCTAGGATTACGGTTTTCTAGCGATATTATATTGTTTTTCCCGTGGTTTGGGATATATTATTTTGAAAATATTTGATATATATTGTTATTATTGATATTACTATTTCTCCCAGACCTCTCCGTACAAAGGAGACTCTGCCGAAATTTACCGTATATTTTGGACTTAGAAAAATTTTGTGAAATATTTTCCAAACATTTATTAACTTGAATATAAAGGATTTAATTATTATAAATTGATATATTTTATTTAAATTATTTGATTATGTAAATTAGTTGTTTATAAATTTAATATTTTGAATAAGATATATTGATTATATAAATTCCTTCTTTTCCCTTCTTTTTCCTTTTCAGGGACGAAAAGTTTTTAGTGGGGGAGAGTGTAACGATCCGTAATTTTCCGATAATTAAAAATAGTTGATTTAATAAGGTTGGGTGATTTAATGTTGGAAGAAATAAAAATTTGTGGTTTAATAGTAAGAATGTAACTGGAATGAAATGTAATAGTATTAATTTAAGGTAACCTATAATTGTTTTGAATGTGATTCCAATTAATTAAAATGATAAAAAGTCATAATTGGTTATAGATTGTAAATTAAATTTAATAATGTATGTATTAATTGATAATTGGATTAAAGGAGTAATTGATAATTCAAATGTGGTATTAATTATGAAATAGGGTGTAATTAATTGTAATTGATAAAAGTAATGTTGTAGTAGTAGTATAACATTTGTTTGTAAATAATAAACTTATAAATGTGATTAAAAGTTAATGGTGACAATTGTTATATGTTACCAATTTATTTAATCTGCTGAATTTAATTTAAAATCAATTGCAATTAAATGTAATTAAATGTTACGTTAATATGAGTTTAGACAATAACTGCAAATTATGAATTTAATAAAATGAAAAGAAATGTTAATTATATTCATAAGGTAATAATTGGTTTAATAAAAGAATGAAACCAAGATAAATAAATTAATTGGGATTTCAAATTTTAATTAATGTGAAAAATCGACAAAATTCAATATAATTGAAATATAGTAGTTAATACAAATAAAAGATGGAAATTGTAGCATATTTGTGAAATAAGATATAAACAAATGTTAACTATGTTATTCGGGTAATAATTGATTGAATATAAAGATTAAAATCAAATTAAATCAATTTATTGGAATTAAATTAAAGATTAATTGGATTAATTTCAGTTGAAATTGAACGCTGCAACTGGTGTAATATTCAACACTAAATTGATATGTAAATTTGTATTAAATTATTATAAATGTCTAAGTGATCAAAAATGATGAAATTTGTTAGTTTATAAATATTGAATTAAAAAGTGATTAATTTATTTAATTAACGTGAAAAAAGCCATTTTGGCCACTGTCTAGGATTTCGATGAAACTAGCTTTATCGGATCCGTAATGGTGAGTTTTTGTAAGGTTTCAAGTTTCATAGCGATCGGACTTGCCGTTTGATCGTACGTACTCGAAACGCGTAGAAATCAATTTAATTAAATTCAATTGAAATCAATTTGAAATAAGCTGATTTTAAGCTAACTTCTTCATACGATGGAATTAGGACCTGAAACCTGTTCCATTGAGTTTAAAAATATCGAAAACATCTATTTTGATATACGGGATGACCCATTTCCGTTTCGGTAACGAAATAGGCTTTTCGGGTCGTTTATTGTTCAACTTTCAAATCAATGTTGTTCATTCGTTTCTGTTTCTGATCTGCCTATTTATAGCCTGTTATAAACCTTAGCTATTTTTTATTCCATTTTTCTGTATCTACAATTCTGTCTGCTTCTTCTTCTCAATGGCAGAAACAAAAAAAATCAAATTTGCAAACCCCAATTCAATTTCAAATCAATTTCAAAAATCAAACTCCTCCAAACCATATCAAATTATATACCGATTTGAAGCTCTCGATGAGCGTAGTTCATTGGTGTGATTCGTTTTTCAATCGAATTCACCGTTTGTCCATAAATCGAGGTTGAACCTTGGTCGTCCATTGCTAGGGTTTCGCGATCGACGGCGGATCGTTGACCAATCGACGATCGGGAAGTGGTGTTTGGAAGAGGAGACGCAGCGGAGTTCATCCATATGGTTACATCTTGCCAGAGATGCCTCAATTCGCCACACTTAGCGAATATTTCCAGCGGCGGCGCTGCTGCAATGGGTGGCCGATGGTGGTCGCGACATGGAGGTGGGGCGGCTTGGTGAGGGGGTTTCGGCGATGCTCTCTGATGTTGGCGAAGTCGGCTGTGGGAGGTGGCGGCAGCAAGTATAGGGTGGCGGCTATATGCTGGAGAGCGTTCGAGGATCAGGTAGGATTCCCACGTGAGGGTGACGTGTTTTCTTCCAATTTTATATTATTTAATTTTAATTTTGAATTTCAATCGTTCTAACTCAAGTAACTTTGTCATACGAGGTCTGATTCATGTGCGGTTTGTTTCGTTGGGATCGTATCGAAATTTCAGACATTTTGACGCTTGTTTGGACAAATTCTGAGACTGTTTGAATTTGGGCCCTAAATTGGATTTTAATTCAATTTAAAATCGAAGGTGGGTGTTTTGACCCACTCACAACTACTAGATTATCTTATGTTAGTTAAATAAAATTTATGATGTGATTAGAAATCAATTGATTGATGTTTGGTATGTTTAAATTGTCATTCTAGTTAAATTTGACTTTTATTGCATTTAATCATCATTTAAATTAATATTGGATTGAAATTTATCAATTTAATATCTGTTAATGATTATCAGTTATCTATTGATGTTTGTTGATTGATTTGGATGATGATTGTGATGGATGTTTGATTGTTGATATTGGATGACTGGATGTTGTATTTTATATTGTTATAACCCTGCAAGTTCCATATGGGTTGAAATGATACATACCCGAATGATCTATAGATTTGGGAAAAATCGTTATGGGTTGAAATGATAAACTCGAGCGATTTTATGGATTTTTATTTAATTCGGGATTACGGTTTGAAATGATATATAACCGTAAAATTGTAAATTGCGGATTGAAATGATAAATATCCGTATCACTTGACCCTAGGGTAGAAAATTATATACGGACAGCAGATTGGTTAAATTCAGTGATTTTTGAATCTTTAAATTTTGAATTTCATTTAACTGGTATTTTGAAATAGAAATTTGATTATATAAACTGACTTATATTTCGAAAGTCCAAGCGTAAATGTTGAAATTAGAATTGATTTAATGGATTGCTTAAAGGATTTCAATTGGAATTTCAAAGTTGTAGTGTCAAATATAAATGAATTTATCAGAAATTGAGTTATTGGAAATGTTTGGATATAACTCTGAAATCTATTTTAAACTAACTTAAATCTATTTTAAACTAATTTAAACTATTTTAATCAATTTAAACTATTTTAATCAAATTTAAACTATTTTAATTTATTTTAATCTATTATAGCCTATTTAAATCTATTTAATCTATTTTTAAATTTATTTAATCTATTTTAAATCTATTTAATATAATTTAAATCTATTTAATCTATTTTAAATTTATTTAATCTATTTTAAATCTATTTAATATAATTTAAATCTATTTAATCTATATTAAATTTATTTAATCTATTTTAAATCTATTTATATAATTTAAATCTATTTAATCTATTTTAAATTTATTTAATCTATTTTAAAATCTATATAAATCATTTTAAATCTAATTAAATCAAATTTAAATCTATTTTACTATTTAAACTATTTTAATTTATTTAAATTATTTTGAAACTATTAAACTATTTATGACTATCTAAACTATTTCCTAAAATTGCAAACTGTGTAAAGTTGATGTATTTATATTTAAATCCTTGATGATGATACAACTTAAGTTGGAATTTGGAATTGATACCTTTTTGTGAAATGGCATATTTAAGTAATTATGATTTTGAAAGTGAAGACGATTTTGAAAGTGAATATGGTTTTGAAAGTGAAGATGATTTCGAAAGTGATATGGTTTGAAATCGAATATGATATTTTGATATTAAGTATGAATTGACCTTTTTGAAATGTAAAAGAACCATTCCGGTGTGAAATAAGTGTTGGGTTATTAAAGAGACCGGATCGGATATTATCATACTCTCTGCCAATATCGAAAACCACTTTAACAATTATGTACGTGGTGGAGATTCCAGAAATGAAGTAGGATGGTTTGGCGAACGATTCTGTATGAGGTATTTACGTGCCCCTAACTCCCGTGAGTCAGCTTGATGTGGCTAAAACAGGAGCTACGCTGGGCCAAGTGAGGTCATTCCTCCTATCGGGCATATTTCTTCGATACCATTCTATTACTTTGTGATTGATTTGGTGGCCACCCCTTTATTTTGATTTGGGAGTGTGTTCCGAGGTGGGCGTTAGTAGCTGCTATGCATTACCACCGGTCCGGATCTACAATTGGTATATCTACCCTGGGCATTGCCTCGATTGCCTTGTCGCATGCCTTGTCGCGCCATCTACGAGTTTGTTTTGTGTCATGCCTATGGAGTGCTCCCTGATAGCCCACACGCGGTTGGAGTTTACAGTATCTGTATAGACTACGACATTATATAAAATGTGTTAAGAGGGATATGGGTAACGCCTTAACGCTATTTTAATACTTTACTTTACTGTAGACATATTATAATAGCGTATTGTACTACATAGTAGATAGTTTAACGGATCCTTAGGAGATGGTAATCCCAAACATCTCTTAAGTTATTGCACCCACATTTGAGACTGGAGAGGAGATGTCAAACCCCGTAAACATCTCTGATGCCGTTATGCTCATATTTTACTGTTGATTTAACTTACATAAGATCTTTTAGTTCTGACTCAAGTGTTTTTTCTTTTTAATTCGCTCGGGTCAGTCTGAGCTTTTCAGTTTATCGAAGACTGCTTTCTGAAGGATGAAGATGAAGAATTTGTACTATTATTACTTATTATATGTATTCCACTGCATCATGTTCTTCCGCTGCATTTATTTAATGTAACGACCCACCTTTTTGGATAGTTTAAGTCGACAATAAACCACACATGTCAAACTCAAACCATTCAAAAGGGGGGATTGTTATGGGTTAAATAAGAAAAAGAAGAGAAAGAAATAAAACAAACACAGAATCTCACGGCAGAATGACAAAATATAATAATCAAATAACAATTCATGAAGCTGTTTTACAAATAACATTTGATTACACTTTACACTACAGAATCAGAGTAACATACAGCAGGAGTAAATAAATAATGCAGCGGAATAAATAAAATAAATAATAATAGCACTAAATCTTCGTCTTCATCCTCCAGAAATAAGGTCTTCAATACAATGAAAAGCTCAGACTGACCCAAGCGAATTGAAAAGACAAAACACTCAAGTTAGAACTAAAAGATCTTATGTAAGTTAAATCAACAATAAATAAATATGAGCGTAACGGTGTCGGAGATGTTTACGGGGTTTGATATCTCCTATCCAGTGTCAACGTGAGTGCAATAACTTAAGAGATGTTCAGGATTTCCATCTCCTAAGCAATCGTTAAACTATCTAAATACATAGTACAATACGCTATTATAATATTGTCTACAGTAAAGTAAAGTATAAAATTAGCGTTAAGGCGTTACCTATATCCCCCTTAACACATTTTGTATAATGTCGTAGTCTATACAGATACTATAAACTCCACCGTAACTGGTAGGCTATCAGAGAGCACTCCATAGGTACGACACAAACCAAACTCATAGAAGGCGCGATAAGGCATGTGACACAGCACGTGAGGCAATGCCAAGGTAGGATTCTACCGTTTGAAGAACCGGGCTGGTGGTAACGCATAACAGCTACTACTGACTACCTCGGAACACACTCCCATAATCAAAATTGAGGGGTGGCCACCAAATCAATCACAAAGTCATAATATGGTATCGAAGAAGCATGTCCGATCGGAGGTGCGATCTCACTTGGCCCGGGTATAGCTCCTGTTTTAGCCACATCAAGCTGACTCACGGGAGTTAAGGCTATGTTAATACCTCGTACAGAATCGTTCGCCAAACCATCCTACTTCATTTTGGAATCTCCACCACGTACACGTTGTTAAAGTGGTTTTCAGTATTGGCAGAGAGTATGACAATATCCGATCCCGGTCTCTTATTACACACCGAATGGTTCTTTTACATTTCAAAACCATTTCATATTGATATCAAAATATCATATTCAATTCCAACCATATCACTTTCAAAATCATATTCACTTTCGAAATCATATTTTCAAAATAGGTTAAACCCTCATTTCAAAATCATCATATTTACTCAAAATATGTTATTTAAATCCCAACTTAGGTTATTACAACATTTAATCATATTTGCTTTTAAATCGAGGATTTAAATATAACCACTTCCATTTTTTACTTAGTCTGAAATTTAGAAAAATAGTTTAGATAGTTATAAATAGTTAAATAGTTTACCATAGTAAAAATAAATTTTTAAATAGTTAAAATACTCTAAAATAGTAAAAAAAAAATATTAAAATAGTTTAAATGGATTTAAGATAGTTTAAATAGATTTAAAATAGATTAAATAGATTCAAAATAGATTAAATAGATTTAAATTAGATTAAATAGATTTAAATTAGATTAAATAGATTTAAAATAGATCAAATAGATTTCAAATAGATTTAAATTAGATTAAATAGGGTTAATTAGTTTAAAATCGATTAAAATTGATTAAATTGGATTAAATAAATTAAAATAGTTTAAATTGATTAAAATAGTTTAAAAGTAGATTAAATTAGTTTAATAGTTGAAAATCTTAATAATCAGGATTTTTAAAATGATATATCTTTAAACAGTTTTTATTAAAATAATAAATTTGAAATTAACATTAAATTTAACTATTTTTCCCATTTCAACAAATCTAGACCATATCCAGATTTCAAAT
Source organism: Allium fistulosum (assembly GCA_030737815.1). Taxonomy (NCBI): domain Eukaryota; kingdom Viridiplantae; phylum Streptophyta; class Magnoliopsida; order Asparagales; family Amaryllidaceae; genus Allium; species Allium fistulosum. The sequence goes on along the minus strand of CM060903.1, from coordinate 694,845,025 downwards.
CAAAATCCAATTTCAAATGTTGAAATATCCATCTAAGCTGTTCCAATTCCAGTAGATTTCAAAGTTACAATTTCAACATTTCAATAAACCAATTTCGATAAATTTCGTTTATACTTCAAAATCAACTTCAGAATTTCAATTAAATCCTTAAGCAATTCGCTTAAAATAATTCCAAAATTTTCAAGTTAAATCCTTTAAACCATTTATTAAAAAAATTTCAGTTTATATAAATCAAATTCCAATTCAAAATATCATTTAACTGAATTCAAAGTTTATGGATCTAAAATCATTTAATTTAACCAATCCGGCGTCCGTATATAATTTTCTACCCTATGGTCAAGTGATACAGATATTTATCATTTCAATCCGTAAATATTTAAAATTTACGGGTATATATTATTTCAACCCGTAATCCCAAATTTTACTTTCAAATCCATGAAATCGCTCGAGTCTATCATTTCAACCCATAACTATTTATCAAATCGTTCGGGTATGTATCATTTCAACCCATATGGAACTTGCAGTGTTATAACAATATAAAATATACATTCAGTCATCCAACATCAACAATCAAACATCCATCACAATCATTATTCAAATCAACCAATAAACATCAAGAGACAACTGATTATCATCAACAGGTATAAACTGGTAATTTAAAATTTAATATTAAATTAAATGGTAATTATATTCAATAAATTTAGATTTAACGGGAATGACGATTTAAACATATCAAATAGCAGTCAATCAACTTCTAATCACATTATAAATTCAATTTAACTAACATAAGATAAACATGTCCGGAATTTCGATACGATCGCAGTGGAGAAAACCGTGCGTGAATCCGACCTCGTATGTAAAAGTTATTAGCATTAGAAGTTACACGATTTAAAAATAAATAAAGAAATTAAAGGGTACACGTCACCATAGCGTCTTCCACGCGATACAGCAGCTCCAAAACCCTAGCACTACTCGAACAAACGTAGCCGCCGCCTACTGGCACGCATGGCCTGGCCAGTCGTGGCCAACATCAGGTGATCGCGCCGCCCCTCCTCGGCTCATCAGAGGCGCGGGACCCCACTAAATCAATGATCGACGTTCCGAGCGCCCTCCCTAATCCACGCCATACGAACACCGCCGCCCTACATTTGTAAACCCTAATCAATTTTTCCTAATGATCTAGCCATTGAACTGACGAACTACCATCACCGATGCACTCCACTCGCCACTCTCCACAATCTGGTATCCTCCATTCAACGATTCGACGAAGTTGATCACGATACGATGAACGACCGAGATTTAATCACCAATTTATGGCCACACAGAGACTCACATCGGAAAACAAATTGCAGATCTAGAATGCGCTAATCAAAAGCTTCGAAACGGTATATAATATGTTAGGGTTTTGAGGAGTTTGATTTTGAAATTGAATTTGAAATTGGAATTAGGTTTTGGGATTTGGGAATTTGATTTGATGTTCTATTGTTTGAGAAGGAGGAAGTAGATGTACGTACAAAAATAAAAAATAGAAACAACTAGGGTTAGAACAAAACTACTTATATGAAAAAATCCCGATAAGAAAGTGAACACGTATCGAATCGGTACAAACGACAATAACGATCCGAAAAGCCCGTTTCGCTTCCGAAACGAAAGTGGGTCATCCCATATATCAAAATAAGTGTTTATGATAATTTTAAATTCAATGGAATAGGTTTCAAGTCCAAATTCCATCGTATGAAGAAGTTGGATTTTAAAATCAGCTTATTTCAATTGAATTCAATTACATTGATTTTTGCGCGTTTCGAGTCCGTACGATCCAACGACAAGTCCGATCGCCACGAAACTTGAAACCATACAATAATTCACCGTTATGGATCCGATGAAACTGGTTTCGTCGAAATCCGAGACAGTGGCCAAAATGGCTATTTTCACGTTAATTAAATAAATTATTATTAAATTAAATTTATCACTTTTTAATTTCAAATCTAATAACTAACAAATTTTATCATTTTTAATTACCTAGACATTTAAAATCTTTTAAAGCAAATTTCCCTATCAATTCAGTGTTAAATATTACACTAAGTACAGTGTTCAGTTTCAACTGTAAATAAATCCAATTAATTATAATTAAATTCCAATAAATTGATTTAATTTGATTTCAAAACTTTTTATTCAATCAATCATTACCCTATGGACATAGTTAACATTGGTTTACATTTTATTACACTAATATTCTACAATTATCATCTAAATTTACATTAACGTAATATTTAATTACATTTATTGCAATTTATTTCCAATTGATTTCCAATGAATTTAAATAGTGAATTTATATTTAATCCATTGTTATAACTTACCAATTCAAACAAATTTCTATGTTTATCGTCAACAAACAAAACAATTAAATTCACATTGATTTTATTTTCTTATTTACACTTTCTAACCAATGTAACTTTACAAATCTATTACAATTATTTGAGATTTCATTCAATTAGTCATTTATTACATTAAATTCACATTATTAAACTCTATTTCTTTATTTACAATCTATAACCAATTACGACTTTACAATAATTTCAATTAATTTGACTTACATTAAAATAGTTATCAATTTCCTTAAATTGACATTATTACATCTTATTCTAGTTATTCCTTCATTATTAAATCTTAAATTTTTAAATTTTCACAACATTAAATTTCAAAACTTAATTAATCAATAAATTTAATTATCGAAAATTACGGGTCGTTGCACTCTCCCCTACTCAAAACTTTTCGTCCTCGAAAAGGAAAAAGAAGATATTAAGGAATTAATATATTATATTCAAAGTATTCAATTTATAACAATTAACTTACATAATTAAATAATTTAAATAGAGTATATCAATTTATAAAACAATTAAATCCTTTCATATTCAAGTTAATAAAAGTTTGAAAATATCTTTACTTTCACAAAAAAAAATTAAGTCTAAAATTCATGGAAAATTTCGACAGAGTCTCCATTGTACGGAGAGGTCTGGGAAAATAATAATATCAATAATAACAATATATATCATATATTTCAAAATAAAATATCCCAAACCACGGGAAAAACAATATACGCTAGAAAACCATAATCCAAAAACGTACCTATTTGTCGGGCAAACAACGCTTTATTTATGAAACCAAAAGTAGAACAATTGCTTCCATAACCTGTATTTCACTTATAAAATCCGAAGAAGTTAATAATTATATAAAAGAGAAATTTAAGTTGTTTCAATTAATAACAAACAAAACAACACAACATAACAATAGTCACTTGCAAACAAACCATACAACCATCACATGCAATCGAAGTAATCAATCATACATCCATAACATCCAAAACATCCAAAATAAATGGTTGGTTCAGGTTCAGAAACTTTTAATCGTATAAAAACGATAAATAACTACTAATTATACCATATACTCAACAGCCTTAGATAAAACTTAATAGATTATTTATACATCGTTATACAGTTAGAAGTATCTTTTCCCAAACATCCCATATGCCAAAACAATCAGGAATTCCAATTATTATTTAAGTTTGTTCTTATTAATCTCGTTTCACATCATTTACTGTTCATTTTTCCTACAATGATTATTTTCTTTAATTTACGTTCATTACTTACAAAATTCATTTCCAATTCATTCATACAATGCCATTTTCATTTATTTCCATTCATTACTTACAAAAATTCCTTTCTCATTATCAATATTCATTTGTGAATCAAATCATACTTATAATTTCAACTTTTTATTTTTTCTTTATATTTATTTCCTTTATATCTAGCATTGTTGAATATTAAATCTATTTCTAATCATTTCAACATTTTTTGGAGTTTTGAGCATTTACTTAATATGGGATTCACCTTTACTATTCACTTTTAATTATAAATGTTTTCAATCATTAACATAAGTTTATAATCATTTACTTACAATATTCACCTTTTTATTAAATTTAATTGGTGGCACTTCAAATAATTAACTTAAGTTTACAACATTTTATAACATAAGAATTCTTATTTATAGAAAAATTCTATCGAACACTTTCATTATCTAAGTTTCACTTGTATAATATTCCATTACATATTCCTATTTAACATTACAACTTTTAACATTTTGGTAAGTTATATATATGTCTTAAGAATGGAATTGAAAGTTACACAAGTTATCACATTCACTTTAGTTAACAAAATGTTCAAATTCCTTTCCATATTCCAATATTTGAAAACACTTTCAAATATTTAAATCCATAACAGGATATTTCCAAACCCTCTCAACACTTAGAAATATTTCCAAATTTCCATTTTAATACTTAGGAAAACATTATAAGTCTTATTTTACAAAACCATTTCAAATATCAACGCTTTAGAGAATATTTTGTAACTTATCTCCTAAGTCTCCGGAATCATTAATAAATTCCCTTTAACAATTTCCAAAACCCAATATACTTATTTATAACCCTATTCAACAATTTATAACTTCATTTATGAATTCAGATTTCATTTTTCGAAGTTCCCATATTCAACATTTTGAAATTCTATTTTCTCCAAATCTCTTATAAAATTCCTCTCCTCAAAATCATATCCATTTATATGACCCATTTACAAATCTCGAGAGAATTTATAATTAAAATTTTCAATCACTTCAAACTATATATATATATACGATAAGTGTTTTTAAAAGAATAATAATTTATTTTTAAAAACAAGTTTAAGTAACTATTTAAAATATCAAAACACTTTAATTAAAACATCAATAATTCAATTTCCAACTCATTTTTAAATAAAACAAATTGATTTCTAAAGCTGATTATAAAAATTAGAGCCTATTTCAATTAATATTAAATATTGGAAAAATCCACTTTCCAAAGCATTTCAATACTAACTAACTTTTTATTACATAGTTTAATGAATAAAAAATTTCTTTTTTAAAAATAAAAACTTAACTTCTTAGTAAATATATTTTTAAAATCTCAATAACCAAATTTCAATTTATAAATCCCTCTCGATTCACAACACATCGATTCCATTTCGATTCTCTAACCATTCTCACTTTCCAAAATATAATACACTATTCTTCAGAAAATCCTATTTTCATATCTCTATATAAATTCACACTGTGAAAATTATATTCCAACTTATCAATTGATTTCACTTCCCTTACTTATAAACATCCTTTATAAACTTATAACTTATTTGAGTTTCACATGTTTATAAAACTAACCCCATTTATAAAATCTCATTTTATAAATCTACTTCTTAATAAATTCCATTTATTTCACAAATCTATTTAAAATATCGATTCCAGCTCCTTTCCATATTCTTTCCCGAAATATCATTTTAAAATCCAATTTTTAAAAATCCTTTATATAATTTATTTTAAAATCTCTACTTAAAATATTTTACAAATAGTTAAGTAAAATTCAAGAATCAAATTACCATTTTATCCAAGTCAACTTCCTTTAAAATAATCCAAACTCCAATACAAATATGTTTATATCCAAATTCTCATTTTAGTACCTTCAAATTCAAAAATAATATTTATGGTATTTAAAATACCAAATTAAGGCCAGTGCTACTATAGCATCCAAAGATTCAATCCTTAGAAAATTTATATCAGATTTATTTACTCACAACATATATCAATATATATGAACAATTAATATATTTTTGAGGAATCCAATTGGATCCCTCCAACCTGTTTCCCTGCATCCACAGATGTTAGACAACATAAAAATACCAATCCCACTTCAAGGGGGATATCGTGGTATATAGGGTCATCTGCTATTATGCGGGGCGCATAGGGTCTCATCCACTAAAATATGCAGGAATATATCCAACTGCTAATATGTATATACTACTATATATATAATAACATCCAAACTAATAATAATTATTAAATTCAACCAGGCATCCATTAATTAATTTTTAACTATTTAAAAATTAATTCCCCTTCCCCCTTCTTTGGATCACGAACAACACCAGCAGCCTCCCTAATAATCAAGCCACTGCCGCATGAAACCCTATCACCTAAAACCCAATTCACGACGAACGCCACCACCGACCACACCTAAAGCCACGCCTCTTGCCTTCACGAACTCATGCTTCAGAAAGGAATTGCGACTTCCATATGTCATCTTTTTTTTTCTCAATCAAAGATCGATCTCCAGGCTTCAAGTTCGACGTCACCACCGCGCCTCGCGCTCGCGACAACGGCCTCCTTTCCTGTATGTGACTTCGACATCCATACGACATCCCACGTTCGCCTCCCTCCACTTCCCCACATCCGCACGTGCGCGCAATCCAAAAACTCGCACGATGCTTGCGGCGATTTATTCGATCGCTGCTCTCGATACCAAGCGCTTGCGTACCATATTTTTTTGATGATAAAGTTTCGAACTGATTGAGGAAAAGAATTCATTATTTTCGAACTGAAAAGAAGAGAACAGGGATGCGCGATTTCAAAGGTGAAAGGGGGTTTTTTCATACGTGATAGGTGGCGTGTTTTAGGAGGCAAATGGAACAAGTTTTGAATAACTTTGCATAACTCCAAATTTCGAACCCCTATTGAGACGTGCCGCCTGGCGTTTCTAATGTTATACCCCTATTCCGAACCAAATGGAACAAGTTTTGAAGCCTAATTCGATCGTATGGAGAAGATAGCTTTATAAATCGACTGTTTAAATTTAAATTCAATTAAATTATTCTAGGCGTTTTCAGATTGCACGACCAAATGGTAACTCCTAACGCTGCGAAATTTGAAATCCAATAATAATGCACCATTACAGATCTAATGGAACTAGTTTCGTCAAATTCCGAGACTGTGCCCCGGATCGCTATTTTAACGCGTCGATTAAATCGACGATTTCAAAATTTTACGAAATCATTTTGAAATTCCAGTTTTAAAACCTTACTAAATAAATTATAATTCCAAATCCAATATTTAAAACCATTTAAATATTCCAAATTAAACATCGAAAAATCTAGGTCGTTACATTCCTTCCCCCTTAAAAGAATTTTGTCCCTGAAATTGCTTAAGGTAGAATGAATGATCGAAACCCAATAACTTATTAAAACTCACTTAGCTAAAACTTAACATTCACTTTTCTAAACCCTTTAGTTTCATCCCAACATTTAGCTCCCACTTCTTATTCAAAACCCTTTCTTTCAATTTCAATTCAAAATCAACCTTTTTAAGTTAACAAAAAAAATTTTCAAAAATTTTCTTACACCCTAAATTTTTGAATTTTTTTGGCATAGTCTCCCTTGTAAGGAGAGCCTTTTGCAATATGACAAGAGAGATAAAAATATATGCATCGGCACATACGGTCGGAAAACATATATCAATATTTATATTTTTGCCGTATTTAATCCGAAAACGTACCTTTATTTTAGCGTTTTTAAGCGAGCGGCTTATTTAATATGCAATTACGCAACCCAAATCTAGCCCAATAGCCTCTGGGTACCTGTACTTACTCAATTTAAACCACGTAAGTACCAAAAACATGAGATTTAATAAAAGTTCATTTATTTAACTAGTTAAACACATGAATTTCATAAACCAACATGTCAAACATATATTTATAAGCAATTATAAGGTTCCGATACTAATTTCATTACTTTCAATCGATCCATAGACCATTCCATTCAATTCGAATGATTTACAACTCAATTTTCTTGCATTCACTTCGTATTTATACCAAACAAATTAACATCCATTCCAAATTGATTTCAGAATCAATTTATTCTCTTTTTTATTAATTCATAGAATTTTATTCACTTCCGTTTACGTCAAACGAAATTTTTTTCATGCAAATTCGGCGATACTCATTTTATAAAATACCCATTTCAGTTTATAGCTATTTTAAATTGATTCCAAATCAATTTATATTCAATTCTATTCCATTTCAAATTGATTCTCAATCAATTTATTTACATTCCATTCATCCCACATTCATTATATTCAAATCCATTTTATTAAGCTCGGAATCATTCCATGCTAATTTATTAAATAGCCATTTCACAAATTTATTTGAGCCAAGCTTCTATCCAAAATTATTAACTTAAGTTAATTCATTTATTTCCAATTAATTCAACTCTATAACTTTAGTTTATTTCCCTTGCCATCAAATTCCAATTCAAATTTTAGATTGATTCTCATTCAATCAAATTCCATCCCGTTTACTAATTTATTTAATTAGTTCCTTCATTTAATCCACTTCAAATTTCAATTTCATACTCAAATTCATTCTCGAATTTGTTTAAATAACATCCACGGCCATATTCAATTTATTTACACTTAAATTGAATTTATTTATAACTCAAGTTATTGCTACTTCAATCCAATTCCATTTTATTCGTCCACATTTCTAATTATATTTAATTCGCTTATAATTAACTCAAGTTCCACATTTCAATTATTCAATTCCATTCAACCCAAGTCCTATTTCAATATCTGATTCACTATTTAATTCTTCTAATTGGTTTGCTTTCATTTTATATCTCTCAATTGGATTTTTATTTCAAAAATCATTCTATTTAATCCACTTGAGTTCACATTCACTTTATAATTCAAGTTTGAACTTTTATTTATTCACCAAAATATCGAACCATTTTTATTTTTTTGTTTTTCTATTCCACCTTTCAAATTTTTTTATAAGCTATATAAACTTATTTATTCACCATTCCACAATTTTCCCTTTAAATTTTATTCCATTCAAATCACAATCAATTAAATATCTAAAATTTAATTCCTTCAACTCAACTTAAGTTAAATTCCATTTTAACTTTCTCAATTTAAATTTAAATTTCCAAAATTCAATTTTCATACTTCTTTCCTTATTAACATCATTCTTCACTTATAAGTTCAAAAACTTATTTCCTGGTATTGCCTAAAACATTTAAATAAGGATTAAAGAATTCAAATACCTGGTTTCACTTCAAATCATTTTGAAACCAATACATTGCCTTTTGGTTTTAACAAACCATTCTTTGAAATTTTCAAAGTCAACCTGATTTTATCGAAAACAATTCCTTTCCGAATTTCTAAAATCAACATTTATTTTCACGAAAAAGCTCCATAACAAATTACTACGGTAGCAATCCATCACTTAGAAACTCGAAAATGAATACCGGTGATGCCGTGCAGTCATCACCAGGATTATTTTCCAACGACTGAAGTAAGTTCAGTGCTTTATCACTTCCAAAATCATTTTCTAAATTCAATTTAAAGCATTCTCTTGTAACAATACGACTTTTCGACGCTCGAAAGTCGACATTAATACGTCCACTGTATCAAATGCCGCGCAATCGAATGCCGAAAAACCGAACCATTAGGGTTAAAAAAAAGAGGTAGAAGAAGACAGAAGAAAAGAAAGAACAGAAAAACAAAACCAGAAACAATATCAGAATCTCACATTCGCAGCGGAACAATATATAATAGATGAATCAATAATCTTTAAAACAAAAGACTATATCAGTTTACACATACATCAATCAGAGTCAATATACAACTCAATATAACAATGGACAGTTTTATAAACTTGTCCTCACACAGAATACACAACGGAATAAATAAACAAGTACGGTAGTACGCCTCGCCATCTAGCTTGCCTCCAAAGCTCCAAAATATCCAGAATATCCTGATAACATAACTCTAGGCTGCCCGTGTGGAAAATTATGGGCACCCAGAGTTTAGAAAGAGAACAATAAACTCCGAGTCAGTCATGGTGACTGGTGTGAGATCGTAAAACAGTTATTTTCACAAAGAAAATAAAACAAATTCGCAATGCTTTTGGAAAATGAAACTACCATAAGGCCTCCCGCCACACACACAATGCAAACGCAGAATTGGAGGAGATTTCCCCTTATGATAGTCAAAGATGCTTACTACGAAAGATCAGTTGATATTATTATTAATGTCTAGTGTGTAAAACATTTCGAAAGTATAATATTAATCTTAGCCAGCATAGGCATTCCACACTTATGCCTACTATAGCTACTATGTTAAATAGCAGGTTACCGCCACATTCCATAGCAGGTTATACAACTAAAACCGTACAGGGCTCGTATTGTTTCTTTGGATTTCTAACAAATGGTCAGGCAAAGGAACTTCCTTACACCGAAATGGAAACGCCTCTGGAAAGACGCCCCGAGAACCTAACCGGATCTCTGCAAACACAAGGCCGACGCTACCTCACGCTGTACAGCTGTAACTAGGTAACCAACATACTGACACTACCTCATGCTGTACAGCTGTAACTAGGTAACTAACACACAAGTATGCCATCCCCCGGTCGTCACCGACCTTTATCCGAGGATCCCCAACCACAAAGCAACAACCACAAAGTATAATAAATTTGCAGCATCAACATAGGTAAAATATCTGGGCTCCATACCATGATATCACCTTTTATCCAGAAGAAAATGGACATACCCTAGGGGCGCGACCCCTAAAAACCTTGCCGCAACATTCATGTTTCGACCATTACCTGGTTGTGAGGCTCGACGAAGTCTCGTCCACAAAGCTACGCTTTTTCACAAAGCCATGCTTTGATCAACAAATGATCCACAACACTTCGTATGCCACATTACCAAATTGGGAATGTATCACTAGTAACCATCAACTACATAACCTCTGAGCTCGTACGTCTCAGAGAAGGGTGTTAAGCTAAGAGAATAAATTCTCCGCCACCAACAGAAATGTATTTGATAGAAACCAGCTTTACATCTCAAAGTGTAACGTCAGACACACATCCATACAAGTCCGTTTCGGGATCGAACGGAACCGAAGGCACTTCCAAAGAAGCCCTTGCAATCCGGGTATTCACTAATCACGTACGGACTTCCCATCACAAGAAGAGTGATATAAATCTCTATACCGGAGCAACTTGGTGCAGAGACATTCGACAGGTTGTCCTTTCATTTTCGAAAATACCCAGTCTTCACACCGGTCTTCAAATGATGTCCATTCACGACGTATCACTATTCGGAATGGGTTATATGACAGAAAGTCCTCTTCCGACTTAAACGAATACTGAGCGCTTGTTTTAAAAACAAATTCAAGTGCCACTTCAAAGGCAAATATTAATAGTCGGTTATTTAACTATCAACAACATTCACAACAATCCACCAATTTAAATAATTTTTCCCAAATTATTAAATTCCAAAATATCTTCACAAGATATATATTTTTCCACACTTTAACACTTTGAAAACAAATTTCAAACCACTTTTCACCTTTCAACTTTTGAAAATAAATTCCAAATCATATTTTCACACTTCATCACTTTGAAAACCAATTAAATAAATCCTTATCGATTTATTTCAAATTTACATCCCAAATCTGTAATTTATTTCCACACTTTAAAAATAAATCAGTGTTTATTTTTAAAACAAATTTCCCTTTCCTTTATAAATTCCATTATGAATTTAAATTTCCAAATATTCACTTATACACAATTTTCTAATCGTTTTCCAAATATTCACTTATACACGATTTTCAAATCGTTTTCCAATATTCACTTTCAAACACCAAATCAATTACAAATTGATTTCTAAGTTTATTTCAAATCCCAAATTAATTATTTTACAAATCGATTTCCAATTTATTTCAACACAAATCAATTTTTCATTCAACATCAAATAAAGTTTCATATCGATTTCCCAAAGATTTATCTCCAAATACTAAATCAATTATCAATTGGATTTCAAACAAATTTATCACCTTTTAAAATAAATTCCTTTATCTCTTCTGAACCATCTAAAATTCCATTTTAAATAAATTCTTCAACTTTTAAACAATATTACTCAAAATCCTTCCCCATATTTTTGGAAATAATTCGATAAGATTACAAAAAACAACTTTATGCTTTTAAAAATTCCTTCTTTTAAATCCACTCAATTGTTTCAAAAAGAATTTACTTAAAATTTCCAACTTTAATTTCAAAAATCCAATTTATTTATTTCTGGTATCCAACGACACCAAAAATACATTCGGCTAAATTATAGCCTTCAACACATTCAATCACAAATATAATCATTCACAGATTATAAATAAATAATCGCACAGCATATGAAACAAATTCATACAACATATGAAACAAATTCATATAATTTGAGGAATCCAGTTGGATCCCTCCAACCTATTTCCCTGCATCCACAGATGTTAGCACAATACCAATTCCACTTCGAGGTGGAATATCGCGGTATATGGGATTTATAAAATATCATCCGCTATTATGCGGCGCATAGGGTCTCATCCGCTATATAATGCGGGAAATCAACAACTCCAATATATATATATTACAATATACATATATTGCTATATACTACTATATATACTATCACAATCAGGCAATCAATCAATAACTGCAATTCAATTTTAATTTGAGTGAGAAGAACTCACCTTTAATTTGCAATCCATTTTCAAACCAACCATTTCTTCACGATTTAAGACCTTATATAAATATTTATACAATTTATTAATATTCGAAATAATCGAATAAATTCAATTTTCCATTTAATATTTTAATTTAACTAAATCTAACACATTTTCCCTTATTAATAAATCATCCTTAGAGACTTAACTAAATAAGCTAATTAACAAGTTAATTGCCTTATTGTACTTAAACAGAATTGTTTCAAACTTTATTTATATAAAATACTTTCTGTTTCTATAAATAATCACAGTAATTTACTTTACTGTCTATATACAAATATATATATATATAAATCTTTAAATTGAAGAATAAATTATTTTCTATACCTTACTGTAAATCAAATGCTGAGTTAATTAATTTAATTATTATTTTTTTGTAATAAATATTCCTTCACTGTAAAAATCTCTATTCTATATATATAGATATATCAACCCAGCTAGTCCTAATAAAAGAAAAAAAACAAACTGTTTCACAACAAACTGTAAATTTCTAAATCTATATACATATCTTGTCGTCAAATTTTAAACAACTGTTTTTACCAGTTTAAACTTAAGAATATTTAAATTAAAATGCTTAAAATTAAACTACCTCAATTCGAACAGGCAACCGAAATCAACGAGCTTTGGCTCGATATCTAAATCACGCTTCAATCTCATCTCTGCCGAAGCTCTCCAAGTGCTTGCGTACGCGACCCTCGCCGCCGCTTCCATTGACATGCAAAGCCTCTCGAGCTCGAGCTCGAGCTCACCACTCTTGCGATCGATTCCTATCGATTTGCCAACTCTGTAAGACCGTGACTCCCCTTCCCCTTCGACGCGAGACGAAGCCACGCTCGATCGACTTCCTCCTATCGATGTCGATTCGAACGATGCTGAAGCTCCTAGCTTGAACGCCGAGTATCGCCGTGCTTGGGGAACAACCATCGCGACAAGGTTTGAACTATAACAGAGAAGAAAGGCCTTTGATCAAGCCGAGGGAAGAAGTAAAGTGGATGTTGCGATTTGGGTTTATATGAATTTATGAATGTCGAACGAATCTCAAGCTCTGGCATTTTCCCTTCGATTGAGTTCTGTTGTGATGATTAAGACCCAGCTCGATTGGATCTATATTATTTCGTCTGATTATTATCTTCATCTATTTGAATTTTACTGTCGGCCATTGATTTTTTTCTTTTTCTTTCTGTTCGAACTGTATGGTTTGAAAAGCAGGGAAAAGAAAAGGAAAGGTACGAAGGATACAACGTGGTGGCTGGTTGTACGTATTGTCGGAATAAGAATAAGCAAATATAATTTAAATTGATTTCAAATTGTCTCGAATCTGTAGCTTAATTTTTTTTTGACCTCCTATAGAGGCATGCCGCCAATCGTTTATAATGTTATACGCCTATTCCGAACGCAATGGAAAAGGTTCCGAGTCCAAATTCGATCGTATGGAGAAGATAGCTTTTTGGACCAGTTATAATATTAAATTTCGATATAATTTCAGCGCGTTTGCTTATCGTACGGCCAAACGATCACTCCAAACGTTACGAAAATTGAAATCCGATAGTAATACAATAGTACAGATCCAATGGAACTGGTAATTTCAAAACTGAACAAAACAGTTTCAAATTCAATTCTGAAGCTTCTATTATCTTCAGTGTAATCAATATGAATTTTCTAAGCCTTGAAAATATTTTTAATCAGCTTAGAACCGAAGATTCAAATTTTTTACCCAGATTCAATAATTAAATTCAATAATTTAATTACCAAATTCATTCTGATATTTGAACTTCAAATTAAACTAACTTCCAGATATTTAAAATCAATTAAATATCCTGATTTCCAATATAAAAAATTCAAGGTTGTTACAATCTTCCCCCCTTAAAAGAATTTCGTCCCGAAATTACAAGTCAAGAAGAATGATTCAATCCCCATTTATCAATTTCCCAAAACCAAACAGTTTTATCAACTTATCAACCCATATCTTTTTATTAAAGATCATCATTTCAACTAACTGTCCAAATCTTAACCATAGTTTCCAAACAACTTTATTCACTTCACAATTCAAATTTAAATTTAAATTCAAATTTTAAATTATCCAAAATTTCTCAAAAATTTTCTAACTCTCTAAATTTCCGAGAAATTTTGCCAGCGTCTCCTTTGCGCGGCTAGCTCGGTACTACTACAAAATGTCCCTACGGACTCCCAATCCCAATAGAAAACAAAATGCCAAGTGGCAAAATAAAAAACTCAATCAAATTTCATACTGAAATTCAAATACATACCTTTTGTTGAACAAATTCAAATTTACCTTCGAAATCAAAATCCTATTCCATTTTCCTTAGCCTTTATAATCCCTGTATATTTTACTTAACAACAATGGCCAAATTCACTTATTGGATTCCCAATACCCATTTTACTTAAGAATTTCATTCTTTATTCCTTAAGTTCAATATAAGTATTTACATACATCTTATATTTATTTTCACTTCACTAACAAAGTTATATATTCATTTCCATTCAACTTTGCATTTTCAATTCCATTTGAATTCAATTTACTATTTCAATTCTATTTGAATTCATTTTATCTTCAAAAATCAAAAATTCATTTCAAATCTCAATACTTTTATTTCCAAATTTTTCATTCAGATTTTCATTTCGAATTTTACTTGAATTCGATTCATCTTCTATTTCTGAATATTGAGTTTCATTTACCTTTATCTCAAATTCAATTTGAAATCACTTGTCGTTAAGTGAAAATTTTCAAAAATTCCAAATTTTTTCTAACTCCCAAAATTTTCGGAAAATTTTGGCGGAGTCTCCTTTGTACGGAGGAGCTTTTGCAATTTGACAAAAGATATAAATATATATACATCGACCCATACGGTCGGAAAAGAAAAAACAGTTCATATTTCCTATTTTTGTACTACGTAGGCGTACCTTTTTAGCATTTTAAGAAAAGCGGTTATTTACTAAGCATTTTTGTGGTGACCCTCACTTTTAAACACTTAGATTTATTTTTTTGCATAAAAGGAATTCACCACTAAACCCCATTTATTCTATATTTGAATATTTAAATAGTTTACAAATATTTTTCCCAAGACCCTGGATTTACCAATATAATCATATCGGTACACAAACAAATTAAGACAATTACATATTTGATGATATATAATTGTTACCCTTTGCCATTCAGAGCTAACAAATTTGCAAAGAGAGAGTTTGGATCAAGCAAGCAACAAAATACCATATATGTTGACAACATAACCATTTATTTCTTCCCTAATTTTTGTTCTACTGCCAGAGATAGATTTTTGGCAATTATTATACTTATGTATACAATATTGCAATGCACATGGTTTCTAGACTTTTCTGCCTAAATAAGTCTATTAACATAAAAATGGCATTCAATTGTTCTTATGATAGTTATCAAGTACTTGTATGAAATCACTTCAAAAATTATACTTGTAGGCATGAACATTGGAACTAATTCCTATTTACCATTTCAGGTTGAACAATTGAAGTCTTTCTGCATTTTTAAGTTTAACATGGTGCAGACTTGAGTACTTGGTGTTTTATTGAAAATGCTTGGTGTTATTTGAGGGTTGCTTGGAGTTTTCTTTTCTTTTGTCCTGGAAGCACTTACACTTCATGAATTGAAATGAAATGGTTCCAGGCAACAAGAGTTTGACCCATGGCCATCTAGGCCGGCCATAGTCCCTCTTTTACCACTTGCAAACCCATATCCCTCATATTAACAAACTTCTACAATGGTCCACTCCTAACACAAGCATGTTTTTGCCTAGTTTAAATTTCCTGGAAATGCATCCATATATGTATTCAATCCATTATTCAAAATACAATTACTTCCAGGTTTATTTCTTTCATAATTTTTTTTTGAAATCAAATACACAAATACATGTTAATCACTTTTTCACTCCAGAATTCATGCACATGCCTGTATCACTTACCTGCCATGCACAAATTCATTTCTCTTGAATACCCCTACTCAAATCTTGTGAGTTCATTTTTAAATCAACCACCTTAGCTCTTTAATTTCCATAAAGTAAAAATATAAATTCAAGCAATAAAAATCAGAGATTATCATATACACATATCATATTTATATGATATGTCTATCCCCTTATTTCTCCAAATCAGACATTCATAAAATCAGTAGTTAACCAAACAACATCAATAGTCTTTCATAGCAGGTTTACTTAAGTACATATTTTTAATCCAAATAAGAAATCTCCCCTCAAGTAACTTTAATTACAACATGAAATCTGACTAATAAGTTCATTACAAAGCAACTGCAAATTTTAAAACTGGTTTCTTTTATTTATACTAGCAGCTAATTGCCATCTTCATCCATCAAGCCAACTTCAATTTCCTGCAAGCAATTCACTGAGCTGCCCCAATTTTTAATGAGACACCCAGATGATTGCAAGGGCAACCAAAAGGGTCAGTTTTCACTGGTATGAGCATTTATCAAATTTGTATACATATTCATAATTTTTGGTGATCTTGCAATGTCTTCCTAGTTTAGCAGATTTCATACTTAGCATGTTTTTGGTTAACACCAAGTGATACAAAGACACATTCATTTATTCAAACAATACCCAGCAAACAATCAAAATAAATATATATAATTCTTGATTCATTTTTATCCATTTCTGAATAAGTAAACTCAGATTTTTATGCTCCCAATTTCACCCAGTAATTAATCAAAGCACAAAATTTAACTTGATTAATTTATCTCCATATTTGAATATTTATAATCCAGATTTTTAAACCCCATTCCCCATTTATTTTATGGTCTTTAACTCCTTGTCAAATGAACACCGTGTATGCATTGTGAAGGAAACTCCCAGGTTATTTAATTTATTCCAACACACAAAGGCCTCAGGGTGCAATTGCACCATGCATATACTTACTCCCACCTGAAGCAAGCAGATCATTGACTAACTCCCAAATGACCAATTTAATTTTCTTTAATAAATCCCCCTCCAGTTTCTGCTTATTTTGTTAAGCTTCTATTTATAAATTCAATCATAAAAACTCCCAATTCATTCATGTTTCAGAAAGGCTTATCTTATTTAATACTTTCCGGTTCAACCCCATGTTCCCCATTTATTTTCCTTATTACAGAAAATACCCCAGTTTGCCTATAGTTTTTCCTAAGAATAGTTTAAGCATCATAGTCCTACTAACCCAGAAATTCTCCTCTAACTTATGATATGAACATTTAGTTTCATGCTTCATTATCCAAGAAATAAACATGAGCTAGATCATTGTCTTGCTGCCAATTCCCTAAATAATTTATATCCATACTTAATAATGATAAACTAGAACAAAAAAAATGCTCCAACCACTTTAACTTTAAAAACCCACATACAGATTAAAACCCCAAACAAGAATGCACAAACAAATATTCATCTCACCCATAACAAATCATTTCATAGATTTTTAAATAACTTATAACATTTTAGGCTGCCCACAAGAGGACTTAATGCCATTGCATACAAAGGGATAAATACTCACCCTGTGTTCTCCTTTTACTGACTTAATCCCCTGAACAGAAAATCCCCCAAAGTCTCAAGCTAGTGTTTCTCCTAGTTTATTTTATTTTTGTTTTGATCCCGAGAGAATGATGGATATGATTATGTGCAGATATTTATAAAACCATCCTAGGGTTTAAGAAAAATGGGTAATTTCCTTGATGACCTTAGATATTTATGCACAAATCATTTCCTTGTGTGGTCCTTAATTGGAAATGCACATTTTTGGTTACCTCAATTTGTTATTTCGGGAATCAAGCATTTTAAACACTTCATACTTTTTCCATGACTTTATTTTACTCGTGCCATATGCATGTGACCCTTTGTTTATTTTTATTTCTTATAAGTTTTAAAAAAAACTGAAAATCCCCTTTGTGTTTTCTACCTATCTACCATTTCCATTAATCATGCATACTATCATACATAATCATGTAATGTAAAATCATTCACACTATGTTATTTGCTTGAAATAAATGTAAGATATGGAAATTCTTATTTGATCCTGTATGTATATTTTTTTTCTGCCTTTAGTCAAAACAGTAGCTCCTCACACATCTTTATGTGTCAAAAAATCACATATGTCATGCTAATTATTTCCAGCATATATATATATATACAAGACATTTAAACCTTATATTAAAATTCATTTTATTCTGTCTTTAAATAAAACAGAAAACACCCCATATATTAAATGTATATATTTATATAATTCTTTGGACATGGAACTATATTTGTTTTGAGTTCCAATTTTTTTTAATCATCTTAACTCCTTGTATTTTATCAAACAGAAGCTCCTATGCAATTTTATTTATTAACAAATTTTCTTTTCTGTTTTAATGCATTATATATATATTTTATAATTTCAGAATTTCTTAAAATAAATGTAATTTTCTTTTTCTTTTCTTTTCTTTTCTTTTAGGGTCATTACATACCCTCCCCCTTAAAGGAATTATGTCCCCATAATTTCTTTCTAATTCTTCAAATAAAAGCACTAATCCATAGCCTGTTTTAACTCCATACTCACATTTTATGAAAGTAAGCAATATATAAAATTATTCAGAAAGCTATCATAATACTACTTAAACATACCTCTCCATCAGAAAACAAATTGGGGGTATTTAGCCCTCATTTTGTCTTCAACCTCCCATGTACAATCATTGGGGTCCAAGCTCCACTGAATTTTCACCAGTTTAATCACCTTGTTTCTCAGCCTCTTTTCTTCCTTAGCAACAATCCCCACTGGCTCATTTGCATAGACCAAGTTCTTATGAATTTGAATTTGAGTAGGTGACTCTAAAATTGCTCCTTCATCATGTACCCACTTTCTCAATTGAGAAACATGAAATACTGGATGTACACCACTCAATTCTTCTGGTAACTTAAGCTTATAGGCCATGGTACCAATTCTCTGTATGACTTCATATGGTCCTACAAATCTTGGTGAGAGCTTACCAGATTTCCCAAACCTGAACACCTTCTTCATTGGTGACACCTTCAGAAAAACATACTCTCCTACTCCAAATTCCATTGGCTTCCTCTTTCTATCTGCATAAGACTTTTGTCTTGATTGTGCTGCCTTCATTCTATGCCTAACTAACTCAATCATGTTGGAAGTTTCTTTAACATGATCTGGCCACAATATTACACCCTCTCCCACATCCAACCAATAGGCAGGAGACATGCAGGGTCTCCCATACAAGGCTTCAAAGGGAGCCATTCCTATTGTTGACTGATAGCTATTGTTGTAAGTGAATTCTGCCAAGTGGATATGATCCTCCCAATTACCCCCAAAATCAAGCACACATGCTCTAAGTAAATCTTCCAATATTTTATTCACTATCTCTGTTTTCCCATCACTTAGAGGATGGTAGGCAGTGCTTAAACAAAGTTGAGTTCCCATTGCTTCTTGGAAGCTCTCCCAAAATCTTGAGGTGAACAAAGTGTCTCTATCACTTACAATGGTCTTTGGTATGCCATGCAATCTCACCACTTCCTTAATAAATAATTGTGCAAGCCTATGTGCATTTTTGTCTGACCTGACAGGGACAAAGTGAGCAGATTTTGTGAGTCCATCAACAATTACCCATATACTGTCATTATCTTTCTTAGTTCTAGGCAAACCATCCACAAAATCCATGGAAATACTTTCCCATTTCCACTGAGGTACCTCCAAAGGTTGCAACATGCCAGAGGGCTTTTGATAGTCTACCTTGACTTGCTGATAGGTTAAACACTTTGCCACATATTTTGCCACTGCTTGTTTCATTCCTGGCCACCAGTAGCTCCTTTTCAAATCATGATACATTTTGGTACCACCAGGGTGTATGGTGTACTTGGTTTTGTGAAGCTCATTCATGATTTCTTCCTTTAATTCTGCAAAGTCTAGTACACAAAGCTTTTCATTTTTCCTCAAATATCCCTTGGGATCTATTTTAAAATTCTCTGACTCAATGTTATTTAATAACATTTCTTTCTTCTCCTTTAAATTTTGGTCTTGATCTTGCATGCTACCAATTTTCTCCACCAGATTAGATTTCACTGTGATTAATCCCAGTGTACCATATTCCACCATATCACCATGTTCTTTAAAATTCACTCCATCCTTGCTATATATATCTGCCTCCCCAAGCACTGCAAGGTTTTTAAATTCATCAATCATCAAACTTGCTAATCTAATATGATTTCTACTCAAAGCATCTGCCACTCCATTAGCTTTTCCAGGGGTGTACAAAATATCTAGATCATATGCAGCTAGAAACTCCAACCACCTTGCTTGCCTCATATTCAAATCTTTTTGAGAAAATAAATACTTCAATGCTTGATGATCTGTGAATAATTCAAATTTTGCCCCAAGCAAATAATGCCTCCAAAGTTTTAATGCAAACACTATTGCAGCTAATTCTAGATCATGAGTTGCATATTTGGTCTCATTGGGTTTGAGCTGTCTTGATGCATATGCCACCACCTTGCCATGTTGCATGAGCACTGCACCTAACCCAGACCCACTAGCATCAGTGATACAACCATTCCTTCATTTACCTCTGGGATTTGCAAGACAGGAGCCTCCACCAATGATTGCTTCAATTTTTCAAAGGCTTGATCACACTGCTCAGTCCACACATATGGTTGGTTCTTCTTTGTTAGCTTGGTCATTGGCGCGGCTATTCTTGAAAAATCCTTGATGAACCTCCTATAGTACCCTGCCAAACCTAAGAATGATCTCACCTCAGTCACTGTTTTGGGTCTACTCCATGATTGAACTGCAATGACCTTGCTTGGATCCACACTCACCCCTTGCTGTGACACTATGTGTCCTAAGAATTTCACTTCATGTTGCCAAAATATACACTTTGAATACTTGGCTTTTAATTCATGTTCTCTAAGCCTGGATAATACTAAATGTAGATGCATAGCATGATCATTTTCTGACTTTGAATAAATTAATATGTCATCTATAAATACCAAAACAAATTTATCCAAAAAGTCTCTAAAAATTCTATTCATCAAGTCTACAAAATAGGAGGGAGCATTGGTTAAACCAAATGGCATTACTAGAAATTCATATAGGCCATATCTTGTATTAAAGGCTGTGTACTCAATGCTTTCCTTTGCAACCTTCATTTGGTGAAATCCAGAGGCTAAGTCTAGCCTTGAAAATATTTTAGCTTCATGCAATTGATCAAATAGATCATCTATTCTAGGCAGTGGATATTTATTCTTGATGGTCACCTTATTTAAATCCCTATAATCCACACACATCCTCATTGTTCCATCATGCTTCTTAACAAAGAGTACTGGGAACCCCAACTAGAACTGCTTGATCTTATGAACCCCTTCTCTTCTAACTCTTCTAGTTGGTGTTTTAATTCCACTAACTCTTTTGGACCCATTCTATAAGGCTTCTTAATGATTGGGCTAGTTCCTGGCATTAATTTTATTTTGAATTCAACTGGCCTGTTTTGAGGAATTCCCCTCACTTCTCCAAACACATCTATATATTCATTGACTACTGGAATTTCCTCTATTTTTAATTCCTTTTGAACTTCATTAATACTCCAGATTTTATTAAAACATGTATTCTTTGCTATCTCACTTAGAATGGTAATTCTTTTGCCTTCATTTGTCTCCAAAGAAATAGTAAGATTTTCTAAATTTAAAATTTCTTTATTTTTCATTAACCAATCCACCCCCAAAATTACCCCAATACCAGGATAATTTAAAGTATATAGATCTGAATTAAATTCATAACCCCCTATAATTAATTTCAGACCCATACACTTCATCCCTAACATGCAATGACTCCCTATGGGGCTGTGTACAGTTAAGGGTTGATCAATAGAAACACAAGCAAGTGCTAACTTCTTTGTAATTTCCAGAGATATTAGTGAATGTGAGGCACCAGTGTCATATATTACTGATATTGGTTGGGTATGAATAAAAATTATACCTTCAAGTTGCCCAACATTTCCAGTGTTGTTTGCTACCAAAGCTCCTATCCTTGCTGTTCTTCTATTAGTCTCTGGGCAATCCTTCTTTAGATGACCCATCTTTCCACAATTATAGCAGCCTCCTTTAGGTATTTTAGGGTCAGGGCATTGGTTACTATAATGTCCAGCCTTTCCACAATTAAAACAATGAGTGAGTTTCTTGCTTTCAGGTGCTACTGCTCCTTCCCCCTTCTTAACTCCTTCGTTTGCCTTGTTCTTGTCATAAGGTTGCACTTTGTTCTGTCCTCCCTTCTTCTTGTTGAACTTCATGTTCCTGAATTTCTCTCTGGTGGCATCATGTTGCTCAAATGAGAGAGTTAGATCAATTACTTGATCAAAGGTTTTATCCTTATATGGCAACATTGCCCTTGACAGACTGGGGTTCATGCCTTGAATGTACCTTGCATTCTTTGCTTCTTCATTCCCTATCAACACCATTCCATACTTAGACAATCCTTCAAATTTCTGAGTGTACTCATTCACACTCATGCCTCCTTGCCTTAATCTAATAAAGTCTTCTAGCAGTGTGGCCTTAGCAGATGCTAGGACAAACCTAGCCTCAAGCATGACCTTAAATTCATCCCAAGTGATGTCATTCTCTGGCCTTCCTGCTATCACGACTTCCCACCAATCCAGTGCAACCCCCTTCAACCTTCTTGAAGCTATCTGTCTCTTCCTTTGGTCATTGACTTGCATATCTGCAAAGACTCTCTCCATAGTTCTTATCCAGGTTTGGACACCCATAGCTCCTTTAGTACCTTCAAAATCCTTTCCTCCTAAATTGGTGCATGTCTTAAGTAGTTTGGAGAGCTCCTCATGAGGGTTGTCATGCCTTGGTGCTATTCCATCTCTCAAAGCTCTCACAAAATCCTCCATATTTATCACAGGTGGCTCACGTGATGGTCCTGCACCTGTGTGATGTCTTGGTCCTACCATATTGCTATAAATATGATTTCTATGTTAGTTTGTTTACCCCCATCATTCTTGGTGTCTTTACTTTGTTTATTTTATTTATGTGCAAACCGTGCATGTATCACATGCACACATTTTTTTTATTCAGACATAAAACAAAAGCATTCAACACCAATAATTCAAATAATGCATTCAAACATCCATATGCATACAGTAATATTCACTATGTTATTTAAAACATAGCTCTGATACCAACTGTGGCGACCCTCACTTTTAAACACTTAGATTTATTTTTTTGCATAAAAGGAATTCACCACTAAACCCCATTTCTTCTATATTTGAATATTTAAATAGTTTCCAAATATATTTCCCAAGACCCTGGATTTACCAATATAATCATATCAGTACACAAACAAATTAAGACAATTACATATTTGATGATATATAATTGTTTCCCTTTGCCATTCAGAGCTAACAAATTTACAAAGAGAGAGTTTGGATCAAGCAAGCAACAAAATACCATATATGTTGACAACATAACCATTTATTTCTTCCCTAATTTTTGTTCTACTGCCAGAGATAGATTTTTGGCAATTATTATACTTATGTATATAATATTACAATGCACATGGTTTCTAGACTTTTTTGCCTAAATAAGTCTATTAACATAAAAATGGCATTCAATTGTTCTTATGATAGTTATCAAGTACTTGTATGAAATCACTTCAAAAATTATACTTGTAGGCATGAACATTGGAACTAATTCCTATTTACCATTTCAGGTTGAACAATTGAAGTCTTTCTGCATTTTTAAGTTTAACATGGTGCAGACTTGAGTACTTGGTGTTTTATTGAAAATGCTTGGTGTTATTTGAGGGTTGCTTGTAGTTTTCTTTTCTTTTGTCCTGGAAGCACTTACACTTCATGAATTGAAATGAAATGGTTCCAGGCTACAAGAGTTTGACGCATGGCCATCTAGTCCGGCCATAGTCCCTCTTTTACCACTTGCAAACCCATATCCCTCATATTAACAAACTTCTACAAAGGTCCACTCCTAACACAAGCATGTTTTTGCCTAGTTTAAATTTCCTGGAAATGCATCCATATATGTATTCAATCCATTATTCAAAATACAATTACTTCCAGGTTTATTTCTTTCATAATTTTTTTTTGAAATCAAATACACAAATACATGTTAATCACTTTTTCACTCCAGAATTCATGCACATGCCTGTATCACTTACCTGCCATGCACAAATTCATTTCTCTTGAATACCCCTACTCAAATCTTGTGAGTTCATTTTTAAATCAACCACCTTAGCTCTTTAATTTCCATAAAGTAAAAATATAAATTCAAGCAATAAAAATCAGAGATTATCATATACACATATCATATTTATATGATATGTCTATCCCCTTATTTCTCCAAATCAGACATTCATAAAATCAGTAGTTAACCAAACAACATCAATAGTCTTTCATAGCAGGTTTACTTAAGTACATATTTATAATCCAAATACTTAGAAATCTCCCCTCACGTAACTTCAATTACAACATGAAATCTGACTAATAAGTTCATTACAAAGAAACTGCAAATTTTAAAACTGGTTTCTTTTATTTATACTAGCAGGTAATTGCCATCTTCATCCATCAAGTCAACTTCAATTTCCTGCAAGCAATTCACTGAGCTGCCCCAATTTTTAATGAGACACCCAGATGATTGCAAGGGCAACCAAAAGGGTCAGTTTTCACTGGTATGAGCATTTATCAAATTTGTATACATATTCATAATTTTTGGTGATCTTGCAATGTCTTCCTAGTTTAGCAGATTTCATACTTAGCATGTTTTTGGTTAATACTAAGTGATACAAAGACACATTCATTTATTCAAACAATACCCAGCAAACAATCAAAATAAATATATATAATTCTTGATTCATTTTTCTCCATTTCTGAATAAATAAACTCAGATTTTTATGCTCCCAATTTCACCCAGTAATTAATCAAACACAAAATTTAACTTGATTAATTTATCTCCATATCTGAATATTTATAATCCAGATTTTTAAACCCCATTCCCCATTTATTTTATGGACTTTAACTCCTTGTCAAATGAACACCATGTATGCATTGTGAAGGAAACTCCCAGGTTATTTAATTTATTCCAACACACAAAGGCCTCAGGGTGCAATTGCACCATGCATATACTTACTCCCACCTGAAGCAAGAAGATCATTGACTAACTCCCAAATGACCAATTTAATTTTCTTTAATAAATCCCCCTCCAGTTTCTACTTATTTTGTTAAGCTTCTATTTATAAATTCAATCATAAAAACTCCCAATTCATTCATGTTTCAGAAAGGCTTATCTTCTTTAATACTTTCCGGTTCAACCCCATGTTCCCCATTTATTTTCCTTATTACAGAAAATACCCCAGTTTGCCTATAGTTTTTCCTAAGAATAGTTTAAGCATCATAGTCCTACTAACCCAGAAATTCTCCTCTAACTTATGATATGAACATTTAGTTTCATGCTTCATTATCCAAGAAATAAACATGAGCTAGATCATTGTCTTGCTGCCAATTCCCTAAATAATTTATATCCATACTTAGTAATGATAAACTAGAATAAAAAAATGCTCCAACCACTTTAACTTTAAAAACCCACATATAGATTAAAACCCCAAACAAGAATGCACAAACAAATATTCATCTCACACATAACAAATCATTTCAGAGATTTTTAAATAACTTATAACATTTTAGGCTGCCCACAAGAGGACTTAATGCCATTGCATACAAAGGGATAAATACTCACCCTGTGTTCTCCTTTTACTGACTTAATCCCCTGAACAGCAAATCCCCTAAAGTCTCAAGCTAGTGTTTCTCCTAGTTTATTTTATTTTTGTTTTGATCCCGAGAAAATGATGGATATGATTATGTGCAGATATTTATAAAACCATCCTAGGGTTTAAGAAAAATGGGTAATTTCCTTGATGCCCTTAGATATTTATGCACAAATCATTTCCCTGTGTGGTCCTTAATTGGAAATGCACATTTTTGGTTACCTCAATTAGTTATTTCGGGAATCAAGCATTTTAAACACTTCATACTATTTCCATGACTTTATTTTACTCATGCCATATGCATGTGACCCTTTGTTTATTTTTATTTCTTATAAGTTTTAAAAAAAAACTAAAAATCCCCTTTGTGTTTTCTACCTATCTACCATTTCCATTAATCATGCATACTATCATACATAATCAAGTAATGTAAAATCATTCACACTATGTTATTTGCTTGAAATAAATATAAGATATGGAAATTCTTATTTGATCCTGTATGTATATTTTTTTTCTGCCTTTAGTCAAAACAGTAGCTCCTCACACATCTTTATGTGTCAAAAAATAACATATGTCATGCTAATTATTTCCAGCATATATATATATAAGACATTTAAACCTTATATTAAACTTCATTTTATTCTGTCTTTAAATAAAACAGAAAACACCCCATATATTAAATGTATATATTTATATAATTCTTTGGACATGGAACTATATTTGTTTTGAGTTCCAATTTTTTTTTAATCATCTTAACTCCTTGTATTTTATCAAACAGAAGCTCCTATGCAATTTTATTTATTAACAAATTTTCTTTTCTGTTTTAATGCATTATATATATATATATTTTATAATTTCAGAATTTCTTAAAATAAATGTAATTTTCATTTTATTTTATTTTCTTTTCTTTTAGGGTCATTACAATTTGCGCAACCCAAAATGCAGCCAAACGGCTTCCAAAAACCTGCACTTACTCAATTTAAACACGTAAGTGACATATATAGGAAATTCATTTACCTTTCACTTATTTTCAATAGTGAACACAAAGTTTTCATAAGCAATACATCAAAATCAATTTCCATTATCAATTTATAAAGTTTCAATACAAATTAAATTACTTACGACCAATTCACATACAATTTCCATTCAATTCAAGTGATTTACAACTCACCTTCTTACCTTATATTTATTTTTAAACAGAACAAACTCATATCTATTTCAATTGATTCAAAAATCAATTTATTTGCTTTCATTAACTCATAGATTTTTATACAATCTCATTTGTGTCAACTACAATCATTTCTATGCAAATTCAACGATATTCACTTAATAGAATATCCATTCTAGTTTATAACTAATTTAAATTGATACCAATTCAATTTATTTTAACTCCATTTCATTTCCAATTGATTCCATTCAATTTAATTTACATTCCGTATTCACATTCATTTCATTTGGAACCATTTTACAAAACTCGACAACAACCATTTCACAAATTTTACTCAAATCGAGCCTTTATCCAAATATTGCTTAAGTTATTTCAACTCAAAACTTAAGTTCATTTTCCTTGTAAACGATTTTCATTTCAAATCTTTTTATAAGTTATCAACTTATTTACATTTCATAACACTTTAAAGAAATCCCAGTCTTTTTAACAATTACTCTGGCATCTCATTTCCATTTATAAAACCCATTTATAAATTCACATTACCAATTTCATTCCATTAATGAATTTTATTTTCAAATATCTTCCTCGAATTCTATTTCAAATTATAAATCACATTTACAATTTACACTTACAAATCTCATTCGTATATGAATTTTATTTCCTTATCTTTTAATTCATATTTATAAATTTCATTTGCTAAATGAGTTTATCTCCAAATCTTTTGTTATACCATTATTTCTTATTAAATTTCCATACAACAATGATAGTATTTCAATACTATCACTTCCTAACAACCAAGCATCCATATACCATAATAATTCATAGAAAATGATTTCTTTTCTACACAAAAATAGTTTTGGGAAAAATTATTTCATTCACCCTATTTAAAACAATACTGTGTCAGTTTATCTTGTTTAAGAGTTTAGAAACCCCTATCGATTACAGTTGGCCAGACTGCACCGACCAGAATATATAAACAATCAACCGATAAGTCAACACAATATAAAACAAATTTTTGTATTCACTAACAAATACATGCTCGTATCTATTATTACACTCACACTCATTCTAGAGTACTAATGACTCTATCTCTAATGAGTAACAACCAACAGAGCCAGGGTTGTCGCTTAACCGGCTGCTCTGATACCACATGTAACGATACGACTTTTCGACGCTCGAAAGTCGACATTAATACGTCCACTGTATCAAATGCCGCGCAATCGAATGCCGGAAAACCAAACCATTAGGGTTAAAAAGAAGAGGTAGAAGAAGACAGAAGAAAAGAAAGAACAAAAAATAGAACCAGAAACAATATCAGAATCTCACATTCGAAGTGGAACAATATATAATAGATGAATCAATAATCTTTAAAACAAAAGACTATATCAGTTTATACATACATCAATCAGAGTCAATATACAACTCAATACAACAATGGATGGTTGTATAAACTTGTCCTCACACAGAATACATAGCGGAATAAATAAACAAGTACGGTAGTACGCCTCGCCATCCAGCTTGCCTCCAAAGCTCCAAAATATCCAGAATATCCTGAAAACATAACTCTAGGCTGCCCGTGTGGAAAATTATGGCCACCCAGAGTTTAGAAAGGGAACAATAAACTCCGAGTCAGTCATGGTGACTGGTGTGAGATCGTAAAACAGTTATTTTCACAAAGAAAATAAAACAAATTCGCAATGCTTTTGGAAAATGAAACTACCATAAGGCCTCCCGCCACACACACAATGCAAACGCATAATTGAAGGAGATTTCCCCTTATGATAGTCAAAGATGCTTACTACGAAAGATCAGTTGATATTATTATTAATGTCTAGTGTGGAAAACATTTCGAAAGTATAATATTAATCTTAGCCAGCATAGGCATTCCGCATTTATGCCTACTATAGCTACTATGTTAAATAGCAGGTTACCGCCACATTCCATAGCAGGTTATACAACTAAAACCGTACAGGGCTCGTATTGTTTCTTTGGATTTCAAACAAATGGTCAGGCAAAGGAACTTCCTTACACCGAAATGGAAACGCCTCTGGAAAGATGCCCCGAGAACCTAACCGGATCTCTGCAAACACAAGGCCGACGCTACCTCACGCTGTACAGCTATAACTAGGTAACCAACACACTGACACTACCTCACGCTGTACAGCTGTAACTAGGTAACTAACACACAAGTATGCCATCCCCCGGTCGTCACCGACCTTTATCCGAGGATCCTCAACCACAAAGCAACAACCACAAAGTATAATAAATTTGCAACATTAACAAAGGTAAAATATCTGGGCTCCATACCATGATATCACCTTTTATCCAGAAGAAAATGGACATACCCTAGGGGCGCGACCCCTAAAAACCTTGCCGCAACATTCATGTTTCTACCATTACCTGGTTGTGAGGCTCGACGAAGTCTCGTCCACAAAGCTATGCTTTTTCACAAAGCCATGCTTTGATCAACAAATGATCAACAGCACTTCGTATGGCACATTACCAAATTAGGAATGTATCACTAGTAACCATCAACTACATAACCTCTGAGCTCGTACGTCTCAGAGAAGGGTGTTAAGCTAAGAGAATAAATTCTCCGCCACCAACAGAAATGTATTTGATAGAAACCAGCTTTACATCTCAAAGTGTAATGTCAGACACACATCCATACAAGTCCGTTCTGGGATCGAACGGAACCAAAGGCACTTCGAAAGAAGCCCTTGCAATCCGGGTATTCACTAATCACGTCCAGACTTCCCATCACAAGAAGAGTGATATAAATCTCTATATCGGAGCAACTCGGTGCAGAGACATTCGACAGGTTGTCCTTT
This sequence comes from Allium fistulosum, assembly GCA_030737815.1. Lineage (NCBI taxonomy): Eukaryota > Viridiplantae > Streptophyta > Magnoliopsida > Asparagales > Amaryllidaceae > Allium > Allium fistulosum. The sequence continues at coordinate 694,814,782 of CM060903.1, read as the reverse complement.
CATTTTCGAAAATACCCGGTCTTCACACCGGTCTTCAAATGATGTCCATTCACGACGTATCACTATTCGGAATGGGTTATATGACACAAAGTCCTCTCCCGGCTTAACCGAATACTGAGCGCTTGTTTTAAAAACAAATTCAAGTGCCACTTCAAAGGAAAATATTGATAGTCGGTTATTTAACTATCAACAACATTCACAACAATCCACCAATTTAAATAATTTTTCCCAAATTATTAAATTCCAAAATATCTTCACAAGATATATATTTTTCCACACTTTAACACTTTGAAAACAAATTTCAAACCACTTTTCACCTTTCAACTTTTGAAAATAAATTCCAAATCATATTTTCACACTTCATCACTTTGAAAACCAATTAAATAAATCCTTATCGATTTATTTCAAATTTACATCCCAAATCTGTAATTTATTTCCACACTTTAAAAATAAATCAGTGTTTATTTTAAAAACAAATTTCCCTTTCCTTTATAACTTCCATTATGAATTTAAATTTACAAATATTCACTTATACACGATTTTCAAATCGTTTTCCAAATATTCACTTATACACGATTTTCAAATCGTTTCCAAATATTCACTTATACACGATTTTCAAATCGTTTTCCAAATATTCACTTTCAAACACCAAATCAATTACAAATTGATTTCTATGTTTATTTCAAATCCCAAATCATTTTACAAATCGATTTCCAATTTATTTCAACACAAATCAATTTTTCATTCAACATCAAATAAATTTTCATATCGTTTTCCCAAAGATTTATCTTTAAATACTAAATCAATTATCAATTGGATTTCAAACAAATTTATCACCTTTAAAAATAAATTCCTTTATCTCTTCCGAACCATCTAAAATTCCTTTTTAAATAAATTCTTTAACTTTTAAACAATATTACTCAAAATCCTTTTATAAAAATCCTTCCCCATATTTTTGGAAATAATTCGATAAGATTACAAAAAACAACTTTATGCTTTTAAAAATTCCTTCTTTTAAATCCACTCAATTCTTTCAAAAAGAATTTACTTAAAATTTCCAACTTTAATTTCAAAAATCCAATTTATTTATTTCTGGCATCCAACGATACAAAAAATACATTCGGCTAAATTATAGCCTTCAACACATTCAATCACAAATATAATCATTCACAGATTATAAATAAATAATCGCACAACATATGAAACAAATTCATACAACATATGAAACAAATTCATATAATTTGAGGAATCCAGTTGGATCCCTCCAACCTGTTTCCCTGCATCCATAGATGTTAGCACAATACCAATTCCACTTCGAGGTGGAATATCGCGGTATATGAGATTTATAAAATATCATCCGCTATTATGCGGCGCATAGGGTCTCATCTGCTATATAATGCGGGAAATCAACAACTCCAATATATATATATTCCAATATATATATATATATTGCTATATACTACTATATATACTATCACAATCAGGCAATCAATCAATAACTGCAATTCAATTTTAATTTGAGTGAGAAGATCTCACCTTTAATTTGCAATCCATTTTCAAACCAGCCATTTCTTCACGATTTAAGACCTTGTATAAATATTTATACAATTTATTAATATTCGAAATAATCGAATAAATTCAAATTGCCAGTTAATATTTTAATTTAACTAAATCTAACACATTTTCTCTTATTAATAAATCATCCTTAGAGACTTAACTAAATAAGCTAATTATCAAGTTAATTGCCTTATTGTACTTAAACAGAATTGTTTCAAACTTTATTTATATAAAATACTTTCGGTTTCTGTAAATAATCACAGTAATTTACTTTACTGTCTATATACAAATATATATATATATATAAATCTTTAAATTGAAGAATAAATTATTTTCTATACCTTACTGTAAATCAAATGCTGAGTTAATTAATTTAATTATTATTTTTTTGTAATAAATATTCCTTCACTGTAAAAATCTCTATTCTATATATATAGATATATCAACCCAGCTAGTCCTAATAAAAGAGAAAAAACAAACTGTTTCACAAAAACTGTAAATTTCTAAATCTATATACATATCTTGCCGTCAAATTTTAAACAACTGTTTCTACCAGTTTAAACTTAAGAATATTTAAATTAAAATGCTTAAAATTAAACTACCTCAATTCGAACAAGCAACCGAAATCAACGAGCTTTGGCTCGATATCTAAATCACGCTTCAATCTCATCTCTGCCGAAGCTCTCCAGGTTCCTGCATACGCGACCCTCTCCACCGCTTCCATTGACGGGCAAAGCCTCTCGAGCTCGAGCTCACCACTCTCGCGATCGATTCCTATCGATTTGCCGACTCTGTGAGACCGTGACTCCCCTTCCCCTTCAACGCGAGACGAAGCCACGCTCGATCGACTTCCTCCTGTCGATGTCGATTCGAACGATGTCGAAGCTCCTAGCTTGAACGCCGAGTATCACCGTGCTTGGGGAACAACCATCGCGACAAGGTTTGAACTATAACAGAGAAGAAAGGCCTTTGATCAAGCTGAGGGAAGAAGTAAAGTGGATGTTGCGATTTGGGTTTATATGAATTTATGAATGTCGAACGAATCTCGAGCTCTGGCATTTTCCCTTCGATTGAGTTCTGTTGTGATGATTAAGACCCAGCTCGATTGGATCTATATTATTTCATCTGATTATTATCTTCATCGATTTGAATTTTACTATCGGCCATTGATTTTTTTTCTTTTTCTTTCTGTTCGAACTGTATGGTTTGAAAAGCAGGGAAAAGAAAAGGAAAGGTACGAAGGAGACAATGTGGTGGCTGGTTGTACGTATTGTCGGAATAAGAATAAGCAAATGTGATTTAAATTGATTTCAAATTGTCTCGAATCTGTAGCTTAATTTTTTTTGACCTCCTATCGAGGCGTGCCGCCAGGCGTTTATAATGTTATACGCCTATTCCGAACGCAATGGAAAAGGTTCCGAGTCCAAATTCGATCGTATGGAGAAGATAGCTTTTTGGACCCTTTATATAATTAAATTTCGATATAATTTCAGCGCGTTTGCTTATCGTACGGCCAAACGATCACTCCAAACGTTACGAAAATTGAAATTCGATAATAATACAATATTACAGATCCAATGGAACTAGTTTCGTTGAATTCCAAGACTGTGCCCCGGAAGACTATTTTTAAATTCAATTTTAAACAATAAAATTTCAAAACTGAACAAAACAGTTTCAAATTCAATTCTGAAGCTTCTATTATCTTCAGTGTAATCAATATGAATTTTCTAAGCCTTGAAAATATTTTTAATCAGCTTAAAATTGAAGATTCAAATTTTTTACCCAGATTCAATAATTAAATTCAATAATTTAATTACCAAATTGATTCTGATATTTGAATTTCAAATTAAACTAACTTCCAGATATTTAAAATCAATTAAATATCCTAATTTCCAATATCAAAAATTCAGGGTCGTTACATCTCTATTCAAAAATATCTTCAAAACAATACTCCATTTCTTTTCAACTACTTTGGAAAACATTTCCAAAACTTCTGAGATTTCAAAATTCTGAAATACATAGTTCAAATTCATTTAAAACATTTCTCAAAGCTTCTGGGATTTTAAATTTCCAAATTCTAGTTTGAATCCAATTTTAGTTATAATTCATTTGCATAAATTATTCTTATACAATCCCCATTTGGTTATATATAACCATTCCAATTTTTATAATCTTGTTTGATTATAATAATATCATCCAAACACTCGTAATATACTACAATAATTTCTGAAAATTATTTCTTTCATATCAAATATAGTAGGGAAAAATTATTTCATTTACCCGCTTCAAAACCATACTGTGTCGGTTTACCATGTTCAAGTGTTTAGAAACTCCTATCGATTTAGTGGTGTCCCTCTACTCGACCTGAATTTATATGCCACTCAACAGATAAATCAACACAATATAAAACAATTTATATTCACTAACAAATACGCGCTCATATCTATTAATACACTCAACTCATTCTACGGTGCTACTGACCCTATCTCTAATAAGTAATCCCCACCAAAGCCAAGGTTCTCGCTTAACCTTCAGCTCTGATACCAAGTGTAGCGACCAGGATTTTTGACCTTCGTAAATCGACATCAATACGTCTACTATATATCATGCCGAATATTCAAGTGCCGGAAATACAGATTTGCTAGGGTGAAGAAGAAAAGGTAGAAGAAGAATAGAAATAATCAACACAGAATCTCCAAATTGCAGCGGAACAACATATAATATATAATAACAGATTTTTATACAAAAGATTATATAACTATTTTATACTTACAATCATCAGAGTACAACAATCAATACATCAATCTGGACAGTTATAATAACTTGTCCTCATTCAACGGAAATATAAATCAAGTATGGAAATACATCTCTATCATCCAGCTCGTCTCCTAAGCTCCATAGCATCCTATTCTGAATTTGTAATACTCGGTCTGACCCGAGCATTATAATAAAATAGCACCCAAGTCAGTCTGGAAAACCAGCGTGAGAAAACACACTTAATTTGAATTATTAAAGTTATCAAAATCCTTTAAAAAACAAAGGTATCTCGTAAGACCACATCACACATAAACACGATGGGTTTTTCCCTTACGATAACCACACTTTTATCAAAATCGTCTGATATAATATTAGTGTCTAAACAAAGTAAATAGAAAATAGCTGAAATGCTTGCATTTCACGTTTCAGCATAGTTGGGCACAATCAAAACCGTACGGCGCTTAGTGGAGAATGGATTCCATACAATGACTGGGCTACTCGGGTACCGCCCATCATAGTACACCTCTAGAATAATGTATCGAGGACCTCGCCGGGATCCCCTGCCAACACAAGACCGACCTACTCCTAACCTAGATAGTACCGAATGTGTTTCACCCCAGGTGTTCCCACCCTTAAAATCGAGCGCTCACTTTTCCATGCACAACCATATCCATAATTATAATATATCTGAGGGTGTCTAGAAAAGTGATAACATACCCTAATTGGGTAAGACCCTCTTAGCCTTGTTGCATCTTCCCTGTTTTAGTCATTCCCGGTTGATGAGGCTTGAGGCTAACGTTACCTTTTAAGAATAATTCCACTTAGAATGATCATCGTCCTCCAATGACGATGTTCTGATAGCATTAGTCCATACAAGTTCTCCTGGGTCTGGACAAACTGAATCATTGTCTTCACTATCTTCGTGATATCCATTCGTAATGCTCAAATCGGATCGAAGTGGTTTTCAGATAATAAAATCTGATCCCGGTCTCTTCGAAACAATCAATGAAATTGGCCAATATTTGATAGTCGATTATTTAACTATCAAATAACATCCATAAGCAGTCACTAGGCCCTTTTTTCCAAAATATTCATTTCAAAATACCTTTAAAAAGATATATATTCAAATTCTTTTCCATATTCCAATATTTGAAAACACTTTCAAATACTTAAACCCATAACAGGATATTTCCAAACCATCTCAACATTTAGAAATATTTCCAAATTTCCATTTTAATACTTAGGAAAACATTATAAGTCTTATTTTCCAAAATCATTTCAAATATCAACGCTTCATAGAATATTTCATAACTTATCTCATAAGTCTTCGGAATCATTAATAAATTCCCTTTAACAATTTCCAAAACCCAGTATACTTATTTATAACCCCATTCAACAATTTATAAATTCTTTTATGAATTCAGATTTCAGTTTTTGAAGTTCCCATATTCAACATTTTGAAATTCCATTTCCTCCAAATCCCTTATAAAATTCCTCTCCTCAAAATCATATCCATTTATAACACATGTTTACGAATCTCGAGAGAATTTATAATTAAAAATTTCAATCACTTCAAAACTCTATATATATATCATAAGTGTTTTTAAAAGAATAATAATTTATTTTTATAAACAAGTTTAAGTAACTACTTAAAATATCAAAACTCTTTAATTAAAACATCAATAATTTAAATTCCAACTCATTTTTAAATAAAACAAATAGATTTCCAAAGTTGATTATAAAATTAGAGTTTATTTCAATTAATATTAAATATTGGAAAAATCCACTTTCCAAAGCATTTCAATACTAACTAACTTTAAATTACATAGTTTAATAAATAAAAATTTCTTTTTTTAAAATAAAAACTTAACTTCTTAGTAAATATATTTTTAAAATCTCAATAACCAAATTTCAATTTATAAATCCCTCTCGACAACACATCGATTCCATTTCGATTCTCTAACCATTCTCACTTTCCAAAATAGAATCCACTATTTTTCCCAAAATCCTATTTTCATATCTCTATATAAATTCACAGTGTGAAAATTATATTCCAATTTATCAATTGATTTCATTTCCCTTACTTAAAAACAACCCTTATAAACTTATAACTCATTTGAGTTTCACATGTTTATAAAACTGTAACGTCCCAGATTTTCGCGTTCGAAAATCGACATCCATACTTTACATCGTACTCGAATGTCGTAGATTCGAGCGTTCAAATCCGAGTCGCCGGAGCTTATAACACAGTTAAGTAAATAACACAGCGGAAGAAATGAATAATACATTGATATACAATATCTAATACAACAGAATGATACAATGAATATCAATATACATCAGAGATATGATACAACAAATAACAGCGGAAAAGAAAACGATAACATCAGCAGCGGATAATCTCCATCTTCAAAGCACTAATCCAGAAATAGCTTGAACTCCCAATAACGATACACCAAGATAAGCAAGTGCAGTCCGATCCAAAGACTGAACTAGCTCCAAATAACCTACTAATCTGACTATCTGAAAAACCAAACTCTAGACTGCTCGTGTAGAAAAATTTTGAGCATCCAGAGTTTAGGAAAGAAACAATAAACTCCGGATCAGTCATGGGACTGGTGTGAGCAACAAAATAGTTTATCTTTAAAACAAATAGCAAGAGAATTTAAAGTCAATTCGAAATGCTTTTGGAAAATGAAACTACCATAAGACCTCCCACCACACACACAATGCAAACGCAGAATTGGAGGAGATTTCTTCTTATGATAGTCAAAGATGCTTACTACGCAAAATCAAATCATTTGATATTATTACTAGTGCATAGTGCAGAAAACAATTTCGAAAGTAGAATATAAATCTTAGCCAGCATAGACATTTCGCACTTATGCCTACTATAGCTACCATGTTCAATAGCAGGTTACCACCACATTCCATGGCAGGTAATACAACTAAAACCGTACAGGGCTCGTATTGTTTTGTTTGGATTTCCAACAAATGGTCAGGCTAAGGAACTTCCTATTCCACGAAAGAAACGCCTCTGGCGGGACGTTCCGAGAACCAACTGTTCTCTGCCAAACAAGGCCGGCAACCCCTTTTCCCAAGGGATAAAAGAAACCTCAGATATGCCACCCCCGGTCCTTTGGGACCTTTAACCGAGGCGCCTCGAATCCAACATCACACATCATAAATAAAGTGTGTCCACATGAGTAAGTATCTGGGCTCCATACCATGATACTACCCTTTTCCAGAAGGAATGGTCATACCCTAGGGGAGCTACCCCTGAAAACCTTGCCGCACGATTCCTGTTTCGACCATTACCGGGTTGTGAGGCTCGACGAAGTCTCGTCCACAAAGCTACGCTTTTTCAAAAAGCCACGCTTCGGGTCAAACAAATGATCAACCTATGATCACAAAGATATAAGATCAAACAAATGATCATATCGCAAATGACCAAACACTGATCATTTCACAGCAGCACTCAGCATGCCACATTACCAAATTGGGATATATCGCTGATAAATTTCAACTACATAACCTCTGAGCTCGTATGTCTCAGAGAAGGGTGTTAAGCTAAGAGAATAAATTCTCCGCCACCAAACAGAAATGTATTTGAAAGAAATCGGCTTTATATCTCAAAGTGTAATGTCAGACATGTATCCATACAAGTCTGTTCCGGGTTCGAACAGAACCGAAGGCACTTCTCACGAAGCCCTTGCAATTAAGGATAATTTCCAATCACGTCTGGACTTCCCGTCACAAAAGAGTGATATAAATCTCTATACCGGCGCGACTCAGTGCAGAGACATTCGACAGGTTGTCCTTTCATTTTCGAAAAATATCCGGTCTTCAACACCGGTCTTCAAATGCTATCCATATATGACGTATCATTATTCGGAATGGGTTATATGACACTAAGGTCCTCTCCCGGCTAAACCGAATAATGTGCGCAATATTTTAAAAACATATGGATATTGGGATTTCAATTAAGTCACAACTTAAACCCAAATTTCCTTTCCAAATGATTTAACAAATTACCATTTTCAAATCTTTAAACAAAAAGATTTATTTAACAACCTTCAATGGTTTAAACAATTTTCCACATTTTAATCTTTTAAACAAAAGATTCATTCACAGATTTTCCAAATCAATTTCCATTTAAATTTGATTAACTCGTTAAATCTTTAAATCAAGATTTAACCGATAGCTTTCAAAACAATTTCATTTCAAATGGTTTAAACAAATCATCACTTTAAATCTGTTAAAAATAAACAGATTCAATTCATAGCTTTCTAAAAGAATTCATTCATAGTTTGGAAAATCTATTTTTCAATTCAAACTTGAAATTCCTTTAATTAAACTGGGATTTCATTTCTTATCTAAAAGCTTCTATCATTCGAAAACAACAGTTTTCAATTTGGAAATCTGATTCATTCATACGAGTTGAAATCCTTGGTTTAAATTCAAATTCCCAAATTAATATTTTAAAATGGTTTAATTCATACAAACACATTTATATCATCTTTTATCCCTAGTTTCCAAATCATAGATTTAATTTCAAACTTGAATTCAAATTTAAATCTAATATATTTAAAATTTTCAAAACTCGATTAAGTTATCCAAAATAACTTTTATATTTGAAATTCCATTTCAAAAGCTTTTCACTTTAAACCCCAAATTTCTAATTTCAAAATCAATTGAAATTAAAATTTCAATTTCAAAAACATCAAATTTAAATTATCTGTGACTTAACCGATTTCCACGTGAAATCCATATTTGTGTGTGTAACAGTGTGGTCCAGGGGTTTCACACAATAGTGCACAGCATCAATCATCACAGATATATCGATAAGCGGTATAACCCATAACGCTTATCTTCATTCACAGATTCATAGATAAAATAAATTTATCAGTCACAAAGATTCATCATTACAATTCGATGTGGGTTTCGGATAACCAACTGGAATCCGACTCCCTGTCGCATCGAAATTCAAGTGTCGTTTACGGGTCAAAAGGTTTTCACATTCACATAGTAATACATCATAGAAATAGAAATTTCAGATCACAACATAAATCAGGAGGTATCACAAAGCATCATATGTCAGGGATGTCAAATAATTCACATTCACAAGAATCCAATCACTCATAAGTAAGGTCAATTATTCAATAAACATTGTTAAGCAGGATTAATTTAATTGCTTAATCCTAATTAATTAAATTTATTTCCAAGTAAATTAATTACTTATAAATTAATTATCAAATCTTGATTTATTAATTTCAACTCATCTGATATAAATTAATTTATCAATTACTTAAGTTTATTTAATTATTCATAATTTATCATATTAATTATGTCAACCTATAAATCAATTACATAATTAATTAATTTAAATTTATTAATTATTCTCAAATTAATCGCCTTAATTTATTAATCACATTAATAAATTAACTATTCTTAATTTAATTACCTTTATTAATTAACCACTTAAATTAATTAATTAGCCACATTAATTATTATTTTTTACTTTCTTTAAAGTTATTACCCTTATTGATTAATTATCCATTCCATTTCTTGATTTCAAATCAATTAATCAATTTTAATTATTTTAGTAATTAACTGAATTATTAATTCAAATTTTCATCCAGATAAAACTTTTCTTACCTATATATTTGAAAAACATTTATTTCAATTTTTTTCCTTTACCTTTTAAATTCAAACTATTTAAACCCCTTTCAAAGTTGTTTAAAACATTTTTTTTTATAAAATCTAAGTTAAAATTAAAAGGTTCACCTCAGTTTTGAATTCCATACTTTAAATTTAGGTTTTTAAATTCTGTTTTAAAACTTGCTTCCGGATTTTAAAACTTAATTAAATTTGAAAACAAACAGGTTTTCAAAGAAACCTATAACCACTTAAATTACACGAAACCCCCTTCTATTTTCTTCGAGCCAAAACCCGTGAGACTTCGAGAATTCCACGCAACTGACTCGAGTAAACTCGAGTGCCTTCTTTCCCCAAAATAGCAGAGTCGAGAAAACGTGCACGTGCACATGTACTTCGCCAACGATCATCTCCAGCCAACCCCACGTCGTCGAACAAGTCTACGTTCCTACCCACATCCATTTCCGATCATCCAACTACAACCAAATCGACCGAAAACAAAAACGAGCTCCAACCCAATAACTGGCACGAAGACGAACCCTGATATCACCGCATTCTCTCAACCCCGACCACCTGATGGTCAACATCTCCGGCCAATGACTCGTCATCCATCCAGCCATCATTCCCCAAGACCATATGCCACTCGATCAACCATAGAGGGAAAACGAATCAAATCAAAAGCTACGACTAAAACTAGGTTTCCTGACTTCCTCGATCAACCATCGTCGCCACAAAGCTCCGATCAACTTCCTACCAATTTTCTCGCGACCCCCGATCACCCCTCTACCAGCAGGAACGACCGTGGACCTTCCAATCAACTTGATCGCCAGAGGCGACTCAAAACACTTAATTCGATCAAGTACAAACTGCACCATGGATCCCTAACTAAAAATGGTGATTTTGGTTTTAAAAATCAAGTTTTGGTTTAAGTCTTTGATTCATATCCCTGAATTCATGAATCATGACAACTAAATATTGACTTGTTTTAAGATCGCTCTGTTGTTTCTGTGTTTCCAGGTTTATTCAAGTTTATATTTATCTTACCTATAAATTTTAAACATCCATCTATGCTAATACAAACAGCTTTTGGTTAAGTCCTAAATCCAAACAGCAAGTAAGTGAAAAGATGATGATTTTTAAATCAAACTAATACTTGAAGCATTCAGGAGACAGCTATGCACACATATACAGAAATATAACAAACTATATATATACCCAACCAGACATATTACAGACATCAAACAAGCAAACCATACCTTATATTTAAACTTTTAAAGATGATGTTACTCACCTGATTTCCAGGGAAGAACAGAGAAGAACATTGTTATTTTGAAACTGCAGTTGATTATTTCTTTCTGAATCTTGTTGTTTTACTTTGAGGTAAATGATGCCTCTATATTTTCTTTTGCTTGGCTTTCCAGACTTAAATCTTTGGCTTGTACTGATTGTATTGTAGTTAATTTATAAGGTTGAATTTATTTTATTTTTTAAAAGTTGAAGATGAAGCTTGCTTCAGTTTTGCTTTGAATAAATGGAAGAAACCGAGAGGAAGGAGGTTGATATATAGGAGATGATACATATAAAAGAGAAGTGTGCAGTATAAGACATGCTGAAGATACTTGCATAATTAATGCTCAAGTCCTTTGCTCTTTTGCCATACTTCCTTCCATATTTTATGCAGGCTGATGAGAACAATTTGTGGTGCCACATTAATTGCCTTGTACTAGATTTACATAAAATTATTTATATACTATATCTTTTTTTTTTCTTGTTTCGGCTGAGATGATAGGTTTAAGTACATATGTTTCCATTTTTGTTTACATGCCTTATCATCTTGCTTTTCCAGGTTGATGAATTCTCTTCTTGTATACATTTGTTTCTTCATTTTGCTTTTCAATTCAATTTGTATTTGTTCAAGTTGTACTGTTATTTTATGTGTTCATCTCATATTTATTTGCCTAGCTTGTTCATACTTTATATATTTTTGTTTCATTTGTTTTGTTACGATATGGAATTAATCTATCTTTAGTATGTTGTTATAATTTCTATGTGTTTACTTATATGGTTTTGTTATATACTTGAGTATATTTTATTTTGTTTTATTCCTATGCTTTTGTTCTATTATTTTAAATGAGATTCTATAATTATTTTTACTTCATATTTATTGTCTTATATTTATTAGCTTAAGTATTTTGTATTTGCTTTTATTATTTTATTTTCATTTATTTTTCATTCGTTTATTTTATCACTTTTATATCGTATATATATATATATATTCACACATATATACAATGTTTTACAATTTTATAAATTTAAATGATTTATACACAATATATTTGGATTCGGGGAAACTCGCTTACTTTATCAATTAATTTACTATTTTTATTCAAAAATCTCAATAATTATTAATTTAAATAAATTTAAAATTCGGGGTCGTTACAAACTTCCCCCCTTAAAAGAATTTCGTCCTCGAAATTCGCAGGCACGAAAACAACACAGAGATAGACAGATTCGATCTCCTATAACTCCTCGAACACAAGATACGGATTCCGAATTCAAGTCGGAATATCTCAGAATATATACCAATTTGTCCCTCTTCAGACTTCGATATTCACAAAAATAGAATTTCAAATTCGGTTTTAAAAGAAATCGTTTTATCGATACTATACAAATTTAGCCTCATATTCTATTAATCGATTTAACTCAATTTAAAATTTCCAATTTCAAATTTATTAAGGTTAAAAAACGAAAAGCTGATAAGAAATCGATGAAGATACGAAGTAAAGATCTTCGACAGCGATTCATAGGGCCATCACCACACCAAAACTTCTTCTTGTAGATGATACGAAGAAATGAAAAGAATTTGGAAACGAATCAAAGAAAATTGATAGAGAAAGATTGTTTCCACTGTTGCAGGGTATTGACCATTTATAGTCGTATTCCCTTGTCCCCTATCTCGTCTTCTTCTTGTACTCATACTCACTATAAGTGGATAGCAAGAGAATTTACTGAGACGTTCAGACGGATATCTTAAGGATATACTCATTCTAGAGTTTACTTCACTCTATCTCTAATGAGCTACTTAACGTGTTATACTCCTGAGCTAAAGTTCAACCTTAGCTCTGATACCAAATGTAACGTCCCAGATTTTCGCGTTCGAAAATCGACATCCATACTTTACATCGTACTCGAATGTCGTAGATTCGAGCGTTCAAATCCGAGTCGCCGGAGCTTATAACACAGTTAAGTAAATAACACAGCGGAAGAAATGAATAATACATTGATATACAATATCTGATACAATAGAATGATACAATGAATATCAATATACATCAGAGATATGATACAACAAATAACAGCGGAAAAGAAAACGATAACATCAGCAGCGGATAATCTCCATCTTCAAAGCACTAATCCAGAAATAGCTTGAACTCCCAATAACGATACACCAAGATAAGCAAGTGCAGTCCGATCCAAAGACTGAACTAGCTCCAGATAACCTACTAATCTGACTATCTGAAAAACCAAACTCTAGACTGCTCGTGTAGAAAAATTTTGAGCATCCAGAGTTTAGGAAAGAAACAATAAACTCCGGATCAGTCATGGGACTGGTGTGAGCAACAAAATAGTTTATCTTTAAAACAAATAGCAAGAGAATTTAAAGTCAATTCGAAATGCTTTTGGAAAATGAAACTACCATAAGACCTCCCACCACACACACAATGCAAACGCAGAATTGGAGGAGATTTCTTCTTATGATAGTCAAAGATGCTTACTACGCAAAATCAAATCATTTGATATTATTACTAGTGCATAGTGCAGAAAACAATTTCGAAAGTAGAATATAAATCTTAGCCAGCATAGACATTTCGCACTTATGCCTACTATAGCTACCATGTTCAATAGCAGGTTACCACCACATTCCATGGCAGGTAATACAACTAAAACCGTACAGGGCTCGTATTGTTTTGTTTGGATTTCCAACAAATGGTCAGGCTAAGGAACTTCCTATTCCACGAAAGAAACGCCTCTGGCGGGACGTTCCGAGAACCAACTGTTCTCTGCCAAACAAGGCCGGCAACCCCTTTTCCCAAGGGATAAAAGAAACCTCAGATATGCCACCCCCGGTCCTTTGGGACCTTTAACCGAGGCGCCTCGAATCCAACATCACACATCATAAATAAAGTGTGTCCACATGAGTAAGTATCTGGGCTCCATACCATGATACTACCCTTTTCCAGAAGGAATGGTCATACCCTAGGGGAGCTACCCCTGAAAACCTTGCCGCACGATTCCTGTTTCGACCATTACCGGGTTGTGAGGCTCGACGAAGTCTCGTCCACAAAACTACGCTTTTTCAAAAAGCCACGCTTCGGGTCAAACAAATGATCAACCTATGATCACAAAGATATAAGATCAAACAAATGATCATATCGCAAATGACCAAACACTGATCATTTCACAGCAGCACTCAGCATGCCACATTACCAAATTGGGATATATCGCTGATAAATTTCAACTACATAACCTCTGAGCTCGTATGTCTCAGAGAAGGGTGTTAAGCTAAGAGAATAAATTCTCCGCCACCAAACAGAAATGTATTTGAAAGAAATCGGCTTTATATCTCAAAGTGTAATGTCAGACATGTATCCATACAAGTCTGTTCCGGGTTCGAACAGAACCGAAGGCACTTCTCACGAAGCCCTTGCAATTCCGGATAATTTCCAATCACGTCCGGACTTCCCGTCACAAAAGAGTGATATAAATCTCTATACCGGCGCGACTCAGTGCAGAGACATTCGACAGGTTGTCCTTTCATTTTCGAAAAATATCCGGTCTTCAACACCGGTCTTCAAATGCTATCCATATACGACGTATCATTATTCGGAATGGGTTATATGACACTAAGGTCCTCTCCCGGCTAAACCGAATAATGTGCGCAATATTTTAAAAACATATGGATATTGGGATTTCAATTAAGTCACAACTTAAACCCAAATTTCCTTTCCAAATGATTTAACAAATTACCATTTTCAAATCTTTAAACAAAAAGATTTATTTAACAACCTTCAATGGTTTAAACAATTTTCCACATTTTAATCTTTTAAACAAAAGATTCATTCACAGATTTTCCAAATCAATTTCCATTTAAATTTGATTAACTCGTTAAATCTTTAAATCAAGATTTAACCGATAGCTTTCAAAACAATTTCATTTCAAATGGTTTAAACAAATCATCACTTTAAATCTGTTAAAAATAAACAGATTCAATTCATAGCTTTCTAAAAGAATTCATTCATAGTTTTGAAAATCTATTTTTCAATTCAAACTTGAAATTCCTTTAATTAAACTGGGATTTCATTTCTTATCTAAAAGCTTCTATCATTCGAAAACAACAGTTTTCAATTTGGAAATCTGATTCATTCATACGAGTTGAAATCCTTGGTTTAAATTCAAATTTCCAAATTAATATTTTAAAATGGTTTAATTCATACAAACACATTTATATCATCTTTTATCCCTAGTTTCCAAATCATAGATTTAATTTCAAACTTGAATTCAAATTTAAATCTAATATATTTAAAATTTTCAAAACTCGATTAAGTTATCCAAAATAACTTTTATATTTGAAATTCCATTTCAAAAGCTTTTCACTTTAAACCCCAAATTTCTAATTTCAAAATCAATTGAAATTAAAATTTCAATTTCAAAAACATCAAATTTAAATTATCTGTGACTTAACCGATTTCCACGTGAAATCCATATTTGTGTGTGTAACAGTGTGGTCCAGGGGTTTCACACAATAGTGCACAACATCAATCATCATAGATATATCGATAAGCGGTATAACCCATAACGCTTATCTTCATTCACAGATTCATAGATAAAATAAATTTATCAGTCACAAAGATTCATCATTACAATTCGATGTGGGTTTCGGATAACCAACTGGAATCCGACTCCCTGTCGCATCGAAATTCAAGTGTCGTTTACGGGTCAAAAGGTTTTCACATTCACATAGTAATACATCATAGAAATAGAAATTTCAGATCACAACATAAATCAGGAGGTATCACAAAGCATCATATGTCAGGGATGTCAACATCATAGAAATAGAAACAAACAGGTTTTCAAAGAAACCTGTAACCACTTAAATTACACGAAACCCCCTTCTATTTTCTTCGAGCCAAAACCCGTGAGACTTCGAGAATTCCACGCAACTTACTCGAGTAAACTCGAGTGCCTTCTTTCCCCAAAATAGCAGAGTCGAGAAAACGTGCACGTGCACATGTACTTCGCCAACGATCATCTCCAGCCAACCCCACATCGTCGAACAAGTCTACGTTCCTACCCACATCCATTTCCGATCATCCAACTACAACCAAATCGACCGGAAACAAAAACGAGCTCCAACCCAATAACTGGCATGAAGACGAACCCTGATATCACCGCATTCTCTCAACCCCGACCACCTGATGGTCAACATCTCCGGCCAATGACTCGTCATCCATCCAGCCATCATTCCCCAAGACCATATGCCACTCGATCAACCATAGAGGGAAAACGAATCAAATCAAAAGCTACGACTAAAACTAGGTTTCCTGACTTCCTCGATCAACCATCGTCGCCACAAAGCTCCGATCAACTTCCTACCAATTTTCTCGCGACCCCCGATCACCCCTCTACCAGCAGGAACGACCGTGGACCTTCCAATCAACTTGATCGCCAGAGGCGACTCAAAACACTTAATTCGATCAAGTACAAACTGCACCATGGATCCCTAACTAAAAATGGTGATTTTGGTTTTAAAAATCAAGTTTTGGTTTAAGTCTTTGATTCATATCCCTGAATTCATGAATCATGACAACTAAATATTGACTTGTTTTAAGATCGCTCTGTTGTTTCTGTGTTTCCAGGTTTATTCAAGTTTATATTTATCTTACCTATAAATTTTAAACATCCATCTATGCTAATACAAACAGCTTTTGGTTAAGTCCTAAATCCAAACAGCAAGTAAGTGAAAAGATGATGATTTTTAAATCAAACTAATACTTGAAGCATTCAGGAGACAGCTATGCACACATATACAGAAATATAACAAACTATATATATACCCAACCAGACATATTACAGACATCAAACAAGCAAACCATACCTTATATTTAAACTTTTAAAGATGATGTTACTCACCTGATTTCCAGGGAAGAACAGAGAAGAACATTGTTATTTTGAAACTGCAGTTGATTATTTCTTTCTGAATCTTGTTGTTTTACTTTGAGGTAAATGATGCCTCTATATTTTCTTTTGCTTTGCTTTCCAGACTTAAATCTTTGGCTTGTACTGATTGTATTGTAGTTAATTTATAAGGTTGAATTTATTTTATTTTTTAAAAGTTGAAGATGAAGCTTGCTTCAGTTTTGCTTTGAATAAATGGAAGAAACCGAGAGGAAGGAGGTTGATATATAGGAGATGATACATATAAAAGAGAAGTGTGCAGTATAAGACATGCTGAAGATACTTGCATAATTAATGCTCAAGTCCTTTGCTCTTTTGCCATACTTCCTTCCATATTTTATGCAGGCTGATCAGAACAATTTGTGGTGCCACATTAATTGCCTTGTACTAGATTTACATAAAATTATTTATATACTATATCTTTTTTTTTTCTTGTTTCGGCTGAGATGATAGGTTTAAGTACATATGTTTCCATTTTTGTTTACATGCCTTATCATCTTGCTTTTCCAGGTTGATGAATTCTCTTCTTGTATACATTTGTTTCTTCATTTTGCTTTTCAATTCAATTTGTATTTGTTCAAGTTGTACTGTTATTTTATGTGTTCATCTCATATTTATTTGCCTAGCTTGTTCATACTTTATATATTTTTGTTTCATTTGTTTTGTTACGATATGGAATTAATCTATCTTTAGTATGTTGTTATAATTTCTATGTGTTTACTTATATGGTTTTGTTATATACTTAGTATATTTTATTTTGTTTTATTCCTATGCTTTTGTTCTATTATTTTAAATGAGATTCTATAATTATTTTTACTTCATATTTATTGTCTTATATTTATTAGCTTAAGTATTTTGTATTTGCTTTTATTATTTTATTTTCATTTATTTTTCATTCGTTTATTTTATCACTTTTATATCGTATATATATATATATATTCACACATATATACAATGTTTTACAATTTTTATAAATTTAAATGATTTATACATAATATATTTGGATTCGGGGAAACTCGCTTACTTTATCAATTAATTTACTATTTTTATTCAAAAATCTCAATAATTATTAATTTAAATAAATTTAAAATTCGGGGTCGTTACAAAAACTAACCCCATTTATAAAATCTCATTTTATAAATCTACTTCTTAATAAATTCCATTTATTTCACAAATCTATTTAAAATATCGATTCCAACTCCTTTCCATATTCTTTCTCGAAATATCATTTTAAAATCCAGTTTTTAAAAATCCTTTATATAATTATTTTAAAATCTCTATTTAAAATATTTTACAAATAGTTAAGTAAAATTCAAAAATCAAATTACCATTTTATCCAACCCAACTTCTGTTAAAATAATCCAAACTCCAATACAAATATTTTTATATCCAAATTCTCATTTTAATTCCTTCAAATTCAAAAATAATATTTATGGTATTTAAAATACCAAATTAAGGCCAGTGCTACTATAGCATCCAAAGATTCAATCCCAAGAAAATCTATATCAGATTTATTTACTCCCAACATATATCAATATATATGAACAATTAATACATTTTTGAGGAATTCAGTTGGATCCCTCCAACCTGTTTCCCTGCATCCACGGATGTTAGACGACATAAAAATACCAATCCCACTTCGAAGGGATATCATGGTATATAGGTTCATCCTCTATTATGCGGGGCGCATAGGGTCTCATCCGCTAAAATATGCAGGAATATATCCAACTACCAATATATATATACTACTATATATATATAATAACATCCAAACTGATAATAATTATTAAATTCAACCAGGCATCCAATAATTAACTTTCAACTATTTAAAAATTAATTCTATAATCCAAATGAGTGAGAATTTCTCACCTTGATTTTAATTGCAATCCGTTCCAATTCTAAATTCCATCACGTAGATTTCCCAGCTACGAATTCCACACGACTGATTTATTCATTTTGGACCTCGTATAAATTTACTACGGATTAATAAACTTTGAATGATTTAAACTATAAATAGCTTTTTTTCTAAAACAAATACTGTCATAAATTTATTTTCCTATCTCAATAGGTCAGTAGTCGCAATTCTCCTTCCCCCTTCTCTCGACCATGAACAACACCAGCAGCCTCCCCAATAATCAAGTCACTGCCGCATGAAACCCTATCACCCAAAACCCTATTCGCGACGAACGTCACCACCGACCATACCTAAAGCCATGCCTCCGGCCTTCACGAACTCACGCTTTAGAAAGGAATCACGACTACCCTGCGCCATCTTTTTTTTCTCTATCAAAGATCAATCTCCAGGCTTCAAGTTCAACGTCACCACCGTGCCTCGTGCTCGCGACAACGGCCTCCTCGCCTGTACGCGACTTCGACATTGCGTACAACATCCTACGTTCGCCTCCCTTCGCTTCCCCTCATCCACACACGCACACATTCCAACAACTCGCGCGATGCTTGCGGTGATTTATTCGATCACTGCTCTCGATACCCGGTGCTCGTGCGCCATTTTTTTATGAAAAGGTTTCGAACTGATTGAGGAAAAGAATTCGTGATTTTTGAACTGAAAAGAAGAGAACATGGACGCACGATTTAAAAGGTGAAAGGGGGTTTCTTCGTACGTGATAGGTGGCATGTTTTAGAAGGCAAGATGACTTTGATTTGATTTGATTTGATTTTATAAATATTCAAAATATGCCACTTTGCATAACTCAAAATTTCGAACCCCTATTGAGGTGTGTCGTCTGGCGTTCCTAATGTTATATCGCTATTCCAAACCTAATGGAACAAGTTTCGAAGCCTAATTCTATAGTACGGAGAAGATAGCTTTTTAAATCGACTATTTAAATTTAAATTCAATCAAATTATTCTAGGCGTTTTCAGATCGCACGACCAAATGGTAAATCCAAACGCTACAAAATTTGAAATCTGATAATAATGTACTACATGGATCCAATGGAACTGGTTTCGTCAAATTCAGAGACTGTGCCTCGGATCGCTATTTTAACACGTCGATTAAATCAACGATTTCAAAATTTTACGAAATCGTTTGAAATTCCAGTTTTATAACCTTACTAACTTAATTTTAATTCCAAATACAATATTTAAAACCATTTAAACATTTCTAATTAAACATCGAAAAATCTAGGTCGTTACAGTTCCCAAAGGTGAATCTCGACTCTATCTATATTACAACTACTATTATAATATAGATTCATATAGTTCGGCCTATAAACTTGAAAAAAACTAAGTTATTAAATAAAATCAAAATATAGATAGTGTACCTCCCTACACTAGACTGAAAGCAGGTACAAGGTACTCAACAACTTCAATTAAAACATAATGTAACACCACCATCTCTATCTTTATATATATATATATATATATATATATATCCATGATGGCTACACACAAAATATTATTTTTAGATATATCAGGACATATACCAGAAGATAAAAATTTCTATTCCATTACCTAATAGGAGAAGAGATTGGGGTTTGCATAGAAGTTGTTGGATGACCTACGATTTAGGAAGCAAAGACTGGCCTCGGACAAGCATTTCGATAGTAAGTTTTTTCTGATACCCTTCACTAGTATGTGGTCAAGTAAGAAAGCAATCTTTTACTTATCCTTAAATCTCGATCTTGAAGAATCACTATTACAACACAGAACTTAGAAAAATATACATGTTACAACTCATCCTTAAAGCCTAATCTTGAAAGCCAATTATACAGATTATAATATTGAAAAAAGTAACTTATCCTTAAAGCATCATCATAGTTTATAGGGTGCTTAGTTTTTCTTATAATTAAAAATACGTTGTATATGAGTTTTAGGAACATTAAGATGAATTGGTGTATTGTAATAGCACTACATGAAAAGTCATTTAATGGCATCATCACATTAAGCAATAACAAAGGTATAAACTTTAGGTAAACATGAGAACAACACAAGCAAGAAACATTGATACACCACTGTTACTGCCTCATATCTAAAAATATTTATCATAATTGAAAATTTTGAACTCATTCACATATTCCAATTTCAGAATCCGAGAAGGCGTTTAAAGATAAAATCGTGGAAAAAACAAGTCACTATCGGTTGTCCCATGGCCTTAGGCTTAGATTGAGAGAGGGCGACCTGAAAGCAACGACGTTAGTAGTAGATCGTGATGCGATGGTTGATTCAGCAAGGCAGATCTAGGGTTTGCAAATTTGAAAGGGAAGCTAGCAATTAAAGGAGACGATGAGATGGAGATGGGTTGAACAAGAGGGAAAGGTTGGGAGACAAGGTCAGAGTGGAGGAGTAGGTAAACGAGGAGATGAGGGGTGGTGGCGACAATTTGACTCCATTTTTATTTAGGTTTTTCTAATACAAATATGTAAGTGGAAGAAAGAAAGACGAGCGGCCAAATAAAAGTTTCATCAAAATTTTACCAAATTATTGGCGCCAAACAATTAGTAACGTTGATTAATTTATTTTTGTTCTTCTAAATAAGTAGTGGTTGCACTTGGCTTTTAAACGTTGCCAATTAATGCCAATAATAATAAGTTTTCTTGTAGTGTAAACAATAATAAAAAATTTAATTATATTTCATTTATTTAAATGGATTCATCATATGTTGCATAACGTATTTTTAATTTTAAAATTATAAGTATAAATACTTTAATTTATGACATTACCATGTGCAACACAAGGGTTAGACACTATTGTGAAAGAAAAATAGTATCTTTCTAAAGTCATCAGTACGCACATGGCTATTTAATTGTTAAAATTTTCAAACATTTGACCCTCTTCTATTTCTCCACCTTCCATGTTCATTTTGACTTGAATTAGTGACATATTAGGGTTAAATTTGGACCATATTAGCAAAAAAAAGAATTGAATCTCTCTTTTCTCTATTTACAACTAGCAATACTGTTGCAACCTATAAAGCATATACACACAATGCGCCTTCCAAATTAAATTGATCTAATTTTCAATTTTCTTTTCTTCTGGATTTAACTCAATGCCACATGATCAATATTAGACACATTTTTTTAAAGTGATACTATGTACACTCACTTTATTCCTTCTCTCACCCACCTCTTCTTTTACCCACCTATATTTAATAAAATACTTCTTTCACCCATATACACCCACATTCTTCTCTCTCTGCTCTTTTCTTTTTCGAAAAAAATATAAGAATTCATTCTGAATCTTTCAACAAAAAACAATAGAAATCAACCATGAAGTTCAAATCTCTTCACTGCAATTTCCACATATATTTATTGTTTTGAAATCTAGTAAGTAAATTATGCTTAAATTGATATTTTTTGCATCAAAATTAGCGACTAACTCATTCGTAATCTCTTTATTGGGAATGAAAATTGAAGTTATGGTGAGAATGAAACATAGAGAAGCAGTGCTCAAGACGATGAAGAAATTCAAAGTGATTTTTTTCTAAAATTTATTGATATTTTTTTATAAGCCATTATTGTGGGTGTTTGAAATAATTTTTTCAATATTGTTTTTAATAGTCTTTTGAATGGTGTTAGAGATTGTTTTGGTACATGTAGTAGTTGAAATTATGGTTTCAACCCTTATTATTTTTCAATAATATAAAAAGTTTTAGCCTTTTTATGTTGTGTATTAAGCCCTTGTGTAACGACCAGACTTTTCCACCCTCAAATGTCAAACAAATACTTCCACGGTATTCGTGTCACATAATAAAGTGCCGAAAAGACATATAGTTAGGGTAAAATAAAAGGAAAAGGAAATAGAATAGGAAAGAACACGATATCAGAATCTCATAGCAGAACGATAATATATAATATCCAAAAGATAGTACAAATGGTTACTTCGAATACAAAATGATTTCAGAGTTACTACAACTAAGTACTACCATCATCCTGGAAAGTTATAACTACATGTCCTCACAATGCTGATACATACATACATAATATAATGTAGTGGAAATAAAAATATATAGATAACAGAAGCCTCCAGCTCGTCTCCTAAACTCTGAAGCATCCAAAGTCTGACCTGCTTTACTCGGCCTACTCGAAAAAGTACATGAGGAATTTAGGAAAAATAAAAACCACGTGTCAGACATATGTTTGATATGAGAAAACCTAAGATACATGCATACATGTAACAATAACCTTTGAGACCTTACGAATCATCGTAACAGTTTTCCCCTTAAAAGAAATCACTCATTCATTAAGTTAATATAGTGATATAATAGATAATCTCTAGGGTGTAGAATATAAATCATAAAATAGCCGTGCTGCTTGCATCTCATGATACAACAATATTAGAAGTACATCTAAAACCACTAAAGACATTCGCATATGAATTTTCCATGGAGATCTCTTCGGTCAAACCGAATCCAGTCTCCTGCACAAGGGTAAGAAGCTACCTTTCGAGCGTTGTATATTTCTAAATAAAATACACCATTAAGGTAGACATAGCTAGTCCATGTCTAAACACGTGATCCCGAATATCATCAACTCTCGCTAGCAACATCGATGAGCATACTCTAGATATGGAATTGATATATCCTATCGTGGATTAGCCAAACCCCAAGGTATGCATCCTACTTTGTTTTCTGTCATTTCCGGTGTTGAGGCTACGTTCGGCATCTCTCACATGAGTCTTCATAATTCGAACAGATCATGAATCCTTTCCATGGATTCCAACATAAGTTGATTGACAAATGCCACCTCTGAGCTCTCTCTTGAACTTAACCTTAGGATAGACTGTTCAACTCTACGGTAAAATTCTAAAATGTTAACACCGACATCTCCCTTGGACTTAACCTTAGGATAGACAATTCAACTCTATAACATTCCTCTTCATAACTACTTCTATAATATAGACTCATATACTAGTTTTGAAGTGGTATTCGGCAAGTAAAACACATACCGATCCCGGACTCTCCAAAACCAATCGATGAATTTTCGGTTAACTCAATTCTGTCTCTTTTAGAATTAAGCAAACTATATAAAGAGGAGTCCTTCCTGAGGGATCTCATATATATAAGTTTTTAAACCTAGAGACGTTTCATACCAATGTTTCTTCCTAAGGGATCTCATATCATATGAAGCCGTAAAGCTTTTAAATACTTCTTAAGTTATATTATGTCAAGTTCGATAATCGACTAATCGAATATCTAGTTCTTAAAAAGATTGCTTATAGAAATCAAGGTTCGTATACTTGACATGTTTCCAACCTTTCCAACTTAAATATTCATCGATCAAGAGTGAAGTCGGTAGGTTAAAGCACAATTGCTTCTATCCCTACTCGAACATCAATCTTAACTCTCATAAATAGATAAGTCTACTTAGTCGGCTTTTAGTATTAAGTATAGTAATAATGACTTTCCATAAACAAATAATTAAATAATATAATTAAAAAGTTTCTGCCCTTTTCATCTTAACTATTCCTCGGTTAAGAGTGAAGACGATAGGTTAGAGCATCATTGTAACGACCCGTAATTTCGCTACTTCGAAAATGAGGGATTTTGTTTATTTTAAATTTAAAAAGGTTTAAAAACTTAAATAAATAAGTTATATATAATAAATAATAATAGAGAAATTATTTATTCTTATAGTTAATCATTAAAAAGTATAAAATTTGGATTTTTATCACAAATCAGCAAAAGTTAAGTTTTGTAAAAATAAATAAATAAATGCTTATATAAATAGGTTTAAATATTTGTTTGAAAAGTAAAACAATATCAAAATCCCTTAATAATGATAATAGAAGTATATTAAAGGATTAAAAAATATGTTTATAATCATTTTACAAAAATATTCTAATTTTGTTACATTTTGTCAATGCAGCTTCAAAATTCAATATTTTGATATTAACCCTAATGATATAGGATTTTAACCTAGATAGACTTGTTTTAATTCATTTAATATAATAGGAAATCAATTTTTAAGTTTGGTTTACTTAAATATATAGTTTAGCAAAAACGTCAAATATTGATTGTAAAATTTGTCAATGACAATGTTGTTTTCAACTGTAACAATTCATCGCAATGTTGTATGAACATATGCACTTTATAACATGTATAATACATCTTTACAAACTATAACAAACTATATCACATTACATTTATGTCATATAAAACAAATGTCACCTTTTTTTGTAAAGTAAATAAAATAAAACATAAAAGAATGTGTAAAGACATGATTTGACACAAGAGAGTTGAATTTTGCTTAAGGAGCAACATCATTACACTTTGCATCTTATCTCATTAATGAGATGTTACTTGTATACATGGAAAATGAGCAAAAGTTATTTTAACATTTTAAAGTTTAAGAAAATAAGGCAAACATCATTTCTTAAGTACAAATAACATCTTAACATCCTTTCCACCATTAATGCACTTCACATCATGCTTAAGCAAAAGTCAAAAAGTAAGGCAAGAGTATTTAAGTCATTTACCTTCCAAAACTCAAGTACAAATAAGCATGTACACCTTCCATTCTTTCACAAACAAATTCACTTCTCATTCTTTACCTTTCTCTTCACTTTCTCCATCTTCTTCCTCCATTTCCATGGCTTCCCACCTCTCCATTCTATTGAAATAATAATAAAACCAACGCCACCTTCCAAAACACCACCCCCACCACCTCCTCCAAGCTACACACGCCTCTACCCACCTCACACACCTCTGGCCGAACACCCTAACCACTAACCCGAGCCCAAACTTCCCACACCCACCCCCATACTCCACACACTCTCCTCTCCAAAGTCGTACACTCCCTCAATCTCACACACCCTTCTCCACACCCCACTCCAAGGCCATGCCCTCCATACACGAGCCATAAAACCCATGGCCATATAAAAAAAAGAAAAAGGAAGGAAAATAAATTAAGGCGAGAGTGCGAGACGATTTCGAAGGAGCATGCTAGTTCAGATAAAGTTAGACGGAGTGGAAATAAAGATGAGAAATTCTCAATGCTATTTGAATTATATTGATTATTAAGTTTAATTGTTATATAAGATAATCACCATTTGATGATATGGACATTTGAATGATTGTTTGAATATGTTGGATGAATAGTAGAGTTATGCTAATATACTCACTTATTGATAATTACTATGCTATGAGAATGGATGTTATGTAATGATAAATATTGGAAGTGATTAGGCTCATTTTTGATTAAGTAATCCCTTTGTTAAGTATGACCAATTTTATAAATATGGTATATGTTGGAATTATTAAGCCTCTTGGTGAATAGTGAAAAAAACAAATTTGGATTTTGAAAATAAAGTCAAATTGGAATTGAAGTATAATTGAAATTGAAATCGGAATTAGAATTGGAATTGAAATTGAGATGAATAGTAAAATTGAAATTGAAATCGATTTTGAAAATTGAAATTGAGATTAAGGTTGAAGTTTAAATTAGAATTGAAATTAGATTTAAAATCTAAGTTTTAATTAAGTTTAATTTGAAGTTAGAATTGAAATTTAATTGAAATTGGATTTAAAAATTTAATATTAAAGTAATAGGAATATAATAATATTATAATATGGGAATAGTAAAAATATCGATTTAAAATAATTAGTAATGTTTTTATAAGTAATCATATTCAATTTATAGAATTTATTTCAAATATTGTAAATCAAGTTAAAACTAGGCGCGTCGCGTAACGATAGTTCGCGATTTCGCACCGAAAAGTTCAAATGAGTGTATAAAGTGAAGTACAGCTCGGATTTCTTCGAAACAAGAAATGTTCGGACTATTATAACCATAGTTTTCAAATGGAAAAAGAAAATCAAGATTTTGTCTTGTAGATTTTGAATTATGTCCAAATCAATTTTCCGAAAAAATCACGCTTGTGCAGTTAAGTGACCATAACGTGAAATCATTATAAATAAGCATATTTAATTATAGAAAATATGGAATAAATTTGATAAATCTATTTTAAATAGGTTAGAAGATATTTGAATTGGAAAATATGAATTTTCAAATAATAAAAGTCGATGAAATCGAATAAGGCTTATATAGTACTTTCCGCAGCACTTTTCTGCTGCGAATGCTCTAACTTTTGAAGTATAAGTTTAAACTTAACGATTCTTTCTAGAATCGCTTATGAATGTTTTTAATAATATAACTTAGGATTATAAAGATGATTTGAGAGATTTATCACTTATTTCAAAGCTGGATTAAATGAATGATTAAGGAAAAGCCATTAAAAGTAATTGTTTTAATCTTGGCTCTAATAAGCCGATGAGTAAACCTAATTTTTCTATTTTTGAGATTCAGGTGGAGGTGCTTAAACAAAGGAGATGTTCAAGAGCAACCAGTGCCCTGGCTACCCTGGCCTCATCTCGGGCGAGAAATGGAAGGTCGAAAAATCGGAAACGAGTTAAGTATAAAAGATTAACCTTTCAAAATTTAATTAAATTGGATTGCATAGAAATAATCTTCTTATACTTGATGTTAAAGTCCGAAGAGGTAACTCGTCCTATTCGTGGAATTTAAAAGGTGATTTCACCATTATTCCGCCCATAGCACTTGTTGAATACAGAAATTGATATTAAGTAAAATTAGAATGATTTCCATAATCCTATTTACTTAGTAATGTTTTCTAAGATTGATTTTAAGGTTTACAGTAACGATGTCTTAAATAACATTGTTTTTGACCCATTTAAAAGTTAAGAAATTCTTGATCGATGATAAGTAAGAAAATAGGAAATGTTTTCCCAAGTAATAAGTGAATTAACTTACAATTACTCTAAGATTAAAGGGGATTTGTAATTAACCAAAAGAATTATAGTGAAAAGAGGCTTAATAAATCATGTATACTCATATCCACTTTTTATCGATGATTGGATTTCGAAGGAACCGAGATCGGATTTAGGTGATTCCTATCCAAAAACCACTTCGAACCAATCCACGTGTTCGAAGAATGAAGCTATTTGAAGACGAAGACATTGAGACGAATAATAACTAAGGACTACTTGTTGATTAATCGGGGAGAAACTCCCAATTTACTTAATGTAGCAGTGGTCTCTTTGGTATGAAAAACCTCAAAAAACAAGGACTTCTCGCCTAGTAAAGGCCGTGGAAAGTACCTTTAGTTTCGTTCAGTCCCAGAATGAACTTGTATGGACGAGTGTTTGACCTTGCATTCTAATCACATTGAATGATCTCTATAAAATGTATATAAGTCGGTGGCGGAGAAGACACCTTCTCTTAACTTAACACCCTTTCTCGAGATGTACGAGCTTAAGAATTTATATATTTGTAGAGACCAGTCATGTGAATATGCAACGGCATTGTGGCATTCAAAGTTGAAGGAGTTGTGCTATGAAAAAAGTAATCGTTGCCTCAAGCCTCATCAACCGGAAATGACCGAAACAGGGTAGATGCAGCAAGGCTAAGTGGGTCATTCCCATTATGATATGATCATTCCCTTCTAAATAGATTTGTACCCACCATAAAGTTCAGGTATCTAATCATTGTGGAAAGTATGCTAAAACGAGCGCTTGGTTAAAGGTCAGTAACGATCGGGGGATGACATATTCGGTACTATCTAGTTACAGAGGTAGGCCGGTCTTGTGTTGGTAGAGGAGCTTTGTGATGGTTCATCGGGACATCCATCTAGAGGTGTACCCATCGGAAGTTAGTTCCTTCACCTGGTCATTTGTATGAAAATCTATTCTCCAATAAGAAGCCTTTATGAGTTTGATTTTAGAACCCACTCTGTGGCTAATATGCTAGAATTTAATCAATGTAACAATTTCAGCTAAGATTGATAAGTTTATTTGCAAATGTTTTCAAAAGAATGTCATTAGAAATAATATCAAATGTTTTGTTATAAATGTTTTTGTCACGAACGGGATTTTCGACTTTCGAAAATTCGACATCGATACTCACTTTATCGACTGCCGAGAAATCGAACGCCGGAAACTCCAATAGTGAGGGTTTTAGAAAGAAGAAGTAGAAGAAAAAGAGAAGAAGAAGAAAGAAAGCAGAGAAGAAGAACAACAGAACAACATCAGAACAGAAAACAATATCAGAATCTCATATATCGCAGCGGAACAATATATAATAGATAAACACTAGTCTTTTAAAACAAAGAATTATATCAGTTTTTATACATACATCAATCAGAGTCAATATACAACAATGGACAGTTATATAAACTTGTCCTCATACAGAATACACAGCGGAATAAATACTATCAGATACAAATACTACGTCTCGTCCTCCAGCTTATCTCCAAAGCTCCAGAATATCCAGAATATCCTGATAATCTAACTCTAGACTGCCCGTGTGGAAATTGGTGGGCACCCAGAGTTTAGAAGGGAAACAATAAACTCCGAGTCAGTCATGGTGACTGGTGTGAGATCGTAAAAAAGTTAAATATCTTTAAAATAAATAGCAGAGAATTTTAAAGTCAATTCGCAATGCTTTTGGAAAATGAAACTACCATAAGACCTCCCACCACACACACAATGCAAACGCAGAATTGGAGGAGATTTCTTCTTATGATAGTCAAAGATGCTTACTACGCCAAAATCAAATTCTTTTTGATATTATTATTAGTGCATAGTGTAGAAATCATTTCGAAAGTATAATATTAATCTTAGCCAGCATAGGCATTCCGCACTTATGCCTACTATAGCTACTATGTTCAATAGCAGGTTACCGCCACATTCCATAGTAGGTAATACAACTAAAACCGTACAAGTCGCGTATTGTTTCTTTGGATTTCCAACAAATGGTCAGGCTAAGGAACTTCCTTTTCCACGATGGGTACGTCCCTGGAATAGACGACCCGAGAACCTAACCGGATCTCTGCCAACACAAGGCCGGGTTACCTCTGCAAAAATAGGTAACTACTGACACGCGTATGCCATCCCCCGATCGTCACCGATCTTCCCGAGGATCCCCGATTTCCAACAAACCACAAAGAAATAAATTTTGCAGCAACCACAGAGGTTAAGTATCTGGGCTCCATACCATGATACCACCTTTATCCAGAAGGAATGACATACACTAAGGGGCGCTACTCCCTAGAACCTTGCTGCATCCTTCCTGTTTCGACCATTTCCGGGGTGTGAGGCTCGACGAAGTCTCGTCCACAAAGCTACGCTTTCTCAAAAAGCCCTGCTTCGGGTCAAACAAAATGATCAACCTATGATCACAAAGATATAAGATCAAACAAATGATCATATCACAAATGATCAAACACTGATCATTTCACAGCAACACTCAGTATGCCACGTTACCAAATTGGGATATATCGCTGATGAATTTCAACTACATAACCTCTGAGCTCGTACGTCTCAGAGAAGGGTGTTAAGCTAAGAGAATAAATTCTCTGCCACCAACAGAAATGTATTTGAAAGAAATCAGCTTTATATCTCAAATTGTAACGTCAGACACACAATCCATACAAGTCTGTTCCGGGATCGAACAGAACCGAAGGCACTTCTCACGAAGCCCTTGCACATTCCGGATAAATTTCAATCACGTCAGGACTTCCCGTCACTAAGGGTGATAAAACCTCTAAACCGGAGATCAGCCGATGTAGAGTAACTCGACGGTAATCCTTCCGTTTTCAAAAATATCCGGTCTTCAACACCGGTCTTCGAATGCAATTCATAACGACGTATCACATATTCGGAATGGGTTATACGACCCCATGGTCCTTTCCCGGCTAACCCGAATAGTGCGCGATTTTTCAAAAATAAGTGTGGCATTCAAATTCATCCAATTCACAACAAATACCTACTCAAGGTAATTATTGATAGTCGGTTATTTAACTATCAATAAAGATGCGCAACATCCCCGGATTCCAAATAATTTTCCAAATTATTTATTTTCCAAAAATATCTTTACTAGATATATAATTTCCACACTTTAAAAATAAATCAATATTTATTTTTTCTAAAACAATTCCCCTTTCTTTTATAAATTCCATAGTGAATTTATATTTTTCAAAATATCTACTGATATACGATTTCCAAATCGATTTCGATATTCAACTTCAATTTATCTCTACAAAGATAAATTCTCAAAAACGTTTCGTTTCGTTTTGGAAAAGCATTTCCATACTTATTTAATAATAAGTATTTCACAAATCTATTTATTTTCAACATTTGAAAATATTCGATATACTTAAATCAAATTAAGTATATATTCATTCTTTAAGGAAATCATAAATTTTAACATCTATTTGAGTCAAAACGAATGTTGCGTAAAACATCGTTACGACGACTCGACATCACTAGTATAGGGATTCGAATTTAAGATAGACATATAAATCCCAATACTATATAAAAACATTTCCTTTCGGAAATCATTTACTATAACAATAGTGTTATAGTCCACCATTTCCTTATATTTCTCGAAAACGTCTATTTCAACAAGTATGTTGAAATCTATGTTTTCGATTCATAATACATTTTAAAACATCGTTAAAAACAATTTAACTTCATTTTAAAATATCACTTCTTCAAAAAATGAATCCATTTTACTCAATAATATATTCACGGTCCAGAGTTGTGAATATATCTTTTCTTTAAAAATCTTCTATAAAGAAATTTATCCAATTCAATCTATTTCGAATTTATAAACACGTCTATAAATTCCATTTCTATTTTTAATAACAACCTCGACTTATAAATCTTCTTTTTATCAACTTCTATATTCTACTTATCAAAATAAGTGATTTCGGATTTATAACCAACTTTTATAAATTCCAATTCCATTTATTAAAACTTCAATCCCAAATCAATTTTAATATTGATTTCTAAATTTATTTTCAACTTTAAATAAAAGATTCCATACTGATTTCTCAAAGTTCTTCTCCAAATACTAAATCAATTACAGATTGATTTCTAATTTTATTTATCACTACTAAATAAATTCCTTATTTTTCTCAAATTACTCAACATCCTGTTTTTAAATGGATTCTTTAAATTGAAACCATTTTACATTGATTTCCCAAATCGTTTCAACTTACCAATTAAATTTCTAATTGGATTTCCAACTTATCTCCTTTTAAATAAATTCCTTTCAAAGAAAATATATTTCAATTGTTTCTTTCAGTCTATTTAAAAATCCAGATTTTAAATTAATTTCCTCAATTTAAAATCACTATTATACGAAATTCATTTATTTAACATTTTCACTTTATTCTGGAAATAAATTCGATAAGATTATAAAAATTAACTTTTTATACTTTAAAATTCCTTTCTTCGAATTTATTAAATTTCTAAAATTAAATTCACTTAGAAATTTCTATTTTGATTTCCAAAAATTCAATTTCGTTTATTTCTGGAATCCAATGATGTCAAAACATCCATTCAGCTAAATTTTAGCTTTTCAAACAATTTCCAGATATCAATTTAATAACAACAATACTCATTCACAGATTATCACATCACAGTAGAAATAAATTCAATCAATGTGAGGGGTCCAGTTGGATCCCTCCAACCTGTTTCCCTGCATCCAAAGATGTTAGCACAATACCAATTCCGCTCCAGTACGGAATTATCGCGGTATATGGGTTTTTATAAATCCGCTTACTAACGGCGCAATAGGGTCTCATCCGCTATATGAGGCGGGAAATCATCAATCCAATATATACATATGCCAATATGTATATATTGCTATATATAATAGATATATCCTAAAATATCTAATATCAACAATCCAATAACAATCATCAATCAATAATAACTGTAAATTCAAATTTCCTTCGAGTGAGAAAATCTCACCTTTTATTTGCAATCCATTTCCAAACTTGACTCGATTTTCTTGATTTATACCTTGTATAAATAATTATACCATTCGTTAATATTCGAATAAATTGAATAGTTAAATTTCCATTCTAACATATTTAATCCAACATTTTCTTTATAAAATATCTTTATCGATTTATTAAATAAGTTCATTAACAGATTAATCCCATAATAAATTGTTTAAATAATCTAGTAATTCAACAAATGAACATATCGTATTATTTAACAGATTATTCTTTACTGCTTCCAATTTATTTTCTGCATACATTTATACATCTAAAATTTTAAACTGCTTAATTAAAACATTACTTACTTTTTTTTCTCTTTACTGTATGAAAATTCACTGAAATACATTCAGATTATATGTGTTATTAATTTTTCTTCTTAGAAACAAACTGAAGACAGAAACGAATCGCATACCTCACTGTATGCTCGGGAATCGCCACCACGACAACTATGACTCCCAACGACCCAGCACGCTGTCATCGACCACCCCAGAGCCATGAACCATCTCCATCGTTGCCAAATGCCTCCGCTAATCACCATAAACTCCATCACTAACTCGTCATCATCGCCCTAGCTGATACGCCTCCCCACTGACTCGAGCCATCCTGGCCATCCACGCGAACTAGCTCGCGTACGCCAACCCTTAGCACATGCCGCCTCATCGCCGCGATACCCCCAGGCGAAACCCTACTCGTGAAATCCCAGAACTCCCCTCGTCGACGCGCAATTCGCCTACGCGCCTGAAACCCCCAAGTCGAACTCCACTTCGAGATGATCTGTCCCCCGTCTCCACGCCACCATCACAGTCGAGACCATCGACGCCAGTCGCAGTGCTCACATCCCCCCCCACTGACGCGTACGCGTGCGCGACAACGTCGCCTGCGGCGAACTCTAGGTCGCCTTCAATTCGTCGCTCCACCAATCGCGATGCTCGCGAATTGACTCGCGAAACCCCGGCTTCAAATTTCAAGTAGAAGTCGAGGCCACCATTTTTTTCTTTTTCGTTTGATTTCGTGATCTGTTGAAAAGAATGGGAGGAGAGGGTTATTTGAAACGAAAGGGTATGGGCTGCACGAAAATCTCGTGATGCTCGGCGTGAACAACGGGGAGAAAACGTGGGATATTTATAAATTTTAAATTTTAAAATTAAACTGAATTTTCTTTTAAAATTTCGACGCGTTTATGCGTCGTACGATTGCGTAACAACTCAAAAAAATACGAAAATTGAAATCCGACAATAATTCAATATTACGGACCCAATGGAACTGGTTTCGTCGAATTCCGAGACTGCGCCTCGGACGGCTATTTTTAAATATCGGTTGAACGATAAAATTTTCTAAACTGAACAAATAACTGTAAACTTCAATTCTGAAGCTTCTATTATCTTCAGTGTTATCAATACGAATTTTAAAAACTTTCGAAATATTTTTCTTCGACTTAAAATCGAAGATACAAATTTTTATTCAGCATTCACTAGATTAAATTTTATAACTTAATCACCAATTTCAAACTTAGATCGGGGATTCAAATTAAATCATCGTTCAAATATTTAAAATTAATTAAATATCCTCAATTTAATTCGTTCAAAATTCTGGGTCGTTACAAACTTCCCCCCTTAAAAGAATTTCGTCCTCGAAATTACAAGTTAGGAAAAATGGTCCTTAACTCGTCTATCATTTTTCAACATCTAATGGTTTTATTAATTCGTCAAAACAAATCTTCCTATTAAAGATTTGTTATCATTCCAACTATCTTTCTAACTTCAATTATAGGTTTCAACAGCATTGTTTTACTTCAAAATTCAAATTTAAATTCAAATTCAAATTTTAAACTTCCAAAATTTCTCAAAAATTTTCTAACACCCTAAATCTCCGAAAAATTTTGCCAGCGTCTCCTTTGCGCGGCTAATACGGCACGACTACAAAACGTCCCTACGGACTCTCAGATTTCAAAAAGAAAAAGAAAAAGCCAAGCGGCTAGACCAGAAATCATCAAAAACTCATATTGAAATTAAATACGTACCTTTTGTCGAGCAATTCAAATTATCTTTGAAATCAAATCCAATTCCTTTATAACACCTGTATATCCTACTAGCCATTATATCTAGTTACATATTCAAACATTTTGCAAATTCTATTACAAAATTTCTAATATCAACTTCTTATACCATTTCTAGTTTACTATTGAAGTTATATCCATTATCATTCAATTTCACATTTCACATTCATTTTGAATTTAATTTACACTTTCAATCTAATTTAGATTCAGTTTACTTCTGAATATTGAATTTCATCAATTATCTGCCATTTACAACTGCACTATCTTAAATTAGTTCCAATTACTAATTCATTTGATCAATATTCAATTAGCTTCACTTACTAATTTGAGTTTAATACTTCACTTCATTTTTTCACAAATCAAGTTCAATTCCCATTTTATTTACTTTCAAATTCAAAATGAATTTTAACTTTCAATTTCATTTTCTTGCACTTGCAATTTAAAATTTATTTATTCACACATTCATTCATTTCGATTTGAATCTCATTTTCAATCAAATTTCAAATATTTATAAGTCTTCAACCTTTTCAAAACCATTTTGAAAACAATTCAAATTATCCTTTTGAATTTTCAAACAAAATCCAAATTTCAAACAACTTTCCATTTAAAATAATTTGGCAGCAAATTTCTCTTTTGGAAACCCGAAAATGAACATCGATAATGCTGCAGTCATTACCGAAGTTATTTTCCAGCGACCGAAAAGAGTTTAGAGCTTTTCATTCCTTCAAAACATTTTTCAAAAACTTTTGAAATTCATTTTCAAATCAAAAAGATTTAAACTTCCCAAATCTCCAAAATTTTCAAATTCTTCTCAAAACCTTTCCAAAAACTTCTCTGGAATTCCGTTTTAAATTATAAGTCACAATTATAATTTATATTCTCAAATTTCATTTGTATATGGATTAATTTCTTATCTTTGGAGTTACAATTTCAATTTCTTATTCAATTTCAATGATAATAGATTAATATTATCACTTCTAACAACCATGCAACCATATACTATAGTAATTCATAGAAAAACATTTCTTTTCTATACAAAAATAGTTTTGGGTAAAATTATCTCATTCACCCTATTTAAAACAATATTGTGCCGAATTGTTCTATTCGAGCGTTTAGAAACCCCTTCGATACAGTTTTGCAAGACTGTGCCGACGAAGGTTCATATGCCACTCAATAAACCAATCATCACAATACAAAACAATTTTATATTAACTAACAAATACGCGCTCATATCTATTATTACACTCAACTCATTCTAGAGTACTGCTGACTCTATCTCTAATGAGTAACACCCAACAGAGAAGGGTTGTCGCTTAACCATATGCTCTGATACCACTTTGTCACGAACGGGATTTTCGACTTTCGAAAATTCGACATCGATACTCACTTTATCGACTGCCGAGAAATCGAACGCCGGAAACTCCAATAGTGAGGGTTTTAGAAAGAAGAAGTAGAAGAAAAAGAGAAGAAGAAGAAAGAAAGCAGAGAAGAAGAACAACAGAACAACATCAGAACAGAAAACAATATCAGAATCTCACATATCGCAGCGGAACAATATATAATAGATAAACACTAGTCTTTTAAAACAAAGAATTATATCAGTTTTTATACATACATCAATCAGAGTCAATATACAACAATGGACAGTTATATAAACTTGTCCTCATACAGAATACACAGCGGAATAAATACTATCAGATACAAATACTACGTCTCGTCCTCCAGCTTATCTCCAAAGCTCCAGAATATCCAGAATATCCTGATAATCTAACTCTAGACTGCCCGTGTGGAAATTGGTGGGCACCCAGAGTTTAGAAGGGAAACAATAAACTCCGAGTCAGTCATGGTGACTGGTGTGAGATCGTAAAACAGTTATATATCTTTAAAATAAATAGCAGAGAATTTTAAAGTCAATTCGCAATGCTTTTGGAAAATGAAACTACCATAAGACCTCCCACCACACACACAATGCAAACGCAGAATTGGAGGAGATTTCTTCTTATGATAGTCAAAGATGCTTACTACGCCAAAATCAAATTCTTTTTGATATTATTATTAGTGCATAGTGTAGAAATCATTTCGAAAGTATAATATTAATCTTAGCTAGCATAGGCATTCCGCACTTATGCCTACTATAGCTACTATGTTCAATAGCAGGTTACCGCCACATTCCATAGCAGGTAATACAACTAAAACCGTACAAGTCGCGTATTGTTTCTTTGGATTTCCAACAAATGGTCAGGCTAAGGAACTTCCTTTTCCACGATGGGTACGTCCCTGGAATAGACGACCCGAGAACCTAACCGGATCTCTGCCAACACAAGGCCGGGTTACCTCTGCAAAAATAGGTAACTACTGACACGCGTATGCCATCCCCCGATCGTCACCGATCTTCCCGAGGATCCCCGATTTCCAACAAACCACAAAGAAATAAATTTTGCAACAACCACAGAGGTTAAGTATCTGGGCTCCATACCATGATACCACCTTTATCCAGAAGGAATGACATACACTAAGGGGCGCTACTCCCTAGAACCTTGCTGCATCCTTCCTGTTTCGACCATTTCCGGGGTGTGAGGCTCGACGAAGTCTCGTCCACAAAGCTACGCTTTCTCAAAAAGCCCTGCTTCGGGTCAAACAAAATGATCAACCTATGATCACAAAGATATAAGATCAAACAAATGATCATATCACAAATGATCAAACACTGATCATTTCACAGCAACACTCAGTATGCCACGTTACCAAATTGGGATATATCGCTGATGAATTTCAACTACATAACCTCTGAGCTCGTACGTCTCAGAGAAGGGTGTTAAGCTAAGAGAATAAATTCTCTGCCACCAACAGAAATGTATTTGAAAGAAATCAGCTTTATATCTCAAATTGTAACGTCAGACACACAATCCATACAAGTCTGTTCCGGGATCGAACAGAACCGAAGGCACTTCTCACGAAGCCCTTGCACATTCCGGATAAATTTCAATCACGTCAGGACTTCCCGTCACTAAGGGTGATAAAACCTCTAAACCGGAGATCAGCCGATGTAGAGTAACTCGACGGTAATCCTTCCGTTTTCAAAAATATCCGGTCTTCAACACCGGTCTTCGAATGCAATTCATAACGACGTATCACATATTCGGAATGGGTTATACGACCCCATGGTCCTTTCCCGGCTAACCCGAATAGTGCGCGATTTTTCAAAAATAAGTGTGGCATTCAAATTCATCCAATTCACAACAAATACCTACTCAAGGTAATTATTGATAGTCGGTTATTTAACTATCAATAAAGATGCGCAACATCCCCGGATTCCAAATAATTTTCCAAATTATTTATTTTCCAAAAATATCTTTACTAGATATATAATTTCCACACTTTAAAAATAAATCAATATTTATTTTTTCTAAAACAATTCCCCTTTCTTTTATAAATTCCATAGTGAATTTATATTTTTCAAAATATCTACTGATATACGATTTCCAAATCGATTTCGATATTCAACTTCAATTTATCTCTACAAAGATAAATTCTCAAAAACGTTTCGTTTCGTTTTGGAAAAGCATTTCCATACTTATTTAATAATAAGTATTTCACAAATCTATTTATTTTCAACATTTGAAAATATTCGATATACTTAAATCAAATTAAGTATATATTCATTCTTTAAGGAAATCATAAATTTTAACATCTATTTGAGTCAAAACGAATGTTGCGTAAAACATCGTTACGACGACTCGACATCACTAGTATAGGGATTCGAATTTAAGATAGACATATAAATCCCAATACTATATAAAAACATTTCCTTTCGGAAATCATTTACTATAACAATAGTGTTATAGTCCACCATTTCCTTATATTTCTCGAAAACGTCTATTTCAACAAGTATGTTGAAATCTATGTTTTCGATTCATAATACATTTTAAAACATCGTTAAAAACAATTTAACTTCATTTTAAAATATCACTTCTTCAAAAAATGAATCCATTTTACTCAATAATATATTCACGGTCCAGAGTTGTGAATATATCTTTTCTTTAAAAATCTTCTATAAAGAAATTTATCCAATTCAATCTATTTCGAATTTATAAACACGTCTATAAATTCCATTTCTATTTTTAATAACAACCTCGACTTATAAATCTTCTTTTTATCAACTTCTATATTCTACTTATCAAAATAAGTGATTTCGGATTTATAACCAACTTTTATAAATTCCAATTCCATTTATTAAAACTTCAATCCCAAATCAATTTTAATATTGATTTCTAAATTTATTTTCAACTTTAAATAAAAGATTCCATACTGATTTCTCAAAGTTCTTCTCCAAATACTAAATCAATTACAGATTGATTTCTAATTTTATTTATCACTACTAAATAAATTCCTTATTTTTCTCAAATTACTCAACATCCTGTTTTTAAATGGATTCTTTAAATTGAAACCATTTTACATTGATTTCCCAAATCGTTTCAACTTACCAATTAAATTTCTAATTGGATTTCCAACTTATCTCCTTTTAAATAAATTCCTTTCAAAGAAAATATATTTCAATTGTTTCTTTCAGTCTATTTAAAAATCCAGATTTTAAATTAATTTCCTCAATTTAAAATCACTATTATACGAAATTCATTTATTTAACATTTTCACTTTATTCTGGAAATAAATTCGATAAGATTATAAAAATTAACTTTTTATACTTTAAAATTCCTTTCTTCGAATTTATTAAATTTCTAAAATTAAATTCACTTAGAAATTTCTATTTTGATTTCCAAAAATTCAATTTCGTTTATTTCTGGAATCCAATGATGTCAAAACATCCATTCAGCTAAATTTTAGCTTTTCAAACAATTTCCAGATATCAATTCAATAACAACAATACTCATTCACATATTATCACATCACAGTAGAAATAAATTCAATCAATGTGAGGGGTCCAGTTGGATCCCTCCAACCTGTTTCCCTGCATCCAAAGATGTTAGCACAATACCAATTCCGCTCCAGTACGGAATTATCGCGGTATATGGGTTTTTATAAATCCGCTTACTAACGGCGCAATAGGGTCTCATCCGCTATACGAGGCGGGAAATCATCAATCCAATATATACATATGCCAATATGTATATATTGCTATATATAATAGATATATCCTAAAATATCTAATATCAACAATCCAATAACAATCATCAATCAATAATAACTGTAAATTCAAATTTCCTTCGAGTGAGAAAATCTCACCTTTTATTTGCAATCCATTTCCAAACTTGACTCGATTTTCTTGATTTATACCTTGTATAAATAATTATACCATTCGTTAATATTCGAATAAATTGAATAGTTAAATTTCCATTCTAACATATTTAATCCAACATTTTCTTTATAAAATATCTTTATCGATTTATTAAATAAGTTCATTAACAGATTAATCCCATAATAAATTGTTTAAATAATCTAGTAATTCAACAAATGAACATATCGTATTATTTAACAGATTATTCTTTACTGCTTCCAATTTATTTTCTACATACATTTATACATCTAAAATTTTAAACTGCTTAATTAAAACATTACTTACTTTTTTTTCTCTTTACTGTATGAAAATTCACTGAAATACATTCAGATTATATGTGTTATTAATTTTTCTTCTTAGAAACAAACTGAAGACAGAAACGAATCGCATACCTCACTGTATGCTCGGGAATCGCCACCACGACAACTATGACTCCCAACGACCCAGCACGCTGTCATCGACCACCCCAGAGCCACGAACCATCTCCATCGTTGCCAAATGCCTCCGCTAATCACCACAAACTCCATCACTAACTCGTCATCATCGCCCTAGCTGATACGCCTCCCCACTGACTCGAGCCATCCTGGCCATCCACGCGAACTAGCTCGCGTACGCCAACCCTTAGCACATGCCGCCTCATCGCCGCGATACCCCCAGGCGAAACCCTACTCGCGAAATCCCAGAACTCCCCTCGTCGACGTGCAATTCGCCTACGCGCCTGAAACCCCCAAGTCGAACTCCACTTCGAGATGATCTGTCCCCCGTCTCCACGCCACCATCACAGTCGAGACCATCGACGCCAGTCGCAGTGCTCACATCCCCCCCCCCCACTGACGCGTACGCGTGCGCGACAACGTCGCCTGCGGCGAACTCTAGGTCGCCTTCAATTCGTCGCTCCACCAATCGCGATGCTCGCAAATTGACTCGCGAAACCCCGGCTTCAAATTTCAAGTAGAAGTCGAGGCCACCATTTTTTTCTTTTTCGTTTGATTTCGTGATCTGTTGAAAAGAATGGGAGGAGAGGGTTATTTGAAACGAAAGGGTATGGGCTGCACGAAAATCTCGTGATGCTCGGCGTGAACAACGGGGAGAAAACGTGGGATATTTATAAATTTTAAATTTTAAAATTAAACTGAATTTTCTTTTAAAATTTCGACGCGTTTATGCGTCGTACGATTGCGTAACAACTCAAAAAAATACGAAAATTGAAATCCGATAATAATTCAATATTACGGACCCAATGGAACTGGTTTCGTCGAATTCCGAGACTGCGCCTCGGACGGCTATTTTTAAATATCGGTTGAACGATAAAATTTTCTAAACTGAACAAATAACTGTAAACTTCAATTCTGAAGCTTCTATTATCTTCAGTGTTATCAATACGAATTTTAAAAACTTTCGAAATATTTTTCTTCGACTTAAAATCGAAGATACAAATTTTTATTCAGCATTCACTAGATTAAATTTTATAACTTAATCACCAATTTCAAACTTAGATCGGGGATTCAAATTAAATCATCGTTCAAATATTTAAAATTAATTAAATATCCTCAATTTAATTCGTTCAAAATTCTGGGTCGTTACAGTTTTAGTTATCATAAAGGAAAAACCCATCCGTGTTTATGTGTGGGCGTGGTCTTATGAGATACTCTTTCTTTTTAAAAAGGATTTTATTTCCAAGGCCGATATATGACACTGTCATTTATTATTTGAGTTTTCTCACGCTGATTTATCAAGCCTGATTTGGATGTTTCAATACTCGGGTCAAATCCGAGTAGTTTCTGGTTTGTTGAAGACGGTTGGAGTTTCCAGAGGAGAGCTGGAGATATTCAACTATGTATGGAAGTATTCTAATATCCACTACTCTTATTGATGTTTGTCAGCATTTGTAAGAAAATATGTTTATAACCGTCCAGGCTGAATCTAGGAAGACTCTGATATATGTATTTTAAAAGTTTTTCGCTGTAATGATATTGTTCAATATTATATATTATTTCATTCGTGTGAGATTCTGTTTTGTCTTATTTTTCTTTTTAACCTTCATGTTCCGTCTTTTCGTTCAATTTGAGTTGAACATGTGTGGTTTATTGTCAACTTAAAGGGTATGGAAAAACTGGCCTTGACATTTGGTATCAGAGCTTTTGGTTGAGCGAATACCAAAGACTGATAGGGGTAAGTCTCATCAGAGATAGGATTAGTAATATCCTAGGATGAGTAACTCATTAGAGATAGGGTTAGTAACACCCTAGAATGAGTTTTGAGAGTATTATATATGAGCGTGTATTTGTTTATTTTATGAAAATGGTTTTATTTTAAAGAAATTGGTAAATGA
Source organism: Allium fistulosum (assembly GCA_030737815.1). Lineage (NCBI taxonomy): Eukaryota > Viridiplantae > Streptophyta > Magnoliopsida > Asparagales > Amaryllidaceae > Allium > Allium fistulosum. The sequence continues at coordinate 694,772,125 of CM060903.1, read as the reverse complement.
AATGATTTTACCTTGGGTTTATATTTTGAATATAAAACGGGATATTTTTGGGTTAGAAATTGAGGATTGTTTGTAATTTAGCTTAGTAAAGCTAAAATACGAATATCTTGTGATTAGAATTGCATGATTTGACTATAAGATATTCTATATAGAATCAATTAGTTGAAAGCTAGAATTTAGAACTTTAATCATATACCCTTAGACATTTGGTTATTAAGAAATAATGATTTAATGATCATCAAAATTGATGGATTTAAAAGCTAAGTACAAATATCTTGTGAAGTAAAATTCACGATTTGACTATAAGATATTTGATGATAAAATTGAAGCTAGAAGTTGTAATTAGAGAAAGTAAAAAGAAAATGCACACTTAGAAAAATTCTTACCAATAAGATAGAAAAAGATAAGCCTAAATTGAGACTTTGGGTAAATATAATATAAAATGGTAAGTTCTATAACTTATAAAGGTGATAAGATAATTTGAAATTTAGACACTTTGATTAGGTTTAAATCAAAGTGAAATTTAGGAATAAGAGATATAAGAAATGTCATCCTAATATAAAACTTTGAATTAGTGATACATTTAGGGTAACATTTGTAATTCAAAATGAGGTAAGATTGGAAGTGGATAGGTTAGAAAAAGTTAAAAAAAAGGGAAGTTTTGAATAATATGGTTAGTAGGTTGATTGTTGGATGAAAATGTTTAAATAACAAATATCATGTGAATTAAGTTTCACAATTTGACTATAAGGTATTTGATGGATTTAAGGTTAAGAAATTTGATTTAGAAATGGATAGGTAAATAAATTAAGTAGATAATCATAGAATTAGTAAGAAAAAGATGTACACTTAGTAAAGTTGTCTTATTAATATATGGATAAGATAAATAATAATGGATTTAGTAGAAAATAAATGGTTGTGAAATAAACTTGGATTAATAGAAATTTGGAAGAAATATGTTAGGTAAAAAATGAATGTGAATAAATATGTAAGTTATACGTAAATCATTTCAGCAAACAAAATTTTGATATAAGATTTGAGTATAGAACTTTGAGGTGTTTACACCAATCCGAGAAAGGATTTATCACCCGATTCTTGACGGCGAACATCGATGAGGTTTGTGATTATGTACTCAATTTTTCTATCATTGTTGAGAGCTATGCAAGGAAAGCAAGGGTTTGTGATCAAGAAGCCTGATCAAAGTCCGCACTAGAAAATCGGGGGATCGATACTAGTTCGGAAGTAAAGTCGTGGATTCGAATAATAGATCGAATCAAATATCACATATAGTATGATGTTTTGGGTCTGTCTACATAGTAGTTGGATAGTTATCTTAAATAGTAGGCGCTAAGATATAGGGGTTAGACTTATGTTTTGGTATGTATATATATAGACCTCGGGTGTGGTACATGCTATGGTCTGGGGATGGGTTATGTTGGATGTATATCATTTATGTTGATATAGTATTAGTTTGGTTGTTTTTGGATGTATAGTCCATTTTTTCGTTGTATATATATTATCTTAAGTGTGTGGTACGCACTAGGATGGGTAGGATAGGAGTCTGACTTGATGTATGTATATATAACCATAAGTACGTGATAAGTACTCAGGTTGGTATGGGAATCTTTGTAGATATGTCTGGTGTTAATTGTTACAGTGTTGTTATGGTATTGGCCTTCTTTTTATATATGCATTTTTTTCTATCATCAGTATAAATAAGCCAGGATGTTTGAGGATACGAGTATGAGATAGATTCCTTTATCTAACTTTCATTTCGAGGACGAAATGCTTTCAAGTAGGGGAGAATGTAACGACCCGTAATTTTGCTACTTCGAAAATGAGGGATGTTGTTTATTTTAAATTTAAAAGGGTTTAAAACTTAAATAAATAAGTTATATATATTAAATAATAATAGAGAAATTATTTATTCTTATAGTTATTAATTAGAAAGTATAAAATTTGGATTTTTATCACAAATCAGCAAAAGTTATGTTTTGTAAAAAATTAAATAAATGCTTAAATAAATAGGTTTAAATGTTTGTTTGAAAAGTAAAACTATATCAAAATCCCTTAATAAAGATAATAGAAGTATATTAAAGGATTGAAAAATATGTTTATAATCGTTTTACAAAAATATTATAATTTTGTCACATTTTGTCAATGCAACTTCAAAATTCAATATTCTGATTTTAACCCTAATGATATAGGATTTTAACCTAGATAGACTTGTTTTAATTCATTTAATATAATAGGAAATCAATTTTTAAGTTTGTTTTACTTTAATATATAGTTTAACAAAAACGTAAAATTTTGACTATAAAATTTGTCAATGACAATGTTGTTTTCAACTGTAACAAGTCGTCGCAACGTTGTATGAACATATGCACTTTATAACATGTATAATACATCTTTACAAACTATAACAAACTATATCACATTATATTTATATCATACAAAAAATATCACTTTTTTTGTAAAGTAAATAAAATAAAACATAAAAGAATGTGTAAAGACATGATTTGACAAAAGAGAGTTGAATTTTTCTTAAGGAACAACATCATTACACTTTGCGTCTTATCTCATTAATGAGATGTTACTAATATACATGGAAAAGGAGAAAAAGTTATTTTAACATTTTAAATTTTAAGAAAATAAGGCAAACATCATTTCTTAAGTACAAATCACATTTTAACATCCTTTCCACCATTAATGCACTTCACATCACGCTTAAGCAAAAGTCAAAAAGTAAGGCAAGGGTATTTAAGTCATTTACCTTCCAAAACTCAAGTATAAATAAGCATGCATACCTTCCATTCTTTCACAAACAAATTCACTTCTCATTCTTTATGTGACAACCCGCATATTTTACGATTATATATTTAAATGTTTTATTTAAATATAGCATCGTTTGTTGAATTTAAAGTCCGAAATGTGAATTTTTGTAAACAGTCGAATCCGGACTCGAGACCACTTCCATTGAGTTCAAAATGATGTTTACAAATTTTTTGAGTATAAACATTGATATGTTTGGAGTTGATTAGGATTTTGGTATTTTGTTTGGGCTTTGGTTTGTGTTCTAGCCCACTAACCCAATAAGAGAACTCAAACCTTCTACCAAATACCTCCCACTTCACTCCTCTTCATTCATTCATTCCACTTTCTAAATTCCTAACACTCAAGCCCTAGAAAAATGGGGGAAAAGAAAAGCGATTAGAAATTCCTAAGCCCTAATTCTCTAAGGAAATTCAACTTCAAGTTATAAATCAAAGAGAAGCTTAGGTGAGCATCCTCTTCATCTTCTCCATCTCAATCTCTTTTCAATTTTCAGAAATTCCTATAACCTAACTTAGGAAATTCATTTCATTTGGTAATAGATTGAAGATTCTTGAGGTGTTGTTGAAGAGAAATCGATCTTGCTTTATTTTAGAGCTTCTCATTTCTTGTTTTTGGGTTTAAAGGTGAGTTTTTGAACTCACATCTATGTCTATACCTTTGATAGTTGTTAGGTATGAATTCCTAACATCTATTTCATGTTCATTTGCTTTTGATTTGAATTGGTTTGGGGAATTTTCCAATTTTTGGTATTTTGAAGTCAAAATCTTTGAAAATCCTATTATGGATGTTTAGACATGTTGTTTGGAGTGTATTGAAGAGCCTATAGGACTGGGTTGTCGCTTGGCATAAATCCCTAGCCATCATCGCTCATTCGATCACTTCCGAATTGATTTGGCCATTAATGGCCTAGGCTAATTTTTGCCCCGAGCTTCAGCTCTAACGTCTGGTAAAACACTCAGACGTCTGAGGCAAAGGAACAAATGTTCCAGATCTTAAGCTCAGACATCTGAGTGGTCTGGAAAAATTCCAGACCTTCAGCTCAGACGTCTGGGAGGAACCACCAGACGTCTGCCGCTGTTAAATTTGGCACTTTGACTGTTTTTATGCGAATTTCCATTTTTAATCGATTTTTGTCGATCCGGTTGGTTGTTGTCATTTATTATCGACTTTGATGACTTCTTTTTTGGATTTTTGGGAATATCCATTTGATGGATTTGATATTGATTTTTATGGTTTTGATTCACGTCGTTGAATGTGAATTTTTGATGATAGATTATTTTTACAATCGTTTCTGTGATTTGTCACTTTAAAACACAAAGGTTTCTATACTAGTAGTAAATACTCAAACTCTTTCACATAAACGATTTCAACACTACTTTTAAATACAAAGCTCGTTCTTAAAACCATTTTCCAATCTATTAGTATATACAAACCTTTACCTCATTCGTACGAGAAATCCAATTAAACGACTTAACAAAACAAGTGGTATGAAACGCTTGCGTTTACTTCGTCGGTTAATTCTTAGACTTCTTCGATTGAAATCTTGTGACAATTTTCGAGTGGAAATCTACAATTTGTTCGTAAATATTTAAGTTAAGCCAGTGGTTATGGGACATGAAGCTAAACTCATCTATTTACTAGCTTGGTGTATTTTACACTTTTATTGATCTATGATGATCATTTTGTGGTTTAGACGAGCGATATGCGATGTCTCTTTGTCTGCGTGGGGGACAGTACCCCGTTATGTTGAGCTTCGTCTCATTTCTATAGGCTAGCGACCTATGGCTTTTTATGGAGTTTAGTTCATCGGGCGTACCATTGTACTACGTTGTTGTTCTGGATTATTTGAGTTTCAGGTTCCTCGGGCGTACCGTTGTACTACGTCATTGCACCGGCTCTATGGGTTAGCGACTCATGGGATAGCGTCCCGTTTGTGATACACGTGTTGATGAGTTTTCATGCTCCCGTTTATGATAGGCCTCCCCTTTTTTGTGATTTCTGGAATTTGGGTTTCTCCAATATTTGTGATTTGCTTGGATAAGCTTTATCAATATTTTTGACTTGGTGAATAAAATAAAGAATATGACATTCTTTTTGGTGTTTGAGTATATTTGAGATATTGTATGATTTTTGTTGTTATCATATATATTTGTGATATCTCTTATTCTATCTCATCTTACATGATATTTATAGCTAGACTGATCCGTTTATTATTTTTCTCCTTAAATAATACTCGAGTCAGACCAAGGTGTTTCAGGTGCTTCCACTTGACTTCTTATCAGGGATCATCATCTGACTTTTGGCTAACTACTCTAGCTTAGTAGTTTTTGGTTTTTTATACATTCAAGATAGAGACTCCTTAATGTATACATATTCTTTTGTCTAGCACTTGTACCTATTCTTTTGTGATGTAGTGGATCTTGTATGACCACTACATTGATATACACTTCTATGTGTTATATTCATATATGTTTCCGCCTTAGTGATATGAATATCTCTGACTGATTTGTGTTATGCTTATTTTATATTTGTTTCCGAAGGCCTCATAGCCACTGTGTAGTAGATTTGAGTTTGGATTGGTTATGTCGGATTTCCTCTTAAAATGAAATGCATGATATACTATCTGACATACCAGTTCACGCTCAAATCAATTATACAGTTGGTCGCTCCTCAACAGCCTTATTCTTCGTACTAATTGACGACATTACCCAGTAGTGTCCTTGGTTAGTGTGAGTATAAAGGTGGGGCGTCACAGCTTGGTATCAGAGCCAAACTTCGGAATAATATAGAATATTATAATATAGAATATTATAGCAAGGATCATTGTCCTAGGTCTCTCTTAGGAATCGTGCTTTAGAATTTAATTCGAGTCTTAAGACCCGTTCTATCCTATTTTCTTTTAAGATGCCTTGTTTTATCAATCAAGTTTGTTTGATATTCATTTCGAGAATAACCTTTTTCCTCTTCTTCTTTTTTTCTTAAAAAAGAGAAATGGTTAGACCTGGCCGTCCCAGCGTCGGTCAATCTAGTGCTACTCCTCAGGATGGCGTATTCATGTCTGCCTAACAACTTTTGGATCTTGTAAAGAATGCTCAAGCTGTCGGACCCATTCTTATGCCCACTCACCCAAAATCTGGGTTTGCACGCTTGTGCAGTGATTATACCAATTTGGGTGGAAGACCATTCAAGGGTTCTGAAAGCGTTATAGAAGTCCAAGCTTGGCTTAAAACAAGCGATCGCATCTTTTCTCGCCGAGTCCAAGTGGCTTCTAGCATGCTCCAGGAGAGAGAATTAGATTGCTATAAGCTTTTGATTTCGGAAATTATTGAAGCGGATCTTACTTGGGAGCAAGTTCGAGTTATATTTTGTGCCGGAAGCTGAAAAAGTAACTTTAGCCCGATGCTTTATTGACCTTGTTCAAGGTGAACCTTCTGTGACAGATTATGTCGCATCTTTCGAATCACTCTCTAAATATGGGGTCGAGTATATTAATACCCCATTGAAGAAAAATCAAAGGTTTATCTATGGTTTGAATAAGAACCTCAAAAAGCCTTTACTTCTGAAACTAGAAGTTTCTTTCGATCATCTTGTAGACATCGCTCTTCGACTTGAAGAGGCCGATAAAGAAAGTGATGTTGAAGTTTTGGGTGCCAAACAGAACTTCAACAACAACAAGAAGAGGCCTATTAAGTTCAAACCTAATCCCAACAAGAAAGGGAAGCAAGCAACTTCGGTAGCAAAGACTCCTACCTCTAATAGTGGAGAATGCTACAATTGTGGTTCTAAGGACCATTATGCAAATAGGTGTCCGAAACCCCTTTATTGTTGCAAAAGTTCGGGTCATCTTATATCTTCATGTCCTAAACTTCAAAGCAAGAAAGGGGGGAAGCTAAATGTTGTGCGAGCCCCTAGTAACACTTCTCTTGGTCAAGGTATTTCTCATTCTGTCCTTGATGGCATTATTATGTTTCGTGATCATCCTATTCGAGTTCTTTTTATACTGGTGCATCTCACTCTTTTATATCAAAGGAACTTGTTGATACTTTGTCTTTAAATGTTATGGGCTTGATGACGTCACTGAGAATTGCGAATCCGGTTAGTGGATCCGCAACACTCAGTTTGTTTTGTAAAGATGTCGAGATTATTTTATGTGATTATGCTTTCCGAGCCGATTTGCATGTTATGCGTTACTTAGGTTTCAGAATGATTTTGGGAATGGATTGGCTTAATCGTTATGAAGCCCACATCCTATGTCCCGAGGGGACTATCCATCTTCGACATCCTCAATCTGATAAGCAGATTTCTATTGTTCTTAAAGATTCAGATTCCAATTCGGTAGCATCCTTTTTGTAACAACCCGCACATTTTACGATTCGTATATTTAAATGTTTAATTTAAATATAGCATCGATTGTCGGGTTTTAGTCCGAAAAAGTCATTATTCGTAGAAGAACGGTCGAATTAGTGAAAATTCTATGTGGATAGTGCTATTTGAAAGTGGCTACTTGAAAACACATTCAAACGAAGATTCAGACATCTGAAATGGATGATTCAGACGTCTGAATATTGTTCTGGACAACTTCTGAAATCAATCGTTCAGACGTCTGAAATTGCTCGAGTCAATCCAGAAAGAAAACAGGCTAAAATAGCCAATTTCAGACGTCTGAAATCCCCGAGTCAGACGTCTGAATATTGTGCTAGACAACATCTAGTTTTCCAGATTCAGACGTCTGAATCGTTCATTTCAGACGTCTGAATGAAGTTTGAAGTTGAGAATCAATAATTTGGACTCGAGACCAATTCCATTGAGTTCAAACAGGTGTTTGCGACTTTTTTGAGTATAAACATCGATAT